>JAIFGZ020000342.1:3789115-5052153 GCA_019925245.2 Oryza australiensis
GCGACGGAAGCGCCACCACCGCGCCCACGACATCGCCACCAACACACGACCACGGCGACGACCTCCATGGCCGACGGACAAGCATCGAGCTCTCACTCCACCGGTAACCCTAATCCCCTCTTTCTCTCTAATGCGCCACTATTGATCTACCCGAACAAACCCTATTTGCATCGGTGCCTAGTGATCCTTTTAGGGTTTAACATATATCACATCTAAACATAGCAGCTTCACCGTTGTATCCTGATCATTTAAGTTTCCCAAGACAGTGCAGCACCCAGGAAGCGCCCGTCGTCGTCATTCTGTCGCTCCCAGAGATGTCCTGCCAGATCCCCTGTTGAAAGGTGCCCTGTAGGGTCTCATGCGTTACGGGGCTAGCTGCTAGCTGAGAGCTGAGAGCTGCGCCGTGCGCCACTCCGGCGGCGGCGGCCAACTGCTCCCGCCGGTCGCCATTCCGGCGGCGGCGGCCACCCAAATCTCCACGCCTGGCTCCGTCCCTTCTCTCTCCCCACGTTTCGGGCTTCTCGTTTGCCGATGGCACAAACCTGGAGCGAGGTGGTCCGTGGTCAGCCGGCGGCACGTGAGGCTGCTAGGAGTCTTCAGTCAGCTAAGGAATTTGACAAGGCAGATCAAGGTGGCTGGACAGAGGTTAGACGCAAGGGTACACTACTAACTTCTAACCCTTGCGCAATATCGAAAAAACGTTGCAATAAGCCCAATTTGGTTGTAAAAGGTAGATGTTGCTACCAAAACACGTTAGTTGACAATAGTTTCAAAAAGTCGCGTTGCAATAATGTATTACAATCTTTACTAGTTTGGTGTTGTAAGCGTTGAGGTTTCTTGCAACTATAGGTGTCTATTGCCAAGCATGATAATAAAATGTTGATGCAATGCTCACGGTCATGGCAACAAAAGCACTTGCCATGCCCATCTTCGTAGCAAAAGGTGGTACATGCAACGATTGATAGCGTTGCAATAGAGATAATTTGCCATACAATTTTGTTTGTTGCAAGAGATCATATGCTATTGCCACCATCGTTGTACCGTGGCAATATTATTATTTGCACGTAAGTTTAGTCCTTGCAAGATACCATATGTTATTGCCATGGCAGCCATGTCGTTGCAATAGTACCATTTGCCATGTAATTTTATCCGTTGCCACACATCGTATTGCCACGTAAGTGAGTTCGTTGTCGTATATCATATTGCTAGGCATAGCAACTCATTACCATAGTTGGTATTGCAACGGTAGTATCATTTGATATGTGGTTTAATAAATCATCATTGAAAAAACAAGAAACCATAACAAAAGCGCTTGCACTCACATATATGAATTATAATCAATGATTCAATAAGTTAACAAAGCATTGAAATAATCATAAATGAGTGTACAGTTTAATCATAATTTCATAACTGTTTAGAAGAAGCAGTACAAGACTTCCTAGCATCAATGCAACACCTTGAGGTTTTTCTAGCATCAACATGTTATCACCTCGGCTATGTCCTCGTTTGATTATGAGTCTCCCACTCAAACCTCGTCCACCTAATTACCAAAAGAATAAGATTGGGATATTAGAAAAATATTATGTTTACTTCGTCATGCATAAAATGTAAAGACATGGTTATAATTAAGCAATAGTAGAATTAATCAAAACTATATAGGGTGTGATGTTAATTTAATTAAGCAAAAGTAGAACTAAAAATTAATAAATGCTATACACACAACCATTTTGCTATCAAAGTATATATCTTAATTTTTAAGGCAGCAATAGTAGAGTTGCTTACACAAATCATAACTAGAGTTGTAGACAATGAAAAATTATATTCTTTAATAATACGAAAAACCGATAAAATTCTCTACATCTTTCTAGTTATTTGTATAAAATTCTCTACATCTTTCTCTAGATTCTTTAACAATACGGAAAGCTCATAAAATTCGACAAACCTACGTTTACCTGCAGCTATATGGATGAGAGAACCCACGTTTGTCTTCTACTTCAAGGTTGGCTTTAACATATCGATGGACGCCCAAGACGATGGCATCGTTGCAGGCGCTGAAGCCTTGAGTAGGAATCAACATCCTGGCTGGAGGCAACGTTGGTGGCGTCCTGGACGGAGGCGGCGTTGGCGGCATAGTGATGGCTGCAGCAAAGTAATGAACATGAATTGCAAAGGCACTAGATCAAAGAGTAATGTGGTGATATCTAGAGCTATAACTATTCAAAAATTATCAAATTTTACCAGCTGATAGGTAACGAAGATATATACAACTTTGTAGTTAGGTACTTTTTCAGAAAAAATTGTTTTGACCATCTAATCATCGAAAAACAGAAGCTCTAAAAATCTACCAAGAAACTCAAATAGTAAAGAGTAATACGGATATATCTGGAGTTATAGCTATCCAAAAATTATCAAATTTTACCAGCAGATATTTAACAAAGAAATATACAAGTTTATAGTTAGGAACTTTTGTAGAAAAAATCGTTTTGGCTGTCTAATCATCGAAATACAGAAGCTCTAAAAATCTGCCCAGAAACTCGAACAGTAAAGAGTAATACAGTAATATCTATCAAACAATTATAAAATTTTACCAGAAGGTAGGTAACAGTGATATCTATAACTTTATAGCAAGGGACTTCTACAGAAAAAACCATTTTGACCGTTTAATCATTGAAATACAGAAGCTCTAAAAATCTGCCCAGAAACTCAAACAGTAAAGAGTAATACGACGATATCTGGAGTTATAGCCATCCAAAAATTATCAAAGTTTAGAGCATATGCAACAGCTTCCCAATACCCTCTAAAATCCCTATTTTTAACTAATTTGAACGAAATTTATCTTCCAATAGATTGTCTATCTTATTCCCCAAAAAATTGATTCTTTTTCCCATCATTTTCGTCCTTCACAAATAGCTAAACGAGTCTGGCGCCCAATATCAGTTTCGCGCCATTGCGCTTCTTCCCGCACGCGCGTTTTTGGTATCACGCGCCTGGCCCTGCTCGTCCCCCGCTACCGCATCCTCCCCCGCCTCCTCGACCCTCCTCGTACACGGCCGCCGCATCCTCCACTGCGCAGCCTCTCCCGTCGCCTCCTCGTACCGAGCGCCTGCGCTCCTCCCCTCCCTTCCCATCCCGCCGCCGCATCCTACAACGCCGCAGAAATCAGGCCAAAAGCAATTTTAAATTTAAAGGAAACCAGATTTTAAGAATTCTGTTGGATGAGAGATGTTGTATTGGGAATTAAATTTTTTAGGAATGACTAAAAACATAATTATTGAGAATTTATTTAGCCATTCTGTTGCATATGCTCTTATCACCTGATAGTTAACAAATATATCTACAACATTTTAGTTAGGCACTTTTACAGAAAAATCGTTTTGATCGTCTAATCTTCGAAATACAGAAGCCCTGAAAATCTGCCTTCACCCTGCGCGACCAATCTAACAACCTACGCCCAAATCCCTCCTCTAATCCCTATTAACCACCACTTAGGGCTTAAAAAACACCCCTAATCATATGATAAACATAGGGTGAAGCCTTACCTATGGTTTTTCTTGGAGAACCCACAAGAAAAAACGACGGGGAAAGCACCAATTCAGCACACCTTCCTGTTCCTCTCCACCTCCTCAATCTGTTTTTCTAGTTCTTATCTTGATCCAAGATGCCATGGTGGAGACCTAGGGAGAGCAAGTTTTCATCGAGAGGAGAGGAAGGCGCGTGCATGAATAGGAGGGGAGGGGGCGCCGTGTAGGGGAGGGGAGCCGATCGCTTCTCTTCTAGGGTTTTGATGGGGGAGGATGTGGACTGCTTCTTGGGCCTTGGCCTAAGTTGTCTTGACCCATTTTTAAGGTAATATTTATTTAATTAAATATTGTTATTCTATTATAAATTATCTTGAAACTAAAACTAAATTTAGGGTATTACACCCGCCGCTCAATCGATTCTTTGGATGAATCGCTCTTTGGATTTTTTTACTTAGACTCTATGAAAGCTGTTTTTAAATAAATTAAATTCATCGAAAAAGTCCATTTAACTCGCTCAAATTAATTTAGTGACTATTTGTTGTCTAGTTTTACGCCCTCGGACTATTAAAAATGGTTCATGTTACTCCATAAAGAAATTTCTTGCCTCGTTTTGCCGAGCGTTGATAGTCGCGTTTTGATAAACCTTGTAGAGTTTTGAAGTAACGATGAAAAATACGAGATCGTATATAAACGTGAATTAGCAAAAATTTATGGAACAAAAATGGGTACAAAATAAATTGAGCTCGTATTTTCCGTCGTTACTTCAAAAGGCTACAAGGTTTTTCAAAACAGATGAGAAAAAATTATGGAAAAACTTGGAAAAATCCTTACAATGAAACATAAATTAAGAAATATATATATGAAGTTTATAAACATGAATTAGAAAAATTTATGGAACAAAAATGGGTACAAAATATAAATTGACCTTGTAGTTTCCTTCGTTACTTCAAAATACTACAAGCTTTATCAAAACAAATGAGAAAAAATGTGATTCAAGAAAAATTTATGAAAAAAATGGAAAAATCATTACAATGAAATGTAAATTAAGAATATATATATATATATATATGAAGTTTATAAACGTGAATTAGCAAAAATGTATGAAACAAAAATGGGTACAAAATTAATTGAGCTCGTGTTTTCTGTCATTTAGTTAAAAACGCTACAAGGTTTATCAAAAGAAATGAGAAAAATATGGTTCGAGAAAAATTTATGAAAAAACATGGAAAAATCATTACAATGAAATATAAATTAAGAAAGTATATCTATGAACTTTATAAATGTGAATTAGCAAAATTTGATGGAACAAAAATGGGTACAAAATAAATTGAGCTCGTATTTTCCGTTGTTACTTCAAAACGCTACAAGCTTTATCAAAACAAATAAGTAAAAATGTGATTGTAGAAAATTTATGAAAAAACTTGGAAAAATCATTACAATGAAATATAAATTAAGAAACTAAATTTACGAAGTTCATAAATGTGAATTAGCAAAAATTTATGAAACAAAAATGGGTACAAAATGAAAAAAAATGGTGGGCTATGAAAGACATGACCACACTTGCCAATGAGCCAACAAGTCACATTTGTTTTAACTTGTATGGATAGGGTATTCTACAATAGGTGCGGCGCAATGACTACAATAGGTCAGGCAACCGGTTGGGCTACGATCATATACCAAAGGTCACATGGTCACACAAAACATATCTGCGGTCTACTGGTAAGTAACTAGCGTTTGAAACTTGGAGGTCTCAAGGCCAAACCACCTTGTAATATTTTTCTCGTTTTTTGTTTTTTCCTCTTTTTTGCTAAACCTTGTAACTTTTTTCTTTTTTTGCTGAGAACCTTCGGTATTGCAACGATGCAAATCTTAGTTGCTATGTGTACTATTTTTTTTGCAACGCAAGCGACTATTACAAATAATGAAATATATTCGTTGCAATATAGACAAGCTATCGCAACCATCAATTAAAGAGTTGCAATATCATCTTAGTATTGCAATGCCAATAAAACTAACCGCAACGCAAGTCAATTCGTGGCAACAATGACCACTTATTGTAACCGTTCTATAATTGGTTGGATATCACTTGCTTTTTGCAATGATATCCATACTTTTGGCCACGAAACAATTTACGTGAAAAAAACACCATCTACCGCAACCGAAATTTCAAATGGTTGCGATAACACCTTCTGTTGCAACCATTTTCTTTCGTTGCGACAAAAAAGCGTGGCATAAGGGTCAAAATTTAGTAGTGGTAGGAAATTCATGGCGGCCAACCACCGAAGTTAAGGCAGCAGCCCGCCTTCCCCTACCTGTACCGCGATGGCTTCAGGGGAGGTGCTTCAGATGCCTAGGACCTAGGCACCTTAAGGTGGAGTGTTCACTTCCAACTCGCTGCTTCCTGTGCTGGTACCCAGGCCACCTAGCTTTCAGCTGCCCTAGCAAAGGCCGTGAGCAACCACTCAGAGAAAAGCCTCGGCTTACCTCGCCCGGAGAGATCCCACAACAGTGCCCGCCGAGCCCTTCGCTTCCCCAGAGCTAGCCGCAGGAGGGAGGCAAGAAGGAGGGATACTCTACAAGACCGTCGGGTGCGAGAACCTCCCCTGTAGTATTCCCTCAGTCAGAGATGCACGGCTTTCAGATCTCCGCGGAGCAACCGACGAGGATTGATGAAGAATGGAAGATCGGGGACCCGGAGAGGCGGCCGGATTCGGGCCGTTGCTGCATCTCCTGGACCCCGAAGATGGTGGACTCTAAGATGCTGCTGCAGAGCAAGGAAGTGCTCGCCACGGTCCTAGATCGGCACCCGGCGATCTCGCCGCGGGAGATGGTGGATGTGGTCATGGCCTGTGGCGTGCGGCCTTCTGCCTTCAGGGTTGAAGTGACTTTGCTCGAGGATTTCCTCATCATCTTCCGGAGCCAGCGAGATCGGGACTGGGTGCTTGAGCAATCCCGGCAGATCTCATGCAAAGGAGCGAAGATAGCTTTCAAGCCGTGGAATAGGAGAATGCAAGCATTAAGCACGAAGATGGAGTTCTTCACGAAGATCTCCTTTGAATTTCGACCAGAGTACCCAAAGTTCTGGAGGTTGAAATTCCCAAGCGGGCGGGTGGAGGTCCGCCGCGTTGGGCGCGCTTCCAAGGTCCGAAACTCATTCCACGAGCGCCGTTGCAAAAGAGCTCATTGACGTATGAGGTGATTGTGCACATTGAAGAGCTAATAGATCCCTCGCCTCTTCACATTGTTGATCTCATGGGGACAGACTATGAGGACAATTTCGATGATGAAGTCCCAAGGCGTGTAACGTTCAGTTGTTGGTCTGGAAGATTGGATGGTACAGGACTGTGGAATTCTGACATGGGGGGAGGGCACTCCTTTGGCGGGCGCTCGAGCTCAGCGGGAGGACTGCCGGGCCGCTTCTGGTCTGCGGCAGCCTTCAGCGAGGAAGGGGCATCAGAAGAGTAGCCGCGTGATACCGAGGTTGTGATATTGTCCAATATCATCCAGGCGGCGGGGATGGAGGTCGAAGAGGCGGCGGGGATTGGCAGTGTGAGGATGGCTTTGGTGACTACTGGGAATGTCGTCGTGCAAGCCAGTCGGGACGCACGACTCGCGGCGGTGGGGAGTGCCGGGTTTGAGGATGGGCTGGTTCTTCCTTCTCAACCAATCCTGTCGGCTTTCATGGAGGAAGAAGGAAGATTCTCTCTGACGCCGAGCCAGATGGCCTCGGGAGCACTTTCGGAGGAGGAACAGATGGGATGCAAGCTCGACGGCCTTCGGCTTCCGGCGATGGGCCACCGGTGCTCCGTCTCGTTCCAGGAGGTGGTGTGCTCCTGTGATCCCAGGATGGAGCCTCCCATGGTGGAGCACGTGTTGCGCGGCGGGGAACATGATGATGGCGGCCTCGTTTCGGGAGAGCGGCAGGACAACCCGGACAGCGACCTGACAGCAGCCCCTGCAACTTTCATTACTGCTACAGTTGTCCAAGAGGAGGGGAAGGATGGCCAAAGTCAAGATCTACCGTTTTCTCCATTAATGCGCAGCACGCCCGAGCGGGAGCCAGAAGGCGCCATACCGGAGGGCGGGAATCCCCCATTTTCAAGCTTGGCAACAAAGTCTGCGACACCACCCCGGGGAGCTGACGGCCCAAATGAAGGCCTTGTGACTTCGCAGCCCACAGCGTCAGGGAGTGGTGCCTTGGCCCAGGGACTTTGCTGGTTTCCGCCTGTCTATGTGAGAAGGCAGACGCGGCGGAAGAAGACCGACGGCTCACAGAACCAACAAAGGAGTGGCCCGGACGGGCTACAGGGGCAAGATGACGAGCAATAGTGGGCCGATAACGGCTTACAGCAGGCCTTGCAGGCAAATGACGGGGAGCAGGGCAACGCTTTAGAGGACTTTGCTACCGACGCACAATAGCTAGCGGATCTCCTGGAAGAGATGGCAGAACCGGCTAGGGACTCGGTGCTTGGTTGCAGGTCGGAGCCTCAAGCTCTGATAACCAAGACAAAGTGACGCCAGAATGTTATACCAAAGAACTTTGTGCCTTGGAGGAGCACGCGTTTGATGCAGCAGGGCACGGGGGCTCGACGCCATATGATAGCCAAAGCACAGATCCTAGTGATGAGGAAGCTTGGCACGCTCGAGGAAGAAGAGGAGCCGTCCCAGGCAGCTTGTGAGAGATATGAGGACCTGTTCAAGCAGCCGCTGTCTGCGGATAACCTAGGGGCGCTGGCTGATTTACTTGATCTCCGCATCATGACATCGGCGCCGTTTCAGCTTGAAGAACTCGAACGGGGCTGGTGCCTTCATAGGCTTAACCAATCGAAGTGCAGTAGTTTGGGGGAGGAGGGGTCGGCGGTGTGTCTGTACTTTTTTGTTTTCCAATGTCGTCTTCCTCTGATCTGTTTGGGGTTTTGGGATGGAATGTCAGAGGGCTAAATCGTGCTGAGAAAAGGGCTGTGGTGAGGAAGTTGGTGTTATCCATGAATGTACTAGTTGTTTGTTTGCAAGAATCTAAATTAGCTTCGGTGGGGGCGGAGATGGTTGCTGCTTGTTGTGGAATGCCTTTTGGGAGTTTTGTGCACTTGCGCTGTGGGAACAAAAGGGGGTATCATTATTGCTTGGAAGGATGCGATCCTCTCAGGAAGATTGGCACATATGGGGCTCTGGTTGGTCATGGTCGAGCTCACTTGGCTTTCAGGGAATTGTTTAGTGTTCTTAACTTCTGTTTATGGACCACAGACAGAGGAGGAAAAGTTTTTGTTTCTTCAGGAGCTTGCCGGGGTGCAAAGCCAGGTTTCAGACAACTAGATGATAATGGGTGACTTTAACATGACTGCCTCCAGCTCTGAGAAGAACAATGCATGTCTCAACAGAAGAATCATGAACGCTTTACGAAGTAAGATCAATGAGCTTGAGTTGAGGGACCTTTACCTTTATGGAAGGAGGTACACATGGAGCAATGAACAACGAAATCCAACTCTGGTTAAGTTGGATAGAGTGCTGGTAACGGCACAGTGGGAGCTAAATTTTCCAGATGCCATGTTGCAAGCTCTGAGCTCCTCCCTCTCAGATCACTGCCCGCTTTTGCTTTCCTGTGGTCTAGGTTTTGCAAGGGATCGTAAGTTCAAGTTTGAAACTTATTGGACAAAGCTTCAAGGCTTTTAGGAGGTCGTACAATAGTGTTGGGAGAAAGAAGTTCAGTCGGAGGATCCTTATATTAAGCTCTATGTCAAAATGGCTAGACTGTCTAAATGTTTGTCAAGGTGGGGGCAGCGCAAGATCAGTGCTAACAGGCTGCAAATCCAAGTTGCCAATGAAATCATTCTCCGTTTTGATGTAGCGTAAGAGACACGGGTGTTGAACGATGATGAGAGACGAACCTTGAGAGCAGCAGTTAAGGGCCGATGCCTTGCTCTGGCTTCGTCAGAGCGAGTGAGGCTGTGACAAAGGGCAAGGATCAGAGAGATTCAAGTGGGCCAAGCGACTGATGCTTTCTTTCAATTGAAATTGAGTGCATGAAGGCGCAAGAAGCTGATCCTACGTCTTGAACATGATGGTCTTGTTTGCTCAACTTAGCAGGCGATGCAGGATTTGGCCACAAAGTTATTTAACGACCTACTCACCCATGGCCCGAGCTCACAGAGACAAATCAACTTCAGAAACTTGAACATCCAGTCGACGCAACTGAGTTCCCTAGAGGAACCATTCTCTGAGGAAGAAATTTGGGAGGCCGTTAAGGATCTACCGGGGGAAAAGGCGCCAGGTCCCAATGGTTACATCGGCTTATTCTTCAAGTTGTGTTGGGATAGCTTTAGCTAAGTTTGCTTCGGGCAATTCCCAAAACCTTGAGTTGCTTAACTCAGCGGTGGTGACAATCATTCCAAAGAAAGAAGATGCTTCACTCCTCAAGGATTTTCGCTCGATTATCCTCATTCACAGTTTCTCAAAGCTTGTGTCGAAGATCTTGGCTAGGCGTTTGGCACCGAGGATGGCTGAATTAGTGCCGGAGTCGCAGACAGCCTTTATTAAAGGAAGATGCATCCATGAGAATTTCCTTTTGGTAAAGGGTCTAGTGCTAAAATTCCACCGTGATAAGAAGGAGAAGCTAATGCTAAAGCTAGACATCACGAAGGCGTTTGACACGGTTTCCTGGCCTTTTCTGGTTCGGTTGCTTAAGCACATAGGGGGACCCGCTCTCTCTGCTTCTTTTCGTTTTGGTAATGGACGTCCTACATGTGCTGATTGGAAAAGCAAGCACGGCAGGGCTCATCCCTCTGCCGTGAGTTGGAAGGAGTGGCCCAGTTCTGCCGAACATGTCTCTATATGCGGATGATGTTGTTCTCTTCCTGAGCCCAAAGGTTTTCGAAGCAAACACTGTGAAGCACATCCTTGACCTCTTTGGTGATGATTCAGGGCTACGGGTTAATTTTTCCAAAAGTGCAATTACACCGATTTGCTGCTCAGAGGATCAAGTTGAGTTGGTCCAGGGAGTTCTTCAATGCCGAGTCCAGCATTTTCCAGTGATCTACCTAGGCCTGCCGTTATCGTTCAAGAAACCAACAAGACCTGAGCTTCAACCCTTGCTAGATAGATTGGTAAAGAGGGTGGCGGGTGGATTCCAAAACTCCTGTCCATAGACGGCCGATTGTGTTTTATACAGACGGTGCTGATGGCGCTTGTCGTGCATTACTCTTCGGTCTTGAAGCTGCCCAAGTTGGCAATTAAATAAATTAATAGAAGATGCACAGGCTTTCTTTGGAAGGGGCAAGAATCGGTTAGCGAAGGTCATTGTCTAGTCTCGTGGAAGGAAGTTTGTGTGCCAAAGCAAAAGGGAGGCCTGGGGTTAAAGAACCTTGAGTTGTTTGGGCAAGCGCTTCGGCTGAAATGGCATGTTCTAAGTGTGCAAGATCAAAGTAGGCCTTGGGTTTTGGTTCAACCACCTTTCGAGAAGGACGTTTTGACAATCTTTGACTCGACGGTGAGGTTTGTCGTTGGGGATGGGCAAAGAACATTGTTCTGGACAGCAGATTGGCTGGGGAATGGAAGCATTGCGCACCGATGGCCCTGCCTCTTCTCTTTTGTTCGACGTTCGAAGCTAATGGTTCAACATGCCTTGCAAGGTCAGCGCTGGATCAGAGATATTGAGGGATCTCTCTCAGTCCAAGCTATTGGGGAGTATTTTCTTCTCTGGAACGAGATGCAGCAAGTGCAGTTGCGGACTTGCCCGGACGAGCTACACTGGAAGCTGGGATCAAATGGTTCATATTTGGTTGCTTCTGCTTATGATATGTTCTTCTTGCCACGGCAGATTTCTCCACATGGTAAGCTCCTCTGGAAGACGAAGGTGCCCCCAAGGGTCAAATTTTTCATGTGGATCGCGTTGCAAGGAAGATGCTTGACGGCGGACAACCTAGCAAAGAGAAATTGGTAACATGATGCGGCTTGTAAACTGTGTCAGGCGGGAGAGGAGGATTGTCAGCACCTTTTTGTCACTTGCCATTACACGTCTGAAGTTTGGAGTTTGCTGCAAAGAGATATGAACTTGCTATTCCGCACGCCGAATGCCGAAGGGAAGCCATTGTCGGACTGGTGGCTGCAGACCCAAAAGTTGTTTCGAAAGTGCTATAGGGCCTCTTTTGATGCGCTTTTCATGCTAGTGTGCTGGAGGATTTGGAAGGAGAGGAATGCGAGAGTGTTTGGAAATAGATCGATGACAGCTCAGCTGTTAGTTTGCGACATCAAAGAAGAAGCAAGGATGTGGAGAGAGTCGGGAGGGTGCAACGAAGAACACGAGTAATCCGCCTTTAGCAGCTCTGGCGCTGGAGTGCTCTGCTCTGTTGGAGCAGAGTGCAGCTGCGGCCGTTTGTTTCTGCTCTTCTTTTATTTTGATTCCCCAGCCTTTTGGCTAGGATCGGCGAGTTTTTTGCCGTTGTAATCAAACTTTTCTTCCAAAGGTATCTTAATAAAATTGGTCGGCCAGGTCTTTGGTCGCACCCGATTCAGTGCAGCACCCAAAAGAGAGATAGAATGGCAGAACTGCTTAGCTATTTAAGTCTCGGTGATTACTTTGCCAGACAACATTAGTGATTTTAATGTTCCAGCGTGTATGTATTGCAAGTTTTTTTTTGCCGGGGCGGCTGAGAAAGCCAACCAAAATCTTAAGATTAAAGAGGAGTAAAGTTTAGTTTACAATACACAACACAAAACTTGTCGCGCCGGATTGAGCTTAGCTTAATCCGTTTAGAGCTTGGGATTGAGGGTAGCAGAAAAGCTAAACCCAAAAAAGAACAGCGAAAAGAAGAAAATAGTGAATAGTAAGCCTATTACTCGCCGATTTGGGAGAAAATCCCTGCTTCCTTCCATATCTCAACCTCATCTTGTATTTCTTGAACTATCTGCCTGCCGTTTTTGCTGTGTGCCGAAAGATTCGTGCATTTCTCTCTTTCAAAATAAGCCAACATGTTAGCATGAACGTGCAGTCAAAATTCTCTCTGTAGCAAAACCGAAAATGGTCGCGCGCTGCCAGCCACCAAGATGCTAGCTCCCTGTTTTCTTCCGCGGGGGTCGCGAAGCTGATGCCGCCCCAAATGCGAAGTCTTCGCCACACCTCGGTCGTAAAATCGCAGGAACGAACAGATGATGGGTGTCCTCTATTTCTCGTCGGCAAAGCGAGCAAAGGAGGTCATGCGACCAATTTCTTTTTGCAAGGTTCTCCGCCGTTAAGCATTTGCCTTGATCATGAGCCATATGAAGAATCTCACTCGTGAAGGAGCTTTTGCATGCCAAATCAAATCCCCATAAGGGCAGCTCGTTGACGCCATGAAAAACAAACTGTAAGCAAATGCTACTGTGAATTTTCCATTAGTCGCCACTCGCCAATTCATTGTATCGGCCGTCGGCTAAAGCAGCACCCCCTCGATCTCATCCCAGAGCTGTAGGAACTAAAGTAGGGCTTCATTCGACAGCGATCCCTGCAGCCAACGCAACCACCTGGCCTGTGTTTGTTAGCGATAACAGCTGCACCGTATAATAGCGCGTGTAGAGAAGTAGTTGCAGCGCATGCGATGGAATAGCTGGTGCGTGGTGCATGCAGTAAAGTAGCTGGTTGTTGTGCATGCGGTAGAATAGCTAGTTGTAGCATGCGATAACGCTGTTGTGTGCAAGAGCGCATGGTTTGGATGTTTTATCCATTGTAACAAACTCTGAGTCGGCTGGGATAATCTCTAGGAAATTGAATTTGTTAGATAGATGAGGTTGTTACCAGCCGATGGGGAGTTTTTAATCTGTAAGCCATGCTAGGGGCGTTTCCTAGCCTATATCAACATACGCGACCTCTACGGAGGTGAATACGCTTCCCATTCTTGATATGGTATCAGAGCCAACCTCTTCTATTCATCCAAACTACAATGTCGTCATCCTCTTTTGTTGGTGGCGCCGGTGCTGCCCTGCCTTCTACGCTCGGCCACCCTATCACGGAGAGGCTCAACAAGGCAAATCATGCCTTGTGGAAGCTGCAGGTCCTTCATGCAATTCGTGGTGCACAAATGATGGGGTTTCTTGATGGCTCCACACCTGCACCAGCCAAAGAAATCGAAGGAGGTGAAGATGGGAGAAACAAAACCAATCCGACATATGGAGATTGGTTGGCAAAGGACCAACAGGTCTTCAGCTACCTCATTTCATCCGTGTCCAGGGAGATCCTCAAACAAGTCTCCACTTGTGACACAGCTGCAGCTCTCTAGAGGACCCTGGAAGAGCTATGTGCTTCGCAAACTCGGGCGCGTGCAGTTAATACTTGGATTGCATTTGCGACCATGAAGAAAGGAGCACTGAATGTCGACAAGTATGTCGGCAAGATGAGGAGTCTTGCCGATGAGATGGCGGCGGCCGGCAAACCAATCAACGATGAAGAACTTGTCTCCTACATCTGCACCGGACTCGACGTCGAGTTCAATCCAGTCGTCTCCGCCGTTCTTGCTCGGGTTGAACCAATAACCGTCACCGAGATCTTGGTACAACTCCTGGCATTCGAACAAAGGATGCAACTTTATCATGGCTCGGCTCCCTCTGTTTCTTCGGCGAACATTGTTTCGCGCAGTCGCGGCGGTGGCCGTGGGCAGCGTGGTCGATTCTCCCGCGGTCGCGGGGATCATGGCAGCCGTGGTCGCGGTGGCTTCTCCTCCAACAACTTCAACGCCTCTAACAGAACTAAGATCAAGTGCCAAATTTGTAAGAAATTGGGGCACAATGCTGGTGAGTGTTGGTATCGCTTCGATGAGAATTTTGTTGCTCCTGAAGAAAAGAGTGCAAATGCAGCTAGCCATGGTGGATATGGCGTGGATTCAAACTGGTACATCGACACTGGAGCCACAGACCATATTACAGGCGAGCTAGACAAGTTGGTGATGTGTGATCAGTATCATAGCAACGATCAGATTCGCACAGCTAATGGATCAGGTATGGATATTGCACACGTTGGTCATGTTATTTGTCACACACCTGCTAGAAATCTTCATCTTAGAAATGTTCTTCATGTTCCCAGTGCCACAAAAAAATCTTGTTTCAGTTCATAGATTAGCTGCAGACAATGATGCTTGAGTTTCACAAAAAATTTCTTATAAAGGACCAAGCAACGAGAAAAATTCTTCTGGAAGGAATATGTAAGAGAGGTCTATATCCATTACCAGCTGCAGCCCTCAAGAATAAACATGTTCTCAGTGTGTTCCGTGATGTCTGTCCATCCTTAGAGAGATGGCATCATCTTCTAGGTCATCCATCCTATAATATAGTTCAACAGGTTGTCAATAAAAATAAGTTACCCTGCTCTACTAAGCAGAGAATTGGTTCAGTTTGTGATTCCTGTCAGATGGCCAAGAGCCACCAGTTACCTTATTCTAGATCATCAAGTCAGTCAATGTTTCCTTTAGATCTCATTTTCTCTGATGTATGGGGACTGGCTTGTAATTCTTTTGGTCATTATAAGTATTACGTAAGCTTCATTGATGATCATAGCAAGTTCACATGGATATATCTCCTAAAACACAAGTCTGAAGTTTTTCAGAGATTTCATGAATTTCAAAACCTTGTTGAACAACAATTTGGTCAAAAAATCTTAGTTGTTCAATCTGATTGGGGTGGAGAGTATGAAAAGTTGAATTCTTTATTTCGTCAACTTGGCACCTTTCACCATGTATCTTGTCCTCATGCTCATCAACAGAACGGGGCCGCCGAACATAAGCATCGACACATTGTCAAAGTTGGCTTATCTTTGCTTGCTCAAGCATCCATGCCCCTAAAATTCTGGGATCAAGCTTTCATGGCCACCACATATCTTATCAATCGTCTGCCTAGCAAAGTGATTGATAATTCTATTCCTATTGAGCGCCTTCTCAAACTTACAACTGATTATAGCTCTCTTCGTACTTTTGGCTGTGCTTGTTGGCCAAATCTCAAACCATATAACACTCACAAATTGGCTTTTCGATCCAAACAATGTGTGTTTCTTGGATATAGTAATATGCACAAGGGTTTTAAGTGCCTTGACATTCCTACTGGTTGCATCTATATATCTCGTGATGTTGTCTTTGATGAGCTCATTTTTCCCTTTGCCAAATTACATCCTAATGCTGGCGCTCATTTCACCTCTGAAGCTCTTCTTTTACCTCCTGATTCTAGCAGCTCCTCAGCTGTGCCAATACATGACAACACACTGCATATCCTGCCTATTAATTCCTCTAACCATGCACAAGAATTACAGGACAAACATGTGACTCAATCTGCTGCATGCCACAGTATACAAGATGATTTCATGCAGCAAACTAATTCTGGTGCTCTTGGCGCAAGTTTTTTCGGCGGCATACCGGACCATGGCGCAGGTGACATCTCTGCCACGGAATCTGCGCATCAATCCGCGTCGTTGTCAACTGATGCACACGGCACCAATCCTGCCTCACCACGTGTCCCGCCGCAGATGCCTGGCTCTCGCACTCACTCGGCGCGCACCAAACGGGGCTCCGGATTTTCTGCGCCAACAGTTGCTGAGGAGCAGCTGTCCAGATCTCGTGTGGATGATGATGCGAATTCTGATGCTGTCACACCAGGATCCTCTGTGACTTCTGCACGTGCATCGCATGTTGTGGCTTTGATCCAAGAGGTAAATCCTAGAACCCGACTTCAATCTGGGATTCGCAAACCCAAGATTTTTACTGACGGGACAATCAAGTATGGGTGTCTGGCGGTCATTGGTGAACCTAACTCTCTTGATGAAGCTTTATCTGATAAAAATTGGCGGCATGCTATGGATGAGGAATTTCTTGCTCTCCAGCGGAATAAGACCTGGCGTCTTGTTCCATCTGCTCCAGGGAGGAATATTATTGATTGCAAATGGGTGTACAAAATCAAGAGATGAGCAGATGGCTCAATCGACAGGTATAAAGCTAGATTAGTAGCCAAGGGCTTTAAACAACGATATGGCATTGACTACGAGGACACATTTAGTCCTGTAGTCAAGGCAGCAACCATTCATCTTGTTCTTTCTATTGCAGTTTCTCAAGGCTGGAGCCTTCGCCAGTTGGATGTACAGAATACGTTTCTTCATGGCGTTCTAGAGGAAGAAGTTTATATGAAACAACCTCCTGGGTTCCAAGATAAAAGACTTCCTGACTATGTCTATAAATTGGATCGAGCCTCATATGGCTTGAAACAAGCTCCCAGAGCCTGGTATCACAGATTGAGCACAAAGCTGCAAGACTTGGGATTCAAACCATCCAAGGATGACAGCTCTCTCTTTTATTACCATAACAATGGTCTAGCAATGTTTATTCTAATCTATGTTGATGATATTATAGTAGCCAGTTCATCATCAGAAGGCACAAAATGCTTACTGCGTGCTCTTCAATCTGATTTTGCATTAAAGGATTTAGGAGAACTTCATTACTTTCTTGGCATTGAAGTAGCCAAAGTCGATGATGGTACTGTGCTATCTCAGTCCAAGTACACTAATGATGTTTTGAGGAGAACAAGTATGCTGAACTACAAACCAAGTAATACTCCCATGGCAACTACAGAGAAATTATCTGCATATGAGGGTACACCTCTAGAAGTAGAAGATGCAACTCGATATAGAAGTGTTGTTGGTGCTTTACAATATTTAACTCTTACACGTCCAGATATTTCATTTGCTGTTAGTAAGGTATGTCAATTTCTTCATAAACCAACAATTGTACACTGGACAACAGTTAAAAGGATTCTAAGATATATCATGCATACAACTAGTATGGGACTTAGGATCACTAAGTCTCAGTCTACTCTCATCAGTGGTTTTTTAGACACAGATTGGGCTGGTTGTGTGGATGACCATCACTCTACATGTGGTTTTGCTGTATTCTTTGGAAATAATCTTGTGTCGTGGAGTGCTCGCAAACAGCCCACGGTGTCTCGATCAAGCACAAAAGCTGAATACTAGTCAATGGCAAATGCGACTGCTGAGATAATCTGGATTTAGTCGTTACTTCAGGAACTTGGTATTAATTCTCATTCAACAGCTACATTATGGTGTGAAAATTTAGGGGCTACATATCTTTCTACTAATCCAGTTTTTCATGCTAGAACTAAGCATATTGAAATTGACTATCACTTTGTGCGTGAAAGAGTAGTGCAGGGACTGCTCAAGATTCGGTTTATTGGAACTGGAGATCAAGTGGCAGATATCTTCACCAAACCACTTAATGTTTACAGAATGGAAGAATTAAAGCACAATCTCAAGCTTGGCATGGTCGGTTGAGATTGAGGGAGGATGTTAGCGATAACGGCTGCACCGTATAATAGCGCGTGTAGAGAAGTAGTTGCAGCGCATGCGATGGAATCGCTGGTGCGTGGTGCATGCGGTAAAGTAGCTGGCTATTATGCATGCGGTAGAATAGCTAGTTGCAGCATGCGATAATGCAGTTGTGTGCGGCAGCGCATGGTTCAAATGTTTTATCCATTGTAACAAACTCTGAGTCGGATGGGATAATCTCTAGGAAATTGAATTTGTTAGATAGATGAGGTTGTTACCAGCTGATGGGGAGTTTTCAATCTGTAAGCCATGCTAGGCGTGTTTCCTAGCCTATATCAACATACGCGGACTCTACGGAGGTGAATACGTTTCCCATTCTTGATAGTGTTAGCCCAGCGGCAATGGTGAGCCCGGCTTTGCGCAGTGTGAAGAAAGTTGCGGCCATCTCCAAACGAAACTCCCTTTTTTGGTCCAATTGTTCGTCCAAAATTGGGTGCTCAAGCCATTTCCTATCGTGAATTCAGCTATGGATCTGAATATTGTCGTAACCTCATCCCCAGGTTGAAATCCTGCTACTGCCCATGGCCTGTCGCTCTGCTTTGTACTTTTCGCTGACCACTGCAGTCTGAGCGCTTGGCCGAAGAAGTCTAAATCCTTGATACCTAGCTCTCCTTTGTCGATGGGGGAGCAAATCTTCCGCCAGGCGACCAGGCAGTGGCCTCCACTGACCTCCTCTTGCCCCTTCCACAAGAACCCGCAACATTTCCTTTCTATCTTCTTTATCGCCCAATGCAGCAATTCCATGGCGGTCATGTAATACACTGGTTGTGACATTAGTAATGACTTTATCAAACACAAACGACCATCTATTGAAAGTGATTTTGGTTTCCAGCCCACAACCTTCTTAGCCATCTTGTCTAGCATCGGTTGTAGCTCTGCCTTGCTTGGTTTCTTGTCGAGAGTGGGAGACCCAAATAAGTGATTGGGAATTGGATCAGCTGACATGAGAGGGCCGAGTTCACCAGATTGCGTTGTTCCTCATTGCATCGAATTGGGGTGATAGAGCTTTTTGCTAGGTTGGTTTTGAGTCCCGTGGCTTCGCCGAAAAGATTTAGGATCCCTTTGATGACACCCGCTTCAGCCGTTGTCAGGCGGAAAAACAGGGCGGCATCGTGTGCATACAGACAGATTGGGGGCAGGCTCTGTCGAGCATTGAGTTGCTAGAGGAATCCTGTCGCACTTGCTTGTGACACTAGCGCCTGCAACGTCTCCATCACCAACATGAAGAGCAACGGTGAAAGGGGATCACCCTGCCTCAAACCCCTTGTCGACTTGATCGTGTCGGTGAGTGATCCATTGATGAGCAGTCTAGTCTCATCTATTAGGAAGATAGCTGAAAGCCATCACTGCCAAGAGGGACCAAATCCCCTGTGCTGCAACATTGCCATGAGAAAACTCCAAGAGATGGTGTCAAAGGCTTTTGAAATGTTGAGCTTCAACATCTTAGTTGGTTTTTTCTGCCTGTGGAACTGATTCACTAAACCCTTGACGAAGATAAAATTTTCATGTATACATCTTCCAGTGATGAAGGTCGTCTGGGATGGTGGGATCAGCGTGGTCAGAAACGGGGCTAGTCGCTGCACCATGATCTTGGTGGCCAATTTTGAGAAGCTATGCACCAGGCTTATCGGCCGATAGTTGTAACGCCCTGAAAATCAGAGAATTTAAAAACCAGGAATTAAAAATCGGAACTCACAAAAACTTTCTGCTTGTTGCTTCTTGACCGTGTTTATTGCTTCTTATTTGCTAGCTTGGTTGTATAAATTTATATGTGAGCGATTCGTCTCGACGTTTGAGAAAAACCAAATGATTTGGATTTCCATTAGGGAGAAAAATTTCGGAGTTTAGAGTTGGAAATTTTAATATAAAATAGGAAAAGGGTTGTGGATTTATGAAAATACGTATTTGGGATCAAAACATTATTTTGGTGGGTGAGTGATATTAATTAGTGAATAAAATGACTGCTAAAATATTTTAAAAGATATATGTGGAGTCTAGAAATTATTCGAAATCAAAATTATATTTTTCGGAATTTAGGGAAAAAAGATTAAATTAAATGTGTGAAATATATTTTTAAAATAATAAAAGTGGGTGAAAAGTTTGAAAAAATATTTTTAAACTAATTTTGGGGAATACTAGATTTTATTCTGAATTTTTAGAGTGAAGGGAAAATAGGATTTGGAAATTAAAAATTAAATTTGGGGAAAATAGAAAAGTGCACTCTTCATCATGCGCCAAGTGTTCGACGCCATGCGGCCGTACCGCGTCCCGCCTCGTGCACGCCACGCGCGTGCCGCGCGCGCGCGCCCCGGCCTCGCTCCGCCGCGCGCCGCGCGCCGCCGCGCCGGACCGCCCGCGCCGTTCTCCGCTCCCGCCACGCGTCGCCCCCGTCCAGCCCCGCCGCGCGCCTCTCTCCGCGCCGCGTCGCTGCCCGTACGCCGCCGCGCGCCCATGCGCGCCACGCGCCTGGTCCCCGTCGTCGCGTCCTCGTTCGCCGTGCCCGGCCCCGCCAACCCGCGTCGCCGCGTGCCCTCCGCCGTACCGTCGTCGCGTGCCCTCCGCCGTACCATCGCCGCGTCGGGCCCCCTTCCCTCTTTCTCCCCCTCTCTCGCCGCGGCTATAAATAGGGTCGAGCCCTCCCCGTTTTCCCCACCTCGCCGCCATCCTTCCTCCATTCCCCTCGCCGGTTTCCCCCTCCCCCCTCAAGCGCCGCAAGCCGCCGAGCGCCGCAGTCGCCGCGAGCCGTCGCCGCCGTGCGCCCGTGCTCCGTCTCCTCCCCGCGCCGTCGCCATCGTCGTCGGTAAGTCCCCTAGCCGCTGCCCCTCGCGCTAGCGTCGGCCGCCAGCCGGAAATAGAGAGGAAGGGAGGGAGCACCGGTCGAACAGAAAGGAAGGAGAGGAATAGGAAAAAAAGAGAAAAGAAAGAAAAAAGGAAAAAGAAAAAATGGAAAAAATATGGAAAAATTCTGGAAAATTAGGAAAAATATTTAGAAAATATTTGGAAAAATATTTGGGCAAAAATATATTGTTTTCTCGTGTATTTTCTCTGTGAAAATTCAGAATTCAAAATTGGATTTTCGGAGATTTCGTTTTCGTGTCATTTTTAATCCGAAGTTTATCTATTTTCTTTCCGTCGTTAAAAATATGTTTCTTTTAGTGCTCGGACCTCCAAAACCTCGAGCATTAATTCTTTAATCAAGCGCTTTTAAATTTATCCCTTAATTAAATTCGATCGACATTTTGCGAAAACCCTAAAATCTCAAACTCGTTTTTTAAATCGGATTTCATCCCGAAACTCTCGTCCGAACTCGAGTAGAATTTATGGCTAAACATTTGGAGTCGTTTTTATGGTTCTTTTCAATCTCTCGATATTTTATTGAATTCTAATTGAATTCAAGCGACTTTTCGTACGTATGGATAGCAACCGAAGGAGCAGGCACTGACTACGTTGAAGACCCCGGCCAACAAGTGTGCGAGCAAGGAAAGTCAACACTTCCCTTTGAACATATTGATCCTACTTTGCGAAATGATGTTGATTTAAATTACAAATTTGCATGCTATACACCAATGAGTACCTATGCTTAATATACCCTGCCTTGATGTTGATTACCATTAGAATTATTCTTTGTAACCTTCGATATGATATAACCGGAGGATAACTTCGGTAAAATGCTTAGCCCTGCTTATATTAGATTCGTGCATACTCATGATTTTACAAAGAAGCTTCGGCTTGGGCAACTATCTTTGGGGAGGTAGTTGGAATATGGCATGTGGAGACATGAGCGCCACATTGCCTTGATCATGATGAAACTAGTTTTGATGAAAAATAAAAAGTACAAAACCAATGTTTTGGACTGGGCGGATGGATGGATTCCGATAAAGGCAAGAACCATCCCTGGTCATTTAAGGACCGAGCCATGAGACTTATAACCTGGAACGAGCCAGTACAGCCGTACTTCTCAAATGGGTATAGACCTAGTGGAGTAGATAGCCGAGCAGAGGCAGTATCCCTGCATAGTGGTTCTTGAGTGAAGAGGTGGTTCTGGTTATTGAGATAAGGTTGCGGCCTAAGTGTTGAGAAATGAATAAGAAAGTTGTGGAAGTTTTTCCCTTGCCCCGGGAGCGCCAGAACTCCTCTCACTGCTAGAAAAGGACGGCTAGAGTGCAAGAGGATTTAAGTTCATGGAGCGGGTACTGCCGAAGCAAAGTTATCGAAAGGCTTTTCCGTGACCATCCCATATGAAGGGATGAAAGCTCATTCAATGAGTAGTCGCGGAGTATGGGTAAAGTGTACATCCACTGCAGTGTGAGTAAATCAATCTATTCGAATAGCCATGCTCGCGGTTAATGAGCGACGTGACAAGTTTCTCCCGTGGCTAGACTCATAAATTTTAAAATGATGGGATGGGACTGCATAATGATTTTGCGTGCTGGTGGACTCAACTTCTTGAAATGCGAGAAGGGGTGGACTCCCAGAAAACCATGACGAACCGAAGGCGGGAAGTCATCCTTGGAAATCACGATGAATGGTAGACAAAACCGTCGCCGTTATAACATACTATGGAACTAAAACATGACTTGGCTACATAATAGGTTTGTGAAATGATTTGTGAAAATTGGCTTTGTGCAAATGAACCACAGCCATCCTTTGAGTGACCCTATCATGTGCATCATTCCGTGTCGGCTTGCTGAGTACGTTGGGTACTCACCCTTGCTATACGCACAAACCTTCAGAGGAGGAAACGAAGAACTGGAGGACCCCTATGCTTACTGCCAGGTGGGCGATGGAGGAGAAGGCGTCTACTAGGTCTTAGTCCCCGGTCGTTGCTTGTGGCAATCGACATGCCGCTGCCTTCCGACTGCTAATCTTATCTAAATTCTGCTTTTGGTTGTATCCGGACCAGTAGGTCCTATATGTATTGGATATTGCCTTCGGGCCTATTATTGTAATAATTTCGATGTAAGACTATTCATGCACTTTGCACCTGGTAATTCAGAACTGTATTCATGGGTACCAAACTACTCAATCCAGGGATATGGTACTATGAACACGAATGATTCCCGTCCTCAAAAATGTGGGTCGACAATAGTCCTTAATTAGATGCGGGCTATTGTTTTTTGGAAGCAAAACAATCATCCTTGTGTTCAACTTCTCCAGGTGCTGCGTGTTGCCTGAGCAAAACTTGGCAAGCATAGCCAACAAGTCGGCTTTTATGATATCCCAACAGTGTTGATAAAACAATCCGGTGAATCCATCCGGCCCTAGGGATTTTTCACCAAGCAGCGATCGCACGACCTTCAAAACTTCATCTTCAGTGAATGGACTGTCAAGTGATGCTAGGTTCGCTGAGGCCAAGCAGAGCCGCTGAAAGTTTAGGCTCGTCGTGCGAGCGATCTCTGGGCCCAATATGTCATCAAAAATACTCCCGAGCTAAGTTCATCATATCTTGCTAAGTTGTCGTGATTCACCCTTCACGTTCTAGGATCGACATGAGTAACTTTCTTCTCCGGGATTTGATCTTGAGGTGGAAGTATGGCGTCCCTGCATCTCCTCTTAAATTTCTTATTTTTGCTCTCTGTCTCAGCCGCATTCTTTCTAACGATGCCAGGGAAGGGATCGCCCCTTACAGGCGGCATGCAGTCGTCTTTCTTCTTCCGACAGCGCTCTCATCTCCTGAACAGTATCCCATCGTAGAATTAGCTCATTTGCGATTTGGAGTTGCAACTTGAGCAAGCTTACTCTCTTATGCCCCCAAATTGATAGAGCCATGCTCGATCTTGTGAGCTTCACATGGAGCACGACATAAGGGTCGTCAGAGCCCACCTCTTGCTGCCAGTTTTCTTTTATGACCTCATCAAATCTATTCAACTTCGTCCAAAAGGATTGAAATCGAAATCTTCTCGTTTTTCTGTCCGGGATCACCACAAGTGATAAGCATAGGACTATGGTCTGAACCTGAAGAACTCAGTGCCTGCAAGTGCGCTTCAGGGAATGCTTGCTCCCAGTCTGTCGAAACCAAAACCCTATCCAGCTTCACCATTGTTGGGCTCCGCTGCTCCTTGCTCCACGTATATCGTCATCCGAACAGATAGATGTCCCTCAGCTCTAACTCGTTCAACTTGTTCCTGAAAGCATTCATCATGCATTGATTAATTCTGTTGTTGCTCTTCTCTGTAGCTGCGGCAATTAAGTTGAAATCGCTCATCACCATCCATTCGCCTTGCCAGAGCTGTCTGACCTCTGATAGTTCATCTAAGAAAAGCAGTTTATCCGACTTGAGTTGTGGTCCGTAGACCAAAGTGAGGGACCACGATCTCTAACCTTGGAGCCAATCAAACTTAACTAAAATCGACCATCGACCTTGATGGATCTCACTAGCATTGAACTCGCTTCCTTTCCATGTTATTATTATTCCCCCTCTCATCTGTTGGGCCGGCAAAGAAACAAATTTATCAAACAAAGATCCACAGCTTTCGAACACAAAAGAGTCACGAACAACCTCTAGTTTGGATTCTTGGAAACACACAATTGAGACACCACTTCCAACAACAGACTCTCTAACTAGGGCTCTCTTGACAACATTGTTTAGCCCCTAACGTTCCAACATAAAATAGAGAAGCTAGAAACTGAAGTAGACATGGAATTGGAGAAGACTGCAATTGTGTAAGGCCACAAGTGACAGCTCAAGCCGGCGACGCGAGGGCTTCTGCACTTTCGTCAGCATCTATGATATGGAGGGATTGAGCTGCGATGTCCACATTCAGAAACACCGCTAGAGCTTCAACATGCTCGGCAAAACAGAGGCTTGTCAAACATAGTGACTAACTTGTTGTTGCTTCCATCGTCGCTTCTCGGTCCTCTTGAATGATCCCCAACTTCTTCATGATCATGGTCTACGCCTTAGTCACCGCATGTCGCCTCACCCCTGTGCTCTGCTTTTGCAACCGCTAGCTCCGCCATGGTGTGAAATCCGGCAGGATAGCACGGCGTCTGCCACGCTTGGGCGGAACGGACGCAGAGGGATGAGTGCCCAAGATGGAAGCAGTTGGCGCAATTGACACAGATGCAAGGAACTCCTGTAGCTGGTCGCTCTGGTTTGCAGCCGTGCTCACTGTTGCTGGTAATCTAGCCACTGTAGCGCGTCTGGCAAAGGTTATCGGCAAGCTGGCCACTGGGAGATTGGTTATGTTTGTAAAAACGTGCGCTGGCCTTGTTGGGGCTGCTATGTTGGATGTCCACCTCGTCTTGTGGCCTGGGGCTTGTTTGGATCCGCGCCCGGCCAGTCGCAGAGGCAGATGCTTCGCACGCGCAATCCCCAATTTCGGACAGCAAATCCCTCCTTTCTTCCCCGCCTGTAGACTTGTGTTGCTCCCCGCCGGACATTGTCTTAATTGCTTCCCCGATTTCCGACAGCAACGGATCGAATGCATGCTCTTCAAATCTTGGTTCCTTGGCTGCCGCGCCGAAGGACCCACCACGCTGCTGTCTGGCGGGTGAGCTGGTTGCCACAGCCCTCGCACCCTCGCAGGTCAACCTCTCGAACATTGCGCCATGGACCTCGTCCACCATGTTGCGCTGCTCTGCAAGGGGTGCGTTGGATTCTGCCACGTTCTCGGCGTCTGCCGAGTGATAGGGTTGGGCATTTTTAAACCGAAAACAAAAAAATCTAAAACGCATCGAATCGAATCGAATTCTATAGTTTTTATTTTGGTTTTGGTTTCGGTTTGTGGTGTTGTATAAACTGACTAATTTGGTTCGGTTTGGATTTTTACGTTCGAGAACCGAAGCAAAAAAAAATCGAACTCAGAAACCGTTGGCAGTCAGTCCGCGTGGGTGGGTGCGTGCGCGTCCCACCGCTCGTGCTCGGCCCTGGCCTCCGCCCCGCCCCGGCCACCGCCGTCGCCGCCGCGCCGCTGCCTCCGCTCCACCCCGGCCGCCGCCGCCTCCGCTCCACCCCGGCACGCCATCGCGCCGCCTTCGCCCCGCCCCGGCCATCGCTGCGCCACCTTCGCCCCAACCCAGCCGTCGCCGCGCCACCGCCTCCGCTCCGTCCCGGTCGCCGCTCCGGCCGCCGCCGCGCCGCCTCTCTGCCCGCCTCGACACGTGCGCCTCTCTGCCCACCCCGGCCGCCTCTCTGCCCGCCCGGCACGCGCTCCTCTCTACATGTTCAGTTTTTCGGTAAAAACCAAAAACCGAACCAAAAAACTGAACCCGAATTTTACGATTTCTAGTATTTATGCGAACCGATCGATTTTTACTTTGCGCCAAACCGAACTTTGTTTGTAGGAAGAAAACCAAACCGAAGTGTCGGTTTTAACCGAATGCCCACCCCTACTGAGTTCCTTGTTCTCCAGCGAGCCATGCAACGCATTGAGGACAGCGTCACGTGATCCCCCGTCCTCTTGCTCCTCAAGCGAGAGCTGAATCGAGAACCGCTCATGTGTGGAGGGCGATGAGAATTCGCAAGAAACAACAGCCATGTCTGCCGGCGAGCGGTGTGATGCAGCGCGTGGTGGCTCAGCCTCGATTGTGCCCTGGTCTCCAAACTTGCTGGTGGACTGAAGTTTCTTGGACCGTTGTTGTGGGAGACAACCCTCGTCACCATCGATGGCCTGGCAGCTTCCGTGCTCATCCGCATCGAACTCCAAATGTTGTCCAGACGCCGGCAGGGTTGGCATCATTTCGTCGGTTGCCAGGTCGAAGTCTGGTTCTGACCTCAGCAGGATCTGTACGCCATCGGCCGAAGCTTCTGTGTGCCGAGCTGCTTGACAATCCGTTGTGGACCATATGTGCCCTGGAAGGCCGCCTGCTGCCCCAGACGCGCCCCCGAACATGTGACCCCTGCCTTGCTCCGAAGCCCATGGCCCTATGTCGTCTTGCCCGCCCAGCAAGAAAAGGTGACGTGCTGCGGCACGTCGTCGTCGGAGCCGGTGAAGGACATGTAGTGTGGTAGCGTGGGGTCAATTATCTCCTCAATGTGGACAATGACAACATATGACAGTGAGCGCTTGTAGAGCGATGCCCGCGAGATTAAGGTGCGACCCGGGAGGCGCTCCTAGCGTGTCGGCCCCCCGCCCGCACGCTCTGGAATCTCGACCTCGAGCACTGTTGGGACCTGGCTAGGGTTGGACAGCCACACAAATAGCGTGAGCACCCTCGCATCCGCCGAGGTAACCATCTCCATGAGCTCCCCAAGAAGGCCACGCATGATTTGAGCCACCACACCTTCGTCCCAGGCATGTTGTGGCAATCCTTCTAGGGAGAGCTTGGAGAAAAATGCATCTTCATGCTGCTCGCCTGTAACGCTTTGAAAATCGGAGAATTTAAAACCGGGAATTAAAAATCAGAACTTACAAAAACTTTTTGCTTGTTGCTTCTTGATCGTGTTTATTGCTTCTTATTTTCCAACTTGGTTGCATAAAATTCATTTTGGAAATGATTTAATTTGAGGTTGGAGAAAAACCAAGTGTTTTGAAATCCCAGATGGGAGAAAAGGTTCAAAATATAGATTGGAGGGAATAAATAATTAAGATTTGGGGATTTATAAAAGTCACTTTGAAAAGTATATACTCTTAGTTTAAACTCTAATTTAATAATGGAAAAGTAAATATTATTTAAATATGGGTGATAAAAATATTTTTGAAAAGAAAATATGAAGTTAGAAAATTGATTTTAACCAAAGGTCTTACTTTCTTGAATTTAAAAGAAAAGAAAATAAATTAGAAAGGAAAAACATATTTTATAATTATTTTTGGGTGTGTTATATTTTATTTTGAATTTTAGGGGTGAAAGGAAATAGAATTGGGAAATTAGGAAATTTAATTCGGAAAAATGCGAAAGGTCACTATTCATTGCGCGCCAAGTGTTCGACGCCGTACCGGACCACTGGACCCCGGACCGGCTCGCCTCGCCACCGCGCGTCGCGCGTCGCGCCCCACGCCGTCGTACCATGCCCATGCCACGCTGTACCGCACCGTTACGTCGCTCAATCGTACCACGTCGCGCGGTGCGCGCCACGCCCGCGCCGCGCGCGCCCGCCCGAGCGCCACCACGTGTCGCGCTCTCGCCGGACCCGCCGCCCTCGCCCCCACGCGCCACTCGCCGCGCCCGCCCCTCCCGAACGCCGCCACGCGTCGCTCCTCACCCAGCCCTATCCCGGCGCTCGCCGCACGTCGCCATGCCCCCCCATGCATGCACGTCATGGCCGCTGGCCTCGCCCGAACTAAAACCGGCTTAGAACTCCTATAAAAGGGCCTTGGAAGATCAAGCTTCACATACAAAACTTCTTCGCGAATCACTCCTCTCCATTTCCCCTAAATTTCCCCAACCTATTGCGCACTGAGCAGCTCCAATTTGAGCAAGAACCGAAGAACCCTAGCACCAGCCGCCCGAAGCGGAAATCCAAAAATTCGTCCCCCTCGGTCGAGTTATTCCCAAATTGAAGGTACATTCACAACCTACGTGCTCTAGGCTTCGTTTCCCCCATGTTTCCCGAGCCAATGCGCCGCGAACTCGCCGGCGACGAGCGGCGCCAAGCCCTCTGTTTCGGCGCCGCCGTGCACGTCGCTAGGCCGCTACGTAACTTCTCCAGGCAAACCAATGCTTTAGTTAGCTTCTCCACACCCCGTAGTTGCTCCCACACCCGCTACCTTGGCCATGCCATCGCCGGAGCGCCGCCGCGACGAGCGTCGCCGCCGGCGCTGGGAGCTCACCATCACCGGTTCATTTCGCCACCTCTCCAACCCGCCCAAGCCTTGAATCGGAACCCTCGTAGCTCGTAGATGGAGGTAGGTCCCCTTGCCCCCTAGGACCGGCCATCCCTCGCCACCGTCGGCCTTGTCCCCACCGGCGCCGGCCCTGGAAGGGAAGAACAGAGGAAGCAGAGAAGGGAAAGAACGGAAAAAAAGGGAAAAAGAAAAAAAGAGATAGGGAAAGAAATAAAAAGGAAAAAAAGAGAAAGTATTTAGGAAAAATATAGAGTAATGGGAATTGGTTTTTCTAAAATAAATTATTTAGGGGAAATATATATATTTAGAGAAATTGGAATAAAGGTTGATTTTCTGAAAATAATTGTTTAGGGGGTAATTATGAGATTAATTTAGGACCTAGGTACAACTTTTATCTAAACTCTAAATTATTAGGAAATTCACCAATATTATTTAACATAGCTATAATTAAGATATTATCATGACTTGTTATTTAACATTATCATAGGTTTCCCCAAAAATCTAAAGTAACTAATATGGTTCCAAACATTGCGAATATAATTGTCGCCTAAGATTGTTATTAAACACTAATTTTATCATATGAATTTTCTGAAATTAAAATCTAAAATTATTTAACGTAGTGTCAAGCTTTAGGGTTAACTAGTGATTTTTGGATTCAATTATTATAAACCCTAGGACTTCTCGATCCAGAAATAATTTGATAAAGCGAAAGATAACCACTTCCTTTTCATTAATTGAATCAACAACTCTAGTATTTCTAAAACTTTAAACATATTAAAATAAATATCGCATCCTACTTAACAAAATAGGATTCAATACAAAACTTCAAATCCTTATAACTCTTTCGCTCTAACTCGGTTTCCGCCGAAACTCGAGCCTAGGTTCGCGTAGAGCCATAGCCTAGTATTAGGAGCCGCTTTAGCGATTCATTTGGTTTTTATTGGATCTTACTGGATTTTATTTGAATTCTAATCGAATTCAAATTGGATTTCTCGCACGTATGATAGAGTCCAAGGGAATCGTCGAGAACGTCGAAGACTCAAGTCAACAAGGTCACGAACAAGGCAAGTCAACACTCCCCTTTGAACATATTGATCCTATTTGCGAAATGATGTTGATTTAAACTTCAAACATGCATGATATACACAAAATACCTATGCTTGATGTACCATGCCTTGATATTGATTACCCTTAGAAATATTCTATGTAACCCTCGATATGATACAACCGGAGGATATCTTCGGTAAAATGCTTAGCCATGGTTATACTAGAATCTTGCATATTCATATTTTTACAAAATGCTATATGCTTGGGCAACTACCTTAAGGGAAGGTAGTTGGAATACGACATGTGGAGACATGAGCGCCACATTGCCTTGATCATGATGAAAATAGTTTTGATGGAAGAAATGAAAAGTACAAAACCATTTTTTTAGACTGGGGCGGATGGTTGGATTTGGGTGGATTCCGGGAAAGGCTAGTACCGTCCCTGGTCAGTTAAGGACCGAGCCATGAGACTTATAACTGAGAACGAGCCAGTACAACCATACTTCTCCAATGGGTATAAACCTAGCGGAGTAGATAGCCGAGCGGAGGCAGTATCCCTGCATAGTGGTTCAGGTGTAGGTGTTGAGTTAAGGACCTACCAATGGGTAGAGTGTCCTGGGCCTACCAATGGTAGAGTGCCCGTGATTGTGATAAGACAAAATGCCTTTATGTGAATAATAAACTGAACCTAACGATGACTTAAAGATTAAGTGAGTTTTCTCTCTTACCCCCGGGACGCCAGAACTCCTCTCACTGCAAGGAAATGACGGCTAGAGTGCATGAGGACTTAAGTTCATGGAGCGGGTACTGCCAAAGTGAGGTTATCAAAAGGCTTTGCCGTGACCGTCCTATATGAAGGGATGAAGGCTCATTCAATGAGAAGTTGCGGAGTACGGGTAAAGTGTACATCCACTGCAGTGTGAGTAAATCAATCTATTTGAATAGCCGTGCTCGCGGTTAATGAGCGACGTGACAAGTTTCTCCCGTGGCTAGACGCATAAATTTTAAAATGATGGGTTGGGATGCATAATGATTTTGTATGTTGGTGGATTCAACTTCTCGACCTGCGAGAAGGGATAGACTCCTCAGAAAAACCATGACGATCCGGAGACGGGAAACCATCCTTGGTATCACGATGGATGACAGACAGAACCATCGCTGATTTATTAAACTCTGGAACTAAAACTTGACTGGCTAGATGTTAGGTTTGTGAAATGATTTGCGAAAATTGGCTTTGTGCAAATAAACCACAGCCACCCTTTGAATGACCCTATCATGTGCATCATTCCGTGTTGGCTTGCCGAGTACGTTGGGTACTCACCCTTGCTATACGCATAAATCTCCAGATGAAGGAGATGAGGAAGACCCCTATGCTTACTATCGGGATGAATGAAGACAATGGAGCGCAATAGGTCTTAGTCCCCAGTCGTTGCATATAGGCGATCGACATGCCGCTGCCTTCCGTCTGCTATCTTATCTAATTTTTGCTTTTGGTTGTACCCGGACGAGTAGGTCCTATATGTATTGGATATTGCCTTCGGGCCTATTATTGTAATACTTTTGGTGTAAGACTATCCGTGCACTTTGCACCTGATAATACAGTACTGTATTCGTGGGTACCAAACTACTCGATCCAGGGAAATGGTACTATGAACACGAATGATTCCCGTCCTCAAAAACGGGGGTCTACAGAGCTGGTATCAGAGCAGTGAGACTGTAGGATAAGACCAACTGGTGCCCCACCCCTTTATAGCTGGTTAAAGGGAAATATCCAGGATTATTTTTAAAATACAGACTATTTTTACAAAACAAATATGTTTTTACTTACACCCTTGACCCCCAATTCTCTACAAACATTTGATTTTTACGTCTACCTTTCTCTAACCCTAATCTATCTTCAAAAATAGATGTCGGACTATGACCATGTTGGAACTTGGGAGATTGTTTAACCCACTAAAACAAGGAGAGTACACAGAATAAGGCCCCATCCGTAGCTTAACCTTTACTTTTCTCTTTCTCTCTGAGAATAGATGGGAAAAGCCAAGGGCAGTAAATCAAGATCCCAGCAGTCTCATGGATTAACCTAGAGCGACCCTGTGGGCACTCCACCTCCTTTCCCTGTGAACCCGACCGTAGCCCAGCTAGTGGCTAACCAGACACAGTTAATGGTCATGATGATGCAACAGATGCAACTACTGTTCCAACAGCAATAGATGCAAACTCAGGGTTGGTACCCAGAGCAACGTCAGTACGTTTCGTCGCAAACCCTGATGGCTCGAGTAGGTATACTGTCAAGCCCACAGAGAGCGGTAAGACCAAACCTGCCATTGGGATGGAAGGAAACACTTGACCTCCGCTACGGTTTCATGGAACAAGGACATGGAGTAAAGGACAGTACATGGGACAAGTACACCAGAACCCCGATCAAGGAAGAAATACAGTGCGGAAGAAAGGATAAAGAATCCAATCAAGCAACCGGCCAAGATTTCGGTTTGCCACCATCTAACCCCAAGAAGAGGAAGTCACTAAGGTGGAATACAGGTGGTACTGGCAAGATGATCGTCACCAGCACAGTGTGTACCCCTGAAGATGCGAAGGAGATTCCCCGACGTCTAAGGAAGAATGTGCACTGCTTCAACTGTGGAGAGTTAGGGCACTATGCCAATGACTGTCCTAGGACAACTACCACACCGTTTCGCACTCCAACACCTATCCTGGCAGCCCCAAGGAAAAAGGATGTGAATTGCTTCAACTGTGAAGAATTTGGATACTATGCCAACCAATGCCCAAAGCCACGCAACATCCCTCCTCTTACCGGTGCCAACGCAACAGCCATAGGTGGCAACCTCAGATCGGGCAATAACCCAGATAACTAGACGAGAAATCTGCAGCAACCCTGGTCTTGCTTTGAAAGGAATTAAGTCAGCAATGACCGTGCCCCTACCCTTATGAACAAAAACCCTAGATCGATATTAGTGATGTTGTATTGTATGGGACTACACATGTCCAATGTATCCCTATGATGTAACATCTATGAACTGATATGAAGTTCCATGTTATGTCTTAAATGAGTTTATTCCACCATGCTTGTTGTGTGCAAAAGATCACTTAAAAACAACTTGAAGATCACTTAAAAAAATCGATTAGAACCATGACCTTAGTCGATCCAATCTCTTACCCCATCTATACTCCTCTGATGGCGCATCGTCGCAGAGCCCCAGCATCTACTGAAAACCCGCCGGAGCCTAACCTCTCCACCCTAGCAGAGGTCATGGCTTTACAAACCCAACTGCTTCAAGCCATTGCCAACAACCAGGGGAATCACGAAAGTTCAAGTTTAGGAGAGTTTATGCGAGCCAAGCCGCCAACATTCTCCATGGCAGAGGAACCGATGGATGCAGAAGATTGGTTGAGGGTAATAGAGAAGAAGTTGACTCTCGTTCGAGTACGGGAAGCTGACAGAGTCATCTTCACCACCAATCAGCTGGAATGTCCCGCAAGTGACTGGTGGGACACCTACAAGGAGACTCGGGCTAAAGATGCCGGAGAAACAACCTGGGAGAAATTCACGGCCACCTTCCGTGAAAATTTTGTACCCGCCGCGGTCATGAGAATGAAGAAGAATGAGTTCCATAGGCTGCGCCAAGGCAACACCATGGTACAAGAGTACCTTAACAAGTTCACGCAGCTTGCCTGTTACGCCACGAGTGACCTGGCGAACGAAGAAGAAAAGATGGATATTATCGAAGGACTGAACAATGAGCTGAGTGGACCGATGATCGGTCAAGACCACGCCAGTTTCCAAAGCCTCATCAACAAGGTCGTGAGGCTTGAGCATGACCAAAGGATGGTTGAAAACAACCGAAAGAGAAGGCTTGCCCTAGCCCGTCCAATTCAAGGGACATCTCAGCGACCCAAAGGAGCAACACCAACAGGACGGAAACTAGCCATCATAGCGGCCAATCGTCCCTCTGCATCCAACAACGCTAGCAGGCCATCGGCAACACCTTTCCGCACCCCGGCCCCCACTTTGGCAGCACCGGGAAACCGGAATGTTAATTTCTTCAACTGCGGAGAATTCGGGCATTATGCCAATCAATGTCCCAAACCGCACAACACAACCAACCATACTGGAGCCAACGCCATGGTTGTGAGAGGAACCCCTACCCCGGCGCCCAGACGAAGCTTGTTCAGAAAGCCCCAGCCGAAGGAGGCTACCACCGGATTCCGCCGTGGCCAAGTGAACCACGCGCGTGCAGAAGAAGCTCAGGAGGACCAGATCGTGCTGATGGGTATGTTCTCTATCCATTCTGCACTAATCAAAGTTTTGTTTGGTTTTGAAAATCCGCATTCTTTCATAACCTCAAAATCAAGTACAGGACATAACCTACGTCTGGTAGACCTTAAAAGACCCATAATAGTACATTCACCTAGGAGAGATATAGTTGTACTCCATACCGGCACCAATATAGCCCTTACCCTAAAAAGCCAAGCTTGAACTTATTGTTAGGGGGGTAGAGTGACAAAACCCCGGACTCTCAGATTGGACACTATGTAAAGCTAGGTAGAACCAAACCTTCTCTAGATAACCTCTTGTCGCCCACCAAAATCACACGACTGCAATCCTACCAGGATCACCATCCGTTTGCAGCTAAAGGTTCCAACAGTTTAGAACAGCAAGTCTATTATACAACTTAAGGAAATTAGAGACCTACTGAATCCTGCATGCTTGAAGGATGCCCCAAGGATTAAGAGCTGACAACATCATGTTATCTGAAACAAAGAATCGAAATGGACCACCCTTAGAAACTCACTGATAGGTTCCTGTGTCACCTGGAGCAGCCAACCGATTCATCAACCTGCTGAGGAGGAGTCCTAATGGATCCATCCCGTATGTTTATACCGACCGACTCCCGATCGCGACCCGACCCAAATCTCGGGACGAGATTTATTGTTAGGGGGTAGGTTTGTAATGCCCTGAAAATCGGAGAATTTAAAACCGGGAATTAAAAATCAGAACTTACAAAAACTTTTTGCTTGTTGCTTCTTGATCGTGTTTATTGCTTCTTATTTGCCGACTTGGTTGCATAAAATTCATTTTGGAAATGATTTAATTTGAAGTTGAAGAAAAACCAAGTGTTTTGAAATCCCAGATGGGAGAAAAGGTTCAAAATATAGATTGGAGGGAATAAATATAAAAGATTTGGGGATTTATAAAAGTCACTTTGAAAAGTATATACTCTTGGTTTAAACTCTAATTTAATGATGGAAAAGTAAATATTATTTAAATATGGGTGATAAAAATATTTTTGAAAAGAAAATATGAAGCTAGAAAATTGATTTTAACCAAAGGTCTTACTTTATTGAATTTAAAAGAAAAGAAAATAAATTAGAAAGGAAAAATATATTTTGAATAATAGAAAGTGGGTGAAAAGGTTGAAAATATATTTTACAACTTATTTTTGGGTGTGTTATATTTTATTTTGAATTTTAGGGGTGAAAGGAAACAGAATTGGGAAATTAGGAAATTTAATTCGGGAAAATGCGAAAGGTCACTATTCATTGCGCGACAAGTGTTCGACGCCGTACCCCGGACCTCGGACCGCCTCGCCACCGCGGGTCGCGCATCGCGCTCGCAGCGCCGCGCCCCACGCCGCCGTACCACACCGTTACGTCGCTCACACTGTACCACGTCGCGCCGTGCGTCGGCCACGCCCGCGCCCGCGCCGCGCCCGCGCCCAGACCCCGCCCTGAGCGCCACCACACGCCGCGCTCTTGCCTGGACCCCACCGCCCTCGTGCCCACGCGCCACTCGCCGTGCCCGGCCCCCTCCCGAGCGCCGCCACGCGTCGCTGCTCACCCCAAGCGCCCTCCCCGACGCTCGCCGCACGTCGCCATGCCCCCCCACGCATGCGCGTCATGGCCTCTGGCCTCGCCCGAACTAAAACCGGCTTAGAACTCCTATAAAAGGGCCTTGGCAGATCAAGCTTCACATACAAAACTTCTTCGTGAATCACTCCTCTCCATTTCCCCTAAATTTCCCCAAACTATTGCGCACTGAGCAGCTCCAATTTGATCAAGAACCGAAGAACCCTAGCGCCGGCCGCCCGAAGAGGAAATCCAAAAATTCATCGCCCTCGGTCGAGTTCTTCCCAAATTGAAGGTACATTCACAACCTACGTGCTCTAGGCTTCGTTTCCCCCATGTTTCCCGAGCCAATGCGCCGCTGGAACTCGTCGGCGACGAGCGACGCCAAGCCCCTCTGTTTCGGCCACCGCCGTGCACGTCGCTAGGCCGCTATGTAACTTCTCCAGGCAAACCGATGCTTTAGTTAGCTTCTCCACACCCCGTAGTTGCTCCCACACCCGCTACCTTGGCCATGCCATCGCCGGAGCGCCGCCGCGACGAGCGTCGCCGCCGCCGCTCGAGCTCGCCGTCGCCGGCTCATTTCGCCACCTCTCCAACCCGCCCAAGCCTTGAATCGGAACCCTCGTAGCTCGTAGATGGAGGTATGACCCCTTGCCCCCTAGGACCGGCCATCCCTCGCCGCCGTCGGCCTTGTCCCCACCGGCGTCGGCCCTGGAAGGGAAGAACAGAGGAAGCAGAGAAGGGAAAGAAGGGAAAAAAGGGAAAAAGAAAAAAAGAGATAGGGAAAGAAATAAAAAGGAAAAAAAGAGAAAGTATTTAGGAAAAATATAGAGTAATGGGAATTGGTTTTTCTAAAATAAATTATTTAGGGGAAATATATATATTTAGAGAAATTGAAATAAAGGTTGATTTCCTAAAAATAATTGTTTTGGGGGTAACTATGAGATTAATTCAGGACCTAGGTACAACTTTTATCTAAACTCTAAATTATTAGGAAATTCACCAATATTATTTAACATATCTATAATTAAGATATTATCATGACTTGTTATTTAACATTATCATAGGTTTCCCAAAAATCTAAAGTAACTAATATGGTTCCAAACATTGCGAATATAATTGTCGCCTAAGATTGTTATTAAACACTAATTTTATCATATGGATTTTCTAAAATTAAAATCTAAAATTATTTAACGCAGTGTCAAGCTTTAGGGTTAACTAGTCGTTTTCGGATTCAATTATTATAAACCCTAGGACTTCTCGATCCGAGAAATAATTTGATAAAAGTGAAAGATAACCACTTCCTTTTCATTAATTGAATCATCAACTCCAGTATTTCTCAAACTTTAAACATATTAAAATAAATATCGCATCCTACTTAACAAAATCAGATTCAATACAAAACTTCAAATCCTTATAACTCTTTCGCTCTAACTCGGTTTCCACCGAAACTCAAGCCTAGGTTCGCGTAGAGTCATAGCCTAGTATTAGGAGCCGCTTTAGCGATTCATTTCGTTTTTATTGGATCTTATTGGATTTTTTTGAATTCTAATCGAATTCAAATCGGATTTCTCGCACGTATGATAGAGTCCGAGGGAATCGTCGAGAACGTCGAAGACTCAAGTCAACAAGGTCATGAACAAGGCAAGTCAACACTCCCCTTTGAACATATTGATCCTATTTGCGAAATGATGTTGATTTAAACTTCAAACATACATGATATACACAAAATACCTATGCTTGATGTACCATGCCTTGATATTGATTATCCTTAGAAATATTCTTTCTAACCCTCGATGTGATACAACCGGAGGATATCTTCGGTAAAATGCTTAGCCATGCTTATACTAGAATTTTGCATATTCATATTTTTACAAAATACTATATGCTTGGGCTACTACCTTAAGGGAAGGTAGTTGGAATACGACATGTGGAGACATGAGCGCCACATTGCCTTGATCATGATAAAAATAGTTTTGATGGAAGAAATGAAAAGTACAAAACCAATGTTTTTAGACTGGGACGGATGGTTGGATTTGGGTGGATTCCGGGAAAGGCTAGTACCGTCCCTGGTCAATTAAGGACCGAGCCATGAGACTTATAACTTAGAATGAGCCAGTACAACCGTACTTCTCAAATGGATATAGATCTAGCGGAGTATATAGCCGAGCGGAGGCATTATCCTTGCATAGTGGTTCAGGTGTAGGTGTTGAGTTAAGGACCTACCAATGGGTAGAGTGTCCTGGGCCTACCAATGGTAGAGTGCCCGTGATTGTGATAAGACAAAAGGCCTTTATGTGAATAATAAACTGAACCTAACGATGACTTAAAGATTAAGTGAGTTTTATCTCTTACCCCGGGAACGCCAGAACTCCTCTCACTGCTAGGAAATGATGGCTAGAGTGCATGAGGACTTAAGTTCATGGAGCGGGTACTGCCAAAGTGAGGTTATCGAAAGGCTTTGCCGTGACCGTCTTATATGAAGGGATGAAGGCTCATTCAATGAGCAGTTGCGGAGTACGGGTAAAGTGTACATCCACTGCAGTGTGAGTAAATCAATCTATTCGAATAGCCGTGCTCGCGGTTAATGAGCGACGTGACAAGTTTCTCCTGTGGCTAGACGCATAAATTTTAAAATGATGGGTTGGGAAGCATAATGATTTTGTATGCTGGTGGATTCAACTTCTCGACCTGCGAGAAGGGATAGACTCCCCAGAAAAACCATGACGATCCGGAGACGAGAAACCATCCTTGGTATCACGATGGATGACAGACAGAACCGTTGCTGATTTATTAAACTCTGAAACTAAAACTTTACTGGCTAGATGTTAGGTTTGTGAAATGATTTGCGAAAATTGGCTTTGTGTAAATAAACCACAGCCACCCTTTGAATGACCCTATCATGTGCATCATTCCGTGTTGGTTTGCTGAGTACGTTGGGTACTCACCCTTGCTATACGCACAAATCTCCGGATGAAGGAGATGAGGAATACCCCTATGCTTACTACCGGGATGAATGAAGACAATGGAGCGCAATAGGTCTTAGTCCCCAGTCGTTGCCTGTAGGCGATCTACATGCCGCTGCCTTTCGTCTGCTATCTTATCTAATTTCTGCATTTGGTTGTACCCGGACCAGTAGGTCCTATATGTACTGGATATTGCCTTCGGGCCTATTATTGTAATACTTTTGGTGTAAGACTATTTGTGCACTTTGCACCTGATAATACAGTACTATATTCGTGGGTACCAAGCTACTCGATCCAGAGAAATGGTACTATGAACACGAATGATTCCCGTCCTCAAAAATGGGGGTCTACATCGCGCTGCCGATGATCCCACGTCTTGAACACAATCGGTGTGCCCTTACAAAAGACCTCTTTGGATTGGCCCAACCCCAATCTCGATCTCTTGCATTCCAGAACACAATTAGGTAGTCATCCGGCATTTTGACCTCCACGCGGAAATTGGGTGGAAGTACTCCGCTGTTCAGCACCACATCGAGCATATCTTAAGGGAAAACATGAGGCCGTGTCCCTAAGATCGACGCCAGGAGGCCCCTTCTCTCGAGCACCACCTCGTTGTCAACCATCCACGGCGTCCATGAGATAGTGCAATGGCTGCCGTCAGGACGGAGATCTGGCTCCCCGGTCCTCCAGTCTTCCATTAGGCGTGAAGGCAGTTGGGCGCTGATTTGGAACCCCGCCATGCCGCCGTCGAGAACTGGCACCAACCGCTTCGAGGTTTGCTGCACCGCCGCCTTTCTCATTGTTCACCCCCTCCTGCCCGCGCCAACAGCACGCGACGACCCATTGATGCCGGTGGCTTCTCGTGCGCGCTTGTCGGCCTCGCCATGAGCTTGTCTTCAGCGAGCCTAGAGGCGCCCCTCTCTTCTTGTTGGCCTCCTCTTCCTCCCACAGTTTGGTTAGCTAAGCATGCCCGAGCAAGGTGGCCTGGATACCAACAATTGTAGCACCTCTTCTTCCTGATGCAGGTGGCTTTTTCATGACCTAAGCGGAGACAGTTGAAGCAGCGGCCTTGAAGCCAGCGAGGAATAGCCTTCAATGCGGGTTGCTCACGGGAAGCCGATAGGTTGTGGGCGTGTCACCTTGAATGCGCCTTATCTCTGTGTCAGACTTCTGTCCACTGGCCGCCCTCGTCGTCCTGGATGGCAGGACGCGTTGTTGTCCCTGCCACTCCGCCGTGGACCACGTCGCTCTATAACTGCTGATGACAACGACATGAGAGTAGGTTGGATGGTGGATGGAGATTGGTGGTTGGTTGTTGGTTGTTGGCCGCCGACGCCGGAGCGGCCTTCGGCGCGAAGCGCACTTGCTGGGACACGGAGGCTAGAAGATTGGTGGCCGCCAACATCGAAGTGGCCACCGACGCGGAGGTCGCTCGCTCTCGCTCTCCCACGCTCTGCCTCTATGCAGATAGCTCTGCAACTTGTTCGACAGGGGGTGTCAAATGAGCCAGCTCGGGAGATCACATTGTGTTAAATATGTGATCCGAATTCGGATTAATTTTCTAATAGGACTCTATGTCGTATCCTATTAGGTATATTTACTTTTATCTTCTATATATACTCTTGTAAGCTGTATAGAAAGAGAGACGATCTCATTGTTATTCACCTATGTTAGTAATCAACTCCTCAATAGTGACCATTGTCGATCGGCGTCTGTGGATTTTTTTCCGTAAGAATTTTTCACGTAAAATTTTATGTTTTTATTGTGCATCTATTTTACAAGTGGTACGAGAGTATCGAAGATTCGATCGGCGGCAACAGCGGCGATCAAGCGAGCAGAAGTGCAGCCATCAATCTGCAAATAAAAAAAAGGTGATGCACAGGAAGCAGCGCAAACCACCTAGACATCTACCAGCACGTCCTGTCCAAAATACAGTAGCAGCGCAGAAGCCAAGCCAAATCATGCAGTGTCCCGAGAAAAAAAAAATATCCGCCCAGCACCTGGTCTGCCAAGACTTGTTGATTTTTTAGGTGGAAATTGCTAAGGCGCACCCAAGCTTGTGTACCAGGAGATTTCCAGTCTACACAAAGAAAGTGTACTAGAGGTTCACGTTTCTGCTATGTTTATTCTAATTTCTTAATTCAGGATTAATTTTCATGACAAGTTTAAAGTATGATCTACCACTTCTGATCCGAGACACAATGTTCTTCCTATGGCAAGTGAAGATGCGAGCCATTCTTGCTTAGCAAGATCTAGATGATGCACTATCTGAATTTTACAAGAGGACTACAGATTGGTTCGAAGATGAGAAGGGAAGGGATCGTAAGGCTATGGCATATATTTATCTTCATCTATCTAATAATATTTTGCAGAAGGTGCTTAAGCAGAAGACAGTCACTGAGCTATGGTTAAAGTTGGAGCAGATATACATGACAAAGGATCTGACCAGCAAAATGCACCTAAAGCAAAAATTAGTTTTTTCACAAGTTGCAAGATGATGAGTCTGTGATGGATCGTCTTTCCACTTTCAAAAAAATTGTTACTGACCTTGAGTCTATGGAGGTAAAGTACGATAAAGACGATTTGGACCTTATTCTATTGTGTTTGTTGCCTAGCTCATATGCAAATTTTAGAGATACTATTTTTTATAGTCGTGATACTCTAACTTTGAAAAATTTTTATGATGTTTTGCATGCCAAAGAAAAGATGAAGAAGATGGTACCCTCTGAAGATTCAAATTCACAAGCAGAAGGCTTGGTTGTTCGGGGAAGGCAACAAGAAAAGAACACAAGAAACCAATCAAGAGACAGAAGTTCAAGTAGCTACAGTGGGTGATCAAAGTCCAAAGGCAGGTATAAGTCATACAAATACTGCAAGAGAGATGAACATGATATCTCTGAGTGTTGGGAGCTACAGAACAAGGACAAGAGAACTGGGAATTATAGACCAAAAAGTAATAAAGAAGGAAAAGATAAAGCCCCGGTTGCTACTATGATAAGCCTGGTGCAGAATTGCTTGTTGCTTATACTGGTTGTGCACAAACTAGTGACCAGTAGATTCTTGATACTGCTTTTACCTATCACATGTGCCCGAATAGGGATTAGTTTTCCACCTATGAAGCTATGCAAGGTGGTACTGTTTTGATGGGTGATAATACACCATACAAGGTTGTAGGTATTGGAACAATTCAGATCAAGATGTTTGATGGTTGTATTAGAACATTATTAGATGTGTGGCATATTCCAAGTTTGAAGAGAAACCTCATCTCTTTATGTACTCTTGATCGCAAAGGGTACACATATTTTGGTGAAGATGGAATTTTGAAGGTAACTAAAGGATCTCTTATTGTGATGAAAGCTGATATTCTACCGACGTGTATCATCTACGAGGTACAACTATATTAGGTAATATTGCTGCAGTTTTAGATTCATTATCTAATTCCGATGCTACTAATTTTTGGCATATGCGTCTTGGGCAAATGAGTGAAATTGGTTTGGCAGACTTGAGCAAGCAATCCTTGCTAGATGGATAAGGCATCAGGAAGTTAAAATTTTGTGAGCATTACATCTTTGACAAGCATAAGAGAGTGAAGTTTAACACATCTAGACATACTACAAAAGGTATTCTTGATTATGTGCATTGTGATTTATGGGGGCTGCTCGTAAGACATCTTTTGGAGGTGCTCGTTACCTAATGACTATCATTGATGATTATTCACGAAAAGTTTGGCCATATTTCTTTAAGCACAAATATCAAGCTTTTGGTGTGTTTAAAGAGTGGAAGACTATGGTTGAAAGACAAATTGAAAGAAAGGGAAAATACTTCGTACTGACAATGTGATGAAATTCTGTTATAAGATATTCAAATCATATTGCAAGTCTGAAGGCATTGTGCGTCAGTACACCGTTCCTCATACACCTCAACAAAACAGCGTAGCTAAGCGTATGAACAGGACAATCATATCAAAGGTCCGTTGTATGTTGTCTAATGCAGGTTTGCCTAAACAATTTTGGGCGAAAGCCGCTTCCTCTGCTTGTTATCTTATTAATCGGTCACCTAGTTATGCCATTGACAAGAAAACTCCAATTGAGGTATGGTCTAGTTCCCCAGCAAGTTATTCAGACTTAAGAGTATTTGGTTGTACTACTTATGCTCATGTTGATAATGGTAAATTGGATCCTAGAGCTATTAACTGCATCTTTCTTGGTTATCCGTCTGGTGTGAAAGGCTATAAGTTATGGTGTCTTGAAACAAGAAAGGTTGTTATTAGTAGAAACGTTATTTTCCATGAATCAGTTATGTTACATGACAAATCTTCTACTAATATTCCTGTTGAGAGTCAGCAGAAAGCAAGTGTGCAGGTGGAGCACTTGATCAGTTTAGGGCACACAGTAGAAAAAGAAGATAGTGCTATTAACCAAGATGCACCTGTTACTGAAGATTCTGATGCTTCTACTATTGAGTAGTCGCCAAAACATTCTATTGCACAAGATAGGCCTAGAAAAAATATTAAACGACCTCAAAGATATATTGAAGAAGCGAATATAGTTGCTTATGCTTTGAGTGTAGCGGAAGAAATTGAAGGTATTATAGAACCTTCTTCATACCCTGAGGCTATTATTTTTGATGATTGCAATAGATAGATAACTGCTATGCATGATGAGATGGAGTCACTTGAAAAGAATCGTACTTGGGAATTGGTGAAATTGTCAAAGGAGAAGAAACCTATCCGTTGCAAGTGGATCTTCAAAAGAAAGGAAGGTAGATCTCCAAGTAATGAGGCAAGATACAAAGCAAGGTTAGTTGCTAAAGGTTATAGTCCGATTCCAAGTATTGATTTCAATGATGTCTTTTCCCCTGTTGTGAAGCATAGTTCAATTTGCACTTTACTCAGTATTGTTGCAATGCATGATTATGAACTAGAGCAAATGGATGTTCAAACTACATTTTTACATGAGGAGTTAGAAGAGGACATTTATATGGAACAACCTGAATGTTTTGTTGTTCCTAGAAAAGAGAACCTAGTCTATAGGTTAAAGAAATATCTTTATGGGTTAAAGCAGTCACCTAGACAATGGTATAAGAGATTTGACTCTTTCATGCTTTCTCAAAAGTTTAGAAGATCCAATTTTGATAGCTGTGTTTACCACAAAGTTGTTGATGGTTCAGCTATATATTTGCTTCTTTATATTGCTGCAAAAGACAAATCAGAGATAGCAAAACTGAAGGCACAATTGAGTAGTGAGTTTGACATGAAGGATTTAGGTGCAGCGAAGAAAATTTTTGATATGGAAATTACTAGAAAAAGACAGTCTGACAAGTTATATTTTAGTCAGAAAGGTTATATTGAAAAGGTTCTTCGTCGTTTCAATATGCATGATGCAAAACCAGTGAGTACTCCTTTAGCTACACATTTCAGAATATCTTCATATTTATGTCCACAGTCCAATTATGATGTTGAGTACATGTCTAGAGTTTCATATTCAAGTGCAGTTGGTTCACTTATGTATGCCATGGTATGTTCTCATCCTGACTTATCATATGCATTGAGTGTTGTTAGTAGATATATGGCTAATCCTGGCAAAGAGCATTGGAAAGCAGTTCAGTGGATTTTCATATATTTGCGTGGTACTTCTAGTGTTTTTTGCAATTTGGGAGATCTAGAAATGGACTTGTTGGTTATATAGATTCAGATTTTGCTGGAGATTTGGATATAATAAGATCGCTCATAGGATATGTTTTCACTATTGGAGATTGTGTTGTTAGTTGGAAGGCAAGTTTATAAGCAACTGTTGCCTTATCTACTACTGAAGCAGAGTATATTACTAATTTCTGAAGCCTGTAAAGAAACTATTTGGCTTATAGGTTTATACACTGAGCTTTGTGAAGTTACGTCTTGCATTGATATATTTTGTGATAGTCAAAGTGTAATATGTCTTACAAACGATCAAATGTTCCATGAGAGAACAAAGCACATTGATGTGAGATATCACTTTATTCGAGGTGTGATTGCTGAAGGTGATGTCAATGTATGCAAGATAAGTACTCATGATAATCCAGTTGATATGATGACAAAGTCAATTCCTGCTACTAAGTTTGAGCTTTGCTCAAGCTTGGTGGGTGTTACAGTATAGTCCTAGAGACTATTTGGCGCGTGGTGATTTTACCTACATGAGGTATTTTTGATGATTGATGATTTTTATGCTACAAGAGAAAATTCATCTCAAGGTGAAGATTGTTAAATATGTGATCAAAATTTGGATAAGTTTTCTAGTAGGACTCTATGTCGTATCCTATTAGGTGTGTTTACTTTTATCTTCTATATATACTCTTGTAAACCATACAGGAAGAGAGACACTCTCATTGTTATTCCCCTATGTTTGTAATCAACTCCTCAATAGTGATCACTGCCGGTCGGCGCCCATGGATTTTTGCCGCAAGGGTTTTCCACGTAAAAATTTGTCTCTGTTGTGCATCTATTTTTATAACACATTGGAGGAACCAAGTCTGCATTGCAAGTTTGAAACTGATTCTTAATAATTGAGAATACAAGTAACATGTACATTGACTCTCTCCACTTTGAATTCTTGTCCTTAAGGACCCCGAGTTACTGAATTGTTCATTGCTTATTGTCCATTATGGTAGTCAGCTTTTTAGATGTAGTATCCAGAAGATCTCGTAGATGTTGTACAGTGGGTTGTATATGTTTAATGGTCACAATATATGTCATTCATTTCAATGCATCCAAGAAACAAAACTAGCAAACATAGATGAGAGGTTGGGGTTAGACATAGGAGGCCCGAGCCTGAAAAACTTTCACTTGTTGCCAACAGATCGATGGCATCCGCGACATCAGAACCTTCTCCATCTCCGCCTTTTTCACCCACCGCCCATCCAAGGGCCACTCTTTGATGCTCCAGGAGCGCAACACTCTCTTTTTGGATGCAGCCTTGGCCTCTATGGCATTTCACAATCGCCCGTGCTTGGTCTAGTTTTTCCCATTTTTTTGGTGGTTCTTTGACCTGACTGGTAACTCTATGTGGATGATGATGGTGTTAGAAGTAATCTTGCTTGTTTTATTTTCGCGAACGCGCAAAAGGATTGCACGTCAATATATTATAAGAAAATAGAGATTCGAATACACAAACACCATGCAAACAGCTAGACCAGCTTCTGCCAGGGTAGGGGGCTATAACACTAACAGGCGAGAGAAACCCTAGAAACAAAAACTACTCCAAACATGGGAGGGGGGTAAAGGCCCCACTAAACTCCCAAGAAAACTCCAAAAACAGGAAAGCCTGCTGAGGACACAACCGGCCCTCTGCCCCAATGGAGTCCACTAGCACCAAAACTAAGGAGAGGGCTGAATCAAACACCCTGGAGTTACTCTCTCTCCATAGGCTCTAGGAGACCAGGAGAACCAAGGAATCGAAACCCGCGCATAGGTGGTCTGGTAACCGTGACCTAGAGATCGGCCACCAGTCCTGAAGCCTACTACCACGCGGGGGAGAGAGGGATGCCCAACCAGATGGTGACAGGACATGGAGCTAGACCTGCAGAGCGAAGACGCATCCAAGAAGGATGTGGTCGGCCGACTCAAGCTCTTGCGCACAGAAGGGGCAGGCTGAGTGAGGGACAAGGCCACGCTTTAGAAGGAGATCGACCATCCAACAGCGTTGCTGAAGTGCCAACCAGAGGGAAAACTTGCACTTTGCTGGGCCCTTAGCGTGCTGGAGGAGAGACACACAGGCCATGGGGTGCTGGCCAAGAAAGAACACATGATACGACGAACTTGCCGAGTAGCGTTGGTCATTCATCAAGCGCCAAACCAAACGATCAGCAGTGCCCGACGAGAAGTGTACCAGGCCGACCACATCCCAAAGAAGAAGAAACTGGGAGATGAACGGGGCAGTGAGTGCACCGGGGTGTTAACGCCAAAATTTGGTAAGCTTCGAAGTCCTTATCGGCTAAGTGTTCATATCGGCTCGAAGCAGAATCGGCTGAGAGTTTTGCGTCAGCCGATGGAGGATCCATATCTCCAGCAGTCGAATTCTTGTTAGGTTCGGTTTGAGAAGATCTTATCCAGAAGAAACCGAGTCCAGGGAGGATACGACTTGTATCTATTAATTAGGAAGAGATTGTTAGTTTTCTAGTTTATCTTTAGGAAAGTTTGTTTTGTAATCTGTTAGGATCTTTGTCATCCTACGGGTATAAATATGTAAGCCCAGGGTTGATGTAACTATCTCTCGATCAATACAATCTCGGCGCATCGCCACCTTTTACTTTTCTAATTTGTTCTTCATCCAGCGAGACTTGGCACCTGACGCGGGGCTGCATCGGCTTCGATCTCCGACGAAGGGGTAAGTCCAAAGTCACGTCGGCTTAGGCAATCGTATTGGCTACGTTGGTGTCGTCCAAGGCTGCATCAGTACATTCGACCTCTTGGATTGCTTCGATTCGGTTGATATCTTTTCCTGATTATTTATCATATGTCTCTATTGAATCTAATTTTAATATCTCGATTTGGCTCTATCGGCTGTCTCTCGTTTTAGGGTTTCTGCCGATACCGGCTAAATCGTTATATTAGATTAGATTAGCTTAGGCATCTACCACCCTGAAAATCAGTCAAGGGCTTGATTGTCTAGATATTGCTTTTCTTTTCATACTTAGTGCTGCATCAGTTTGATCTACTAAGTCGTGATTAGAACCGTAATCTCTAGCCTGCCTGTTGACTGCCACTAAGGGTTTCATCGAGGTTTCAGCCAGTGAGTTATCTGGGTATTGCATCAGCTTGCAAGTATTGTATACAAGTTGGATATAATCGATCGCAGCGGAGGCGTCATTGGATATTCGATCATTTGGATTTTATGACATCGGACTTATAGCCGATATGTGCTTTAATCTTTAAATCAATATCTATTTCATCATGTGATTGGTTCATGCAATGTTATATATATCATGTTATTGTCGACCGATCACCTTTATATAAATATTCGTTCAACACGAGCCGATGGATTCAAACCCTAACACCATCGGTGGCATCGGCATCGCACGGAGGTGCACCATCGGCTTATCGGCCGATCAATTAGTTTTGGGTATCGGTCTACCGGCCGATATGATTTATGTTCTGCTGTTTTGCATAACTTGTCAGTGGCAGGATCAAACTGACTGACACGCCCGCGCTTCATCTATTCTAGGACCTGCACTGGAGCTAAGCAGATCTCCCAGGCCGGCGTGTTGATTTTTCCCGTCAACACGCGGATGTCCGAAACCCAGGCATTGTTAGCCAAACCTAAGGCCACCGAACGTGACTCCCGGATTCGCTGCGGGACCACGAAGAGAAGATCCGGAGCCAAAGAGACAACTGAGCGACCATCAAGCGAGTGGTCGGACCAGAAGATAATGGACTCACCATTACCCGACACAAAGAAGGAGGATGCCACAAACAAGTCTGCAACAGTCTATTCAACCGAGGCACTCATGCCTTCCTAGTAAGGGTGCCTTGAACGCTGTAGCCAGAGCCAACGGACCCTCAGAGCAAACCCATCCAACCTGAGATCAGAAATACCCAGGCCACCAAGCTCTTTGGGACGACATACATTCAACCAGGACACCCGACACTGACCCCCATGAGCTAGCTCCTTGCTCATCCACAGGAAAGCTCGTCGCTTCTTGTCAATAGCTTTAATCACTCAGGCTGGAAGGCCAATAACCAAGGGCATGTGGACGGGAATATAAGAAAGAACAGACTGGACCAGAGTAGCGCGGTCGGCCATAGTAAGGAGACGTCCCTGCCAAGGTGGGAGACGAAGGGAGACCTTATCTACCAGCGGCATGGCCGCCTTCGGTAGCTTGCGGATGGATAGAGGGATACCGAGGTAAGTGCGGGAAAGTCGAAATCGAACGGGGGAAGCAAGGCGCACCGGTTCCGGATCCTCTGTCGAGCAATGGATCGGAGTAATCGAGCATTTGGCAAAGTTGGTGCACAATCTAGACGCCGTCCCAAATGCCAAAAGGATGCCCTGGACAAACTCGAGGTCCTGACGAACTGGTGAGAGGAAGAGAACCGAATCATCCGCATAGAAGGAAGCACGGTGCCGCAAGGTGCGGTCGTTAAGCGACAAGAATCCGCTTGAGTCAGAGGCTTTTCGGAGCATCGTGTTGAGCACCTCCATGACTAGAATGAAGAGCATGGGACAAAGAGGATCCCCATGCCGAAGGCCTCTCTGATGGGGGAAGCGAGGGCCAGACACCCCATTTATCAGCACCCGAGAGGACGAGGCACAAAGGATGAGGGAGATCCAATCACACCAACGTTGACTGAACCCCAGGTTAGCGAGGACCTCCAGCAAGAACGACCAACTGACTGTGTCAAAAGCCTTCGTGATGTCCACTTTAAGGAGGATGCGGGGTGTGCGCCTAGTATGGAAAGCCCGAGCCGCAAGCTGGACAAAACGGAAATAATCATGGAGAGATCGGCCTTTGATGAAGGCGCTCTGATTGGCCGCCACGAGCCCATCAAGGTGAGGAGCGAGACGGGAGGCGAGAATTTTGGAGAACAACTTCCCAAAGCTGTGAATGAGGCTAATAGGCCGGAAGTCCTTAACATCCACTACGTCATCCTGAGACCATCATTGAGGAAGGAAAAACCCCAACCGTTGAAAAGAAAGAGGGAATCAAGAGCCACCAGGACCTCCGACTTAATCACCAGGCAACAGGTCTTGTAGAAGTGACCGATGAAACCATCAGGACCTGGCGCCTTGTCGGAAGGCAGGGATTTGATCACCGCCCACACCTCCTCCGAGAAGGGCGCATCCAGCCCATCAAGACGCCCCGACCACAAGCCCAAGGAGTGGAGATCAAGGACGAGATCACGCTAAACACAAGTCCCCGTCACAGCACGGAAGTGGGAGGAAGCAATCTCTTGGAGATCAACATAGGAGGTGGCGAGGAGATCACCATCCCTAAGACGGGCAATGAAGTTCTTCCGTCGACGAGCTCGAGCGTGCAAGTGGAAGAGCTTGGTATTGGCATCACCCTCCTTAAGCCAGGTCAAGCGCGAGCACTAGTGCGCAACAGTACGCTCGAGCGAGGCGAGCCCAAGACACTTGAGCTTCAAGTCCCGCCGCAGCCAAGACTCCAAGGGGCAGAGGGCTTGACTCTCCTGAGTGACATCCAGACGAAAGATGAGCTCCTTTGCCAACTGAAGCTGGAGATGGATACTACCAACATGGTGGTCGCTCCAACTATGCAGTTGCTTAGCCGTCTTGGACAAGCACCAAGCCAGCGCAGGGAGAGGGGAAAGGTAGAGCGGAGGTTGCCAAGCATCTTGCACGACTTGGGATAACCCCTCGAATTTGGGCCAAATGCCTCGAACCGAAAACAGTGCACCCTAGGCGACTCCACACACGAATGGAGCAGGAGAGGGCAGTGATCTACTTGCTCTGCAATTGTTCCACCTTGTGATGTAAATGAAGCTTTTGAATGGTTGTTTGCTGCAAGTATAGATGGGCAAACGGCCCGCAGCCCGACAGCCTGGCCCATGGCACGAAGATTTGACCCGGCCCGATCGTTGGGCCATGCTTGGGCCTTATCCTCAGCATGACGTGCCGGCCCGGCCCAACGAACAGGGAGGCAAAATAAAAATGGATGAGGGAGGTAAAATAGACTTATTCCAACCATATAAGGCATGCCCAAAGAGATGAGGGATGAAAATAGACTTATTTTAGTCATATAAGACATGGCTCAAAAAGATGAGAGATGCAAAATAGACTTATTCCAAGGAGGAGCACGATGGGCTGGTCGTGCCTTCAAGCCGACACAACATGACCCGAGTCTTATTGGGTCGTGCCTGGGCTGTAGGTGCAGCCCGGGGACAGGCACGGCCCGACACGATGTGTCGGTTGGGCCGTGCCTTGATTGGGCCTAGGCCAGGGTGGGCCGTTTGCCCATCTATAGCTGCGAGTAGAAAATTGATGGATAAAGATGCAGTGATGTAGAGTCTGGACTCAAGTGCTTCATGTTTGTTGTCAGGAGCCTACTTGATTCCCCTGACATTTTGGACCGTAATTGTGTTATAACCTTTATTCTTGACTCAGGCTTCCTTTCATAACTACTTAAGGCCAGCAAATGTTGAGACTTGGTTGATTCGCCATATAAGTTCTTTTGGTAATAATCGAGAGACTCTTTCATTCGGTTTCTGATCTCTTCGATTCAGTTGTTGTTCAACCAATCTGCATTTTATAGCCAACAATTTGATAGTGTCAGTATGTATGCTTATTCAAAGGCAATTGTGTACACCTCTTGATTTTTCCTCTTCTTTTACAATTGGATGCACACACGATTAAAATGAATGTCCTCAGCGTCGCTGTTGTGGACTTGAGTTTGTTGAGTTCCTATTTATTGTTAGTAGCAACTATGCCCGTGCGTTGCAACGGGTGAAATCGGGGCATAGCGCGGATGGGGACGAGAGGGAGGGACGCAAGCGCGGCGTGAGGTGCGATGCGGGAGCTCCGAGCAGCGACGGGAGGGAGGCGCAGGCGCGACGCGGGCGCGCGGCGCGGATGGGGACGGGAGGGAGGGTGCAAGGAGGGAGGGGCACATGAGGTCTTTTTTCCATCCAAGCCTTCTTTCTTTTCAGCGTGGGACTGCGAGGTTAATTTTATAAACACTCAGGGATTTTTGCAAAAATAGCCAAGCGGATGAAAATTTTAAATGAAAACACTATTTGCTTTATAGATAGTTATAGATATAGATATGGACATCGCCATGTTCTAAAGTTCTTATGTTTATATGGCCTTTTATGAGGCCAGGCCTGAACACACAGCCCAAGAGGAAGAGCAGAATGGCCAGTCAGGTTTACAATTTTCGACAAAAAAAAGGGGTTCAAGAAATTTCATGATTTTGGGGATGGCTGGATTTCGAATGGTTTTCGGGAAATCCAAATTTGGAAAGTAAATTATGTTGAAGTTTAATCAATATTTGGTAAAAAAATTTCCAGGTTTTCGAGAACTAGCGGGGCACGGAGCCCCTGATATTGTGAACCCACTCAGCTAAGCACTCTAAAGTCCAGATTGATGCCTAGATCATCCAAGATATCCAAATCAACAACACCACAAGCACACAAAAATATTGGCACAAACCGATACACCTGATTATGTACATTTACAATTTTTTCGCAGGGCTGTGGAAGAGAAAGATCACTGGCCGATTTCATTCACCAGAAAGGAAAAAAGGAGTTGCAGAGATTTGATCAACCACAGGGTTCAGAAGGTTGTAAGCTAGAACAGCTTGCACATGAAGAATTCGGACTTCCTCAGACTATCTTGCGATAGTTTACCTGATCTGATAAAGCAGAGTACTCTCCGTTGATCGACAGCTTCCATGCAACGTCGTCAACCAACAAATTGTTGCAGATGCAAAATTCAGATACCCAGTCAGGGCCTGAAGAGAAAGTTCAGATACTGCCACTGTCCATTTCTCCGGTTTGACAGAAGTGGTGACGATTGGGACCAAGTTAACAACTGCGCAACTGTCTACCCAGAAAGATGTCCCTCCATCCCCCACCTTGATCCTTGTGGGCGTGGCAGTTGAGTTCTGAAACAGTTGTCAATCGCCTTGTCCTGCACTGGATTCAGTCCGCACCATGGATGCTTGAGGGTGCTCCCATTGCAGCAACGGCCAACGCAATTGCAATCTTCAAACCCTGCATTCATATATTGTTAACTGATGGGGTATTTAACATCCGAACACTGGATACAACAGATAGTGTTTAGCTGTCTATAGTTTCATGATTTCTCCGAATTTCAATTACAACCATCAGAGTGATAAGATTGTGTCCTCTGATACCCTTATAAATATATCCCCAACATCTGATATTTATTTAATTGATTATTGTTATCATTCATATATATGCCTGCAGCATAATTATCGACCTTTCAGCATGACAGAAATTGTCCAAAGAACAAATTGCAGAACTGCTCCTTTCATATAGCCTAAGTTAGTACTCAATTCTGCTATGTTGAGCTTCAGGCTTTCAGTCCTAAATAGCAGTTCTACACTAGTGTAAGCAACACCACCAGATAGTATAGAACTGCTATTTAGGACTGAAAGCCTGAAGCTCAACATAGCAACGATATCTAACTTGCTACACTCAACCCAAGGCCTGTGTCTCAGATTTTTGTACAGCATAACAGCAAGAATTTTGAAGTCCGATTCATCTAACTGGAGTGGGCTAGCTGGTACATATTGCTACTTAGCTCTTGTTATATACTTTCTTCTCATATCAAAAGCATCCATATCTAATCATCGATTCCTAATATGTACTCTTTCCTTCTGTAGAGCTGTCTTATATATCTTCTTGTGACAGAAATATAATGTGTATAGTTTGGATATGGTTGTGCTCGAGCTAGTAATTGGGAAGTACCCAAGAAATTTATTGCAACATTTGACTTATCAATGGACCACGATATGACAATCAAGAAAATCCTGGATTCATGACCTTTAGCACCAACAATAACAGAAGAATAAAACATAGTTTCCCTCATTAAGGTGGCGTTTTTCTTGCTTGAAAGCTTCCCTGCAAGCAAGACTAACAACGGAGGAAGTCTACCAGATACTAATTGATTATCAGACTTCTAGTTTCCTATCAACAAACTACAATGCACTTCTATTAGATTAACTATGGGATTCATAAGCTTGGTACTCTACTAAGGATTGCTTCTCCAGTTCATTATCATAAATAGTATCTGAGTTTGAGTAAACTGAAAATCATATATTGCATTACCACGAATTTGGTAAATATGTCCAAAAACTGACTATGCTTGCACGAAAGTCAAGTTCGTTAAGAATCCCAACATGCACGACCTTTTAAAGTTCAAATGTGGCATAAGATGAAGGGAGCACTAAGATGAATTGTGCTTCAAGAGTCAAGAGGTACAATGAACGGCTTAGTAACTAATGGTGGTAATCAATACAAATTGTACTCAGTTTGCAAATCACTATACCATTATTGTTACTTCATTGTCTTCTTTTACCATCCTTTTAAATCTACTGCTACACTTATTCCTGAGCAAGGCAGGTTACAGAAGTAAAGGCCCTATCTTTTCATATACTCCTTCAAATAAACCAAAATCATGGGAAACCAGCTATCGGGCAAATGTAAACTACAATGCAAAGGAAGTTGCTGCGTGAAATACAGCAGGATTCAGAAGTCATTTCAGGAATAACGAACACCTGAACATTTATTCTCCGTACAATTTACAATCATGAGAATCTGGTTACCTGACTGTCGTAGCCTCTTTGCTTCAAGAAGCAAGAGATGATAATCAAGTTTGTAAAAAAAAAATTTAATCCTACGAACATAATGAACTATGACAACTGGTGCACTTGTAGGCTTTAGCAATCATCATCAGAAGGTAAAGAAAAAAGGCATTTCACTAGCAATCCATACCAAAGGTGATCAATTGATCAAACATACAGCAATTCAACAAGATGCTAAACTTTTATCTCCGAACCATTTGTTTCATAGTGCCAATTCACACTAAGGTTTCAACTATACATATAGCAATTAACAACAACACATTTACTCACTTTGAAATTACTCACCGGATAGATATATATGTACGCCTTTTTTGCTTCCATCATCTAAGAATATATATAACTGTATACATACAAGAAGAAGAAGCAGCAGCATCATGGCGGTCAAGCCGCGGCGGCGGTGCCTTCCTCCTCCTTATTCTTGGCTTCCTCTCCCTCCTCCTCCTTGGCCACATCGTCCTCCAGCTCCGCAGCGAGGGATTCGAGGAGCACGGACTTGGGATTCACCATGGGCGGGCCCTTCTCCCTCCCCTCGAGCTCGTCAAGATCGAAGGTGATGAGTCTGTCCCAGTTGCCCCCCTCGAACAGCACCCCGACCTTGCCGTCGGTAACGCGCTGCACGATCCCGCAGTACATGTGGTAGGCGTTGTTGGGGTTATTGACGAGCACCACCATCCCGGGGAGGAACAGCGGCAGCTCCGGCGCCCTCGGCCGCTCCACCGTGGCGGTGGCGCCGGCGAGACCTTTCTTCTGCGCCGGCTTGGGGGGAGGCGGGTTCTTGGCGACGAAGTCCTTGAGGCCGACCTCGCCGCCGGGGAATCCGCCGGTGAGCCCCATCATCTCCTTCTCGAACGCATCCGGATCCACACCCTCCGCAGCCGGCGCCTCCGCGGGCTCATCCGACGTAGTAGTAGTCGTGGTGGACGGCGGCGCGGTGTGGGAGTCGGAGGCGAGCTCCTTGCGGATGCCGACCTCGCCGTTGCAGAGTCCCCGGCCACCGAGAAGGTCGGCGACGCGGAAGGACGCCGAGGGAGGGGGTAGGCGCACGATGCGGGGGTGGTGGGCGTGGTGGTGATGGGGCAGCGGCGGCGGCCGGAGGAAGGAGGAGGGTGGTGGGCGCCATTGGTGGAGCAGAGCAGAGGATGTGTGGAAGTGGCAAAGCCTTGGTGGATGAGGACCTCGTGTTTCCTACACTGATTTTTTTACTTTTAGCTCCTTTTGAAAAGTTTTTTCATAAATAAACCCCTAAAAATAGGCAAAATTGGTTTCACGTCATCGAAAGTTCTTCAGTTTGGTTTATACCACCGAAAGTTTCTTGTGTGCTTGAATACCACCCAATGTTGTTTGCTCCATTAGCTTTTATACCATTTCCGTCCAACTCAGAGTCAAGTCAGAGTTTCGCCCGTTAAGCATGTCTAAAATGCCTTGTTTCTAGTCAAGCACAACCAATCCATCGTTGACATGTTCATCTGGTTGCCATGTCGCCGCTCGTGGTTTACTGCCATGCACGACACGACCGGGGGCAAGCATCAGTGCATGCGCCAAAGCTGCTTGCCGTCTCGGGTGGTGCCATGTGCGCCGCCGCTCGTCGCTCACCCACCGTCGTGCTCCTCTGGTGTGCGTAGCCGCTCGCCCGTGCTCGTCCTGGGTGCTCTGCTTCTCGAGCACGCAGCAACACCCGATGGTCGACGAATAAAAGGGTCTGTTCGGCTGGCTTAAGCCAGGTGTGTTTTTCTTTCACAACAAATGAACAATCAGCACCACCATCACCCAATCAATAATTTTTCTTTCACAACAAAAATCGACGTCCATCCCACCACCTGAAATGTAAACAGATCGGCTAGGCATTTAGATATGTAGAGCAGGGTAGCATGGTCAAATCCTTCCGTGTTCTAGCCAAAAAATTAAAAGGAAACAATATCTAATAGTAGGTGAAAAGCTAATGGAGCAAACTTTAGATAATATTAAAATACACCGAAAACTTTTATTGGTATAAAGCAAAACTGAAGAACTTTCAGTAACGTGGAACCATTTTTGCCCTAAAGTACTATTCCTAAGAATGATCCTTTTTTCCATGCCAATAAGGCTGACGTTGACCCCCTCCCCCGTGGCACCGCAGCTGATATGGCTGGGGCTTGGTGCCACCCTTTGGCTATGACGTGGCAAGCGACGAGCCTAAATCACGTCAACTGTTTGTGCCATGGGGGATCGGCGTCAGTTTCATTGCATTGAGCCGTTTGACATCGGGGCCAGCCTTATTGACTTCGAAAAAGGATTCATTTCTAAAAGTAGTTTTTTATTTATTTGTGAAAATAGTTTCAGAAAAGCTAAAATGTAAAAATTTCAGTGTTCCACGAGCTCCTCTGCTTATATGGGCTTTCATGCGCCGGCCCCAAACACATCACACAAATGGGCCGGGCTCCTTTGTGGGCTTCCATAGGCTGGACCCAAACAAAAGCTCCAGATGAGCCATACCTTCGGTTGCTTACATGGGCCCGGCCCAAACGGATGGCACAGATAGGCTGGGCTGGATTGGATATGACGTCATTGGAAGGCCCATCCAGACAACGAGAGCGGCGCCGCGGCCGCTACTTCTACTACCCCCTCCCCTCCCAACCGCCGCCGCCTCTCCACTCCACTCCACTCCACTCCTCATCCAGTCTCGCCGCCGCCGCCGCGCCCGCGCGGCTGGCCGCCTCACCTCGCCGGAGTTCCCGCGGTACTCTCCCTTTCCTTCTCGCGCGACGTCCGGATCCGCCGTGTCGTAATCACCGCGTTCTAGGGGATTGGGAATTCTCACGATTTGGTGGTGTTTGCAGATCGGGGCCTCCGGGGGGCTCGCCGATGGCGCCGCCGAAGACGAGCAAGAGGCGCGGACGTGGTCGGTGGGCGGGTCGATCGGCGGGGCTGCCCCTCGACGCGCTGTTCGAGATCCTGCTGCGGCTGCCGGCGAGGAGATCTGCCGCCTCCGCACCGTGTGCCGGTCGTGGCGCGCCCTGGCCTCCGACCGGCTCTTCATCGACGCGCACGCGTCCCGCCACCCGGGCCCGTACGTCGCCGCGTGCTTCTCCGATGACGACGGCGACGAGTCCTGCGGCGTCGACATCATCGACCTGTCCTCTGGCGACATCGTCAAGAGTATTTACACCGATGTCAGGGGCTTCAGAGTGCAGCGCACGCGCCTCGACCTCGTCTGCCTTGTTGAAGGACCCAGCCCCTTGGCTGTCACCGTGATGAATTCGGTCACCGGTGCTACCTACAGCTCGACAAAGAGTATCTCTGAGGATTATGAGCATTTGCTGAATTCAGGCCGTCTCACCATGGATTCCTGTGCTTTTGGGAAGGTCCCCTCTACAGGAGAGTACAAGGTGCTCCGTCTCCTTGGTTCTGGTAACCCATGGCAGCTATGCAACTGCGAGGTCATGACCGTTAATGGCACTGGCGCTTTGCAATGGAGGGCAACACAAGGACCTCCTTTACCTGTTTGTTCAAGTAACAATATGAGAAGTGTGGTCATCAACGGGGTTGCGTATTTCTTGGTAGATTCCTCGAGACTCTTCTGTACACATGATGGCATGGCTATTCGACCAGGTAACATAGTTCCATTTAACCTTGAGACGGAGGAATGGATGGGTACTCTAAACGGACCGAAACCAGTCGCCGAGGGACGGAATATGATTGTTATCTCCTCAAGCTTAGAAATTATGGAGCACCTCTCGCTAGCCGATTTGAATGGGTCCTTAGTGATGGTGCATGCTGTATATGGTTCCCCCATGGACCTGTGGTTTCTATCAGATTTTGAGAAAGGACTCTGGGTTAAAAAGTACAGCATAGATTTCCAATACCATATGAACAATGCTTATCCTTTGCTGTTGTTAGACGACGAAAAGATTGTCTTCCTAGTGCGGGCAACTAATGTTCTACAAAGTTATAATCTAAAGGAAGGCACGTATACTGATATATTGGGTCTGGAAGATTTCAGATCCATTGGTATTTATACTGGAAATCTACTGAGCTTGGAGGGTGGTCTGCATTGATTATGTAAGTATTATTTACTGATGTTTTCTTTATATCGTGTTGCAGTGGTAACTACTTTTCAATGGTGGTACAATATTTTTTAAGGCATTTGGTGTGTGGAACAACTCTCCTTGATTTAAGCCTTTAACAATGAGAGCTTCTCAATAAATGGAAATATATATTAGAAAGAATCAAATCATACTAGTTTCATGGTTAAAATGGACAAAAGAATTGTAACTATATTCCGTGATTTCATCAGATTTGTTTCGGCATGCTTATTGTATGTACAGAGTAGACACTAGATAAGGTGGTAAAATATAGCGCATTGCATAAATACCCACGCCTTACATTATGCTTTTCTTTTGTGCTACATGTAGACCCTGTATTTACCAGCTAGTGGTTCTCCCTGCAAATGTAGCAATTAATGTTAAATGTTAGACTAGGATCAGTACATGAAAATTGGAGTATAATTGCTGCTGATCGTTGTGTTCTGGGTGAGGAAGGATCATGATTATAAACCAGTTTTATATTGATCCATGTCTCATCCCTTCCACCTCCTTTTGTTCCTCTCATGTTAGCATTACAATGTAACAATGTGTCCATGGGTTTTAAGCTCTTAAAATTTGAATGTGATCGCTTCAGTTTGTTTCACTCTGTAAGCCAAATTAGCATGGTAAACACTTCTTGAGCAATCAGTGTTCTAGAGATCAGCGCTAGGCGGCGAGTCCCCGCCGCGCTTTGCCCTTAGTCAGGGGGCTAGGTGGGCTACCCGCTGAGGCGGGATTAGGTGGCACTCAGCGCTGCTAGGCGGGATTTGGCGGGGCTCAGCGGAGGTGGCACATGGAGGTGGCAGGGCTCAGCTCTGCTCAGAGGAGCTCGCGAGGCATGGCGCTGCTCGGAGTCGGAGTTGCTGCTCGCTAGCTCGATGCTGCTGTGCTGCGTTTCTTTCGGGTGGCGGCGTGTGCATTATGCAGCCAGGAGGAGGGGAAGACGATGGGGTAGTTGAGTTACATAACTTGCATCCAACGGCTGTGATTTTTCGAGGCCCACTTGGCCCATGAGTGTACTAGGGTTTCCTATATTCATTCCGTTCCCACAGCCGCAGCCCTCATTGTTCTCTCTCTGTCCACATTGACCATGGCGATGCAGTGGCGCTGCAGCGGACATGGACCAGAGCAACGCTATGAGCACGGTAATCAGCGTCTTCTTTTCCTTCAGATTGGTCTCTTTCCCTCTCCTTGCGCTCTTCCCATCTTCTTTTCCTCCATCTCCCTCCTCCCTCCCTCCATCTCCCTCCCTTTCAATGGCCGACATGGTGATGCGACAAGCAAGCGCTCCTCCTACCTTGCTTCTCTGTAGCTTTGCTTCAGTGCTTCTCTTGCTCTGCATATACTTTCACCTGATCGAAACTCTTGCCTCTGCTCGAATACATGGTTTTGCCCCTCCTGGTGCCTCGGTGTGTCTAGGCGCTAGGTGCCAGGTAGCCGCCCAACTAGCGCCTAGCGACTTCTTGAAACTGTGAGCCATGCCTTTCTTATTGCTCTATTGTATGCATTGAAGTTCTTATTATATATTGACACAATTAGGTGCCCAAACTGGCAGGTATTGATGCATTGACTATGCCATAGTATGTGTCCATTGTGCTGGCAGTAGGGCTAAGCTAAGGGAGTCATATTGCTGGACTGGTGACAAGTTAAATCTTTATTAAGGTACAAGTCATGTTATTGAGTTGGCACTATTGGGTGCTACACTCCAGAATCTGTGGGTCGGACATTCTAGGTCCCTGTCCGTAGTGCCTTTTGGTCTCTTTTTTCTTTATTCTGTGGCATGCCTGTTTTGAAGTGACAATGTGTGTTGTCATGCACTGTCGGTTCTTCTTTCTTTAATGGAAAGACATGCAACTCTCCTGCGATGGGAAAACTGGTATTGGGTGCTATAGAACACATTTTCTGATCTTTTGTGCAATTTAACTTGTGCTGACTTAGTGTACCAGCCACACGTGGTCATGAAGCATTCAAGTAATTCATCATTGTGTGGTTTGACATGATAGTTTTGCAATATTGGTAATAAAAGATAACATTTGTCCCCAAAAGGCCTTACTGTGGGCAACTCTAGAACCTTTTCCATAGGACCATAGCCATGACCATGAGTTTTTATGTACTCCATGGTCTACCATGCTTAGATTTATCTTTGGTTTTACTGTCTGTTTGCTTTATGATATGTGACGATTGCTCTTTTGGTTCTTGCAGGTAGCCTCCGTATTCTCCAAATATGTTGCTGCTTTCGCTTGCTGAGGCTACTTGAGCTACTTCATCTCGTAATTTGCTCTTCAGATGGAGCAAATGATGCTATTTCGTTCAGTTACAATAATGAAATACTCCTATATCAGATACCCGGTTGTATTCCGACGGTACAAGCTGATGTTATCAGCCTGGTTTACCGTCCTTTTAAAATGTCAACAAATCTGTGGTGGTGTGATATGTATGCATGGTACTTTGTCCTTAAAGACTATGGGATAATCGTGTATCACTGTCAGTTTGGCTTGGGCACATGGTTACCAATGGGAATTTTCTGAACAATTTCATTCTCATTTGTCCTTTCTTTTTTTTTCCTGTTGAGCTGACCTAGATCTGAAGCTACTCCTCTGTTTCTAATTCTTAGTACCTTACTGCTTGCCACCTTCCTTCCAAGTGAAACAGTTTAGGATGGAGTTTGAATTACAGAACCTGCAGGATCTGGTATTCCAAGAAAAAACTGAACTAGCAATTGCTGCCGGATGGAATTTCTGATTTTGACTGAACATTTGGCAGAAACATATGAATTTCAACTGATTTTGAATGAAATTTTGGTAGCAAATTATGCCGGACTTGGAAAGGATCATGGCAGTTATTACTAGTTTAGCTCTGCTTTTAAACTTGCTCTTAGCCAGTCACTAGTCCGGGCCCGTAATTGTGGCCAAGCTGGTAATTTGAAGCCGGATAAAACGCCGTTTTCCTTGGTGCTTAATTAACTAGCCTTGCTTTGCTGAAATTTGTGTTCTGTCACTCGAAGCAACTCATATTTGTGCATGCAGTTTGTCTGTCCTTGAACTATATATTACGGTTTGCACGATAGACTTTTGACATACAAAGGATTCAAGAATCCAGTAAGCAATTAACTCGAAGTAGGACTAGTATATTTAAATATTCAATTCAATCAAGAATCAAGTACGTTCAGTTCAACCAATCAACAATTGATTAATTATACATATACTCCTTTTAAATTTACATTCAGTTAAACCAATCAATAGTGATCTCAACTAAAACACTTGTTTCTGCATACATCTGACATTCAGCAAGAAGTTGACACAGTTACTGACGTGTACAGTCCATGAACAAGAAACAACCGACTCAAGAGAAGTTCAGACGCTCATGCAGAGAACACTTTTGGCATAAACAAATAATTATTTGCAATAAATAAAGATTACAATTAGTGCAACCTATGCACGTTCAATTCAAACAATCAATAACTAATGATCTCAGCTCAATTAGCTCAGTCCATGACACATGTACTCTCAAGTCTGAACTCAATCCCATCTCGGGGAAAACATGTCTGATTCTGAACACAATCCAGCTCATAACACGAATGTTTCACCATTCTTGAACTATAACCTTCAGAAGTTGGTACTTTTGATGCGCTGCAATACTTGGTGATTACAAGTCCAGACATTTCAAACCGAGTATGTACATTTCATACTCAGTTTATTCAGAGAATGCAATCTTCTCTTGTCAGCGCGTTTGCAGATACCGATTATCCCGATTATTCTGATGATCACAGATGAACTAATGACATGAAGACGGGATGCATTTTGGTAGAAGCCAATGTGATGGATTTCTTCTCCAAGCAGGGATGGAATTTTAGAGGAAGATTAAAGTGTAGACTTTGTTTTCCTCTCTTGCGTGTTTGAAACTTGCTTATTTGGATGTAATTTTTAGGCTAATTGTGTAATCGTTTTGTTAAACCTATTTGTACTTTGTTTGGCCGTGTGCATACACCTTAGGATGCAGAGGCCGAGCATTGCTCATTATCTAAAAAACTAATGACATGTATTGTTCCTGGTGCTCATAATCAAGTACTGTTGCTAAATACAAATCCTTAGGTTTAGTTGGTTTGGGTGCAGTCCCTGATCAAGGAGCTTAGTGTTTATAAGGTTCGTAACCCTAATCTCTTCCGCATACCAGCTTGTAGACGTGTATTCTGACATTGAGAATGCCTTTTGAGAAGCTTTGGTGGCAATCTGAACCTTGTTGATATCTGTTAAGATTGAAGGGAGCTGTAAAACAAAATGTGCATACAGAACAAAAACAGTAACATAGCCAGATAGCTGTTGCTGTAATGCTGTTTCAAAATAACCTGCATGAACTTCAGCATCACAACTAATCAATTCAAGTCTGAACTTTTCCGAAAAATAAATAACCAACTTAAGTCTGAACATTTTAGAAAAAATAAACAACCAACTCAACTCTGAACTTCTCTGAAATTCAGACTTGAGAGTCCGAACTGAATCAAACTCATGCAGAGTACATTTTGGCACAAACAATAGAATCAAGTAAATATTTTATTCCAACGAAAAAAGATTACAAAAAGTGCAACTTAAGCACATTTAATTCAACCAATCAATAACTAATGATCTCAGCTTTGCTAATAAATACAGAGGCTATCAGAGGACTAAGCTCCTATAAATCGCTGCTTCTCTATATACATGGCACAATAGAACTGCTTCTCTATATACAAAGCATAATATCATAGGCCGGAGCCGCCCTCATCGGCGATGTCAGAGATGTAGTCACCGTCTTGGTTCACCATTGCCGTAGGAGGAAGAAAGGGCTCCTCGAGCAGAGCAATCTCTGACACGGCGCTACCGCAGCTCTGGTCGTCCATGGAGGCGAAGCCGAAGCAGCCAAACATGTCATCCATGCTCTCTGGAAACCCAAAGAACATTGGCGCCTCATCGTTTTGGTTGTCCAGCGATGACACCCAAGACGGCGACAGCGCCGGTGCTGCACGGCCACCACCACCACCTGCTTCGGCTTCATGGCCACCTTCTGCCGGAGAGTCCAATGAGAGAAGCTTCATCTCAGCCTCATGGATTAACCCGGGAATATTAGCAAACACCTTGGAAGAATCGTCCACCACGCCGGAGCAGCTTTGATCGGCGCAGTCAGAGTCACTGGAAAGATCCACCACTGCTGAAGGAGAAGGAACGGCACTGGGGCAGCCCTGATCGGCATAGTCGTCGTCATGGTTCACCATTGCCGCAGGACGAAGAAAGGGATCCTCGAGCAGAGCAGTCTCCGACACGGCGCTAGTGCAGCTCTGTTTGTCCATGGCGGCGAAGTCGAAGCAGCCAACCAGGTCATCCATGCTCTCTGGAAACTCAAAGAACACTGGTGCGTCGTCGTTTTGGTTGTCCAGCGATGACGCCCAAGATGGCGCCGTTGCTGCACCACCACCGGCACCGGCTTCCTCCGCTGGCAAGACGATCAGGCCGGGAAGAGCAGCAAACACCAGGGATGAATCATCCACCACACTCGAGCAGCCCTGATCAGCGCCATTAGAGTCATCGGCTTGGTTCACCACCTCTGCAGGAGGAACGGGCTGTGGTGGCGGCGCGCGGTGCTCGAGCAGAGTAGTCTCCGCCACAGCGATCTGGGGGGCGTAGCATGCTCGACCGTCGTCGTCGTGGGTGCTCTGATCGGCGCCGTCAGAGTCACTGGGAAGGTCCACCACTGCTGAATTAGGAGGAAGAAGGGCGCCGGAGCCGCTCTGATCGGCGATGTCAGAGATGTAGTCATCGTCATGGTTCACCATTGCTGCAGGAGGAAGAAAGGGCTCCTCGAGCAGAGCAATCTCTGACACGGCCCTACCACAGCTCTGGTCGTCCATGGAGGCGAAGTCGAAGCAGCCAAACATGTCATCCATGCTCTCTGGAAACTCAAAGAACATTGGCACCTCGTCGTTTTGGTTGTCCAGCGATGACACCCAAGACGGCGACGGTGCTGCACGGCCACCACCACCACCTGCTTCAGCTTCATGGCCACCTTCTGCTGGAGAGTCCAATGGGTTGTGCACGGCATACTCAAGCAGAAGCTTCAGCTCAGCCTCATGGATTAACCCGGGAAGATTAGCAAACACCATGGAAGAATCGTCCACCACGCCGGAGCAGCTCTGATCATCCATGCTCTCTGGACCTCCGACATCAGCGAACACTGGCGCCTCCGTGACACCTGATGAGGAATGGTTCTTGTTGTCCGGCGACGACGACACAGATTGCGCCGGTGATGCGCCACCACCGGCGTCTGCTTCAGCTTCACGGCTTCCTTGTGGCATAGAGACGAACAGGTTGCGCGCGGCGAACTCAGGCACAAAACTCTGCAGCTCATCCTCATCGATTGACACGGGAAGATCAGAAAACACCATGCAAGAGTTGTCCCCACGGCAGAGCAGCTCTGATCAGCTCCGTCAGAGACAGAGTTCACCACCACTGCAGGAGGAGGAACAGGCTGTGGCGGAGGCGCCAAGTCCTCTGCTACGGCGCGCCTAGGGGCAGCGGCAGCGCGTGCTCGACCGTCGTCGTCGTGGGTGCTCTGAGATTCCGGTTCCCTCTTGCGCTTCTTGCCGTGGCCGCTGAACCGGATGCGGTAGAGTCGTATCGGCGACGAGGCGAGCTCGGCCGGCGCCGTGACGGCGTACTCGTGCATCACCCACCCCGAGCTGCCCTTCTCTCCGTCTGCGAAGAAGCTGAGGACGTACTTGCGCCAGGTGACCTCCAGGACGCCGCCATCGTTGGGGACGAGTAGCTTCTCGCCATCGACGGACATCCTCTGCCCCTGCCAGTACCCTGAACCCTCGACGGTGCGCTTCTGCCGGCTTCCCTTGCCGTTCTTGGCCCGCGCTTCCGCGAAGAGGAGCACCTCATCGCCCCGGACGTGATCCGCAAGAAGCCTCCATGGCGGCGCGCTGAGGGGATCGGCCTCGAGGATGAAGCCGTCGAGAGGGAGGGGCTTACCTTGGATGCGCGCGAGGAGGTAGCGGGCGACGAGCTCGTCGTCCTTGGGGTCAAACCTGAGGCCCGGAGGGAGCCCATCTGCCGCCGCCATGGCTCGATCCGCAGCAGGGGAATTCTAGGGTTTGGTTGGGGAGAGAGGAGAGGAGGCGATTCGAATCGAGGGGGGGATGGGGATGGGAGCAACGGATAGGAGAGGCAATTTAAAGGCGGCGCCTTCGCGGGATCAGCCTCGCGCGCGCGGAAATATCAGGGGAGGGCGCTGCCGCGTGGAAAGTTCCCTTTTTAAGTTTGATGAAAATATCATTGTCTTTGCCATTTAGTTTGAAAGCTTCAAAATTCGACCTGAAATTAGTTTGAATTTTGTAGTGCCGCTAAAAGATGTACGTACGTCTTGCAGGAGATGGCGCTGGAACAGGACAGAAAACAGAGTTTCAGTTTGCAGCCTATTGCCAATTCATGAACACAAACAGGACACTGAAACAGTGGAGAAAACAGAGTTTCTGTTGGAACCTGATTGACTGTACTCTGCTTAATTTCAGGCCAATGGATCAGCTTGGGAAAAACAAATCTGTGATTTTCCACTAAAAAGGAGTTAGAACTTAGAACGAACTTTATGTGTAATTGTGTACCACTCAAAAGAGGATTAGCAGTTAGTAGAACACATACTTCAACATTGTACTGCCCATGTGATATGTAAAAAAATGACCAAAGATGAGTTAAAAGACAGGGGTTTGTGGAAATCCTGCAAAACTGATATCATCTGACATATCTTCTGTTATATTGTCAGATGTGAGTAGTTCAGGTCAAGATCACAGGATGAAAAAATCATCTAGTAGAGTTACAACTGATACAATTGTGTCTAAAATATACATGACACAAGATTCACATTGATTTACACACTACTTCAGTCTTTTTTCGCGAACACGCAAAATTGTTTGCATGTCAATGTATTAGAAGGAAAAGAGAATAGATACAGAGCGCAAACAGCCCGGCCAACCCATGCCCAGGGAGGGGAGGAGGGAAAAGCAAAACCAGAAAAAGAGAAACTGAACAAGCTACAACGACGGTTAAAACGCGACTCCGAGTAATAGGAGGGGCAGAGCCACGCTACACTCCAAGAAGTCTCCAAAAACGGCAAGGCCAACTAGGGACCACAACTAGCCCTTCACGAGTATTGACTCCAGGGTCGCTGAGAGTGAAGAAAGCACCGAATCGAAAACCCTAGAGTTCCGCTCCTTCCACTGCTGCCAAGAGACCAGAAGAACTAGGGAGTCGAAGCCGACGGTGAAGGTGCTTAGGTAGATGGGCCCAAGCAACGGCCACCAGTCCTGGAGCTGGCTATGACGAGGAGGAGAGAGGGCTGCCTAGCAAGGAGGCGAAAGCACACGGAGCCAGACCTACCGAGCGAACACACACTCAAGAAGGATGTGGTTCGCCATCTCAAGCTCTTGCGTGCAAAAGGGGCAAGCCGAGTGGCTAGCTATGCCACGTCTCTAAAGAAGATCGATTGTCCAGCAGTGCTGCTGAAGCGCCAACCAGAGGAAGAACTTGCATTTGGCAGGACCCTTCGCGTGGCAAAGGAGAGACGCGCAGGCGAAGGGGTGCTGGCCAAAGAAGAACGCCTGGTACACCAAACATGCTGAGTAGCGCGGTCGCTCGTCCGGCGCCAAACTAGACGATCTCGGATGCCGGGCGTGAGATGCACTTGAAGCGCCGCATCCCCACACGAGGAGGAACTAGGAGATGGTCGGGACAGTGAGGGTGCCGCGGATGTTCGAAACCCAGGAATTGTTCGACAGGCTGAAGGCAACCATGCACGAACCACGAAAACGTCGAGGCACGGCGAAAAGGAGATATGGAGCTAGGGAGGCCACGGAGCGGTCGCCGATCCAACGGTCGGACTAGAAGAGCATTCTCCCCGTCGCCCGGCACGAAGAAGGTGGTTGCCTCGAACAAGTCAGCAACGGTCTATTCGACTGGGGCCTCCAGGCCTCCCAATAGGGATGTCCTGAACACTAAAGCCAGAGCCAACCAACACGCATGGCAAACCCGCCATCCTGAGATCAGGAATTCCCAAGTCACTCAGGGCCTTTGGGCGACAGACATTCGTCCAGGACACCAGGCACTGCCCCCCATAAGCCGAGTCCGTGCCCGTCCAGAGGAAGGCACAACGCTTCTTATCAATGGCCTTAATCACCCAAATTGGAAGGCCAATTGCCAAAGACACATGGACGGGGATGGAGGAAAGCACGAGACTAAACGCAAACAGATCGGCGAGCTAGAGTGAAGAGTCGACCCTTCCAAGGTGGAAGCGATGCGAGACTTTATTCACAAGCGGTTGCAGGGCCATATTTGGCAACTTGTGAACGGACAGCAGAATACCGAGATAGGTGCACAAAAATCAGAAATCGAGCGGGAAAGCGGTATGAACCAGATCCGTGTCCTCCATCGAGCGGCGGATCGGGGTAATCGAGCATTTGGCAAAGTTAGTGCGCAGGCCGGACGCCGCGCCAAAGACCGAGAGGATGCCCTGAATGAACTCAAGATCCTGATGAAATGGGAAGAGGAAGAGAACCAGATTATCAGCGTATAAGGAGGCACGATGCTGCAAGGCGCGATCGTTGAGCGGGAGGAACCCGCCCGAGTTAGAGGCTTTGCGAAGCATCACATTGAGCACCTCCATGACCAGAATGAAAAGCATGGGGGAAAGAGGATCTCCTTGACAGAGACCCCTCCGATGGGGGAAGCATGGACCAGGCACCCCGTTGATTAGCCCTCGGGATGACGAGGCGCTAAGGATGAGAGAAATCCAATCACGCTAGTGCTGGCTGAACCCCAGGTGACCAAGCACCTCGAGCCAGAACAATCAGTTGACAGTGTCAAAGGCCTTCGTGAAGTCCACCTTGAGAAGGATGCGGGGGTTGCACCTAGCATGGAGAGCTTTGCCGCAAGCTGAATAAAGCGAAAATTATTGTGAAAAGACCAACCTTTAACGAAGGCACTCTAATTGGCCGAGACCAGCCCATCCAGATGAGGGGAGAGATGAGAGGCAAGGATCTTGGAAAACAGCTTCCCAAAGCTGTGGATGAGGCTGATGGGCCAAAAGTCCTTGATGTCAATTGCTTCATCCTTCTTTGGCAGAAGAGAGACGAGGCCACCATTGAGGGAGGAGAACCCTCGGCCGTTAGTCAAAAAGAGGGAGTCGAGAGCTGCCAAGACCTCCGCTTTGATCACCAACCAGCAAGTCTTGTAGAAACGACCCGTGAACCCATCTGGACTGGGCACCTTGGTAGAAGGCAAAGACTTGATCATCACCCACACCTCCTCCTTCGAGAAGGGGCCATTCAGTCCCTCAAGCTGCCCGAGCAGAGGCCTAGAGAGTGGAAGTCTAGAGCCAGATCATGCTATACGCACATCCCCAAGACAGCGTGAAAATGGGAAGAAGCAAGCTCTGAAGCTCCTCGTGAGAGACGACCAAGTTGTCCCCATCCCAAAGACGGGTGATGAAGTTCTTCCGCCTACGGGCTCTAGCATGCATGTGAAAGAACTTGGTATTGGCATCACTCTAGCTCTACAAGCACTTAGTCGTGTTGGTGAAACACTAGGCTAGAGCCAAGATAGGGGAAAGGTTAGCTGGAGGTTGCCAGGCATCCTGCACGACCTGAAGGAAGCCATCAAACTTGGTCCAAATAGCCTCAAATCAAAAGCGGTGGACCCTTAGCGAATCGACGTAGGTATGGAGAAGGAGATTACAATGGTCGGAAGCAACCGAGGAGGCCGTATGAAGGAGACAGGAGGGAACATATCCTCCCAATCCACAGAGAAGAAAACGTGGTCAAGTTTGATGAGCATAGGGCAGTCACGCTCATTGCTCCAGGTGAAGCGGTGGCCGTGGAGCAGCAACTCCCGGAGCTCCAACTTATCAATCAACGACAGAAGCGGCCCATAATACGGCGATTGAGGTTCAAGTTGTTCTTGTCCCAAGCATCGAGGATCAGGTTGAAATCACCCGCAATAGCCCACGGTCCCGAGCAAGAGGACCGTAGCAACCGAAGCTCATCAAAAAACCGAAGCCTCTCCGGCTCTTCCTGAGGCCCACAAACAACAGTAAGCCACCTAGAGGCATCGCCTGAGTGGTGGCGAACCCACAAGGTAAGAGAGAAACCCGCGCGATGAACGTCCGAGACCGACCAGACGAAAGTCCGCCAGGCGAGCAACACACCCCCAGCCCGACCCACAGCAGGCAGAAAAAAGTAGTCAAAGTCGAGACCTAACATTTCCAGAATAGCACTAGAAGGCATAACATCCATCTTAGTCTCTTCAAGATAGAGAAGAGAGACCCGCTCCTCGCGAACTACATCACGAACCACATCTCGACGAGCGCACAAGTTCAGACCCCGCATGTTCCACACCAAAATGTTCTCAGTGCATGATCCCATCAAGAGAGAGGGACGGAAGAAAGGAATCAACCGCAGGCAGACACTACCTCAGCCGCCTACGCAGGAGGTAAAGAGTTGGAGAAGAGCATGGAGAGGGCAATGATGTGATCCTGCAAGAGAGGAGTGGTGAAGAGAGCATCAAAGTCTGCCACAACCTGAGCCGGGACCAGACCCTTCTCCGAAGCTATCCCGAGCTTGCACATCAGGGTGCACTATGCACGAGTGACTGAGTGACACGGCGGCGAAGGTAGCAGCGGAGGAGGGATAGGCTTACAGCAACTAGCAAGGTATGCCCAAAGAGCGGCGTTCTCCGTGACCATGGGAGGCAACGAGCATGCCAATTGTCGGCCATCGAGGCCAAGCACGAGGATCGGCACGTCGAACAACAATCCTGTCTCACCGGCCACCAAGGCGGGAGAACAGTGGGTCTGCAGAGAAGGCAACCCCTCAACCAGGCCTGAGGCGAGCCCGACAAGAAGCCCGACCCCAGGCAGCCCATGCGAGGGAGGAGGTGGTCCAAAGGGGACAACCGTCCTAGAAGGTGAAGCGAGCCTAGCCGGAGACGGCCCAGCCAGAGAAACCGGCCTGGCCAGGACAGCTGGCCCAACCAGAGATGTCGGGCCAGTCAGCCCAAGAAGAGGAACTGAGCAACGGAGCGGGCTGAATGGGGTCGTCTGGGGAGGAATAACCAGCCCAGAGGAGGAATGCCCGGCAGCCTGGAAAGGATCAGCCAGGCCGAGAGGCAGGCCAGGGCAATGAGTCGCCAGGCGGCACTGGCGAGGGTCGGCGCCACCCGCACGTGCGTGACGCCCTCGTCCCCAACACCTAGCCGCGCACGCAACTCGCCTCCGCGCCCACCCACCGCGATGCCGATGACCGTGCCAACAGGTGGGGAAATCAAAATGGGATCTGGCGCTAGCACATGAGAAGGTGAGACAAAGTCTTGCACTAGAAAGGACTGGTCAAAAGGGGAAAAGGGGAAAAGAGCAGATGCGGAAGGCGCCCCTATCTCCCTGTCCGCCGACACAGGCGACGTCATGGCGAAAGAAGCTGTTAGCATGGGGGCAACCAGCGGGTCAGCTGCGATGACCGTGATCTCGCCGGCCAACTCTGCTATCGGTGGTCTGTAAAGGGGAAGGCGCAGCGACGGCCATGCTGACCGCGTCCCCCGCGCCACCCTCTGCGCCAACATTCGGCGCGTCGTCCGCCGTGCCCTCGCCGACCGACAAGCCAGCACCGAGGCGGAGACCGGTGCGGCCTCGCCGACCGGCAAGGCCGGAGCCAAAGCGAAGACCGCCAGGCCGACCATGCTGCCTGCTGCAACCTCGCTGATCGCCAAGGGGAACACCGCCAGAGAGACCGCCACCATCCGCGTGCGTCGGGCCGGCCACCACCCACACAACCGAAGGACGCCCGGTTGAAGGAGGAGGACGGAGACGAATGGCTGTCGGGCCCCTCGGAGGAAGGCGACCGCCATTGACACCACTCAAGGAGCCAGCCTTGTCACAAGGGGGCCCTGATGCCAAGGAGAATGATAGACGGAATGTCTCTCACTATGTTGATAGCATGCAACCATGTACATATATAGGCTGAGAGCATACCATAACCATCAACCGATTTATAGAAGTAGATATCGGGAGGTTTGGATACAATCAACACAAGGAAGGAAACAACCTATACAGCAGCTATCGCTAACATGCCCCCGCAGACTGATCATCGGTTGGACGAATGTTCAGGCTGGAGCGAAAATCAGCAAAGATCAGAGTCGTCAATCCCTTGGTGAAGATGTCGGCGTATTGAGAGTTGGTCGGGACGTGAAGAACTCGAACGACACCAACAACAACTCGCTCACGAACGAAGTAAAGATCGATCTCAACATGCTTCGTGCGTTGATGTTGCACGGGATTGGTCGAGAGATACACAACACTGACATTATCACAGTAGACAAGGGTGGCGTGGGATGGTGGAGAAGACAGCTCCTGGAGGAGTTGGCGAAGCCAACTTGTCTTAGCAACAGCATTGGCAACAACCCGATACTCAGCCTCGGCACTGGAGCGAGACACTGTGTGTTGACGTTTAGATGAACACGAAATCAGATTGTCCCCAAGAAAAATGGCATAGCCTGAAGTGGACCGACGGGTGTCAGGGCAACTGGCCCAGTCAGCATCTGAATAGGCAATCAGATCATGTGATGGGGAGCGCTGAAAGTGAAGGCCAAAATCTAGTGTGCCCCGAACATACCGAAGAATCCTTTTAAGTGCAGCGAGGTGCAACTCACGAGGGTCATGCATATGAAGGCAAACCTGCTGAACAACATAAGTGATATCGGGCCTGGTAAAAGTGAGATACTGCAGAGCACCAGCTAGACTGCGATAATCTGTAGGATCGACAATCGGAGGACAATCATCGGAGGAGAGCTTGGCACAGGTGTCGACTGGAGTTGTGCAGGGTTTGCAATCGGCCATGCCTGCGTGGTCCAGAATCTCCAAACTGTACTGTCGTTGACTGAGGGTGAGACCGGTAGGGGTGCGAGTCACACTAACGCCCAAAAAATGGTGCAAGGCGCTAAGATCCTTCATGGAGAATTCCGACTGAAGGGCAGATATCGTCCAATGAAGGAGAGGATCAGAGGATGCAGTCAACACAATATCATCAACATATAGCGAAGATAAACCAGATCGGCCCCCTTCCGATAGATGAACAAAGAAGTGTCGAGACTTAGCCTCGGAAAAACCGATGGAGAGGAGAAAAGTGACAAACCGATTGTACCAAGCCCCGGGGTGCTTGCTTAAGGCCATAGAGAGAATTGTTCGGTTAGCAAACCAGATTGGGCACTGGAATCGACAAAACTAGATGGTTGGATGCGGTGACAGTCTCATCAAGAGTCCCATGAAGAAAGGCATTTTTGACATCCAGTTGATGAATTGTCCAATTCCGAGAGACAACAGCCGAGAACGGTGCAAGCTGTTGCCGGCTTGACAACGGGACTGAATGTCTCATCGAAATCAACGTCGGGTCGTTGAGTGAAGCCACGGAGGACCCAACGAGCTTTGTAGCGGTCCAAGGTGCCGTCGGCCTTAAACTTGTGCCAAAAAATCCATTTGCAGGTGACAATGTTGGCACAATGTGGAAGGGGACCAAACTCCAGTGTTGTTAGACATCAATGCGGAGAACTCTTCCTCCATGGCCGCCCGCCAATTTGGATCGGCAAGGGCAGCACGGTAGGTCTTGGGAATAGGGGACAAGGCCACCGTATTCAAGTTCATCCGTGAGGTCGGAAGGTGGGTTCCAGCCTTGCCACGGGTCACCATGCCATGAGAGTTGCCAACTAGAGAAGCACCAAAACGGTGGTCGGCAAGCGCGCAACAGGTGCGCGGACGCTACGAGCTTGGGTTGGAACACCGAGCGGAGGGAGTTGCAGGAGTGAAGGGCGTCCAGCACCCGAGGCGACCCATGAGCGGGCAGGGCAACGGAGAGCCCATCATCTCGAGGCGGCTCGCGAGCAGCAGAGGTCGGATCAGTGTCTGGAGGCGCGGGCCGGTAGGCGAAGGTGGCCCAGTGGGAGAGGGCGGCCTAGCGAGGGAGGCTAGACCAGCGGAGGAGGCCGGGCCCCGCCCAGCTTGCTCCAGTGGGTGCGCCATGGGCCATGAGGCAGGCCGGCCCAGACCGATGGGCGTAGGGACAGGGGCTGTAAAATCCTCCAAAAAATCCAAGTTAGTAGCACAAGTATCTTTAGAAGATAAAGTGGCAAATGGAAACATGTGATCATCAAAAACCACATGCCGGGAGATAATAACCTTATTCGAAATGGGATCAAAACACTGGTACCCTTTTATGCTCAAGAGGATATCCAAGAAAGACGTAGAGGACGGAGCGGGGGAGAGTTTGTTGGGTGCAGTGGTGGAAAGGTTAGGATAACAAGCGCAACCAAAGACACGAAGATGGTCATATGTGGGATAGATGCCATAGAGAGCAAAAAAGGGTGTGTGGTGGTTTAGGGTTTTCGTGGGATGGCGATTGATGAGGTGGGTAGTAGTGTGGAGGGCGTCAACCCAGAAGGAACCAGGGAGACTGGCTTGGAACAAGAGGGAACGAATAATATTATTAATGGACCAAAGGATGCGTTCATCTTTACCATTTTGGGGGGAGGTGTGGGGGCAGGACATCCGCATGGTGACGCCGTTGGTGAGGAAGAAGGTACGGGCGGCGGAGTTGTCGAACTCGCGACCATTGTCGCATTGAATGCTGTGGATGTTAGTGGAGAACTGAGTGCGAACGTAGGCAAAAAAATGTGATAAGGTAGTGAACGTGTCAGATTTCAAACGAGGGGAAAGGTCCAAGCAAAGTGAGAGTGATCATCAAGAATAACCAAGTAATATTTGAAACCAGAGACACAAGCAACAGGAGATGTCCACAAATGACAATGAATGAGTTCAAAATTGGCCAAGGCCCTAGAAAAGGAACCAGTAAACGGTAGGCGAGTATGATGTCCAAGTTGATAGGCGTGACACACTGAGGGACCTCCACGGGGTGAGGAATGACGGTGTGGTGAGCCGGGCGAGAAAGAGCTGCGTGACCAAGGTGTCCAAGCCGGCGATGCCGAGGGCGGTGGAGGAAGTGGTAGCTTGAAGAGAGTGTCGATAGTCCGGAAGAAGTGTGCCGAGAAGGAGTAGAGGTCGCGAAACTATTGCACCTGGCGATCACGGTCCGGGAGACTAGATCCTTCATAGTGAAACCAAATTTGTCAAACTCAATGGAAAGGTTATTGTCAGTAACAAAGCGACACACGGAAATGAGATTTTTAATAATGTCGGGAGAAACAAGGACATTGTTAAGATAAAAGAGTCTATCAGAGTGATAAAAGGAGACATTTCTGGTTGAGGTGACAGGGAGAAGGGAACCGTTACCGACAATTATGTGGGAGGGGGTGGAAGAGGTGGGCTGGGAAGGAGAGGAAAGGATACCGGCGTCCGATGTCATGTGGGAGGAGGCACCCGTGTCCATATACCATTCCGTGGAGGCCGGTGGCTGCAGCGTGCTGGTGTGAAAGAGACCGGCGAGGGTCTGTTGATCCCAAGATGGAGCGCTGGTGCCGTCGGGGCCATACCAAGTCGACTGTTGCTGAGGAGCCGGCTGGACAGCTTGCATGGCCAGTTGCTGCTGAAGACCGAAAGCTTGGACGAGGGAAAACTGGGCCGGCGACCCAGCGAAGCGCACGAAGGAGGCGCCACCTGGTCGAGGGACGAGCAGGCCGGGGGCACGAGGAGCTGGGCTGGGCCACATCTGAATGGTGCCGGCCCAGGGATTGAAAGGCGTGGGCCAGTTTAGGGCGAGGAGAGCCCTGGTAGCCGTCACCGCTTTGGTTCGTCTGGCTGCCACCGCTGCCATTCCGGCCATTGTGCCGATTGCGGGAGCGGCCGCGATTGCGGGAGTTCCCGCCACCCCCGCTGCCACCATGTCCCTGGTTGACCGGAGTTGTCGTAGCCGGTAGCGTGCATCGGATTCATGCCGCCGTTGCCCTGGTTGCCTGGAGTGGAGGGCTGAGGGCGGTTGCCGCCGTTGTCGGTGGAGGCGATGAAAGCGGTGGATGCGGTCGAGCGTTGTCCCTTGGTCAGTTCTTCAAGCAGTAGCTGAGAGCGCACCATGACGAACGAGAGGAAGGGGGTGTTGGCTTTGAACTGGAGTAATCTCTCTCTCACAAAGTCTTCTGTATTTGGATCGCTCACCCACACAAATAAACGATGACAGTGTCTGCTCACTCTCTCACACTCGGCTGTGCACTGTGGGGAATCTGGCACGGCAAGAAACTGAAACAGAGTTGCAAAACAGAGTATCAAGGACACAGCGCTTGTGCGGATAAACTATCGTGTTTTTCTCTATTTGACTCAAAAACGAATACAAGATATGCTTACATATTTATAGTACTAACAATCGAACCAGGTCACCTACTTGATCCGGTTTTTATGCATCTGCTAACGTTGAGGAAAACGAAACTGAAACAACTAACTTTGAACAGAAACATTCTTCAGAGAATTTTCGCGCGTCGCCGCGCATGTAGGATCCGGGGCGTTGCTTGATCCGCGTTGTCCGGGGTTTGGGGCCACGCCAGGAGAAAAGATCAACATTCTCCCCTTTATCCTGGAGTGGCCTGAGATCACGGACACCTAAAAGATGCTGCATTGTTGCCAGCTTTGCCGCCGGCAGTGCCTTCGTCAAAAGATCAGCTCGTTGCTCCTCTGATCGAATGAACTCGACAACAATCTGTCCTCCCTCGACAATTCACGGATAAAAGAAACCTTGTGTCAATATGCTTGCTGCGCCCATAAAACACCGGGTTCTTCATTAGCGCGATCGCGGACTTGTTGTCGACAAACATTTTCACGGGCATCGGCGATTCTCCGATCAGTTCCGCCATCAAACTCCTTAGCCACAACGCTTGACATGCTGCAGCCGTCGCCGCCACGAACTTGGCCTCACATGAGGATAAGGCCACCGTCTTCTGCTTCTGGGAGTTCCACGCAACAAGTGAATGGTTGATGTAGAACGCCATGCCGCCGGTGCTTTTTCGATCGTCGAGGTCGCCGGCCATATCACTGTCTGTGTAGCCGGTGATCACCTCTGCTCTTCCCTCATTGCCATACACCAAACCGCAATGCACTGTCCCTTTCAAATACCTGAGAATTTGCTTGACCGCCTTGTGATGGAGCACTGTCGGCCTCTCCATGAACCGGCTTGCCACTCCGACTGCATACGCCATGTCTGGCCGCGTGTGGAGCAAGTACCTGAGGCACCCGATGACGTGCCGGTACTCCGTAGTATCCACTGGATGTCCTTCTCCATCCTTGTGCACCTGTGTTCTAGGCTCCATGGAAAATTTTTTTGGATTGCAGTCATTCATTCCGAATTTCTCCAACACCTTCTTTGCATACGCTGTCTGCTTGATAGATATTGCTCCTTCCTCTTGCATTACTTCGATCCCCAGATAGTAGTGTAGCAGCCCTAGGTCGCTCATCTCAAATTGAGACATCATTTGCTCCTTAAACTCGGTGATGGCAGCTGGATATTTTCCTGTTACGATCAAGTCGTCAACGTAAACACCAACGATGACACCTGTTCCTGCATCTCCTGGCCTGTATACTGCTTGCTCCTGAATTTACACCGCGTGAACCCGAGTTGCTTCAGACTTTGATCAAGCCTCGCGTTCCATGCTCACGGAGCTTGCCGCAGCCCATATAGTGCCTTATGGAGTCGGTAGACAAGTTGCTCTTTCCTTTTCAACTCGAAGCCTTCCGATTGCATGACATATAGTTCCTCTTGCAGTTCTCCATTTAAGAATGCTGACTTGACATCTAGGTGATGCACTTGCCACCCGCGATTCGCTGCAACAGCAAGAATAACTCGTACTGTGTCGAGGCGGGCAACTAATGCAAACACCTCGTCAAAATCGATTCCTTGCCGCTGTACATAGCCCTTTGCAACCAGGCGTGCCTTGTGTTTGATCACCTCTCTATCTGAGTTTTTCTTAAGTTTGAACACCCATTTGAGCCCGATTGCCTTGTGCCCGCCCGGCAGTCTTGTCAGTGACCAGGTTTTGTTCTTCTCAATTGATTCGAGTTCCTTGCACATTGCTTCTTCCCACTCCGGTTGGCCAGCCGCTTCGTGATAGCAAGATGGTTCCTCCATCTCCAACAGCAATGCCTCATCAACGTCCTGGTCAGTTGCTTCATCCAAAACAACACGCCCAGCATCCCGTAGGATGTCGTCAATGTGCCTGTACCGGACAGGTCCATCGTGCGATTCATCCCCGCCGGCCACCAGTGGGGTAGCAGCATCACTTGTCGGTGTGTTGCGTGTCGGGGTCGATGATGAGTCGACTGTCGTGGGCGCTGGCGATGTGCGAGCAGCCGCCGGCGATCTGGTCACCACACTCGGTGACATATGTTCGGGTGCCGTGGCAGCGACATCGTTCACCATGGTAGCGTGAACACCTGCAGCTGTCCCCACGCCACCGCTGTCACCTGCCGCCATAGCGTATTCATTTGCCGTGACAGGTGGCTCCTCCACCACGAACTCAGGTAGCTGGATAGCTTCAGTTCCTGCACCCCAGCTCCATTGCAGACTCTCATCAAAACAAACATCACGACTTACATGTACCTTTTTACGTCGTGGATCATATAGCCGGTGTGCTTTGTTCCTGTCTTCCACACCAAGGTACACCATCGGCCGCTCCGATCATCCAACTTCTTCAAGTGAGAGCCTGTCACCCTGACGTGTGTTGTGCACCCAAACACACGGAGGTGTCCTAGATGCGGCTTCCTTCGGTTCCAGGCTTCAAATGGCGTGCGGGTGCCCATTGCCTTTGTCGGTAGTCGATTTAGGAGATACACCGCATGCTTCACCGTCTCCCCCCAAAAACGGCCTGGCACCGACATACTCTTCAGCATCGAACGCGCCATCTCCATCACAGTTTGGTTTCTCCTTTCCACCACGCCATTTTGCTGTGGCGAGTGTGGTGCGGTGAGATGGTGATCGATGCCGGCCTCCTCGCAGAGCCGAGCGAACCCAGCAGAGAGGAATTTTCCTCCCCGATCAGTGTGAAGCACTTTGATCTTGCGCTCACGCGTGTTCTCAATCAGTTCCTTGAACTTTGTGAATGTAGGTCATGCCTGGTCCTTTGTCCTTATCACATACACCCACATCCAGCGAGTACAGTCATCAACTAAAAGCATAAAGTACTGGTTACCACCGATTGTCGTCGGCGAGATCGGGCCGCAGAGATCGCCATGAATCAGCTCGAGCGGCTTCTCCGCTCGATAATTTGCGGTTGTCGGAAAGGGAAGTCGTGCCTGCTTGGCCACCAGACAACCTTGGCACAACTGTTGTGGATGTGTGATTTGCGGTATCCCCCCAGCCATCGACTTGTCGGCGAGTAGCTTCAGTGCATGAAAGTTAACATGGCCCAGGCGCGCGTGCCACAGCCACGCCGGGTCATCCAGACTCACCAAGAGGGATACAGGGTGCGCCAGGGAGAGCTCAATTTGATACAGTCGGTTTGTAGTGCGCCTGACCTTCATTATCAGCCTCATGGGGTTTTTCTCGTACACCTCGAGTTCATCTTCGTCCATCACCACCTTGTGCCCGGTCTCGGTTAATTGGCCCAAGCTGACCATGTTGCTGCGTAGGCTAGGGATATAATATACCCGTTCAAGTAGCCACTGATCTCCATTTTTGCATGCAAAAAGAATTGAACCTTTTCCCTTTATCTCCACCGATCTCCCGTCACCGAAACGCACTCTTCCAGTGACGCTTTCATCGAGCTCTTGGAATTTTCCTCTGTTGCCGGTCATGTGGTTACTAGCACCATTGTCCAGGAACCATGTGGCAGCTAGGCAAGTGTTGTGCTCAGCCACGAGCAGCTCTGGCCAAACCCGGTCTTCATTTAGCAGCACAACCTCCTGTTGAGTCTGTCGTGGCAGCTCCTCTGAGACTGCAAGAAGGAGAGCAGGCTCAATGTCGTCAGTTTGGGTGAGATGTGCTTCTTCTTTCTTTTTCGGTGCCTTGCATTGAGTAGAGTAATGCCCCATCTCGCAACAATTATAGCAGCGAATGTGGCTCTTGTCACGCGCTGCACCACTGCCACCGAAGCCGCCTGCCCCGTCGGTTTTATGCATTTCACCACGACCACCAGTGCCACGGCCACGCCCGCGAGAACGCCCACCGCGCCCGCGATTCCCGCCACCCGCGGGTACTCTGTTCTTCTGGGTCACCGATGGATCTCTGCCGTGTTTCTTTTGGCGGGCCTCCCACTCTGCCTGAGTAAGGAGGAGCTGCCCACCCATGTTGACGCCGCCGACGGGTTGTCGCTGACGGGTGCGTTCGTCTAACGCTTTGAGACGGGACAGTGCTTCCTCGAACAGCATATCATCAACATCACAAAACTGCTCGACACCCGCGATCACCGGGAGATAGCGCTCGGGCACGGTGTCGAACAACTTCTTCACCATAGCAGTGTCGTCCAACGTTCCTCCGACATTGGTGTATTTGACGGACATCGCCGTCAATCTTCCCGCATAGTCGTCAAGCACCTCCCCGTCGCCCATCCGCATGGCGTCGAACTCACTCTTCAATGCCCGCAACCGTGCATTCTTGACACGGTCTGCTCCGACGAACCTCGTCTTGAGAGCCTCCCAGATTTCCTTGGATGTATTCTTCTTTGCGACTTGCATCAATATGTCTTCGGGTAGCGCCTGGAACAAGTGAGCTTTGGCCTTCCTGCATAGCTTGAGGTCGACGGCCTCGCCGACCGCCGGCTGCACCGCCTCCCAAACACCTTGATCCTCCATGATCGCCTGAAACCCTGATAACCCAACTCGTGTAATTTGACGCCGTGAGCTGTGGGTATTGGTACGGCGCTGCCGCCGCACCGTTGCCGCCGCCGCTGCTACTGCTCGCCGGAATGAGCGCCGCCATGGTTGTATTTTGGTGGACAAGGCTCTGATACCAATTGTTGGCTTTGAACTGGAGTAATCTCTCTCTCACAAAGTCTTTTGTATTTGGATCGCTCACCCACACAAATAAACGATGACAGTGTCTGCTCACTCTCTCACACTCGGTTGTGCACTGTGGGGAATCCGGCACGGCAAGAAACTGAAACAGAGTTGCAAAACAGAGTATCAAGAACACAGCGCTTGTGCGGATAAACTACCGCGCTTTTCTCTATTTGACTCAAAAACGAATACAAGATATGCTTACATATTTATAGTACTAACTATCGAACCAGGTCACCTACTTGATCCGATTTTTATGCATATGCTAACCTTGAGGAAAACGAAACTGAAACAACTAACTTTGAACAGAAACGTTCTTCAGAGAATTTTCGCGCGTCGCCGCGCATGTAGGATCCGGGGCGTTGCATCCGCGTCGTCCGGGGTTTGGGGCCACGCCAGGAGAAAAGATCAACAGGGGGTCTGCAGAGAAAGCAACGAGCGAAGATTATCGTACTTGGGACTCATACCTTTGAGGACGTTGAGCACCAGCGTGCGTTCAGGAACGATTTCGCGAAGGTCGACGAGGTTCTCCGCCATGCTCTTCAGCCGGCGGCAGTAATCGGAGATGGAGAGGTCTCCTTGGTTGAAGTTGTGGAACTCGGCGGAGAGGTTCAGTGCTCGGTGTTCCCGGTTGCCGCTGAAATGGAGCTCCAGGCTCAGGCAGACGAGGCAGGCGGTGACGTCATGTGCCATGACAGTCTCTCACCGCCGCCGCCGAAGAAGAAGAAGAAGACATGGGTGTAGAGGCAGAAGCAAGAAGATCGCAAAAGACGTCTGTTACCATGATAGACGGAATGTCTCTCACTATGTTGATAGCATGCAACCATGTCCATATATATACTGAGAGCATACCATAACCATCAACCGATTTATAGAAGTAGATATCGGGAGGTTTGGATACGGTCAGCACAAAATAACAAGATGTGCATACAGAACAAAAACCAGTAACATAGCCAGATAGCTGTTGCTGTAATGCTGTTTCAAAATAACCTGCATGAACTTCAGCATCACAACTAATCAATTCAAGTCTGAACTTTTCCGAAAAATAAATAACCAACTTAAGTCTGAACATTTTAGAAAAAATAAACAACCAACTCAACTCTGAACTTCTCTGAAATTCAGACTTGAGAGTCCGAACTGAATCAAACTCATGCAGAGTACATTTTGGCACAAACAATAGAATCAAGTAAATATTTTATTCCAACGAAAAAAGATTACAAAAAGTGCAACTTAAGCACATTTAATTCAACCAATCAATAACTAATGATCTCAGCTTTGCTAATAAATACAGAGGCTATCAGAGGACTAAGCTCCTATAAATCGCTGCTTCTCTATATACATAGCACAATAGAACTGCTTCTCTATATACAAAGCATAATATCATAGGCCGGAGCCGCCCTGATCGGCGATGTCAGAGATGTAGTCACCGTCTTGGTTCACCATTGCCGTAGGAGGAAGAAAGGGCTCCTCGAGCAGAGCAATCTCTGACACGGCGCTACCGCAGCTCTGGTCGTCCATGGAGGCGAAGCCGAAGCAGCCAAACATGTCATCCATGCTCTCTGGAAACCCAAAGAACATTGGCGCCTCATCGTTTTGGTTGTCCAGCGATGACACCCAAGACGGCGACAGCGCCGGTGCTGCACGGCCACCACCACCACCTGCTTCGGCTTCATGGCCACCTTCTGCCGGAGAGTCCAATGAGAGAAGCTTCATCTCAGCCTCATGGATTAACCCGGGAATATTAGCAAACACCTTGGAAGAATCGTCCACCACGCCGGAGCAGCTTTGATCGGCGCAGTCAGAGTCACTGGAAAGATCCACCACTGCTGAAGGAGAAGGAACGGCACTGGGGCAGCCCTGATCGGCATAGTCGTCGTCATGGTTCACCATTGCCGCAGGACGAAGAAAGGGATCCTCGAGCAGAGCAGTCTCCGACACGGCGCTAGTGCAGCTCTGTTTGTCCATGGCGGCGAAGTCGAAGCAGCCAACCAGGTCATCCATGCTCTCTGGAAACTCAAAGAACACTGGTGCGTCGTCGTTTTGGTTGTCCAGCGATGACGCCCAAGATGGCGCCGTTGCTGCACCACCACCGGCACCGGCTTCCTCCGCTGGCAAGACGATCAGGTCGGGAAGAGCAGCAAACACCAGGGATGAATCATCCACCACACTCGAGCAGCCCTGATCAGCGCCATTAGAGTCATCGGCTTGGTTCACCACCTCTGCAGAAGGAGGAACGGGCTGTGGTGGCGGCGCGCGGTGCTCGAGCAGAGTAGTCTCCGCCACGGCGATCTGGGGGGCGTAGCATGCTCGACCGTCGTCGTCGTGGGTGCTCTGATCGGCGCCGTCAGAGTCACTGGGAAGGTCCACCACTGCTGAATTAGGAGGAAGAAGGGCGCCGGAGCCGCTCTGATCGGCGATGTCAGAGATGTAGTCATCGTCATGGTTCACCATTGCTGCAGGAGGAAGAAAGGGCTCCTCGAGCAGAGCAATCTCTGACACGGCCCTACCACAGCTCTGGTCGTCCATGGAGGCGAAGTCGAAGCAGCCAAACATGTCATCCATGCTCTCTGGAAACTCAAAGAACATTGGCACCTCGTCGTTTTGGTTGTCCAGCGATGACACCCAAGACGGCGACGGTGCTGCACGGCCACCACCACCACCTGCTTCAGCTTCATGGCCACCTTCTGCTGGAGAGTCCAATGGGTTGTGCACGGCATACTCAAGCAGAAGCTTCAGCTCAGCCTCATGGATTAACCCGGGAAGATTAGCAAACACCATGGAAGAATCGTCCACCACGCCGGAGCAGCTCTGATCATCCATGCTCTCTGGACCTCCGACATCAGCGAACACTGGCGCCTCCGTGACACCTGATGAGGAATGGTTCTTGTTGTCCGGCGACGACGACACAGATTGCGCCGGTGATGCGCCACCACCGGCGTCTGCTTCAGCTTCACGGCTTCCTTGTGGCATAGAGACGAACAGGTTGCGCGCGGCGAACTCAGGCACAAAACTCTGCAGCTCATCCTCATCGATTGACACGGGAAGATCAGAAAACACCATGCAAGAGTTGTCCCCACGGCAGAGCAGCTCTGATCAGCTCCGTCAGAGACAGAGTTCACCACCACTGCAGGAGGAGGAACAGGCTGTGGCGGAGGCGCCAAGTCCTCTGCTACGGCGCGCCTAGGGGCAGCGGCAGCGCGTGCTCGACCGTCGTCGTCGTGGGTGCTCTGAGATTCCGGTTCCCTCTTGCGCTTCTTGCCGTGGCCGCTGAACCGGATGCGGTAGAGTCGTATCGGCGACGAGGCGAGCTCGGCCGGCGCCGTGACGGCGTACTCGTGCATCACCCACCCCGAGCTGCCCTTCTCTCCGTCTGCGAAGAAGCTGAGGACGTACTTGCGCCAGGTGACCTCCAGGACGCCGCCATCGTTGGGGACGAGTAGCTTCTCGCCATCGACGGACATCCTCTGCCCCTGCCAGTACCCTGAACCCTCGACGGTGCGCTTCTGCCGGCTTCCCTTGCCGTTCTTGGCCCGCGCTTCCGCGAAGAGGAGCACCTCATCGCCCCGGACGTGATCCGCAAGAAGCCTCCATGGCGGCGCGCTGAGGGATCGGCCTCGAGGATGAAGCCGTCGAGAGGGAGGGGCTTACCTTGGATGCGCGCGAGGAGGTAGCGGGCGACGAGCTCGTCGTCCTTGGGGTCAAACCTGAGGCCCGGAGGGAGCCCATCTGCCGCCGCCATGGCTCGATCCGCAGCAGGGGAATTCTAGGGTTTGGTTGGGGAGAGAGGAGAGGAGGCGATTCGAATCGAGGGGGATGGGGATGGGAGCAACGGATAGGAGAGGCAATTTAAAGGCGGCGCCTTCGCGGGATCAGCCTCGCGCGCGGAAATATCAGGGGAGGGCGCTTCCGCGTGGAAAGTTCCCTTTTAAGTTTGATGAAAATATCATTGTCTTTGCCATTTAGTTTGAAAGCTTCAAAATTCGACCTGAAATTAGTTTGAATTTTGTAGTGCCGCTAAAAGATGTACGTACGTCTTGCAGGAGATGGCGCTGGAACAGGACAGAAAACAGAGTTTCAGTTTGCAGCCTATTGCCAATTCATGAACACAAACAGGACACTGAAACAGTGGAGAAAACAGAGTTTCTGTTGGAACCTGATTGACTGTACTCTGCTTAATTTCAGGCCAATGGATCAGCTTGGGAAAAACAAATCTGTGATTTTCCACTAAAAAGGAGTTAGAACTTAGAACGAACTTTATGTGTAATTGTGTACCACTCATAAGAGGATTAACAGTTAGTAAAACACATACTTCAACAATGTACTGCCCATGTGATATGTAAAAAAAGGACCAGAGATGAGTTAAAAGACAAAGGTTTGTGGAAATCTTGCAAAACTGATATCATCTGGCATGCCTTCTATTATATTGTTAGATATGAGTAGTTCAGGTCAAGATCACAGGATGAAAAAAAATCATCTAGTAGAGTTACAACTGATACAATTGTGTCTAAAATATACATGACACAAGATTCACATTGATTTACACACTACTTCAGTCTTTTTTTGCGAGCACGCAAAAGGTTTGCATGTCAATGTATTAGAAGGAAAAGAGAATAGATACAGAGCGCAAACAGCCCGGCCAACCCATGCCGAGGGAGGGGAGGAGGGAAAAGCAAAACCAGAAAAAAGAGAAACTGAACAAGCTACAACGACGGTTAAAACACGACTCCGAGTAATAGGAGGGGCAGAACCACGCTACACTCCCAAGAAGTCTCCAAAAACGGCAAGGCCAACTAGGGACCACGACTAGCCCTCCACGAGTATTGACTCCAGGGTCGCTGAGAGTGAAGAAAGCACCGAATCGAAAACCCTAGAGTTCCGCTCCTTTCACTGCTGCCAAGAGACCAGAAGAACCAGGGAGTCGAAGCCGATGACGGAGGTGCTTAGGTAGATGGGCCCGAGCAACGGCCACGAGTCCTGGAGCTGGCTATCACGGGGAGGAGAGAGGGCTGCCTAGCAAGGAGACGAAAGCACACGGAGCCAGACCTACCGAGCGAACACACACTCAAGAAGGATGTGGTTCGCCATCTCAAGCTCTTGCGTGCAAAAGGGGCAAGCCGAGTGGCTAGCTATGCCACGTCTCTAAAGAAGATCGATTGTCCAGCAGTGCTGCTGAAGCGCCAACCAGAGGAAGAACTTACATTTAGCAAGACCCTTCGCGTGCCAAAGGAGAGACCCGCAGGCGAAGGGGTGCTGGCCAAAGAAGAACGCCTGGTACACCAAACACGCTGAGTAGCTTTGGTCGCTCGTCCAGCGCCAAACTAGACGATCTCGGATGCCAGGCATGAGATGCACTTGAAGCGTCGCATCCCACACGAGGAGGAACTGGGAGATGGCCAGGACAGTGAGGGTGCCGCGGATGTTCGACACCCAGGAATTGTTTGACAGGCTGGAGGCAACCGTGCACGAACCACGAAAACGTCGAGGCACGGAGAAAAGGAGATATGGAGCTAGGGAGGCCACGGAGCGGTCGCCGATCCAACGGTCGGACCAGAAGAGCATTCTCCCCATCGCCCGACACGAAGAAGGTGGTTGCCTCGACTGGGGCCTTCAGGCCTCCCAATAGGGATGTCCTGAACACTAAAGCCAGAGCCAACCAACACGCATGGCAAACCCGCCATCCTGAGATCAGGAATTCCCAAGTCACCCAGGGCCTTTGGGCGACAGACATTCATCCAGGACACCCGGCACTGCCCCCCATAAGCCGAGTCCGTGCCCGTCCAGAGGAAGGCACAACGCTTTTTATTCAATGGCCTTAATCACCCAAGTTGGAAGGCCAATCGCCAAAGACACATGGACGGGGATGGAGGAAAGCACAGACTAGACCGGAACAGATCGGCGAGCTAGAGTGAAGAGTCGACCCTTCCAAGGTGGAAGTTGATGCAAGACTTTATGTAGGATCGAACGCCCAAAGAAAAGCCAACCAGAGGGAGGATGAATGGTTGAGTACCCCAAAAACAAAGTTTTAGCAAAAATAAAACTTTACCTCTGTTTTCTGAATCCGGTCTGACCGCAGGTGTTGCGCCGATCTGACCAAGTAGCTTAGCCGGTCTGACCGCCTGACGACCTTCGGTCTGACCGCCCGTAGCCGATTGCCTCAACCGATTGTGGATGTACCCGACGCCGATGAAGTCCGATGCCCGCCGCTCTGACCGCCATTGTACTTGCGGTCTAACCGAAAAGAAGGCGCGGTCTGACCTCCGTAGTATCTGCGGTCTGACCGGTTAGCAGATCCGATTGAACCGACAATTACGCCGCCACACCGAAGAAGAAGTAGACACAAAGAATTATCAAGAAAATTGATCTTTATTGAAACTCTCTATGTTTACAAAGTGCATGCAAAGCACTCCTCACAAAAACTCAAGCCAAACTTGAAACCCTAACTTAAGAAACTCTAAACTAGAACTCAAAAAGCGATACCGAGAGGCCACGCCTCCTCTCACTATTTATACCCAAGATCCGCAGCCAAGAGCCACGAATCCTATTCATACAAGAAGCCCTAATCCACTAGGAAACCTTCCCGTACAAGAAACAAACTATACATAAACCAACCGTAACAATCTCGGTTTTCCTAAAACCGAAATTCCGCTTTCCATACGCAACAATATCTCCATTGTATGCCATATGAAAACTTTCTAATCATGTGCACTAATCTCTACCCTTCAGCATCCCGCGTGATCCATCTCAGACGTCACCTTATCTCCAAGTTGACTCCGACTCGATCACCGGCAACACTTTCCCGAGGCGTAAAGAATACCTGCACACAATTAAATAAAGAATACCATATCCGAGCACAAGCTATCCAAACTTGACTCATTGTTAGCATAAACAACCAGACACGTGCATAGGAACACGAAACTTCCATGTATGTGTAAGGAAACAAACCGAAACCAAAACCGAAACGAAATCGGCAACCGTCGGATGGCTCGGCGGTCGATAGCGAGCAAGCTGCCCGGTTTGACCGCCAAGACACCTCCGGTCAGACCGGCAGAACACGCCCGGTCAGACCGGCTGTGGCAGCCGACTGAACACTGTTCATCATCCGAAAATTTAACTCTCCAAAATCAAAACACTCAAACCAATAAATCCCATATGCCAATTGTTCATCATCAAATAAAGAATCAAACGCACTTTGATTTTACAATCTCCCCCTTGATGAACACATTGGCAAACAAAATAAAAAGTGTTGTTTTAAAATGATAAAAAAGAAAGAATCCTTTGACCCCAAAAAAACTTTGTAAACTTGCACTTTTATTCTCCCATGCAAATGTTTCTCCCCCTTTTGACAATGAATTCATCAAGCATAGGAATTATGTTTATGAATGTTTAAGAGCTTAGCACCATACATAAAGCAAGTCAAGTCATGTATTGCAATAAGAAGAAGATAAATTTATCAATTAGATAGCAAATATGCATTAAAGTATAATCATGAATCAAATATTTTATAATTAAGAGCAATAACACAATAAAAATTCATGGATTTCAATGATTTATAATGCAACATCTTTACAAGCACATAGGTTGAAAGATAAACCCAAATATATATACCTATTACAATCTTTATTCTTTCTCAAATATACTTTTTGCACATATAATTCAAGAGAACTTTTTCATATTGATTTGAGCCATATTTGTTGCTCCTTTTTTCTCTCAATTATTCCGAGTACGTCCTTGTCGTCAAGACTGTTTCCAAGGATTCGGTATTCATTTTTTCTCTCATAAATAATCTTTTATTCTTTTTTTTTCACAATGAGCAATTTTAAAGTAATTTGAGGAATATTAAAGCAACATAATATATATAAAAGCATTTAAAATCCAACACAAGTACGAGTATCAATATTGCATACTTCTTTAATTCAAATGTAAAATTAAAGTGTCATGCATTATTTCTCTTAAGAATAAAATCTATATCACATAAAAATACTAGAATACATATAAGCTATGATAGTGATAAATAAACCTTCATAATATTGCTAGCATGCACATGAACAACAATAAAATATGGATAAAGCTCTCTTTTTCACTTTATTTTAATCATGTAGCTTGATAAAACAAAGAGCACAAAAACTCCCCCTCAAATCATGTCAAAAGGATGAATGATTCAAAATTCTCCTCGAAGAAAAGCAAAGCGAGAAGAACCCAATGGTTTTGTAAAAATGTCAGCAAGTTGTAATTTTGTATCCAAAAATTTTAATTCAACATCTTTCTTCTCAACATGATCTCGCAAGAAGTGAAAACGAATATCAATGTGTTTGGTGCATGAATGTTGAACAGGATTCTTAGCAATGTTAATGGCACTTGTATTATCACAATAAAGAGGCACATCTTCAAAAACAAGTCCATAATTTTTCAAAGTAGAAATCAGCCAAAGAATCTGTGAACAACAACTAGCAGCAGCAACATATTCAGATTCAGCAGTGGATTGAGCTACACTAGACTGTTTCCTAGAAGACCATGCAATTAAAGAAGTTCCAAGAAAATGACATGTTCCACTAGTACTTTTTCTATCAATTATACAACCCGCAAAATCAGCATCTGAATAACCACTTAAGGGAAGAGAAGATGAAGTTGAATACCAAATGCCAAACTCAAGTGTATGACTCAAATACCTCATGATGCGCTTGACCGCTTGACGATGAGAAGCACGTGGAGAAGCTTGAAAGCGCACACACAAACACACAATAAACTGTATGTCTGGCCTAGAAGCAGTTAGATACAACAAGAATCCAATCATGCTTCTATATTCTTTTTGATCCACAGCTTCACCATCTTCATCAAGATCAAGAACAACAGTAAATCCAATGGGTGTAGAGATTGGTTTGCAACTCTCCATATTGAACCTGCGCAAAAGATCTTTGGTGTACTTTGTTTGATGGATAAACGTACCTTGAGGTGTTTGCTTGATTTGTAATCCCAAGAAGTACGACAGCTCACCCATCATACTCATCTCAAACTCCCTACGCATAGTCTCAGCAAATTCTACAACCAAAGAGTGAGTTGAACAACCAAACATGATATCATCAACATATATCTGAACAAAAAGTTGATTTTCATCATGCTTAAGAACAAAAAGCGTTTTGTCAATTTTTCCCATTTGAAAACCTTTTTCAAGCAAAAAGTTCTTAAGTCTGTCATACCATGCTCTAGGTGCTTGTTTCAAACCATATAAAACTTTTGAAAGTTTAAAAGCATGGTTGGGAAAATCAGGATTTTCAAAACCCGGTGGTTGTTTAACATAAACTTCCTCCTGAATAAAGCCATTTAGAAAAGCACTTTTAGCATCCATTTGAAACAATTTAAAACCTTTAGAAGCAGCAAAAGCTAGCAAAAGCCTAATTGCCTCAATCCTAGCAACAGGAGCAAAGGTTTCATCAAAATCCAAACCCTGCACCTGAGTATAACCCTGAGCAACTAGTCTAGCTTTATTGCGAACAATCAAACCATCCTTATTTTGTTTATTTTTGAAAACCCACTTGGTTCTAATAATATTATGTCCAGAAGGAGCTTCAACTAAAGACCAAACTTTGTTTCTTTCAAAATTTCAAGTTCTTCATGCATGGCGTTAATCCACGATTCATCAGTTAATGCATGAGTAACATCTTTGGGTTCAAAAGAAGCAACAAAAGCAAAATTTGCTAAATCATGCGCATTTACCTTAGATCTCGTCGTCCGCTCATTTAAATTACCTATTATTTGTATCGGCGGATGTCGTCGCTAAATGTGTAAGGGTGCAGTGATCTCAGAAATTGATTCACGTTCTGGTTCAGCACAGGTCGTTGTCCCCAAAGAATCCTCTTGATTGGAATCGACGGAGTCCGGCGCTCGGCCCCGCCGGTTTGACCGGTCTCGGTCGGGCCCGACCGGACAGCCTCCTCCTCGGCCCCGACCGACGGCATCCGGCCGGTTTGACCGGGCAGGTCGACCTCATCGTCGTCGTCGTCGCTTTCGTCTTAAAAGATTCGACCATACTCCCCCTGAGCCTGTGGCTGTGTACCTGAAAGATCTGGTATAGTACCAGGACTAGCCTCATCAAAAGTGACTTCACAAGTCTCGACAATTTTGTTAGTTTCTAAAACAAGTACACGATAGCCACGAGTGTGTGCGGGGTAACCGAGAAATAAACCATCAACTGAACGTGATTCAAACTTGTCCAAATTTCTAAATTTTAACACAAAGCACTTGCAACCAAAAACACGCAAATGTGAAACTTTGGGCTGACGACCAAAACGAAGTTCATAAGGAGTTTTGCCAAGTTTAGAACGCAAAAAAATGCGATTAGAAACATAGCAAGCAGTGTTAATAGCTTCGGCCCAAAATTTTCTAGGTGTGTGATATTATTCATCTAGCATTGTCCTAGCCATTTCAACCAAAGAACGATTTTTTCTTTCGACAACACCATTTTGTTGAGGAACACGAGGAGAAGAAAATTGATGTTCAATTCCTTTTTCAACACAAAAATGTTCAAAAGAGGCATTTTTAAATTCACCACCATTATCACTTCTAATTGTTTTCAAAGAGTTGGGAATTTCACAATTCAAGCGAAGAAAAAGACTTCGAAAGTGTCCAAAGGCCTCGTCCTTAGTTGCCATGAAGAAAACCGAAGAATATCGAGAAAAATCATCAACAATAACTAACACATACCATTTTCCTCCAACAAATTACACTCTAGCTGGACCAACAGTGTCCATGTGTAAATGTTGTCCCGGTGCATCCGTTATCACAGAAAGAATTGGTGTGTGTGAAGAAGCAACCATTTTACCATGATGACATGGTGCACAAACCAAATCAAGATTCTTTTTGAGTTTTGGCAAACCACGAACAAGATCCAAACCACTTAAACGAGTCAAATGATCAAATCCAACATGACCAAGTCTACGATGCCAGAACATCAAATCTTTGTTAAATTTAGCAACTAAACAAGTAACAACGGAGAAACAGGTTTTCAAAATCAGCTTTAAAAACTCTCCCATAACGAGAAATGTTTAAAACAGAATCACCACAAGAATCAAAAAATTTACTTCCAGTTTTCTTGAAATGAACTTCAAAGTTTTCATCAACAATTTGTGAAACTGGAAGTAAATTGTATTTTAAATCCTCTACCAAAGCTATCTCTTTCAATTCGAACTTGTCACTTACCTTGACGGATCCGGTAGCGAGAACGGCACTTGTTGAAGCATCCCCAAAGATTATCGATTCCGTCTTGGATGCCATCTTGAGGGAGGAGAACCACTTCTTATCTCCGGTCATATGCCGCGAACAACCAAGAGTCCATGATCCACACGTTCTCCTTCCTCGCCACGAAAGCCTACAAAATACGAGATGTCGAGGCCTCGATCGGGGTTAGTTAAAAGAAATTTAGGAATCCAAGATCGAGACACACGACCGATAGATCCAATAGGCACAAAACCACGAGAGAAAACAGTTTTGGAATTTTCGAAAAATTCCTTCGGGGCCTGTCGGCCGACCGTGCTGACCGCTCTCGACCAGCGCAACGCCGGCCGACCGAGGCGTGCCGTCGGTCGACCGGGTGCGGGCCGGTCGACCGGTGGACCAAGCGCGGTCCGATCGGCCTTCCCGAGGAAAACCCATTTTTGCCACTTTGATTTTGCAAAAATATTTTCTCTTTCCTTTTCTGTTTTCGTGCTAATCTGAAACAAAAACCAACAAGATGACCATCTTTATCAAAAAAGAGCAAGAAAACTTTTCTTTAGTAACAGATGGTTTTGAAGAATTAGGTTTAGTTTCTTTTAGATAAACAGAAAGAGATGGCAAATTTCCAGCAGACTTGATAACTGTTTTCATGGTGTTAGGTTTTGTCAAGATTTCACCGTTTTAAGTTATTCCTAAAACATTTAGAGGATTTTTGGTGAAATAATCATGAGCATCAAAACCTATTCCCTTATTGTCGCTACACACTTTTGATTTGTCCAAAATCATGTTAAGTTGTTTCTTACCATTAGAAAATTTTTGCAGGGAACTTCTCAAGTAAGAAACTTCTTTTCCAAGATTAACACAATTTTCACAATCAATTATAACAATCTTTGCCTTTGCGACATCTAGAGCAAGAAGCTACCTCATCTTGTTTAACTATTTCTTCCATGTGCTTAACCACGAGCTAAAACATATTTTAGTTTCAATTCATTAGCATCATAAGTTAAACAAGATTTAGAAGCCAAAACTTGAGAATCATTGACATCTTTAATCTTTGAAATTTCCAGCATTAAAACCTCATAATTTTTGTAATTATCATCATTGGGAATAAGAGATTTCAATCTAGCAATTTCAGCATTTAAAGATTCAATTACAAATTCTTGTTTTTTAAACATTTTCTCATATTTTTTATTCTTAGCACTTAAAACAAGAATTGCATCCTCAAGTGAGCTTACCTTATTTTCTTCATTTGAAGAATCTTCATCTCCACGCGTCATGAGACAAACGCCGGAGATGTTCTTGCCCTTCTCCTCTTCAGTGTTAGAGTCTATGTCGCTGAGTGGCTCAAAAGCGGCATAGACTTGACTCAGCACTTTCTTGATCATCTCCTTGGAGCGCCAACCCTTGGGCTTGTCATCTTTTGTTTTTTCGGCGCTCTTGTCCTCCTTCTTGCTCCTCCCAAGCTTGGGGCAGTTGGAGCAGATGTGATCCAAGGCGCCACACTCAAAGCAACACGTTGGTCCTCCTTTCTTCCTGAACCTAACTCTGTTCATAGCTCTGGAAAGTTTGTTAGTAGCAAGAGCCAAGTCCTCCTCCTTGAATATCTCGAGTTGTTCATCGGACATGGCGTTAATCAAAGCAAGAGCATTTGGAGATGATGAAGAAGCAACATCTGAAGAAGTCGAAGGAGAAATCAAAGCACTTGACTTAGAATCCGTTTTTCGAGAAAGAATATTCATCTCATGAGTTTTAAGTTTTGTATAAAGCGAATCCAAAGTCAAATTTGCCATGTTAACAGATTCTTGAATAGAAGTTACTTTCATCTCCCAAACAGACATGTCAAGACCATTTAAAAAGTGGCGAGAAATCTCAGACTGTGGATAATTAGTGTCATAAGAAGAATCAACAGATCTAAGATTGCTCAAGATTTTATTGAACCTACCAAGATAGTCATCCAAAGCTTCAGCAAGTTTCATCTCAAATTTTATATATTCCTTTTTAAAAAGATCTCGACGAAGTTCTTTTATGTTTGTTGTTCCTTGATGAAAGTTTTTCAAAGCGTTCCAAATTTCATTTGCGGTTTGAAGATGAGAAACACGATCAAAATCAGAACGCGAAATTCCATTCAACAAAATGTTTCGAGCTTTGCAATTGTTATTAAACTCAGTTTTCAAAGCATCAATATTAATGGCATCGGGTATGGTGTAGGGAAGCGCAACCTTTTGCCACACATCATAGTCTTGAGCCATGATGTAAGATTGCATCTTACTACACCAATACGCAAAATCGGTGCCATCAAAAACATGCGGTTTTGTTGAAAATTTATCTGACATGATAAAAAACTTTAGATCGAAGAAAATCCAAAGCAGAAAAACGTGGCTCTGATACCACTTGTAGGATCGAATGCCCAAAGAAAAGCCAACCAGAGGGGGGGTGAATGGTTGAGTACCCCAAAAACAAAGTTTTAGCGGAAATAAAACTTTACCTCTATTTTCTGAATCCGGTCTGACTGTAGGTGTTGCGCCGGTTTGACCGAGTAGCTTAGCCGGTCTGACCGCCTGACGACCTTCGGTCTGACCGCCCGTAGCCGATTGCCTCAACCGATTGTGGATGTACCCGACGCCGATGAAGTCCGATGCCCGCCGGTCTGACCGCCAATGTACTTGCGGTCTAACCGCCAATGTACTTGCGGTCTAACCGCCAATGTCTGACCGCCAATGCACCCGACGCCGATGAAGTTCCGCTCCTTTCACTGCTGCCAAGAGACCAGAAGAACCAGGGAGTCGAAGCCGACGACGGAGGTGCTTAGGTAGATGGGCCCGAGCAACGGCCACGAGTCCTGGAGCTGGCTATCACGGGGAGGAGAGAGGGCTGCCTAGCAAGGAGGCGAAAGCACACGGAGCCAGACCTACCGAGCGAACACACACTCAAGAAGGATGTGGTTCGCCATCTCAAGCTCTTGCGTGCAAAAGGGGCAAGTCGAGTGGCTAGCTATGCCACGTCTCTAAAGAAGATCGATTGTCCAGCAGTGCTGCTGAAGCGCCAACCAGAGGAAGAACTTACATTTAGCAGGACCCTTCGCGTGCCAAAGGAGAGACGCGCAGGCGAAGGGGTGCTGGCCAAAGAAGAACGCCTGGTACACCAAACACGCTGAGTAGCTTTGGTCGCTCGTCCAGCGCCAAACTAGACGATTCTCGGATGCCGTGCATGAGATGCACTTGAAGCGCCGCATCCCACACGAGGAGGAACGGGAGATGGCCAGATGTGCGTGAGGGTGCCGCAGATGTTCGACACCCGTGAATTGTTTGACAGGCTGGAGGCAACCGTGCACGAACCACGAAAACGTCGAGGCACGGAGAAAAGGAGATATGGAGCTAGGGAGGCCACGGAGCGGTCGCCGATCCAACGGTCGGACCAGAAGAGCATTCTCCCCATCGCCCGACACGAAGAAGGTGGTTGCCTCGACTGGGGCCTTCAGGCCTCCCAATAGGGATGTCCTGAACACTAAAGCCAGAGCCAACCAACACGCATGGCAAACCCGCCATCCTGAGATCAGGAATTCCCAAGTCACCCAGGGCCTTTGGGCGACAGACATTCATCCAGGACACCCGGCACTGCCCCCCATAAGCCGAGTCCGTGCCCGTCCAGAGGAAGGCACAACGCTTTTTATTCAATGGCCTTAATCACCCAAGTTGGAAGGCCAATCGCCAAAGACACATGGACGGGGATGGAGGAAAGCACAGACTAGACCGGAACAGATCGGCGAGCTAGAGTGAAGAGTCGACCCTTCCAAGGTGGAAGTTGATGCAAGACTTTATGTAGGATCGAACGCCCAAAGAAAAGCCAACCAGAGGGAGGATGAATGGTTGAGTACCCCAAAAACAAAGTTTTAGCGAAAATAAAACTTTACCTCTGTTTTCTGAATCCGGTCTGACCGCAGGTGTTGCGCCGGTTTGACCGAGTAGCTTAGCCGATCTGACCGCCTGACGACCTTCGGTCTGACCGCCCGTAGCCGATTGCCTCAACCGATTGTGGATGTACCCGACACCGATGAAGTCCGATGCCCGCCGGTCTGACCGCCAATGTACTTGCGGTCTAACCGGAAAGAAGGCGCGGTCTGACCTCCGTAGTATCTGCGGTCTGACCGGTTAGCAGATCCGATTGAACTGACAATTACGCCGCCACACCGAAGAAGAAGTAGACACAAAGAATTATCAATAAAATTGATCTTTATTGAAACTCTCTGTGTTTACAAAGTGCATGCAAAGCACTCCTCACAAAAACTCAAGCCAAACTTGAAACCCTAACTTGAGAAACTCTAAACTAGAACTCAAAAAGCGATACCGAGAGGCCACGCCTCCCCTCACTATTTATACCCAAGATCCGCAGCCAAGAGCCACGAATCCTATTCATACAAGAAGCCCTAATCCACTAGGAAACCTTCCCGTACGAGAAACAAAGTATACATAAACAAACCGTAACAATCTCGGTTTTCCTAAAACCGAAATTCTGCTTTCCATACGCAACAATATCTCCATTGTTTGCCATATGGAAACTTTCCAATCATGTGCACTAATCTCTACCCTTCAGCATCCCGCATGATCCATCTCAGACGTCACCTTATCTCCAAGTTGACTCTGACTCGATCACCGACAACACTTTCCCGAGGCGTAAAGAATACCTGCACACAATTAAATAAAGAATACCATATCCGAGCACAAGCTATCCAAACTTGACATTGTTAGCATAAACAACCAGACACGTGCATAGGAACACGAAACTTCCATGTATGTGTAAGGAAACAAACCGAAACCAAAACCGAAACGAAATTGGCAACCGCCGGGGATCAAGCTCTCGGCCGGTCGACCGCAGTAACCGCCCGGTCGACCGCCTGTGACACCTCCTGGCCGATTGCAGTAACACGCTCGGTCGACCGGCCGTGGCAGCCGAACGAACACCGTTCATCATCCGAAAATTTAACTCTCCAAAATCAAAACACTCAAACCAATAAATCCCATATGCCAATTGTTCATCATCAAATAAAGAATCAAACGCACTTTGATTTTACACTTTATTCACAAGCGGTTGCAGGGCCGTCTTTGGCAACTTGTGAACGGACAGCAGAATGCCGAGATAGGTGCACAAAAAATCAGAAATCGAGCAGGGAAAGCAGGTATGAACCAGATCCAGGTCCTCCATCGAGTAGCGGATTAGGATAATCGAGCATTTGGCAAAGTGCGCAGGCCGGACACCGCGCCAAAGACCGAGAGGATGCCCTGAATGAACTCAAGATCCTGACAGAACGGGAAGAGGAAGAGAACCATATCATCAGCGTATAAGGAGGCACGATGCTGCAAGGCACGATCGTTGAGCGGGAGGAACCTACCCGAGTTAGAGGCTTTGCGAAGCATCGCATTGAGCACCTCCATGACCAGAATGAAAAGCATGGGGGAAAGAGGATCTCCTTGCCAGAGACCCCTCCGATGGGGGAAGCGTGGACCAGGCACCCCGTTGATTAGCACCCGGGATGACGAGGCGCTAAGGATGAGAGAAATCCAATCACGCTAGCGCTGATTGAACCCCTGGTGGTCGAGCACCTCGAGCTAGAATGATCAGTTGACAGTGTCAAAGGCCTTCGTGAAGTCCACCTTGAGAAGGATGCAGGGGTTGCACCTAGCATGGAGAGCTTTGCCGCAAGCTGAATAAAGCGAAAATTATCATGAAGAGACCGACCTTTGACGAAGGCACTCTAATTGGCTGAGACCAGCCCATCCAGATGAGGGGAGAGATGAGAGGCTAGGATATTGGAAAACAGGTTCCCAAAGCTGTGGATGAGGCTGATGGGCCAAAAGTCCTTGATGTCAATTGCTTCATCCTTCTTTGGCAGAAGAGAGACGAGGCCACCATTGAGGGAGGAGAACCCTCGGCCGTTAGTCAAAAAGAGGGAGTCGAGAGCTGCCAAGACCTCCGCTTTGATCACCGACCAGCAAGTCTTGTAGAAACGACCCGTGAACCCATCCGGACCGAGCACCTTGGCAAAATGTGAAGACTTGATCACCACCCACACCTCCTCCTTCGAGAAGGGGCCATCCAGTCCCTCAAGCTGCCCGAGCAGAGGCCTAGAGAGTGGAAGTCTAGAGCCAGATCATGCTATACGCACATCCCCAAGACAGCGAAAATGGGAAGAAGCAAGCTCCTGAAACTCCTCGTGAGAGACGACCATGTTGTCCCCATCCCAAAGACGGGCGATGAAGTTCTTCCGCCTACGGGCTCTAGCATGCATATGAAAGAACTTGGTATTGGCATCACTCCAGCTCTACAAGCACTTAGTCGTGTTGGTGAAACACTAGGCTAGAGCCAAGATAGGGGAAAGGTTAGCTGAAGGTTGCTAGGCATCCTACACGACCTGAAGGAAGCCATCAAACTTGGTCCAAATAGCCTCAAATCAAAAGTGGTGGACTCTTAGCGAATCGACGCAGGTATGGAGAAGGAGAGCACAATGGTCGGAAGCAACCGAGGAGGCCATATGAAGGAGACAGGAGGGGAACAGATCCTCCCAATCCACAGAGAAGAAAACGTGGTCAAGCTTGATGAGCATAGGGCAGTCACGCTCATTGCTCCAGGTGAAGCAGCGGCCGTGGAGCAGCAACTCCCGGAGCTCCAACTTATCAATCAAACGATAGAAGCGGCCCAGAATACGACGATTGAGGTTCAAGTTGTTCTTGTCCCAAGCATCGAGGATCAGGTTAAAATCACCTGCAATAGACCACGGTCCCGAGCAAGAGGACCATAGCAACCGGAGCTCATCTAAAAACCGAAGCCTCTCCGGCTCTTCCTGAGGCCCACAGACAACAATAAGCCACCTGGAGGCATCACCGGAGTGGTGGCGAACACACAAGGTAAGAGAGAAACCCGCGCGATGAACGTCCGAGACCGACCGGACGAAAGTCCGCCAGGTGAGCAACACACCCCCAGCCTGACCCACAGTAGGCAGAAAAAAGTAGTCAAAGTCGAGACCTAACATTTCCAGAATAGCACTAGAAGGCATAACATCCATCTTATCTCTTCAAGATAGATAAGAGAGACCCGCTCCTCGCGAACTACATCACAAACCACATCTCGACGAGCGTGCAAGTTCAGACCCCGCACGTTCCACACCAAAATGTTCTCAGTTCATGATTCCATCAAGAGGGAGGGACGGAAGAAAGGAATCAACCGTAGGCAGACAACACCTCAGCCACCTACACAGGAGGTAAAGAGTTGGAGAAGAGCATGGAGAGGGCGATGATGTGATCCTGCAAGAGAGGGGTAGTGAAGAGAGCATCAAAGTCTGCCACAACCTGAGTCGGGACCGGACCCTTCTCCGGAGCTATCCCGAGCTTGCACATCAGGGTGCACTATGCACGAGTGACTGAGTGACACGGCGGCGAAGGTAGCAGCGGAGGAGGGATAAGCTTGCAGCAAATGGCAAGGTACGCCCGAAGAGCGGCGTTCTCCGCGACCATGGGAGGCAACGAGCATGCCAATTGTCGGCCATCAAGGCCAAGTGCGAGGATCGGCACGTCGAACAACAATCCTGCCTCACCGGCCACCAAGGCGGGAGAACAGTGGGTCTGCGAAGAAGGCAACCCCTCAACCAGGCCTGAGGCGAGCCCGACAAGAAGCCCGACCCCAAGCAGCCCGTGCGAGGGAGGAGGTGGTCCAAAGGGGACAACCGTCCTAGAAGGTGAAGCGGGCCTAGCCGGAGACGGCCCAGCCAGAGAAAACCGGCCGGCCAGGACAGCCGGCCCAACCAGAGACGTCGGGCCAGTCAGCCTAGGAAGAGGAACCAGAGCAACCAGAGCCACTGGAACAGCCGTCCCAGGAGGAGTAACCAGCCCAGGAGGAGTAACCGACCCAGCTGAAGGATCCAGCCCAGCCGCCCGAGACGGCCCAGGCAATGAGTCGCCCGGGGCGGCCTGGGCAGGGGGGTCGGCGCCACCCGCACGTGCGTGACACCCTCGTCCCCAACACCTAGCCGCGCACGCGACTCGCCTTCGCGCCCACCCACCATGATGCCGCTGACCATGCCAGCAGGTGGGGAAATCAAAATGGGATCTGGCGCCAGCACATGAGAAGGTGAGACAAAGTCCGGCGCTAGAAAGGACTGGTCAAAAGGGGGAAAGGAGAAAAGAGCAGATGTGGAAGGCGCCCCTGTCTCCCCGTCCGCCGGCACAGGCGACGTCATGGCGGAAGAAGCTGTTAGCACGGGGGTGATGGGTTACGCGGAGGCTACACTAGCCGAAAACAAAAACTTTTCTACCGCGTAAACCAGGAAGACTTGCAAGTAAGGGCCGATAGATCGTTACCGATTGGAGTATGCAGCGAAAATATCCAATCAGGACTATCCGATCTGGAACTGTGCTGGCCGATGACAGCCGATTCACCAATCAGCCGATTCGTCGATGTCGCAGCCGATCCGAGTCGTTCGACCGCGTTCTCGTCGCCGATCTGCCGCAGTCGCCTCGCTCTGATTGCAGCCGATTCGTAGCCGATCAACAACGCGCAACGTAGCAGCGCCTCTACCGGTATCCACACGTCCGGGGACAGAAAGCCGAACACCCGTGTGCTAGCACGCGATGCAAGGCTAGGGTTTTGGCTCGAAAGTGGGGAGGGTTTTCGTGGAGATTGATCTCGGCGTAATGCAATTCAATTGACGTGCCACAACTCTCCACCCCTCACCCCTTTATATAGAGTTGGCCGACTGGGACTAGTGGCCAATCAGGACTCTATTTTGAATCGGATCCTATCCGAATCTCACAGAGTTGGCCGCCCATACGTCGTAAGCCCATAGGACTCTATCCGATCGGATCCCTATCCGATCGAGCCGTATCCGAGTCCAACTCGAATGCCTGTTCTTATCCCCTTAAGCGTGCGACCCTGTAGGTTCAGGTATACTCGGTTTCGGCTATAGTCTAACTTAGCCGATCGTCGGCTCGAGTCCAACTCAGCCGACTTGTCAATAGCGGCGCCTAGCAACACATATTGACACCATAGCATACAAGAATATTATATCGGCTCGAACTCCGTAATGTGTACACAAATCCCTTTGTCTCATGATACTAATTAAGTTATAGGCAAGATGTGTGCCATCCCTTCAATAGCTTAACCATTCACTCGAACCGTATTGAATTATCCGTCCGTTGATTGACTCCTCAATCAACTTAGCATGGCCATGCATTTCCATAATCCATTACCTCGAGGGCCCAGAGATATCTCTCCAAAGGAGGGGCAAATTCCATCTTGATCACTCACATCCCACTCCATGTTTCATAGCAAACCCAAAAATTACTTTTATAACTACCCGTTACGAAATAGCGTTTGGTAGTCCCAAAGTAGGCTACTAGACATGTTGGAATCCATGATGATCTCAAGTCTCGAGGATTTTGCACTAACACTACTTGAGACCAACTAATGACACATTAATTCCCTGTAGTGTCTCATGGTGGGTCTATCCAACAATGTGTTCTCTAACACATGTGTCCATGTTATTGATTTGGTATCTCCATACCATGATCTATGAGACATGATCATCAATCAATAAACATGCCGATCTTAGAGTCATATTTGTTCCAACAACATGACATATGATCGTGGATCGTTTAGAAATAGATTCATACATAAAGAGTCTCATAAATAAGTCACGTACTTATTGATCAATACAAGATCTCTATTTCATGAAACCGAATAACACTTTATTCATTTATACATAAACATTGACAATGATATCCAACATCTCCATGTTGCCTCTAGGGCATATCACTAACATCTCCCACTTGCACTAGAGTCAATCATGTAAGTATCTAATACCCATTGCTCTTGTGTGCGCCTCATGTTTCGGCTGAGGGAGAGGTTTTGTCAGCGGATCGGCTATGTTGAGATCCGTGTGCACTTTGCATATCTTGACATCACCTCTGTCCACTATCTCGCGGATGAGATGATATCGCCGAAGTATGTGTTTGGACTTCTGATGTGACCTCGGCTCCTTGGCTTGCGCAATGGCTCCACTATTATCACAATAGAGAGACATTGGACCAGTCGTACTAGTCATCACACCAAGCTCAGAAACGAATTTCTTGATCCAAACAGCCTCCTTTGCAGCTTCCGAAGCAGCAATGTACTCGGCCTCCGTTGTAGAATCAGCAACAGTATCCTGCTTGGAACTCTTCCAGCTGACTGCGCCTCCGTTCAGGCAGAACACGAACCCAGATTGCGATCTATAATCATCCTTGTCCGTTTGGAAGCTAGCATCGGTGTAACCACTTACAACGAGCTCTTCTTCACCTCCATAGACTAGGAACATATCCTTAGTTCTTCTCAAGTACTTAAGGATATTCTTTACGGCAGTCCAGTGACCTTCACCTGGATCTGACTGGTATCTGCTCGTAGCACTCAAAGCGTACGAGACATCTGGGCGTGTACAAAGCATGGCATACATGATGGATCCAATTGCCGAAGCATATGGAACCATACCCATCTTATTCCGCTCATCATGTGTCTGAGGACACTGATTCTTGCTAAGATTAATGCCATGTGACATGGGCAAGAAACCTTTCTTGGAATCATGCATGTTGAACCTTTTCAACACCTTGTCAATGTATGTACTTTGGCTTAATCCAATTAGCCTCTTGGATCTATCTCTATAGATCCGAATGCCAATATGTATGCTGCCTCCCTAAGTCTTTCATGAAAAACTATTTTTCAATGGAGATTTGACGGATTCTAGCATAGGGATATCATTTCCAATCAACAATATGTCATTCACATATAAGATTAGAAATACAATTGCGCTCCCACCGACCTTTTGTAAACACAGGCCTCTTCTTCGTTTTTGATGAAACCAAACCCTTTGATTACTTCATCAAAATGAATATTCCAACTCCGAGATGCTTGCTTCAATCCATAAATGAATTTCGTAGCTTGCATATCTTTCCGTGCGATCGTGGATCGACAAAACCCCGAGATTGTATCATGTATACATCCTCGCTAAGGTTTCCATCCAGAAAGCCATTTTGACATCCATCTCGCCATATCTCATAATCGAAATATGCAGCAATCGCTAGAATAATCCGAATAGACTTAAGCATTGCAACGGGCGAGAAGGTTATCATAATCAACTCCTTGAATCTGTTTAAAACCTTTCGCCACCAATCGCGCCTTATAGATGTGAACATTTCCATCCATATCGGCCTTTTCTTAAAAACCCATTTACACTCAATGGTTTTGACACCATCAGTGGATCAACCAAGTTCCAAACTTGATTGTCGTACATGGATTCTATTTCGGATTTCATGGCTCCAAGCCACTTGTTGGAATCGGGTCCCACCATCGCTTCCTCATAGGTCTTAGGCTCATCGTTGTCCAACAACAATATATCACGTTGTTCCGCTTGTGTACTGTCGTGCACGACGTGATCTTTCGCACCTCCGTGGGGGGTGTATCTACAACCGGTGGCGCAACACTTTGCTCCTCCTGTTGTGGTTCCGTGGTCGCTGAAACATTTTCCGGTGTTTCTTGAACTTCTTCAAGATGCACCCTGCTCCCGCTAACCCTTCTTGAAAGAAACTCTTTCTCTAAGAAGACACCGTGTCGGGCGACAAACACTTTGCCTTGTTCCCGATTATAAAAGTAATATCCCTTAGTTTCCTTAGGATATCCCACAAAGAAGCACTTGTCGATTTGGGTGTGAGCTTGTCGACCGTAAACGTTTTACATAAGCCTCACATCCCCAAATTTTGAGAAAAGACAAACTAGAGGGTTGCCCTGTCCATATCTCATATGGTATCTTTTCAACCGACTTAGATGGAACTCTATTTAGTGTGAGCGCAATGTTTCAAGAGCATATCCCGAAGGATAACGGAAGATCACTTTGGCTCATCATCGACCGCACCATGTCCAACAAGGTGCGATTTCTTCATTCGGACACTCGCTCCACCGTGGAGTTCTGGCGGAGTCAATCGTGGAACAATTCTACAATCTTTCGATGATTACCAAACTCTTGGCTCAAGTATTCCTCCATGATCCGATCGTACAAACTTGATTGTTTTCCCTAAATGATTCTCAGTACTTCATTCGGAATTCTTTGAACTTTTCAAAGGATTCGGATTTATGCCTCATTAAGTAGATATAACCATATCTACTAAAGTCATCAGTAAAGGTAATGAAGTACGGATAACCACCTCGGCCGTTGAGCTCATTGGTCCACATACATCGCATGTACGAGTGCCAACAAGTCACTTGCTCTCTCACCGTGTCCCGTGAAAGGTGCCTTTGTCATCTTACCAAGTAAACAAGACTCACATGTCTCAAATGATTCAAAATCAAAAGAGTGAAGCAATCCATCCTTATGAAGCTTCTCCATGCATTTCTTATTTATATGGCCTAAGCGACAATGCCGATAAACGTGGGGTTTGTATCATTAGAGAGTTGCCTTTCTCGTATTAATGTTATAGATGGGAGACGCTTCAAGATTCAAAACGTATAATCCATTCACCAATGGAGCATGAAAATAGAACATATCTCCGAGATATATTGAACAACCATTATCCATTGATCTAAAATCATATCCTTCCGCTTGCAAACACGAAGCGGAAATAATGTTTTGACATAGTGTTGGAACACAATAACAATTATTTAATTCCAAAACTAATCTTGAAGGTAGATGAAGTGGTATCGTGGCCGACAGAATTGTAGCAACGCTTGCTCCATTGCCGACGTGCAGTTCACCTCGCCCTTCTTAAGCATCTACTTCTTCTCATTTCCTGCAACGATTTGCAAATATGAGCTACCGATCCGGTATCAAATACCCAAGAGTCAGTAGGTGAAGTAGCAAGATTAATGTCTATAACATTAATACCGAAGCGTAAGTCACACTTTGCTTCCTTTTGAGATCCTCCATGTACTTCTTACAGTTCCTTTTCAGTGACTGTCTCATTGCAATAGAAGCAAACGGCATCGATGCCGTCGACCCCTTTTTCCCTTCTTTGCATTAGAGGCACTCGCGATCTCATCGGGAGTTAACTTTCTCTTGGTGCAAAATTTCTTGACAGTGGTTTGCGCTTAGCCTTCGCATCATCATCACATGATGACCGTTTTCTGGATACTCTCCTCACTGTCTTTAGCATCCCATGCAATTCGGCCAAGGTTCTATCCATATTGTTCATGTGATAATTTAATATGAATGGCTCGAAGCTCGGAGGGAGCGACCGAAGAATCACGTCTCGTAGCCAACTCTTGGCTAAGAGGGAAACCTAGTTTCTCAAGACTCTTGATATAGCCAATCATCTTTATCACATGCGGACCGACGGGATTCCCTCAACAAGCCCTCGCACGCAAACAAGGACTTCGAGGTGTTGAACCTCTCGGCCCGAGCTTGGTTCTCAAACATGCCACGGATCCCCGAATAATAGTGTGAGCATCGCCGCTCTCATATTGCTCGAAGCTCGGGGACATTGTAGCAAGCATGAGACAGCTTATATCTAGGGCATCATTAGTGTGCTTCTTGTAAGCCCTCCATGCGGTAGTGGCATTATTAGGCAAATCCTCCGGATAAGGTACTTCAAGAATGTACTCCTTACGCTCTTGCTTGAGAACAATTCTCAAGTTGCGATACCAATCCATAAAGTTTGTTCCGTTTAATTTTTCTTTCTCGAGAATAGATCGCAAATTGAAAGCACTGGGTGTAGTATTAGCTGTCATTATTCTACAATGTAAAAGCAAAGTTTAGCACAATGTTTATGCTATGTCTTTTGTTAAACAATTTAACATTAGACTCCCATTACGTATTTTACAACTTCCCTCTAGGTTACGTATTGGGTCAAGATCCACATGTTAGTTAATTTCTAGTGAGCTTTGGCATCACCGCTAGAAAATTAACAACATCGGTAAGCAACACCTTGCTAATCACATCTCTATGTGCTCTTGTTGTTGTTGTGGCATCTCCATACCCCGGCGCCAACCTATGCCCCAAGGCCCAAAACTGTTTTGATAGCCTTGTTAAGTAAACCAAATGCTCTGCCGTATATGTCCGACATATACCCCTCGTGTTATGATAGAGAATGGCACTGCTTTGCGACCCACCATTGATGAGCATAACGGTGACGGGTGCAACATTTGGAAGGGCATCATTACTAAATTTTGCGAGGATGCCATCCTATCAAACAAACATATCACATATGAAAGCAGGTAGAATAGCATATAATAAAATAGTATGGCCCCCTTCACATGGTGATCTCCATCTCCATGCCGGTGTAGAGGATCTCCATCTTCATCACCGTTCTTCCGAGTGCCGAATGCTTGAATTCTTCAAACTAAGCTACTACTGTAGAAGCTCTAATTGAAGATTACATCGACTCGTAGGTTGTGCAAGAATATTTCAAGCATTGCACGTAAGAAAGAATATTACAGGGATTGCACATATGAAAGAATATTACATGCATCACATGCATCTCATACATACAATAGGGCCATACCATCTCAAAGCATTCTCTGCAAAAACAAGTTAGGCGTAGAAACATTTTCTACCTATCGCAGAGAAACGGCATCGAGACGACCTATAAGGGGGGCGCACACGCCGGTTAGCGGGCGGGGGGTCGAGGGGGAAGCCGCCCCCTCGCAGGCTTCCGGGCAGCGCCCGGAACACCACACGAAATCCATAGATCCAATCTATGAAATCGCTTACGGAAACCATATCGGCATAATCACATTATGCCGTCCCGATACACTATCAAGGGAGATGGTTTGCGTAGACGCGAGGTGACTTTGAAGGTCAGACTACAAGATAGCTTTGGCATAATCACATTATTCCGTTCCGATACACTATCAAGGAATGCTATCTCGAACCCAACTCAAACCGAGTTCTATGGATATTGCTTCGACGTAATCACATTATGCCGTTCTGATACACTATCAAGGAACGCAATTACCTTCTACTCTCCTCAACAGATCCCATAAAACCGATTGATCTAATCAACCCGTGTGCAAAACTTGTTCCAGATCCAATCTAAAACCCGAACTAAGCAAGATTAGCTCGATACCACCGATGGGTTACGCGGAGGCTACGCTAGCCGAAAACAAAAACTTTTCTACCGCGCAAACCAGAACACTTGCAAGTAAGGGCCGATAGATCGTTACCGATTGGAGTATGCAAAGGAAATAGCCAATCATGACTATTCGATCCGGAATTGTGCTGGCCGATGAGCCGATTCCTGGGGATAGCCGATTCACCAATTAGCCGATTCGCCGATGTCGCAGTCGATCCGAGTCGTCCGACCGCGTTCTCGTCGCCGATCTGCCGCAGTCGCCTCGCTCCGATTGCAGCCGATTCGTAGCCGATCAACAGCACGCAACGTAGCAACGCCTCTACCGGTATCCACACGTCCGGGGACAGAACGCCGAACACCCGTGTGCTAGCACGCGATGCAAGGCTAGGGTTTTGGCTTGAAAGTGGGGAGGGTTTCCATGGAGATTGATCTCGGCGTAATGCAATTCAATTGACGTGCCATAGCTCTCCACCCCTCACCCCTTTATATAGAGTTGGCCGACTGGGACTAGTGGCCGATCAGGACTCTATTTTGAATCGGATCCTATCCGAATCTCACAGAGTTGGCCACCCATACGTCGTAAGCCCATAGGACTCTATCCGATCGGATCCCTATCCGATCGAGCCGTATCCGAGTCCAACTCGAATGCCTGTTCTTATCCCCTTAAGCGTGCGACCTTGTAGGTTCAGGTATACTCGGTTTCGGCTATAGTCCAACTTAGCCGATCGTCGGCTCGAGTCCAACTCAGCCGACCTGTCAATAGCGGCGCCTAGCAGCACATATTGACACCATAGCATACAAGAATATTATATCGGCTCGAACCCGTAATGTGTACACAAATCCCTTTGTCTCACGATACCAATTAAGCTATAGTCAAGATGTGTGCCATCCCTTCAATAGCTTAACCATTCACTCGAACCGTATTGGATTATCCGTCCGTTGATTGACTCCTCAATCAACTTAGCATGGCCATGCATTTCCATAATCCATTACCTCGAGGGGCCCAGAGATATCTCTCCAAAGGAGGGGCAAATTCCATCTTGATCACTCACATCCCACTCCATGTTTCATAGCAAACCCAAAAATTACTTTTATAACTACCCATTACGGAATAGCGTTTGGTAGTCCCAAAGTAGGCTACTACACATGTTGGAATCCATGGTGATCTCAGGTCTAAGGACTTTGTACCAACACTACCTGAGACCAACTAATGGCACATTAATTCCTGTAGTGTCTCATGGTGGGTCTATCCAACAATGTGTTCTCCAACACATATGTCCATGTTTATTGATTTGGTATCTCCATACCCATGATCTATGAGACATGATCATCAATCAATAAACATGCCGATCTTAGAATCATATTTGTTCCAACAATATGACATATGATAAGGGATCGTTTAGAAATAGATTCATACATAAAGAGTCTCATAAATAAGTCACGTACTTATTGATCAATACAAGATGTCTATTTCATGGAACTGAATAACACTTTATTCATAAATACATAAACATTGACGTGATATCCAACATCTCCATGTTGCCTCTAGGGCATATCACTAACAGGGGGCCACCAGCGGGTCAGCTGCGACGACCGCGATCTCGCCGGCCAACTCCGCTATCGGTGGCTGTAAAGGGGAAGGCGCAGCTGCGGCCGTGCTGACCGCGTCCCCCGTGCCACCCTCTGCGCCAACATCCGACGCGTCGCCTGCCGTGCCCTCGCCGACCGACAAGGCCAGCATCGAGGCGGAGACCGGTGCGCCCTCGCTGACCAGCAAGGCCGGCGCCGAAGCAGAGACCACCAGGCTGACCGTGCCGCCTGCTGCAACCTCATTGATCGCCAAGGGGAACACCGCCGAAGACACCGCCACCATCCACGTGCGTCCAGCCTGGCCACCACCCACACAACCGAAGGACGCACCGTCTGAAGGAGGAGGACGGAGAAAATGGCCTATCGGCCCCCTCGGAGGAAGGCGACCGCCATTGACACCACTCAAAGAGTCAGCCTTGTCGCAAGTGGGCCCTAAAGCCAAGGAGAATGATAGACGAAATGTCTCTCACTATGTTGATAGCATGCAACCATGTACATATATAGGCTGAGAGCATACCATAACCATCAACCGATTTATAGAAGTAGATATCGGGAGGTTTTGGATACGATCAGAACAAGGAAGGAAACAACCTATACAGCAGCTATCGCTAACACGCCCCCGCAGACTGATCATCGGTTGGACGAATGTTCAGGCTGGAGCGAAAATCAGCAAAGATCAGAGTCGGCAATCCCTTGGTGAAGATGTCGGCGTATTGAGAGCTGGTCGGGACGTGAAGAACTCGAACGACACCAACAACAACTCGCTCACGAACAAAGTAAAGATCGATCTCAACATGCTTCGTGCGTTGATGTTGCACGGGATTGGTCGAGAGATACACAACACTGACATTATCACAGTAGACAAGGGTGGCGTGGGATGGTGGAGAAGACAGCTCCTAGAGGAGTTGGCAAGCCAACATGTCTTAGCAACAGCATTGCCAACAACCCGGTACTCAGCCTCGGCATTGGAGCGAGACACCATGTGTTGACGTTTAGATGACCACGAAATCAGATTGTCCCCAAGAAAAATGGCATAGCCCAAAGTGGACCGACGAGTGTCAGAGCAACCGGCCCAGTCAGCATCTGAATAGGCAATCAGATCATGTGATGGGGAGCGCTGAAAGTGAAGGCCAAAATCCAGTGTGCCCCGAACATACCGAAGAATCCATTTAAGTGCAGCGAGGTGCGACAAACGAGGGTCATGCATATGAAGGCAAACCTGCTGAACAACATAATTGATATCGAGCTGGTAAAAGTGAGATACCGCAGAGCACCGCTAGACTACGATAATCTGTAGGATCGGCAATCGGAGGACAATCATCGGAGGAGAGCTTGGCACAGGTGTCGACTGGAGTTGTGCAGGATTTGCAATCGGCCATGCCTACGTGGTCCAGAATCTCCAAACTATACTGTCGTTGACTGAGGGTGAGACCGGTAGGGGTGCGAGTCACACTGACGCCCAAAAAATGGTGCAAGGCGCTAATATCCTTCATGGAGAATTCCAACTGAAGGGCAGATATAGTCCAATGAAGGAGAGGATCGGAGGATGCAGTCAACACAATATCATCAACATATAGCAGAAGATAAACCAGATCGGCCCCCTTCCGATAGATGAACAAAGAAGTGTCAGACTTAGCCTCAGAAAAACCGATGGAGAGGAGAAAAGTGGCAAACCGACTGTACCAAGCCCTGGGTGCTTGCTTAAGGCCATAGAGAGAATTGTTCAGGTGGCAAACCAGATTGGGTCAGCTGGAATCGACAAAACCAGATGGTTGGATGCAGTAGACAGTCTCATCAAGAGTCCCATGAAGAAAGGCATTTTGACATCCAGTTGATGAATTGTCCAATTCCGAGAGACAGCCAGGCTGAGAACGGTGCGAACTGTTGCCGGCTTGACAACAGGACTGAAAGTCTCATCGAAATCAACGCCGGGTCGTTGAGTGAAGCCACGGAGGACCCAACAAGCTTTGTAGCGGTCCAAGGTGCCGTCGGCCTTAAACTTGTGCTAAAAAATCCATTTTCCGGTGACAATGTTGGCACCATGTGGAAGGGGGACCAAACTCCAGGTGTTGTTAGCCATCAATGCGGAGAACTCTTCCTCCATGGCCGCCCGCTAATTTGGATCGGCAAGGGCAGCACGGTAGGTCTTGGGAATAGGGGACAAGGCCACCGTATTCAAGTTCATCCGTGAGGTCGGAAGGTGGATTCCAGCCTTGCCACGGGTCACCATGCCATGAGAGTTGCCAACTGGAGAAGCATCAAAACCGGTCGTCGGCGGGTGCGCAATAGGTGCGTGGATGCTGTAAGCTCGGGTTGGAACACTGAGCGGAGGGAGTTGCAGGAGCAAAGGGCGTCCAGCACCCTGAGGCGGCCTGAGTGGCTGGGGCAACCGAGAGCCCATCATCTCGAGGCGGCCCACGAGTAGCAGAGGCCCGACCGGTGTTTGGAGGCGTTCGTGGGCTGGTAGGCGAAGGTGGCCCAGTGGGAGAGGGCGGCCCAACGAGGGAGGCTAGACCAGCGGAGGAGGCCGGGCCCCGCCCAGCTTGCTCCAGTGGGCGCGCGATGGGCCGTGAGGCAGGCCGGCCCAGACCGATGGGCGCAGGGACAGGGGCTATAAAATCCTCCAAAAAATCCAAGTCAGTAGCACAAGTATCTTTAGAAGATAAAGTGGCAAATGGAAACGTGTGCTCAGCAAAAACCACATGCCGGGAGATAATAACCTTATTCGAAATGGGATCAAAACACTGGTACCCTTTTATGCTCAAGAGGATATCCAAGAAAGACGCAGAGGACGGAGCGGGGGGAGAGTTTGTTGGGTGCAGTGGCGGAAAGGTTAGGATAACAAGCGCAACCAAATACACGAAGATGGTCATATGTGGGATGGATGCCATAGAGAGCAAAAAAGGGTGTGTGGTGGTTTAGGGTTTTCGTGGGATGGCGATTGATGAGGTGGGTAGCAGTGTGGAGGGCCTCAACCCAGAAGGAACCAGGGAGACTGGCTTGGAACAAGAGGGAACGAATAATATTATTAATGGACCGAAGGATGCGTTCAGCTTTACCATTTTGGGGGGAGGTGTGGGGGTAGGACATCCGCATGGTGATGCCGTTGGTGAGGAAGAAGGTACGGGCGGCGGAGTTGTCGAACTCACGACCATTGTCGCATTGAATGCTGCGGATGTTAGTGGAGAACTGAGTGCGAACGTAGGCAAAAAAATGTGATAAGGTAGTGAACGTGTCAGATTTCAAACGAAGGGGAAAGGTCCAAGAAAAGTGAGAGTGATCATCAAGAATAACCAAATAATATTTGAAAATAGATACACTAGCAACAGGAGATGTCCACAAATCAATATGAATGAGTTCAAAATTGGCTGAGGCCCTAGTAAAGGAACCAGTAAACGGTAGGCGAGTATGATGTCCAAGTTGATAGGCGTGACACACTGAGGGACCTCCACAGGGGTGAGGAATGACGGTGTGGTGAGCCAGGCGAGAAAGAGCTTCATGACCAAGGTGTCCAAGCCGACGATGCCAGAGGGCGGTGGAGGAAGTGGCAGTGTGAAGAGAGCTGGCGATAGTCCGGATGAAGTGTGCCGGGAAGGAGTAGAGGTTGCCAAAACTATTGCACCTGGCGATCATGGTCCGGGAGACTAGATCCTTCATAGTGAAACCAAATTTGTCAAACTCAATGGAAAGGTTATTGTCAGTAACAAAGCGACACACGAAAATGATATTTTTAATAATGTCGGGAGAAACAAGGACATTGTTAAGATAAAAGAGTCTTTCAGAGTGATAAAAGGAGACATTTCCGGTTGAGGTGACAGGGAGAAGGGAACCGTTACCGACAATTATGTGGGAGGGGGTGGAAGAGGTGGGCTGGGAAGGAGAGGAAAAGATACCGGCGTCCGATGTCATGTGGGAGGAGGCATCCGTGTCCATATACCATTCCGTGGAGGCCAGTGGCTGTAGCGTGCTGGTGTGGAAGAGACCGGCGAGGGTTTGTTGATCCCAAGATGGAGCGCTGGTGCCGTCGGGGCCATACAAAGCTGGCTGTTGCCGGCCATACCAAGCCGGCTGTTGCTGAGGAGCTGGCTGGACAGCTTGCATGGCTGGTTGCTTCTGAAGACCGAAAGCTTGGACGAGGGAAAACTGGGCCAGCGACCCAGCGAAGCTCGTGAAGGAGGCGCCACCTGGTCGAGGGCCGAGCAAGCCGGGGGCACGAGGAGCTGGGCCGGGCCACATCTAAATGGTGCCAGCCCAGGGATTGAAAGGCGTGGGCCAGTTTAGGGCGAGGAGAGCCCTGGTAGCCGCCACCGCTTTGGTTCGTCTGGCCGCCACCTCCGTCATTCCGGCCATTGTGTCGATTGCGGGAGTTCCCGCCGCCCCCGCTGCCACCATGTCCCTGGTTGACCAGAGTTGTCGTAGCCGGTAGCGTGCGTCGGATTCATGCCGCCGTTGCCCCGGTTGCACAGGTGGAGGGCGAGGCGGTTGCCGCCATTGCGGCGGATGCGATGAAAGCGGTGGATGCGGTCGAGCGTTGTCCCTTGGTCGGTTCTTCAAGCGTAGGCGAGAGCGCACCATGACGAACGAGAGGAAGGGGGTCCGTAGAGAAAGCAACAAGCGAAGATGATCGTACTTTGGACTCATACCTTTGAGGACGTTGAGCACCAGCGTGCATTCAGGAACGATTTCGCCAAGGTCGACGAGGTTGTCTGCCATGCTCTTCTGCCGGCGGCAGTAATCGGAGATGGAGAGGTCTCCTTGGTTGAAGTTGTGGAACTCGGCGGAGAGGTTCAGTGCTCGGTGTTCCCGGTTGCCGCGGAAATGGAGCTCCAGGCTCAGGCAGACGAGGCAGGCGGTGACGTCGCGTGGCATGATAGTCTCCAGCAGATCGGAGGAGATGGTGCCATAGAGCCACGTGAGCACCACGCAATCCATCCGCGCCCATGAGGGATGATTCGGGAACAAATCATCAGACAACATGTGGTCGGAGAAGGCATATTTGCCGAGGATGACGAGGAAGAGGCCGCGCCACTCGGTGTAGTTGGCAGCTTGGACGTCGAGGGTGATGGGAACAAGAGCCTTGACGTTGAGGACGGCCACCGCTTGAGCATGCAGGGTGTCAGTGGGGTCGAGGTCGTCGGAGGCGCCCCCGGAAGCAGACGGTGTGGCATCGGGCGCGCCGGGCGGTTGGAGGCCAAGCGCGACATAGAGGGACTGTTAGATAATAATCCTTGTAATCCTTGCATGTTATTTTCTTTCGGTTAGTCTGTTTTAGCTGCATTGCATGCGCGTGAGCTCCGGAATATGGATGTCGCGCGAGTAGCGGTCATGGCGCTAGAATAGCCTGCGCGTGGCCAAAGCAACGGGACGTGCGCGCTACTGCGAATCGTGGGGATGGACGCGAGAAATTCGCGGGAGTGGTGCGCTTCCTGGGGCGTAGCATATTGCATGTTTATATGGTTGTTTTGCTACAAATAAGAGAAGTAAACAGAAAAGCTGTAGGCAGTTTTACGCAGCGCCAAACTCTGCTCTCTCTCTCGTGTTGTCTGATTACAGTGCTCGTGTGTGTTCGTGTGTTTGTTGTTCCTCGCCTGCTCGCCGATCGTTTGGGTAAATCCTAACAATTGGTATTAGAGCGAGGTTTAGGGTGTGGAATCGTGATCGTGCTCTCGAATCGGTTCTCATGCCTCGTCGCCGCTCATCGTCGCCGATGCAGCGCACTCCAGGAGATTTCGGCGGCCGCGCCTCGGGTAGTGGCGGGAATGACCGCGGGCTGGTTATACACCGCGTGGTCAAGGAGGCAGGAGACTCGGCGAACTATCCGGTGCTCACGAAGACGAACTACAACGAATGGTCCCTCCTGATGAAGATCAAACTCCAAGCTCGCTGCTTGTGGGGCGCCATCGATCCAGGAGGGGCCGGCATCGAGCTCCATGAAGATAGGATGGCGTTGGACGCCATCTGCAGTGCCTTCCCCGCCGAGATGATCTCGATGTTGGTGACCAAGGCAACGGCCAAGGCGGCATGGGAGTGCATCAAGACTCTGCGCGTCAGCAACGACCGCATCCGCAAGGCGAGCGCACAGAAGCTGTGTTCGGAGTACGAGGCGTTGGCGTTCCGTGACGGCGAGTCGGTGGAGGATTTTGCCATGCGGCTGAACACCATGGTCACGCAGCTGGCGACCTTGGGCGACCCCGAGCCGGATGACAAGGTCGTCGAGAAGTATCTTCGCGTCGCGCGACCCAGGTTCTCCCAACTCGTTCTTTCCATTGAAACATTGCTCGACATCTCCACCCTGTCGCTGGAGGAGGTCACCAGCCGTCTTAAGGCTGCCGAGGATTCCGGCCAGAGCGCGTCGCCGTCCTCGCCAAGTGCTGGCGGTAAGCTGTTCCTCACTGAGGAGGAATGGCTGGAACGCCACAAGAAGAAGGAGCAGGAGCGTAGGAGCAGTGGTGGTGGCAATGGCCACGGCAAGCATCGTGGCGGACAAGGACGAACCGGTGGCGGCGGAGGCGGCGGTACTGGGAACGCGACAGCGCTGGCACTGGGCCGGCCCGCAGGACCGACAAGTGCCGCAACTGCGGTAAACTTGGCCACTGGGCCAAGGACTGCAGGAGCAAGCCCAAGCGGGAGGAGCAGGCCCACGTGGCCTAGGAGGACGACGAGCCCACGCTCATGCTCATGACCGGGGGTTGTGTCGATGAGGTCGTGCAGGAGCACGCGCCGCCGTCGTACCAGTCCGTGCCAGGCCACGACCACGTCGAGCTGGAGGAGAAGAAGGTGTACGCTACGCTGGACGACGCAGCGGACCACGACCACACGCGCTGGATTCTCGACTCCGGCGCGTCCAATCACATGACGGGGTCGCGATCTGCCTTCTCCGACATCGACACCAAGATCACCGGCAACGTGCGGCTCGGGGACGACTCGATCGTGCACATCGGCGGCCGTGGGACAATGCTGTTCGTGTGTAAAAATGGTGAACATCGCATGCTCCACAACACGTACTACCTCCCGCGCCTCGCCGCCAACATCATCAGCGTCGGGCAATTAGACGAGACTGGCTTCAAGGTGCTGGTTGAAGATGGCGTCATGCGCGTCTGGGACGAGCAGCGCCGCCTGCTAGCCCGGATCAAGCGTAGCCCCAACCGTCTCTATGTCCTGGACATCGACCTCGCTCGTCCGGTGTGCTTGGTGGCTCGCGCTGGAGAGGACGCATGGCGGTGGCACGCATGTTTTGGCCACATCAACTTCACGGCATTCCGCAAGATGGGGCATGATGAACTGGTACGTGGATTGCCAGTGCTGTCGCAGGTTGATCAAGTGTGCGAGGCTTGTCTCGCGGGAAAACATCGTCGAGCACCTTTCCCGCACCAGGCGCTACACCGCTCCACCGAGCCGCTCGACCTCTGTGGGCCGATCACGCCAGCAACACCGAGCGGGAACCGCTACTTCCTCCTCCTCGTCGACGATTATAGCCGCTATATGTGGCTGGTGCTCCTCGCCACCAAGGATGGTGCTCCAGCAGCCATCAAGCGCGTCAAGGCGGTGGCTGAACGGAAGAGCGGCCGTGAATTGCGAGCTCTCCGCACTGATCGCGGGGGAGAGTTCACGGCCAAGCACTTCGCCGAGTACTATGAAGAACTCGAGGTGCGGCGTGAGCTGACAGCGCCATACTCGCCGCAACAGAATGGCGTCGTCGAGCGACGGAATCAGTCCGTGGTGGGCACGTCGCGGAGCATGTTGAAGGCGAAGGGCCTCCCGGGCATGTTCTGGGGGAAGGCGGTGAACACCGCCGTGTACCTGCTGAACCAGAGCTCGTCGAAGAGCATCGGAGGCAAGACCCCATACGAGCTCTGGAATGGCGTCCCGCCGGCCGTCCACCACCTGCGCACTTTCGGGTGTGTTGCACGCATGAAAGTAACGACCCCGAACGTGAAAAAGTTGGATGATCACAGCCGGCCGATGATCTTCGTCGGAGATGAGCCCGGGTCAAAAGCTTATCGTGTCTACGACGCGACGCGTCCATGTCTCCCGCGATGTGGTGTTCGACGAGGAGGCGCAGTGGAACTGGAGCGGCGAGGACGTCACTGATGCAGACATCGACTTCACCGTCGAGTATACCATCGTGCGTCATCCGTAGGTGGAGAACGTGACGCGCCAAGATCCGGTGAACACCAGCATGCCGACGACGCCGTGCTCGCCAGCGACACTGACGACGCCGAACACGCCGGCGTCACCCACGTCCCCGCACACGCCTGCGTCAGCTTCGTCCCCGCGCACACCTACGTCGAGTTCACCTTCGTCCTTGACTTCGCGGGTCAGGTTCGTGTCTCCACCGCCGTTCAACGAGGAGGACATGGACGCTGAACACGACGACGACGCGCCACTACGGTTTTGGCTCATCGACGACATTTTGGGCCCGCCATCACCACCAGGGTTGGCCACCCGTGAGCTGTCAGAAGAACTGCTCGTGTCCACTGTCGACGAGCCAGCGTCGTTCGTCGACGCAGAGCAGCGGGCGTGCTGGCGTCAGGCGATGAACGAGGAGATGGCGTCGATCGAGGCGAACAAGACGTGGCGGCTCGTTGATCCTTCTCCCCGGCAATGTCCGATCGACCTCAAGTGGGTCTTCAAGATGAAGAAGGATGCCGCCGGCAACATCACCAAGCACAAGGCACGCCTCGTCACCAAGGGATATGTGCAGTGCCAGGGCATCGACTTCGACGAAGTTTTTGCTCCGGTGGCACGGTTGGAGTCCGTGCGCTTGCTGCTGGCACATGCGGCGTGCGAGGGCTGGGTCGTGCACCACATGGACGTGAAATCCGCGTTCTTGAATTGTGAGCTCCTCGAGGAGGTGTATGTCGTGCAGCCGCCGGGATTCGTCCTCGACGGCCAGGAGCACATGGTGTTGCGCCTCGACAAGGCGCTCTACGGTCTCCGACAAGCACCGCGGGCTTGGTACTCCAAGCTCGACGCGTCGTTGCTGACGCTCGGTTTCCACCGCAGCAACTCTGAACATGCTGTGTACATGCAGGGCGCGGGCGTGGACCGACTGGTGGTCGGCGTGTACGTCGACGATCTCATCATCACGAGCGGCAACACCGACGAACTCAAGCAGTTCAAGGAGGAGATGAAGAACACTTTTCAGATGAGCGACCTCGGGCTGCGGAAGTATTATCTCGGCCTGGAGGTGAATCAAACTGAAGAGGGGATCACGGTGTGCCAAAGCGCCTATGCACAGAAGATACTCGAGGTGGCTGGCATGACCGGCAGTAATCCGAGCTTTACTCCCATGGAGACGCGACTGAAGTTGAGAAAATCAAGTACTGCTCCTTCGGTTGATGCCACGGATTATCGCCGAATCGTGGGATCGTTTCGTTACCTGGTGAACTCAAGGCCGGATTTGGCATATGCAGTGGGCTACGTTAGCAGATTCATGGAGAAGCCCACTGTCGAACACTTGGCGGCCGTGAAGCGCGTGCTACGTTATATCACCGGCACCATCAACTACGGCTGCTGCTACAAGAGGAAGAAGGAAGCTGCTCGTCTCGTCGGCTACAGCGATAGCGACCTCGCCGGCAATCTCGACACCCGCAAGAGCACGTCCGGTGTCTTCTTCTTCCTCGGTGAGAACCTGATCACTTGGCAGTCCCAAAAACAGAAGGTGGTGGCGCTATCGTCTTGTGAGGCGGAGTACATAGCGGCCACGACAGCGGCCTGCCAAGGTGTGTGGCTGGCGCGCCTCCTTGCCGAGCTCCGGGGAGAGGAGGCAGACCCCGTCACGCTGAAGATTGACAACCAATCCGCAATCATGCTCAGTAAGAACCCTGTCTTCCACGATCGTAGTAAACATATAGACACCCGATACCATTACATCAGAGAATGCATCGAGGAGGGCAGGGTGAAGGTCGAGTTCATCGGCACTGACGGGCAATTGGCGGACATGCTGACGAAGGCTCTCGGGCGCGACAGGTTCATTGAGCTGCGTTCTCAAATTGGCCTCGTCGAAGTACAAGGTCCATGCAAGGCTTAGGGGGAGATTTGTTAGATAATAATCCTTGTAATCCTTGCATGTTATTTTCTTTCGGTTAGTCTGTTTTAGCTGCATTGCATGCGCGTGAGCTCCGGAATGTGATGCCGCGCGAGTAGCGGTCATGGCGCTAGAATAGCCTGCGCGTGGCCAAAGCAACGGGACGTGCGCGCTACTGCGAATCGTGGGGATGGACGCGAGAAATTCGCGGGAGTGGTGCGCTTCCTGGGGCGTAGCATATTGCATGTTTATATGGTTGTTTTGCTACAAATAAGAGAAGTAAACAGAAAAGCTGCATGCAGTTTTACGCAGCGCCAAACTCTGCTCTCTCTCTCGTGTTGTCTGATTACAGTGCTCGCGTGTGTTCATGTTCGTTCTTCCTCGCCCGTTCGCCGATCGTTTGGGTAATCCTAACAGGGACGTCGGGTCGGTGGCCGACGGACGCGTGGGCAGGGCGCCGGTGGACGTAGTCGAGGCCGGTGTCGTCGGAGAGGACGTGGGAGAGACGACGAGCGCAGAGAGCGCATCACGAACAGCCTGGACGGTAGCGGCCGCAGTCCTGTCGGCGATGGCCTGAGCGGCTTCGACGTCGTCCGCGGATGCCGAGGCGTCGGCGCGGAGAACTGTCCGGATAGCAGAGTCGACGGTGGAGGCGAGCGAGTCGATGACCGTAGGGACCGCCGCCGCCGAAGAAGAAGAAGTCGACATGGGTGTAGAGGCAGAAGCAAAAAGATCGCAAAAGACGTCTGATACCATGATAGACGGAATGTCTCTCACTATGTTGATAGCATGCAACCATGTACATATATAGGCTGAGAGCATACCATAACCATCAACCGATTTATAGAAGTAGATATCGGGAGGTTTGGATACGATCAGCAAAAAATAACAAAATGTGCATACAGAACAAAAACAATAACATAGCCAGATGGCTGTTGCTGTAATGCTGTTTCAAAATAACCTGCATCAACTTCAGCATCACAACTTATCAATTCAAGTCTGAACTTCTCCGAAAAATAAATAACCAACTTAAGTCTGAACATTTTTGAAAAAATAAACAACCAACTCAACTCTGAACTTCTCTGAAATTCAGACTTGAGAGTCCGAACTGAATCAAACTCATGCAGAGTACATTTTGGCACAAACAATAGAATCAAGTAAATATTTTATTCCAACGAAAAAAGATTACAAAAAGTGCAACTTAAGCACATTTAATTCAACCAATCAATAACTAATGATCTCAGCTTTGCTAATAAATACAGAGGCTATCAGAGGACTAAGCTCCTATAAATCGCTGCTTCTCTATATACAAAGCACAATAGAACTGCTTCTCTATATACAAAGCATAATATCATAGGCCGGAGCCGCCCTGATCGGCGATGTCAGAGATGTAGTCACCGTCTTGGTTCACCATTGCCGCAGGAGGAAGAAAGGGCTCCTCGAGCAGAGCAATCTCTGACACGGCGCTACCGCAGCTCTGGTCGTCCGTGGAGGCGAAGCCGAAGCAGCCAAACATGTCATCCATGCTCTCTGGAAACCCAAAGAACATTGGCGCCTCATCGTTTTGGTTGTCCAGCGATGACACCCAAGACGGCGACAGCGCCGGTGCTGCACGGCCACCACCACCACCTGCTTCGGCTTCATGGCCACCTTCTGCCGGAGAGTCCAATGAGAGAAGCTTCATCTCAGCCTCATGGATTAACCCGGGAATATTAGCAAACACCTTGGAAGAATCGTCCACCACGCCGGAGCAGCTTTGATCGGCGCAGTCAGAGTCACTGGAAAGATCCACCACTGCTGAAGGAGAAGGAACGGCACTGGGGCAGCCCTGATCGGCATAGTCGTCGTCATGGTTCACCATTGCCGCAGGACGAAGAAAGGGATCCTCGAGCAGAGCAGTCTCCGACACGGCGCCAGTGCAGCTCTGTTTGTCCATGGCGGCGAAGTCGAAGCAGCCAACCAGGTCATCCATGCTCTCTGGAAACTCAAAGAACACTGGTGCGTCGTCGTTTTGGTTGTCCAGCGATGACGCCCAAGATGGCGCCGTTGCTGCACCACCACCGGCACCGGCTTCCTCCGCTGGCAAGACGATCAGGCCGGGAAGAGCAGCAAACACCAGGGATGAATCATCCACCACACTCGAGCAGCCCTGATCAGCGCCATTAGAGTCATCGGCTTGGTTCACCACCTCTGCAGAAGGAGGAACGGGCTGTGGTGGCGGCGCGCGGTGCTCGAGCAGAGTAGTCTCCGCCACGGCGATCTGGGGGGCGTAGCATGCTCGACCGTCGTCGTCGTGGGTGCTCTGATCGGCGCTGTCAGAGTCACTGGGAAGGTCCACCACTGCTGAATTAGGAGGAAGAAGGGCGCCGGAGCCGCTCTGATCGGCGATGTCAGAGATGTAGTCATCGTCATGGTTCACCATTGCTGCAGGAGGAAGAAAGGGCTCCTCGAGCAGAGCAATCTCTGACACGGCCCTACCACAGCTCTGGTCGTCCATGGAGGCGAAGTCGAAGCAGCCAAACATGTCATCCATGCTCTCTGGAAACTCAAAGAACATTGGCACCTCGTCGTTTTGGTTGTCCAGCGATGACACCCAAGACGGCGACGGTGCTGCACGGCCACCACCACCACCTGCTTCAGCTTCATGGCCACCTTCTGCTGGAGAGTCCAATGGGTTGTGCACGGCATACTCAAGCAGAAGCTTCAGCTCAGCCTCATGGATTATCCCGGGAAGATTAGCAAACACCATGGAAGAATCGTCCACCACGCCGGAGCAGCTCTGATCATCCATGCTCTCTGGACCTCCGACATCAGCGAACACTGGCGCCTCCGTGACACCTGATGAGGAATGGTTCTTGTTGTCCGGCGACGACGACACAGATTGCGCCGGTGATGCGCCACCACCGGCGTCTGCTTCAGCTTCACGGCTTCCTTGTGGCATAGAGACGAACAGGTTGCGCGCGGCGAACTCAGGCACAAAACTCTGCAGCTCATCCTCATCGATTGACACGGGAAGATCAGAAAACACCATGCAAGAGTTGTCCCCCACGGCAGAGCAGCTCTGATCAGCTCCGTCAGAGACAGAGTTCACCACCACTGCAGGAGGAGGAACAGGCTGTGGCGGAGGCGCCAAGTCCTCTGCTACGGCGCGCCTAGGGGCAGCGGCAGCGCGTGCTCGACCGTCGTCGTCGTGGGTGCTCTGAGATTCCGGTTCCCTCTTGCGCTTCTTGCCGTGGCCGCTGAACCGGATGCGGTAGAGTCGTATCGGCGACGAGGCGAGCTCGGCCGGCGCCGTGACGGCGTACTCGTGCATCACCCACCCCGAGCTGCCCTTCTCTCCGTCTGCGAAGAAGCTGAGGACGTACTTGCGCCAGGTGACCTCCAGGACGCCGCCATCGTTGGGGACGAGTAGCTTCTCGCCATCGACGGACATCCTCTGCCCCTGCCAGTACCCTGAACCCTCGACGGTGCGCTTCTGCCGGCTTCCCTTGCCGTTCTTGGCCCGCGCTTCCGCGAAGAGGAGCACCTCATCGCCCCGGACGTGATCCGCAAGAAGCCTCCATGGCGGCGCGCTGAGGGGATCGGCCTCGAGGATGAAGCCGTCGAGAGGGAGGGGCTTACCTTGGATGCGCGCGAGGAGGTAGCGGGCGACGAGCTCGTCGTCCTTGGGGTCAAACCTGAGGCCCGGAGGGAGCCCATCTGCCGCCGCCATGGCTCGATCCGCAGCAGGGGAATTCTAGGGTTTGGTTGGGGAGAGAGGAGAGGAGGCGATTCGAATCGAGGGGGATGGGGATGGGAGCAACGGATAGGAGAGGCAATTTAAAGGCGGCGCCTTCGCGGGATCAGCCTCGCGCGCGCGGAAATATCAGGGGAGGGCGCTGCCGCGTGGAAAGTTCCCTTTTTAAGTTTGATGAAAATATCATTGTCTTTGCCATTTAGTTTGAAAGCTTCAAAATTCGACCTGAAATTAGTTTGAATTTTGTAGTGCCGCTAAAAGATGTACGTACGTCTTGCAGGAGATGGCGCTGGAACAGGACAGAAAACAGAGTTTCAGTTTGCAGCCTATTGCCAATTCATGAACACAAACAGGACACTGAAACAGTGGAGAAAACAGAGTTTCTGTTGGAACCTGATTGACTGTACTCTGCTTAATTTCAGGCCAATGGATCAGCTTGGGAAAAACAAATCTGTGATTTTCCACTAAAAAGGAGTTAGAACTTAGAATGAACTTTATGTGTAATTGTCTACCACTCAAAAGAGGATTAGCAGTTAGTAGAACACATACTTCAACATTGTACTGCCCATGTGATATGTAAAAAAATGACCAAAGATGAGTTAAAAGACAGGGGTTTGTGGAAATCCTGCAAAACTGATATCATCTGACATATCTTCTGTTATATTGTCAGATGTGAGGAGTTCAGGTCAAGATCACAGGATGAAAAAAATCATCTAGTAGAGTTACAACTGATACAATTGTGTCTAAAATATACATGACACAAGATTCACATTGATTTACACACTACTTCAGTCTTTTTTCGCGAACACGCAAAATTGTTTGCATGTCAATGTATTAGAAGGAAAAGAGAATAGATACAGAGCGCAAACAGCCCGGCCAACCCATGCCCAGGGAGGGGAGGAGGGAAAAGCAAAACCAGAAAAAAGAGAAACTGAACAAGCTACAACGACGGTTAAAACGCGACTCCGAGTAATAGGAGGGGTAGAGCCACGCTACACTCCCAAGAAGTCTCCAAAAACGGCAAGGCCAACTAGGGACCACAACTAGCCCTTTATGAGTATTGACTCCAGGGTCGCTGAGAGTGAAGAAAGCACCGAATCGAAAACCCTAGAGTTCCGCTCCTTCCACCGCGCCAAGAGACCGGAAGAACCGGGGAGTTGAAGCCGGCGGCGAAGGTGCTTAGGTAGATGGGCCCAAGCAACGGCCACCGATCCCGGAGCGGCTATGACGGGGAGGAGAGAGGGCTGCCTAGCAAGGAGGCAAAAGCACATGGAGCCAGACCTACCGAGCGAACACACACTCAAGAAGGATGTGGTTCGCCATCTCAAGCTCTTGCGTGCAAAAGGGGCAAGTTGTTGATGAGAAAATTTCCCACGCACTGGCCCGAGAGATTTGCTTTACTCTAGTGCAAGTCCAAAGTATTCATTCGAGGTTCGTAGGCGTGCCAGTTGGTTTATTCCTACAACCAACAAGAAACTAAAAACAGAAAACAAAGTTAGATTGATAGCCGATCGGTTGGTGGCCGACGACGTATCCGTTTAGTGTTGTGCCCATGCAACTTGCACTGAATCGGCAGCAACTAGATTCGTCCGATCGGCTGTAGATGTTAACAATATACAATCCAAATCTTAAAACATGTTTAAATCAAGTGATTGGGATAGGTTGATAGTATACCAAGATAAATAAATCACTTAAATCTAAAAATATCATAAGGCAAGGATTGTACATGTTTACATCATAGCCGAAGAGATAAATCTAATATGTATCAGCTAATACTCTGATACTGCTATATACAAAGATATCATAACAGACTAAATACATTAAACAAGAAGCAATCAAATATTAAGATGACTTAATACATTGATAACAAGATTAATATATTTAGTATAATGAGATCTTAATATAAATGGCAGATTTAACATATCAAGCAAAACTAAAACCTGCAAGACGGTTAAATCAGGTAAGATCGGTTGAAACCCCGATACTATCCCTAATAGCAATCATGAAGCAAATAAGATCTTTATGATTCTAAGGGCAACTTAATAGATCGAACCTAACCGTTGCAGTATTAAGTATCAAAAGAAGCATAGGATCTAAAGTAGCTTAATGACAGCCTTTCAAGATGGTAGATATACTATATAATCTTGATCAACAATGAGATCTAATCCTATCGGCTGTCATCTAGCAATTGATGCTAGCCGATTGAAGGTTAGATCGCAACATTGATCTAAATTATATAGCATATATGATAACTGTGTAGATTACGATAACAAGATTATAGTATCATGATAATGGAAACACTAATCCCGAGAATGCAAGCCGCTTGTAACAAGAGTTGCCTCTCATCGGAGATCGAAGTCCAATGCATCCCAACTTGAAGCAAGAACTTGTCGAGAGTAAACTAAAAGAAAGGGTGACGATGCGCCGAAATTGTATTGATCTGATTGTTGATTGATACTTACAGGGTCTTGGGTCATATTTATACCCAACTACAAAACACAGTCCTTATCGGACCCGACTCTTATCTCTAATACTACTCAAATTACAGATATGCCTAAAACAAACTTTCACCGACATTATCTATAAGAAAACTACTTAAAATATCCTAATTAATAGATACAATTGTTTTTCCTGGACTCTATCCATGTATGGCAATCCTTATGAAGCATTGGAAACCGAATCCAATAATGATCTTCATGCCTTCCCATCGGGATTGGTCACATTTAGTTATTCCAATCGAAATCGGCTATGCCAGACACCTTATCCGATTCGATCTCGGCCAATTGACTCCTCAGCCGATTCGGACATTAACCGATGCGCACTCTATTTCTGAGAATCGCGCATTCCTCCAATTCCGCTTCAATTGTAGCTTCAAACCCGGGGATTGGCTTGCCAAATTTGGTCGTCAACACATGCCCCCCAAGTCCATGATATTGTTAATGTTGCGGATTTTGTATGATCCTACCCTCCGAGAAAACCTAGAGCATTTCCGTTTTGGCCATTACCACGCCTCTTTAAATAACGCCTAAGCGCATCGAAAAAATTCACGCCGTCAATTGCGCACTCAAAGCCTTTAGCCGGAAAACTCCTCAAATCTCTCCAGCGATCCCCTCCGAGCTCCCAAGAAACTGCGACGACCTCATCCACGCCAATGGCATCTTCATCTGCTCCCTCTCATGCCCCATCGCCCGAGTTTGCCGAGGTAAGTTCTATCGGCTGAATCTCCTTTCTTTTCGTTTACCACAGTGGATCTGCATTTGCGGTGTTTTTACGATTCGCTTTCTTTCTTTCCATTGTAGCACCTTGCTCATCAGATTGCTGTCCCTAGTCTGCTTCATGATGAATGGTACTTTTTAGGCCCAAAAGAGTTAGAACTTAGAATGAACTTTATGTGTAATTGTGTACCACTCAAAAGAGGATTAGCAGTTAGTAGAACACATACTTCAACATTGTACTGCCCATGTGATATGTAAAAAAAGGACCAAAGATGAGTTAAAAGACAGGGGTTTGTGGAAATCCTGCAAAACTGATATCATCTGGCATATCTTCTGTTATATTGTCAGATGTGAGTAGTTCAGGTCAAGATCACAGGATGAAAAAAATCATCTAGTAGAGTTACAACTGATACAATTGTGTCTAAAATATACATGACACAAGATTCACATTGATTTACACACTATTTCAATCTTTTTTCGCGAACGCGCAAAAGGTTTGCATGTCAATGTATTAGAAGAAAAAGAGAATAGGTACAGAGCGCAAATAGCCTGGCCAGCCCATGCCGAGGGAAGGGAGGAGGGAAAAGCAAAACCAGAAAAAAGAGAAACTGAACAAGCTACAACGACGGTTAAAACGCGACTCCGAGTAATAGGAGGGGCAGAGCCACGCTACACTCCCAAGAAGTCTCCAAAAACGGCAAGGCCAACTAGGGACCACAACTAGCCCTTCACGAGTATTGACTCCAGGGTCGCTGAGAGTGAAGAAAGCACCGAATCGAAAACCCTAGAGTTTCGCTCCTTCCACTGCTGCCAAGAGACCAGAAGAACCAGGGAGTCGAAGCCGACGGTGAAGGTGCTTAGGTAGATGGTCCCAAGCAACGACCACCAGTCCTAGAGCTGGCTATGATGAGGAGGAGAGAGGGCTGCCTAGCAAGGAGGCGAAAGCACACGGAGCCAGACCTACCGAGCGAACACACACTCAAGAAGGATGTGGTTCGCCATCTCAAGCTCTTGCGTGCAAAAGGGGCAAGCCGAGTGGCTAGCTATGCCACATCTCTAAAGAAGATCGATTGTCCAGCAGTGCTGCTGAAGCGCCAACCAGAGGAAGAACTTGCATTTGGCAGGACCCTTCGCGTGGCAAAGGAGAGACGCGCAGGCGAAGGGGTGCTGGCCAAAGAAGAACGCCTGGTACATCGAACATGCTGAGTAGCGCTGGTCGCTCGTCCAGCGCCAAACTAGACGATCTCGGATGCCAGGCGTGAGATGAACTTGAAGCGCCGCATCCCACACGAGGAGGAACTAGGAGATGGTCGGGACAGTGAGGGTGCCGCGGATGTTCGAAACCCAGGAATTGTTCGACAGGCCGAAGGCAACCATGCACGAACCACGAAAACGTTGAGGCACGGCAAAAAGGAGATATGGAGCTAGGGAGGCCACGGAGCGGTCGCCGATCCAATGGTCGGACCAGAAGAGCATTCTCCCCGTCGCCCGGCACGAAGAAGGTGGTTGCCTCGAACAAGTCAGCAACGGTCTATTCGACTGGGGCCTCCAGGCCTCCCAATAGGGATGTCCTGAACACTAAAGCCAGAGCCAACCAACACGCATGGCAAACCCGCCATCCTAAGATCAGGAATTCCCAAGTCACCCAGGGCCTTTGGGCGACAGACATTCGTCCAGGACACCAGGCACTGCCCCCCATAAGCCGAGTCCGTGCCCGTCCAGAGGAAGGCACAACGCTTCTTATCAATGGCCTTAATCACCCAAATTGGAAGGCCAATTTCCAAAGACACATGGACGGGGATGGAGGAAAGCACAGACTAAACCGGAACAGATCGGCGAGCTAGAGTGAAGAGTCGACCCTTCCAAGGTGGAAGCTGATGCGAGACTTTATTCACAAGCGGTTGCAGGGCCGTCTTTGGCAACTTGTGAACGGACAGCAAAATACCGAGATAGGTGCACAAAAAATCAGAAATCGAGCAGGGAAAGCAGGTATGAACCAGATCCAGGTCCTCCATCGAGCAGCGGATCGGTAATCGAGCATTTGGCAAAGTTAGTGCGCGGGCCGGACGCCGTGCCAAAGACCGAGAGGATGCCCCGAATGAACTCAAGATCCCGACGAAACGGGGAGAGGAAGAGAACCAGATTATCAGCGTATAAGGAGGCACGATGCTGCAAGGCGCGATCGTTGAGCGGGAGGAACCCGCCCGAGTTAGAGGCTTTGCGAAGCATCACATTGAGCACCTCCATGACCAGAATGAAAAGCATGGGGGAAAGAGGATCTCCTTGACAGAGACCCCTTCGATGGGGGAAGCGTGGACCAGGCACCCCGTTGATTAGCCCTCGGGATGACGAGGCGCTAAGGATGAGAGAAATCCAATCACGCTAGTGTTGGCTGAACCCCAGGTGATCGAGCACCTCGAGCCAGAACAATCAGTTGACAGTGTCAAAGGCCTTCGTGAAGTCCACCTTGAGAAGGATGCGGGGGTTGCACCTAGCATGGAGAGCTATGCCGCAAGCTGAATAAAGCGAAAATTATCGTGAAAAGACCAACCTTTGACGAAGGCACTCTAATTGGCCGAGACCAGCCCATCCAGATGAGAGGCTAGGATCTTGGAAAACAGCTTCCCAAAGCTGTGGATGAGGCTGATGGGCCAAAAATCCTTGATGTCAATTGCTTCATCCTTCTTTGGCAGAAGAGAGACGAGGCCACCATTGAGGGAGGAGAACCCTCGGCCGTTAGTAAAAAAGAGGGAGTCGAGAGCTGCCAAGACCTCCGCTTTGATCACCAACCAGCAAGTCTTGTAGAAACGACCCGTGAACCCATCTGGACTGGGCACCTTGGTAGAAGGCAAAGACTTGATCATCACCCACACCTCCTCCTTCAAGAAGGGGCCATCCAGTCCCTCAAGCTGCCCGAGCAGAGGCCTAGAGAGTGGAAGTCTAGAGCCAGATCATGCTATACGCACATCCCCAAGACAGCGTGAAAATGGGAAGAAGCAAGCTCCTAAAGCTCCTCGTGAGAGACGACCAAGTTGTCCCCATCCCAAAGACGGGTGATGAAGTTCTTCCGCCTACGGGCTCTAGCATGCATGTGAAAGAACTTGGTATTGGCATCACTCTAGCTCTACAAGCACTTAGTCGTGTTGGTGAAACACTAGGCTAGAGCCAATATAGGGGAAAGGTTAGCTGGAGGTTGCCAGGCATCCTGCACGACCTGAAGGAAGCCATCAAACTTGGTCCAAATAGCCTCAAATCAAAAGCGGTGGACCCTTAGCGAATCGACGTAGGTATGGAGAAGGAGATTACAATGGTCGGAAGCAACCGAGGAGGCCGTATGAAGGAGACAGGAGGGGAACATATCCTCCCAATCCACAGAGAAGAAAACGTGGTCAAGCTTGATGAGCATAGGGCAGTCACGCTCATTGCTCCAGGTGAAGCGGCGGCCGTGGAGCAGCAACTCCCGGAGCTCCAACTTATCAATCAACGACAGAAGCGGCCCATAATACGGCGATTAAGGTTCAAGTTGTTCTTGTCCCAAGCATCGAGGATCAGGTTGAAATCACCTGCAATAGCCCACGGTCCCGAGCAAGAGGACTGTAGCAACCGAAGCTCATCAAAAAATCGAAGCTTCTCCGGCTCTTCCTGAGGCCCACAAACAACAGTAAGCCACCTAGAGGCATCGCCTGAGTGGTGGCGAACCCACAAGGTAAGAGAGAAACCCGCGCGATGAACGTCCGAGACCGACCAGACGAAAGTCCGCCAGGCGAGCAACACACCCCCAGCCCGACCCACAGCAGGCAAAAAAAAAGTAGTCAAAGTCGAGACCTAACATTTCCAGAATAGCACTAGAAGGCATAACATCCATCTTAGTCTCTTCAAGATAGAGAAGAGAGACCCGCTCCTCGCGAACTACATCACGAACCACATCTCGACGAGCGCACAAGTTCAGACCCCGCATGTTCCACACCAAAATGTTCTCAGTGCATGATCCCATCAAGAGAGAGGGACGGAGGAAAGGAATCAACCGCAGGCAGACAACACCTCAGCCGCCTACGCAGGAGGTAAAGAGTTGGAGAAGAGCATGGAGAGGGCAATGATGTGATCCTGCAAGAGAGGAGTGGTGAAGAGAGCATCAAAGTCTGCCACAACCTGAGCCGGGACCAGACCCTTCTCCGGAGCTATCCCGAGCTTGCACATCAGGGTGCACTATGCACGAGTGATTGAGTGACACGGCAGCGAAGGTAGCAGTGGAGGAGGGATAGGCTTACAGCAACTAGCAAGGTATGCCCAAAGAGCGGCGTTCTCCGTGACCATGGGAGGCAACGAGCATGCCAATTGTCGGCCATCGAGGCCAAGCACGAGGATCGGCACGTCGAACAACAATCCTGTCTCACCGGCCACCAAGGCGGGAGAACAGTGGGTCTGCAGAGAAGGCAACCCCTCAACCAGGCCTGAGGCGAGCCCGACAAGAAGCCCGACCCCAGGCAGCCCATGCGAGGGAGGAGGTGGTCCAACGGGGACAACCGTCCTAGAAGGTGAAGCGGGCCTAGCCGGAGACGGCCCAGCCAGAGAAACCGGCCTGGCCAGGACAGCCGGCCCAACCAGAGATGTCGGGCCAGTCAGCCCAAGAAGAGGAACGAGAGCAACCAGAGCTGCTGGAACAATCGTCCCAGGAGGAATAACCAGCCCAGGAGGAGTAACCGGCCCAGCCGAAGGATCCAGCCCAGCCGGCCGAGACGGCCCAGGCAATGAGTCACTCGGGGCGGCCTGGGCAGGGGGGTCGGCGCCACCCGCACGTGCGTGACGCCCTCGTCCCCAACACCTAGCCGTGCACGCAACTCGCCTCCGCGCCCACCCACCGTGATGCCGATGACCGTGCCAACAGTGGGGAAATCAAAATGGGATCCGGCGCTAGCACATGAGAAGGTGAGACAAAGTCCTGCGCTAGAAAGGACTGGTAAAAAGGGGAAAAGGGGAAAAGAGCAGATGCGGAAGGCGCCCCTATCTCCCTGGCCGCCGACACAGGCGACGTCATGGCGAAAGAAGCTGTTAGCATGGGGGCCACCAGCGGGTCAGCTGCGATGACCGTGATCTCGCCGGCCAACTCCGCTATCGGTGGCTGTAAAGGGGAAGGTGCAGCGACAGCCATGCTGACCGCGTCCCCCGCGCCACCCTTTGCGCCAACATTCGACGCGTCGCCCGCCGTGCCCTCGCCGACCGACAAGCCAACACCGAGGCGGAGACCGGTGCGGCCTCGCTGACCGGCAAGGCCGGAGCCAAAGCGAAGACCGCCAGGCCGACCATGCTGCCTGCTGCAACCTCGCTGATCGCCAAGGGGAACACCGCCAGAGAGACCGCCACCATCCGCGTGCGTCAGGCCTGGCCACCACCCACACAACCGAAGGACGCCCCGGTTGAAGGAGGAGGACGGAGACAGAATGGCCTGTCGGGCCCCTCGGAGGAAGGCGACCGTCATTGACACCACTCAAGGAGCCAGCCTTGTCACAAGGGGGCCCTGATGCCAAGGAGAATGATAGACGGAATATCTCTCACTATGTTGATAGCATGCAACCATGTACATATATAGGCTGAGAGCATACCATAACCATCAACCGATTTATAGAAGTAGATATCGGGAGGTTTGGATACAATCAGCACAAGGAAGGAAACAACCTATACAGCAGCTATCGCTAACATGCCCCTGCAGACTGATCATCGGTTGGACGAATGTTCAGGCTGGAGCGAAAATCAGCAAAGATCAGAGTCGTCAATCCCTTGGTGAAGATGTCGGCGTATTGAGAGTTGGTCGGGACGTGAAGAACTCGAACGACACCAACAACAACTCGCTCACGAACGAAGTAAAGATCGATCTCAACATGCTTCGTGCGTTGATGTTGCACGGGATTGGTCGAGAGATACACAACACTGACATTATCACAGTAGACAAGGGTGGCGTGGGATGGTGGAGAAGACAGCTCACGGAGGAGTTGGCGAAGCCAACTTGTCTTAGCAACAACATTGGCAACAACCCGATACTCAGCCTCGGCACTGGAGCGAGACACTGTGTGTTGACGTTTAGATGACCACGAAATCAGATTGTCCCCAAGAAAAATGGCATAGCCTGAAGTGGACCGACGGGTGTCAGGGCAACCGGCCCAGTCAGCATCTGAATAAGCAATCGGATCATGTCATGGGGAGCGCTGAAAGTGAAGGCCAAAATCTAGTGTGCCCCGAACATACCGAAGAATCCTTTTAAGTGGAGCGAGGTGCAACTCACGAGGGTCATGCATATGAAGGCAAACCTGCTGAACAACATAAGTGATATCGGGCCTGGTAAAAGTGAGATACTGCAGAGCACCAGCTAGACTGCGATAATTTGTAGGATCGGCAATCGGAGGACAATCATCGGAGGAGAGCTTGGCACAGGTGTCGACTGGAGTTGTGCAGGGTTTGCAATTGGCCATGCCTGCGTGGTCCAGAATCTCCAAACTGTACTGTCGTTGACTGAGGGTGAGACCGGTAGGGGTGCGAGTCACACTGACGCCCAAAAAATGGTGCAAGGCGCTAAGATCCTTCATGGAGAATTCCGACTGAAGGGCAGATATCGTCCAATGAAGGAGAGGATCGGAGGATGCAGTCAACACAATATCATCAACATATAGCAGAAGATAAACCAGATCGGCCCCCTTCCGATAGATGAACAAAGAAGTGTTAGACTTAGCCTCAGAAAAACCGATGGAGAGGAGAAAAGTGACAAACCGATTGTACCAAGCCCTGGGGTGCTTGCTTAAGGCCATAGAGAGAATTGTTCAGTTAGCAAACCAGATTGGGTCGGCTGGAATCGACAAAACTAGATGGTTGGATGCAGTAGACAGTCTCATCAAGAGTCCCATGAAGAAAGGCATTTTTGACATCCAGTTGATGAATTGTCCAATTCCGAGAGACAGCCAGGCTGAGAACGGTGCGAACTGTTGCCGGCTTGACAACAGGACTGAATGTCTCATCGAAATCAACGTCGGGTCATTGAGTGAAGCACGTCGTGTCGTTGAGTGAAGCCACGGAGGACCCAACGAGCTTTGTAGCGGTCCAAGGTGCCGTCGGCCTTAAACTTGTGCCAAAAAATCCATTTGCAGGTGACAATGTTGGCACAATGTGGAAGGGGGACCAAACTCCAGGTGTTGTTAGCCATCAATGCGGAGAACTCTTCCTCCATGGCCGCCCGCCAATTTGGATCGGCAAGGGCAGCACGGTAGGTCTTGGGGATAGGGGACAAGGCCACCGTATTCAAGTTCATCCGTGAGGTCGGAAGGTGGGTTCCAGCCTTGCCACGGGTCACCATGCCATGAGAGTTGCCAACTGGAGAAGCACCAAAACCGGTGGTCGGCAGGCGCGCAACAGGTGCGCGGACGCTGCGAGCTCGGGTTGGAACACCGAGCGGAGGGAGTTGCAGGAGTGAAGGGCGTCCAGCACCCTGAGGCGACCCATGAGCGGCTGGGGCAACGAAGAGCCCATCATCTCGAGGCGGCTCGCGAGCAGCAGAGGCCCGATTGGTGTCTGGAGGCGTTCGTGGGCCGGTAGGTGAAGGTGGCCCAATGGGAGAGGGCGGCCTAGCGGGGGAGGCTAGACCAGCGGAGGAGGCCGGGCCCCGCCCAGCTTGCTCCAGTGGGTGCGCCATGGGCCGTGAGGCAGGCCGGCCCAGACCGATGGGCGTAGGGACAGGGGCTGTAAAATCGTCCAAAAAATCCAAGTTAGTAGCACAAGTATCTTTAGAAGATAAAGTGGCAAATGGAAACATGTGCTCATCAAAAACCACATGCCGGGAGATAATAACCTTATTCGAAATGGGATCAAAACACTGGTACCCTTTTATGCTCAAGAGGATATCCAAGAAAGACGTAGAGGACGGAGCGGGGGAGAGTTTGTTGGGTGCAGTGGTGGAAAGGTTAGGATAACAAGCGCAACCAAAGACACGAAGATGGTCATATGTGGGATAGATGCCATAGAGAGCAAAAAAGGGTGTGTGGTGGTTTAGGGTTTTCGTGGGATGGCGATTGATGAGGTGGGTAGTAGTGTGGAGGGCGTCAACCCAGAAGGAACCAGGGAGACTGGCTTGGAACAAGAGGGAACGAATAATATTATTAATGGACCAAAGGATGCGTTCAGCTTTACCATTTTGGGGGGAGGTGTGGGGGCAGGACATCCGCATGGTGACGCCGTTGGTGAGGAAGAAGGTACGGGCGGCGGAGTTGTCGAACTCACGACCATTGTCGCATTGAATGCTGCGGATGTTAGTGGAGAACTGAGTGGAACGTAGGCAAAAAAATGTGATAAGGTAGTGAACGTGTCAGATTTCAAACGAGGGGAAAGGTCCAAGCAAAGTGAGAGTGATCATCAAGAATAACCAAGTAATATTTGAAACCAGAGACACAAGCAACAGGAGATGTCCACAAATGACAATGAATGAGTTCAAAATTGGCCAAGGCCCTAGTAAAGGAACCTGTAAACGGTAGGCGAGTATGATGTCCAAGTTGACAGGCGTGACACACTGAGGGACCTCCACGGGGGTTAGGAATGACGGTGTGGTGAGCCAGGCGAGAAAGAGCTGCGTGACCAAGGTGCCCAAGCCGGCGATGCCAGAGGGCGGTGGAGGAAGTGGTAGCTTGAAGAGAGCTGTCGATAGTCCGGAAGAAGTGTGCCGAGAAGGAGTAGAGGTCGCCGAAACTATTGCACCTGGCGATCACGGTCCGGGAGACTAGATCCTTCATAGTGAAACCAAATTTGTCAAACTCAATGGAAAGGTTATTGTCAGTAACAAAGCGACACACGAAAATGAGATTTTTAATAATGTCGGGAGAAACAAGGACATTGTTAAGATAAAAGAGTCTATCAGAGTGATAAAAGGAGACATTTCTGGTTGAGGTGAAAGGGAGAAGGGAACCGTTACCGACAATTATGTGGGAGGGGGTGGAAGAGGTGGGCTGGGAAGGAGAGGAAAGGATACCGGCGTCCGATGTCATGTGGGAGGAGGCACCCGTGTCCATATACCATTCCGTGGAGGCCGGTGGCTGCAGCGTGCTGGTGTGAAAGAGACCGGCGAGGGTCTGTTGATCCCAAGATGGAGCGCTGGTGCCGTCGGGGCCATACCAAGCCGGCTGTTGCCGGCCATACCAAGCCGACTGTTGCTGAGGAGCCGGCTGGACAGCTTGCATGGCCGGTTGCTGCTGAAGACCGAAAGCTTGGACGAGGGAAAACTGGGCCGGCGACCCAGCGAAGCGCACGAAGGAGGCACCACCTGGTCGAGGGACGAGCAGGCTGGGGGCGCGAGGAGCTGGGCCGGGCCACATCTGAATGGTGCCGGCCCAGGGATAGAAAGGCGTGGGCCAGTTTAGGGCGAGGAGAGCCCTGGTAGCCGCCACCGCTTTGGTTCGTCTGGATGCCACCGCTGCCATTCCGGCCATTGTGCCGATTGCGGGAGCGGCCGCGATTGCGGGAGTTCCCGCCACCCCCGCTGCCACCATGTCCCTGGTTGACCGGAGTTGTCGTAGCCGGTAGCGTGCATCGGATTCATGCTGCCGTTGCCCTGGTTGCCTGGAGTGGAGGGCTGAGGGCGGTTGCCGCCGTTGCCGGTGGAGGCGATGAAAGCGGTGGATGCGGTCGAGCGTTGTCCCTTGGTCAGTTCTTCAAGCAGTAGCTGAGAGCGCACCATGACGAACGAGAGGAAGGGGGTGTTGGCTTTGAACTGGAGTAATCTCTCTCTCACAAAGTCTTTTGTATTTTGATCGCTCACCCACACAAATAAACGATGACAATGTCTGCTCACTCTCTCACACTCGGCTGTGCACTATGGGGAATCTGGCACGGCAAGAAACTGAAACAGAGTATCAAGGACACAGCGCTTGTGCGGATAAACTACCGCGTTTTTCTCTATTTGACTCAAAAACGAATACAAGATATGCTTACATATTTATAGTACTAACTATCGAACCAGGTCACCTACTTGATCTGGTTTTTATGCATATGCTAACCTTGAGGAAAACGAAACTGAAACAACTAACTTTGAACAGAAACGTTCTTCAGAGAATTTTCGCGCGTCGCCGCGCATGTAGGATCCGGGGCGTTGCTTGATCCGCGTCGTCCGGGGTTTGGGGCCACGCCAGGAGAAAAGATCAACATTCTCCCCCTTTATCCTGGAGTGGCCTGAGATCACGGACACCTAAAAGATGTCGCATTGTTGCCAGCTTTGCCGCCGGCAGTGCCTTCGTCAAAAGATCAGCTCGTTGCTCCTCTGATCGAATGAACTCGACAACAATCTGTCCTCCCTCGACACATTCACGGATAAAATGAAACCTTGTGTCAAGATGCTTGCAGCGCCCATGAAACACCGGGTTCTTCATTAGCACGATCGCGGACTTGTTGTCGACAAACATTTTCACGGCATCGGTGATTCTCCGATCAGTTCCGCCATCAAACTCCTTAGCCACAACGCTTGACATGCTGCAGCCGTCGCCGCCACGAACTTGGCCTCACATGAGGATAAGGCCACCGTCTTCTGCTTCTGGGAGTTCCACGCAACAAGTGAATGGTTGATGTAGAACGCCATGCCGCCGGTGCTTTTTCGATCGTCGAGGTCGCCGGCCATATCACTGTCTGTGTAGCCGGTGATCACCTCTGCTCTTCCCTCATTGCCATACACCAAACCGCAATGCACTGTCCCTTTCAAATACCTGAGAATTTGCTTGACCGCCTTGTGATGGAGCACTGTCGGCCTCTCCATGAACCGGCTTGCCACTCCGACTGCATACGCCATGTCTGGCCGCGTGTGGAGCAAGTACCTGAGGCACCCGATGACGTGCCGGTACTCCGTAGTATCCACTGGATGTCCTTCTCCATCCTTGTGCAGCTGTGTTCTAGGCTCCATTGGAAATTTTGTTGGATTGCAGTCATTCATTCCGAATTTCTCCAACACCTTCTTTGCATACGCTGCCTGCTTGATAGATATTGCTCCTTCCTCTTGCATTACTTCGATCCCCAAATAGTAGTGTAGCAGCCCTAGGTCGCTCATCTCAAATTGAGACATCATTTGCTCCTTAAACTCGGTGATGGCAGCTGGATATTTTCCTGTTATGATCAAGTCGTCAACGTAAACACCAACGATGACACCTGTTCCTGCATCTCCTCGCCTGTATACTGCTTGCTCCTGAATACACCGCGTGAACCCGAGTTGCTTCAGACTTCGATCAAGCCTCGCGTTCCATGCTCACGGAGCTTGCCGCAGCTCATATAGTGCTTTATGGAGTCGGTAGACAAGTTCCTCTTGCAGCTCTCCATTTAAGAATGCTGACTTGACATCTAGGTGATGCACTTGCCACCCTCGATTCGCTGCAACAGCAAGAATAACTCGTACTGTGTCGAGGCGGGCAACTAATGCAAACACCTCGTCAAAATCGATTCCTCGTCAAAACAGAACAAAAACAGTAACATAGCCAGATAGCTGTTGCTGTAATGCTGTTTCAAAATAACCTGCATGAACTTCAGCATCACAACTAATCAATTCAAGTCTGAACTTTTCCGAAAAATAAATAACCAACTTAAGTCTGAACATTTTAGAAAAAATAAACAACCAACTCAACTCTGAACTTCTCTGAAATTCAGACTTGAGAGTCCGAACTGAATCAAACTCATGCAGAGTACATTTTGGCACAAACAATAGAATCAAGTAAATATTTTATTCCAACGAAAAAAGATTACAAAAAGTGCAACTTAAGCACATTTAATTCAACCAATCAATAACTAATGATCTCAGCTTTGCTAATAAATACAGAGGCTATCAGAGGACTAAGCTCCTATAAATCGCTGCTTCTCTATATACATAGCACAATAGAACTGCTTCTCTATATACAAAGCATAATATCATAGGCCGGAGCCGCCCTGATCAGCGATGTCAGAGATGTAGTCACCGTCTTGGTTCACCATTGCCGTAGGAGGAAGAAAGGGCTCCTCGAGCAGAGCAATCTCTGACACGGCGCTACCGCAGCTCTGGTCGTCCATGGAGGCGAAGCCGAAGCAGCCAAACATGTCATCCATGCTCTCTGGAAACCCAAAGAACATTGGCGCCTCATCGTTTTGGTTGTCCAGCGATGACACCCAAGACGGCGACAGCGCCGGTGCTGCACGGCCACCACCACCACCTGCTTCGGCTTCATGGCCACCTTCTGCCGGAGAGTCCAATGAGAGAAGCTTCATCTCAGCCTCATGGATTAACCCGGGAATATTAGCAAACACCTTGGAAGAATCGTCCACCACGCCGGAGCAGCTTTGATCGGCGCAGTCAGAGTCACTGGAAAGATCCACCACTGCTGAAGGAGAAGGAACGGCACTGGGGCAGCCCTGATCGGCATAGTCGTCGTCATGGTTCACCATTGCCGCAGGACGAAGAAAGGGATCCTCGAGCAGAGCAGTCTCCGACACGGCGCCAGTGCAGCTCTGTTTGTCCATGGCGGCGAAGTCGAAGCAGCCAACCAGGTCATCCATGCTCTCTGGAAACTCAAAGAACACTGGTGCGTCGTCGTTTTGGTTGTCCAGCGATGACGCCCAAGATGGCGCCGTTGCTGCACCACCACCGGCACCGGCTTCCTCCGCTGGCAAGACGATCAGGCCGGGAAGAGCAGCAAACACCAGGGATGAATCATCCACCACACTCGAGCAGCCCTGATCAGCGCCATTAGAGTCATCGGCTTGGTTCACCACCTCTGCAGAAGGAGGAACGGGCTGTGGTGGCGGCTTGCGGTGCTCGAGCAGAGTAGTCTCCGCCACGGCGATCTGGGGGGCGTAGCATGCTCGACCGTCGTCGTCGTGGGTGCTCTGATCGGCGCCGTCAGAGTCACTGGGAAGGTCCACCACTGCTGAATTAGGAGGAAGAAGGGCGCCGGAGCCGCTCTGATCGGCGATGTCAGAGATGTAGTCATCGTCATGGTTCACCATTGCTGCAGGAGGAAGAAAGGGCTCCTCGAGCAGAGCAATCTCTGACACGGCCCTACCACAGCTCTGGTCGTCCATGGAGGCGAAGTCGAAGCAGCCAAACATGTCATCCATGCTCTCTGGAAACTCAAAGAACATTGGCACCTCGTCGTTTTGGTTGTCCAGCGATGACACCCAAGACGGCGACGGTGCTGCACGGCCACCACCACCACCTGCTTCAGCTTCATGGCCACCTTCTGCTGGAGAGTCCAATGGGTTGTGCACGGCATACTCAAGCAGAAGCTTCAGCTCAGCCTCATGGATTAACCCGGGAAGATTAGCAAACACCATGGAAGAATCGTCCACCACGCCGGAGCAGCTCTGATCATCCATGCTCTCTGGACCTCCGACATCAGCGAACACTGGCGCCTCCGTGACACCTGATGAGGAATGGTTCTTGTTGTCCGGCGACGACGACACAGATTGCGCCGGTGATGCGCCACCACCGGCGTCTGCTTCAGCTTCACGGCTTCCTTGTGGCATAGAGACGAACAGGTTGCGCGCGGCGAACTCAGGCACAAAACTCTGCAGCTCATCCTCATCGATTGACACGGGAAGATCAGAAAACACCATGCAAGAGTTGTCCCCCATGGCAGAGCAGCTCTGATCAGCTCCGTCAGAGACAGAGTTCACCACCACTGCAGGAGGAGGAACAGGCTGTGGCGGAGGCGCCAAGTCCTCTGCTACGGCGCGCCTAGGGGCAGCGGCAGCGCGTGCTCGACCGTCGTCGTCGTGGGTGCTCTGAGATTCCGGTTCCCTCTTGCGCTTCTTGCCGTGGCCGCTGAACCGGATGCGGTAGAGTCGTATCGGCGACGAGGCGAGCTCGGCCGGCGCCGTGACGGCGTACTCGTGCATCACCCACCCCGAGCTGCCCTTCTCTCCGTCTGCGAAGAAGCTGAGGACGTACTTGCGCCAGGTGACCTCCAGGACGCCGCCATCGTTGGGGACGAGTAGCTTCTCGCCATCGACGAACATCCTCTGCCCCTGCCAGTACCCTGAACCCTCGACGGTGCGCTTCTGCCGGCTTCCCTTGCCGTTCTTGGCGCGCGCTTCCGCGAAGAGGAGCACCTCATCGCCCCGGACGTGATCCGCAAGAAGCCTCCATGGCGGCGCGCTGAGGGGATCGGCCTCGAGGATGAAGCCGTCGAGAGGGAGGGGCTTACCTTGGATGCGCGCGAGGAGGTAGCGGGCGACGAGCTCGTCGTCCTTGGGGTCAAACCTGAGGCCCGGAGGGAGCCCATCTGCCGCCGCCATGGCTCGATCCGCAGCAGGGGAATTCTAGGGTTTGGTTGGGGAGAGAGGAGAGGAGGCGATTCGAATCGTGGGGGGGATGGGGATGGGAGCAACGGATAGGAGAGGCAATTTAAAGGCGGCGCCTTCGCGGGATCAGCCTCGCGCGCGCGGAAATATCAGGGGAGGCGCTGCCGCGTGGAAAGTTCCTTTTTAAGTTTGATGAAAATATCATTGTCTTTGCCATTTAGTTTGAAAGCTTCAAAATTCGACCTGAAATTAGTTTGAATTTTGTCGTGCCGCTAAAAGATGTACGTACGTCTTGCAGGAGATGGCGCTGGAACAGGACAGAAAACAGAGTTTCAGTTTGCAGCCTATTGCCAATTCATGAACACAAACAGGACACTGAAACAGTGGAGAAAACAGAGTTTCTGTTGGAACCTGATTGACTGTACTCTGCTTAATTTCAGGCCAATGGATCAGCTTGGGAAAAACAAATCTGTGATTTTCCACTAAAAAGGAGTTAGAACTTAGAATGAACTTTATGTGTAATTGTCTACCACTCAAAAGAGGATTAGCAGTTAGTAGAACACATACTTCAACATTGTACTGCCCATGTGATATGTAAAAAAATGACCAAAGATGAGTTAAAAGACAGGGGTTTGTGGAAATCCTGCAAAACTGATATCATCTGACATATCTTCTGTTATATTGTCCGATGTGAGTAGTTCAGGTCAAGATCACAGGATGAAAAAAATCATCTAGTAGAGTTACAACTGATACAATTGTCTAAAATATACATGACACAAGATTCACATTGATTTACACACTACTTCAGTTTTTTTTCGCGAACACGCAAAATTGTTTGCATGTCAATGTATTAGAAGGAAAAGAGAATAGATACAGAGCGCAAACAACCCGGCCAACCCATGCCCAGGGAGGGGAGGAGGGAAAAGCAAAACCAGAAAAAAGAGAAACTGAACAAGCTACAACGACGGTTAAAACGCGACTCCGAGTAATAGGAGGGGTAGAGCCACGCTACACTCCCAAGAAGTCTCCAAAAACGGCAAGGCCAACTAGGGACCACAACTAGCCCTTTATGAGTATTGACTCCAGGGTCGCTGAGAGTGAAGAAAGCACCGAATCGAAAACCCTAGAGTTTCGCTCCTTCCACTGCTGCCAAGAGACCAGAAGAACCAGGGAGTTGAAGCCGGCGGCGAAGGTGCTTAGGTAGATGGGCCCAAGCAACGGCCATCAGTCCTAGAGCTGGCTATGACGGGGAGGAGAGAGGGCTGCCTAGCAAGGAGGCAAAAGCACATGGAGCCAGACCTACCGAGCGAACACACACTCAAGAAGGATGTGGTTCGCCATCTCAAGCTCTTGCGTGCAAAAGGGGCAAGCTGTTGATGAGAAAATTTCCCACGCACTGGCCCGAGAGATTTGCTTTACTCTAATGCAAGTTCAAAGTATTGATTCGAGGTTCGTAGGCGTGCCAGTTGGTTTATTCCTGCAACCAACGAGAAACTAAAAACAGAAAACAAAGTTAGATTGATAGCCGATCGGCTGGTGGCCGACGACGTATCCCTTTAGTGTTGTGCCCATGCAACTTGCACTGAATCGGCAGCAACTAGATTCGTCCGATCGGCTGTAGATGTTAACAATATACAATCCAAATCTTAAAACATGTTTAAATCAAGTGATTGGGATAGATTGATAGTATACCAAGATAAATAAATCACTTAAATCTGAACATATCACAAGGCAAGAATTGTACATGTTTACATCATAGCCGAAGAGATAAATCTAATATGTATCAGCTAATACTCTGATACTGCTATATACAAAGATATCATAACAGACTAAATACATTAAACAAGAAGCAATCAAATATTAAGATGACTTAATACATTGATAACAAGATTAATATATTTAGTATAATGAGATCTTAATATAAATGGCAGATTTAACATATCAAGCAAAACTAAAACCTGCAAGACAGTTAAATCAGGTAAGATCGGTTGAAACCCCGATACTATCCCTAATAGCAATCATGAAGCAAATAAGATCTTTATGATTCTAAGGGCGACTTAATAGATCGAACCTAACCGTTGCAGCATAAAGTATCAAAAGAAGCATAGGATCTAAAGTAGCTTAATGACAGCCTTTCAAGATGGTAGATATACTATATAATCTTGATCAACAATGAGATCTAATCCTATCGGCTGTCATCTAGCAATTGATGCTAGCCGATTGAAGGTTAGACCGCAACATTGATCTAAATTATATAGCATATATGATAACTGTGTAGATTACGATAACAAGATTATAGTATCATGATAATGGAAACACTAATCCCGAGAATGCAAGCCGCTTGTAACAAGAGTTGCTTCTCATCGGAGATCGAAGTCCAATGCATCCCAACTTGAAGCAAGAACTTGTCGAGAGTAAACTAAAAGAAAGGGTGACGGTGCGCCGAAATTGTATTGATCTGATTGTTGATTGATACTTAAAGGGTCTTGGGTCATATTTATACCCAACTACAAAACATAGTCCTTATCGGACCCGGCTCTTATCTCTAATACTACTCAAATTACAGATATGCCTAAAACAAACTTTCACCGACATTATCTATAAGGAAACTACTTAAAATATCCTAATTAATAGATACAATTGCTTTTCCTGGACTCTATCCATGTATGGCAATCCTTATGAAGCACTGGAAACCGAATCCAATAATGATCTTCATGCCTTCCCATCGGGATTGGTCACATTTAGTTATTCCAATCGGAATCGGCTATGCCAGACACCTTATCCGATTCGATCTCGGCCAATTGACTCCTCAGCCGATTCGAACATTAACCGATGCGCACTCTATTTCTGAGAATCGCGCATTCCTCCAATTCCGCTTCAATTGTAGCTTCAAACCCGGGGATTGGCTTGCCAAATTTGGTGTGCAACACATGCCCCCAAGTCCATGATATTGTTAATGTTGCGGATTTTGTATGATCCTACCCTCCGAGAAAACCTAGAGCATTTCCGTTTTGGCCATTACCACGCCTCTTTAAATAACGCCTAAGCACATCGAAAAAATTCACGCCGTCAATTGCGCACTCAAAGCCTTCAGCCGGAAAACTCCTCAAATCTCTCCAGCGATCCCCTCGGAGCTCCCAAGAAACTGCGACGACCTCATCCACGCCAATGGCATCTTCATCTGCTCCCTCTCATGCCCCATCGGCCGAGTTTGCCGAGGTAAGTTCTATCGGCTGAATCTCCTTTCTTTTCGTTTACAACCGTGGATCTGCATTTGCGGTGTTTTTACGATTTGCTTTCTTTCTTTCCATTGTAGCACCTTGCTCATCAGATTGCTGTCCCTAGTCTGCTTCATGATGAATGGTACTTTTTAGGCCCAATTGGCAACATAGATCCCACTGAAGTTATCAATGTCGAAACCAATAGGATACCCTATAGGACCTCGAACCCTAGCATAGCACATTGGAATGGCACATTCAAATATTGGCCTTCAACCGACAAATCTTGGCCAGCCTGGAACGCAAGAATGCTAGCTAGCAAACATACCCATTGGGATGAAGTGGGTATAGCTCAGTGTTTAGCTCTCACGATAGCCGATCCGCCCAAGGATGAACCCCTTATGTCGGCTGCAGCTTATTTCTGGTCCAATACCTTTAACGTATTCTTCTTCCAACAAGGACTCATGACGCCTACTCTGATCGACATGGTCATGATAACTAGACTAGACATAATGTCATCGGCTAATCCTAACCGATTTGATGCCAAGTGTCAATACTCCTTCAAAACAAAGGCCATTGGAGGTTGGAACGGTTATATAAACCTGAACATGGGTGCCAGATCTATTAGCCCCAGAGAGCATGTTGCCTTCTTAATGATGTGGCTTGAGAAATTTGTCTTCTATGGTTCTAGCTGTGGCCCCACAACCAACTGCAACAAATAGCTGATGCTCTAGTGTCGAGAGAAAAAAATCCCCTTAGGAAAATATTTGCTGGGCTATCTCTACCAAACTCTCAACATGGCATTGGCCAAGATTGCAGCCAACTCAACCATAGGAACTGGAGGCCCTTGGTGGTTTTTGCAGCTATGGCTAGTCCTCTTGACTCAGACAATTGTTGGCAGACCCAATCTGGCAGACGCTAGATTCCCTAGGGCAGAGCCGACTGTGAAAAATGACGATGAAGAAGTGACTACACGTAGGTGTATGTCCTTTGGAGAAGCTGCCTCAACTCACCCTGGCTCCAAGTTGTCGAATCAACTGCTCGCCCGATTGGTTCACTGGCTTCTGTGACGGTTTTTCTAAGAATAATCGGACCTGGTTCTTTTACTCACGCTGCCCAGAATTTGACCTCCCTTCATATTTCAACTTTGATGAGCTCAACTCTGAAGAATTTGAAAAACCAAGGGAAATCTTCACCACTGCCATCACCCCTTGTATTCCGCCGATCGGCATTCATCAAGGCAGAAATGTTTTCAAGTCTTATGAGTTCTACCACCCAACATCGGCTGCCAAACAGATTGGACTAGGACAATTGCCGATTGGACTGTATTTCATAGACAAAATCCAAACAAGGGGTGAGATCACCTCAAGAATAATGATGGATCGGTTGATGAATATGGAGGGCCCCTCTCTTGGCAGCATAGGTACTTTGGAATTGGCTTTAAAGAGGAGCTCAACATTTGACAGATGGTGGATTGAGTTGAAAAGACATATTTTCCATCAGCCATCTTCCATGTATCTCACCACACTCTTTCCGCACTCAATCCCCGATGTGAGTACCTCCTTTCTCTGTCAATTTATTTAAATTTCTTCAAGCTATCAGCTGACATTGTTTAAGACTTAACCATTGTCTTCCTCTTTTTTGCAGACAACCGATTCTTCTCCCCCTCCTGTGAGCAACTCAGGGGTTGAGATCCATCATGCCTCAGGGCTGATCCCAAATGGTGGTGGGCTTGCTCCATCCATCATCGGCTTCAATGCGTCGAAGGTGGGAACCTTGCTACATGGCCAAACTCGCGAGGTGCTGTCAAGGAAGAAGAGGGCCAAGCCGTCGGCTGCTGGTCCATCAGCTGTGCAGAAGAAAAAGTTGAAGAAGCAAAAGACAGCCCCAGCCGACAGCTTGCCATCTTTGGATCCGAGCATGGAACAGGCCCTCAATCAAGAAGAACTGGATGAAGAAATTGATCAATTTGTTGAGGAAGCGGCGACCGAATCAAGTGATTCGAGCAAGTACGCACCAACACCATCAGCCAATGATCAGCCTCAAAAAACTCCTTCTCCTCCGTAGCGTCCTTCTCGCCCTCAACCAGTAAGCATCCTTGAAGCTTGATTAATTGAAAACATTCTCGTCTTGTCCTTAACCAAACTCCTTTGTTTGCAGCATAAAAGATTGGCTCAACAGCAACCATGCCCAACCTCACCAGTAATCGCAGAACTCATCTTTTCTTCTTTGTTAGCTCGCCGATTTTAACTAACACTTGTCTTTTTGTGTAGCCCCCTTAGTCTCCATCGGTTGCCCCCATTGCTTAAAGTGAGCACACTCCATCGGCCAGGGGTAGCCACCATATTGAAGAGGCAAAAACAACTCCAGCTCCCACAGTCAAGGTAAAAATTTCCTCAGGATCAGTCGGCTATTTAAATTCCTTTATACTAAAACAAGCTTGACTCTTGATCTGTAGGCCTTAGCCGATATGTTTTCATTTGACATAAGGGAGTACGTTGGTGAGGAAGAAGAGATTACTAGCCAAGCCCAGGCTCCTATAGCCGATGAGCTTAAAGAAAAGCTCTTGGATATTGCTCATCAGCTGGAAAGCTCACTGGATCACTTGATCACCAACTGTGGGCCAATCAAAGCCAGATTCGAAGAAATTGAAAGCCAGCTTCCAGATGATGTAGCCGATACTATCTCACAAGCTTCCCACCTCGATCAACATCGGCATAAGCTGGAAAGGGCTCGGCAACAGATGGCTGAAAGGAGGGCAAAGGCCAGTCTCGAAGCTATGATCGAAGCTAATCGGCAGTCCGTTATTGCCGAAAAAGCCAAGCTGGATGAGATGGTTGCCGGGCCAACTTCCATTGGATCCAACATCGATCGGCTAAAGAAAAAGAAAGCTGAACTTATCGCCGAGTTGGAGAAGTGCAGGGCTAAACTGGCATGTGAAGAGCAAAAGCTAGCCGATCTCCCAAAGGCCACTGAGGAGCAAAGGGCTAAATTAAAATCTTCAATACAATATCTGGGAGATTTGAGGAAATCACTGAAGGTGGTTCCAGGAACCGATGCAGCTGATGCCCAAACAATAGACAAGATTGAGCAGATTAGGCTAAGCGCGATATCGGCCATCCATGATTTAACCGGCAACTAAGCCGATCTTGTAATAGGGATAGCTCGTTTGTAACCTCAGAACACTTGTAATATATTCTCTTGTATGTATCGGCTCTTTTTGTATCAGCAAACTTCAACCTCATGTTGTGTAATATAATTTGTGTCGATTCTGAAATCTCCCTTGTCTCGAAAAATGTTCAAAGTTTGCAAAAAATTTGAAGTCCACTGATGATTTTATATATGTATGTGCCCCCCTAATTTTTCAATGCTGACCTCGATCATTGACAAAATTATAAATTAACGAAAGACGATCAAAATAAATCGGCCATCACATATTGGCTATGCACAACCGATTTAAACAACCTGAAAAATTCAAGGGACAAACTTGTGTTTATTTTCTAAAGGCGATGTGTATAAGCATAAACACATCGGCTATCATGTATCGGCATAAACTGAGCCGAATCACAAGTTGATCCAAATACTGGATAATATTTCTTCAAATATTTTCCATTTAAAGCCCTTCCAGACACCTCTCCATCCAATCCTTCTAGCATGTAGGCTCCCTTGGAAACACATTTATGGATCTTAAAGGGCCCTTCCCAGTTAGGTGACCATTTGCCAAATTTATTCTCTTGTACCAATTGGCAAGATTAATTTCCAAACTAGCTCGCCTTTTGAAAATGATTTAGGCACAACTTTCTTGTTATAATGACGAGCAACCCTTTCTTTATCCCTTTTCCAAAGCAGCCTTTTCCAAAGCACGCATCTTGAACAAAACCAAGTCTTTTGATTCATCCCCCATTAGATTGTGATAATCATCGGCTGTTAATTCATCTTGCAGTTGAATCCTTCTTGAGTCGATGAGACTTTTCCATGGTAGTACAAATTCATGCCCATATACCAATTTGTAAGGAGGCACTTGGATTGATCCATGACAAGCCATCTGATAGGACCACAATGCTTCGGCCAATCGGCTATGCCACTGCTTGGGATATTCAGAAATCTTCCTCTTTATCAGTTTGATCAAACTTTTGTTGGATGCTTCTGTCTGTCCATTAGCATGTGCATAATATGGTGAAGAATTCAACAAGTTAATCCCCATGCTTTCTGCAAATTGGACGAACTCATCCGAGACAAAGATAAACCCATGATCAGTTGTAATCGTTTGAGGGACACCGAATAGGTAAATGATGTGTTCTTGAAGTGTCTCGTCATCCATCGGCTCAGTAAACTGTTCCCTGTCTTCATTTCTCAGCTTGAGAGATTGTTCTTCCTTGGCCTTGACTTCGTCATCAGACATCTTGTTGCAATTATGGGTCCGCCGAGCCATGTAAAAAGATATGTTGTCCAAAACACGGTCCCACTGGGCGTGCCAAAAATGTGTTGACGAGAAAAATCAACACGTCGGCCTGGGAGATCTGCTTAGCTCCAGTGCAGGTCCTAGAATAGATGAAGCGCGAGGGTGCCAGTCAGTTTGATCCTGCCACTGACAAGATATGTAAAGCAACCGATTATGAAATGTATCAACCGATCGGCTAATATCCAGAACAGCCGATGCTGATATCAACCAATGTAGTTAAGTCTTGATCCATCGGCTGTGTTCTTAACAGACATCTATATAAAGGTGACCGGCTGACAATAACATGATAATATATAACATCATGAACCAATCACATGATAAAGTAGATACTGATTTAAAGATTAAAGCACACATCGGCTATCCAGAACAGTCGATTGGTCGACAGCCGATGCTACAATCGGCTAGATCCAACTTATGTACAATTCTTGCAGACCGATGCAATATCCAGATAACTCACCGGCTGAAACCCCGATGAAACCCTTAGTGGCAGTCAACAGGCAGGCTAGATATTACAGTTCTAATCACGACTTAGTAGATCAAACTGATGCAGCACTAAGTATGAAAAGAAAATCAATTTCTAGACAATCAAGCCCTTAGCTGATTTTCAGGGTGGTAGATGCCTAAGCTAATCTAATCTAATATAACGATTTAGCCGGTATCGTCAGAAACCCTAAAACGAGAGACATCCGATAGAGTCAAATCGAGATACTAAAATTAGATTCAACAGAGACATATGATAAATAATCAGGCAAAGATATCAACTGAATCGAAGCAATCCAAGAGTTCGAATGTACTGATGCAGCCTTGGACGACGCCAACGTAGCCAATACGATTGCCTGAGCCGGCGGGACCTTGGACTTACCCCTTCCCCGAAGATTGAAGCCGATGCAGCCCCGCGTCAGGTGCCAAGTTCCGCCGGATGACAAAGTAGAACAGATAAAAGAAAGGTGGCGATGCGCCGAGTTGTATTGATCGAGAGATGATATTACATGAACCCCAGGCTTACATATTTATACCCGTGGGATGACAAAGATCCTAACAGATTACAAAACAGACTTTCCTAAAGATAAAATAGGAAACTAACAACCTCTTCCTAATTAATAGATACAAGTCGTATCCTCCCTGGACTCGGTTTCTTCTGGATAAGATCTTCTCAAACCGAATCTAACAAGAACCCAACTGCTGGAAATATGGATCCTCCATCGGCTGTCGCAAACTCTTAGCCGATTCTGCTTCGAGCCGATACTAACCCTTAGCCGATAAGGACTCCGGGGCTTACCAAATTTTGGTGTTAATAGATCGTTGCAACTTCAACTTCAATATCTTTAGTCATCAGCTTGTAGCCTGATGCCCCTTGAGCCAAGTCGTTTGCTTCAGCATTCTGCTCTCGAGGGATATGTTTGAAAGTTACTAGCCAAAAACCATCCATCAATTCTCGGCACTTTTGATTGTAGATCATCAATTTGTCATTCTTGCATTCATATTCTCCTGCTAATTGGCTAATGACCAACAAGGAATCGCCTATAATCTCCACAGCATCAGCTTCAACCTTTTTCAAAAGTTGTAAACCCTTGAAGACTGCTTCGTATTTAGCTTGACTGTTTGTAGCGTAAGGCGTAATAGTATAAGCAAATTTAAAACTCGCCCCCTGGGTGATATGATAACCAAGCCAATGCCACAGCCATGAGTGCAAACTGATCCATTAAAAAACAATGTCCAAGGCACCATGTCGATCGAGCTGATTGAATCATCCCGGTGTTCAACAATGAAATCGGCTATAGCTTGACCCTTAACTGCCTTGGGTGATTGATATCTTAGGTCAAATTCTGTCAAAGCAAAAATCCACTTTCCAACTCGCCCTTTCAAAACTGGAGCCGATAGCATGTATTTGACTATGTCGGCTTTTCAAATAATGGTGCACTCGTTGGATAATAAATAATGCCTCAACTTTGTACAAGAAAAATATAAGCACAAGCACAACTTTTCCACATGAGAGTACCTTGTTTCTGCATCCAAGAGTGTTCTGCTGAGATAAAATATTGCTCTTTCCTTGCCTTCAAACTCTTGGATCAAAACTGAACCGATTGCTTTTTCATCGGCTGACAAATACAACTTAAAAGACACTCCCTTCTGTGGATGGATCAAAACTGGAGGGGAGCTTAAATAATCCTTGATGTTGCCCAAAACTTTCTGCTGCTCTGCCCCCAAGTAAACTCTTGCTCGGCTTTTAGCCTTAGCAAAGGCGTGAATGGCTCCATCTTGAGATAAATTAGCAATAAAACGCCTGATGAAATTTACCTTGCCGATCAGAGATTGCAGTTGCTTCTTGTCCTGTGGAAGTTGAATACTCTTGATTGCATTAATACTTCTCTGTGTCACCTTAATCCACCTTTCATGAACAAGAAAACTCAGAAATTGCCCAGCTGATACGTCAAAAGCACATTTGGTAGGATTTATTTTCAAGCCATATTTCCTCGTTCTCTCCAATACTTTCCTTAAATCGGCTATGTGGTCTTCAACCTCCTTGGATTTTACTACAACATCGTCAATGTAGATTTCCACTAAAAAGCCGATTAAGTCATGAAAAATATAGTTCATGGCTCTCTGATAAGTAGCCCCAGCATTTTTCAAACCGAATGTCATGACAACCCATTCTATAAGCTGATTGCACCAGGACACCTAAAAGCAGTCTTATGAATGTCTTCCTCAGCCATAAAAATTTGATTATATCCAGCATTGCCATCCATAAAACTTATGAGTTTATGCCCTGAAGTAGCATCGACCAATAAATCGGCAATCAGCATGGGGTACTCGTCCTTAGGGGTAGCTTTGTTTAAGTCACGAAAATTGATACACACCCTAAGCTTGTCGTTCTTCTTAATCACTGGGACTATGTTCGAAACCCACTCAGCGTATCGGCACGGCCGAATAAAACCAGCATCATACAGTCAAGTAATTTCGGCCTTAATCGCATCATACATATCGGCTTTAAATCTCCTGTGAGGCTGTTTGTATTGCCGATACCCTGGTTTAATAGGGAGCCGATGTTCCACAATCGATCGGCTAAGACCTGACATCTCAAAATACTCCCAAGCAAAACAATCTTTATATTCCTTTAATAAATCAATAAGCTTGGTCCTAAAATGACAAGACAAATTTTTACTAATGTATATCGGCCTAGGCCTATCTCCTGGACCTATATCAACCTCTTCAAGATCGTCGGCTAACATAAAACCTTATCCTAGCTTGCCATCGAGATCGTCCACGGTGTCCTTGGTGTAGACGCTTGAGCCCTCCACGACGCTCTCAAAGTAATAATTGAGGCTATTCGTCTCCAATTGGTTGTATGGTAGAATCGGACACCTTTAGAAAATCAGCCTCCCAAACCTTGCCGAACAAGCAATCGACGTCGTCGATTTTCCAAAGGATTAAATCAGCATTGGCTACGTTTATTGACCTGTCGGCTAGAATGATTTCGATCTTGTCACCTTGCCATTGGATCAAGCTCTGGTGCATGGTAGAAGGGATGCAGCAATTGGCGTGGATCCAATCCCTCCCCAGCAGTAGGCTGTATGACCCCTTCCCGTCGATGACAAAAAAGGTGGTAGGCACTGTCTTACTACCGACGGTCAGCTCAACATTAAGAACCCCTTTTGTTTCAGATGGGTTCCCGCCAAAATCCGTAAGGACCATATTTGTTTTGATGAGCTCATCGGAACCCTTGCCTAGCTTTCTAAAAGTAGCATAGGGCATTAGATTAACAACAGCTCCCCCATCAACTAACATTTTTGACATCGGCTTCCCATTAACAAATCCTTTGAGATAAAGAGGCTTAAGATGCCAATGTCCTGTCCCTTCTGGTTTTTCAAAGATTGCTTGCTCCGGGGACAACACAAGTTTGGCCAGTGACTCCTCAACCATATCTGCATCGGCTTGAGTCGCTTCAAACTCGGCTGGCAACACGAAAACCATGTTAACCGATGCAGAGGCCACAACTTTTCCTTTAGCTAATCTTTTTGCCTTATCGGCCTGAGCTTCATTGGCTGGCACAGTCTTGTTCTTTACGCGCCACTTGTTTCTTTCATTCCTGCCGATGATCGATCTCTTGCCGGACTTCTTGCAACCGACCCTCGCTCTTCAACCGCTGCATCCTCCTTTTCTGTGTCTTTGTGAAAGTGTCGAAGGGGCACCATTGTGTGTTGGCAGTTTCATCCTCATCATCTTCAAAATCCTCTTGAAAGAAATCTTGATGAATTGGGTCCAACCTCTAGTGAACGGGGAGTTTCCTTTGCCTCGGCCGATTCTCTCTGGGCGGCAATTGGCTAGAGCTTTCAGCCTGCTCATCTCCATAACCACTACATGTTGGACAGTCCTTGAGTGATGGTAACCTCATCCCTTGATTCTAGCAAAACCTAAAGAATTCACAGCTCCAATGAGGATCAAAGCCAACGTGTTGCCGATAGTAAACCTCTTCCTACCGGTCATGTTTTCTTGGATGCACTCTATAGACTCTACTCGTCTCTCTTTCTTCGTGTCCCTTCATGAATTTGACCAAACTATCCATCTCTCGGGGGTGATGATCGGCTGATCGACGACTGACATAAACCATGTTAACGGGAAAAGGGTTCCCATCAACCTTCATCGGCTTCTTTGGGTCTTCAAATTTAATTTTCCCTGCCTCTATGGCCGACAAGATTTGCTGACGAAACACCTTGTAGACGTTCGTACTATGGGAACCGGTGTTGTGCCACTTACGTATTTTCTCTTTTTTAACTCCTCGTCGATGGGATGACGTGATTGGCCAGAAGTTGGATATGTTTCTCCCGAAGCAGTAGATCGAAGATTTTGTTGGCTTTAGTAATGTCAAAATTATACTTCTCCTCTTTAGCCGAATTCTTCACCCATTGGCAGGTTATGATCTTTTTGTTCCTAGCCCATTCGGTTGCTGCCACTTCGGTTTCACTATCAGTTGAATCGGAGTCAGAAGCGTAGGCAACGTGGCTAACCTTCTTAAAGGCTTTTTTGGCTTCCTGCAAACGTTGCTCATGGGCAGTGATCTTCTGGGCCAAGTGCTCCAAGCTTTCAAAATCTTGAGCCAAAAATCTCTCCCTGATGGGTGTTAACAAACCCTGGAAGGCAAGATTGGCTAGCTGGGAATCGGATAGCACCAAACTATAGCACCAATTTCTCATGTCTCTGAATCTCTGGATATAATCTTGGACTGATTCGTCGTGCTTTTGCCTGATGATCGTTAAGTCGGACAACTTCATCTTGTGGATGCCGGTGTAGAAGTAGCGATGAAACGGTTTTTCCAAATTGGCTCAATGCTGGACAGAATTGTATGGAAGCGAAGAAAACCAAGTAAATGCCGATCCAGAGAGGGAGAGGGAAAAAAAGCCTAACCCTCAGGGCGTCTGTAGCCGATGCCTCTCCGCACTAGGCTAAAAATTGGCTAACGTGCTCATAGGTAGAAACATTGTCCTGCCCTGAGAATTTGAAGAAATCTGGTACTTTGTATCGGTTGGGCAATGGAACCCTCTCAAAATATTCCGGATATGGGTACCGATACATGTTGCCAGTGTCCTTGGGCTTGAGACCGAACTGCTCTCTCATCACATCGGCAATCAGGTCCACCCAAGCCTTGCTTTGTTGAGGTGCTTCTTGCGCTTGCTGCTGTATCGGCTCATATTGATCAAACTGGAGCGGTCCCTACCGATACGGCATCTGAGGCGAGTGAGGCTGATATTGGTGGTTGAAGTTGCCTCCTGCGTGCTGCTGAGGAGATTGATGCATCATGTGACGTTGCTGATCATGCAGAGGCTGAGAACCGACAGGATGTTGAGGGAAACTTGATGGGTAGGATCCCATCGGCACCTTGGGCAAAACAGGTGGCTGATTTGTGGTGAGCATGGCCTCAATCCGTTCTGGAGAAACCCGAGGAATCTCATAGCCCGTATGCTGAGGTTATGGCCTCATCAGGACCCTGGGTTAAAACTCTGGCGGCTTTGATGCCGACGATGGCACAAATGGCATGAGGGGAACCGATCCTGGCGCCATCGGCTATTCTAGAGGAACCCTCGAAGCAGTCGGCAACCCATCTGTTGCCAAGGCTCTACTGAGGAAATTTGCCCTCAGGGAGGAATACTGGGCCCCTGGCTTGATGTTTAGCTATCCTGGAGTCGACAACCGTACTAATCATGTTGTTGAGGGTATTGACCAATATTCCAGACTGATTGATCAAAGCATGATGGACAACATAATCGATCATGTCTTGGAGATTGTTTAGCTCTGGTCCTTCCTCCTGTTTGATTTCTTGTTCTTTGCCCTTCCTAGAGATTGCTCCAGATTCATCCTGACCTGGGATCTTGACCTTGTATTTTTGGACGATTGTCCCTGATATGGTAAGAGCAAAAGATTGCAGATAATGACTCTGCAACTAGTCTATCATCTCCTTGTATTCAGCCTGCTGCTCACGAGTCAGCTTATCCATGGTGATCAGAATGACGTTGTCCTGGTCAACCTCGGAGGTCTTGATGTCAACCATGGCGTCTGTCTTGTGATCTGAGTCTCACCGAGCGTGCCAAAAGCGTGTTGATGAGAAAATTTCCCACGCATTGGCCTGAGAGATTTGCTTTACTCTAGTGCAGGTCTAAAGTATTGATTCGAGGTTCGTAGGCATGCCACTTGGTTTGTTCCTGCAACCAACAAGAAACTAAAAAGAGAAAACAAAGTTAGATTGATAGCTGATCGGCTGGTGGCCGACGACATATCCCTTTAGTGTTGTGCTGATGCAACTTGCACTGAATCGACAGCAACTAGATTCGTCCGATCAGCTGTAGATGTTAACAGAATACAATCCAAATCTTAAAACATGTTTAAATCAAGTGACTGGGACAGATCGGTAGTATACCGAGACAGTATAAATCACTTAAATCTACAAATCATAAGGCAAGGATTATACATGTTTACATCATAGCCGAAGAGATAAATCTAATATGTATCAGTTAATACTCTGATACTGCTGTATACAAAGATATCATAATAGAATAAATACATTAAACAACAAGCAATTAAATATTAAGATGCCTTAATACATTGATAACAAGATCAATATATTTAGTATAATGAGATCTTAATATAAATGGCAGATTTAACATATCAAGCAAAACTAAAACCTGCAAGACGGTTAAATCAGGTAAGATCGGTTGAAACCCCGATACTATCTCTAATAGCAATCATGAAGCAAATAAGATCTTTATGATTCTAAGGGTGACTTAATAGATCGAACCTAACCGTTGCAGCATTAAGTATCAAAAGAAGCATAGGATCTAAAATAGCTTAATGACAGCCTTTCAAGATGGTAGATATACTATATAATCTTGATCAACAATGAGATCTAATCCTGTCGGCTGTCATCTACAATTGATGCTAGCCGATTGAAGGTTAGATCGCAACATTGATCTAAATTATATAACATATATGCTAACTGTGCAAATTACGATAACAAGATTAGAGTATCATGACGATGGAAGCACTAATCCCGAGAACGCAAGCCGCTTGTAACAAGAGTTACCTCTCGTCGGAGATCGAAGTCCGATGCAGCCCAACTTGAAGCAATAACTTGTCGAGAGTAAACTAAAAGAAAGGGTAGCGATGCGCCAAAATTGTATTGATCTGATTGTTGATTAATACTTACAAGGTCTTGGGTCATATTTATACCCAACTACAAAACACAGTCCTTATCGGACCCGACTCTTATCTCTAATACTACTCAAATTACATATATCCCTAAAACAAATTTTCACCAACATTATCTACAAGAAAACTACTTAAAATATCCTAATTAACAGATACAATTGTCTTTCCTGGACTGTATCTATGTATGGCAATCCTTATGAAGCACTAGAAATCGAATCCAATAATGATCATGCCTTCCCACCAGGACCGGTCACATTTAGTTATCCCAATCGGAATCAGCTATGCCAGACAACTTATCTGATTTGATCTCAGCCGATTGACTCCTCAGCCGATTCGGACATCAACTGATGCGCACTTTGTTTCCGAGAATCGTGCGTTTCTCCAATTCCGCTTCAATTATAGCTTCGAAACCGAGGATTAGCTTGCCTAATTTGGTCGTCAACACAGGCCGAGTGGCTAGCTATGCCACGTCTCTAGAGAAGATCGATTGTCTAGCAGTGCTGCTAAAGCACCAACCAGAGGAAGAAAAGTGCATTGTTCACTGGGCGCTAGGTGTTCAACACCGTACGCCCCTCACGCGCCCGCGTGCCACCCAGCCCTCGCGCGCGTGCCCGCACCACGTGCCGCCACGCGCCGCCCGGCCCTCGCGCACGTGCCGCGCGCGCCCTCGCCACCGCGCCCGCGCCCGCGCCACGCGTGCTCGTGCCGCCCATGCCGCGTCACGTCCGGTCCCCCTCTCCCTCCAGCCACGCCTATAAAAGGGCGGCCCAAGCCCTCTTTCCCCCCCTCGCCACACCGCCCATCCCCCTCCTCCTCGCAGCAAAGCCACGCCGCCGCCGGAGCTCGCGCCGCGCCGACGCCTCCTTTGTCAGCAAGCCCCCTTCCCAGAGCCACCGTCCCACGCCGCGTGACCTTGTGCACCGGCTCGGCCGAGAGAGAGGAAGAGGGAGAGGAGAGAAGCGGAGGGAGCTGAGAGGGAAGAGTGAGAGAGAGGGAGAAAGCAGAGGAAGAAGGAGGCCGGGAGGAAGAAGGAGGGAGGGGAAAGGGAAAAAGAGGAAAAGAATATGAGAAACAAGGGATAGAGAAAACAAACGAAAAGAGAAAAGAAAAAGGAGAAAAAGAAAGAAAAAAAATAAAATAAGAAAGTAATTTTGGGAAAAATATTTGGAACATTTTTGAGTAAAATATATTCTTTTCTCGGAATCAAATTTTTATTTTGAAGATGAATAAAGACTAATTATTAAATATAATTGTGAGAATATTTAGTTATCACATAAATTGATTTATTTAATTATCACTTTAGGAATTTTATTATAATTTATTTTGTCATTAAATATTAATTTTAGCATATGAATTTTCTAAAATTTAAAATTCTAAATTGTGTCGAGCTTTAGGGTTTATTATTTTCGGATTCGATTATTTTAGTCCTAGGGTTTGTCGCCCGATAAATTTGGAGATAAATTTGAATTAACTCTTTCTTTTTCATGTATTATATTTTCGAATCATCGATCATAATATTTCTAAAATTTAAAAGTGAATTAACTTGGAATATTATCACCTCATAATTAATTAAATCGGTAAAATCGTAAAACTTCAATCTATTATAACTCGCTCGTTTTAGCTCGGATTTCATCGAACTCGAACCTAAATTTATCTAAAATCATAGTCTAGATTGAGGAGCCACTTGTGTAACTTTATTTGGCATTTTGGTGATCTTATTTGAATCCTGATCGAATTCAATTGGATTTCTCGCACGTATGAATAGAGCCCGAGGGAACCGTTGAGTGCGTTGAAGACCCAGGTCAACAAGGTTGTGAGCAAGGCAAGTCATCACTACCTTTGAGCATGTTGAACCTTTTTGCGAACTTATGTTTGTTTAAAATCAAATATGCATGCTATACACATATAAATTCCCATACTTGTTATATGCCCTACCTTGATATTGAATACTCGTTTATTCTTTGTACCCTATAGTGTCATGCATTCAAAGTCGTTCTTCAACAATGCTTAGCCCCTGCTATTTTAGATTCATGCACAATCATGTTTATCAAATGCTATATGCTTGGGCAACTACCTTAGGGAAGGTGGTTGATGTACGGTTGTGGAGACATGAGCGCCACATTGCCATGACAATGATGAAATGATTCTTCGATGAAAAACTAAAACAAACAAATGTTTTAGACTGGGGCGGCTGGATGATTTGGGTGGATTCCGAAAAAGGTAAGTGCCGACCCTGGTCAATTAAGGACCGAGCCATGAGACAGTCGGGAAATGAGCCAGTACAACCGTACTTCTCGTATGGGTATAGACCTAGCGAAGTAGATAGCCGAGCGAAGGCAGTATCCCTGCATAGTGGTTCTTATGATTGAGATGAGGCTGCGGCCCTACATGTGGAATGATGAACTGACATTGGATTTAATTATAACTTAAAGAATGAATGAGTTTTTCCTTTCCCGGGAGCGTTAGAACTCCTCTCACTGCTAGAAACTATGTACGGCTAGAGTGCATGAGGGCTCAAGTTCATGGAGCGGGTACTGCCAAAGTGAGGTTATCAAAAGGCTTTGCCGTGACCGTCTCATGTGTTGGGACATAGGCTCATTTGTTGGGCAGTCACGGAGTACGGGTAAAGTGTACATCCACTGCAGTGTGAGTGAATCAATCTATTCGAATAGCCATGCTCACGGATATGGAGCAATGTGACAAGACTTTCGCTTGGCTAGACTCAAAATTTTAAAATGATGGGATGGACATGCATGATAATTTTTATGTACTGGTGGATCAACTTCTCAGAAGGCGAGAAGGGGTAGACCCCAGAAAATCATGACGATCCAGTGGCGGGAAGCTATCCTTGGGATCACAATGGATGGTGGACAGAACCGTCGCTAATTAAATAAACTATGGAATTAAAACTTGATTAGTCTTAGGTCTTAGGCTTGTGAAAAGAATTGCAAAACTGGCTTTATACAAAAGAACCATAGCCACCCCTTGAGTATCCCCTATCATAAGCGTCGTTGTTATGGTGGCTTGCTGAGCACGGTTGGTACTCACCCTTGCTATACGCACAAACATTCAGATGTGGGCGATGAAGACCCTGAAGACCCGTACGCATACTACCAGGAGGGTGTGGAGGATGATGACGTCCAGTAGGTCTTAGCTCCGGTCGTTGCCTGTGGCAATGGCGTGCAGCTGCCTTCTCTCCGCTACCTTATCTATTTTCTGCTTTTGGTTGTATTTCGGACCGTTTGGTCCTATGTGCTAGACATTGCCTTCGGGCCCTATATTGTAATATTTTGTGCATGTCGATGGATGTATCGTGCACCTGATGATTCAGTAATGTATTCGTGGGTACCAAACTACTCGACCAGGAAAATGATACTATGAACACGATTGATTCCTGTTACAAAAACGGAGGTCTACAGCAGCGGAGGAGGGATAGGCTTGCAACAACTGGCAAGGTACACCTGAAGAGCGGCGTTCTCTGTGACCGTGGGAGGCAACAAGGATTCCAACTACCAGCCGTCGAGGCCAAGCGCGAGGATTGGCACGTCGAAGGATCGACACGTCGAAGAACAATCATGCCTCACCGACCACCAAGGCAGGAGAACAGTGGGTCTGCAGAGAAGGCAACCCCTCAACCAGGCCTAAGGCGAGCCCGGCAAGAAGCCCGACCCCAGGCAGCCCGTGCGAGGAAGGAGGTGGTCCAAAGGGGATAACCGTCCTAGAAGGAGAAGCGGGCCTAGCCGGAGACGGCCTAGCCAAAGAAACTGGCCCGACCAGGACAACCGGCCCAACCAGAGATGTCGAGCCAGTCAGCCCAAGAAGAGGAACCAGAGCAACCAGAGCCGCTCGAACAGCCGTCCCAGGAGGAGTAACCAGCCCAGGAGGAGTAACCGGCCCAGTCAAAGGATCCAACCCAGCCGGTCGAGGCAGCCCAGCCAGCCGAGGTGGCCCAGGCAATGAGTCGCCCGGGGCGGGACGCAACGTCCTTGGCTTGACCCAACATCAGGCCGAGTCGAGAGCGCGTCCATCATCGGCGCCACCCGCACGTGCGTGACGCCCCCGTCCCCAACACCTAGCCGAGCACACAACTCGCCTCCGCGCCCACCCACCGCGATGCCACCGACCATGCCAGCAGTGGGGAAATCAAAATGAGATCGGCGCTAGCACATGGGAAGGTGAGACAAAGTCCGGCGCTAGAAAGGACTGGTCAAAAGAGGAAAAGGGGAAAAGAGCATATGCGGAAGGCGGCCCTGTCTCCCTGTTCGCCGGCAAAAGTGACGTCATGGCGAAAGAATCTGTTAGCATGGGGGCCACCAGCGGGTCTGCTGCGGCGGCCGCGATCTCGCCGGCCAACTCCGCAATCGGTGGCTGTAAAGGGGAAGGCACGGCGACGGCCGCGTTGACCACGTCCCCCGCACCACCCTCTGCGCCAACATCCGGCGTGTCGCCCTCCGTGCCCTCATCGACCGACAAGGCCAGCACCGAGGCGGAGACCGGCACGACCTCACTGACCAGCAAGGACAGCGCCGAAGTAGAGACGGCCAGGCCGACCGTGCCGCTTGTTGTAACCTCGCTGATCGCTAAGGGGAACACCGTCGGAGAGACCGCCGCCATCCGCGTGCGTCCGGCCTAGCCACCACCCACACAACCGAAGGACGCCCCGGCTGAAGGAGGGGGACAGAGACAGAATGGCCCGTCGGCCCCCTCGGAGGAAGGCGACCGCCATTGACACCACTCGAAGAGCCAGCCTATCGCAAGGGGGCCCTGATGCCAAGGAGAATGTCGAGCGCTTCGAGTGGTGGATGTGGACGATCACCCGGTACTGGAGCATACCCGGCTCGCCGGACGGGAGCGTCGGCTCGGGAATGAGGAGGAGCATCCACGGAATGAGGCTGGGGTCATGAGCGAGGGCGTTCACCCGAAGCAGCCAGAAATCGGCTGGCCTGCGAATCCGACGAGGTGCCCGGGTTGTGGGGGCGCCTGTAGTCGCGCGCGATGTGGCGGAGACCCTTGCAGCCACGACATCGGACGGGAAGGCGGAAAGAGAAGGCGTGGTGCGTCGTGGACAGGTAGTTGAGGCAGCGGTCCTTGAGCGCGGGCGGGATCCCCGGCGAGGATAGTCGAGCAACCGCTTCATCCCGAGGACGATGACAGCGACGGCAATGCCGCGATTGCCAGTCTCCCGACTCCGCCAACGGCCCAGCAGGCGAGAGCAACGACGGAGCAGCTGCCACCCCCTCAGCCGAAGCCGGCCCGACCATCGGCGTCCTTGCCACCGCCACAGCCGGGCCTGCCCCAAGTACGCCCTCGAAGATGGGGCCCGGGAGGTGGCGGGACGAGGAACGAGGTCGCCGTGGTGCAGAGGGCGCACAAGGTCGGCCTGAAGCAGCCGACAAGCACAACGAGGCAACCGCACAGGGCACCCTTGCACTCGGCGGGACAGGCCCCGATGGCACGACGCCATCGGTGGGCTACCTAGACGCAGGCAGGAATGGAGAAGGGGGAACAGGCAGAGGAGATGAAGGAGCGAGGGGGAGTTGCGACGGGGGGCGCACGCACCAACAACGGCCGCCACGTAACGTCGAGGTAAGAGGGAGGAGGGGAGGAAGAAGGAGGGGAGAGAGATGGGGAGAGATATATGGCGCAAAACATGGACGGCGACGACGCCAGGCTGACCGGGCGGTCCGACTCGCCGGACGACGACGTCTCCAGCGGCGGAATCACGACCATGGAACACAGGGACATGGCTGACGAAGGTGGCCGCCGGAGCCGGAGTGGCACCCGACATGGGAGCGGCGGTGGCCGCCGGGGCCGGAGTGGCCACCGGCACGGACGCGATGGGAGAACTCGGTCCCCTGGTCGCCGACAGAGAAGCTTTTTTGGGTGTGTTGGTCACGTTTCCTCAGACACTACTGTTGGCGCCTTTTTTGACAAAGGCACGAACACGATCGATTCACCTAAAGCCTTGCGGTGGTTCTTGGTACAGAGTCGCCAACCACTTCAATCTAGCAAGAACTAGAACAAAGTGGGTTTTGTTGATCAAATCGGCTAGCGGAACTGATTTAGATGGATAGATTGATAACTACTCGTCTCGTGAGTAAACGAAAAGTTTTCAAGACAAACTTACAAAGGAGTGTCGCACTCTCGCAGCGGCGGCGGATGGTTTTCGGCGCAAACCGACTAAGATGGACTAAACTAGGGCAGAGTAGAAAATATGGCTAAAATAAAGAAAACGATTCAAATAGATTGATTGTATGTTGTGTGTTTCTTCTTACAATTGAACTGGCCTTGTCCCTTAAATAGGGGTTGGTCTTGCCTTCTACAAGTCCTCCTCCACGTCCAATTCGGGATAGACACCTTAGGAAACCCGAGATATACCTTTTGAAACAAGGAAACCCGAGCACCGACGAAACCTACTTGGAATCGGACTCTGCCGGTCAGATCGGCCACATGCCGCCGGTCTGACCGGCCCATGGGCCCGGTCTGACCGGCCCATACATGGCAGTCAGACCGGCCCTCTGGAGGAAACCGGCAAACTTCCCAAATCTCGGCAATTTTCCCTATTTTAACTCTAGGTGCCAAATTTGGGTGTAAACACATGCCTCCCTGCCTTTTATGATGAACATCGTAAAAGCATAGGACATGTTGCCTTAGGACGATAACCAATATTACCGGCCATAGTACCTCCTAAGCATTTTGCCAAACACTTGGGAAGTATCTCTTCAAGTATCTTGCTTTCACCCTTTTATTGTAAGCCTTATCCACCCTCTTCTTCTCTTTCTTCCAAAGCCTTCAAACACTTTTCGATCACCTCATCAAGATCTTGTAGTCTTCAATCGACAAATCATCTCGCTTTATACATCGAAGAGAGCCAAGATTCACCTCTACCGGCAAAACGGCTTCTTGTGCATAGACCTACTCAAAAGGAATAACCTTGGTAGCACTATGTTTAGATATCCTGTGAACCCATCACGCTTTAGAAAGCGCCTTATGTCATAGCAACTTTAAATTGATCATTATCTAAACACTTTAATAGCACTCCATCCATATTTCGGCGATATAAGTCTCCATCAAGCAAAGTGTATTTGAATACTTGCCGCCGAATTTTTCGATCAAACTTAAGACTAGGATCTTTCACATATTGAATCAAAGGAAATCTCTAGTCTTCTTCTGTCTACTGGGCACAAATGTCCGAATTTACAATTAATTCGGCCTCTGAATCAAGTGTATCGTGCCCCCAGCTCCTTGTTCAAACCCGGTCTGACCGGCCACACAATGCCGGTCAGATTGCCACCTCTCATCGGTCAAACCAGCCATACAAAGCCGGTCAGACCATCGGCCACCTGCGGTCAGACCGGCAGTGATGCGCCGGTCAGACCGCCCACAGTCTGTGACTTCGCCAATTTTGCTCAAGGAATTAAAATCAAGCACCGGCTTTTCCAGTATTAAAAATACTCCCTTTTTAAAATCATAGCCAAATGCTTGTTACATCAAATTATTGAACCAAAATTCACTTTTTCTTGATTTCTTCATGAGCATATTAATGTCTTGCCCCCCGAGCAAAATTGGCTTTCTTGATCGCACGATTTCGAAGGCAAGATAAACACCGTAGTAGCATCCATAGCAATATGTGGAGGAGACTTACCTCTAATGACCGATAATTCTTCTCTCATCGAATTTGATTTATCACTACTCTGGGAAATCACCTGTCTCTTAAGTTTTTCGTCCTTGGGTCTCCACACTTGCTTGTATGTTGTTTGAGGCTTCAAATTATCACATGTTTTGTTCTCCACATCTTCGGCCTTCTTTTCCTTTTGACCTATGGCTCGAAGGCGTTGTAGCCTCCTCTTTTGAGAGCGAGATAAGCCGGAAGGTATCCACTTCGGCTGTGGTTGTTTTCTAGGAGCCAAGCAATGATTTTTGATATTTGTGGTCGAAGTGGAAGCTCCTGTGTTGCCCTCAATTTTCTTACTCATCTCAGATGCCCCCCGGTCAGACCAGCCTCTAGGCCCGGTCAGACCGGCGTCATGCTGTCGGTCAGACCGGCCTGATGGCGTGGTCAGATCGGTCGTAGGCTGGCGGTTAGACCGCTCAACTGCCCCGGTCAGACCACCATTGTTGGCAGTCACGATGTCGGCTTCGGTCTTCTCTGCTTGTAGCCCCTTTGTCACATCTCTGGTAGGTACTTGAAACTCCTCCTTAATAGTACTAACCTCCGGAGCTTTGACTTCTTTTCTCACCCACACCTTTTTCATCTTGTTTGCCTTTGATCTACCGGACCGATTCTTTTGTGAGAAACGGTCTTGTCTTGAGTTGTATGAATGTCTTGGTACTGACCTAGGTGATTCTTTCCATTGTTGATGAAACGACATAGGTGGTTGAGGCATCCATGGCATATAATATATAAAAGGATAATCGCATAGTGATATTGGATATGAATACCATGACATCACAACCGGAAGTTTGTATGGAGTTGATGTTGTTGATGGTTCCGATTGCATTGGCGTTTGACCAAATCTCTTTCTTGAAAGTGATCTTGGTCCTTTTGCATCACTAGTATGATTTCAAGCCGTTGACCAGCTAATCCCTTCTTGTATTTAGCCATAAGCATCTCAAAAGTGAGCTTCGGCTTTTTAGTCTTTACAAAACTAGATGACTCATCCTTTGTAACTTTACGATCTTCGGCCTTAGCATTATTGATCCTAATTATCCCGGGCCGAGGATCCCTAATAATAACACTTTTCCCTTTTGTAGATTGGGCTTGGCTAGACCGAATCAACACTTTCTTGTCGTCAAAATCAATAGAAACAGTAGGAAAAGAATCATGAATAATTCTGGTCTTAGCAATAGATGTAACCGAAATATTATCACAATTAACTGATGAATTATCAATTGGTCTTTGCTCCACTAAGCTTGCATCTTTAAAACAATCATGAAACTCATGCTCCATTTGTGACCATGTAGAACTTGAATTAGGAGCAAGTAAACTAAACCATATAGATGCATAGTTCGACAAAGAAAGAGGGAACAATTTTAACTTAAGCAAATCATCATTACCAGCCTTACCACATTGATCAATAAATTGGCTGATATGCTCCTTTGTTGTCCTAGCATTCTCACCTGTGAATTTTGTGAAGTTGGACACCTCAAATCCTTGTGGGTATGGAACCGAATCTATATGTTCAGGATACGACCCTTCACATGTATACAGTATTGCTTTAAACTCTATTCCATCACCATCCTGCAAGACACTGCCACTATCCTTTTCAACATTCACATGACCGATCTGTGACTCGGTCTTAGGTGACAATACTATCTCACTATCGCCTGTGACACAATCCAAACCGTCATTTAGTTTAGCTATATTTTAAATGATGCTATTATCTGAGCTAGCAAAACAATCCGAACCAATACTTGATTCAGCTATACATGCATCGTTATCCAAACTAGTGACACAATCCGAACCATCACTTGGTTCGGTTTTGCATGTTGTTCTATCATCGATCAAAATAGAAACACAATCCGAACCAACGCTTGGTTCGGCTATATTGGTTATTACATTATCATCCAAACTAGCATTTAAGCTATTATCATCCACTCGGCTTTCCAGAACCAGAGCTTCATGCAACACATGATCAATATCAAGAAATATTTGGCCATTCAATCTCTCTTTAATAGAATCAATCAATCCATCATATGCAATGTTGGCCAAATCTTTCTGAGTTATGTTCAAATTAAAACATCGGTTTCTAGCAACCCTAAACCTTTTAATATAATCAATGACCAACTCATCATGTTTTTGCCTAACCGATGTTAAATTAGACAACTTAAGCTCAGTTTCCACAAATATAAAAGTAATCATGAAATTGTTGTTCTAATTGAGCCCAAGTACAAATAGAATTTGCCGGTAAAGAAGTAAATCATGTAAAAGCAGTACCAGACAAGGACAAAGAAAACAAACGCAATATGAGAACATCATTAGTACTAGCTTCACCACATTGTGCAAGAAATTGGCCTATGTGTTCCCATGTATCCCTATCATCCTCACCACTAAATTTAGTGAACTCAGGAACTCTATAACCCCGAGGATATGGGATATTATCAAAATATTTAGGATACGGCTTTTGGTAAACCTCAGCACTATTCCTTGGCTCAATTCCAAATGATTCTCTAATGATGTTCCTAAATTGCTCTTCTATATTCTCAGGCCTTGGTTGTGGATTTGGCGACCTAGGAATAGATGGTTGTTGCGGCACAATATGATTATACTGGCCATAATGCGTGTTTTGTGCCAATCCATTTATTTGATGATTTTGCACTGGCTCATAGCAACTGTTGGCACAAATAGCACGGGTATGTGGAATAACATGATTAACAGTATTAACAGGTGATGAATAATAATTAAAATCAGTACTGCCAGTCGTGGTATGGAAACCTGACGAAATTTCCAGGGAACCGGTCTGACTGGCTATAGATAGCCCGGTGTGACCGGCCAAGCACTCGGTCTGACCGGCCAAGCACCCGGTCTGACCGGCCCATGGACCGGTCTGACCGGTGGTCAGTGGTGCGGTCAGACCGGCTGCAGGAGGCACGATCTCGGCCGATATAGGGCACGATCGACCAGCTATGGTAGGCACATCGGCCGGCAAAGCACCGGTCGACCGGCCCATGACCCGGTCGACCGATGGTCGGCGGTGCTATCGGCCAAGCACACGGGAGGCATGATCTGGCCGAAATAGGGCACGGTCTGACCGGCTATGGTAGGCACGGTCTGACCGGCATAGAGTGCGGTCCGACCGACGTCATGCGTGGTCTGACCGTTGGCTAAATCTTTTGTATAACCGATTCCTGGGAAGTCAGCCGTGTAAATGCCCGTGGATCTATCTATAGCATTATAGGTATGTTGTATAGATACAAAACTAGAAGTAGCATTGTGCTGTTGATAACTGGCTATTTTAGAGCCAACTTTCTCAATAGCCTTATCAAAATTAGTTCTGAAAGCATTTTCTATCATATCATAATTTTTATCAATATAAGCGCTCAAAGATGCATCTACACATTGATCAATATGTCTCTGAATAGCAATAGATGGATCGAGCGGATTGGAGATTACCTCGAATTTAGGAGGAGGTCCAGGCTTGAGAACTGCTCCTTGATGGGCCCTAATTAGCGATCTTGCCAACGTCTCCTCTAATGTGATTTCGTTGACCTTGTTCCCGCTCGTCATGCTTGATGAAGAAATTCCTCGATAAATTTCGGCCATATAGCTCATAGCCAAAAATTGACCGAATAAATTAATATACGGTCTTAAATTTCCTTTGTATGTTACTGTACTTAGCCAATTTTATCAACAGCTAAACCTTGTTGATTTTCTATTCTTCTCGGTAACCGTGCATGGCAATTAAAGGAGATAAAGTTGCCACTGCCTATCTCTCATGTGCGGGTAGCAAAAACTCCAAAAATATTGATTAGCCGATGTAATGCAATGGCTTTGATTAATCTTTTCTTTTGTTAACTGTTCACCACAAAGAGGACCGATCAGCTGCTTGCTGTTTACAAGACTTCCTCGATGAGATTGCCAGGACCGATCTACTACTGCTTGTGTCCTGGTAACACAATTATTCCTTTTTCGAATACATATACAGATCGATCGGCTCCTGATCGAATTTCTTTCTCCACCCGTATGCAGCAAGATAGAAGGACAGCACGCTGCTATCAAACCGATCGAGTCGATCGGCCTCAACACAGACAACGGCGACGCCGGCTAGCTACAGCAGATGAAACCGGATAGCGTCGGCCGAGCTACTAGATCGTTTTGGTTGATGACCGAATAGTGCTGCCACCAAATAAATTGATCCAACGAGAATACGCCACGGCGGGAGATGACCTGTGTAGATTGATTTCGGCCATATGACGTAGCCGAAAATTTTTTTAACTTCCCCCGCGGAGTCGTCAAAAATCGTGTTGGCGTCTTTTTTGACAAAGGCACGAACGCGATCGATTCACCTAAAGCCTTGCGGTGGTTCTTGGTACAGAGTCGTCAACCACTTCAATCTAGCAAGAACTAGAATAAAGTGGGTTTTGTAGATCAAATTGGCTAGCGGAACCAATTTAGATAGATAGATTGATAACTACTCGTCTCGTGAGTAAACGGAAAGTTTTCAAGACAAACTTACAAAGGAGTGTCGCACTCTCGCAGTGGCGGCGGACGGTTTTCGACGCAAACCGACAAAGATGGACTAAACTAGGGCAAAGTAGAAAATATGGCTAAAATAAAGAAAATGATTCAAATAGATTGATTGTATGTTGTGTGTTTCTTCTTACAATTGAACCGGCCTTGTCCCTTAAATAGGGGTTGGTCTTGCCTTCTACAAGTCCTCCTCCACGTCCAATTCGGGATAGACACCTTAGGAAACCCGAGATATACCTTTTGAAACAAGGAAACCCGAGCACCGACGAAACCTACTTGGAATCGGACTCTGCCGGTCAGACCGGCCACATGCCGCCGGTCTGACCGGCCCATGGGCCCGGTCTGACCGGCCCATACATGGCAGTCAGACCGGCCCTCTGGAGGAAACCGGCAAACTTCCCAAATCTCGGCAATTTTCCCTATTTTAACTCTAGGTGCCAAATTTGGATGTAAACAACTACTTCAGTCTCAGCTGCAGGAAGCAGATTGTGGTAGCTCCTCAAACATTCAGAGCTTTTGACTGGAAGGGGCTTTGCGATCCTAAGTGGAAATGAATTGAATATCCAACATGTTAGAAACTTCTGCTTGAGCACATGATTACCGGTTGGGATTTTATGAACAATTCCATCCCTATAGTGTCATTAATCAAAATGTTTCCCCCTTTTCTTCCGTTGAGCTGGGCAACGTCTGAAGCTACTGTAGCTCGTCTATTTCTAATTGTCCTGCTACCTTCCTTCCAAGAAAAACTGATCTACCAATTGCTGCCGGAAGGAACTTTATTTTGAATGTAAATTTGACAGGAATTTTTGAATTTGAACTGATTTTGTGACTGGACCTGCTTGGAGAAATTTGCGGTTTTGCACCCAAAAAGATTCGTGCTTGACTGAATGTGTGCTACTGAAAAAGCGATTAGCAATCAGCACAGGCTCGAACACATGCACATGTGCTCTGAAGTCTAATACAACTCATGACATGCACCTTCCGTTGAACTTAAAAGCTAGGCTAGTTATGCATAGAAGCACTTGACATCAACAAAACCGAATTAAATATGCTACACAAAAGCAGAACCTTCATTACAGATGTAAGTCCAAGGTAATTTTACATTCAGTTCAACCAATCGATAAGTAATCTCAACTAAACCACATGTTCTGCATACATCTGACACAACATTCAGTAAGAGATCTATTGTCGTTTGAACGTAATTCTACGACCAACATAGCTAGGGTCTAGGAATGGCGCTCTCCTCTCCACCCCTGCCATCCCCCCTCCCCGGTTCCCCTCGCTTCTCCGTGCCAGCGTCCTAGGATGTTCTCCCTGCGTAAGGGCGTCTTGTCAAGCCTCCGCTCATGGGGTCGACCGAGGTTCTGGCCGGCAAAATGGACTTCGACAAAGGTCTGGCTTTTCAAGATGAAGTCCGTCACCTTTTCAGGTCACCCGTGCATCACCCCTCCTCTTCTCCCTCGGGCTCTTTCTTTTTGCTGGTTACTTTTCGTCGTCATCTCTTTCAACTCTCCGAGGATTCAGTGGCTCTTGCCTTGCAAGCTTGCTTGGGCGGCAAGGCGGATTTCTTTCATGTCTGCTTCTTGAGCAACAATCATTTTCGCTTCTCGATCTTCTCTAAGCAAGTGGGCTTTCACGTTTATAAGCTTTGTCGGGTTATCATGGATACCTTTGATTGCTACTTTCACCTCTGGAGCAATGGGATGCCTAACTGGGAAAGAGAGAAGCGCCTTTGGGAAATTGAGCAGGAGAAAGAGTGGAACAAAGTGGTCTCTAAAAGATCCAAAAAGCTTGCTTCTAAAAGCTCGAAGAAGGTCTCTTTTGCCAATTTGCCTTCCAGTTCTCCGTTCATTTTGGCCAGGACCTCTACTTCCATATTCTTTGGTTCGCATTTGGTTAATCTGGATACTGCTTCTTGCTTGTTCCCCGGCAAACTTGTCTTCGGAAAACCTTTTCCAAGTTCAAGCCTGGGTGTTCTTGCTGGTTCTTCAGTTACTGCTTCTCCCTCTTCCCAGGGTTTTCAAAACGGTCTTCATGTTCTCAAGCCGTGCCTGAAACGTTCGGCAATTCGTAATCATAGTACAACATTTATTGCCAACAGTATGGGTCGTAAAAGGAAGATTGCCATATCCACCTCTGCACGATCTCCTAGACTGGCTCCGCTAGTTTCAAAACCCTGCAATACCTGCCTCATGCCCGGTCACATCGGCTTCAATTGCCCGTGTCGGACTCGGTGCAGCCGGTGCAACTTCGTTGGCCACACTGTTCAGCGTTGCAGGTCACGCAATTTTTCAGCTTCGCGCCTTACCTAGCAGCCGGTTTCGTGCGACGCGCGCAAGGCCTCCTCTCTGCAAGGTGGGGTCACGAAATCCCTCCCTTGTGTCTCCTGGCGCCCCAAGGATGTGTCCAGGAAATCATCGATCGCCAACCCCTGTCTTCTCGCCCACGTTCGGAAAACCCCAGTTTCCTCTCTCCAACAGTTCCAATCTGCTTCAGCAAGCCCTTCTGGTGCTCCGTCTTCCTCCCCCAAAAACCTCAAACTCCCCACATCCTCCCACCCCCAGCCCAGCGCCTACAACTGTTCTTCTTTCACCGATATGGCCAACTTTCCGGTGAACCCCCAGCCGTTCCTCGTTGGTGGCCTTCACGTTGAGCAGGGTTGGGAGAGACCGGCGAGATCAAGGGTAGCTCTTGGAGGTGAACCGCCAAGAGGGCACGAAGAGTTTGCCATTGTTTCTCTGGATCACATGCCCTCGATCATAACCTCTACCGCCAAGCCCTCACCAACGTCTGCAATTTTCTTGAAGAGGATTAGCAAGTTCGTGTGATGGAAGCGCATCTCTCTCCTCTCGGCCTAGGCCTGATCAGACTAAGAACCGTGGTTCAGCAAGAGAGACTTGTTCGGAACTCGCTCTACCATCCGGATCATGATCATATTGTCCGGGTGGTTCGTCACGATGAGGGAATCAACCTTCGTGCTTGCAGTTACACTCGCCTCTGCTGGATAATGATGTTGGCCTTCCCTCTGGACTACCAAAATGACCTCTTTGTGCAAGCCGCGATGGCGCCTTTTGGAAGATTGCTAGACTGGTATAGGGATACCAACCGCTCCAGGATCCTTGCAAGGTTGCTGATCTTGAACACTGACAGGATGCCAAGGAGCATTGTGGTTTCGATAGGCTCCCTCTTCGATGGGACTGGTAGATCGTGGACGGTTCCGGTTTTCATCCTCAACGGACAGTTCCCTGATCAGTTCCCCACAGACGAAGATCCTGTCCCGCATGGAGGCCAACCACACCCCCCCCACTGGATCAGGCCCTTGTCGACCTAATGCCTCCAGCCCCAAAATGGCAGAACGAACAATAAGGAGGAGGGGACCATCTGGGCATCATTGGCGGGGATCCTCACCAGGTGATTAACCAACCTGGGCAGCCACAGTGGCATCAGCAGCAGTTTGTTCAGCCGCCACCGCAAGAAGTAAATGAACAACATGCTCAGCAGGCTGAGAAGGCCATGGAGGTAGATGGGGGTAATAATAACAACGACTGGCCTGCTTGGGATCCTCAGATTCCCGAACATCCTCACATACCGCAACACTACAGAGATATTGATCACTCCTCCTCGTCCCTGCGCTATCTGCGCGCACAACACCCAGACATCCCGTTGGACGAATTGATCAAAGCGCTGAATAGGGAAGGAGATCAAGACAGCTCCTCGTCTAATGAGGTTTCTTCCCCGTCTAGGCCCGATGAAAGATCTAGGTTTGAGGAGGCTAGGGCTCGGTGCGCCGACTTGGCCTTTTACGGCGAAGAGAAATCCCCAACTCCTTTTTGAGGTCGGGAATCTTCCGCAACCATGTGCGCCTTGACGTCAGGAAGCTAAACTGGACGCTGTTGGCCCCAGCACAGCAGAACACTTCCCGCCAGGGAATGGAAATTGTTCCCTGGTCCCCGGTGAAGGACGCCATTGCTCTCAGGCTCTGGCCCATGGTGGACAGGGCAATCAGAGAAGGACGAATGTCCAAGGATCTGGCGGTCGTCCACACGGTGTCCCCCCAGGTTGCGGCAACAGATGTCTCGACTTGCACCACCTCCCAACTGTTCGGAAGAACAAGATCCCACCGGTACCAAATCCCTAGCTCTCCCCTCAAAAGTTTCAATTAATAACAACCATCCTCCTCTCTAATGAGCAAATGCATTAGAAGAAGTACAAGAAAAAACTTTAATTCAAAAGGTTTTTTCTGCCCCACGGTTAAACTGGATGCAAACCCCTCAAAGAAGCGAAAGATTGCAGTAATCCGGATTGATGATGCCACTGGAAAAGAGGGGCCGGTCCAGATGTCAGTCCTTCAGGGATGGGGAATAAACTGCGGAGTTGATCCTGGTGACATCTCCGATGAAGCTCTGATGCAGAATCCTGACTCCCATGTAGATGAACAACAAGACTTGGCCGCGCAAAGTGCCTCCAGCTAGATCTAATCCCCCTAACTGCTTCTTGTTTTTTGTTAAGACTCTGTTATTGTCTATTGAGATTGTTATCGTTATGGCAAACTCTTGTATTATGTCAGTTTGTGACAGCCTGGACATCCTCTTTTGCCTCACTCAGAGGGCATGTTCAAACTCTCTTTGGCTCTTGCCCTTTATTTGGGTTCCTCCTATCTGCTGGCTCTCCCTAATTCCGGTTCTCTTGACTCATTCTGATCACCAACGTCCACTGATTGGCTTTGCCTCTCAAGGCTGCTATGTTTTGCTTATATTTATGTTATCATGACATCTCGCTGCTGGACTATCTTATGCTGGAATGTCAGAGGAATTAATGCCCTCGAAAAATGGGAGGCCATTAGAAACAAGATAGAAGAGAGCGCTTGCTCGGTGGTTTGTTTGCAAGAAACTAAGAGGGCCTCTTTCGACGTAAGCTACATCAGAAAATTTGCTCCTTGTTGCTTTGATTGCTTCAATTTCATTCCCTCAGAAGGGGCCTCTGGAGGGATTCTAATTCTTTGGAAGGGGACTTTTTTCTCGGGGGTGGTTTTTGAGAAGCAAAGCTTTGGCATCTCAGTTGCCCTTACCTCCCTTCACAGCACCTTAACTTGGAAGATGACAGTAGTCTATGGCCCCTGTGCTGAACCACTTCGCTCTGAGTTCATCTCTTGGTTCAGGAGCAATGAAATTGAGGATAATGACGACTGGATTTTCTTAGGTGACTTTAATTTCTATCGGTCCTTGGCTAATAGAAATAAACCAGTGGTAATATCATAGATACTTTCACCTTTAATGAGGCAATCGGTCACCGGGGCTAATTGAGCTACCGATCAAAGGAAGGGCCTTTACTTGGAGTAATATGCAGCAGACCCTCTCTTAGAGCAGTTAGACTGGTTCTTCTCCTCAATCAATTGGACTGCTGACTTCCCAGACACCAAAGTCATCCCGCTTGCTAGAACAATCTCAGATCACATACCCTGCAAAGTGGTTATCGATACAAACATCCCCAAGTCAGCCGTTTTCCGGTTTGAGAACTTTTGGGCTGAGCAACCGGGTTTCATAGTGACAGTGGCCAATTGTTGGTCACTATCCACAAACCTGGGAAACGCCTCAAAGAACATTGCAAAAAAGTTCAAGGCCTTAAGCAGGGCTCAAATCCTGGAGCAAAAGTTTCTCTAACCTCAAAACTCTGATCCAAAATTGCAACACGGTGATTGCTTTCATCGACTCCTTAGAGGAAAAAAGGTGCTTATTTAACACAGAAATCAACCTGAGGAAAATAGTCAAATCAAGATTACAGCACTGGCTCCAAATGAGAAAGATCTACTGGAGGAACAGATTCACGGTGAACAGAGTCAAATTGGGGGATGAATGCAGAAAGTTCTTTCACAGCATGGCCTCCATCTCCCACAGGAAAAACTCGATTGCCCAGATTAAGAACACCGACGGGGAATGGATCCAAGACCACTCGGAAAAGGCTGCCCTCTTATGGACTGCCTTCAAGGAGAGATTAGGGACTTCCTCCAATCCAATCATGGTCTTCGACCTCCCAAACATCATCCAGCCAATAGATGGGCTAGACATCTTAGCTCAGCCGATCACCCATGAAGAATTGGACATGGTGGTTAAAAGGATGCCAAGGGACAAAGCCCCAGGACCGGACGGCTTCAACGGGCTATTCCTCAAATCTTGCTGGTCAATCGTCAGAGAGGATTTCTACAACCTGTCCGATTCTTTTCAGCAAGGACACACCTCCTTACGACCTATTAACAACTCTTTCATCACCCTGATTCCGAAAAAGGATAATCCTAAGACAGTGAATGACTTCCGGCGGATCTCCTTACTCAACTCCTCCCTGAAAGTTCTAACTAAAATTCTGGCTGACAGATTGCAAAACGTTATACAATCGGTAATCCACCCCAACCAGTATGGCTTCATCCGCTCCAGAACAATTCAAGACTGTCTGGCCTGGGCCTTCGAGTACATTCATCAATGCCATCAATCCAAAACAGAGATTATTATCCTCAAACTGGACTTTGAGAAGGCCTTTGATACCATTGAACACTCCACGATAATCCTCATGATGCAAAGCCTGGGCTTCCCAGACATCTGGATACGCTGGGTTCATGAGATCCTCTCCTCTGGGACTTCTTCGGTCCTTCTCAATGGAGTCCCTAGAAAAACATTTCGCTGCAAAAGAGGAGTACGGCAAGGAGACCCTCTGTCTCCCCTGCTTTTTGTCCTAGCAACAGAACTGATCCAAGTTCTAATAAACAAGGCAAAACAAGATGGCCTTCTCCATCTACCCATAAGTCAACCCACTGAGGACTTCCCTATTGTCCAGTATGTGGATGACACCATCATCATCCTCTAGGCCGACGCCAGACAACTCTTTTTTCTCAAGAGCTTGCTAAGTACAATCCAGACAGCAACGAGCCTCAAAGTTAATTATAAGAAGTCCAACATGTACCCAATCAACCTCAGCAGGGACAAACTGCACCTCCTGGCCAAAACTTTTGGGTGCGACGTGGGTTCCCTCCCCTTCACTTACCTGGGCCTTCCTTTAAGGACCACAAAGCCGCGGATTCAAGATTTCATCCCAATACTGGACAGAATTGAAAGAAAGCTCTCTTCGTGTGCTACTTGGCTCTCATACTCTGGTCGGCTGGAAATGATCAACTCAGCAATCACTCCAATATCATCTTACGCTATGTGTACTCTCAAAATTCTGAGAGGCATCATCGAAGCAATTGACAGAGCCAGAAAATAGTGTCTCTGGAGGGGAAACAAGACGGAAAAGAAAGGAGGCAACCTGGTCGCCTGGGATCTTGTAACCAGACCGAAAGAGAAGGGGGGTCTAGGGATTCTTAACCTCCGCTTACAAAATGATGCTCTCCTCATTAAGCAGCTTTCAAAGTTCTACAACCATGAAGACATCCCTTGGGTAAACCAAATCTGGTTTAGATACCACCAAAACAAAGTTCCCCATCGATGCAACGAGATTGGTTCCTTCTGGTGGAAGGATGTCCTGCGTCTAGCCGACCTGTTCTTGATGGTGGCCTCCTGTCAGATTGGAAAAGGTGGCTCGGTAAGTTTTTGGATGGATAACTGGAACAACCTCAATGTCCCCATGAACTTCCCCCACCTTGTCTCCTTTGCCAAGAATCGAAATGCTCCCGTGGCGGAAATCATGCAAGCACAAGATCTAGATTCCATCTTCCACATACCGCTGTCCAAACAAGCCTTCCATGAGTTACAATTGCTTCAACCCCTGCTTCAGGACCTCCCCTACGAGGGAGACTCTCCAGACAGCCGGTCGATGTCTTGGGGGAACAAGTACACTTCAAGAAGATTCTACAGCCATGTGTTTAGCTCCATCAATGGCCACCAATGCTTTCAGTTAATCTGGAGATCAAAGTGCATTCTGAGAATCAAATTTTTTGCTTGGCTTCTCGTGATGGACAGGTTAAACACAAAATCGATGTTACAAAGAAGGCATATCACCATCCAGGATGATAATCTCTGCAAGATGTGTGATATGAGGGTGGAGGAAACCGTTGACCACCTTTTCTTCGAGTGCCCCTTCGCAGCCCAATGCTGGTCGTCGCTACACCTTCATTGGAACACCTCATCCAATCTCCTGGACAGGTTTTCTCAAACCATCTCAACTTCAACCTTGCCTAATGCTGCAGAAATAACTTTGATAGCGGCTTGGGAATTGTGGAAACTAAGGAATGATAAAATCTTCCAGAGGACATCTCCATCCATACAAGTTTGGAAGATGAATTTTAAAGACCAGTGCGCTCTGCAAGTTCTAAGACTGAGACTGGAAGATAAGAACACGTTCTGTGCCTGGCTCAATGCTTATAGCTAGATTCCTTTCTTTCGAGACCCACGACCTAGGGCATAGTTGTCTTTGACTTCGAGTCCTAGCCTTGGGCATCTTTGCCCGTGTACTCTAAGGTTGTATTCCTAAACTCGCTCTCCTCCCTTCTAATCTATAAAATTGCTAGTTGCTGTGGGGACCTCCCCCCAGCTTTTACGATCAAAAAACATTCAGTAAGAAGTTTACACGTTACTTGACGTGCGAAGCCCTTGAACAAGAAACAACCAACTCAAGTTTGTTTTTCTGAAATTCAGACTGAGAGTCTGAACTCAATCCAACTCATGCAGAGTAACTTTTTTGGCATAAACAAACAAATTGGCACAAAGAACGAATTCAAAGCCTTGGCCCTTGGATAATGGTGCATCAGAGATATGCAGAGGCTGGGTTTTAATACATTTTCTAAAAAAATGCTGCATCAGAGTACATGAGATTGTTGTGCACTGGTGCTACTGGAACACTGGGGTAGTTTGCTGAATGTTTAGTTGTTTACTTAAAAAAGACAGCCAAAAAAGATGCGAAAAAACAGAGTTTCAGCATCAGCAAGATAGAAACTGTACTCTGTTCTGCTCTGCATAATGTGCTGCCGCACTAATTCAGCAAAATTTAGGGGAGATACCATATCTTCTAGGCATTGAAACAAATAACCTGGAGATGGATTGATGCCCTCAAATTAAAGAAGTAACTATATCCATGATCTTCTACATCTGACGAGTATGCAATTTGTCAAACCAGTTGCCAAACCCACGTCAAGTTCAGAGAAGTTAGCTGAGCTCAAGATTGTGGTTTCTGTAGAATATTGGGAAATTGGCGGCTCTAGAGAGTTCCTCTCCTAGCCCATTTCTATATTACACACTCCTTTATATTTTACTCCCTCTACTAACCCCATATTGCATATGTCATATATACCAACACTCTCTCTTAAGATGGGCACTATATATCTATCATGCACATCTTGTTACATGAAGTTACACACTCTCTAATACCTAAACCTTTAGTCAAACAGTCAGCAATTTGTCCTCTAGAGTTTACAAATCTCAGATTTAAAGTTCCTTCATCTAGTCTCTCTTTGATAAAGAAGCGATCAATTTCCACATGCTTTGTTCGATCATGTTGAAATGGATTATTTGCAATGTTGATAGCTAATTTGTTATCACACCAAAGCTTCATAGGACCATCTATCTGAAACTTCAACTCAGTCAATAGATGTTTTACCCATAACAATTCACTTAAACTTTGAGACATAGCTTTATACTCTGCTTCTGCTGTAGAGCGAGATACCACCGGTTGTTTCTTACTTTTCTAAGTCACCAAATTTCCACCAACAAATACACAATACCTTGATGTAGACCTTCGATCATTAGGACAACTTGCCTAGTCTACATCACAATATCCTTCCACACTCAGATGTCCATTTTCTTAAACAATAATACCTTGCCTGGGCTTTTCTTCAAATATCTCAGTATTCTGTAGACTGCATTCATGTGACTACTTCTTGGGTCATGCATATATCGACTCACCACACACAGAGCATAAGATATATCAGGTCTTGTGTGGCATAGATAGATGAGTCGCTGTACAAGTCTTTGATATCTCTCTATCCACAGGATCTCCAGATTCAGCTCCCAATTTGTGATTCTGTTCTATAGGTGTAGAAGCTGGACGACACTCAATCATACCTGTCTCGTTCAGCAGATCCAACACGTACTTATGTTGTGAAAGAATAATCCCTCTAGGAGATCTTGCTATCTCAATACCTAGGAAGTATCTCAGTTGTCCCAAATCCTTAATTTCAAACTCCTTCCTCAAGTTCTCCTTCAATCGGACCACCTCCAAGGTGTCATCTCCAGTAATGATGATATCATCAACATAAACTGTCAAAATAGTTATATGACCCTTAGAATGTAGATAAAATAAAGTATGATCTCCATTTGTGGAGATTGTGGCAATCGGGTATCTACATGGCAAGCTTATCCGACTGGAGGTAGGGATAGATTGTGCCTGCCATATCTGTAAACCAAACATGACTTGGGTGTTACTATTGCCGATAGAGATAAGGCAATCGGCCTATAGTCACGGTTTGGTAAGATTGAGAAAACCAACTTAGAATAAGATAGAGTTTCCGATCTGTAAGCCTTCCTCCCAAGACTATATAAGTGGGGTAAGGGGCGTCCCTTGAGGGATATGAGAGATCAGATTCTAGATCAGTTTTTAGCCTTCAGCTTAGATCACGAGATCAATAAAGAGACTCGGCGGATCGAATCCATCGAAACAGGAGTAGGGTATTACCTCACGAGAGGGCCTGAACCTGTCTAAATCTTCTTCTTTTCCTAACCCATTGTGCTTGGCGATCTTGACTGCGACCCCAGAAATCATATTGCCGAAACCAAGTTTCGACAGTTGGCGCGCCAGGTAGGGGGGCGCGCATCAAGACTTCTTCGACAATCTCGCCGACAAGCGCGATGGGATCTCCTTTAGGATTCGGCGACTTCGCCGCCAACAACTTCTTCGGCGACTCCTCCTTCGACTTGGACTCAAACCAGTCGGAAGGAAAGACCCACTCGGCGCCGTTCGGGCTCCCCAATAGCGCCGAGATCTTCGACGACATCTTGAAGACCAAGATGCGATCTACTCTCTCCGACAACGGACTTCACATGGCACCATTTGGATTACCGAATGCCGCCGAAACCTGCGCCAATCTTCTCGCCTCCTCGACGAAAGCAATCTACTCAGATGAAGACCTCTCAGTGCCGTTTGGGTTACCAAATGTCGCCGAGGTTTTCAGCAAACTTCTCTCCCCCGAGTTGGCGGCGACCCACTCGGAGGAGCCCACACCCCTAAGCTCTGACTCGGACTGGAACGATCCAGATCCGGGTTACCCAGGATCAAGGGAGGTCGCTGTCATCCTCCCATCATTCGGCTCCTGCTCATCTTCGGAGCTCAATGGATACCTCAGCTCCGCCGGCTTCGACAACCTCTACGGCATCCCTTCAGACGAAGCTGACAACTCCGACTGCCGCATGGACTGTGAGCCGAAGTGCTTTGACGTCCTTACGGCCGAGCCGGACGAGTCCGACTCAGCCATGGCCAGAAGGCTTGCCGAAGAAGAGCGAGCCAGGGTGGAGCTCGAGCGCAAGATAGCCGAGGAGGAGAAACAACGCAAGGACGAGGCGACAAAAGGAAGCGGGATCTACGTGCGGTGGACGATCCGCCGGGAGGCCATACTCCAAACACGGGTTCGCAACACCAACATCTTCCAGACGCCACAGCAGAACGCCGTTGCTGCACTCACGCTCTTGGACACCGTCATGGAGACGGCTCCTGCCAACGTGACTCCTATACTCGACAAGATCAAGATCATCGTTGCTGCCACGGCTAACGGCCATCCCACCACTTCGGCACGAAGGCCGACTGAATCTATGGCCGAAACGCGACAAGAGCCGGCTTCCACCTCTAAGGTCGGAGACTATAGGAGGCCCGAGCCGGATCGGTCGACGACTGTGCCAAGAGGCCCACCTCGTGAGTCCACGCCGAAGTACCAGAGCGTGACGGCCGACTCCGCGACAAACGACACGGACGTCCACCCGTCCACCACCGAGTCCGCCGCAGCAGTTCCAGCTACCCAACCAGCCAAGACCCCGCCGAGTGACTGCGGGAAGTCCTCGATCGCCGCTACCGGGAGCGCGACCGACGCACTCGGGAAGATCGGAGGGGATCACCCGATAACGGCGACGATGGAGTACCGGCCTTCACTCGGGAACTTCGCCGAGTGCACCGCCGAGTGGCTTCAAGCCTACGGGGATTGAAAGGTACGATGGCAAGACCGACCCCGAATCTTGGCTAATCGTATACACCCTCGCCATCCGTGCTGCAGGTGGCGACAACAAGGCTATGGCCAATTACCTGCCCGTGGCCCTCGCAAACTCAGCCAGAAATTGGCTCACGAGCCTGCAAAGAGGCACAATCGGCTCATGGAGCGAGCTGAGGGACCACTTCATCGCCAACTTCCAAGGTACCTTCGAGAGGCCCGGCACACACTTCGACCTTTACAACGTCATCCAGAAGCCGGACGAGCCTCTGAAGGATTATATTCGTCGTTTCTCCGAGAAGCGCAACAAGATCCCGAATATCACCGATGACATCATCATCGCCGCCTTCCAGAAGGGAGTCCGTGATGAGCTGCTCATCGGGAAGTTTGGGCGCAAACCACCAAAGACGGTGAAGCAAATGTTCGAGACGGCAAACTCCTACGCCAAATCCAATGACGCCATTAAAGCCGCCCGTCAAGACCGCCCCGATAGAAGGGAGGACAAGCAAGCGGGAGGAAGCCGTAATCCTAAGAAGGATGGCGGCAACAACGGCAACCGGGGCGAAAGATCGCAAGCGCCGATCTCGAGGACCTAGTGGCCGCGACCTCCAACACTCAACGCCGTCCCGAGTCGCCGCCTACGACGCCATCATGAACGCCCAGTGCACCCATCATCCGAATCATAAGCACGCGGCGAAGGACTGCTTTATCTACAAGCAGTTTGCCGAACAATACGCGGCGCAACTCAACAAGAAGCCGGCTGACGAGGCCGGCCCATCAGGAGCCAAAAAGAACAACGCGGCTGAAAATGCCGAACCTTTCCAAGACCCAGTGGGGGAGCTCAACCACATCTTCGGAGGTTCGCTAGCCTATGAGTCCAAGAGGAAACGAAGCTAACCGAGGGAGGTCAACGCGGCTCAACCCGAAGTCCTCAATATCTGCGATGGTCGGAAGTGGCCATGACTTTTGACCGCTCGGATCATCCCGACCGAGTGGTTCATCCGGGGCGGTATCCACTCGTCCTGGACCCCGTGGTCCGCAACATCAGGCTTAAGCGCGTCCTCATCGATGGGGGCAGCGCCCTCAACATCCTATTTGCCAAGACCATGGATGAAATGCAGATCCCGAGGGCCGAACTAAAGGCAAGCTCAGCCCCTTCCACGGAGTCATCCCGGGCTATCGTCTACACCACTCGGGCATATCTCCCTCCCAGTCACCTTCGGGGCCCGAGAGAACTTCCGAACGGAGAACGTCACCTTTGAGGTGGCCGACTTCAAACCGCATATCACGCCATCATCGGAAGGCCTGCGCTTGCCAAGTTCATGGCGATCCCTCACTACACCTACCTCTGCATGAAGATGTCGGGTCCCAACGGCGTCATCACTCTTCGCAGCGATGTGAAGCAAGCCTTCACCTGCGATAAGGAGAGCTGCGACATGGCCCAATCTCGCGAGAGATTACGTGGCCAACAAGAAGTCCGATTGGCTGCATCGACTTCGGCAGAGGGCGAAGTCCCCATGAAGAAGATAGCCAAATCGGGATCCGGCGACGCCAAGACCAAGAAGATCTCCCTTGATCCGTCGATCCTCGAAACCGCTGTAATCGGTCGACCTAGATCCCAAATAGGAAAGCGCTCGTCACCTTCCTCCAAAATAATAAAGATGTTTTTGCTTGGAAACCATCCGATATGCCCTGGAATTCCTAGGGAGGTGATCGAGCACTCTTTGAATGTCAAAGATGACGCCAAACCGATAAAACAACGATTACGCAGATTCGCACAGGATCGAAAAGACGCTATCAAAGAAGAACTCGCAAAGCTCTTGGCTGCCGGCTTCATTAAGGAAGTCCTTCATCCCGACTGGTTAGCCAACCCAGTTCTGGTCCGCAAGAAGACGGGGCAATGGCGCATGTGCGTTGACTATACTGACCTCAACAAAGCCTGCCCCAAAGATCCGTTCGGGCTGCCTCGCATCGACCAAGTCGTTGACTCAACAGCTAGCTGCCAACTTCTGAGTTTCCTGGACTGTTACTCGGGCTACCACCAGATCAGCTTAAAAGAATCCGACTGCCTGAAGACATCGTTCATCACGCCGTTTGGGGCCTACTGCTACATCACCATGCCTTTCGGCCTCAAGAACACCGGCGCCACATACCAACGCATGATCCAAAGATGCTTCCAGACGCAGATCGGCAAGAACGTTGAAGCTTATGTCGATGACGTTGTCATCAAGACCAAGCAGAAAGAAGACCTGATCGCCGACTTAGAAGAAACCTTTGCGAACATCCGGGCCTTCGAATGAAGTTAAACCCGGAGAAGTGCACTTTCGGCGTTCCATCGGCAACCGCTCGGCTTCATGGTGTCACATCGTGGCATTGAAGCAAATCCGAGAAGATCAACGCCATCTTAAGCATGAAGCCCCGAGTAACCAAAAGGACGCCCGAAGCTCACGCGCATGGCGGCACTAAGCCGTTTCATATCCCGACTCGGCGAACGAGGCATGCCATTCTTCGATCGCTAAAGAAGACGGACGACTTCCAGTGGGACCGCAGAAGCCAACAAAGCCTTTGAAGATTTCAAAGAGTTCCTTACCACGCCACCCGCCGGCCTCGCCTCGCCCCGGGAACCTCTCTGGCATGTACGTTTCAGCCACTCACCAAGTGGTTAGCACGGTCCTTGTGGTCGAACGCGAAGAAGAAGGACGGACTCGAAGATTCAAAGGCCAATCTACTTTGTTAGCGAAGTATTGGCAGGAGCCAAAATTCGCTACCCTCGTGTACAAAATGCTCTATGGTGTTCTAATAACCGCGAGGAAATTGGCACACTATTTTCGGGTCACTCGGTCATCATCGTCACCTCTTTCCCACTCGGCGATGTCATCCACAACCGCGAGGCAACCGGACGCATCGCCAAATGGGCCCTAGAGCCGATGCGCATTGGACTTGACTTTTAAGGCAAGGACGTCCATAAAGTCACAAGCCTTGGCGGACTTCCCGGCCGAGTGGGATGAACAGCAAGAGAACGTGCCTCGGGAAGACCTCCAACACTGGACCATGCACTTCGACGGATCCAAGAGGATCACCGGCTTGGGAGCGGGAGTTGTGCCGATCTCCCCGACCGGGAAAGGCTAAGATATGTTCTTCACCTCCACTTCTCCACCTCACACAACGTTGCCGAGTACGAAGCTCTTCTACATGGATGCGCCTCGCAGTCTCACTCGAGATACGACGGCTTATTGTGAAAGGCGACTCCCAGTGGTCGTCAATCAAGTGATGAAAGCGGGTCCGCCTAAACGACACTATGGAGGCTTACCGGCAAGAGGTCCGCAAGCTTGAGGACAAGTTTGACGGGCTCGAACTCTCACATGTCCCGAGACATAACAACGAAGCCGCCGATGAGCCGGCACGGTTCGGATCTAAGCGCGAAGCTGCCCCAACGAGACGTCTTTGTCGAACATCTCTACGAACCAACCATCACGGCAAAGGCAACTCCCAACGAGCAAACCACGAACGAAGTCGCCATGACCGATACCGACCGGAGGACGCCGCTCATCAAATTCTTAACCCAGCAAGAGCTGCCGGATGACCGGGATGAAGCAAAGCGCGTCCGACGTCGTTGCCAAGCATATGTCATGGTTGACTCCGATTTATACAAGAGAAGCCCCTCCGGAATTCTAATGAGGTGCATCACACCCGAAGAAGGGAAGCAGCTACTTCAAAACATCCACTCGGGCATATGCGGAAGCCACGCGGCAGCACGCACTCTAGTCGGCAAAGCTTACAGGCAAGGTTTCTTCTGGCTTACCGTAGTCTCCGACGCGGATAAAGTTGTACGAACCTGCGAAGGCTGCCAGTTTTTCGCCCGACAAAGCCATGTCCCGCCCAGAGCTTCAAACAATCCCACTTTCCTGGCCGTTCGCGGTATGGGGGCTAGACATGGTTGGCCCTTTCAAAAAAGCTCCAGGAGGATTCACACACCTCTTCGTCGCAATCGACAAGTTCTCCAAGTGGATTGAAGCCAAGCCGGTTGCCACGATTACTGCTGACAAGGCACGAGACTTTTTCCTCAACATCATGCACCGCTTCGGCGTCCTAAACAGAATCATAACCGACAATGGGACCCAATTCACGAGAGGCATCTTCAAGGAATTCTGCGAAGACTTCGGAATCAAGATCTGCTACGCATCAGTGGCTCACCCCAAAAGCAACGGACAAGTCGAGCGAGCCAACGGCATGGTCCTCCAAGGCATCAAGGCCCGCGTTTCGACCGCCTAAACCCTTACGCCGGCAAGTGGGTCCAAGAACGCCCTCGGTTTTATGGTCGCCGCAAACCACACCCGTGCCTACCGGCCAAACTCCTTTCTTTTTGGTTTATGGCGCAGAAGCCATGTTACCAAACGAGATGGAATATGAGTCCCTCCGGGTCCGCAGCTTCAACGATGAACGCTACGACCCTGACCGAGTTGATGACCTTACCCGATTGGAAGAGGCCCGTGAGGTAGCCCTCATCCAGTCGGCCAAATACCTTCAAGGGATCAGAAGATACCACAGTCGCAACGTGCGAGCACGAGCTTTCATTGTTGGTGACCTGGTCCTGCGCAAGATCCAGACCACCAAAGATCGACACAAGTTATCTCCCTTATGGGAAGGACCATACATAATCGCTGAAGTGACTCGGCCCGGTGCATACCGGCTAAAGCGCAAAGACAGGTCTATGGTGGAGAACTCCTGGAACATCGAGCATCTTCGACGATTTTATGCCTAATTCGGCTAAGGCTTCATGTTTTCCTTGACTGCCAACCTCAAGCAAGATGACTTCTTGAGTTAGCAGTCGGGGGCTGTACATATGTCAATAAAGTTCAAGTTTTCCTCATCAACTTCTGTGCATGATTTGGTTTATCATTGTTTAATAGTCTTCGATTCGAGTTCAGTGTCTAAGGACTGAGAGTTTTCCGATGACCTAATCGAGCCTAGGCTTGGTGACAGTCAGACGAAAACTACTTAAGAAATTTCACACAAAAACTCGGATCAAGGCATTAACATAAATAAACTAAATATATCACAAATTCTACTTCAGAGCGTTATGGTTATGCGACATTTACAAGACAAAGTCAGAAAGACAAATCAAATCTTGAAATTGTTTACTACATCAAGGGATATTTTCTTCGCCGCCTCCTGCGCCTCACTCAGCATGTCCAAGGCCTGCTTGTCCGTTGTTCCGTCAGCAAAGCCTTCCCCAACCGAGTGGATATCCACTCGGGGGTAAAGGGACTTGGTCTGTGCAAGAGCCAAACCAGCCCCCATGCTGGCTGCTTCGGTGATATTGGCCAGATATCGGTCGGGAGCCAGCCGCAGCTTGTCGAATATTTCGATCGGCTCCAGTGAATTGGCCCCAACTCCTTGATCAAATAATGACAGCAAGATCGGCATGGCGGCATTGGCGACCTCTTCCCGCATCTCGTCGCTCCGTTTGATCCGCCCAAGCAAGACGTCGTACTGGGCTCGGGTCTTTACCTTGTAAGCTGCCAAAAGTTCCAGATCATCCAAAGCACTCAGAAATAAAGCAGCACAAGAAGTTTTACTCCAAAGAGGCTTACCTTCAAACTCAGCCTCCATCTCGGCTTTGTCGAGGCTGACTGCCTCCAGCTGGACTTGAAGCGAATGGACCTCCGAAGAATTTTCTACAAAGGAAGATCGTCAACAACTGAATTTAACATAAGAATCATGAAGAAAATGGAGAGATGGGCTCACTCCCGATTGATCCTCGGAGGTCGAGATTCGCCTCCCGAAGCTCTGCGATCTCCCTCCTTAGAGCCGCCTCCCTTGACGCGGCCTCCTCCCGAGTGGCCTTCAGCTGTCGCTGAACGTCCTCTAAGGAGCTCAGGTGGGGAACCAACTTCTCCAGCATCTCAGATTTTGCCATTGAACGGCAATACTCCTTCTGCGCGCGAAAGCAGAAGAGTGACCGATTGAAAGACAATGATGATACAATTTAAGAGAAAGACGAAGGCTTACGTTGAGCAGCCGGGTCGCCTCGTTCAGGCTCTCGACAAGGGCATCCCTTTCATCTTTTCGGCTCGCCGGTCCAGACGATGCCCCGCCTCTCGCCCTCCGAGTCCCGCCATTCGATTCTAATTGGGGAACCGGTTTCGAAGGACGCAACCTGGGATCTCTTCTACCGTGGCGACAAACGAGGAGGACAAATGAGGACTTGAAAGATTCGGACTAAAAGAGAGAAAGAGTACTTGAAACAAATCTCACCGGTTTGGCGGCGCTTGCTTAGGTGGAGCGGCCCCCTGACCTCCTTCTTCGGCTCCGCGGAGTGGCCCCGGTCGGGCGCTTGAGTCGCGGCCTCGGGTTTCCTGGCCGACTCGGTTCCCGGTCGGGATATCCGGCGCGGCCGGGGCTCCTTCCTCGGGGCATCCTTCTTCGGAGGCAAAGGTTGCTCGCCCGGAGCGCTCACGCTCGGTTGTGGGCTCCGGGGCTTTGGCTCTACTGGCTTTGGCACCTCGGGAGCTGCGGCCGAGGTCGGCCCTTCACTTCCCCCGGCAGGATCTATGTCCTGGGGCCTCCTGCGAAAATGAACACAGCAGGGGTAAAGATAAAGGAAAGTTTTCAACGGAAGAGTTCAGACTTCGGTTTCAGAGCATACCTGGATGACCGGCGAATCTTCGGCGCCGTCCGCGGCGATCGCCTTAAAGGTGGGGTCTCGGTGGGAGGAGCCGAGACATCGTCATCCGAGTCCTCTATGATCAGCCTCCTCTTGCTCGCACGCTTGTTCGAGTCTTCACTCGGCGCCGCCCGCTTTCCGACTGGATCGCTTTGGATCTTGATCCCGCCAGCAGGCTTCTTGGCGGGGCGATGCGGCGCGTCATCGTGGGACACCTTGTATGGCTTGGAGGTGATAGAGGCGTTTTCCTGCAGAAGAAAGAGTGTACAATGTTAAGAGACAAGATGTCAAGGTTGAAAGATACTATGAAGCAACCAATCGGCTTACCGGAGGAGGAGGTCGGTGGATGCTGAAGGGAAGAACCGGCAGAATGAGGGCCCGCTCAACTGCGATTCCAGACGAGAAGAGTTTGTACATCCGGATCTTCAGGATCTCGTACTTGAGTGGATCTGGATCTTCCCGATTGGGGTCCGTCCCGCCTTCATACTCGAAGGCCGGCTTTGACCGTTCCTTGATCGGCGCCAGTCGGCACCTGATGAAGTGCCGAGTGATCTGTTCCCCGCGAAGACCTCTCTGTTTCATCGCCAGGATCTTCGCGAGCAGCTCGTTGGCCTCATCCCAATCTTGGGCTACTGGAACAGTGCTCCATGATGGACTGGGGACGGGAGGAAGGCCGACGAAAGATGGCAGGCTGGGTTCTAGGTTGCTAATGTAGAACCAGCCCGCATGCCATCCCTTGTTGGAAGACTTCAAAGGAAGAGAAAAATACTCCTTGCGGAGAGATCCGCGGAGTTGGAAACCTGCCCCGCCAACGACGCAAGGGTGGTCCTTGTTCGGATGTGGTTTGAGATAGAACATGCGCCGGAAGAGTTGGAAGTGGGGGAGGATGCCAAGGAAGGCTTCACATACGTGAATGAAGAGAGCGATGTGAAGCATTGAGTTGGGGTTCAGATGGTAGAGATGGAGCCCATAGTAATCCAGAAGCCCCCGGAAGAACTCGGAGGTGGGAAGGCTGAACCCGCAATAGAAAAAAGAAGTGAAAACGACGAGCTCACCGGTGTTCGGGGTCGGGAAGTCCTCCCCCGCCGCCGGGCGCCATCCCACGAGTTCCTTTGGCGGAAGCACGCCGTGCTTCACCATCTCCTTGAGGGTGGATTCCCTCACATCTGAAGCGGCCCATTGGTCGAACGGAATCTTCTTTTCCTCCGCCATGAGAGTGGTGTTGATGGGAAGTGGATCTGGCCAGAAAAGGTCGGGTTCTTAACAAAGGGAACGTGGGAGATTTGGCTACGGAAGCTGGTTGTTGCAGAAAGCGAGTTCCTAGATGGATGGATTTGGGAGCGCGCGAGTCTAGGGTTCTCCGCAATGAACTGGTGAACAGTATTGTGAAAAGGGAATTTTGGAAGATGAAGAGGCGGGGACGACCTCACGCCTTTATAGAAAGATTTGAGGGTTGCGCTAGGTTTTCGGTGATTGGGCCGAGCCCATAAGAAATCTACGGCCCGGCTAAGGTGTGGCCCGATGCGTCCTTAGGGACTTAAGCGGATGAGCTTAAGCAGATTTGCCCTGGCAATATGCGCGTGCCCGAGTGCCCTGTACCTTCGAAAATCCTTCCATACCGCGGTTTGCTTGACTTCATGAGAAGCTGGCACGATGCAACTTGGAAGGTGACCAACAGCTAAGTTTTTATAGCTGCCTTGATGACAAGGGCTGTTTGGTTTTTTGGCATTTGATCAAGTAATCTTATCAATGCTATCTATTTTTCCACCTTGGTGAAGATCTTTATAGATTGAGACCAGTGTTATGGCATAAGCTATTTAATAACTTGGTCATATTTTTCATACGATTGAAAGAACTTGTTTTCCCATGAGGGTTGATTAAAATATTTGTTCCGGGATGACTCGGGCAGATCCACTCGGATAAGCATGAGCTTACCGAGTGCTTTTCGCCCACGAGGGTTGATTGAGTTATTTGTTCTGAGATGACTCGGGCAAATTCACTCGGATGAGCATGAGCTTACCGAAGTGATGAGATTTTTTATGATTGCTTTAGTATGAGCTAAGCATTACGTGAGTATGATTTTCAATAGTTCTTGACTATATGCTTAGTCTGTTTTTGACTAACCACATAGTCGGGGGCTACACCTAATTAGGTGCATCAGGAGATGCACCTAGTTATTTATTTTTGAGAATTTTTCAGATATTTTTCCAGCCCTTCACAGTCTTTGGAGCCATTCGGGAAGATTCAGGCAGAGATGATGGAATCACTCGGCGCCAAAAGCACTCGGTCAAATAGATTTTTGGCTGAGTGCTGCTTTGGTTTGAAGTTGAGTTGTCTCGTCGACTGAAAAGGACTCGGGGGCTACTGTGGAGATTGTGGCAATCGGGTATCTACATGGCAAGCTTATCCGACTGGAGGTAGGGATAGATTGTGCCTGCCATATCTGTAAACCAAACATGACTTGGGTGTTACGATTGCCGATAGAGATAAGGCAATCGGCCTATAGTCACGGTTTGGTAAGATTGAGGAAACCAACTTAGAATAAGATAGAGTTTCCGATCTGTAAGCCTTCCTCCCAAGACTATATAAGGGGGGTAAGGGGCGTCCCTTGAGGGATATGAGAGATCAGATTCTAGATCAGTTTTTAGCCTTCAGCTTAGATCACGAGATCAATAAAGAGACTCGGCGGATCGAATCCACCGAAACAGGAGTAGGGTATTACCTCACGAGAGGGCCTGAACCTGTCTAAATCTTCTTCTTTTCCTAACCCATTGTGCTTGGCGATCTTGACTGCGACCCCAGAAATCATATTGCCGAAACCAAGTTTCGACACCATTGCACTGCTTATATCCCATAGCACGCATTGCACATTTAAACCTATCAAACCATGCTCTTGGTGATTGCTTCAACCCATATAAAGATTTCTTTAGTTTTAGAACTTTTCCTTTAGTTTGTGCAGTAGCAAATCCAGGTGGTATCTCCATGTAAACTTCCTCCTTAAGATCACCATGTAAGAATGCATTTTTAACATCTAATTGATATAAAGGCCAGTCAAGGTTAGACAGGAGATTAAGGTCCTCACTGTGCTCATCTTTGCAACCGGTGCAAATATTTCATCATAATCAATCCCATATGTCTGATTGTATCCTTTTGCCACCAACCTCGCCTTATATCTTTCCACCTTTCCTTCAGGATTTTGTTTCACAGTGTACACCCATTTACAATCAACCACCTTCTTCCCAAAAGTTAAAGATACAAGTTACCATGTGTCATTCTTTTCAAGTGTTGTCAACTCTTCAAACATTGCCTCTTTCCATCTTGGATCTTGCTTAGCTTCTTTCCAATTTTTTGGAATATGCACTGATTGCAGTGTTGTCACAAACGCTTGATACTCAGATGACAATGATCAGTATGCTACATAGTTACTCACCTCATTATCATGTGTATCTTCACATTCATCCTCAAATCCATATCTCACTGGAGGCTTACCTTTTGTGATCCTTGTTTCTCTCCTTAGAGCAATAGGTAAGTCATTAGAATTGTGAATTATCTCTCGCTCTGTTCCAAGTATCTGGTCACTCTCACCATCAGTGACCACTTGATCACCCACAGCTTCATCAGTAATAGTGAGGGGTTGTGTAGTTTTTTTTCCTCCTCCTTGTGTAAACTTGTATATTTTTATCTGGGATGGCTTCTGATTCTCCTTCCTGTACAATGTCATTCACTTGCACTGAATTTGGGATTAAACCAACCACAACCTTTTTTTCATTTATTCAAGCTTCACTTCCAGATTCCACTTGCTCACCATCCTCTGATTGAATTTCAAAATCTAGATCAATGAACAGAGAAATTAGGTCTGTCTTCTCACCATAAAAAGGAATTGACTCTTTAAAGGTCACATCCATGCTCACAAACATACGATGTTGTGATGGACTCCAACATTTATATCCTTTCTGTCCAAATGAATATCCCACAAAGATACACTTGATGGCCTGAGGGTCCAATTTTCCAACACTTGGTCTCTGGTCTCTAACAAAGCAAGTACATCCAAATACCTTGGGTGGAACCACAAATTCATTCTTACCAAATAACATCTCACATGGGGATTTCATCCCAAGTACCCTTGATGGCATGCGATTGATCAAATGTGTAGCAGTCATAACTGCCTCACTCCAAAGGAATTTAGGCACATTCATAGTATACATAAGTGAGCGAGTTACCTCCAGAAGATGTCGATTCTTCCTTTCAGCCACTCCATTCTGTGGTGAGGTATCAGGACATGAGGTCTAATGTAGAATTCCTTCTTTTAAGAGCAAGCTTTGAAATTCTTTATTCACGTACTCAGTTCCATTATCACTTCTGATAATTTGAACAGAGATGTCAAATTGATTCTTAACATATGCATAAAAACTCTGAAACATTCAAGTACCTCACTCTTATACTTCATGAGATATACCCATGTCATACGAGAATAACAATCAATAAAGGTAACAAAATATTTTGCCCCACTTATAAAAACAACTGGAGAAGTCCACACATCAGAATGGATTAATATAAATGGTGATATACTTCTCAAGCCCCTGCTCACATATGAGCTCCTAGTATGTTTTTCCAACTCACAAGCATCACAGATCAAGTTACTTCTGTTCACCCTAGACATCTCATGAGGGAACATTTTTTTAATAACATCAAAAGATATATGTCCCAACCGACAATGTAAAAGCATTACCATAGCATCATCTTCATTAGCTGATAAAGCAAAATATATATCTTCCTTTGTCTTGTTCCTATCAAGATACCAGAGTCCATTATGCCGAACTCCAATCCCAAGATTTCTTCCAGTCCTTCTCTCCTGAATTAAACATTTCTCACGATCAAGGAAAACCCGACAATCCATTTGATCTAGCAGGGAGCTTATTGAAATAAGATTCACAGGAAAAGACGGAACATGTAATACTGATGATAGAGTAATAGTTGGTGTGCATTGCGCTGTACCAACACCTCTGATAGAACAAGATGTTCCATCTGCAGTTTGAATTGTCTCCCTATGAAAATTTGAGTATGGTGTATAAGATGTAAACTCATTGGTTTCACCCGTGACATGCCTTGATGCACTTGAATCCAATATCCAGTTAGATACAAGATTTTAATTTAATATACCTGAGTCAAGGTGGGTAACATCAGCAGCACCGTCAGCTGAGAATATCATCTCTTGATTTCCCTCTTTAGAGTCCATCTCAGTTTTCTTCCATTTCCTAAATTCTTCTAGCTCACTGGGTGAAACTATAACTATTTCTAATGCACATTTATCTGTCGATGCAAGATTGGCTTGATAACTGACTCTTCCTCCACGATTAGCACCTCCGCGGCTAGGACCTCCCCAATTAGCACCACCTCTGTAATTAATTATGCCTCTACCCCTACCATGATTTGATTTGAATGGCTGGATGCAATCACAGATTAAATGACTCTTTTCACCACAGTTAAAGCATGTTCTAGTATCTTGAGATTTTGCCACCACAAAAGCAGGACTTGGTGAAAATAGGGTGCCACCCTTTATTGCTTTGAGCCTTGTTTCCTCTTGTGCCATGGCTACAACCGCTTCCTCAAAACTAGAAAGAGTTGCTTGATGGAACATAGCAGCACGCCTTCCTTCAAATTCTGGATTTAGGCCCCTCAAGAAGTGAAGAACCCTCTTCTTTTCTACCCACTTTTTCACCCAAGTCATACTCTCGGGATGAGATACTTAATAGGATCATAATGATCTAGATCAGTCCACAGCCGCTTCAACTCTGCAACATAATCCATTAAAGTTTTCTCCCCCTGTTTCAAATAATGAATCTTATCTTTTGTATTAGCCAACAACATCAGATTTCCAACACCTAAGTACATATCTCGCAAAGATCTTCTCAGATCGCCAACAACATCGATTTCCAACACCTAAGTACATATCTGCCAAAGCCTTCCATATTTGTGAAGCACATGTAATAGTGTCAACAGAACTAGCAATTGTTGGACTCATAGAATTCAATAGCCAAGTTGTCACTAGGGCGTTGGTTGCACTCCAGTTCTTCCACTCAGAGCTCGACTCATCTTTAGGTTCAGTTGTCTCTCCATTAATAAAACCCTCAAGCTTTCTTGATCTCAGCAATAACACTGCCCTTCTAGACCATGCCAAATAATTTTTGATGCCCTCCAATTTAATATCAATAGGCATCAATTCTAGTTTCTGAACCATATCCACTTGTGGATGCGTTTCTTTACTTGAAGATGAAGTCTCATCTTTCTTTGCAGTGAGCAAGTCAACCAGCTTGCCTAAAATTAGCTCAATCCCTTGATTCTCAACCATCTTCTCTATCTCTGTCCACTCTTACAACTTGCAATCAGAGATTCACCAAGTTCCTTCTTAGCAAATCAGCTAGTAACCAGCACTACACAGCAAAACAACAAATCAACAAATCCCAAATCATAGGCAACAACACTAGCCCTTCCTTCCCTTCCTTTTCTTCTCCCTTTCCTCTCTGCGCTCTCTCCTTCTCTTCCTTTTTCCCCATTTTCTTCTGAGCCGAAGCCCCCTTCTTCTCCTCTCTTCCTTTTGAGCTACAGACCCCGGGAATACAAAGCTCCTGCCCTGCCTCTTCTTCTCCTCTCTTCTTCCCGAGCTACAGGCCCGGCCGGCACCCGTGCTGTCCCGGCCCATGCCGCCACCGAGCTGAGAAGCTGGCCGCCGCCTGAGCACCTCTACGCCGCCACCTCCTCCTCCTGGCTGCGCTGGCCGCCGCGAGCCGCTCCTCCTCCACCTCGGACTGCAGCGTCGCGGACGCCTCCTGCGCCGTCGCCACCAGGACCTCCTCCACCGTGAGCTCCTTCCCTGCTCGCCAGCCGGCCGAGCAGCGTCACGCCGATAAGGTATGGCTCCCCACCATCGCCGACGACATCACCTCTCCTAAACCTAGCTCTGATACCATGTAGAATATTGAGAAATTGGCGGCTAGAGTTCCTCTCCTAGCCCATTTCTATATTACACACTCCTTTACATTTTACCCCATCTACTAACCCCATATTGCATATGCCATATATACCAACAGTTTCAGACTTACAGAGCTGCTGGAGTGCTGGTGCACTAAAATATTTTGACTTGTGACAGACTATGAAACTTTTTCCATACACCATGATTTGACATCTTGGATCCTTTTGTGGAAATCAAAATTGCAGTAACAAATGCTTTGTATTCTCCTGTTGATGATCACACGAGTTGCAGGTGTCATTATTCGGTCATTGTCTTTTTTTTGGGGTTGGCCGAAGGGGGGCAACCAATTTCATTAAAACTTTGAGGGGAATAAAAAATTGATTACACCAGCACCAAAATGTCCACCTTAGACGACGCTTATGCCAGGGCTAAGAAATCAAAGAAAAAGAAAGAAAGGGGACTAAAATCAGAGCCCTGAAGAAGCAAGGGACAGGTCCCTGTTTTCAGTTCTGAACTGCTTTGTGGATTACTCGCAATCAATCTGGAACACCCCAGCCTCACTCCATTCCCTAATTTCTTCTTTGATCCCCTGGAAAAGAAGTGTCGTCATTGTCGCTTTGTTGTCAAAAATCCGCGCGTTTCGTTCCTTCCAAACCCTCCAACATACAAGCATAAAAACTGCATCAAAAGAGCTTCTGTTTCTCTTCCGACAACTCAGCCTGGAGCTTAGCCACCAATCAGCCAGGTTCATGCCGTCTTCAGAGGGAACATTAAAATGCAGATTTAGCCACGCTTTCATCAAAGCCCACACTTCATTGGTAGATCTACACCGCATGAACAGATGGTCAGCACTCTCATGTTCTGAAGAGCACAGTTTGCAGCACTCCTCATGTGGCAAATTTCTTTTGGCTAGGTTTTCCGCAGTCATGCACCTGGCCTGCAAAGCCAACCAGATAAAGAATTTGATCCTCCCCGGCACTCACAATTTCCAAAGAAGATCACCATAAGAGCAATCTTCCTTTGGCAAGAAGAAAAGAGAATATGCCGAGGATGCTGTGAAATTTCCACTTGAATCCAATTTTCACCTTATTTCATTCGGCGTGCGCAAAGGGAGATACTTTGGACTTCATCCAAACTTGAAAATAATCCCCAATCGCCTCATTTGAAAGTGCACCTTGCAGGTCCCTGACCCATCGCTGACCCGTCAAGGCTTGCTTCACCGTCAACGTTGATTTCTTAACATACGAGAACAAGCAAGGCCATCGATGTTGAATGCTGCCTTGCCCAGACCAATTCGCCGACCAGAATGGCGTGGAAGCACCATCACCCAGATTGCAAGTTAAAGTAGAAGCTGCCATTTGGATCACATCCTTCTCGGATTGAAAGCCCACGAGACACCATGGCCTACTGATCTGTTGCAACTCCAAAACTGGCCATTTCAATGTTGCCTATAGTTTATCTGTTGTGAATGTTTTAATTTTCCCTGCAACAAGAACCATAAGAACTAGCATCTTTTTCTGCCTTTAATTTCTCGTACTCTTGCTAGAAATGTGACCTGAACTGCTCACATGAATTGTGTTTCTGTAGGCTGATTGAGCAGTGTAGACTTCAATGCAGGTCCATTTCCAAGTCATTGAACCAGGCTCTGTATTGAGGTTTACATCTTGTGGTTCTGTCCAGAGGTGGCATGTCGGCTGTAAAACCTGAATGTTTCTGCTTCCTTGTAGGGCTCTGAATCTTTTTCATTGCCGACAGGAAATAATTCCTTTTGTGCCATCCCATTGTATCTGTCCAGAATTCATAATTTTGTTTTTCCATCATGGGAATGAGCTGTCGCTCATGCTGACACTGAAAAGGTACTCTTTGCAGCCTATTGCCATTCCTGAATTTCTTAAGGATTTTATCCATGCTAAGTAAATCTGACGAACTGAAACATGCTACAGTTGATTGTATTCAATTCAAAGTTCAAACAGGACAGTTCAAACAGATTCTTTATGTCAGAAGATAATCAGAGGGGAAAAACAGTTTGTTTTTTCATTAGAAGGGAGTTAAAGCTTACTTGAATGTGTACCACTTTTTAAGGATTAACAGTAGTATATAGAAAGTACTCACAACGTACAGTCCATGTCACATGTAAAAAGAACTAGAGATGATAGAAAAGAGTTTTGAGGCAATACTGCACACATCAAATCAAGAGGCTTCCCTTCTATTTATATTGCCGGACGTGCATAGTACAGATATACATCACATGATGACATTGTTTGTATTAGTTAGGAATGATATCTGAAGACTATTGCTTGCACTGAGCTTAAAATTCAGAGAATGCAGTCATAGTAGTAGTAAACGAAACTCATATACATCTCCTAGCTTCTTTCTGCTCTACAGAAGACTATATCATAAATCAATTCCTACAAGCGACAATGTGCCAATCTCAGCTTTGATCTCACTCCAAATCGGATTCAAATTCGAATCCAATTTGAATCGCGTTCGGACTTCGGATTCGAACTAAGCGTCCCGGCATATAAAATCATGTCCAGATTTGAATCCGAACTGAATTTGTGTTTGGACTTCGTATTCGAATTAGTTAAGCGTCGCGCCATACAAAAGCGCACGCGCGCCACCGGTGCCTTCGATAACTCGTACTACGTACGTGCGCCTTCGGAAGTAGATTCACAAGCCGACTCGACCAGCTCGCCGAGGCGTCATCAATGGTGTCGCCGTCGCCATCGCCGTCGAGAAAACGCAGAATAGAGAATGGCCAACTTGACGAGGAGGCGTTGCGGAGGTTTCGCGGCATGTGGCAAGCTATGCTGTCCGATAACGAGCGCTGCATCGCCAAGAACTCGTCCCGCTCTCGCCGCGGCGGCGGGGACGCGTTCGTCGTCGGTGCGGTGTACCACCTCGCCGAGGACCTCACCGACATCACCCTCATGGACGCGTCCTCCGGCGAGGTCGTCAGGCGGATGGACGGGCTGAGCAGGCCAGGCCTCGACGTCTGCGCCGGCGGCGACATGCTCTGCGTCGTTAGCCCCAGTGACGGGCTGCTCCGCGTCGTCGACCTGGCCACCGGCGACATGACCGACCTCTCGATGGGCTGCACGGTGGCGGAGGGGAACGTCTCCTCCGGGTACAAGCTGGGGAAGGTGCCCGCCACCGGCGAGCACAAGCTGCTCCACGTCTACGCCGCCAGGTGGGGCGACGGCTCCCAGTCAAGCGAGGTCCTCACCATCACCCGCGACGGCGATGTCGCCGGCAGCAGCGGCCAGTGGAAGCCAACGCAGAGCCCACCGATGCGGGTGGAGCACGGAATCAGCCGCGGCAGCGCGACCGTCAACGGCGTGGTCTACTTCCTCTCCCCCGCCAGCACCGCCGCGCCCCCCGTCACCCCGGGCGGCCACCGCATCGAGTGCGACACCATCGCGGCGTTCGACCTCACGACGGACCAATGGAGGCCGACGCTGCTGGAGGGCCCTCTCCCCGCTGACCAGCGCCACCGCGGGCAACGCGGATACCTCAGCCTCGCGGCGCTCGACGGCCGCCTCGTCACCGTCCACCACGACTACCCCGCCAAGACCATCAACCTCTGGGCGCTGACGCCGAGCACCACCACCACGACATGGACGAAGCTGCACTCTCTCCCGATCAAGAACGTCCTCCGCGGGTGGGAGGTGACCTACCCGTCGAAGCCGATGGGGGCGGCGAAGCAGCAGCCACGCAGCGGCGGCGGGCGAAGGATAGCGACAACGGCCGAGATGGAGGTGGAGGTGGTGGCACAGTTCAGGGAGAACGTGGCGCAGCCGCTGGCGATGCTGGGGGATGGGAGGATCGCGCTGTGGGCGAGGGGGTGCGAGGGGGCGGTGCGGCTGCACGACCCGAGGACGGGAGCGTGCGAGGAGGTGGCGCAGGTTGAGAAGGGTGGTTGCATCCTAGGCTTTTATACCGGGACTCTCATACGCTGCTAGTTCTCATAATAAATTTATTATTTATGTTTTTTTGTCCATTCCTATTTGTACTTAAAAACAAGTTTTTAGGTAGTTATTAATGTGTTGGAGTCCGAAAAGAAGGAACGTATCTTATGTACACAATGCCTGTGCATCTAAAAGTTTGTACTTTTATAATGTCATATTTGGGTAAAGTTTTATCTCCAAATTGATTTTATATGTGGAGTATAAAAAGATAAAATTCTGACCGATTATACCATTCAACCTGTCAAAAATTTTATATTTTTTAGGGCTAAAATATAATAAATTTAAGGTTAATACACACAAGTATAATGTTATCGAAAATACATGTACAAGAGTTTTTTTTAAAAATTTATTAGTGTGCATGATGTGTACATGAAAAGTTTACGTGCACAAGATAAATTCTCTTATGAAAGTGAGGGTATAAATGTATTGAAAATAGATAAAAAAAAAAAGTAATTGAATTGAGATTTAATAAAGTGAGGTATTATAGTTTTTTTGATTTTGTGTCACTATGTATGAGACAAGTGAAAAATAAATAATAGATGTGCGTGTGCAGGGAAGAGTTACTTTAGTTACTGTACTCCCTGCGTTTCGATATTTAAAGTTCTAGCATTTATTTTTTTATAATCAACAAACGATATCCTTTTCACGTCATCAAATATCCTATATGGTTTTCTCTCACAGGTGATGGCATCACACTATTGCTAAATACTTCCTCTGTTTCACATATATAACATGTTTTGAGTTTTTAATATATTTATATATGGATCTATGTAGTTTTATAATGTTTGAGTTTATATGAACGTTAGTAAATATAGATGAGGAATATAGAAATTAAAACATCTTATAATTAAAACAAACAAAGTATTATACACAACTCTCTCACTTCATTAGTGAGACATGGCGCCAAACCAAGTATCACTAATTTTATTATGTGAAGCTAGACTTTAAAATGTTTGATTAAATTTAATATATTATGACTCTGTCTTTCACTTTTTATAAACACAATTGAGTTTGTGTAAATACGGTTTGTATTCTATGTACACCAAAAACCAGTTTGTTTTTCTAAAAAAATCAAGATCCAAATACGGTGAACCAGACAACCTGAATTCTCAAAATTTCTGTGATCCCGGTGACGAATTTTTGACCCGTATTCATACCCTTTGTCAAAAATACTTGTTGTTTAATTCTTTTTAATATCTCAAATTTTTATGTGCAAACTTTTTGTCAGAAAGCATTGACAAAGACATCAAAATAAATACATTTTACACACATCTACACTGCCAAATATTGACGGTGCTAAAATTTGAAATTATTAAAGTTTGATAAAGTTCATTTGGGCATGACGTTAATTATGACAGCCTAAAAGATGATACAATCATGTGAGATTTTTGTCGATGGGCTATACCAGCTCACGGTATTGGTAGAGTATGATGATCGCTGGTATCAAGGTATAGAGACAAGGATTTTTTATACAGGTTTGGACCTCTTAAATAATATATAACACTTCTGTTGAGGGTCTTATATTTATATCTTCGGATGACCTCTTGGTTAAGTAGAACTAGGGAAGTATGGATACGAGGATACAATCCAAGTGGTTCTTATCATGTTCAGGGAGGACTTTGCTTCTTCTTCTTTATCCGGAACTCCTTCTATATATAAGACATGATTTCGTAATAAACTTGATATATGATGGGCCCCGCCGAGCCTAACTCAAAAATATTATTATGTATGTTTTATCTATAACACTGACAATTGTGTAGTTAAATATGGTGATACACCCTAGGGCCACACACATGCGCAGTGGCTACAAGTCACGCACGCCAGGAGTGGGCATAAAACCCAATCCCGAAGTCCGAACCCAAAAAAACCAAATCCGAATCCGAACTACCCGAAACCTGAAACCCGAACACTGATGTCGGGTAGATAACTTGAAAACCCGATATTATTTCGGGTTAATCAGGTTGTAACTTCGGTACCCGATAACCTGAACAACCCGAACAACCCGCGCGCCCGCAACCCGTTACCCCGTAACTCGCCCGCACCAGCCAGCCCAGTCGTAACCCTAACCCTAACCCTCCTACGTCGCCGTCGCCGCCGCTGCCTTAGCCCTCCGTCCTCGCGAGTCGCGCCGTCGTCGCTCGTCACTCGCGTCGTCACCACTAGCCCCTCGCGTCAAAGCCGTTCGTCGCTCACGCCGGCGCCGCTCGCCGCTCGCCGCTCGCCTCTCGCGCCCGTCGTCGCTCGTCGCTCTGAAGGGTTACGCGGAGGCTACACTAGCCAAAAACAAAAACTTTTCTACCACGCAAACCAGAAACACTTGCAAGTAAGGGTTGATAGATCGTTACCGATTGAAGTATGCAGCGGAAATAGCCAATCAGGGCTATCCGATCTGGACAAAGGCTGGCCGATGACACCGATTTGCCGACATCCGATTCCCGGGGACAACCGATTCACCAATCAGCCAATTCGCCGATGTCGCGCCGATCCGTGTCGTCCGACCATGTTCTCGCGCCTCGCTCCGATGCACTCGACCTCGGCCGATTCCACCAAAGCCGATTGATCCATCGTAGCCGCGCTTGCGTCGTCGATCTGCCGTAATCGCCTCGCTCTGATTACAGCCGATTCGTAGCCGATCAACAACGCCGCAACGTAACGGCACCTCTACCGGTATCCACACGTCCGGGACAGAACGTCGAACACCCGTGTGCTAGCACGCGATGCAAGGCTAGGGTTTGGCTCGAAAGTGGGGAGGGTTTCCGTGGGGCTAGGGTTTGGCTCGAAAGTGGGGAGGGTTTCCGTGGAGATTGATCGCGATGCAATTCGATTGACGTCGTCGACTTCTGTTGCACCAAATCAGATTGATTTGGTTCAATGCGATCCGCAACTCTCCACCCCTCGCCCCTTTATATAGAGTTGGCCGATTGGGACTAGTGGCCGATCAGGACTCTATTTTGAATCGGATCTCATCCGAATCTCATAGAGTTGGCCGCCCATGCGTCGTAAGCCCATAAAACTCTATCCGATCGCATCCCTATCCGATCGAGCCGTATCCGAGTCCAACTCGAATATCTATTTTATTCCCTTAAGCGTGCGACCCTGTAGGTTCAGGTATACTTGGTTTCGGCTCGAGTCTAACTCAGCCGATTTATCAACAGCTGCGCCTAGCAGCACATATTGACACCATAACATACAAGAATATAATATCGGCTCTGAACCTGTAATGTGTATACAAATCCCTTTGCCTCACGATACCAATTAAGCTATAGGCAAGATGTGTGTCATCCCTTCAATAGCTTAACCATTCACTCCAACCGTATTGGATTATCTGTCTGTTGATTGACTCCTCAATCAACTTAGCATGGCCATACATTTTCATAATCCATTACCTCGAGGGGCCAAGAGATATCTCTCCAAAAGATGGACAAATTCCATCTTGATCACTCACATCCCACTCCATGTTTCATAGCAAACCCAAAGACTACTTTTATAACTACCCAGTTATGGAATAACGTGCTTTTGGACAAATTTCATCTTGATCACTCACATCCCACTTCATGTTTCATAGCAAACCCAAAGACTACTTTTATAACTACCCAGTTACGGAATAACGTTTGGTAGTCTCAAAGTAGGCTACTACACATGTTGGAATCCATGATGATCTCAGGTCTAAGAACTTTGTACCAACACTACCTGAGACCAACTAATGGCACATTAATTCCTGTAGTGTCTCATGGTGGGTCTATCCAACATTGTATTCTCCAACATATATGTCCATGTTTATTGATTTGGTATCTTTATACCCATGATCTATGAGACATGATCATCAATCAATAAACATGCCGATCTTAGAATCATATTAGTTCCAATAATATGATATATGATTAGGGATCATTTAGAAATAGATTCATACATATAGAGTCTCATAAATAAGTCACATACTTATTGATCAATACAAGATGTCTATTTCATGGAACTGAATAACAGTTTATTCATTTGTGCATAAACATTGGCCATGATATCCAACATCTCCATGTTGCCTCTAGGGCATATCACTAACACTCGCGCCCGTCGCCGCTCGCCGCTTGCCCTCGCGCCGGCGTCGCTCGCTCTGCCCTCACGCCCTCGCCGTGTGGCCCTCACGGCATCGCCTCTCGGGTTACACGAACCGGAACCCGAAATAACGGGTACCCGAAATTTCGGGTAATTAGGTGATCGGGTAATATTTCGGATATCATTTTTGAAAACCCAAAATTCAAAAAACTCGAACTACCCAACCCGAAATTTTGGGTAAACCAAATGCCCAGTGCTAGCGCACGCAGCATGTGTGAAAATTTGACTTCACACAATCACACCATGCTCATGTCAAGGAGAATCAAACTCTGGTCTCATAACTTTTATTTTAAAAATCACAAACTTTTAGCTTTAAAAATATAGAACTTCCATCTCAAATAAAAAAACTTTCAGTTTGCCTAAAAACTTTCATCTCAAACTGCAAAACTTTGAATTCGAATCTAAAAACTTTTATCTCAAGTCACAAACTTTCATCTCAAAATCACAAAACTTTCAATTGAAGGTCTGAAACTTTCATCTCAAACCACAAATACTTTCAATTCAAAATAAAAAAATTCATCTCAAAAACCATAAAACTTTCAATTCAAACATCATATAAAAACTCAATTTCATCTTCTTTTTTGACTTCAACCATCATCGTCTTACCGGCCATCGCCATTGCAACCACGTAAGACGTGTCTTGCTATTGCTCTGAGATGGCCACATTGTCGCCTTTCCTGTCGTCATTGCTCATCATCGACGCAGCATCCCGAAGGACTATGATTTGAGGAGCTAGGGTGAGACAACACCACATAGCCAGAGGAGTTTGGGGTGATCAGGATAGATAGAAGCTGAGAAAAAAAAGAGAGGGATGAGGAGAATGCTTTACGCCGAGGCGGCATGCATGTATGTACAAATTTCAAATTTTAAATGATTTTTTAAACTATTTATCTGAATTTCAAACTAATTATATCATTGGATTCGTCATAATTAAATCTTTATAACAAGATATCATATGACTATATTCCGATGATTTTTTTATTGAAACATTTTTCTTTGATAAGTGAAACATCTGAAATATTTTTGTTAAAATAAATTTTAGCAAAAGATAAAATATTCCTTAATAACATAATATAATATCGTCCCATGATTTGCATCAAATCGAACGTTCGATCCGTAACCGTTTCTGAGGAATGAAGGACGGTTAGTGCTGGGGACGGAGACGGAGGACATGGTCACATGGCTAGATGACGGCAACACGAAGGAAGTGACCGTAACCGCAACGAGAAGAGAAGTCAAATGGGCCGGGCTACTAATGGGCCAAAACGCTACGCGGGGTGCAGCTTGAATTTTTGGCATTTTTAATTTTAATTTTTAAAGATTTACAAAAGTAATTTCTGAATTTAAAAATTTACAGATCTAGTCTCCTCCGCCCTCCTAGAGGGCGTATTATCCGACGTGGCAGACGGCCGTTGGGTGCCGTCTGCCGCGCGGGTGAATTTTCAGGCGGCCCCTTCCCGCCCTTGGTAAGGCGGTTTTCCTTTGTGCACGGGGCCGCGCCAAAAGGTCGCCGGCATTTTGCGGGCGGCCCCCTTCCCGCCCTTACCAAGGGCGTTTTTTCCATGTTTTGCAGGCGGCCCCCTTCCCGCCCTTCCAGAGGGCGTTTTTTGCCATTCCCGCCCTCTGGAAGGGCGTTTTTATCCTAAACCCTAATCGACAAACCTAATCGACATCGACCGACCCTCTCTCATATTGTTTGAAATATAAAATGTTATCATTGTATTTTTTGCAAATGTAACCGATCCATTTGATTTTTCGTATTGTTGCAAATGTAACCGTCCATTTGATTTGTCGTATTGTTTGAAATGTAAATGTTATCGTCGTATTGTTGCAAATGTAAATATGTTGTGTAATGAACATTTGTTTTATCGTCATATAGTTGCAAATGTAAATATTGTTGCAAGTGTAAATGTTCGAGGTATCGTACATATGTTGTTTGCATTAGCTGTGAACATATTGTTTTAACCAAGTTAACTTAGTAGCAATGGTTAAGCAGTTGTTTGTCACACTGTTACATAATCCATTAGGTACGGATGATACAATACAACTAACTCATCCCCGACGAGTCAAGGCGTGGCTACCTACGGAACCGTTCAAGGGCGATAAGCTTGTCATCAATTTTCTCTTTCCTTCTCGGCGTTGTACTCCTTTTGAGTTTCACATTCAGTTACTTTTAGGCTGTTATATTGGGGAATGACATTGTCGATCCACCTACATTGAATGCCCTGGTAAAGAAACACATGTAATCAGTTAGAGAGCCACTAGAGCCAAGACGTTTGCAGAATTGATAAAATGAAAGACGGTACAACGAAGTCGTTGTCTAAGTTGGGGCAAATGAAATATCTTCGACCATATGTTCGTGGTTCAAAGGAGGTAGCCATCTTGCAACGATCCCTACAACCGCACATGGGACGCTCCGACCATTTGGGGAAACCCAGTGGGTTGTTCCTCCAAGCAAAGCTTGCAATTTCGACGCGACGTTCATACTCCATCCAAGCCTGAATGAATTGTTCAGTCGACTCAGGTTGTGTTACCGTCTGACCGATCGAAGCAGGTTTAACCGTATCGATCCACTCTTCGTATGGACACTGACGTACATCCTCCTGGTTGCACATTTTTGATGTTCGGGGTTAGAAAATGGAACAAGCGAATAGGTTAAAGAAAGAAAAATTATACTCACGACAAAATCGTCATCCGCAATCTCGGGACACACGAAGCATCTTTGTCCTCTAGTTGCTTGTCTTATGGATCTTACCACCTGGCAACGTAGACCACTGTGGCATTCGGACGTTCCCGCCATGTGTGGTAGTGCCGGTGATCCATAGGCCAGTCCAAAGCTTCAAGCACGAACTCGACGTTGGTACTCGGCCTTCCGTCGAAGGTAGTCGACCTTGTTTCTCTAAGTGGGTAGTAACGTGTTCCGTCGGTTCGTGGGTTCTCCGTATCTATCCACTCAATGAAGTTGCACACCCGACGATATGCCTGCATGAGGTGTTAACACGATATACAATCAAGTTAGCATTTTCTGCGTGAAGATTTTGTAGATGAAAGCATTGCAGTTAAGCCATACCTGATCAATGTTGGCACATTGGAAAAATCGTCTCCCCCTGGTTTCAGTGAGAAGGGACGACATAAGTATGCAGCCATCTCCACAATGACATAACGGACGGTCACACCATGGTGGAATAAAACCGCTCAAAGGATGGAGTCGCCAGTGGAGACGCTCAAGGAATGGATGATATGAAGATCTCATTGCACGAGTAAATGTAGAAAAGAGAATGCAAATTTGAAGAGCTCGTATTCGGATCTAGGCAATATATAGTGCAGGGAGGTGAAGGTTCACATCTATGTATCGTTTATGTCTGTCATGGGGCAACAGCTGAACGAGACGTATCGTGTAGGAATGTCACGGGGCAAAAGTTGATAGCGACGTATCGTGCAGGACTATCACGGGCAAAAGCTGATAGCGACGTCTCGTGCAGGTCTAACACCGTCGAAAGTTTTTTTTGTCGTTAGTAAGAGTATCATGCAGCGAACGATACAGAAGGATCTCGTGACATGTGAGTGCGACGAACAGACATAGATATATACAAACATCAAACACAAAATAAATAATTACAATTTGTACAAACTGTTGCACACAGAAGCTACTGGCGAGGCCTCTTACCCCTATCCCTCCTAGCCTGTGCTCTGACGTGCCCCTGAGAGTACGTCAGCCTGTCTGGGGGCACGACACGAGTAGCACGACATCCGACGCGGTGTCTCCCGTGGCGGGTCCCGGCTCGTGGTAGAGGTGCTCCACCAAGCCGAGAGGCGGCGAGAACGTCCCGATCCGGGTCCTCCAGTCATCGAAGTCGTCGCCGTGCGACCCCCTCGTCGCCTCCCCGGACCCGCCCGCTGCGACGAAGAAGCCCTCGAGCGAAAAATCCCCGCCAAGTAGAATCCTCCTATATGTAAGCAATGTGAAGCATCAGTGACTTAAACTAATAAGTGTTAACTAATTGTCGGACGACGCTTGCTCACCTCCCGGCTGAGGGAGGGGACGAGGAACGGAGGATCCACTCGCTCCAGCAAAGCTCGCAGTGCTGGGCCGAGTAGCGAAAGGCCGAGGGATCGACGATCCACTCGCGCCTGCCGTATCCCCTCTCGGTAGCGTCGGACCTACACGACATTCGGTTTGTTAGATCACATTGTAGGGTTGACCTGTAGCACCCTGCGGAGGAACCGCGTCGACGGCTGAACGACAAGTGAAGATCCGCAAGATCGAACGTGCCGCCGTCTGCATCCGCTGGAAGGTCATCCTCTGTTCCATGTCGTTCAGGTGAATGCCTGCGTCCAGCCTCAGCATCACCGAGTCGATTTCAGCATTCAATGCCCGTGCGGCATCGGCCTACACAAATTGAAACAAGTTAGGTTCTTCGCTCAAATAAAAAAGCATCATGACATACAAAGGCTTTAATGCCGAGAAATCATGACGTACCCCAACAAAGTAGTCCTAGTCCCGGTGCCTGGGGTAGGTGTCCGTGACCGCTGCCTGGTGTTGCTGTTGCGCGGCAGGTGTGAAGGTCACTCGCGGACGCGTCCGCAGTAGGTACCATCGAAGGTAGGCGATGTAGTTCTCATCGGAGTGGCCGTAGATCTCGCCGATCACCTCCTCGGTGGCTATCAGCCAGTCCGCCACGTATTGCTGCATACGTGGTTCCCAGAGGGAGCCTCCCTGCTGTCCGCGTCGAGACAACCTGCGTACACAGCAAAGGTCGAGTATAGTTCCATTTCATTCGACACAATAGTACTAAAGTTCAAATAGAAATACTCACTGGTGGTCCTGGTGGGGAATGGCAACCGTACGTCTCAGGGAATCCTGCCGCGATCCGGCGCCTCATCACTCGGCACTGGGCGGTGAGGCTCGACGGTGATGTCGTACACCATTGGGATCAACGTCATCCAGTAGGCCGAGTCACGCGTGCACAACGTCGAGAGGCCTAGAGGCACCCGAGCTGTGACCGCCTGCTGCGTGTACGGCTCCCAGACAACGTCGTACGGCTGGAGACGGTCCAACTCGAACACGAAATCCGGGTAGCTCCGTCTCACCTGAGCGTGGGCGTAACGACGCTGTGAACATAAAATAATCAAGTGGTTACAAGTTTTGTTCAACACAATTTGAATATTTGAAAGAAATATGACTTTGTACTTACGTTGCGTCCAAACCAGTACGAGCCCATCGTAGGTCCGTCGGCCGTGTTCTCGAACGCGGGTGCTGCGTCGTAAGGAGAGGTGTCGACGATCGGTCGGCCGATCGCGAACCGCTCCGCAGCCCAAAGCGTAGAAGGGGGCACTGTGAAGATCGCTCCGGATCCGTCTTCGTGCACGCGTCGCACGGCCCACGGTAGGTGGCTGCGAGGACCGCGAACCCCAACTCCACGAGGCACGAAGCCTATCTCCGCGTCCGCTATCGACCGGGCGTAGTGGATCAGCCCCCTCTCTACAGTGTTCCCCGACGTGTTGGTGAACAACACCCAGCCGAACAACCAAAGAAGGTACGCCTCCAACGAGCGTCACACGGAGTACTCGTCGGCGTCGGGGTGGAGCTTGTCGGCCTACAAAGGAGAAAACCATGTTAACAAACATAAGATGTAATGAAAAATACCGAAGTCTTCAAGTTAACTTACTGTGAACTGCATAATCCAAGTCTTCGTAGGCCCGATGGTCGCGTAAGGGTAGATCGCCTGAACAGCTGGGAGCCCCGGTAACCTCATCACCTGAGCAAATCGTGCAGTGATGTCCTCCCTCCATCCACCAATACCATCCACAGGCCCGACAGCCTCTCCGGCTAGTGGTAGCCCTAGCAGGTACGAGACATCCTGCAGCGTCGGTGCCATCTCCCCGCAAGGAAGATGGAAGGTGTGCGTCTCAGGACGCCACCGATCCACCAAAGCAGCTCTCAGGGACCGGTCCGCATCCCACCGTCTCGCCTGGTCGTGCTCGTCGGCACGCGCCTCAACAAGTCTGCAAAGAGCGATCAGGCCAGACTCACGTAACCTGCATATCCTACACATAGTGTTATATTAGTGTCAATCATAATATTCTTGCAATAAATGAAAAGAGTTTGATCGTACCGCTAGACGTGTCGCGGATCGACACGCAACAACTCGCGCGACGGCCGTGGACGAAAGGTGGTCAGCTGAGCACCCTACACTGCCGACAAGTACGACCTGTGCACCCTGTCGACCTGTCTGCTGAAAAGCGCTGGTGTATCGTCCGCCATACCTGCATGAATACATGAATAGATTAATAAGCAATTTATAAGAAAAAACAAAACAACATGAATACATGACATAAATGGTCCATTATATCTCAACATTACAAAAAAATGCACGTCTTAATTCAAACTACCAAACACAACATATAAGTATCACAACAACAATAAAATAGTTTACGTCTTACAATGATAAATATTACACGCACGACAGATGGCAACAACATGACAAATATTACAAATATCGGATCACCACTAGATTGAAAGGAGCAAACAAAATAATCAAGCCATTGCATCGCCAGCCGACGACGTAGTCGCCGCACGAGCACGTCTAGGACGTGGTCGCCTCGTTGTTGTTCCTTCTCCAGATGGACGGCTGCCATCAGAGGGCTGTCCGGAAAGCCCTGAACCTGCGACGGTTGAAGTTTCTGAATTCTTCGGACATTTTTTGTATGTATGTCCGTGCTCATCGCATTTGCTGCAACGTAGGGTCCTTCCCCCGGCCTCCGACTCGTCCATGTCGTTTCTGATGCGTCTCGACTGATGACGTCCCTTTTTCATCCTTAACTTCGACGGATCTGGAATGTAGAACACTTGTGGCCGCAGTGTTGTCTACGATCCAAATATCCCAAAACCATATATCTCCTCCTTCCACGTATGAAAAATTGATTCTTTCATGTAGCACGGTGACACATAAATATCTGGAACTATGCCGCAGTCCCCAGCTGCGGCAAGGACGTGTGAGCAAGGTAGATGTCTAAGCTTCGGCTTCATACAGCTGCAGCTACAACCACCATCCGCATAAAGAACACATTCCTGCACAGCTTGAACACGGTTGATGCCGCGCCTTCTCCTGTCAACACACATGATCTCGTACCGAAGAACTTGGGTTCCTTGGGGGATTACTCTGTGCTTCATAGCCTTTAGAATTTTGTCTTGCATATATTTCGTCACCACGTTGCCAAATACAATGATTGTTATCGACCATTAAAGGGGATATTTTCTTAAATCTATCCCTAAAATATGCCTGAGTGCCATGAAGGATAAATTCCACAATACCCACCAATGGAAGCCCCCTAACTCCTCGCATCACCCAGTTGTACACCTTGGCCAGGTTCGTTGTAATTATACCATATCGAGCTTCGTCAGTGTCATACAACAGAGACCACTTTTCTTTCGGTTCATTCTCTATCCAGTGGGAGAAATTACGTATTGATGGTGCAGACCTCCTTCTCATTGTTGGCGGGTCATTATGCAACGGACCAAGAGGTACTGCAGGCTCGTCAACTTTGTGGCAAACGAGATTGCTCGTCGGTTTGCTTCATTGTCGCTCATCCAACCTTCTCCACATCTCATTGAATTTTTCTCTTGATTTTGACCACATAGCCTCTTGAATAGATCCATCAGTGCTTGTTCTTGAATTGTTTGTAGAAATTGGCTCCCATATGCCGCATGCACCACCGACTCCGAACATCATGCCACCTAGCTGGAAGTCCTCTCCGGCCAACCATTCTGAAGATAGTCGATTGCCCTCGGCATGCCGGCATGACGATCATGTATGAGACAAACATTGGGCCTCATACGAACGACTTGGCATCGAACTCTCTCCAAGAACCAATACCACTTTCGGTGTTCTCACTCTCGACAAATGCAAACGCCATAGGTAACACCTGGTTGTTCCCATCTGCTCCAATCGCCGTCAGTATCTGACCTCTGTATTTGCCGGTCATAAAGGTTCCATCTATGCATAGCACAGGGCGACAGTGCACAAATGCGTTGATGCAAGCATCAATCGATAAAAAGGCTCTTTGCAGCACACTCTTGCTCGAATCAGTAGATGATGGAAATGTCTGAATGTCGTAGTAGGTATTGGGGTTTCTCTGAGCAATGGTGGCTAATAGACGAGGTAAATTGTCACACGATGCTTCAAATGTGCCATACCTCATCTCCAATATCTTTTGTTTCGCCCTCCAAGCCTTCGCATAGCTAATAGTATACTTGAATTTGTTCTCAATGTAGCTAATAATGGAGCCAGGTTCAAAATCTTTGTTTTTAACAACATGGCTGTACATCTCACCGGCAACAAACGCCGAGGTGATGTTGCGGTGGTACTTATCTACCCCCGGCAACATACATGTGTGCTCACCAACAATGCTCACTTTCCAATAGTCACTCCATTTCCCCTTGTATGCATGAACGCGCCACGGACAATCATCCTTCATACACTTCACATCATACACATAGTTCGTAGACTTCACCACCCTAAACTCTCTATGCAAAGACACCGCCCAATGCTTCACTGCCTCTTTCATGTCTTCCTTATGAGCATACCTAGCACCCTGGATGACCTCATTATCCTTGTATTCAAATGAAACATGTTGCCCTTCCGAGATAACAGCTGAGAGAAATTAGCTTTTTCCCAATCGACGGCCATGACATCTTCTTCCTCGTCCGATGATTCATCGCCCTTCGCCTGCTCATTTTCAGAATCATCCCTCTCCATTTCGTCAACAATTGCTTCGATTCTCTCCCCCTCGTCTGCCACGCCAATCGCCTCCTCCAAGCTTGCTTCATTGCTCGGACCTTCGCCATACTCTGTTTGCATTGTATTACTGCTATCGATTTCGTGTAGTGCCACAAAAATAACAAGGGGCCAGGACCTTTCAGGTGCCATGTCCACATAACGTCTCCACGACTCAGTGTTATCTATAGGCATAAGTTCCCAATAATATCCTTTTGTTGCACGACTTACTACAACGGATAGAGACATTGTGTTCACTCTTGTATCCACTTTAAATCCACGTAGCAACCAACTATACACTGACTCAAATGTTTTCTCGGCTGGCCTATCGATGCCCTTTGATTTCATCCTAAATTCTGACAAATCTACACCTTCTGGACCGTATCTAACGTTGCCTTCACCGTGAACTATCTGAAATATGATCTTACTTGCCATAGTGCCTGACAAACAAATTGAAACTGAGTTTATTTCATACTATGAATATGTTGCCTAGATGATTCTGTACCTAACTTAATTTCTTTAACAATATGTTCTCTGGTCTACATCTTAAAATATCCCGAATCGATTTGTTCGTTTCATCTACCGCCAATCGTACCTCGTTCATTTCAGTTTGCCAAATTTTATAAACTAAATTCAATTAAATCGTACTTTATATCTACATATATTTTGATTATCAACGAAATTATACGTACGATTTTCTATAGTGCTTACCATCTACTCACATAATTTACACTTAGATTCAAACACATTCTACCTAAGTTGATCTACCTATTCTACCTATGTTAATGTCCATTAAATTATCCTTGTTGAGCTATCTATTCTACCTATGTTACTGTTGATTAAATTATCTAAATTGATCTAAATTAAATCATCTGTTTTACAAATCGATAACAAAATATTCAACACCTATTCAAATATTACAAATTTATATTTTTCCTAATATTGCATTTACATACTAACTAACAAACAAAATAACGACGAGATATTGCATTTACCTCGGATGAAGTACGCAATCCAGCAGGGCTTCGCCGCGCTCCTCCTCTTCCTCACCTCTCTCTCTTCTTTTTCTGGATTTGGGAAAGTGTAAATGAGGACAAAATCTTTGAATGTCGGCTTATATACTGCGCAGGGCAAAAAACACCCTTCTAAAGGGCGGGAAGGGGGCCGCCTGCAAAATTACCACGGTGGCCGCCCATTTTGCGGGCGGCCCCCTGTATGTACAGTGAAAACGCCCTTGGTAAGGGCGGGAAGGGGCCACTGCAAAAATGCGGCGGCGGCCTTTGCAGCGGCCCCGTCACGAGTGAAAAAACACCTTACGAGGCGGAAAGGGGCGCACGCAAAATTTCTTCCGCACGGCAGACGCGACCACGGCCGTCGCCACGTCGGATAATACGCCCTCGGGAGGCGTTTTTCAATCACGTCCTCCCGGAGGGCGGGAGGAGACTAGATCTGTAAATTTTTAGATTCGAAAATTAGTTTTGTAAATCTTTAAAAAATGAAAATTAAAAATGCCAAAGATTCGAAAATTAGTTTTGTAAATCTTTAAAAAATGAAAATTAAAAATGCCAAAAATTCGTGCAGCTTCGCCAATTAGCATTCATGTATTACCCAATATAGTATTATTATGATACTATTTTCAAATAATAATTTAGATAAATACAGTACCGCGACTCAGGGAGGTCTACAGACAATCCGATTCAAATCGAACGGACGATAGAGACCGTACACCTCTACGGAGCTCGTCCTCTACGCCCCTTGGACCTTCTTCCCTTCTCCGACTCCGGTGAGCCCAGATCTCAGGTCGCCGTAGAGGTCTCAGGCGGCGGGAAGGTTCGATCTATCCGCGCGCCGAGCAAATCCGAGCTCGAACGGACGGCCATGGCCGAGCTCGCGGTGGGAGGCGAGCAGCGGGCCGCGCTGCTCGCGGCGGCCTCCCTCTTCCCGCCGCCGCCCGAAGGCGCGAGGTTCTCCTACGGGACGGCGGGGTTCCGCGCGGAGGGGACCACCATGGGCCCCGCGGTGTGCCGCGCCGGGGTGGTGGCGGCGCTGCGGTCCGTCAAGCTGGGCGGCGCCGCCGTGGGGCTGGTCATCACGGCCTCGCACAACCTGGTCCGCGACAACGGCATCAAGATCGTCGACGCGGACGGCGGCATGATGTCGCAGGACTGGGAGCCGTTCGCCGACGCCCTCGCCAATGCCCCCAACCCCGATGCTCTCCTCCAGGTAGCCTCTCCTCTCCTTCCCTCGATCTCAGCTCACCATGAATCTGACCTTGTTTGTTTTCTTTGAATGACCCATGAACCTGACCTTGTTAGATTGTGCACTACTCCGTAGCTAGTAGTTCTTATTGAAAGATATTCTCGTCAGTTTGATTTGTTACTGTCTAATGCATAATCCATTTCCTGTGTTGGTTTTTGTAACATGAGTGCTAATTTTTGTTAATAGGATGAACTAGGCAGATCACTACTCACCAAAGTTACAAACTCTGGGGAATTTATTGAACCAGAGCAAGTGATGTGCAAGTTATTGGGAAGCTCCAAAATTGTGCTAGAACATGGGCAACATTTTAACAGTTTGTAGGGTAATATTGGACTAGAACATGAACAAAACAAGTTAATGACAAGAATCTGACAGCTCTAGAGATCACAGTATTGACACCATTGTTTTGTCAAGTTCATTCAGAGCTGATCCTATAGGGTAAAATATATGTAGTCATAACACCTTGTGGTTGTACTTGGCCATCTCCTGAGTTTACTTTTTTTCTTTCGCTCCACCATCTCCAAAGCAAATCAGTTATCTTCAATCGTTTTTCCTGATAAAGGTTTCAGATTTCCTCCATCACTGCTTTAGGTTAACAACACATCATCAGTTTTGATTTTTCCTCCTCAAGATCTAGCTCACTCCAGCATTGTCGAACAGTCTTGTATTTGAAAAATGACTGGTCACCATCCTCGTCAAACTCCAGCATATTGGAAATATAGCAATGTTTAAATTATTTTAGTGTTAACGGCTCTGATGGTGCTAATTGGTACTTGATACTGTTGGAAAACAGAACTTCAGTGCCTCAAATGAGGAGAGGCATCTTCTGCCTGAGATGTTAAGTTTGTTCAGATAGTTGATAAGCTTCTTTTCTGCCTACTCTTACCGTCGGTTTCCTTTTATGTTTCTTTAATTGTAGATAGTGCTTCAGTTTGCGAAAGATGAGGAGATTAAACTTGATGGAAGTCACTCGTCACATGTTCTGTTGGCAAGAGACACGAGGCCCACTGGAGAGTACCTCCTTGATGCGGCTGTGAAGGTATGACATTAATTTACATCCTTCAATCTACATTCCCTTTATATCATGTTCTGAGTCAATCTTACTAGTTTCTGGAACTCATGCATGAAGGGAGTAAATGCGGTAATAGGTGCAGTCGCAGTTGACATGGGGATTCTCACCACTCCACAGCTGCATTGGATGGTTCGGAGTAAAAACAAAGGACTGAAGGATTTTGAGACGGATTATTTTTCACAAGTTATTGATTCATTCAGGTTCTTCTGAATTTACTTCTCTGCTACCGTAAGTAATAAACATGCGGCATTTATTTGTGGGTATAATTTAACTACATTGCAACAGGTGTTTATTGGAGTTAGTCCCAGAAGATAAAGGAGCTGACGTGATGAACAATAGACTAATTGTGGATGGAGCCAATGGCATTGGTGGGTTGAAGCTTGAAGAAATAAAGGCAAAAATCTCTGGATTAGACATTCATGTGAGGAATTCAGGAAATGGAGAAGGGATACTTAATGAGAGTTGTGGTGCAGACTTTGTTCAGAAGGAGAAAGTTGTTCCTCGTGGGTTTGGCCCTGAAGATGTCGGTTTCAGGTGAGTCAGTCAATTGTTGCTTAAACTTCTACTTGTCACTGATCTTACCTGGTCATTCTGATCTAACTTCCAGGTGTGCAAGTTTCGATGGTGATGCTGACCGGCTTGTTTATTTCCGTATTGTATCCTCTAGTGACATTAGGATTGATCTCGTTGATGGTGACAAGATATTATCACTATTTGTGCTGTTTATCAGAGAGCAATTAGATATTATCAATGGAAAAGACAATAAAGAAAGTGAAGTACTTCCTACACGTTTTGGTGTAATTCAAACAGCTTATGCAAATGGTGCATCAACAGATTTTCTGAAGAACCTTGGTCTTGAAGTTGTATTCACTCCAACTGGAGTGAAATATCTTCACAAGGAAGCCCTAAAATATGATATCGGTATCTACTTTGAAGCCAATGGACATGGGACAGTGCTATTCTCAGATCATTTTGTCTCACAACTGAAATCTTTGACCAGTGAGTTTTCTTCAAAGGCTGCAGGTGAACTCTTCATGATTTGTCCACTATTTCCTTTCTCTTTTGCGTTGTTGGATCTATTTGTCTATGGTTGTCGTGATGTTCCCCCTTTCCTTTTACTTTTTCACATTAGGTTCTTCACAACACCAAGCTGCTATGAGATTGTTGGCCACAAGTCAGCTAATTAATCAGGCAGTTGGTGATGCTCTAAGTGGAATGCTCTTGGTGGAGGCTGTTTTGCAATACAAGGGCTGGTCGTTTCAGAATTGGTGTGACCTGTACACTGATCTGCCCAGTAGACAATTGAAGGTATTTTCGCCAAAATACCTGGAGTATATTACCTCTTCTTTTCTAAGATACGCCTCTAATTATCACTGTTATATCATGCTCCCATAATACAATTATGATTTCAGGTTAAAGTTCAAGATCGAAATGCTATTGTTACAACAGATGCAGAAAGAAGGGTTTGCCAGCCTTCTGGGCTGCAAGAATTGATAGATGGGGAGATATGTAAGTAACTCTTCTCTGAGTATGTTTCTCTCCTAGATCCGATTTCCCGGGCATAAATTGAAGCATTCCTAATTCTGAGGTACCCTGCAGCAAATTACTCTCATGGGCGATGTTTCGTGCGGCCATCTGGTACCGAGGATGTGGTGCGTGTATATGCAGAGGCATCTTCAGAGGAAGCAGCTGATAGCCTTGCAAAACGAGTGGCGCAGCATGTTGAGCGCATCCTTGGATAATTTGCCTTCCTTTTTTTTTTATCTCTTCATTTTCCAGAAGTTTAAAGTGTTCACTTTAGCTTAATTGCCTGACACATTTGAAGAATAGCAAAATCCATTTGTTTGTAATGCAATATTACATGTTTATTCGAATTTTTCAGATTGTACATACTGTGTGTAGAGCCATCAGTTATCGTACCCAAAAGATGATTGAAAATGATATGAAAACAGATTGAGTTCCAGCGTTTCTTTTTTTCAAGAAAGGAAGTTGCCTGTGCAGAACCAGTTCTTTGGTTCTTTCTAGCTGGTGATACACTAATGAAGTTATCATATACAGTTAAGTGGTGAAGACGAAAGATTTTGTATTACTGTCACATCTTTCAATCTTGTATAATCATATTACATTGACCCTTATGTTGACATTTTTTGAATCAAATATTATCTTTGATATATTTCAGTAGAAACACACTTCTCTTTACAACCTACTCGGGCCATGTATCACAATCCAGGACTAAACAAACCGTCCGTAAAAACAAGCCATCATTTTGTTCCTCTCAAAGTGAAACAAGCAATAATAACACGGTATGTCCTCCATACACAGTAACACACAGGAAAACTACTATTTGCAGAGGACTTTAAGCATGTAGAAACAGTACTAACCGTAGTTTAGCTCATTGAGTGCCACACGGTGTACTAATTGCTAAAAGACAATCTAAATAGTGTAAATCGGGTATAATTTTTACCATCCAATTATGCTTTTATATTCGTTTTCATTAAATATTATAACATATGATTATAATCTGATTAAAAAAATATATATGTAGTAAATTACTTTTATCATTGTCGGAGAAGTGAAAACCAGGGTCTTCATCATCGGCTACTGAGCGACATTCCTCCCCCAAGCATAACTACCTGTGGCTGTGCTCGGAGCATATCGGTCCCTGAGCATGATTGCTCGGCGCATATCCTCCCTCAGGCGTGGGCCTCGCAGGATGTGCCCGGACACATCCGCCCTTGAGCGCGCCCCCCGCGGGTGGTGCTCAGGGCACATTCGGCCTCCACGCGCATCCCCCTGTGGGCGGTTGTAAGTTCAAGTGTCTTAATTTGGTTTTGGTGATTAATAACGAATCTAATTATACGATGCTAAAGTTTTTATAAGCTTTTCTTTGACTAATCTAATTTTGATAAAAAAATAAAAATGATGAGGTATGTCTTAAACTTCACATATTTTAACTTGGTCTCCCTTGTGGATCCAAAATATAGTGTGAGCTCCTTCATTGATCTTAATTGATTATGTGCATATGTCTTCCTTCGTATCCATATGTATGCACATATTGAGGAAAAACTTATTCTATATTTTGTTTATTATAAGATCACTACCTTGATTTAAAATCATCTTTCATCTCATCTCTCTGTATTGTTTATACCGGATAATTATCCATCACCAAAGAGAAAAAAATGAAGACCACGACATATTAGCTTAATTTATCTATTAATTAGGCATGGTTTATGTTTTTCCTTTTATCTTTAGAAAAGTTTCTATCGTGTCTAATTAGGACTCATATCGGCCTATGGGTATAAATATATACATCCAGAGTCTTTGCAAATCATCTTTACTGATCAATACAATTACTTTCGGTGCATCACCATTCTAGTCTTCTAGGTTCTATTTCGACGAGTCTTGTTTTCGAGCATGGGCTGCATCGATTGAGTTCGACCTCCGGCAAAAAGTGAGTTCCGTCATCTTCGCTTGCGCTGGCATGGGTAGGACTTCCTCGATTGAGTCAGATATTCTAATAGGGCCGACGCAAATGTTGTCTATCTGGTATATATCTCTATATTTAGTTTCATTACTATTTATAGTCATATCGGCTTAGTTAGGACTTCCTTGATTAGGTCCGATATTCTGATCAAGTTGATGTTTCTTTAAACATAATATCACTTTAGATAGATTTGTTATATCCATCACATTAGACAGATTTATCGGCTCATTGAGTATTACATTATGATATACAATCTAGTGTTGTATCGGTTAGGTCTAACCTACTAGATTGCTATTGATAATCTAAGTACTGTTAAACCGATAGGTTTATACTAATATTTTATCAGAGGTTTAGTTGATCTTATCTGATGTGTTAAATTTCTCTTTGATGGTTTTACTATCTTGGTTAAATTTAATACATGATCATTTTGATCGGTGTCATATCAACTGGTTTAAATCTATCAAGCAATTATCAACCTTATGCTGCATCGGTTAGGTCCGACCTATGAGATCGTGGTTGTAAGTTATTAAATCTAAGTCAGTAGTGTCATGCCCATAAATTTAGCCAAATTTTCAGACTATTTTGTGTAAAAATCTCTGTTCAGGAATTAGCTAGTGTACATAAAATGAAAAATCAATATACATATCCAAACATAAATAAAGCGTAAATACTTACAACAGAGGCACTTAGTCCTCACATCGAAAAGAAAGCAGCAGCGGAAAAAGACGATCTTAGCGGGGCTTCAGTTCTACTCCACAGGCAAAACTCAAATGTGGTATAAGCCTTGGTCTTCTAATTTCGTCTTCAACTCAGAAGCACTACATTTCTAAAAAGAGAAAATAGCAAGGCTGAGTACAACAACCATACTCAGCAAGCCACACCAATGTGCAGACGTGCAAGGGGAGACAAAGGGAGGCTGGTGGCTATTTGCATAAAGGCGGTTGCAAAAGTCTATAGCTAATAACTGTAAAACGGTTGATTAATTTAGGCAAGATTAATATTCACTAAACAATGCTACATCATGTTGAACAAACCCAACCAAACCACATGAACTACACCATTTTATTAAGTCAAGTTAATTAATAGAGTGAGACTAATCATGGTGAAGCTGGTGAATCGCCCATAACCATGGGCACGACTATTTGAATAGTTTTTTCTCTGGACAGAGGTGTACAACTGTACCCACAAGACACAATCTACCATATGTCACCGTGTCTGGCCAGACACGTCACCATACGAGTGATAGTGACAAGACCCTTCATATAACTCCCCCTAACCAATCGCACCACACTGTAGGTTTCACCCCCACCCCTAAGCCAGGGTGGACAGTCCCCCCTTGTGCTAAGGTGAATCCAGTAGCTGCATAGACTGTTTTACGGTCCATCCAAACTCCATCACGTCCACCCTTTCCTGGGTATGTCAGAAAGGAAAGAGCTATACTACAAGTCCAGCAGTTGCCCATTCTTGCTTGTGGTAAGCACGATAAATCTTCCAAGGTTTCCCGCGAACCGGTCCTTAATTGTCATGGATGCGACAAGCAAAACTATGCACCCGCAGTCTACCATTAAGCCATATTTTAGTTGGATAATCATGACCAATAAAACATGGCCAGGTGTCTTGAGCTCGCAGCTCGTTAGATACTAAAATAAATAAGGTGATTATCCCATTAAGTGAGCTAGTGGTAATTAAGCATGGCTAAGCATATACAATTCTAGCAAGGTCACATAGGTGATACAAGCCAGTCAAATTATCAGCCGGGTTTGACAACGAATGGATATCAAGTAAACATGACACAAGCAAGCAGATAGGTAGTCCCAATATTTATGTAATTAGCAAAACATGCAATTTATTTCTAAATGGTAAAATATTTTATAAATTAGGCTCAACATGCTTTAAGGAGGAATGTGTCACTTGCCTTGCTTCTTTAGACAATCTCCCGAACTATTTTCCTCGCGAGCGCGAACTTCTGAAATGGCGAAATCTACACGCTGGCATGCAAAATGAGGAAAACCCTAATAAAAACCAAATAAATAGTACATCAAAAGTAAACAAACATGTAAAACTCAATTTTATATGAATTTTCCAAGTTGAATGACCCAATTTAGAGTTCATATGAATTAGATATGAATTTTAGAAGTTTTGAGCCATTTAAGTGGATTTCTGGAAATTAAACTGCATTATTGCGTAATTATTAATTATTTTCTCAAAGGAAAAAAGTGACGCTGATGTCAGCAAGGGGAACCGGTGCCAACACATGGGCCCCACTCTCAGCGGGTCAAAGGGGGCGGTCCACGGTGGACTGGGTCCACGGGCTGGCCGGGTGCACCGTGGACCGGGGCAACGGAGTCGTCCATGGGCATGGACAACCCAGATCACCCCGAGGAGGATCGGCTGACCATGAGTAGGGGACGCGGCATCTGCCGGCCGGTCGGCCGGGAGGGGGGAGCGACAACGTGCGGCCCGATGGTCATCGTTGGAGACCACCGGCGCGGTGGCGTGGGCAAGGGAAAATGGGAGAGGAGGAGGAGGGGATTCTCACCGTGCGCAACGGAAGGCGGTCGGCGGCGAGGATTGACGGTGGAGGGCTTTGGGACACCAGCGAAGACGACGGTCTAGCAACGAAGCGGGAAGTCAGAGGAGTGGATGGGCTCCGCCTCAACCTGGGGAAGATGGTGGGGGGTTAGGAGAAGGAGACGAGGCACGGGATGGCGGGAATCGCCGGCCAAAGCCGATAAAAGGGGCCAGCGACCTCACCTCAAGCAACGGGCGGGATTCCGGGGTGGAGGCGTTTCGGGGAAATCGTGGTCGTGGGACTCCTTGGCACAGCAAAGCGAGAGGAGGCAACGACACGCTGTTGACGCGAAAAATCAACACGCCGGCCCGGGAGGTCCGCAACTCCGGTGCGGGTCCTAGAATAGATGAAGCGCGAGCGTGCCGGTCGTTTGATCTGCACCGACAAGTTATGCAAAACAGCAGAACATAAATCATATCGGCCGATAGACCGATACCCAAAAATTAACTGATCGGCTGATAAGCCGATGGTGCAATTCCAGATAACTCATCGGCTGAAACCCCGATGAAACCCTTAGTGGCAACCAACAGGCAGGCTAGAGATTACGGTTCTAATCACGACTTAGTAGATCAAACTGATGCAACACTAAGTATGAAAAGAAAAACAATATCTAGACAATCAAGCCCTTGGCTGATTTTCAGGGTGGTAGATGCCTAAACCAATCTAATATAGTATAACGACTTAACCGGTATCGGCAGAAACCCTAAAATGAGAAACAACCGATAGGGCTAAACTGAAATACTAAGATTAGATTAATAGAGACATATGATAAATAGTCAGGCAAGCATGCTAACTAAACCGGAGCAATCCAAGAGATCGAACGTACTGATGCAGCCTTGGACAACGTCGACGTAGTCAATATGATCGCTTGATCCAGCAAAACGTTGGACTTATTCCTTTGCTGGAGGTCGAACCTAACCGATGCAGCCCAGCGATGGATGCCTAGTTCCGCCGGATGTCGAACGAAGGTGAAGAACAAAAAGTGGCGATACACCAAGTTGTATTGATCAAGAGATGATTTGATACAATAACCAGGGCTTATATTTATACCCCGGGCTGACCCACAATCCTAACAAACTTTCCTAAACAATACTTGTATAAAAAGAAATATCTAAATAGACCTGCCTAATTATAAAGATACATAGACTCTAATTTCCCTTGTATAGAATCCTTGCTAATAAAGTTTCCTTCTCTGACTTGTCCGTGCAAATATAACCCACACATGCGTGATTAACATATACTCTTTTGGTTATTTGCCATCCGTGACATGCAGTTGCACGTGAAGCCGATCACATTCCTTGCATGTGGATTTATCTCTAAGTACAAAGCATTGACATGTCCTTCCAAAGTTAGATTATTTTAATCTCCAATAAACTAATTATGCACACGCATGCATATTCGTCGCAAGTGAGCCCTGCTAATGCTGCCAATAGCCGATGCTCCGAATTATCTGGATTTGCTAAAATCTGTTGTCAACACACGCCTTGGAATGGTCGCATTCGATGGCAATCGTCGGCCGAAGGCGACGAATGCGGCGGTGGCCTCGGGTTAGTGGTGAAATCGGCCTCTCTAGCGACGATTCGTAGTGAGAAAGGAGCGGCCGAGGTGCAGCGGGGCATGGGAAACGTGGCAGTGGTGGCGGCACGGCACGGTGCGACCTCACGTCTTAAAAACATACGATAATTGTTGATATTACAGTTCCACGTCTTAAAAACATCACCAAAAAAAGATTACAAAAGAGCAACGAAAAAACAAAATGATCTAAGCCTAATCTTGACGCTTGCAGCACGGCTTCGACCACTCGACAGGCATCTTCCAGAGTGCAGGACAAAGCCTACTTGACTTCATCTTCTTCAGCTTCTTGCTCTAGTTCTGGTGAAGAAGCAAGGATGAGTACTTCCACGTACTCAGCAAGTCATACAGGAAGAGAGGAGGTATGAATGTAAGGGGAGACAAGAATTTGGCTAAGGTTTGCTTTTTTGCGCAAACAGCTAGGATTTTCACAAACAAGGGGAGATTTGAACATGGTAAAATAGTGGTAAATTAAATAATTAATTCATATTAAATCCAACACTGTCCAATATTATCCCCACATTGCGACAGGCCCAAACCTTCCATCTATACTAGTCAAGTTCCATAAAGCAGGTTTTTAGCAGTGTGAGACTAATCACGATGAATTCGATCGATCGCCCATAACCGCGGGCACGGCTATTCGAATAGTTTTACTCTGATCAGAGATGCACATCTGTACCCACAAGAAACAGCCCCACAACACGGTCTCTCGTGCACCGAAATACCGCCATGGTACCCCAGAAAGGGACTGTGTTAGGCCCTTTCGTATAATCCTCCCCGCTAACCAAGCAAACCACTGAGGTTTTGCGCCCACTCCCGTTCCTGGGCCATGGGCAGCACCCCCCGAGTGCTACGATGAATCCGGCAGCCCAGCAACCAGTAAGCACCCGGTCGACTGCAACTCCATCACGCTCACCCTTGCCAGGTTTTGTCGGCTAGGAAAGGCTACACAACAGGACCCACTGTTGCCAATTCTGGCTTATGGTTTGTACGGTCATTCTTTCGAGGTTTCCCGTGAACCGGTCCTTAAATGCCATGGGCGTCACTATCAAAACCACAGCGCCCACAGCCCACCAGTTGTCATGTTTTAGTTATTAGTCCGGTCCACAAAGTCCTTAGATAATATCCTTCATTTCATGTGTCCAAAATAATGTCGATTAGATGAAATGACCCATTTAGTGTGCTAGTGAGTCTAAGCAGGTCTAAACATAACCTAGGCCTATAAACTAGTCATGTTGTTGCCCAAGTATATCAAAGGTTTAGGGTGGCAAGCCTAGGGCTTAATACTAACCATAAGGTGTGATATTCCCCATAAAATGGCATTTCAAAATAAATGTAGTTTAATAGAATAAAGAGGGTATTTTAGCAAAATGGGAGCAATATGATCAACAATATAGCATGATTTGCCTTGCTCTTTGGACTGAGAAAACTCCACGATGACTTCAAAGTATACGACATCGGAGGAACTACCGGGATCTACATGACAAACAAGGCACCTCAACAAACAGGTCGAAAAACTACTGAAACAGGAAACAAAACTGGAGCTCGGATTGAAAAGATATGAATTTTAGAAGATTAACTGTGTTTTTACTCGAGCAGGAAAATCCTTAATATATTATTGCGCAATAAATCCCATAATTGCGTCAGTGCTAGGGCTGATGTCAGTGATGGCGTCATCAGCCACGGGAGCGCCGGTCCACGGTGGACTGGGTCCACGGGCCGAGAGGGGCGGTGCACCACGTGGCGTGCCACGCGGGCAGGCGGGGGCGAACGGCTCCGATATGCCTCACGGGCGGCGTGGGTGGCCGGCGAAGGCACACGGCCGCCGGAGGCTGGCCGGCACCATCCGAGCGGCGGCGCGGGGCGGCGGAGTGCCGCACGCACCCGGGAGCGGCGGCGTGCGCTCAGGCCGAGAGGAAGATGGGAGGGGCAGCTCACCGTAGGTCGCCGGAGTCGAGGAAGACGACGGCGTGGGCGGCGAGAGAAACGACGGGAGGCGATGGAGAGGGGCGGCCGAGGGAGCTCGGTCGCCGGGGATGGAGGTGCAGGCGGCGACGCGGTTTGGGGCGACTCGGAACGGCGGGGAGTTGCGGCCGAAGGCCAGCGGGAGCGACGGAGCTCGGGCGCACGGTGAGAGAACGAGAGAGAGAGTGGGGAGCTGGAGTGAGGGTGTGGGGAGCTCGGGGAGCACGACGACCGGCTTTTATAGGGGACGGGAAGGTCGGTGGAGGCCGGGGCGCGGCGTAATTGCTCGCCAACGTAAAGAGGGAGAGAGATTTGGGCGAAATTATGGCCGACGATTAACTTCGGCCATTAGAGGGCGTGGGAGCGGCGGCGAGGCGATTAAGGCTGTCGGGAGAGGTGGGAGTTAAGGCAGGGCTTGAAGGCGCGCGGGGACAGCTGGGGTGGCCGGGATCCGCGCGGGGAATGGGCGGTGTGAATGGTGGCGGCGCGACCGGAGGTAGGGGACGGGACTGATAGGTAGGCCCCACCTGTCAGTTTCCCAGGGAGGAGAGGAAGGCGATGTGGACTTATTTTGCGGGCACAAGGATAAACGGGCCATGGCCTTCGGCCGGCCTACGAGAGAGAGGGAGAGAGGCGCGAGCGCGCGGGAAGGGATGGGCCATCGGTTCGGGCCGGCGGCCTAAGGCCGATGGGCGGGAAAAGGACGGGAGGAGAGAGAAAAGGTTTTCTTGGGATTTATTTATTTTGATTTTAACTTTAATTGGTTAAAATTATTTCTAGTGCTCTAAAAATTGCACTAAAAATCATGTTAATGTATTTTGACATGTAGAATTTAGGAAAAATCCTACCATGTCATTTCCAATTAGAGTTTGCATTTTAAAAATTATTTATTTGCTCTAGGTTAATTTCCAACTATTTTCTTTGCGATTTTTCTTTTAGGATTTTAAAAGGGGGAAACACCTCAACGTGTGACAGCGGACGTGGTGGCTTTTGTTGCGACGGTGCCGATGACGCAAGAGGCACAGAGCGGCGGTGGCTAGAGCGGTGGTGGCTCATGGCTGAAAGCCGGCGACGGACGGTGGAGCTCGGGCTCGGCGGCGCGGAGCGCGACTTAGGGCGCGGCGAGCTCGAGGAGAAAGGGAAAAAGGAAGGGGGAGCACGGGGGTGTTTTATATAGACTCAGGAGGCGGCGAAGAGGCTGGGGAGAGGAGGGAGTCATCGGGCGGAGTGGGGCGTCAACGTGGACGGGATGGCGGCTCGACTCGGCGTCGATTTGCATAAGGAAGTCGGAGAAATTATGGAGGTGGTGGCGACGACCGCGTCCTCTCTGTTGGATGCGAGCGCAGAAGTCGGAGATGCGCGAGAGAGGCGGCGACGTGAGAGAGTGAAGACCAATTCTCCCAGCCGGAGGTAGTAGAAGGAGCTAACAGGTGGACCCCACCTATCGGTGAGACAGGAGAAAGAAGGGACGTGAAATGGACTTCACGAGGGGAAACGAGGCAAGCGGGCTAGTGGCCTAGGAAGGAGGGAGGAGAGGTGGGAGGCGAAGTTGACTTCGTGAGGAGATGTGCGAGCGGGCGGCTGGACCGGACCGGCGGAGAGAGAAGGGAGGTGGGCCAGCGGCTCGAGGAGAGAGGGAGAGAGGAGGGAAGGCCGAGCGAGGCCACGAGGGAGCCAAGATAGACTTTGCCCGAAACGGCCCAAAGCTAGAGGAGAAGGTTTTTAATTTTTTTCTATTTATTTAATTTGTTAAATGAACTTTGTACTATTAAAATTACTTCTTGAGCTCTCAAAATACACGAAAATTCCGAGAGTACTTTAGAGCATGGAGAATATTAAAAAATATTTTCAGCGATGATCTTTAAAGAAAATTTTATTTCCCACATTGATTTCACTTGATAATTTATTTTATATTTTAATAAAATTTATAGAAATATATTATTAAATAATTTTTAATATCGAAAGAAAATCGGGGCGTGATAGTAGGCATCAATCATTGTTTCATCGGGTTGCACCGGATGAGTTATTGTCACACCTAGAAATTCACTAACCAGAATTGGCAAGCTAAATATGCATTAAACCCCTATCCAGGACCGACTAGGGTACACAGACAACAAATTGATATACAGATCCATGTCTTGCAAAATATAACAAAAGTCTTACAAATGCAGCGGAAAGTAACGAGCTAGTCTAAATATCTTGACGCTCGCATCCTCGACGGTACTGACAAAGCCTACTTCTCTGAGTACCCTTCATCTGAGTAGTACTCTCACTCGAGGTGGAAAGATAGAGCAAGACTGAGTACTACACACTGTACTCACCAAGTCATACCAAGGGAAGGTATGATGTAAGTTATTCCAAAGGAGGCTAGGAGTTCTTTTGCATAAAGCAGACATTTAAGAGCAGTAGTTGAAAGCAGTACAACTGTTGAATTTAGTTAAGTAGTATTAAACATCATTGTCCCAACGTTACACCATGTTGTGACAGGCCCAACCATCCACCTGATCTATGTCAGTTTCATTAAGTCAAGTTATTCATGATGAGACTAATCATGATGAATCTGGTTGATCGCCCATAACTGTGGGCACGACCATTTGAATGGTTTTACTCTGATCAGAGGTGTACAACTATACCCACAAGACACAACCTTGTGACACGTTTCTGTGCGCCGACATGCCACCAACCCTCCCTAACCAAGCACACCACACTTCAGGTTTTGCCCATGTCACACCCTGAGATGTTTTCCCCTTTAAAATCCTAAAAGAAAAATCTGAAAGAAAATAGTTGGAAATTAACCTCGAGCAGATAAATAATTTTTAAAATGCAAAATCTAATTGGAAATGGCATGGTAGGATTTTTCCTAAATTCTACATGTCAAAATACACTAACATAATTTTTAGTGACATTTTCAGAGCACTAGAAATAATTTTTAACCAATTAAAATCAAAATCAGATTAATAAATCCCGGGAAAACCTTTTGTCTCTTCTCCCATCCTTTTCCCACCCATTCGGCCTTGGGCCACCGGCCCGAACCGACGGCCCATCCCTTCCCACGCGCCCACGCCTCTCTCCCTCTCTCTCGCGGGCCGTCCGAAGGCCACAGTCCGTTTAGCCTCGCGCCTGCAAAATAAGTCCACATCGCCTTCCTCTCCTCCCCAGGACACTAACAGGTGGGGCCCACCTATCAGTCCCGTCCCATACCTCCGGCCGAGCAGCCGCCATTCACGCCGCCATCCTGGTCACCCCCGTCGTCCCCACACGCCTTCAAGCCCCGCCTTAACTCCCCACCTCTCCCGTCGGCTTTAACCACCCCGGCCGTCGCTCCCGTGCCCTCTAATGGCCGGAGTTAATCGCCAGCCATAATTTCCCCCAAATCCCTCTCCCTCTTTACACCGGCAAGCAATTACGCTGCGCCCCAGCCTGTACCGACCTCCCCGTCCCCTATAAAAGTCAACCGCCATGCTCCCCGAGCTCCCACACCCTCACCCTAGCTCCCCTCTCTCTCTCTCTCTCGCCCTCTCACCGTGCGCCCAAGCTCCGCCGCCCCCGCCGTTCCGAGCCGTCCCAAACCACGCCGCCGCCTCCACCTAAATCCCGCGCCCGAGCTCCCTCGGCCGCCCTCTCCGTCGCCTCCCGCCGTCCTCTCGCTGCCCACGCCGTCGTCTTCCTCGACTCCGGCGACCCGCGAAGCCGCCCTCCGCTCTCCCCTCGCCCCGGAGCGCGCACCACCGCTCCCGGGTGTGCGCGGCTCCATCCGCGCGTGAGCTGCGGCACTCCGCTGCCCCACGCCGCCGCCGGATTGCGCCGGCCGGCCTCGACCGCCGTGCACCGTCGCCGGCCGACCGTGCCACCCGCCCCTCTCCCGTGCCGTCCGATCGCTCGGCAGATCGGAGCCGTCCACCCCGCCGCCCGCGTGGCACGCCACGTGGACGCCACGTCGGTGCCATATTTGCGCCACGTGGTGCACCGCCCCTCTCAGCCTGTGAACCCGGTCCACCGTGGACCGGTGCTCCCACGGCTGATGACGCCATCGCTGACGTCAGCCCTAGCGCTGACGCAATTTCGGGATTTACTGCGCAATAATATATTAATGATTTTCTGCTCTAGTCAAAACACAGTTAATCTTCTAAAATTCATATCTTTTCAATCCGAGCTCTGTTTAAGCACATTCAAATTTCATTAAATTCATAAAAATGCCAAGAATCCATTAAAAATGGTTTTGTTTCCTGTTTCAGTAGTTTTTCAACCTGTTTTGTTGAGGTGCCTTATTTGTCATGTAGATCTCGGTAGTTCCTCCGATCCCGTGTACTTCGAAGTTGTCGTGGACTTATCTTAGTCCGAAGAGCAAGGCAAGTCATGCTATATTATTGATAATATTGCTCCCATTTTGCTAAAATACCCTCTTTATTCTATTAAACTACATTTATTTTGAAATATTATTTTATTGGGAATATTACACCTTATGGTTAGTATTAAGCCCTAGGCTTGCCACCCTAAACCTTTGATATACCTGGGCAACAACATGACTAGTTTATAGGCCTAGGTTATGCTTAGACCTGCTTAGACTCACTAGCACACTAAATGGGTCATTTCATCTAATCGACATTATTTTGGACACATGAAATGAAGGATATTATCTGAGGACTTTGTGGACCGGACTAATAACTAAAACATGAAAACTGGTGGGCTTTGGGTGCTGTGGTTTTGATAGTGACGCCCATGGCATTTAAGGACCGGTTCACAGGAAACCTCGGAAGAATGACCATACAAACCACAAGCCAGAATGGGCAACAGTGGGTCCCGTAGTGTAGCCTTTCCTAGCCGACAAACCCTGGCAAGGGTGAGCTTGATGGAGTTGCAGTCAGCCATGGGCTTACCGGTTGCTGGGCTGCTGGATTCACCGTGGCACTCGGGGGGCTTCTCACGGCCCAGGAACAGGAGTGGGAGCGAAACCTTGGTGTGGTTCGCTTGGTTAGCGGGAAGGGTTATACAAAAGGGCCTATCACAGTCCCTTTCCGGGGTACCGTGGCGGTATTCCGGTGCACGGGAGACCGTGTTGTGGGGCTGTGTCTTGTGGGTACAGATGTATACCTCTGATCAGAGTAAAACTATTTGAATAGCTGTGCCCGCGGTTATGGGCGATCGACCAAATTCACCGTGATTAGTCTCACACTGCTAAAAACCTGCTTTATGGAACTTGACTAGTATAGATGGATGGTTTTGGCCTGTCGTAATGTGGGGATAACGTTGGACAGTGTTCAAATCTCCCCTTATTTGTGAAAATCCTAGTTGTTTGTGCAAAAAGCAAACCTTAGCCAAATCCTTGTCTCCCCTTGCATTCATACCTCCTCTCTTCCGGTATGACTTGTTGAGTACATGGAAGTACTCATCCTTGCTTCTTCACCAGAACTAGAGCAAGAAGCTGAAGAAGATGAAGTCGAGTAGGCTATGTCCTGCACTCTGGAAGATGCCTGTGGAGTGGTCGCAACCGCGTTGCAAGCGTCAAGATTAGGCTTAGATCCTTTTCTTTTTCCGCAGCTCTTTTGTAATCTTTTTTTGGTAATGTTTTTAAGACGTGGAATTATAATATCAACAATTGTCGTATGTGTACCCTGGCTAGTCTTGGACAGGGATTTTAATAAACATATAGCTTCAGAAATTCTGGTTTGAATTTCTGGGCGTGACAACCCATACCTTTAAAACCAAGGTTAGCAGGCCCCTCTTGTGCCTAGGTGAATCCAGAAGCCGCATAGACTGTCGCAAGGCCAATCCAAACTCCATCATGCTCACCCTTGCCTAGGTACGTCGGACAGGGAAAAGCTACACTACAAGCTCAGCCGCTGCCCACGTTGGTTTGTGGTACGCATGGTAATTCTTCTAGGGTTTCCCGTGAACCGGTCCTTAAATGGCATGGGTTCATCCATCAAAATCATGCACCCATAGCCCACCATTAGGCATAATTTAGTTGAATTAATACCATGGTGGTACATGTCCATAATTATCCTTATTAATCCAAGATATAGGGTAGTAGTAATATTACCCATGGTGAGCTAGTTGATAAAAGCATGGCTAAGCATTTCCTAAGCCAACATCTAGTCATGTTAATCCTTAAGTTATCAATGATATAGGGTAAACAAGCTAGGCTGAGTACAATAGGAACCATTCCATATGACATTATAAAAATGATGCAAATTTAATAGAAAGCGAGACATTTACAAATAGGTATAATATGTTCAACGAGAACTTGCCTTGCTCTGGTTCTACTAGGACCTCTGCAATGACTTCAAAATAAATCGGAACATCAGAACTACCGAAATCTATGTGACAAACAATACACACTAGCAAACAGGCTATAAGTCTACTAAACAGGAAACAAAACCATTTTTAATGGATTCTAGGCATTTTTTTATGAATTTACTGTGATTTGAATGGACTTAAACAGTGTTCGGATCAAATTTCTATGAATTTTAGAAGATTCACTATATTTTTACTATAGACAGAAAAGTCCTTAGTTGTTTATTATGCAATAAAGCCCAAGGGCTGACGTCAGCGAGGGGAGAGGCCGACGTCGGCAAGCGGGCACCACCCATCGGTGACGCAAGGCGGTCGGCGCATGGTGGACCAAGTCCACGTGCGCACCATTTGCGGGCGCACCACGTGGTGGCCACGGTGGACCAGCGGGCGGAGGTGGTGCCGACATGGGACGACACCAAGGCGGCCACGCGGACGTCCCCGATTCACCCGAGGTAAATCCAATGGTGCAGGAAGGGGCGGCGACTCGTCGGCCGATGAAGCGAGCGGCGGCATGGCGACCGCGCAAGGGACCAAAAGGTCATCGATGGTGAGCGACGACAGCATGGGAAGGGGGCGGCTGACTTGGGAGGCGGCGGCGCATAGAGAGGAAGCGGTGCCAATGAAGGAAAAGGGGAAAGGAAGAGTGGAGCGAGCTCACCGAGATGGCGGTGATCGGCGCGGGGGAAGAGGACGACGACAGTGGCGACGGCGGTGGCGATCCGATGAACAAGGGGGCGGATGGTCTCCGGTGACGCCTAAGGAAGGAGAAAAGGGGGTTAGAGGGAGTGAGGGGCGCACGGCGGTGGACATCATCGGTTGGAGGGGAAAGGGATGGAGGAGCTCACCAGCGAACTGGGAAGATGGGTCTCCGGTGGTTTTCCGGCGTCGGGGAGTGACAGCCAAGGGGTGGACGTGCTCGACGGGTGTGATGGAGGTGGCGCAGCAAGGCGGTGACCTGAGCGGTGGTTAGCGGTGACCAAAGATGGTGGAAGGCAGCGGCATTAGGGGTGGAACGACACGGTAGCGAGCAAGAGCACGGGGAGCGGCGGTGGATCGGGAAAAGGAGAGAGAAGGGCTCGGGGATACTTTTAATAGCCCCAGGGAGCTCGGACGTGGCCAGGATGGGGTGGATTCGCCGACGACATGGGGAGAGAAAGAGGAACGGACGACGGATTCGAAATTCGAATCCCCGTTGTTTCATGGTGCGGCACGCACGGGAGGAGTGCGGGAAGAGGGACGCAACATCTTGGGCGACACGGATTGGGCGTGAGGGGCGTGGGGAGGGTGGCGGCGTGGCTGACATCAACCCGCCTTCTCGGCTAGAGGTTGAAGATGGGTCCGACGGGTGGGACCCCCTGTTGGGGCCGGAGAGAGAGGAAGGGCGGAGCGGCTCGGGCGGGCCGCGGCCACGGGCGACCCGGTGGGAAGGAGGCGAGGCGCGGCGCGAGCCGGATGAGAGGAGATGGGTCAGAAACAACCCACGGTCGGGGAAAAAGAAAAAGAAAAGAAAAAGGGTATTTGGATTTAATTTAATTCGATGATCGTATTTTAATTATTAAAATTATTTTCTCGATCTAAAAATTCCATAAAAAATCATATTAATATATTTTAGCATAGGGAACTCAAAAAAATCCCACCAAGCCAATTCCACTTATTAAACAGATTTATTAATTAGGGTTTCGCTCTATGTTAATTTTTGACAATTTCTTTGGGCAATTTATTAAATAATTTAAGGCTAGAAAGGGGAAACTATGGGGCATGACAATTATCTGGATGTTGCATCAGCTTAAAAGGATTATGACAAGTTGGTTTTAGCCGATTGCAGTAAAAGTTTCATTGATCATTTAATCATTTGGATTAAATGACATCAGGTTTCCAGCCGACGTGTTCTTTAATCACCGGATCAACATTTATTCTATCGTATCATTATTGACCGATTGGTCCATTATCTTATTACATTATTATCAGTCGATTGTCTTTATATCATTTTTTATTCAAGTGTCAAAATCTACATCAGATATATAGCCGATTGCTGAAAACCCTATTGACATCGGCTAGTATCACGCTATCGGCTAATTCTACATCAAGCTATCGGCTATTGGCTGGCATCAGTAATTATTGTATATCGGCTATCACGCTATCGGCCAATTCTACTTCAAGCTATCGGCTATCGGTTGACACGTATCTCAGGCCGATCAGCTTTACATCTTGTCAGTTGCAGGATCAAACTGACTGGCACGTCCGTATCTTATTAAAATTTAGGACCTACACTGGAGCTAAGCAAATCTCCCAGACCATTGTGTTTGTCGACATAATTCGCGTCAACACAGATTTGACACCATCGATCGGGCGTGGACTTTTTGTCAATAGGAAAATATGCATTCTCTGGTGATAGACCTTAATCATGATATGGATGAATGCCTGGAGATTAAGCGATATTTATCACTTCTTATCTCCTACTTTTTGAGAGGTTCATATATATGATTTCGATGTTATGGTTATATAAGTGTGAGACTAATGTTTACTTGAGCCTTATCTTATTTAGTCTCCTTTATATTAAGAACATAAAGATCATGAAGGTATGTGTTTATGTTTGTCTTTATCATTGCTACATGCCTTCTCTATGTGTATATGATAAACCCCATTGGTTCTTCTCTATTTATGCACACACTTGCCTTTCATGGATATTATTTTGTATGCATATATTTAAGGGGAGAAAATCCTATACATTTGTTGTGCATGTTCTAGATCCATACTGTTCACCTATTATTTACATTGGATCTTTACACTTGACCTTGCATGCGAGTATATGACACTTGTGGTGTTAATGAATACTCAACAAACATATAGATATCTTTCATATGCAACTGGTTGGTCATCAAGTGGAGGATGACAACCGATTTGTTGGGACTAATGTTTTCCTTTGAGCTATGCAAAGGGATAAGTCCCACCACGATGAGGCAAATGGATGACACCATGGGTTGATGGTCATCAAGCCAAGGACATCAACATGTTAACAAGAATGAAGTCAAGTTTGTGATGAAAAGAAAGCGTTGGCAAAGTATGGTCAAGACCTCGGCATAAACATGGTTCAACCGGATGGTCATAAGTGTTAATCTTGGCTCAAGCATTAGCCCCGAGTTGGATGGTGCAAGGTAAAAGTATAATGGAGCTAAGAATATTTTCTTAGTCTTTTCTCGGTCTTGGTGTTTGGTGTAAACCGGATTTGCTAGATAAACGCCGTACTATTAAGAGGGACCTATGAAATGAGCATGTGGATGATCTTGTGCCATATTAGTTCATATGCATGTGGGTGCATTTGGTGGGCTTGTCTAGCCAAGTGTTGTGAGTTTTCTTAAGTCCCAAACAAAGAGAGAGGTGGGTACGTCCTATAGGAATGGGTAGCCTCATGTGGTTTTGTCCGGTGGAGTATCCTTTGGAGTGTGAGCTCTTTCTCCCTGATACAATATGTGTTTCTTGGATGGATTGTTCACGGGTTGGATAGCCCTTTGAATAAGCTTTTCATAGAGTCCAAAAACCGTCAATTTCTGACACTCGAGTCAAGAGAAATCGTCGTTTTATTAACGGTTGGCTGTGCTGAAAAATGACATGTGGTCTGAACGTAGCCCTATGAAGGTCTGACCGCAGTCCTCATGGAGGTCTGACCGCTACTCCTGAAATTGAAGGAGAGGTCTCGTCTTGGCAATATAGAGTCGCCAAAGCCAAAGTCGGTCTGACCGGAGCCGGTCATGGTCTACTAGCCGTTGCATTGGAAGACGGTCTGACCGGCCACCCTATGGCAGTCTGACCGACCGACACCTATGAGTTGGGATTTTGCCCCCAATGGTTAGTTTTGGTTGTTGGGGGTTGTTGATCCCAAATCGTACTGGAGTCGACTTGAAAAACCGCTCACTTGCCTAAGAGATTTGTTTTACTTTAGTGCAGGTCCAAAGTATTGCTTCTTAGGTTCATAGACATGCCAGTTGATTTGATCCTGCAATCAACAAGAACAAAGAAACAAATATTAATCTGCAAACGATAGCTGATCGGCTGGTGACTGATGACATATCGTCTGATGTTAAGCCGATGTGGTGTACACTGAATCAGCTGAGATAATTAAACCTAATCGATCGATTGAAGATATTCATAATACATAATCTAAATATTGAGATATATTTAGACTAAGTGATTGGGATAGATTGGTAGCGTACCGAGACAGTATAAATCACTTAAATCCAAAAATATCTTAATATACAGATTAGATATATTTATAGCATAGCCTATGTCATAGATCTAATGTGTATCGGCTAGTACTCCGATACCACTTTATACTAAGATATCATTACTAGCTAAATATATTAAACAAGGATTGATCAAATATTAAGATGACTTAACAGATCGATAACAAGCTTAATATATTTAGTTATAGTGAGATCTTAATATAAAGGGCAGCTTTAACACATCAAGTAAATATAAAACATACAAGACAGTTAAAACAAATGAGATCAGCTGAAACTCCGATACTATCTCTAATAATGATCATAAAACAAGATAGATCTGTTATGATTCTAAAAATGACTTAATAGGTCAGACCTAACCGATGCAGCATTAAGTATAAAAAGAAGATAGGATCTATACGAGTCTATGAACACCTTTCAAGATGGTAGATACACTGTATAATCTAAATCGACGACAAAACCTAACCCTATCAGCGGTTGTCTAATAACAGAAACTAGCCGATTAGGGTTAGATCGAATTATCGATCTAGGTTATACAGTATATATGATAAATCAACGATTTACATAAACAATATTAGAGTGTCATAATGATGAAAGCACTAATCCCGAGAACACAAGCGGTTGTGACAAGATTTACCTTTTCGCTAGAGATCAAACGATGCAGCCCAACTAGAAGCAAGAACTCGTCGAAACTGTTAAAACAAAATAGGGTGGCGATGCGTCGAGATTGTATTGAACTTGATTGTTTTTTATTTACACGTTCCTGGGTCATATTCATACCCAGATACAACATAAGTCCGTGACAGACACGATTCCTATCTCTATTACAATTTAAATTACAGATATATGCCTAAAACAAACTCTCATCGATATTATCTATAAGGAAACTATTTAAAACATCCTAATTAATAGATACAATTGCCTTTCCTAGACTCTATCCACGTATAGCAATCTCCATGAGGCACTTTAACTGAATCTGAAGATAATTCCAATGTCTTTTCCCCAAAATTGGTCATACCAGCTATCCTTATCAGAATCGGCTGCATGGCTATCCTTGTCCGATTCGGTATCAGCCGACAGCTACCTTAGCCGATTCGATTACCAGCCGACTCGGCCTGCACTTGGCGCGCACTCCGTCTTCGGAAGAACTCAATTTTCTCCAAATCGGCTTCGGCTTTAGACCCAAACCTGATAATTTGCTTACCAAATTTGGTCGTTAGCAAGGGTATATATACCCACTCTCCATAGCAAGGGTAAGGTTTTGGCACTCCATTGCATTATCAAGGGTAAGGTTTTGGCACTCCATTGCATTATCTTAAACTCTTGTAAGAGCTCTCACACCCTTGTGCACTTAGTTTATCTACTGAGGTGTTGGAGAGTGAGTTAAGCCAATCCAAGTGCATTGCTTCATTGTTAGAGCTAGTGTGACACTCTATCATCCTCGGCAAGCATCCTAGACTTTTTACTCTTGGAGATTGCCACTTCCTAGATGGCTTGGAGGAGTTTCCCGGTGACCTCTCCGAGAAGGTTGTGGAGAAGGCCCGGTGTTGGTTGTGAGTGGCTCGGTGTTCGCCATCTTCGGAGTGGAGGAAGAACAACCATAGTGATAGAGGCTTGGGAAGTCCATTTCAAGACCAGCTCCCACCTTGCCCATCTCTTGAAGAAGGGGTTCAGAGGCTTAGTGGTTTGAGTGGTAAAGTTGGGCTCGCATCAACGGTGACGTAGGAAGCTGGCAAGCTTCCAAATGTCGGTTGAAAAAATCCTTTGTCTCTTGTTTTATTTATTTTTTGCAATTCACATTTGTGCCAATTTACTTTGAGTAATTTTACATACTAAAAAATATTTGTGCTATTATCACCCTAGGCTTGCGAACCTCAACATAGGCTAGCTTCTTTGTGCATTTAGTTAAGACTAGTTGATTTAGGCTTTGAATTGTGAAAAACCATTTTGATTTACCCTTCCAAATATATAACTTGGTTTAGCCAAAATTTTTAAAACTGCATATTCACCCCCTCTAGTCGGGTTGCTTGATCCTACAACAGTGCTCGAGGCTACCTCTATCCTCGGGCATGGCCTCCGGCGGAATGCGCTTGGGGCACATCTCCCCCGAATGCGCCCCGAGCACCGCCCACAAGGGGCCACGCCCGGAGCCCGGATGTGCCTCGAGCACCATCCGCGGGGGGCCGGGTCCGAGGGCGGATATGCCCCAAGTAGTCGTGCTCGGGGGCTTATATGCCCCGAGCACAGCCCATAGGGATTCGTGCTTAGGGATTGGTAGTATGAATGCCCTTAGTAGCGAGTGATGGGACCCTTGTTCCCACTTATCTGACAATCATATATGTAAATTACTTTTAGATTTGATTAAACTACTTCTTAGATATTTGTGAAAGTAAATTCAATAGAGCCTAAAAGTAATTTACATATATTATAAAAATAACTTAACACAAAATGAAAGTAAGTTATCACGAAATTAAAAAGTAAATTTACTCTCGGGGTAGAAACATAAGTCTATCTAAAAATTAAATTGAATCAACATAATATAGAACTAACTAAAGACAACAATAAAATTAACATGCTCACAATATTATGAATTTCTAAGAAGTAATTTAATCAGATTTAAAAGTAATTTACAACACATATATTTCCTTGATTAGAATATAATAATATATGATCTTATTGTAAGATTTAATTACAACGAATACAACGGCGTAATTGGATTATAGATTGGATAAGTAATTTTTGAGAAAAAAATATTTGAAATTTAAGTGTTAGGAATCTTTTCCTTATTACATGCCTTCATACTCACATGTGGAAAAGTGATGCATATTATTTTGGGTGTGATATTTGTTAAAATGGTAGTTCGTTAAGACTAATTAGTGCACATGCACTGTGGTTGTGTCCTTGCTACAAATAATACACATCAAAGGAAGTGACGGCGATTGTCTGTAACTACAGCTGACATGTGGGTGCCACCCTCTCTGGGCCCACATAATCAGTGGCATTCCAATTCCCAATGGGTGAACGGGAATAGGAGTTTTATAGTGTGGTGAGTTGTATGTTTTTCCTATTTCTTATGTCTAGGGGTAGCAATTTCTCCACTCGGATTATTTTTTTTGTGTGGGTGAATGGGTGTGTGGATGGGGGAGGAGGGAGAGAGATTCTCACTCACGGATGGACGGGGGCGGGGATTATAAGTCATCCGTGGGTAACCTACCGGGGCCGGATATGAGTTATGTCTTCAAAAGTAGCCTATTCCAATAATATAAGCTCAATTAGCTCAATAATTAGCTCATATAAAAAATAAACCCTAATGCCCCAATCCCTCCATCCATCACCGCACAATGCCGCCTCCTCCGCCATTCGTCATTGTGCGGCTTCGCCGCCTCCATCCGTCGTCGGTTGCCTCGTTACCTTCGCTTATCACCGTGCAGCCTGCTCCTGTCCTCACGTTGCCTCCACCAAGCCATCTCGCATCTGGGTGCAGTGAATAGCGGGTTGAAACAATTACCCATTAACTTCAATCGACAAGCATGTGTTTTTTCATATTCTAGCTCCTAGATTATCATGGACATGTTTTTCAAAGCCGCTACACAAAAGCGATTTTTCAAAAAAAAAAACTTTCTCCAAAGAAGTTTCTTGAAAAATTCACACAAATCTATTATTATGTTTGTAATAGTTAATACTTAAATAACCATACACTAATCGAGTGTATGATCTGCTAAATCAAGCGGCTACTCACCCAAAATGCACAAATCGAATGGTTCATGCACAACAGTACCATGTAACCTTATCTTTTCATCTTTCCCTCCCACTCGTCAATCAACACACACACTCCTTCCCGTTCACCCACAGCCCTACCCTTTTGTCTCACAGGTGCCACCACTAGTGCTGACAAGCCCTACCAAACTGGTCTCCTCCCTTCCCCTTTCCTTGCTCCTCCTCCTCTCTAAGTCCAAGCGACAATGAGGTGCCCCTGTCCCCATCCATCTTCTCCATCTCCAGTGGTTTGTGTCATCGAGATGCCATCATCACATTCGTTGATTCCAACCACCACATACCTGACGACTCTATCGCCGTCCCTACCATTGCCCTCTTCCAATCCTATGGCTTCGATAGTGATGTCGCTCGTCGGCACGCTGTCTCCCTGACCATCCTTCTATGTGTTGGAGAAACCATCCTCTTCCTCCTCCCTTGACCCTCCCTACTCCGAACCCTAATCTGCCCATGCCACCATTATCAATGGTTGTCATCGCTGGCCTAGAGAAGAAGGAGAGCTCTCCATCGGTAGAAAACGCCCTCTCGATAGAATGTCACTTTTTTTTAGAAAAATCAACTTCTCTGTATTTCTTCATTCACAACCGTAGGTGAATTCCTTATTCACATGCCCACGGGAGATAGGAACATGGATACTGAAATGAAGAGAAAAAATAGAAATAAAGGGTAGTTATAATTTATACTAATCCCTCCTTTAGAAAAAGCTTCATTTCTAACTTTTTCAAATTTTGTCAGGATTTCATTTACTTCTTACCTATTCTCATTTCACAAAGCAAGATTTTTTTAAAAAAAAACATGATATAAATCGAGAAGTTTTATTCCTGGACACCTATTAGCCATCTCTTACCTACCAGTTCACGATACGGGCGACTTTGATTTTTATCTCGCTATTAATGTATCAATTTTGTTTTAAAGATGAAGTCTTTGTGATACAAAGTCTATATCTATCTAGGAGAAATATCCAGTGAAAACCATCAAATAAATTAAAATACATAAAAATTATATGTAAAAGTTTTATAAATTCATAAAAAAATACTAAATATACATGAAATACATTCATATAAAATCTTAAATCAACTTCATTTGATAAAAAAGACATATTTTAAATGAGTAGTGTCCTACATATTTTAGGGAAAAAGTATTTTAAAACTAAAAAAGTATTTTTAAACTTTCCATTGCAACATACGAGATATTCATCAGTATCCTATATAGTTAAAACAAAACTTAACATGCATTAAGTCATATCATTTAGAAGATAGTAGCCTTTGGATTACTTTCATGCTTTGATCTCAACCATCCATCAACCATTCAACCATCCGTCAGTATATACATTTACAACTCACTAAGTGTAGTTATTATTATAAATTAAGCCCAATGTGTATTGAATTGTGACACCCAGAAAACTAATCATTGGATTCTTTTTTATGTTTGATACATAATCGAGGTTGTTTTACTTAAGTTTTTTAAAAGTATTTCTAAATTCTTCACTGCAATGCGCCGATATCCACTAGTAACTCATATAAATTACAGCGGCCAGTCAACTCTATGTATGCATAGAAACCTTGCTCTATGGACGAATACAACAGCCAGCATGAAATGACCACTGATTGACCAGTCCCCCCACAAAACCACAACAGGCCCATCGATCGGCCGTGGTTTCTCTGCATGTCGAAAACCAATCCCTCTTACCGACTACTGGTCCTCAAACCGTCCTTTTAAGCATTACTAGTATCGTTTCCTTCTCTCTCTTTTTTCGCAAACATTCATCTAAGTTTCTTGGATTCCATTTCACGTTTTCTCAAGCGAGGATATCCGATGAAAACGAGTTAAATATTAAAACTGATAAAAAATATATTAAATTTTTTAAATTCATAAAAAATACTAAAGATATGTGTAAATATAAAATACATTTTTACTTAAGATTTTAAACTTAAATTTATTTATGAATAAAAAATTGGATGAATAGTAACATTATACTATTCATCTAAAATTTATCATTTTTTCTCTTAATAAAGTTAAGTTTGGATAAGAATTTATTTTATATCTAGTAACTTTTTCATGAATTTATAAATATTTTAAATATAATTTTCACGAGTTTATAATACTTAATTAATTTTCACATGATATTTTTTGTTCTTGAGCTACCCGTAGAAGAATCGAATCTAGTACTCCAATCAAGGTAATTATATCGGACTACTAGGTAAGATCTTTTTCATTTGTATTATTATAGGATCGAGATACTATCATAGGATCATGAAACTATCAGATTTTTGAAAACACATATTTTCATATAAAATATATAATATGTTGTATAAATTAAAGCATATAATATTAATTTTCATAAATTTAATTTGTTTATGTAAACTTAGCTATTTATTCATATTATTTTTAATTCATTTTATTTAAAATAATATTTCGTAGGATTATAGAATCGGGATACTACGTAAGATTTTATAAGATTTCATAGAATTGTTTGAAAATAAATAGTAAAACCGAGTTACTATAAAAATTAAAATAAAATACTAGATGAGATCGATATCGTTTAAGGATCCTACAATCACTGCTAGAGAAACCGTCTATTTTTCCGGTTCGTAATCATTTTTAATCTTGGTTCTCGAACGAAGACAATCAAAGCGGAATAAAAAATGCTAATTTAATCTCGGGTTAAATAATCGGGATTAAAAATAATTTTTAGTTTCGGTTGATGTTACCAACCGGAACTAAATATAGGTGCCCTCCCAACATCTCTATTTCCCCAAATTTATTTTTTTGGTTGTTTTTTCATGCCAAAATCAAATTCTCAAATCAAAAGATCCTAAATTCACATCAATAGTAATGAATATCATAGATGCTTTTTTTCTTTTTTTTCTTCACGGATCAAATATATCTTCAAATCACATTTCAAATATATCGACAAAATCACGACATCACAGATCAAATACAACATATATATCATCAAATACATAAAAAAAATCAAAACATCAAAAAAATCACAGATCTGATGCAGCCCGCCCGCTGCCACCTGCCCGTGCGTGTGGGGCCGCCGCCGCCCGCCCACCCATGCACCCGGGGCCGCCGTCGCCCACTCGCCCATGAGCGGGGCCATCGCCGCCCGTGCAGCCGCCGCTTCCCGTCGTCGGGAGAGAGGGAAAGGGAGGGAGGGGAGAGAGAGCTAGCTGAGAGGGAGAGGCAAATCGATTTGAGAGAGCTGAAAGAGGGAGAGGGAAGGCGCAAGAGAAGAGATAAGGAATAGGAGGACGACGCGGAGAACGAAGAGATAAGGATGGAGGAGTTTTTTCCGGTTTGTGTAAAAACCGGGATAAACATTGATTTTAAGTCCCGATTGGTAACACCAACCGAGACTAAAGATAATAGGGTGACAACAGCGTCTAGCTTTTTCGAACAGAGATTAAAAATAACCTTTTATCTCAGTTGGTAACACCAACCGAAACCAAAATTAAAAATATTTTTAGTCTCGATTCTTATTGAAACCGAAACTATTATGAATTTTAGTAGATCGATAAAAAGATCATTTCTCCAATAATAAATGCATATTGGGATACTAATAATCTTAACTTCGATCCGTCATACTAGTACCATCCACTGGAGTTGACGCCTGCTCATTTAATAATCTTAACTTCGATCCGTCATACTAGTACCATCCACTGGAGTTGACGCCTGCTCATTGGTTAAGATTGTTGCCGCTCCCTACCCTTTTCACGGACACAGTTATGTTACTTCTTCTCCACTGAGAATATATATATATATATATATATATATATATATATATATATATATATATATATATATATAAAGCATGTAGTTTTTCCATCTAAATTTTTTTCCGACTATTTTACGAAAAAGTTTTTCCGAAATTAACTTGTAATGCACTGGCTATTTTTTAAAAACCAGTTATACGTACGATAGAGCTTATCTTAACTACTTAAAAATCTATAACTTTTCGATCATCAAATCGTTTTTGTCCATATTTATAAAATTTCGATCCTTATAACCTCTCGCTCTATTGTTGCCTCACTTTCCTCACCTCCAACAGCGAGCCCGACTTACGCGCCTCTTGCATCGCCGTGCATTGCCCCGAGCGTCGGCCGAGCACACGTTACACGCGTGAGCTAGCGCGTCGTCGTCGATATACATGCAACTTTTCCTATTCATCAATATACTTTTCCTAACTAATAATATCCAAGTCATAAATATTTTAAACTTTTACCAAATTTCTAATCGGTTTAAAGTATCGGTAAGTCAATATCTATTTTTATTATATTTTTGTCTTAATTTGATGAAATTAAATTAACTTACACTAAATGTCTATCAGATACTATTTCTTAATCAAGGTCCAATGGTATATAAAGTTAAAGATACTCTTGCTTTCAAAGTTATATATATGTATATATATATAACTATCTATAAAGTAAGCAGTATTTCTATCCAAAATTTTCGTTCGTCTTTGGTTATTTTGCAGAAAACCCTTTGAGTGTTTATAAAATTAACCCGTAATCCCAATGCTGAAAAGAAAAGGAGGGTTTAGATAAAAAAAGACCTCCTACGTCCCTCTCTTCTATCCCTGTCCGCGCCGCGCCCCGCGCCGCGCCTGCGCCCCTCCAGTCGTCGCTTGGAGCTCCCTCGCCGCCGCCTGGACCTTCGCCCTCCGTCTGCTTTCCTCCCTGCATCGTCGTTCCGTTGCAATGCACGGACATTTTGCTAGTATATATATAACTATCTATAAAACAAGTAGTGTTTTCACCCAACCCCTTGAGTTTTTTCTCGGAATTAACCCGCAGTCCACCTGGCTATTTTATAAAAAACCCAGTTATACGTACGATAGAGCTTATCTTAACTACTTAAAAATCTATAACTTTTCGATCATCAAATTGTTTTTGTCCAAATCTATAAAATTTCTGATCCGTATAACCTCTCGCTCTATTGTTGCCTCGCTTTCCTCACCTCCAGCAGGCGAGCCCGACTCATGCGCCTCCTGCCTCGTCGTGCATTGTCTTGAGCGACGGTCGAGCTCACGCTGCACGCATAGCTAGCGCGCCGCCATCGAACAAGGGAGATAAGCGCCTGTGAGGTAGGATGCCTCCCTGACGTCCTCCTATCGCCGGCGACCGAAGGCATGACCGAGCGCTGTCACATTCCACGTGAGGACGGGAGGAAGACGACATCCTGTAGCTTTTGGCGATTTTATATTTTAGTCCCATATTTATGGTAAATCACAAGCAGGTCCTAGATGCTACATCAGGCCCTATTGGGTGTGATGTTTGACCGTAGTCAACTGGGGTAAGTAAATTATAAGAAGATGAAAGGGTTCACATGACTGTTGATGATAACATGCAACTTATCCTATTCATCAATATACTTTTGTAACTAATAATATTTGAGTCGTAAATATTTTAAAACTTTACCAAATTTATAATCAGTTTAAAGTATCAGTAAGTCAATATCTATTTTCATTATATTTTTGGCTTAATTTGGTAAAATTAAATTAATTTAGACTAAATGTCTATCTGATACTATTTCTTAATCGAGGTATAGTGGTACACAAAGTTGAAGACATCCAGAAAACCCCTTGAGTGTTTATAAAATTAACCCGCATTCTCAATGCTGAAAACAAAGGGATGGCTTGGATGAAAAAAACCTCCTGCGTCCCTCTCTTCCGTCCCCATCCGCGTCGCGCCTCATGCCACGCCTGCGCCCCTCCCTCTCGTCGTCGCTCGGAGCTTCCACGCCGTCCCCTAGACCTTCGCCCTCCGCCTGCTTCCCTCCCTGCGTCGTCGTCCTGTTGCAACGCATGGGTATTTTGCTAGTATATATAAAGCAAGTAGTGTTTCCATCCAAAATTTTTGTCTATCTAGCTATTTCGCAGAAAACCCCTTGAGTATTTATAAAATTAACCGCAGTCCTAATGCTGAAAAGAAAGGAAGTGCTTGGATGAAAAAAAGACCTCCTATGCCTCTCCCTCTCGTCCCCATCCGCGCCACCCAAAATTTTTGTTCGTCTGGCTATTTTATAAAAAACCCCTTGAGTGTTTATAAAATTAACCCGTACTCCCAATGTTGAAAAGAAAAGAAGGGCTTGGATGAAAAAAGACCTCCAGCGCCCCTCCCTTTCATCCCTATCCACGCCGCGCCTGCGTCTCTCTCCTGTCCTCATCCACGCCACGCCCCGACTTTACCCGTTGCAACGCACAGATACAGTTGCATGTGTGTATATAATATATATATATATCATTTATGATATTCGATAAAATTGTACGGTTAAACCGGTGATGTTCACTACAATGTCATTTTCTTGTCACTGAGCTAGCTGACGGCTGGGTTGTTAGACACACCGTGATAGGTGTCGCCGCTGCACAGACCTCCTCTATGTCGCGACCTCTTTGACGTCTCCACGATAGAGAGAAGATGGGAGAGAGAAAGTGGAGAAAAAAGGGTTGGCAAGTCTCACATTGTTTTTTACTTGTAAGCCCTAAATAGACAACTCGTAGGAGGATAGTTAGAACAAAATAGAAGAGGATTTTACTTTACTCTGTTTTGGATTATATTCATGTTGATGTGGGTGTCTCAGCATAGATTTAAAGAAATGCATATATGATGGAAATAGATGAATTATAGCCTTAAAAAGATTTTTAACGGTTATGGACGTTCTCTGAGGATGATGATCGGGTCTAACACATTACATGAACACATAATCATTGGAAGTGGTTTTAGAAATTGAGCGTGTTCTACCTCTACGTGAAATTTGATTGAAACGTACCCATATGCGAGGGGTCTAAAGTGGACTTTTCCAAAAAAATATTAAAAAAAAAAGAAAACCACAATAGGCACGTCGGCCGTGGTTTCTCTGCATGTCGAAAACCAATCCATCCAGCGACAAGTCCTTATCAAACCGTCCTTTCAAGCATTTGAATAATAATTTCTTTTTTTTCTCCCAAACAAACACCCATCTCATCTCATCTCTCACCCTCTTGGATTCCCACGCTTTTCTTGAGCTGCCTGAAAAATCTACGACTCCGTCGTCGTACCCTGCACAGGAGTTCCCTCCCGCTCATTGGTTAAGATTGTTGCCGCTCCCCACTATTTCCACGGACACAATAATGGTGGTGCTCCTCCCACCACCACCACCTCCACCATTGCTGCACTTAGCAAGGAGATCGCCTCCTCTCTCGCCGCCGCCGCCGCCCGCCCCTGCGCCGGAGCTGAGGTAGACACAGGTTAGTTTAGTTTCTCCCGGTAATGTCCCGTTCGTCGTGTAGGCTGGAACGGACTGATGAGCCGTCGGCCGCTGATCTGAAACCCCCGAGCCGTGTAGTCTACTAATCTTACCCCTCGTTTCTAAGCTAGAGTTCTTGATTTCTTCGCCACCAAACTCGCGCGCATCGACTCTTCTTTTTTTTTGACGGCGAGGTACTGTGCCTGCTGATTTGGTGCTCTTTTTTAAAAAAAATTTTTGGGTCGTCAGCGATGGCGGCGCGGAGCCAGTGCTCCAAGGTGAGCAGCGAGGCGGGGACGACCGCCTCCCCCTCCGGCGGCGGGGGCGGCGGCGGTGCTGGGCTGCCGGCGGACGTGTTGTTCGAGGTGCTGCTGCGGCTGGGGGCCAAGGACGTGTGCCGCCTCCGCGGCGTCTGCCGGTCGTGGCGGGCGCTCACCTCCGACGCGACCTTCGTGGCGGCGCACGCCGCGCGCCACCGGGGCCCGCTCCTCGTCGGCGGGGTGCTCGACTTCGACGCGTTCCCCTCCGTCGACGTCCTCCTCATGGACCTCTCCGGCAACGTGGTCAAGCGCATCCGCCATACCACCACCCACCTGGTGCTCCCCACCAACCTCGATATGCTCCTCGTCACCGAGGTCTACAGCTGCAGGGCCACATTGCTCAACCCGGTCACCGGAGCCGCGATCCCATTGCCGGAGAAGCTGTCAACACCACATTCTCGCCGGAGAAGATCGCTGAGCGATTTCGACGGCTCATTCAAGTACGGGAGGGGAAGCAATGGGGATTACAAGGTGCTCCGCGTGCTCACGGATCATCACAACAGGCAATGCCCCGAGCAGCTGTTCGAGATCTTGACAATTGATGAGGGCAGCAGCTACCATATGCGGTGGAGGGCGAAGAAGGCGCTTCCAATGTGTGTCCGGAGGGACGCAATCGGCGGCGTGGTTATCAATGGTGTGGTCTACTTCTTGCTGGATGGCCGTCCCAATGGCGCGAAGAATGAGGATCTAGAACCTTATGAGATGGATTACATGGCTCTGTTCGATCTCAATACCGAGAAGTGGATATCATACCTGGATGGACCAATAACCACCCATCCAGAGATGAACAACATCGATGATATTCTGCCTGAACCCCTTCAGATGCAAGTCTACCAGAATCTGTCGTTGTCTGAGCTGAATGGCGCTTTGGTTGTAGCTCAGCACACGGATTATCGAGACGTGGACATCAATTCCTTCATAGACCTCTGGTATCTGATGGACTTGGAGAAGCAGATCTGGGAAAGGAAGTATAGGATTGTTTTGGAGATGAGTATCCGGGACACTGAACACATTTTCCCCCAGACACATCCCTCACTAGTTCTAGATGATGGCAGGATACTCATCTGCATATCTGTAGAGAGATCGAACTTCGAGGGACAGTACACAAGGCGGGTGGTGCGGTTGTATGATCCGGAGACAGACACTTTGAGTTCAAACTTGGTGGATGTTAGGAATATTCACTCAATTGGTTTCTTTACAGGAAGCTTGTTGAGCGTACAGAATGGTGAGGAGTTGTAAACTTGTAGTAGATGTGTTACTGTGTCCTTGGTCAGTTCAACAAATCCACTGATCCTTAAGAGTAGTGTGGCCTGAACTTCTTTACCATATTATATCATTGTTCAGAGTTCAGACATATTGAGCTGGGAGCGGCATTTGTGTTACTGTCTGAGATTCTTACTCCAATTATCTTCTTGCCGATCTTAGTATCGCCGAGAAAGGCAAAAAAAATCTCCATTCTAAGAGTCTGAACCTGGGTGGGAGCTGTGTTTTCCTAGTTTCAGTTATAAACTTTGTACTCGAGTTGTCCTCGCTAATTAAAATGTATGAAGCTGGTGAGTATGGTTTTTAGTCCATGCTGAGGAGTGGAGTAACTTGAATTCCAGTGGGTAATTTTTGATTGGCTTTCAGGTTTTCTCCTCTTGGATCGCAACATGCAGTCATCTTGTGTGATAGGCTTCCCTGACATTATTTCTTGCAGGATTATGTAAGTTACTAAGACTAAGGTACTTTTGTTTGATAGGCATCTATGTGCATGCTGTTCTTGGATTTGATGGTATTTTGTTATGTTTGACCCGCACCATTAGCCCCCTGTTCTCTTGAGATTGGGTACAGGGAGAACTGCGAGAAAAGGATATGGGTGTGTCTTCAAAGTTCTCTGATCGCTTCATGTTCAGAAACTATATTTTTCGAGTCTCTTTCCTTAGTCTGTAGCTATTGGTAATTTGGGATGATTGATTAGTTGATTTGGAGAAGTTTTTTAATCGTGTTCAAAGAATAACATAAGTGTGAAACAAAATGAGCAAGTTCTTTGGTTGCTTATAATTGACAATTATCTCAATGCAATCTTCGATATTTTTCCCTCTGATAATTATCTAAGCTTATCATTGTTTTTCCCATTCTGTGGCTGTACAGTGATATACCTTTACGATGTTTTTGAATGATGTTGATAAAAACTGTAGTGTCTTTGTCTTTTGGTTGCTGCGAAATGGAAATCAAAATGAGGAGGCTGTTTGTTCTTAAGTATATAAATGTGGATACATCCATTCGTGGTCTTCAAAGTTCTCTGGTTGTTCTCATGAATCCCATGGAACATGCTATCTGAGATCATGTAGTGCTTGCTTTTGGATTAATGTTTGGACTGAAAATGTAGTGCTTCAAGTTGTGGGGAGCAAAATGGGGAGGTTATATGATCTGAAGTATCTAATGTGGATGCATCTATTCAAAGGTCTTCAAAGTTCTCTGATTGCTCTCATGAATCCCTAAGCAATATGCTATTTGATATCATGTAACACTGACATTGCTTTGAACGATGTTTGAATTGGAACTGTGTGTGTGTGTGTGTGTGTGTGTGTGTGTGTGTTTAAGATTTCTAGAAGCGAAATGAGGTCATTTGATCTGAAGTATCTAATGTTGATACATCCATTTGGTCTTCAAAGTTCTCCGATTGTTTCGAATGAATCTCTGAACAATATGCTAGATCCTTCAGTTCTTGCATTTTTCTAGCTTGGTTTTTGTTACATCTTTCGGTATGAGATTTGATCTTTTTTGTGAACAAGACAAAATCATCTATGAAGTGGTCATTTTCCCCTTTTAATCGTGTTATTATCTGCTAACGCATCTAACCTATTTGTGACAGCAAAACTTACATCGTTCGACATGACAGTCCTCTTATATTCCATTTCATATTTAAAACTTATATCAAACATGGTTTGGATTTTCGAAATACAACACCCAAATCTTTCCAAGACTAACCATATGTTTTAGAACAGTACATACAGGTAGGACTGTAGGAGGAGCATCACAGGCTAACAAAATGGCTGGATGGGGGTACAGCAGCATAGAAAACTCTGAAGAACAGGCAAGTTTTAAGATTTGCCAGGTATTGGTTGAAGTCCTGGATGCTGGACCCTGTGTGATTTTGTTGGCCACTTTGGACAGCTTTTGTGCTTGTCAATCTTCTGTTTCTGCTTCTGCTCCATGTAACGCACTCTCGGCTGGTGTGGAGGTGATCGTAGTCGCCTTCGCCGTTGCAAGTTCGATCCCTTCAATTCCTCCCATCTTGTCAGATTCAGTCAATAATTCATCGTTAGAGTCAGCTGCTACGACTTCAGAGCTTCCACCTGAAGAACATTTGGTCAAATTAGATGCAAAGTACACTACAATCAGGGGAAAAGCAGTGCATCTATCGATGATGAAGTTCAGTTGAATTGAACAGACAGAAAATGGTGTAATATCAGCAGAAAGCAATCTATACTGCTGGACTTGCCTAAGACTCAGTTTGAAACAGATTATTGAGCAGATTGTTGCTACAGATTATCTACTTAAATATAGAGATAAATTAAATATCTTGATAAATAAACTTAATAAATAGCTTAAAACAAGTGGTCACAATGCAGTAGAAATTTTTTTTAAGAAAATGTATTTTTTAAATGTGGAACAAATAATCTGTTTGAAACCGGTAAATAATCTGAAAAGAATTAAGCATATGGGTGAGCAAACATCCCCATCTGAAATGACAAGTTCATGTTGGTGCATTCTGCTTTGTCCAATATTAGCCTAATGTACCATAAGTTGGATAGCATTAAGGGTGATCCAAAAAAAAAATCAACAGTTTGTGAAAGATGTTAGTATCTGTCATAGCAATATGCGTAGTACTTGAATTTGGCTTCTTTACTTTTGTCTAAATGTCCAAGGATCTATGCATACAAACATCCACTGTAGAATGCCAAAACACATCAGCTAACAGGTCAGGAGTTAGCATCCACTGTAGAGGCCATGGTTTCTTGTTTGTTCAAGATTAGCATCCCCCATCCCCTTTCCCCTTCCGGCCGGCAAAATCATAATCATGCCGCCGCGGACAGAATGATGGCGCCGCCGCCACCGCGCCGCGCCGCTTTCTGTCACCCTCGCGATGCCGCTGTCGGCACGAATAGCGCGCCGTGCCTCCACACCCATCCAGCCGCCTCCGCCGCACTGCCACCACCGCCTCAGCCCGCGCCCTGCCCCACTGCGGGTGCGCCGCCCCGAGCTCCGCTGTCGCGTAGCAGCGAGATCCGATATCGCTTCAAGCCCCAGCATCCATCTCTCTCTCTCTCTCTCTCTCTCTCTCTCTCTCTCTCTCTCTCTCCTGCCACCACTGCCGCCGCCCCAAATCCGCGCGCCGCTGCGACGTAGCCGCTCCCTCCCCTCCCTTTCTCTTCCTCTCGCTTCGCTGCATCACCCGAGCCAAAACCCGAGCCCCTCCGCCTCTAATTTGGTCATCGCCGGCGACCAATTGCCCTATCCGCAACAGAGACTGCCGCCGCTCGCCGCCAGCCACCTCCGGCGACCCAGCGCCCGATCCGAACCGTCCATCATCTTCGCCATCCCGCCCTCGTTCCATTCATGTGAGCCGTTTCATCCCTCTCGCCGCCGTTCGCTGGTTCGCCGTCGAGCGCCGCCCGTCGTCAATCCTCCGGCCAGCCTCCCCCTTGACCCGGTCTCCGGTCTCCTCCTCGCCAAGCCGACGTGGCGCCCGCCACCTCATCCTGCGGGCCGACCCGTTGACGCCGCGGGCCCTACGCGCCTCCACACCCTCCCCCTCACCCTGCGGGCCGTCACCCTTCTCGTGCGGCCCAAAGGTCTCGGTCTCTCTTCCCCAACCATATAATCCCGAAAAGTTAATTTATGTCCCTCCCTCGGCGGCTTTCTATCTCAACCCACCAGCCCAAGTCCAATTTTTCTCCCTCCCCGGCCCAATTTTCCCTTTGGACCAGAACCTAACAACTTCAAAAGTCTAATTCACACGCCTCTTCATCCCTGGTCTCACTGACCAGGGTGGGCGTTCGGTTTTGGTTCGGTTTCGTTCGGTTTTGGTTCGGTTTCGGTTTTGGTTTGATCTTGTCGGTCTTCGATTAGTTTGGTTATTCAAAAGTGAGGACCGAACTTTTTTCTCGATCTTCGGTCTTTTCGGTTCGGTCTCGGTCATGACCGAACTAACTGAACTTTCACTGAATCTAGAAGATTCACTGAATCTAGAAGATTAAAGCACTGATGGGAAGAATCAAGAGACTCATGGCAAAAATTTCAGAGCACTTATGAGGAGATCATAGCACTTACGAGAAGTTTAGAGCACTTACAAGAAGATCAAAGCACTTATGATTAGAGTACGTATGATTAGAGCACTTATAATCAGAGAACTTATGAGAAGATTAGAACACTTATAAGAAGTTCGGTCACTTCGATTATTTCGGTTTAGTCCTGTCGGTCTTCGATTAGTTCGGTTATCCAGAACTGGAGACCGAATTTTTGTTCGGTCTTTTCGGTTCGATCCTGTCGGTCTTCGGTTCTGGTTAGTTCGGTTTGGTTCTTCGGTTTCGGTTAATTTTGCCCACCCCTACTGACCACTGTGCACACACCCTAGGGAATATTCTTGAGAATATTCCTTTCCAAAAAAAATCATTTTTTGAACCCCAGAAAAATTATTCCAACTTTAGAAATCCATATCTTTTCAACTGTAGCTCCGATCACCCACGTTTCAAGTCTCCTAATTTTTCTAAACTTGAGATCTACACAATAGCACTATTAGTTATTAATAATAGTATTTTTATTTTTAGGGTTTTGATTGGTTTTCTCTGTTTGCGCATAGTCGACATCGACGGAAATTAGTTTGGACACAGATTTTCGAGGACCTTGAAGACGAAGACCCGAGGCAAGCCACTCTTCGATCATATTGCTCCTAGTTTTAAAATGTTTTGTTTGCAAAATGGCATGCCTAGTGTACACGATAAATTTGACCGGGCTCGGTTAATCTACCTAGTAGTTGCATTTATACCTATAGGCTATTGATACCTTGTCCTTGTCGATTCATCCTCATGGAACCTCAGCACCCGTGCCCTCTGGCATAGGCACCGATGGTCCCATTCACTGCACACTTGTTTTGTCGAATTGGGAAAAACGTGTTTCTAAACCTTGGAAAGCCCGACACTTGGTGTCAGCGAGATTGCACAGTAAAAGTTGTTTGCGAGAACCCGCGATTCAAAGTGGTTGCCTTGGTAGTGATGCTCTATATTCGTATGTAAGGACCGTTTTCTTGGGACTTTCATCCGAGCATCTCACAGTACGACCACATGGGTGGAATGGTGCACCCTTGGCTAAGTAATTAGCTAGCCAAATATGCCTTGTGTGCCAATAGTTGGGGAATGCCGGGATGAGGTGTTGTGGGTCGATTTGTTGCGCTGGGCGCACATGAAATATTAAGCGTCCTAGGCAGAAGAAGGTCGAGGTTTGCCTAATACTCAGTTCAGAGAGAACCCCTTCTATATGGAATGAGGTATCCTTGGTTGGCTTTGGAAAGGCCTTGTCACGAAATTTCCTTATCGACTGGCGTGGAAAGTAAGCTCGTGTCGTGTGGGTAAAGCATTCACCCTCTATAGAGGTTACCAAACTGTTCAAACAGACGTGCCCACGGATACAGGCGAATGTGAGATGATTCCTCTAGAATAGATTTGTTTGCTAATGCTTTTCGAAAGTAGTTTGTGGGATTGGGACTCGCTACCAGAATTGGTCATGATGACTGATGGATGACCATTTCGTGGTTTGAAACGATCCGGTGTGAATCGGGATGTGATTTGGTGTCGGCCCTCGGTTTTGAACACTAAAAACCATATGTGTTTTCCTGTACCAATCCCTGGATTAATAGTTGGTACACACGTTCATAGCTAGTACAAAACATATATCGATATGAATTTAGGCTAAAAGAGTTTAATACATTTACAAGAACCACTAGGGTCTTGTCTTATGAGATAAACATGAGTGAAAACCAATATAGTAGTAGGCCCAAGTAACATGCCCAAAGACAATTGACTAGGGTCACGACCTAGTTCTCGATCAACCCTCCGATAATCTGCTACATATGTTAGCATGCTAGCAGAATCTCCCTCTTCTCTTGCTGTTATATCTAAAAATAAGGAAAATAGCAACGATGAGTACATAGAGTACTCGCAAGCCACCACTACAACATGATTAATGCACATAGGGTTCAAGGAAGGCAAGGGTTCTTTTGCACAAAGCTAGTTTTCATAAACATTTTCACAAACATATGACCTAGCCATTTTAACTTAAAAACAACGTTACGTTTTCTTGTTTAACCATTCACTAAGGGTTGTGTCCACCTCCCTAAGCCCCACTTGGATCGTTTTTACCCTCATGCACAGTTATCCATATTTCTGCCATGACACTACCCTTACCCTGGGTAGTTCCACTATTCACTATCTATTTCTATCCATGTCCTAAGTCAAATTAAAGTTTATAAGTCTAGTAAAGAATAGTACAAGTCCTGATGCTCCTTTAACCATGAGCATGGCTATTCGAATAGATTGGTTTACTCACACTGCAGTGGATGTATATTTTACCCATACTCCATGATGCAGCCAACACACGAGACTTGTCATGGCCTAGTCTTTTGGGTCCCTTAAGGTTGCGGTACTTGTTCCATGAACTATGTGCCCCAATCATCTACCAGGCTTCCACAAACCAGAAGTAAGGGGAGTTCTGGCGTTTCCGGGATTCTAAGGGAAAAAGTCTAAAGTACAGTCCAATTTTAGTGTTAGATCTCACACTTGTCGTGAATTTGTCATGTTTTGCTCTCTTACATGACCTACATTATTATGGTTCTGGACCACAAATGACTGAGGTACCGCCCCCTTATGGTGGCCCTAATCCTTTAGGTCTATGCCCATACGAGAAGATACAATCGTACTCAGTTTGTTTTCTGCCTGTTTTCCTAACTCGGTCCTTAACTGACCAGGGACGACACTAGGCTTTGATGGAATGCACCCAAATCATCCAGCCTCCCTAGTCTAATCATCTTGTTGTGATTAAGTTTTGGTTTTTCATAAACAACTTCACATGTCTCTCGCGAGATGGAAATGCATGTCTCCATCTGCTTTTCGATAACTGACGCTTCCCTGACGACTATCTTCCCAAATCACATTATCATTTCTGTGATAAACAACTATAATAATGGCTAAGCATGTGTCAATAATTTGACTAAGGACTTTAATATATATCCATGGTTATCAAGTTAAAGGTAATCAACATCAAGGTAGGCTTAATCACCAATTAGGTACGCAATTTTAAATATAGCATGCAATTTACTTGAAAACAAAATATTTCACAACATTAGTACAACATGATCAAAGGAGAGGGACGTGGTGACTTGCCTTGCTTTGGGTGATATAAACTGATTTAACTTGATTTTTGACCTTGCTCAACCTTCTGCTCCTTGGGTAGCCACCTTCACGATCCTCACGAGCGATACAGTTTAAAGCAAGGGAAAAACCAAACACAACAACCAATCAACATACAAAACCATGATCTAAACCTAGGGAGAACTAAGTGATAGTTAGCTATCTTTCTCGTACTTCCTAAGTCTATATAGCTTCGCCGGTTAACTAAGCTAAAGGCTAAGTGTTTGGCTTCTATTCCAACCATAAGGTATTTAGAGGGCTTGGCTACAGTAAACTAAGACAAGACTAAGACCTAAGCTTGCTATAGGGCACACCAAGACAAATTAGAGAAGTATTCTTTAGTCGATTTATCATCTTACTTGTGCTTATGTGATAATGGGTATATTATTAGAGGTTCAAGTTTTAGATAAACATTAATTCCATTTGTTAGGTTTAAGAATTGGTGTTGAGTTGCTTTTACATATTGACTTAGTATATGCAGGTGTGTATGGAGTTTTAGATTGTTATTCGATTTGTTCAAGCTAGGTTAATTACTAAAGGTGTGTTTCCTAAGTGAAGTCATTTCCTTGTGAAAAAATGATATTAGACATTGTCTTGCATATTTACTTATATGTGTACTTGATATAGATAATTGTATTAGTCATTTAAAGTGTTATTAGGTATGTGTATTTTATCTATTAATTAGTGAGCTGAATTTTAGTTAATTAGCCATGTGGTCTTGTTGGTTTAACCCATTAGTAGAAAATTTAATAGATGGGTCTTAATAAGGTGTGTTTAATCGATAAATTAAGGTAATTATATTATTCAATTTTGTTCTTATGTCAAGGATCTAGTCATGATTAGATCTTGTGTGATTTTTTTTAAGGTTGTAATTACTTGGGTAAGTGTAGATTTTAATTATTGATTTAATGTATAGCATTTCTATGAAGCATGAGGCATATCCATTTCTTTTATCTCTTTTTAGATGAAAGTCCTATAGAAAGCATTCATCTCCTTCAAGTCCCATATAGGTTCATAAATTAGATATGTATTTGCTTATTAGTTAACTATTGCTTTTTAAATCATTTTATCTTCATCATGAGTTATAAGTCAAGGTTTTTCTCATGCTCCATGGTGACGTTATGCAACTTACATGTTAGAGTCTTTATTTCTATTATTTAGAGTTATTATTTTGCCTATGATATTTTTTAGTATGGCGGATTGATTAGGTAACTTGGTTTATTTGCCACAAAGTGCACAAACTATACTTGTGACAATTATTACTTCTGGTCCAAGAGGTAGAGCTTGAATTTACAAAATTTTCAAGATAAGTTTCACTTGATTTAGACTTAGTTTGAATTAGTTATGAATTTCCAAAGTTTAATTCAAAGTTTTCTTTGCTGGAATAAACACTTTTATCATTTTAATTTATTTTAGGAATTATTTTGATTAAACAAAAGACTTGGGTCAATGACAGTGGGGCCTACTAGTTTTTGTTTCTATTTTAATTATTTTCCTTAAGATAAAGGAGTGAGCCACTAACAGGTGGGGCCGAGGTCAACTATTGACTGGGTCAAATTGACTGCCATGGTGGTCATGGGACCCACACGTCGGTGACACATAATTTAAACAAGGTTTTAATTAGTTTTATTAATTGCTTTGGGCCCACATGTCAATGATCGGTTTAAACAGGGATTAGATGAGGGGGCTTACTCGTAGTCGATTAGGGAGGTGGGACCGAGCGGGTCCACTTGTCGACGGCTTCGGCACCTCCCTTCATTACTTCTTCTCTTCTTCTCTATTCCTCTCCTCCTTTCTTCTATATCTCTCCCTTCGTTGGTTGGCACGATGCAATGAGCGCGGGGAAGCAAAGGGTGGAGGACGGTGGCCGAAGGCGAAGGGGCTCCGATGAGAGGTGGATACGAGTGGTGATGATGGAGGAACTAGTGCGGCGTCGCTTAGTCAAGCCCCACGATGGTCTCACTCAGCCGATGAGGAAGACGTCGCACCGGCGGCTTTCGGAGACGGGTGAAGGCACCGGCAACCCTACCTTCGCATGGGGAGGTGTCACATCCTTAAGTTTCCACTTTTCTAGCCTTAAATTATTTAATAAGTTGCCCAAAGAAATTGTCCAAAATTAACCTAGAGGAAAACCCTAATTAATAATCTCATTTAATAATTGGAACGGCCTTGGTGGAATTTTCCTTGAGTTTCCCATGCTAAAACTCATTAACTGGATTTTTAGTGGAATTTCGAGAGCAAAGGAAACAATTTTAATAATTAAAATATGATTACCAAAATTAAATAAAATCCAAAAAAATCTTTTTATTTTTCTCTCTTTATTTTCCTTTCTTGGGCCTCTCCCGACCCAATCCTCCCGCTAACCCGCTCACGCCGCTCCTCCTCGGGGACGTTGACAGGTGGGGCCCACATGTCGGCTTCGTCCCCAACCACCGACCGGAGAAGACGAGGCTGATGTCAGCCACGCCGCTACTTTCCTTGTGTCTCCCGTGCCTGTTCCGTGCTGCCCGGATGTTGAGGCCCACTTTCCCCACTTCTCCGTGCCTGTCGCCCACGAATCCCCCTCGGGTTCGAGTTCAAATCCGTCGCCCCTCTCTCTCTTCCCACGTCGTCGGCAGTTTCGTCCTCACCTCGCCCACGTCTGATCTCCCTGAGCCTATAAAATCCATCCCCAGGTGCTCCTCTCCCTTTTTCATCATCTGTACCACTCCTCGTGCACCCAATCACCCCTCGTTGTTCAACCCTAGAGCCATCGCTTCCCACCGCCTCCGGACGTCGTTAACAATCGCTAGCCGCCATGTCGGGTCGCGCCATCGCCGTCATTAGTTTCGCAAGGTCAAGGGCTACCTTGACCGCCGCTTGGTTGCCATAGTCCACCAACAGAGCCCGTCTCCCCTCGATCGTCGGTGAGCTCCGCCATCCCTCCCTTCTCCAGCCGGCTTTGTCGCTCGTCGTGTACCTCCATCTCCCCTCTAACCCCTCTCATTCTTTCCCTTAGGTCGAGCTGAAGTTCGTCTGTCGTCTCCACCACCTTCCCTGTTGTCGGCCCACCGCCGTCAATGCTGTCTCGAAGTGCCACCCCCTTCACTCGCCATCCTCGTCTTTGTGCCATTCTTGTCAGCAAAAACCCTCGGTGAGCTCCTCCCTCCCCCTCCGCACTCTATCGCCACTTCCCGCACTCGCTGTCGGCGACCATCGGGTCGCACGTGCCACCGCCACCTGGTCGGGATGGTCGGCCGGTAGCCGCCACCTCCACGCCTCCAATCTGCCACTGGGACAGATCATGGCTGCGCATCCGCCCGTCCACATGGCCACCGTGTCGACGCCACATGTGCACCACGTGGTGTACATATCCCCTCGGCCCGATGAACTTGGTCCACCGTGCGCCACCCCCTTGCGTCACTGCCAGGTGGGGCCCATTTGCCGGCGACGGCCTCCCTCAGCATGACGTCAACTTTCGGGCTTTAATGTGCGATAAATAATTAAGGAATTTTCTATTTATAGTAAAAACATAGTGAATCTTCTAAAATTCATAGAAAATTCATCCGAGCTTCGTTTAAGTCCACTCAAATTATAGTAAATTCATGAAAATGCCTAGATTCTCTTAAAAATGGTTTCGTTCCCTGTTTCAGTAGACTTATAGCCTTTTTTGCTTGTGTGCTTTGTTTGTCACGTAGATTCTGGCAGTTTCGACGCTTCGCTTTACTTTGAAGTTGTTGTAAAGGTCACAGCAACACCAGAGCAAGGCAAGTCATGCATCTCTCAAGGTCGAGGTCTACCTCAGTTGCTGCTTGGTTGCCGCAGTCCACCATCGGAGCCTGTCTCCCCTCGGTCACCGGTGAGCTACGCCATCCCTTCCCTCTCCGACCGGCTTTGCTGCTCATCGGACATCTCCATTTCCCTCTAACCCCTATCATTCATCCCCTTAAGTCAAGCTGAAGTTCGTCCGCCATCTCCACCACCTTCCCTGTTGGCCCGCCGTCGTCCCAAAGCCACCGCCCTCCACTCGCCGTCACCGTCTTTGCGTCGTTCCTGCCGACCAAAACCCTCGGTGAGCTCCCCCTCCTTCGCACTTCTCCTCCACTTCTCGCGCTCACCGCCGCGCTGGATGGTCGTCGTCGGTGACCATCAGGCAGCATGCACCGTCGCCTCCCGGTCAGAATGGCCGACCGATCACCACCACCTCCCCGCCGTCCGATTTGCCCCTGAGGCAAACTGTGGCCGCCCATTCGTTCGCCCACGTGACCACCGTGTGGCTGTCGCGTTGGCGCCACATGTGCACCCGTCCCCTTGGCTCGATGGATTTGGTCCACAGTGCGCCTCTCCCTTACTTCACTGCCAGGTAGGGCCCACTTGCTGACACCGGCCTCCCTTAGCATGATGTCAGCCTCCATGCATTAATGCGCTAAAAATAATTAAGGAATTTTCTGTTTATAGTGAAAACACAGTGAATCTTCTAAAATTCATAGAAAACTCATCCGAGCTCCTTTTAAGTCCATTTAAATTGTAGTAAATTCATAAAATGCCTAGAATTATAGCCTTTTTTGCTTGTGTGTTTTTTGTCGCATAGATTCTGACAGTTCCAATGCTTCGCTTTATTTTGAAGTTGTTGTAGAGATCCCAGCAGCAGTAGAGCAAGGCAAGTCATACATTTTTTATTGAACATATTGTATCTACTTTTTCAAATATCTTTGCTTTCTATTAAATTTGCATTATTTTATAATGTCATGTGGGATTGTTCCTATTGTACTCAGCCATAGCTTGTTTACTCTGTGTCATTAATAGCTTGGGAATTAATATGACTAGACGTTGGCTTAGGAAATGCTTAACCATGCTTAGATCAACTAGCTCACTAGGGAAATCTCACTACTACCATATATCTTTGATTAATGATGACAATTATGGATGTGTGCCACCATGATATTAATTTAACTAAAATATGACTAATTGTGGGCTGTGGGCACATGGTTTTGATAGACACGCCCATGACATTTAAGGACCGGTTCGCTGGAAACCCTGAAAGAATTACCGTGCGTACCACAAGCAAGCGTGGACAACGACTAGGCTTGTAGTGTAACTTTTCCCTTTCTAACATACCCAGGCAAGGGTGAGAGTGATGATGTTTGGATGGGTATGCGATGGTTTATGCGGCTTCCAAATTCACCTAGGCACAAGGGGTTGTCTACCTTGGGTTTAAGGGTAGGGGCGAAACCTGAAGTGTGGTGCGCTTGGTTAGGGAGGATTATGTGAAGGGTCCTATCACAGTTTCTTTCCGATATGTCGTGGTGGCATGTCGGGGCACGAAAACATGTCGTGGGGCTGTGCCTTGTGGGTCCATTTGTACACCTCATATCAAAGTAAAACTATTCGAATAGCCGTGTTCGCGATTATAGGCGATCAACCAGATTCATCGTGATTAGTCTCATCATTAATAATTTGACTTATTAGAATTGGTATAGTTCGGGTGGATGATTGGGCCTGTCATGACATGGTATAATGTTGGACAGTGATATTTAATATTGCTTAATTACAGTCAACGACTTTTACTGCTTTCAACTACTGCTTTTAAATATCTGCTTTATGCAAAAGAACCCCTAGCCTCCTTTGAAACTACTTGCATCATACTTCCTCTTGGTATGACTTGCTGAGTATAGGGGTAGTACTTAATCTTTCTCTATCTTCCTCATCCCAGAGCTAGAGTACTACTCGGATGGAGGTTACTCGGAGGAGTAGGCTTTGTCACTATCGTCAAGGATGCCTCTGGAGTGGAGTCGCCACGCTATGAGTATCAAGTGGTCTACATTACTCGCTTTAATTTCGCTACATTTGTAAGACTTTTATTTTGTTTTGTAAGACATGGGTTTGTATGTCAACATTGTCGTCTGTCTACCCTGGTCGGTCCTGGATAGGGGTTTTATGCACATTCAGCTTGGAATTCTGGTTCGTGAATTTCTGGAAGTGACAGAAGGCGGGGCCCAGACTGAGCGGCGACAAGGTGGCTTGGGCGGGCAGTCCGTGAATGGTCGGTGGGAAGGAAGGGGGCGACGGTGGTGGTGATGTTATGGAGAGGGGAAGGCCGACATGTCAGGCGGGACGGATTCGCTAGGTGGAGGTGGAGCTGGTGGCGAGCTTGTTGGCTGGGAAGAGGCACGATGGAGGAGATTGGGTGGCGGCGGCTTCGGTGGGGGAATGAAGTGCGGTGATAGTGTGGATTTTACTAGCGCGGCGATAGTGGAGGCCAAGGCAAAGAAGTGAGGGGTGGCTAGGGACGTGAGGTGGAAAGGATGGCAATGGCGACAATCCTTTTATAGGCGCGCAACGGCTTCGGCCGTTGGCCCTTGGAAGCACGAGGACAGCGAGGACGGCATGGGCACATGGCGATCGTGGTGGTGACAGAGTGAGGACGGCATGGGCATCGGTCATGGTGGTGGTAGAGCGAGGATGGCATGGGACGAGGTGGGGTAGGCGGCGAGGATGGAGAGGATGGGGACGCGTCATCGGGGACGGAGCTAACTCCTTGGCGGTCCGTTGCAAGCCTCACATACCCACGCGGATATTGGGTCTCCGCAGGGTCGAAGGGGCCTCGACGTCCGTCTCCTCTTTGAGTCTGACATGTAATGAGGGCGCAACGTCGGCGGTCGGTGTGGGTGGAGCGACATGGCGCGGAGGCAAGGCACGCCCGTCCTTGCCCAGGATGGCTTGGTGCGTGCGGAAGTGGGAGGAGGCATACGACGAGATTGCGAAGATGGCGAGGATGGCATGGCCAGCGAGCATGCGTGAGGACAACCGTGGCGTCAGCGGATGGCAAGGACGGCATGCACATCAACTTTTGGGTATGGCGGCGTGACATATGGACCGGCGGTTTATGGGTGGCACGACGTTGGCGAATGGCAATCGGGCAGGCAGGTAGGGCGCAGACGCACGCGACTTGGCGTGTACTAGCGACGGTAGGACGAGCATGACGCTGGAACCGGCAAGTCGTCGTCAGCCTTGGCATCTAGTGAACGGCAAGGGAGCAGTGGCGAGAGGACGAGGTGGGCTGACGTGAGTAGCGCGAGCTCCATCGCCATGGTGGCCCTAGGAGCGTGCGTGCGACGCCTGCGAGGATGGCCAGGATGGAGATGGCTAGCATCACCAGGAGCCATTAGGGGGTTGATGGCGACAGCGACGAGGCGATGCTCGGACTGTTGGGCCAATGGTTGCTGTGGCGTGAGGTGCCTTGACGACATTTCTTCGAGCACCTCAGTGGCGAGCTGCTAGGACAGAGGAGAGAAGGTTGGGCCGGCTGTGGTTGGGTGGGCCAATCTAGGGAAAAAAGGGAGGGTGCGAGGAAGGTAAAAAAACTTATTTGGGCTCAGTCCAACTGAAGAGGTAGAGGGGATGGGAAGGGAGATGGTTGGACGGGCTGGGTTTGGACAAAAGGAGGGAAATAGACTTAGAGCCAGTATTTGACTTTTAGGATGATTCCTTTATAGGTTGAAGGATACTAATTGATTATAATTATTTGAGGCTCATGTTTTCCATGTAGGTTAAAGTGATTCTACCTTCAGTGATCAAGTAATAACTATTATAATTGGACGGTGCTCACTATATTATGAATTTTTCAATTTTCCTTTCATAGGATAAATGAATTCTTAATATATTGCTAGGGTTTGTGTAAAGTCTTGGGATTAGGGAATTAGATAGGTATTTTCAATCCGGTCTTTTATTGCCAAAATATACTCTTGGTCGATTGCTTGTATTACAATTAAATTAGAAATTGAATGTTTATTTTCATTGTCTTTGCTTTATCTTAGATTTGCAAATTATATTATTGAGTTTCCTTAGTATGCCTCGGGATTTAATCATTCATAGTTTTGTTTTAGAGAGGATTTCCACACAATGCAAGCAAAGAACACAGCATGATGCAAAAGTTTTGAAAGGTTCAAAATTTTACTGATTTTTCTTAACTGGATTTTTAGGATGTTACATTTGGCATTGTAGCTAAGCTTCCCATGGGGGAACAGTTGGTGGAAATAATGGATGGCTTTGAGAGCCAAAGAGATGAGTTATGAGAAGGGTTTATGCCCGTTGAAAGAAAAGTAAAAAGAAACCAATAGATTGAAAAATAAGTTGGTTGCTGCCAGAGGGCAGATGGTTGTGTGCCGATGTCATGGCAGGACGCCTGACAGGACAGTCTTTAATCAATTAAAATTTGTTTCGTCTGCTTGAGTTGTTGCAAAGCAACTCGCGAACATGATTGAGGCGAAAGCTTCGTTCCGACCTCATGGTAAACAACCCCACATTTAGTGTTTTCAAAAATATTTTAAAAACTTTATGTAACAAACCGAGCCCTCCTTTGAAACCGACATACTCATATTTCTGTTAACGACCAAATTTGGTAACCAAATCCCCAAGTTTGAAGCAGAGACTGAAGCGGAATCGGAGGAAACGCGCGATCTGCGGGAAACAGAGGCCGCATCGGCTATGTCCGAATCGGCTGCTGAGCCAGTCAGCTGAGTCCGAGTTGGACCAGGACAGCTAATAGTCGATTCCGATTGAAGACCGAAGGGGGGATAAACCTGAAGGGAAGTTTAAGAGATAATTATTGGATTCGGTTTCCAGAGTGCGTTAAAGATATTGCCATCTACGGATAATGTCCTACAACGGCAATTGTATCTTTAAGTTAGGATATTTTGTATAGTTTCATTTAAAGATATTGTCGATTTGTTTAGAGATTTAATCTGTAATAGGAATCGTGTCTGTTACGGACTCATTGTATATTCGGGTACAAATATGACCCGAGACCTTGTAAAATAACAACAACACACCTCAATACAACTTCGGCGCATCACCAACCTTTCTATTTTACGTTTTCTCGACGAGTTCTTGCTTTGCTCTCGGGCTGCATTGGTTTCGATCTCCGAACAAGGTAATTTCTTGTTACATGTGGCTTGTATCGTCGGGGCTAGTGCTTTCATCGTCATGATACTCTAATTCTGATGCTATAAACTATTTAATTTATCATATGCGGCATATAATCTAGATCAATGTCTAGATCTATCTCGCGATCGGCTAATATCTCTTTGAAGATAGCAGCTGACAAAGCTAGATCCAGAGGTTGATTTAGGTTATATGGCGTATCTACCATCTCAAGGAGTTCTCATTAGCCTAAATAGATCTCGTACCTCTTTTTTTACTTAATGTTGCATCAGGTTGATCTATTAAGTCGCTCTTAGAGTTATATAGATCTATTCGGCTCACTGTTTACTATTAGAGATAGTACCGGGGTTTCAGCCGGTCTTACCTATTCTAATCTTCTTTTATGTATCATTACTACTAATTGTATTAGAACTACCTTTTATATTAAGATCTTAATCGATTTAAATGTGTTAAGCTCGGTATCAATCTGTTAGGTTATACTAATAGTCGATTGATCTTAGTTTAACGCATTTAGTTTAGATTAATATCTTTTTATAAAACATATCGGTGTACTAGCCGATTTACATTAGATCCGCGACATCGGCTAGGTTATAAATATATATAATTATTGTCCTAATGTACTTTTGGATCTAAGTGATTTATACTGTCTCGGTATGCTACCGATATATCCCAATCACTTAATCTAAATCTGCTTTGGGATAGAAATTGTATATTTATTGATATCCATAGCCGATGGAGTAAGATCTAACCCTAACCAAACGCCTACTCTTTGTTTTCTTGTTGGTTACAGGATCAAACCAACTGGCACACCCGCTCAATCACCAAAGGCGGCCAATTTTGGACCTACACTGGAGCTAAGCAGATCTCCCAGGTCAGCGCATGGGAAAAATTCTCATCAACATGCTTTTGGCACACGCAGTGGGACCCCAACTTCCGGATCCAGCACCATGGTGAACGTCTGATCGGCTGATCTCGACCAAGACAACATCATCCCGGTGACTATGGACAAACTGTCGGCTGAACACCGGGCCGACTACCAGCTGATGGTGGAGCGGTTGCAAGCACATTATTTGCAATCCTTCGCCCAGACTAGATTTGGGTCAATCGTCCAGAAATACAAGTTTATGATCCCCAAAAACTTTGACGCCTCCTCCAGCGAGGACAAGAAAGGGAAGAAGAAGATGGAGGACATCAAGCAGGAACAGGAAGATTCGGGACTGCACACACTTCAAGATCGGATCGACTCAGCTATCCACCACGCGCTTGTCAACCAATCAGGCATACTGGTCAACACTTTGAACAATATGATAAGCACCATGGTTGAATCAAAGATAGCCGAGCAGCTGTCGAGGGGGCCGACTTATTTCCCTGACGGCCAATTTCCGCCTTACAGGACGCTGCCAACCCATGGATTGCTAGTCCCTCCACTCGGGTAGCCGAATCCTCCAGGAGGAGCCTCGATCCAGCCAAATGCGTAGTCATCGGCTGCGCGGCCGCATCCCAAGGTTCTGGTTCAGCAGCAGTCTCAACACCAGGGCCTCGGCATCCCAGTGACAACTCAGGAGCAGACGAAAGACATGTTCAATACCAATCGGAGATCCGTCGTACATAACGTGTCGATTGGTAACTATCTGCCGGACACGCCTCATAACTCCAGTGGCAATCAGCCTCTCCCCAAGCAAACACCATCATTTGCCTCTCGGCCGCCTCCTGCCATGAACCAGTTTCAGCATCACTTTCCAGGAGGCAACTACGATCAGCACTACCGGCCTTAGACACCACCAATGCAGTATCGGCAAGGACTCGTACACCACGAGCAATACAAGCCGATACCACAAATGCAAGAAAACAAGCCTTGGGCTGATTTGATCGTAGACATTATGCATGATCAGTTCGGTCTCAAGCCGAAAGACTGGCAATATGTACTGGTACCCATACCCAGAATATTTTGAGAGGGTGCCTCTGCCAAACCGGTACAAGGTGCCGGATTTTTAAAAGTTCTCTGGGCAGGACAACATCTCGACATACGAACATGTCAGCCGATTCTTAGCCCAGTGCGGAGAAGCGTCGGTCACATATGCGCTCAGGGTATGCTTGTTCCCACTGTCTCTCTCGGGATCGGCCTTCACGTGGTTCTCATCTCTGCCTTACAACTCGGTCCAGAGTTGGGCCGATCTCGAGAAGCAGTTCCACAGCTATTTCTACTCCGGCATGCACGAGATGAAGTTGTCGGACCTCACCAGTATCAGGCAAAAACACAAGGAGTCGGTGCAAGACTACATCCATCGGTTCAGGGATATGAGGAATCGTTGTTACAGCCTAGTGCTATCAGACTCACAACTAGTTGATTTAGCCTTTCATGGTCTCTTGGCCCCCATCAGGGAAAGGTTTTCGGCTCTGGACTTTGAAAGCTTGGTCCACTTGGCCTAGAAGGTGACGGCTCATGAACATCATTTTCAAGAATCCAAGAAAGACTTCAAGAAAGTTAGCCACGTCGCCTACGCAACAGACTTGGATTCAAGTGATAGCGATGCCGAAGTGGCAGCGGCCGAGTGGACCAGGAACAAGAAAGCCATCATGTGCCAATGGCTGAAAAAATCGGCTAATGAGGAGAAGTATGACTTTGACATAACTAAAGCCGATAGGATCTTCGATTTACTGCTGAGGAAGAAACAAATACAGCTCCCGGCCAACCATGTCATTCCATCGGCCGAGGAGCTCAAAAAGAAAAAGTATTGCAAGTGGCACAACACCACCTCCCACAACACCAACGATTGCAAGGTCTTCCGCCAGCAAATTCAGTCGGCCATCGAGGTAGTGAAGATCAAGTTCGAGGAATCGGCTAAGCCGATCAAGGTTGACGGCAATCCCTTCCCTGTCAACATGGTCCAAGCCGGCCCTAGGCGAGCGATCGACAAAACGAATGACGTACGGCTTAGCCAAAGCCAAACAAACAACCGTGGCCGACTCAAGCCAACAGGAGCCATCCAACGAGCCGACTGCAACTAACGTCACACCAATTAACATGGTCTACACCAGCAGCAGATCGGCCGATCGTCGGCCCATACAAGCGAATAGCCGACTTCGGTTCCAGCTGAGGGTTTAGGAAGAAGAAGAAGCCCAACACGACAAGTCGTACCGAGAGGACATCGGATCGGCTAGGAGTGGCCTATTTTCGCCGCCACAATGACTGCGACCCACATTGGCGGTGCGAATTCTTCAGGTTCTGCTGGGAGCAAGGGATGAGGCTGCCCACCTTGGAAAACTGCCCAGCCTACAACAAATTCAGAGAAGACGAGTTCGGGCAAGAAACAATTGCAAGCACTAGCCAATTCATCCCCTCAACCGTTCAACTCAACGAACAGAAGCTTTCCGTCCACAACCGGCTCGGCCCAATCCACCAGGACTTCTTCCAAGAAGAGGACAAAGAGGACGACGAAGAGGAGGCTGAAGAAGAACATTCGGCCAACCCCAATGGTGCCCTTCGGACTGTTCACTAAAACACAAAAACGGAGAATTTAGAGGCTGAAAAGTGAAGGATAGGAGGAAGAAGTCTGGCAGATGATTCAACATCAACAACGTCGGTAGGGCAGGAAACAGTGGTGTGTCAAGAAACAGGCAGCCCCAGCCGACGAGAGCCCAGCTGATAGGGCCAAAAGGGCGGCAAAAGGCAAAGGAGTAGCCTCTACATTGGTCAACACGGTGTTCATACTACCAGCCGAATTCGAGGCTGTCGAGGCCGATGCAGACACTGTGGAAGACACCTAGGCCAAGCTAGTACTGTCCCCAGAACAGGCCATCTTTGAAAAACCCGAGGGGACAAAAAATCGGCACTTGAAGCCCTTATATTTCAAAGGATTCATCAACGGAAAGCCGATGTCAAAGATGCTAGTCGATGGAGGAGCCGCTGTCAATCTCATACGTATGCAACCTTCAGAAAGCTGGGCAAGGGAGCCGATGACTTGATCAATACCAATATGGTGCTCAACGACTTCGGCGGCAACCCATCGGAGGCCAAGGGAGTTTTAAATGTTGAATTTACCGTCAGTAGCAAAACCATGCCCACAACGTTTTTCGTCATCGACGGGAAGGGATCATACAACCTACTGCTTGGAAGGGATTGGATCCACGCCAACTGCTGCATCCCTTCCATAATGCATGAAAGCTTAATCCAATGGCAAGGCGATAAGATAGAAATCGTGCCAGCCGACAGGTCAGTCAACGTCGCTAACGCCGACTTAACTTTATGGAAAGTTGACGGCATTGATTGCCTATCCGACAAAGTTTGGTAGGCCAATTTTCTGAAGGTGTCCAATTCTAACATGCAGTCAATTAGAGACGAAGAGCCTCAATTATTACTTTGAGGCATCGTGGAGGGCTCGAGCGTCTACACCATGGACGACATCGATGGCAAACTATGGCAAGGTTTCATGTCGGCCGATGAGCTAGAAGAAGTTGATATAGGTCCAGGGGATAGGCCTAGGCCGACATACATTAGCAAGAATTTGTCTTCTCATTTTAGGACCAAGCTTATTGATTTATTGAAGGAATATAAAGATTGTTTTGCTTGGGAGTATTTTGAGATGTCTGGTCTTAGCCGATCCATCGTTGAACATCGGCTCCCTATTAAGCTTGGATATCGACAGTACAAACAGCCTCCTAGGAGGTTTAAAACCGACATGTATGACGCGATTAAGGCCGAGATCACTCGGCTATATGATGTTGGTTTCATTCGGCCCTGCCGATACGCCGAATGGGTTTCAAACATAGTTCCAGTGGTGAAGAAGAATGACAAACTTAGAGTATGCATCGACTTCAGAGATTTGAACAAGGCTACTGTAACACCCGGAGGGGTTTTCCTTTTTTAAAAAAAATCCAAAAGAAAAATCGTAAAAGAAAATGGTTGAATTTAACAGGAGAGAATAAATAATTTTAAAAGCCAAATGCTAAATGGAAATGGCATGGTGGGATTTTTCTTAAATTCTACATGTCAAAATACACTAACGATTTTTAGTGGAATTTTCAAAGCACAAGAAATAATTTTTAACCAATTAAAACCAAAATTGGAATTAATAAATCTCGGGAAAATCAGTTTTCTCTCTCCTCCATCCTTCCCGCCCATTTTCGGCCGTGGCCGCGGCCCGAGCCGACGGCCCATCTCTCTCCCCGCGCCCCGGTGATCGGTCCGTGCCACCAGCCGTTCACCCCCACCGACGCGCGCGCCCTCTCTCTCGCGGGCCGGCCGAAGGCCATGGCCCGTCAAACCCTCACGCCCGTGGATAAGTCCGGTTCGCCTCCCCTTTTCCCGGAAAGCGGGGTGGGGCCCCGTCGCCCCCGTCCCCCTACCTTCGGTGCCCGTTGCCATTGACGCCGCCCGCCCGCCCACGGATCTCGGCCGCCCGTCTCCGCGCGCCCTAAAGGCACCACCTTAACTTCCCGTCTCTCCCACCGCGTTCAATCGCCCGCCGCCGCTCCCACGCCCCTTAATGGCCGGATTTAAGCGCCGGCCATTATTTCCCAAAAATCGCGCCGCGAGCAATTGCGTCCTTATCGGTCGCCGCCGACCTCCCATTCCCTATATAAGCACCCCCTCGCCCTCCCCGAGCTCCCAACCCCTCGACTCAAGCCTCCCTCTCTCTCTGTTGTTTCCGCACCATGCGCCCCAACTTCAGACCCTGTCGCCGAGGTTCGGCCGTGTTTTCTCGCTGCTCCGAGGCGTCCCGAGCTCCGCCGACTCCTTCCTCCTCGTCGCCGGTGCCAGCGCCGTTTCGGCCACCCCTTCCCGAGTGCTCTGCTATCTCCCTCGCCGCCGTCGCCGTCGTCTCCCTCAACTCCGGTCGCACCGCTGTGAGCGTTCCCCCTTTTTCCCCTTTCGGCCGAACAAGCGCCGCCACTCCCGAGTACGCACGGCTCCGCCTACGCGTGAGCCGCGGCTTCGACCGCCGCCGCCGCCGCCCAAATGACGCTGGTCGGTCTCCGGCTGCCGTGCGTCATCGCCGGCCAATCGCGCCGCCCGTGCCCCTCTCTCGCCGTCCGATCTGCCTTGGCAGATCGGGGCCGTCCGTCCTCGCTGGCCCGCGTGGCACACCGCGTGGCCGCCACGTCGGCGCCATGTGTGCGCCACGTGGTGCACCGCTCTCTCTCGGCCCGTGGACCCGGTCCACCGTGGATCGACACTCCCGTGGCCGATGATGTCATCGCTGACGTCAGCCCTAGCGCTGACGCAATTCCGGGATTTATTGCGTAATAAATTATTAAGGATTTTCCTGTTTTAGTAAAAACACAGATAATCTTCTAAAAATCATATCTTTTCAATCCGACCTCCGTTTTAGCCCATTCAAATTTCATTAAATTCATAAAAATGCCAAGAATCCATTAAAAAGGTTTTGTTCCCTGTTTTAGCAGCTTTTTAGTCTGTTTGTTGAAGTGCTTGTTTGCCGTGTAGAACCCGGTAGTCCCTCCATCCCGGTTTACTTTGAAGTCGTCGCGGAAGTCCCCCAAGCCGAAGAGCAAGGCAAGTCATGCTATATTATTGATCATATTGCTCCCATTTTGCTAAAACACCTGTTTTACTCTATGAAATTGCATGTATTTTATATTGTCATTTCATGGGAAATAGTACACCTTATGCTTAGTTTATGCCTTAGGTTTGACACCCCAAACCCTTTGATAAAATTTGGGAAAATAATGTGATTAGATTCAGGACTAGGTTATGCTTAGCCTGGCTTAGTTTCACTAGCTCACTAAATGGGTCATTTTCTCACTTAATGTATCTCTCCTGGACTTCTGTTCGGAGGATTAATAATTAGTTTTAGGTGAACCGGACTAATAACTAAAATATGGAAAATGGTGGGTTGTGGGCGCCATGGTTTTGGTTAGCGGCTCCCATGGCAACTAAGGACCGGTTCACGGGATCCCTTGGGAGAATGACCGTGCAAACCACAAGCCGAAATGGGTAAGGTAGGTCCCGTAGTGTAGCCTCTCCTAACTGACGAACCCATCGGCAAGGGTGAATGGGATGGAGTTTCAGTCGGCCCCGGTATAAGGGTTGCTGGGCTGCCGGATCCACCGAGGCACTCGGGGGGGCTGCCCACTCCCAGGGTCTGGGAGTGGGGGCGAAACCAGGGGGGTTATACGAAAGGTCCTATCACAGTTCCCTTCCCGGGGTACCGCGGTGGTATTCTGGCGCACGGGAGACCGTGTTGTGGGGCTGTGTCTTGTGGGTACAGTTGTACACCTCTGATTAGAGTAAATCTATTCGAATAGTCGTGCCTGCGGTAATGGGGCGATCGACCGAGCTCTCCGTGATTAGTCTCACACTTTTACACCCTAAGTTTTGGAACATGACTAGTATATGTGGATGGTTTGGGCCTGTCGCAACCTGGGGATAACGTTAGACAGTGTTGGTTTCAAAATGCTTTAATTACTCAATTTACTGTTGTTTTGACTGTGTTCAAAAATTTGTATTATTTGGAAAACCCCCTATCGTTTGCACAAAAGCAAACCTTAGCCAGACCTTTGTCTCCCCTGCATCCATTCTTCTCCTCTTCCGGCGTGACTTGTTGAGTACGTGGGAGTACTCATCCTTGCTTCTTCACCAGAACCTGAGCCAGAGGTTGAAGACAAAGACGGGGTGGAGTAGGCTTGTCCTACCCTATGGAAGTTGCCTGTGGAGTGGTCGAAGCCGCGTGGCCAGCTTCAAGCTTAGGCTTAGGCCCTTTTTCTGTTTCCGCTGCTCTTTTGTAATCTTTTTGTATTGTTTCTAAGACGTGGAACCGTAATATCAACAATTGTCGTATGTGTACCCCGGCTGGTCCGGACGGGGATTTTAATACACATATAGCTTCGAAAATTCGGGTCTGAATTTCTGGACGTGACAAGTTGGTATCAGAGCCAATTTCCAGACCGTAGAAAAGCCAAACGGAAAAACCCTAGGAGCCCTCTGAATCTTTTCATATGCATAAGCCCTGGCTTTTGAAAATGGTTTCGGGAAAATGGGTCTTGGGAAAAATTTTAAGTTTCTTTCGAAGCATTTTTGAAAACTTGGTCAAGTCTAAGAGATAAGGTTCTGGAGTTAAAATTTGGAAAAATCATTTGATCTCTTGTTCAGCCGCCAAGTTGGGATTTTCTAAGGGGTCAAAGTCTTAAGTCGAGATAGGAGGGAATGGTCGCCAATTTTATATTATAACTAAGCATCTATTTTTCAGCATCATCTAGGGGATGTCCTCAGGAGGTTTTAATTAGTCTCATAAAAATGCTTATCAAAAACTCTCTTTTTTTCTCATTTACTTTACTTGAGTCCTTTATCGTTTATCTAACTTGGGTTTGAGCATGCATTGATCCCCTACCTTGTCTTCTCTAGATGGCAGGCCGTCCAGTCACCCACAATGGTCAGGGTTTGAAAGGTTTCGTCGCGGACCTGGCGAGAATGGTCTTGGCAGTGGGCTATCTGGATGCACCTGAGTATACTGTCGTCTCACCGTTCGGCAGTGAGTTGCCTCACCAAGTCCGCCTAGAGGTGCACGGGTTCGTCGGCACCAATATCCCAAACATGGTGGTCACGGCGTCAGGAGGAACAGATGAGCATGCCTGCCAAGAGACGGCTTATCTAATGCTGGCTCGGATGAGAGAAATGCATGACTACCATCTCCGCCACTCTGTCTACCGGTACCATCCTCGGCGTGGAACTTCGTCAGCAATCAACACCTTCCAATCGGCTGAAGGGGAGAACGACACCACCTTCTCCCACATGAGGACGGTGATCAAAGGGTTGGATAAGATGCATGCGGAGCTTCACATGGCGGCAAAGGCTCTGAATGACCAGAAGATTTTAAGAATCAAGAGTTTGAAGGATGAGGTGGATCGTCTCAAGAGAGAGATCGCCAGTCTGAAGGGACTTCCACCTCCCAACATCCTTCGGATAAGGATCACGCCATGGAAGAACACCAAGGCTCCGGTGCGGATGTAGCTGGCGCCCAGGGTTCCACCTCCTGCACCGCCACCTTCCGATCCCCGTCCCGGTGCGAGATCCCGCTCTGCTCTGGTCCCCGCCCCAAGCGAGGAGGAGGATGGATCTTGGTGTCCGTAGCAGCAAGGGTAGTAGCAGTGGCAGCTCCAAGAGCCCCGGATGAAAAGGCGAGTGTGACATCCTAAAAATCGGAGAATCAAAATCGGAACGTAAAAATCGGAACTTTCAAAAACCGTGGCCTATTGCTTCTTCTCGGGTTTTGTTGCTTCTTATTTGCCGCTCGGTTGCATAAATTGTTACATGATCAATCCCCTTTTCGGAGTTTTTGGAGGTTTCGGAGTTGTCAAAACGGTGATGCGAAAGCCGCATCACGATTTTAAAAAGGAATCAGGAAAAGTGTGGATTTGTGAAAACGCATTTCGAGTAATATAAAATAAAAATTTTGGTTGGGAGAAGATAAATTAAAACACAAAATAAATAATAAAATTCTCGGGAGGCGTACTCGAAATTTGGGAATTTTATTTTATTAAAAATGGGTGAATTATGAAAATTAGGAAAAAGAATTTAAATAAATATGAAAAATAATTGTGGAAAAAAAATGAAAGTCAAGAAAAAGTTTAAAATATAAAGTTAAAAATTATTTTAGAATATTGGGATTTATTTTGGAATTTTTAGAAGGAAAGAAAATAGAAAATGGGAAAAGAAAATAGAAAATCGGGAAATTAACAAGTCGCACTGTTCATCGGTCACCACTGTTCGACGCCGACGTCCGGCGCCGCCAGCCGCGCGCCGCGCGCCGTCTGGGCTCAAGCCACGCCTGCGCGCGCCCCGCGCCGCGCCCAACCGCGCCTCGGCCACCCCAACCGCGCCTCGGCCCCCCCGCCGAGCCTGCGCCGAGCGGACCCGCGCGCCGCCGCGCCGCGCCGCGCCGCTGCGCCCGCCCGTCAGCCACCCCGCCGCCGCGCGCGCGCGCCACGCGGCCAAGCCACGCTCCGCCCCTACCTCGCGCGCGCACGCCGCTCCGGACCCCGCCGCGCGTGCGCCCTCGCCGCCGCGTTTCGCCGGCCGTGCCCGCCCCCAGCTGCGCCGCGTGTCGCCGCGCCGCGCACGCCCGAGCCGTCCCCCTCTCTCTCGCGCCGCGCCGCGCCACGCCTATAAAAGGGCCGCGCCGCGCACATTTCACCGCACCGCCGCCGCTCCTCTCCCGTTCCGAGCGCCGCCGTCAAGAGCCGCCGCCGCAAGTCGAGCGCCGCCGTGCGCAAGGCCTCCCGCGCCCCTCCGCACCTCCCGAGGCCGTCGTCGCCGGTGAGCCCCTCCTTGCGCCGCCCTTTTTCTTCGCGCCACCGCCCCTGTTTTAGGGCGCCCGGCCGAACACCTTGTGGCAAATGAATAGTGCCGGTCGAGAGAAGAAAAGAAAAAAAGGAAAAAGAAAAAAAAAGAAAAAGAAAATAGGGAAAAATTTTGGAAAAATTTTTGAAAATTTGGAAAAATATTTTGGGAAGTCTTGAGTAAAATTTTGGGCAAAAATAAATTATTTTCTCGCATGTTTTCTCGGTGCAATGTTTGAAAATCGGAATCGGGCGTTTTCGAAATTTCCATTCGCATCGTTTTCAATCCGGATTCCGTTTAATTCTTTCCCGCCATCGAAATAGGTTTCGCTTTTGTACCCAAACCCTCAAATTTCGAGCATGAATTTTCTTGCTGATATTTTCAAACGTAATTTCCAAATTTATTACGATCGCCGACTTTGCGAAAACCCTAGGTCATCAACTCGATTCCAAAACCCGGATTTTTCCTCGCAACCCTTGTTCTAACTCGAGTAGAATTTTCGGCAAAACTCTTTGAAGTGGTTTTCATGGCTTTTGTGGTTCTTTTCGATCTCTCGGTGTTTAGTTGAATTCTAACTGAATTCAATTGATCTCTCGCACGTACGGGTAGCGTCGAAGAAACCGGCATCGACACCGCGAAGATCCCACCCTCAAGTGCGCGAGCAAGGCAAGTCTTCACACCCTTTGAACATATTGATCCCCTTTGCGAAATGATGTTATTTTAAACTCTAAACATGCATGCTTTACCGGGTTGCCTATACTTGTTATGCCATACCTTGCTATTGTTTACCTTTAGAATTACTCCTTGTAACTCGCAATGTGATACAAATAACCGAAGCATAACTTCGGTAAACGCTTAGCCCTGCTAAACTTAGACCATGCATACTCATGACTTTATGAAAAAGCTTTGTGCTTGGGCAACTACCTTAGGGAAGGTAGTTGAGATTCGGCATGTGGAGACATGAGCGCCACATGGCCATGATGAACTAAGTTTGGTGGAAATTGAAAGTGCTATACAAATGTTTTAGGCTGGGCGGCCGGATGATTTGGGTGGATTCCGGAAAAGGCAAGTGCCGACCCTGGTCAATTAAGGACCGAGCCATGAGATAGCGGAAACGAGCCGATACAACCGTACTTCTCGAATGGGTATAGACCTAGCGACTAGGTAGCCGAGCGGAGCGGTATCCTTGCATAGATGGTTCTCTATGATGTGGTTATGGGATGAGAATGAGGCTGCGGCCTTTGTTATAAATGGTGAAATTAAACTACGTTAATTAAACTTAAAGATTGGAAATGTCTTCCCTTACCCCGGGTGCGCGAACTCCTCTCGCTAGAAAAGGGCGGCTAGAGTGCATGAGGGCATAAGTTCATGGAGCGGGTGCGCCAAAGTGAGGTTATCGAAAGGCTTTGCCGTGGCCGTCTCATGTGTTGAGACGTAGGCTCATTTGTTGGGTGTCGCGGAGTACGGGTAAAGTGTACATCCACTGCGGTGTGAATGAATCAATCTATTCGAATAGCCGTGCTCGCGGATATTGAGCATCGTGACAAGACTTTCGCTTGGCTAGACTTTGAACTTAAAAATCTTGGGATGGGTTTGCATGATGGTTTCATTTCTTTGGTGGATCAACTTCTCGAGAATGCGAGAAGGGGTGGACTCCCAGAAAATCATGACGAATCGGAGACGGAAGCCATCCTTGGAATCACGATGGATGGTAGACGAGAACCGTCGCCGGATTAATGAACTATGAAATTAAAACTTGGTTTTTGGCTAGCCGGTAGGCTTGTGAAAAGAATTGTGAAACGGCCTTACGCAAAAATAACTCTAGCCGTGTTCTTTGAATAACCCTACCATATGCATCAATTCTGTGTTGACTTGCGAGTACGGTTGGTACTCACCCTTGCTATACGCACAAACCTCCGGTGATGGAAATGAAGAGCCGAAGACCCCTACGCGTACTACGGAGGGCGAAGGAACCGACGGCGCATATTAGACCTTAGTCCCGGTCGTTGCTGTGGCAATGGACAAGCGCCGCCTCTTTCCGCTGCCTTATCTAAACTCTGTTTTTATGTTGTATTCGGACCCTAAGGTCTGTGGGATGAACAATGCCTTCGGGCCTATTTATGTAATAATGGTATTGTAAGACTATTCGTGCATGTGCACTTGATTATCAATCTGCATTCGTGGGTACCAACTACTTGATCCAGGAAATGGTACTATGAACACGAAAGGTTCCCGACTCAAAATCGGGGTCCACAGAGCGGTATCGAGCCATGCGACCGTAGGCTAAGACCAAATGGCGCCCTACCCCTAACTAGATGGCTAAAGGGAAATATCCCTACGGTAGGATCAGTTTTAAACTATTATTTCCGAAAATGTAAATATATCTTTTCTACATCGTATTTCTTTTTACCGAGATGATTATGATAGCTCCCTCTCGCTAACCCTAAGTTGCACCGTAAGCGAGATGTCAAACCACGACGGAACCTGGGAAGTCACTATCCCGCGAGACGAGGGGTTCGTGGTACAACTCCGAGTCTCTACTATGGTGCTTGAGATACCGGAACCGCCCACTTATCACACCAAGAGACATGGCTCGAGATGTATCCAGCTGGGAGGCAGCCGTATCCATAGAAGCCCGCATGGGGAGTGAAACATCCTACGCTTCCACACTCGCTACCACGGGACCTAGCGAAGCGGCTATTCGGGATGCGGCTCGCGAGGCCTTCCTTCGCCTTAATGCGGAACACCGTGCCGAACTCACAATGACGAGTTCGTGCATCATCCTTACCGCGAAGAGGGCAACCCGGTCTGCACCGTGGAAGCTACCCCTGCTGCTACAACCCGATGGTCACGCGTTTATCGCGTTGGCGAGAGACGAGACGAGCATTACGAGGAGGCCCGCTCGAAATCAACGATCGCAGATCACGCCTCAATGATCGGTCGACACCACCAAGGCTGTGGAGACCGGATAAGCATCTTGCGGACACATGCGAGCCAATGGTGCTCGTATGAGCAACTCTCGGACCGCTATATGGCCCGAGGGGAGGCTCGTGGAGCTGGAAGAGCAGCTCGGAAAAGCAAGCGCGAGATCAACCGGCTAGAGGAAGCTGCGCACTCGTCCTGTCTACGCTGCAGTACTTCCACCGAGCCACCATCACATCCCGCCCCGTGCCCGACCACTATTACCACATGACTCAGCAAGCTTTGATACTTTTCAAGCTATGATGGGGCAAGCTTTCATGTTGAGCACGAGGCTCGCACCCTACCGGTCGACCCCACTTTGCTACATCCATGGGACCCACCGGAGCTCCGTACCAGTACCATCCGAGCCGGGATCGGGAGAGGGTAACCCCATCCAGATCTGCACCGATACGGAGTCCGAGGGCGAGCCCATGGAGATCAAATGGGAGTCTAGCGACACCGACTCAATGGAGGAGGAAGTTCCCCCTCGTCGCCTGACTCACACGGGAGGCCCCCTCACCCGCCAGACTGCTCGCAAGAGTACGCGGCCACCGAGTCGGAAGATTCGGCGTGACTCCGAGGCCACCACCTCCGAGCCGTGGGGACTTCAGTTTGCTTCCGCGGCAGACCACCCACTTCCGGCGCCTGGCTCTTGCGGATGGATGGAGGACTAGGCGGGAGGACCTTCCCAGCTCGGCAGCACTTCCTATTTACCCTTAATTAGTTGATGTAGTTGAACGATATAGTTATTGTTGCTATCCTGGCATGGAGGACTGTGTGTGTACAGTCCGTGTACCCCCTTATGTAATATTAGGAACCTGAGCACCGCTTTGCGGTGTCTTAATTCGTAAGCTTATTATTAGTTCACCCTGTCTGTTGTTTAAAGATCATTCAAAGGAACTTGAGGAAAAATTTCCCGGGAACTATAACCTAAACTAGTCCGATCTCTTAATTCATCTACCTTCTTCGGATGGCACATCGCGCAGAGCCGCAGAACCAACGAGAACCCGCGGAACCCAACCCCTCCACCTGGCGGAGGTCATGGCTTTGCAGACCCAGCTACTCCAAGCGATTGCTAATAATCAAGGAGGTCGAGGAGGATCGAGTCTGGGCGAATTCATGAGAGCTAAGCCACCCACTTTTTCCACGGCCGAAGAACCTATGGACGCTGAAGATTGGCTAAGAGTGATAGAGAAGAAGCTAACCCTCGTCGAGTCCGAGAAGGCGATAGGGTTGTCTTCGCTACTAACCATGGAGGGTCCCGCAAGTGACGGTGGGATACCTACAAGGAAACACGAGCCGAAGACGCCGGCGAACCAACATGGGAGGAATTCACGGCTGCCGTGAGAATTTCGTGCCATGCAGTTATGAGGATGAAGAAAACGAGTTCCGTAGGCTGCGTCAAGGGAACACCTCAGTACAAGAATATCTGAATAAGTTCACCCAGCTTGCCCGTTACGCCACCAGTGACTGCGGACGAAGAAGAAAAGATAGACAAGTTCATTGAGGGGCTAAATGACGAGTGAGGGGACCAATGATCGGGCGGGATCACACCGGCTTCCAAAGCCTCATCAACAAGGTCGTTCGGCTTGAGCATGACCAAAAGGTGGTAGACAATAACCGCAAAGGAGGCTCGCTATGGCTCGCCCATTTCGGGAACGCCACAACGCCCCAAGGGAGCCACCCCGTCTGGATGGAAGCCAAACGTCCCGGCAACTGGACGTCCTCTCGCTTCCGACCATGTCAACAGGTCAGCTACACCACAGCTTCGTACACCCACACCAACCCTAGCCGCTCCGGGAAGAAGGAATGTGAGTGTTTCAAGCTGCGGAGGAGAATTCGGGCACTACTCCAATAGCTGCCCAAAACCACGCAACACCCCGTGCGCACGGCGCCAATGCAACACCCGTCCGAGGAACCCCACCCCGCGGCAGACGAGGTCATTCAGGACCCCGCTACCCAACGAGGCTGCCACCGGGTTTCGACGTGGCCAAGTGAATCATGTGAGGGGGAAGAAGCACGGGAGGACCCGGAGCGTATTGATGGGTATGTTCTCTATCAACTCTACACCGTTAAAGTTTTATTCGATTACGGAGCCTCGCATTCATTCATATCTTCCCAAGTAAGCAAACAACACCACCTACACCAAGTAGCACTTAAGAGGCCTATGTTGGTACACTCACGGGGAGACATAACCGTACCCCATGCCTCGCATTAATGTGCCCATACGGATTAGAGACGTGGTGTTTCTCTCAAACCTTATGGTGTTATCGCCCCAAACCATAGATGTCATACTCGGAATGGATTGGTTGACCAAAAATAATGGAATCATAGCTGCAGTCGAAGGGAAGTCACGGTATCCACCCCGTGGGGATCACCGATGAGCATAACTATGGATCAAAACCCAAAGCTATGCGAACAAGCTGCGGAGTGTTCACCATGCTACCTCTAGGCGGAATGCCGTAGTACAAGAATACCGGACGTGTTCCCGAGGAATTGCCGGAATGCCCCCGGATCGCGACATAGAGTTTATCATCGATCTAATGCCTGGCACTTGCCCCCATATCCAAGAGGCCTTATCGAATGCCGCCAATGAGTTGGAGGAGCTCAAGAAGCAAATAAAGGAACTACAAGAGAAGGGATTCGTTTCGCCCCGCTCTTCTCCCGGGAGCTCAGTGCTCTTCGTCAAGAAGAAGGATGGGAGCATGAGAATGTGTGTGGACTACCGATCGCGAACGAAGTCACTATCAAGAACAAGTACCCGCTACCTCGAATCGATGACCTATTCGATCAACTTAAGGGTGCGCGGGTGTTCTCCAAGATTGATCTACGGTCGGGATATCATCGTTGAAGATTAGAGCCGGAGATATTCCTAAGACGGCATTCTCTACACGATACGGCTTATACGAGTTCACAGTGATGTCCTTTGGATTGACCAATGCCCTGCGTACTTTATGAACCGATGAACAAGGTATTCATGGAGTACTGGACAAATTCGTAGTGGTGTTCATCGACGATATACTTATCTACTCCAAGAACGATGAGGAACACGCGGAGCATCTACGACGGTACTTGGAAAAGCTACGAGAGCACCGGTGTATGCCAAGTTCAGCAAATGCGAGTTCGGCTCAAGGAAGTCGCTTTTCTCGCCACGTGGTTTCAGCGGAGGAGTAGCGTAGACCCCGCCAAGGTCGAAGCCGTTATGGAATGGAAGGCACCCAAGTCGTGACGGAAGTTCGGAGTTTTTTGGGCTTGGCCGGTTATTACCGACGGTTTATCGAAGGGTTTTCAACCGTAGCCCGACCTATGACTCAACTTCGAAGAAGGAAAAGAAGTTTGAATGGAATGAGAAGTGCCAAAAAGCCTTCGACCAATTAAAAGAAAAGTTAACCACCGCCCCAATCTTGACCTTACCCGACAACGGAAGGACTTCGTGATGTCTTGTGATGCATCCCGGCAAGGATTGGGAGGAGTATTGATGCAGATGGAAAGGTCGTAGCGTATGCCTCTCGGCGATTACGACCCCACGAAGAGAATTACCCCACACATGACTGGAATTAGCCGCGGTGGTACACGCATTGAAGATCCGGAGACACTATCGATCGGGAACCACCTGTGATGTGTATACCGATCACAAGAGCTTAAAATACTTCTTTACTCAGCTGATCTTAACCTACGACGAGGCGATGGCTGGAGTTGATCAAGGATTACGATCTAGGAATCCACTATCATCCCGGCAAGGCAAATGTAGTGGCCGATGCGCTGAGTCGCAAAGCCCAATGCAACCACATGGGATTGGGAGATATGGCCGCGAACTTCAAGAAGAAATGGCTAAACTCAATCCGCACTGATCCCTCACGGAGAAGTGAACTCACTGGAAATCCAGCCCTACCGAGAACTCAAATAGAGGAAGCCCAAAGAGGGAATGAGGAAACCAGGGAATCAAGGAACGCATGGCGCTGGACGCGCTCGGGAGTTTTCGTAGATGACAAGGGAATCTTGTGGTACAAGAAAAGAATCTGTGTGCCGAACGAGGCGGTTTGAGGGATTGATCTTAAAGGAAGCCCACGAATCGGCATATTCGTTGCATCCGGGAGCACAAAAATGTACCAGGATTTGAAAGGAGAATACGGTGGCCTAATATGAAGAGGGATGTAGCCGAATACGTAGCCGTGTGCGATGTGTGCCAAAGGGTAAAAGCCGAACATCAACGCCACGGCTTGCTGCAGCCACTCGGGATTCCGAATGGAAATGGGACGAGATAGGCATGGATTTCATAGTAGGACTACCTAAGGCTGGTGGTTACGATTCCATTTGGGTAATAGTAGATCGGCTCACCAAGACTGCATTTATTCTGTGAAAACTAACTACAACGGTGCCAAGCTAGCGGAATTATATATGAGTAGGATTGTGTGTCTCCACGGTGTACCAAAAGGATTATATCGGATCGTGGTACCCAATTTACATCTCATTTCGGAGCAAGGTTCACGAAGCACTCGGCGATCACCTTGCCTTTAGTACCGCTTACCACCCGCGGCGACGGGCACCGAGAGGACAAATCAAGTGCTAGAAGACATGCCGAGAGCTCGTGCGTTGGATTTCACCAAGGATTGGGAGAAATGTTTGCCGTACGCCGAGTTCTCCTACAACAATAGCTACCAAGCCGGTTTGAAGATGTCGCCAAACGAAGCTTTATTTGGTCGCCGATGTCGAACCCCACTAATGTGGTCGAAACCGGTGAACGAACCGTATTCGGGCCTGACATAATCAAGGAGGCGGAGGAAAAGGTTCGCCGATCCGGACCGACTACAAGCGGCTCAATCACGACAAAAGAGCTACGCGGACACCCGTCAAGAGAATTGGAATTTAAAGAAGGTGACTACGTGTATCTAAAAGTCTCACCACTACGGGAACTCGGAGATTCAAAGTCAAGGGAAACTCGCACCACGATACGTGGGCCCATTCTTGATAAGCGCTAGGAGAGGAGAAGTGGCTTACCAATTGGAAGCCCGAGAATCTCTCCGATGTCCACCCGTGTTCCACGTATCGCGGTGAAGAAATGTTTGCGGGTACCGAAGAGCAAGCTCCTTTAGAAGCCATCCATGTCCACAGTGATCTTACCTACCCGGAACATCCAATCAAGATACTAGACGAGGCGGAAAAGAAGACACGGACCAAGTCATGGCGCATGTACAAGGTACAATGGAGCAATCACACGGAAGAAGAGGCTACCCGGGAAAGCGAAGAGTTCCGAGGACAGAATACCCACACCTACTCGCAACGGTAAGAAATCTCGGGGACGAGATTTATTGTTAGGGGGTAGGTTTGTGACATCCTAAAAATCGGAGAATCAAAATCGGAACGTAAAAATCGGAACTTTCAAAAACCGTGGCCTATTGCTTCTTCTCGGGTTTTGTTGCTTCTTATTTGCCGCTCGGTTGCATAAATTGTTACGTGATCAATCCCCTTTTCGGAGTTTTTGGAGGTTTCGGAGTTGTCAAAACGGTGATGCGAAAGCCGCATCACGATTTTAAAAAGGAATCCGGGAAAAGTGTGGATTTGTGAAAACGCATTTCGAGTAATATAAAATAAAAATTTTGGTTGGGAGAAGATAAATTAAAACACAAAATAAATAATAAAATTCTCGGGAGGCGTACTCGAAATTTGGGAATTTTATTTTATTAAAAATGGGTGAATTATGAAAATTAGGAAAAAGAATTTAAATAAATATGAAAAATAATTGTGGAAAAAAAAATGAAAGTCAAGAAAAAGTTTAAAATATAAAGTTAAAAATTATTTTAGAATATTGGGATTTATTTTGGAATTTTTAGAAGGAAAGAAAATAGAAAATGGGAAAAGAAAATAGAAAATCGGGAAATTAACAAGTCGCACTGTTCATCGGTCACCACTGTTCGACGCCGTCCGGCCCGGCCGCGCGCCGCCGCCGTCGCCCGGCCGTCGCCGCGCTGCGCACGCGCGCGCACGCGCCGCGCCGCGCCCAACCGCGCCTCGGCCCCACCCCAACCGCGCCTCGGCCCCCCCCGCGCGCGCGAGCGCCCCCGGCGGCCCGCGCGCCGCGCGCCGCGCGCCGCGCGCGCGCGCGCCCGCCGTCACGCCACCCCGCGCGCCGCGCGCTCGCCGCCACGCGGCCGAAGCCACGCTCCGGCCCCTACCTCGCGCGCGCACGCGCTCCGGACCCGCCGCGCCGTGCGCCCTCGCCGCCGCGTTTCGCCGGCCGTACCCGGCCCCCGAGCTGCGCCGCGTGTCGCACCGCGCCGCACGCCCGAGCCGTCCCCCTCTCCTCTCGCGCCGCGCCGCGCCACGCCTATAAAAGGGCCGCGCCGCGCCACATTTCACCGCACCGCCGCCGCTCCTCTCCCGTTCCCGAGCGCCGCCGTCAAGAGCCGCCGCCGCAAGTCGAGCGCCGCCGTGCGCAAGGCCTCCCCGCGCCCCTCCGCACCTCCCGAGGCCGTCGTCGCCGGTGAGCCCCTCCTTGCGCCGCCCTTTTTCTTCGCGCCACCGCCCTGTTTTAGGGCGCCCGTGCCGAACACCTTGTGGCAAATGAATAGTGCCGGTCGAGAGAAGAAAAGAAAAAAAAAGGAAAAAGAAAAAAAAAGAGAAAAAGAAAATAGGGAAAAATTTTGGAAAAATTTTTGAAAATTTGGAAAAATATTTTGGGAAGTCTTGAGTAAAATTTTGGGCAAAAATAAATTATTTTCTCGCATGTTTTCTCAGTGCAATTTTTGAAAATCGGAATCGGGCGTTTTCGAAATTTCCATTCGCATCGTTTTTCAATCCGGATTCCGTTTAATTCTTTCCCGCCATCGAAATAGGTTTCGCTTTTGTACCCAAACCCTCAAATTTCGAGCATGAATTTTCTTCGCTGATATTTTCAAACGTAATTTCCAAATTTATTACGATCGCCGACTTTGCGAAAACCCTAGGTCATCAACTCGATTCCAAAACCCGGATTTTTCCTCGCAACCCTTGTTCTAACTCGAGTAGAATTTTCGGCAAAACTCTTTGAAGTGGTTTTCATGGCTTTTGTGGTTCTTTTCGATCTCTCGGTGTTTAGTTGAATTCTAACTGAATTCAATTGATCTCTCGCACGTACGGGTAGCGTCGAAGAAACCGGCATCGACACCGCGAAGATCCCACCCTCAAGTGCGCGAGCAAGGCAAGTCTTCACACCCTTTGAACATATTGATCCCCTTTGCGAAATGATGTTATTTTAAACTCTAAACATGCATGCTTTACCGGGTTGCCTATACTTGTTATGCCATACCTTGCTATTGTTTACCTTTAGAATTACTCCTTGTAACTCGCAATGTGATACAAATAACCGAAGCATAACTTGTAAAGCTTAGCCCCGCTAAACTTAGACCATGCATACTCATGACTTTATGAAAAAGCTTTGTGCTTGGGCAACTACCTTAGGGAAGGTAGTTGAGATTCGGCATGTGGAGACATGAGCGCCACATGGCCATGATGAACTAAGTTTGGTGGAAATTGAAAGTGCTATACAAATGTTTTAGACTGGGCGGCCGGATGATTTGGGTGGATTCCGGAAAAGGCAAGTGCCGACCCGGTCAATTAAGGACCGAGCCATGAGATAGCCGGAAACGAGCCGCACAACCGTACTTCTCGAATGGGTATAGACCTAAGCCGACTAGGTAGCCGAGCGGAGGCGTATCCTTGCATAGATGGTTCTCTATGATGTGGTTATGGGATGAGAATGAGGCTGCGGCCTTTGTTATAAATGGTGAAATTAAACTACGTTAATTAAACTTAAAGATTGGAAATGTCTTCCCTTACCCCGGGTGCGCCGAACTCCTCTCACTGCTAGAAAAGGGCGGCTAGAGTGCATGAGGGCATAAGTTCATGGAGCGGGTACGCCAAAGTGAGGTTATCGAAAGGCTTTGCCGTGGCCGTCTCATGTGTTGAGACGTAGGCTCATTTGTTGGGCTGTCGCGGAGTACGGGTAAAGTGTACATCCACCGCAGTGTGAATGAATCAATCTATTCGAATAGCCGTGCTCGCGGATATTGAGCATCGTGACAAGACTTTCGCTTGGCTAGACTTTGAACTTAAAAATACCGGGATGGGTTTGCATGATGGTTTCATTTGCTGGTGGATCAACTTCTCGAGAATGCGAGAAGGGTGGACTCCCGAAAATCATGACGAATCGGAGACGGGAAGCCATCCTTGGAATCACGATGGATGGTAGACAGAACCGTCGCCGGATTAATGAACTATGAAATTAAAACTTGGTTTTTGGCTAGCCGGTAGGCTTGTGAAAAGAATTGTGAAAACGGCCTTACGCAAAAATAACTCTAGCCGTGTTCTTTGAATAACCCTACCATATGCATCAATTCTGTGTTGACTTGCCGAGTACGGTTGGTACTCACCCTTGCTATACGCACAAACCTCCGGTGATGGAAATGAAGAGCCGAAGACCCCTACGCGTACTACCGGAGGGCGAAGGAAGCGACGGCGCATATTAGACCTTAGTCCCGGTCGTTGCTCGTGGCAATGGACAAGCCGCCGCCTCTTTCCGCCGCCTTATCTAAACTCGTTTTTATGTTGTATTCGGACCCTAAGGTCCCGTGGGATGAACAATGCCTTCGGGCCTATTTATGTAATAATGGTATTGTAAGACTATTCGTGCATGTGCACTTGATTATCCAGTACTGCATTCGTGGGTACCAACTACTTGATCCAGGGAAATGGTACTATGAACACGAAAGGTTCCCGACTCAAAATCGGGGGTCCACAGCGAGTTAGCCCTCTCGAAGCCGCTCGAAGGAAAAGGAAGACGGGAACACCCTTGGAAGTGGTTTCGACTCCTCCGACGTGGAAGCCGTTCCGACCCTTAGAGCGTCGCCACCCTTAGTTTACCGTTTTCCTAGTTTTTCGTTTGCTTAGTTCTTTGTGTGATAGGAGTGCTGTGTGTGGGTAGTGGTCAACCTGTATCAAGTGTAGATATGGGTTGTCCAATTAAGGATGTTGGGTATGTTTTAAGTGTTTTAAGTCAAGAACAGATCAAAACAAGTAATAAAGATCAACTTCTCTGTTCAATCTGTTTTACTCCTTCTCCCCGCCCTGCTTGTTCTGCTTCTTCAGATGGTGAACACCAGGAATGGCAGCAACAACACTGAGTCAGCTGAGAACAACACCCGTGCTAATGCCAACAACCCACCTCCTCCCCCTAAGAACATCACTTTGGCACAAGTCCTAGCCAACCGGACCCGGATGATGGCTGCAATGATGCAAACAAATGCAACAGAACATCAGCAGATGCGGTTGCAAATGATGCAACAGTTTCAATAGCGTAAAAAGGCACGACCATTTCGCACCACCACCTCCCCACAAAACAAACCGTCGAATTCCTTCGAGTTCGACCCCCAACTTTCTCCAAGACCACCAACCCCATGGAGGCTAATGACTCGGATCATTGCCATAGAAAAGAAGTTGGACCTTCTCCAAGGCACGAGACCGGAAAGGGTGTCTTTCGCCACCCACCAACTCCAAGGTCCCGCCTCAGCCTGGTGGGACAATTTCTTGGTCACCCGTCGGGCGGACGCACCCGCAGTTACTTGGGCAGAGTTTTGCCACCAATTCCGGAAGGCCCACATCCCCGGAGGGATAGTAGCCCAGAAAAAGAGGGAGTTTAGATCCTTGGAGCAAGGCACTCGAACCGTCACCGAGTATCTCGCACGAATTTAATCGCTTAGCACGATATGCTCCGGAAGACGTACGTGCGCGCCGAGCGTCAAGAGAAGTTCTTGGCCGGGCTGGACGATGAGTTGACGGACAAACTCATCTCCGGTGAATATGCCGACTTCTAGAAGTTGGTCGACAAAGCCATCCGTCAAGAAGACCAACGCAATAAAATGCTCAGAAAATGGAAGGCTACCCAGTTTAGGCCACAACCTTAGCAAGGGAATTCCCAGTGGCCGCGTTTCACTCCGGGTGGTCAGAATGGACCTACCACTATGATCGTTCGTCAGTATCACCCGTACCATCCCGGAATTTCCAACCCAGCGGAAGCCATCCCGGACACCGTAGTGGAATCCGGCCCGCGTCCGCTAACACGCAGCCACCACCGCAGCCCAAGCCAATGCCACCAAAGAAGGACTCGGGATTCAAACCGGGTAACTGTTTCAACTGTGGAGAACCTGGACATTTCGCAGACAAGTGTCCAAGACCAAAACACGCGCCCAGGTTTATCCAAGCAAGAGTGAATCATGCTTCAGCAGAGGAGGCACAGGACGCACCGGATGTCATACTGGGTATGTTCCCTGTGAACTCCTTTAATGCATCAGTCCTGTTTGATTCGGGCACAACCCATTCTTTCATATCAAAAGCGTTTGTGGGAAAACATGGGTTGTCGGTGTTAAAACTTAAGATACCCATGCGGGTCCAAACACCCGGGAACCATTTGAACACCACCCACTTTTGCCCTTCAGTGGCAATAAAAATCCAAGGATTCCCCTTTCTAGCCAATCTTATCCTTCTAGAATCAAAAGGCCTTGATGTCATCCTTGGGATGGACTGGTTAACCCGTCATAAAGGTCTGATCGATTGCGCAAGCCGCACGATCTCTTTAACCAATGACGAGGGGAAGAAAGTAATTTACCGCTCCCCTAAACCACTGAGGATAGTAGCAAGTCTGAATCGGATCTCGGCTAAGGAGAAGCCCGAAGAGAAAGGAAAGGATCAGGCGAAGTTAGAAGATATTCCTGTGGTTTGTGAGTACCCGGAAGTTTTCCCAGAAGACCTAACCACAATGCCACCTGAAAGAGAAATAGAGTTTTGGATTGACCTAGTCCCTGGCACTGCTCCGATCCACAAGAGACCCTATAGAATGGAAGCCAATGAGTTAGCAGAAGTCAAGAAGCAAGTAGATGAACATTCTGAAAGGTTATATCCGCCCGAGCACATCACCCGGGTGCGCCGGTCATTTTTGTGGAGAAAAAGGATAAGACCAAAAGGATATGCGTCGACTATCGCGCACTCAACGAGGTCACTATTAAGAATAAATACCCTTTCCCTAGGATTGATGACCTGTTTGATCAATTAAAGGGAGCAAAGGTGTTCCCAAAGATAGACCTATGGTCAGGCTGTCATCAGCTAAGAATCCGAGAAGAAGATATTCCCAAGACTGCCTTCGTCACTCGGTACGGTCTGTACGAATGCACGGTCATGTCCTTCGGACTTACAAATGCCCCAGCCTTTTTCATGAATTTGATGAACAAAGTGTTCATGAAATTCCTAGACAAGTTCGTCGTGGTGTTCATCGATGACATCTTGATCTATTCGCAGTCGGAAGAGGAACATGAGCACCATCTCCGAGTGGTACTTGAAAAGTTAAGAGACCACCAGCTCTATGCTAAGTTTAGCAAATGTGCTTTCTGGTTGAAGGAAGTGCAATTCCTCGGCCATATCGTGAATGCCCAAGGAGTCGCAGTGGACCCTTCCAATGTAGAAGCTGTGACCAAATGGACTCCACCTAAAACCGTCACCCAAGTCAGAAGTTTTCTAGGACTTGCGGGATATTACCGTCGGTTCATCGAAAACTTCTCAAGGATTGCCAAGCCTTTGACGCAGTTGTTAAAGAAGGATGAAAAGTTTATATGGACTATCGAGCGCAACCAGAGTTTTGAAACACTTAAGAGAAAACTGGTGTCCGCACCTGTATTGATCTTGCCAGATCAAACAAAGGATTTCCAAGTCTATTGTGACGCATCTCACCAAGGGTTAGGTTGTGTGTTGATGCAAGATGGAAAGGTGGTCGCGTATGCTTCCCGTCAGTTGAGACCTCATGAGTCTAATTACCCAACACATGACTTAGAACTAGCAGCAGTAGTTCATGCTCTGAAAATATGGCGGCATTACCTCGTCGGTAATCGCTGTGAAATATATACGGATCATAAGAGCCTGAAATACATTTTCACCCAACCGGATTTAAACCTCCGTCAGCGACGATGGTTGGAGTTGATCAAGGATTATGATCTCAGTATACACTACCATCCCGGCAAAGCTAACGTGGTAGCTGATGCCCTGAGCCGAAAGAGTTATTGCAACTCTATTCACATAGGAGGGAGATGTGAACAGCTACTACAAGAACTAGAGCACCTAAACCTGGGAATTGTTGAACCCGGATTTGTGACCGCTCTTGAAGCTCAGCCTACACTCTTAGATCAAATTCGCATAGCACAAGCCTCAGATCCGGACATAGCTGAGCTTAAGAAGAATATGAGAGTGGGAAAAGCTCGTGACTTCATGGAAGACGAGCATGGAACCATATGGATGGGCAACAGGATATGTGTGCCAGAACATAAGGAATTGAAAAAGTTAATCCTTACTGAAGCACATCAGAGTCAGTACTCTATCCATCTGGGAAGTACCAAAATGTACTAGGATCTTAAGGAGAAGTTCTGGTGGGTTAGCATGAAAAGAGAAATAGCAGAGTTCGTGGCACTATGCAACGTATGCCAGCGAGTAAAGGCAGAACACCAGAGGCCCGCTGGATTATTACAGCCACTTCAAATTCCGGAATGGAAGTGGGAGGAAATCGGGATGGATTTCATCACCGGTTTACCCCGGACATCATCAGGACATGATTCTATCTGGGTTATAATCGACCGCCTCACTTAAGTGGCTCATTTTATCCCAGTGCTTACCACCTATATGGGCAGAAGGTTAGCAGAATTGTACCTTGCAAGGATTGTGTGTCTTCATGGTGTACCCAAGAAGATAGTATCTGATCGTGGTAGCCAGTTCACCTCCAAGTTTTGGCAAAAACTACAAGAGGAACTTGGCACCCGGTTGAATTTTAGCACGACCTATCACTCGTAAACCGATGGTCAGACGGAACGTGTAAACTAGGTTTTGGAAGATATGCTGTGAGCTTGTGCTCTGGATTTCGGAGGAGCTTGGGATAAGAGCCTGCCCTATGCAGAGTTCTCTTATAACAACAGTTATCAGGCTAGTTTACAGATGGAACCTTTCGAAGCACTTTATGGACGAAAGTGTCGAACCCCGCTTTTCTAGGATCAGACCGGCGAACGTTAGTTGTTCGGGACCGAAGTGTTAAGTGATGCCGAAGAGAAAGTCAAAATCATAAAAGAAAGGCTGAGAGTTGCACAGTCTCGTCAAAAGAGTTATGCAGACAACCGCCGCAGAGAGCTAGTTTTCAAAGTCCGAGACTATGTATATCTTCGTGTCACCCCACTTTGAGGAGTACACCGATTCCAAACCAAAGGCAAGTTGGCACCACGCTATGTGGGACCATGTCGGATTCAAGAGCGACGAGGTGAAGTGGCATACCAACTCGAACTGCCACCCACCATGGCGGGAATCCACGACGTTTTCCACGTCTCCCAACTCAAGAAGTGTCTGAGAGTTCCTGAAGAACAAGCCGGTCCAGATCAGATTGAAATCATGGAAGATCTGACCTATGTGGAGAAACCAGCACGGATACTCGAAACCAGTGAACGGAGGACCCGGAACAAGGTTATCAAGTTTTGCCGAGTTCAATGGACTCATCACTCCGAAGAGGAAGCCCATCCTCTCCCCCGCGTGCCCAGCCGATCGGCCTAGCCGACCGGTCCGTCCCTCCCCCCAGCCGACGCGCGCCCTCCTCTCTCTCGCGGGCCGGCCGAAGGCCATGGCCCGTCAAACCCTCGCGCCCGCAGATAAGTCCAGTTCGCCTCCCCCTTCTTCCCGGGACACTGGCAGGTGGGGCCCACCTGTCAGCCCCGTCCCCTACCTCCGGCTGCCCTGCCGCCATTGACGCTGCCTCTGCCCCGCGTGGATCTCGGCCGCCCGTCTCTCCCGCGCGCCCTAAAGGCACCGCCTTAACTTCCCCGTCTCTCCTGTCGCCTTCAATCGTCCCGACCGCCGCTCCCGCCCCTTAATGGCCGGATTTAACCGCCGGCCATTATTTCCCAAAATCGCGTCGGCGAGCAATTGCGTCCTTATTCGGTCGCCGCCGACCTCCCCATTCCCTATTTAAGCACCCCCTCGCCCTCCCCGAGCTCCCAACCCCTCCACTCAAGCCTCCCTCTCTCTCCATCGTTCCCGCACCGTGCGCCCCTGCTTCAGACCCTGTCACCGAGGTTCGACCGTGTTTTCCCGCTGCTCCGAGGCGTCCCGAGCTCCGCCGACTCCTTCCTCCACGTCGCCGGTGCCAGCGTTGTTTCGGCCACCCCTTCCCGAGTGCTCTGCTGTACCCCTTCCCGAGTGCTTTGCTGTCTCCCTCGCCGCCGTCGCCGTCGTCTCCCTCAACTCCGTCGCACCGCGGTGAGCGTTCCCCCTTTTTTTCCCCTTTCGGCCGAACGCGCGCCGCCACTCCCGTGTGCGCACGGCTCCGCCTACGCGTGAGCCGCGGCTTTCCGACCGCCCCGCCACCGCCCGAATGGCGCCGGTCGGTCTCCGGCTGCCGTGCGTCATCGCCGGCCAATCGCACCGCCCGTGCCCCTCTCCCGGCTGTCCAAGGCAGATCGGGGCCGTCCGTCCCCGCTGGCCCGTGTGGCACACCGCGTGGCCGCCACGTCGGCGCCATGTGTGCGCCACGTGGTGCACCGCTCTCTCTCGGCCCGTGGACCCGGTCCACCGTGGATCGACACTCCCGTGGCCGATGATGCCATCGCTGACGTCAGCCCTAGCGCTGACGCAATTCCGGGATTTATTGCGCAATAAATTATTAAGGATTTTCCTGTTTTAGTAAAAACACAGACAATCTTCTAAAAATCAAATCTTTTCAATCCGACCTCCGTTTTAGCCCATTCAAATTTCATTAAATTCATAAAAATGCCAAGAATCCATTAAAAAGGTTTTGTTCCCTGTTTTAGTATCTTTTTAGCCTGTTTTGTTGAAGTGCTTGTTTGCCGTGTAGAATCCGGTAGTCCCTCCGTCCCTGCCGGATTCACCGAGGCACTTGGGGGGGCTGCCCACTCCCAGGGTCCGGGAGTGGGGGCGAAACCTTGGTGGGGTTCGCTTGGTTAGAGGGGGGTTATACGAAAGGTCCTATCACGTTCCCTTCCGGGTACCGCGGTGGTATTCCGCGCACGGAGACCGTGTTGTGGGCCGTGTCTTGTGGGTACAGCTTGTACACCTCGATCGAGTAAATCTATTCGAATAGCCGTGCCCGCGGTAATGGGGCGATCGACCGAGCTCTCCGTGATTAGTCTCACACTTTTACACCCTAAGTTTTGGAACATGACTAGTATAGGTGGATGGTTTGGGCATGTCGCAACGTGGGGATAACGTTGGACAGTGTTGGTTTCAAAATGCTTTAATTACTCAATTTACTGTTGTTTTGACTGTGTTCAAAAATCTGTATTGTTTGGAAAAACCCCTGCCGTTTGCACAAAAGCAAACCTTAGCCAGACCTTTGTCTCCCCTGCATTCGTTCTTCTCCTCTTCAGGCGTGACTTATTGAGTACGTGGGAGTACTCATCCTTGCTTCTTCACCAGAACCTTAGCCAGAGGTTGAAGACGAAGACGGGGTGGAGTAGGCTTGTCCTACCCTCTGGAAGCTGCCTGTGGAGTGGTCGAAGCCGCGTGGCCAGCTTCAAGCTTAGGCTTAGGCCCTTTTTCTATTTCCGTTGCTCTTTTGTAATCTTTTTGTATTGTTTCTAAGACGTGGAACTGTAATATCAACAATTGTCGTATGTGTACCCTGGCTGGTCCTGGACAGGGATTTTAATACACATATAGCTTCGAAAATTCGGGTCTGAATTTCTGGGCGTGACAGCTACCCTAAAGATGAATATCCCATGCCTATATCCGATTTGCTGGTAGATGTCGCCTCTGGCCATAAAATCATAAGTTTTATGGACGGCAATGCTAGTTATAACTAGATTTTTATGGCCGAAGAAGACATTCACAAGACAACTTTTAGGTGTCTGGGGGCAATCGGCTTATACGAGTGGGTCATCATGACATTCGGCATGAAGAATGCTGGAGCTACATACCAAAGGGCCATGAATTATATCTTTCATGACCTAATCGGCTTTCTAGTGGAGATCTACATCGATGATGTCGTCGTCAAATCCAAGGAAGTGGAAGACCACATAGCCGATTTAAGGAAGGTTTTGGAGAGCACAAGAAAATATGGCCTGAAGATGAACCCTACGAAGTGCGCGTTTGGCTTATCGGTTGGCCAGTTCTTGGGATTTCTTGTTCATGAGAGGGGAATCAAGATCACCCAGAGAAGCATCAATGCTATCAAGACTATTCAACCTCTGAAGGACAAGAAGGAATTGCAGTCTTTAATCGACAAAATCAACTTCATCAGACGCTTTATAGCCAATCTGTCAGAGAAGATGGAGCCGTTCACACCTCTACTTCGGCTGAAAGCCGATCAAGCATTCACTTGGGGGGCAGAGCAGTAGAAAGCTTTGGACAACATTAAAAATTACCTGAGCTCCCCTCCAGTATTGATTTCTCCACAAAAGGGAGTGTCGTTCAAATTATACCTGTCAGCCGATGAGAAGTCTATCGGCTCAGTTCTGATTCAGGAGATCGAAGGAAAAGAGAAGGCAATTTTTTATCTTAGCCGAAGGCTTCTGGATGCAGAAACAAGGTACTCTCCCATGGAGAAATTATGTTTGTGCCTATATTTTTTCATGTACGAAGTTATGGCATTATTTGTTATCCAATGAGTGCACCATAGTATGCAAGACCGATGTAGTAAAATATATGCTATCGGCTCCAGTTTTAAAGGGGCGAGTTGGGAAATGGATTTTTGTTTTGACAGAATTTGATCTGAGGTATCAGGCACCCAAGGCGGACAAGCTATAGCCGATTTTATAGTGGAGCACAAAGATGATTCAATCGGCTCAGTGGACATCATGCCTTGGACTTTGACTTTTGATGGTTCGGTCTCCACAAACGGATGCGGCATCGACTTGGTGATAATTTCTCCCAGGGGGGCAAGCTTCGAGTTTATTTTTTTCATTACACCCCATGCAACAAACAATCAAGCCGAATATGAAGCCGTTCTCAAAGGGTTGCAGCTGCTAAAGGAGGTTGAAGCCGATGCCAATCGAGATAATGGGTGATTCACTGTTGGTCATCAGCCAATTATCAGGAGAATATGCATGCAAGAATGACACGATGATGGTCTACTATCAAAAATGCCGAGAGTTAGTGGATAGTTTTCGGCTAGCAACTTTGAAGCACATCCCTAGAGAACAAAACTCAGAGGCAAATGATCTGGCTCAAGGGGCATCAGGCTACAAGCCGATGACAAAGAAAATTGAAGTAGAAATTGCAACCATTTCAGCTGACGACTGGAGGTGTGACGTCTACAGCTATCTACAGAATCCTTCCCAGTCGGCTTCAAGGAAATTGCGCTATAAGGCTCTACGCTATGTTTTGCTCGATGAAGACTTATATTATCGGACGATTGATGGTGTGCTACTCAAGTGCCTAAGTGCTAATCAAGCCAAGGTTGCTATAGAAGAGGTGCGTAAAGGAATTTGCGGTACGCATTAATCAGCTCATAAGATGAAGTGGTTACTTCAGAGAGTAGGGTATTTCTGGCCGACCATGCTGGAGGATTGCTTCAAGTATTACAAGGGTTGTCAAGACTGTCAGAAGTTTGGAGCTATCTAGAGGGCACCAGCATCGGCTATGAACCCTATCATCAAGCCTTGGCCATTCAGAGGCTGGGGAATTGACATGATCGGCCAGATCAACCCACCTTCAAGCAAAGGACACAAATTTATATTGGTAGCGACTGATTATTTTACCAAGTGGGTGGAAGCAATTTCCTTGAAAAAGGTTGATTCCGGGGATGCAATCGAATTTGTTAAGGAGCATATCATATACAGATTCGGCGTCCCCCCAGACTATCACTACGGATCAGGGATCTATCTTTGTCTCCGACGAGTTTGTCCAATTTGCCGACAGCATGGGGATTAAGTTGTTGAATTCTTCGCCATATTATGCTCAGGCTAACGGACAGGCTGAAGCTTCAAATAAGAATTTAATCAAGTTGATAAAGAGGAAGATCGTTGAGTACATAGAGAAAGGGCATAGCCGATTAGCCGAATCATTGTGGGCTTATCGGATGGCTTGCCATGGATCAATCCAGGTGCCTTTATACAAATTGTTCTACAGACATGAAGCAGTCTTGCCATGGGAAAACATTATCGGCTCAAGAAGGATTCAATTGCAGGACGAGTTGACAGCCGATGATTATTATAATCTGATGGTGGATGAATCTGAAGACCTAGTTTTGTCAAGAATGCGCGCTTTGGAAAAGGTGACTAGAGACAAAGAACGAGTGGCTCGTCACTACAACAGGAAGGTTGTGCCTAAGTCTTTGCGAGCTTATTTGGAAGCTGATATTGCCGATCGGCTCAAGAGATAACAAATTCAGCAAATGGTCACCTAATTGGGAAGGGCCTTTCAAGATCCACAAATACGTCTCCAAGGGAGCCTACATGCTGGAAGGATTAGATGGAGAAGTGTTTGGAAGGGCTCTTAATAGCAAGTACTTGAAGAAATATTACCCCAGTGTTTGGATCAATTCATGATTCGGCTAAGGTCTTGCCGATCCATGTTAGCCGATGTGTTGAAAGGATACATACATCGCCTTTAGAACATTTTTACTCTAAGTTTTTTCCCTTCTGATTTTTCCAAATCGGCTCAACTTAGCCGACAAATATTGGATGGTTTTGTGTTATAATTTTATCAATGCTGAAGGCATCATTGAGAAAATTAGAGGGACATATACAATACAAAGTCAGAAATCAGAGGCAGGGGACAAAATTTTGGGGCTTTTGAAACTTTTAAGGCATTCAAGACATAAAGGGAGAATGTATCAGCAACAGATATATGATAAGCACGAAGGGCACGACGAGCCGATTTCTAGAGTTATACGTGCAGAACAAAATGCAAACATTCAAGGATAGTCAGCTGATTACAAAAGCCTATAAAGTGTTTAAAAAATTTTGAAGCTACGAGATTGAGATTTACAATCGGCTTAATGAGACAGAAATTCATTTATGGTCGATATAGCCTTGTGGCGGATTTGGTCTATGTCCTCGATTGCCTTAACATCAGCTGCATCACTACCAGGGGTGGGCTTCAAAGCCTTCGCAAGGTCACACAGATATGCTACCGAAGCTTTTATCTTTGCTCTTCGGTCTTCGATCGCCTTGGGAAGGCCGGCTATGTGTTGTAATTCTGACACAATTTCGGCATCAAGCCTAGCAAGTTCGGTCGCTACTTCTTCCCGACGTTTGTGTAGCCGATCCAGTGTGGCATTTGGTTCGGTCTTCATATCATCAAGTTTTGCCTTTTCGGCGATGATCGTGTATCGATTGGTTTCAATGGTGGCCTCCAGCGCTTTGTTCTCCCGTCGATCGGCTAATCTTTGTTTAGCCCTCTCAAACTTGTGCCGATGGGCCTCGAGGAAGGTAGCTGGTGCAACGGTATTGGCCAATTGGTCTGGGAGCCGATCTTGGATTTCTTCGAATCTATTCCTGATGGATCTGCAATCGACGACCAGGGCATCGAGGGAACTTTCTAGCCGCTAGACTATGTCCGACAGAGTGGCCCTCAAATCTTCATCCAATGGGACCAGGGCTTTGTTGGCTTCTTCGTCTTCGTCCATGAACTCTTTAAGATTGAAAGGAATAAGATCAGCTACAGTCTGCAGGGTGAATAAGGATTAAGAAGTCAATAAGAAGCCGATGAACCGATTCACAGAGTTAGAAGAAACTTACTCGGATGACTGGGATTGAGGTTGCCTCGTCTTCAATGTCGCCGCCACCTGGAGCCGATTGCGTGCGCTCGCTCGATACAAGGGGAGCAGGTGTTGGGGCATGAGAAGGCTGAAAAGAGACAAGTTCAAGAATCGGCTAACCAAAAAGCTGAAATTGATAAAACTCACCGGTGAAGGAGGAACCGCCTTTTTCCTAGAAGCCAGCTTCTTTTTCTGCAGACACAAAAGCTTGATGAGAGATGGATGTGAAGATACTGACAAGCTAAGCAATGAAAGATGTTTACCGGTGGAGGACGGAAAGCACGCTTTAGAGGACTCGGAGTTTTTTCGACGGACTAGTCGTCAGCCGATGGGGTCTGAGCATACTTGTTTGAAGAGCTCATCTCAGCTGCAGCGTCGTTGACAGCTTGTTCCATTTCCTCGTCTCTGACTTCTTCCTCAAGGAATGCATCTATGTCTGGGTCGATAGGAGACAAGTCATCGGTTGGGTTCTTCTTCTGCTTCTTTGAAGTCTTTTTCTCCTCAACAGCTGAAGCAGCAGCCGATGGCTTGTTCCTTTTCTGTCGACGGAGTGGCTCGCGCGTTTGGCCGTGCAGTAGTGTTGATACTTTTGGTGCGCGGAAGCCGATGATAGAGGGAGCCAGTCCTCCACCATTCGGCAGCAGTCCAGAGGCATAATGGAGCGTGACCCCGTTGTTGCTCACACGAGGAGGAGAGAAGTCGGTCATCTGCAAAAGTGAGAAAACATTTGATAAGGCATTTAAATACTAGCCGATAAAGTAAAAGTTGGGAGAAGAAGGTACTTACTGATGGGATCAAGTCCGGGTCAATGATGGTCAGGTACATCGAAGCCGATTGGTGAAACAAATGCAGTTTCCATTCATTCCACCATCGGCGGAAGGTGATCGTCCTTGTTACTGCCAAATTGATGTTGTTGATGCTGCCTAGTGGAGGGCCTTCAATGTCCAGTAGCCGATGCATCATCAGATTTGACTCAATTTTTCCTCTGGCCTGGATCTTTTTCGAGAAGAACAAGCTGATCGGCAGCTGACCCATGCCCAGTTGTCTGGCAGCACTCGTGGGGTGGTAGAACTCATATGACTTCTGCATGTTTCTCCCTTGATGGATGCCGACTAGGAGGATGCAAGGGGATATAGCCGATACAAAGATCTCCCTCGGCTTCTCAAATTTTTCGAATTGATCTCATCCACTGAAGTCATCGGGAGCTCGAAGCGCTCAAAGTTCTCATAGCAAACCAAATCTTTGAAGTGGTTGCAAAGCCATTATAAAAATTGTTGAACCAATTCTTGAAGTGATCGGCCGAAAGCTTGGATCCAGGGTAAGAAGAAGCTGCTTCTCCAAACGACAAGCATCGGCGCGTTGTAATTTCTTCATCATCTTCGGTTCTTGGTTCAGCTAGCGGAAAATCGGCTTCAAAGAGATCTGGCCTTTGGGCAACCTTGTAGGTATGGAGGTTTAACCACAATTGCAGTAGCCACCAGGGACCTCCGGTGTTGATGGCCAGGTTGGAGGCAAGCTTAGCCGATGCACTACTCAGCATCTGATAAAGGTATCCGAGGATATATTTTCCCAAGGGGATCTGTTTCTTATCTACCAAGGCTTCGGCTACATGTTGCCAGTTACTAGTCGGACCGCAGGTTGACCCACAGAATACAAACTTGTCCAACCACATAAGGAGGAAGGTTGTATGTTCTCTATCGGTTATTGGGTCAGTCTTCATGTTCATAGCTATATATCCGTTCCAGCCTCCGATGCTCTTCGTCTTGAAGGAGTAGCGACATTTGGTGGTGAGATTGTGGGGATTGACTGCTAAGGTAATGTCTAGCCCTGTGATCATTATGATGTCTAAGAGCGTTGGTGTCATCGACCCCTTGTCTAAACAGGAAGGCATTGAGGGTATCCGACCAGAAGTAACTGGCAGCCGATAGGAGGGGTTCATCCTTGGGCATGTCGGCTATAGTTAAAGCGAGGCATTGTACTATTCCTAGTTCATTCCAGTGAATTTGTTTCTTAGCCGACATCCTAAGGTACTAAGCTGGCCATGTTTTGTCGGTTGAAGGCCATGACTTGAAAGCTCCCGACCAGTAGGCCAAGTTAGGGCTAGAAAACCTAAAGGGGATCCGGTTGGTTTCGGCATTGATAAACTCGGAGGGATCCAAATTGCCAATTGGCCTTAACAGGAATTGGTTGGGGTGAAGGAGGTTTGGGATTGCAACTTGGTGGGAGAGATGCTACAGTTGAAAGATGAAGAAGAACAAAATTACAAGAGAAAAACAACTAAGTTGCAGTGGAAAGGGATTGCAGCCGATGGGACTTACCTCGGGGTACTCTGCTGGGAGCGCATCGGAAGAAGTGCTGGAAGACGCCATTGTTGAGGAAGAACGCCGTCGCGGGGAGGATTGCCGGTGGGTGCGTCCTTCGGCTTCGAGGAAATCGCCAAGGAAAACTGAGGAAGTTTTTGGCTAGGGCTTGGAGTGCAAAGTGACGGCATAGATCTGTTCGGCGCGGAACGGCTGTTATTTAAAGGTTTTTCTAACGGCCGAGACAGACTCGACCTAGGGTTACATTGAGTTTGAAATTGCGTCAAATCCGTAACATTATCATATCGCGGACTTGGGGGGCATGTGTTAATGACCAAATTTGGTAACCAAATCCCCGAGTTCGAAGCAGAGACTGAAGCGGAATCGGAGGAAACGCACAATCTGCGAGAAACAGAGGCCGCATTGGCTACGTCCGAATCGGCGCGGAGCTACCGGCTGAGTCCAAGTTGGACCAGGACAGCTAATAGCCGATTCCAATTGAAGACCGAGGGGATCAATCCCGAAGGAAAGTTTAAGAGATAATTATTGGATTCGGTTTCAGTGCGTTAAAGATATTGCCATCTACGGATAAGGTCCTACAACGGCAATTGTATCTTTAAGTTAGGATATTTTGTATAGTTTCATTTATAGATAATGTCGGTTTGTTTAGAGATTTAATCTGTATAGGAATCGTGTCCGTTACGGACTCATTGTATATTCGGGTATAAATATGACCCGAGACCTTGTAAAATAACAACAACACACCTCAATACAACTTCGGTGCATCGCCAACCTTTTTATTTTACGTTTTCTCGACGAGTTCTTGCTTTGCTCTCGGGCTGCATTGGTTTCGATCTCCGAACAAGGTAATTTCTTGTTACAAGTGGCTTATATCGTCGGGGCTAGTGCTTTCATCGTCATGATACTCTAATTCTGATGCTATAAACTACTTAATTTATCATATGCGGCATATAATCTAGATCAATGTCTAGATCTATCTCGCGATCGGCTAATATCTCTTTGAAGATAGCAGCCGACAAAGCTAGATCCAGAGGTTGATTTAGGTTATATGGCGTATCTACCATCTCAAGGAGTTCTCATTAGCCTAAATAGATCTCGTACCTCTTTTTTTACTTAATGTTGCATCAGGTTGATCTATTAAGTCGCTCTTAGAGTTATATAGATATATTCGGCTCACTGTTTACTATTAGAGATAGTACCGGGGTTTCAGCCGGTCTTACCTATTCTAATCTTCTTTTATGTATCATTACTACTAATTGTATTAGAACTACCTTTTATATTAAGATCTTAATCGATTTAAATGTGTTAAGCTCGGTATCAATCGTTAGGTTATACTAATAGTCGATTGATCTTAGTTTAACGCATTTAGTTTAGATTAATATCTTTTATAAAACATATCGTGTACTAGCCGATTTACATTAGATCCGCGACATCGGCTAGGTTATAAATATATATAATTATTGTCCTAATGTACTTTTGGATCTAAGTGATTTATACTGTCTCGGTATGCTACCGATATATCCCAATCACTTAATCTAAATCTGCTTTGGGATAGAAATTGTATATTTATTGATATCCATAGCCGATGGAGTAAGATCTAACCCTAACCAAACGCCTACTCTTTGTTTTCTTGTTGGTTACAGGATCAAACCAACTGGTACACCCGCTCAATCACCAAAGGCGATCAATTTTGGACCTACACTGGAGCTAAGCAGATCTCCCAGGTCAGCGCATGGGAAAAATTCTCATCAACACGCTTTTGGCACGCCCAGTGGGACCCCAACTTCCGGATCCATCACCATGGTGAACGTCTGATCGGCTGATCTCGACCAAGACAACATCATCCCGGTGACTATGGACAAACTGTCGGCTGAACACCGGGCCGACTACCAGCTGATGGTGGAGCGGTTGCAAGCACATTATTTGCAATCCTTTGCCCAGACTAGATTTGGGTCAATCGTCCAGAAATACAAGTTTATGATCCCCGAAAACTTTGACGCCTCCTCCAACGAGGACAAGAAAGGGAAGAAGAAGATGGAGGACATCAAGCAGGAACAGGACGATTCGGGACTGCACACACTTCAAGATCGGATCGACTCAGCTATCCACCACGCGCTTGTCAACCAATCAGGCATACTGGTCAACACTTTGAACAATATGATAAGCACCATGGTTGAATCAAAGATAGCCGAGTAGCTGCCGATGGAGTAAGATCTAACCCTAACCAAACGCCTACTCTTTGTTTTCTTGTTGGTTACAGGATCAAACCAACTGGCACACTCGCTCAATCACCAAAGGCGACCAATTTTGGACCTGCACTGGAGCTAAGCAGATCTCCCAGGCCAACGCGTGGGAAAAATTCTCATCAACAATTTCCCGTGGCTTGCTGAGTACGTTTGTACTCTCCCATTTTTGTTTTTCCCCTTTTCCCCAGAAAGAGTAAGTGAAGTTGAAGGTTAGGGTTTCCTTCCTAATCCCAAGCCATTTCTTGTGGATTGGGCCTTGCTACGCTAAGTCCTACTGCTACTTCTCTGCTTGCCAGTTGCACTCTTGGAATTGTTCCAAGGATATGACCTCCTAAAGGTATAACCTATTTATATTATGTTTAGTTGCTATGATTCATCTCGAGCTGATAGCAGGTATCATCATTCGTGTCCTGGGACTGGTACTAGCAATGCGACTCCGTGGGATTCGACTCATGCCAGTTTCCTACGACACATCCTCTCTGGTGTCACTGTTAGGTGGTGCCAGGGCGGGGTGTGACAATCTAACTCATCGGTAAAAAGTCTATTTTTCTCCTATACTCCCCTAATAAGTTGTAACACCACTAAAATATTTATCTACCTTATCATCAAAACAATGTCAGCTAGAAGTGGTGAACTACATAACTACAAATAAATTTTCTCATAAAATATCTCGCATAACAAGCTCATAAATATAATAGCTTCATACAACAAATTTTTACCTTTTAACAATATACTCCATAAATATATGTTTCTTTATACTCAAGGGCAAAATGGAATTTTTGATAGGAATTAACGATCAACTCATAGTCAACTAACAAAAAGTGTATGGAAGGAATCCAAACTAAAATTCAGAGGTACATAAAAGATTGAGTAAAACTCAAGGGCACAGAAGAGATTGGGTAAAAATTTATGGGTACATAAAAAATTTTCTCTAGATTCAATGAAACTAATTTAGTGTTAGAGTTGTTGCTATATTTTTTTATAAACTTGATTAATGTAAAGAAAACTTAAAAAATCAAAACGACTTGACATTACCAACTAGTGAATAAAAAATTACAAGCATATTACATAAAAATCAGACTATATAATAATCAAATAATAAAACAATATCCAAAATAGTCCAGCCGTTTATGTGACATCTAATGCCTAGTCGTGGAGGCTACCCAACGCCTAGTGCCTAATGGGCACCTAGGCAACGCCTAACACCGACTTTCAGAACACAGGTTGTATTTTAGCACATAGTTTGTAGAATTATATATTTTAGCACATGTTGTATTTTAGTACATAGTTTGTAGTTTGTAGAATTGATCAACATTTCTTCAATGGTAATATGATTTCGTACTTGAACAATTATAGAGTTTTATGCGTCTACTAGTCACTGTTCGAGTTTCGCTCAAGCTCTCACCATCACCTATATTGGTTTTAACAGTAATAATATGATTGCCGTAGCAATTGAATTAGACGAGCACATCTAAAATTTTGCGATCAAAAGGTCAAACTTCTCAAGTTCTCATTTTGGGTGGGAAAAAAGTGAAACAAATTTTGGGAAATTTTGTCTTGCTGAATAGAATTGCACACACCAATCAGTTTAACTCAAATTTAACATGACAAGCAAAGACGGGCAATTCTTCCTCGTGTGAATCCTCCGTTAGGAATAATATTAGAATCCAAATCTTTTATTTAATCATTTTACCCAAGATTCAAGCCTGCGACATTTGACTCTAAAAGTATTACATCTAGTTTTGCATGCAGAGATGCAATGCATCAGCCAATTTTCGCCGCTGAAAAACCAATTAGTTCAGTGTCCTTTAACACATTTTCTCAGCAACATTTATGTTAACTTCAGGTACACCAATAAATGAGCATTCTCTTTATACATAGTCTCAGAGAATTTTGGCACAAGATCAGCATCCATCTCGTACACACGACTTTGCACAAGTAATACTACATAATTAAGCGCGCATTCTACTTGACTTTGCTGTCAACTGAACATTAATTAACACCTCAGTTGAATCACATGGCGTCTTGTCACATTTTGCACAGTTGTACAACACTACAAGTGAAAACTGTAGAGTAGGAGATTGTACACAGCTGAAGTACAGTAGAAGTGCAGGGAACTACTTGAGACCTGATATGCACTTGCACGTGAGCTATGAAGAAAAAACAAATTTCTGCACGATGCACTTCTCATAATCCCATTGACTTGTAATGTTTCTGAGAAAAATCACTGGTTAAGATAAGCGGGATTTGATTAATTTTAACCTTTTTCAAGAAATAATTTTGAAGGCTATGTTTGTGTTGAAACCAATTTTTATCTACCAATATGACAAAAACTTGGCACTACCAAATTTGTTATTAATTAGACTAGAATTTGTACTAGTGTGGGTAAAATTTCTATCAAACCAAACATCCATATAATACTATTGAAATTGCGAAAAAAAATGATAAGTCAAAAATGGTTTCAATTCAAACAAGCCCTAAAACTCTATCATACAATGGAAGTATGATACGACATAAATCTAACAATGTGACAGTTAACCTTACAACATTTAATAATATATAAATATTTTTAGTTAAAGTTTGAACAAGAGAATTGCCACTGCACAGAGAAAGTACGTAAATATTTGAAGTTTCAAGGATAAGATTTGACCAAAAGTTGCAATCTTTTTTGAAATTATGAAGATGATGTAGGAGCAACTACATAGATTATGGTGGTATATAGCACTACCCACAAAAAATAATCATGTCAGAACTCTATATAGCAGTGAAAAACAAAAAAAGACAAATTTTGCTGTGAGAAATGCAGGTACTGTTCACGATGCAGATCTTTTGTTTCTAGATGAGGTCAAATTTAGACTTGAAATTTTGTGGGATGGTTTATCTATAGTTTTTTTGCCTGCAGTAATATTCATCTGATAAATAAGTCTGTAATGATGGATAGACGATCAACCCACACTGCATTTGGCGACATATCAAACATCATCAGAGGAGATATGTTAATTGTTGTCATACATGTTAAGTCTCTTTGATTTTTAGCGAATTGTGATACCACCTGCAGATGATGAAGAGATAAAAAAAGAGGGAAGAGAGGAATAGGAAACAACACAGATATCACGCACAAAAAAGGGCCAAGGAAACCAACGAACAAAGAGAGAAGCAAAATAGAAAGCAACGTGAACACCATGCAAGGAAAAAAACACCGGCAGTAGTAACGACTCCTGCTCAAGGTATCCGCAATTTTGATTATAATACTACATGATCAATATGCCACTGGAACATGTTGTTTTATTGAGAATATGGTGTTTCAGCCATTTGCCAAGCATCAATACATCGTGACAAGGAAAATGATAAATACGTCAGGAAGCAACAAACATCGTTGACGTATTTACATATCCAATATTCAAACAACAACATAATTACTCCAGGTATATTATCATCTAATATATTTTAAATTTTGAGGGGGGTGCATATAGCTTGAGCAAGCTTGCCTCCAAAATCATGGTTAAATTGTTAATTAATCACCTTATAAATTTGAGATATGCGTACAAGCATACACCTTAGTTAGTGATAATTAGCTAGAATATGCATATAGATGTACAATGCCATGCATGCATGTACGTGCATGTGCAACCCAATATATACATGGATACATATGATCAGTTAATCTTGATCTCAACCTAATGACCAGAATTAGGACCAGCTAGCCATCACCTACCAACCATATTATATACTGACCAATTGCATATATATACTCTGTTGCTACATGACCTATATAGTAATAATTCAGTTATGTTTATTAGTAAACTTAACTACTATATATATATGTATAGTCGATTGAATTGTGTCCTCACTCTCAGTATTGCTGCTCCTTTAAAAATCAAGTTTACAAACACTGATTAATTAATATAGCTGAACTCATTCCCCAGCAGATCAAATTAAGGTTGTTCAGTATGGAACATTGTTATATATAACTGTCATATTAATTCATCAGTAGAACCTATTAATGTGTACTATTCTTCTTTGGTGATGTAGAACCTATATCCGGTTGCACGTATGTTAACATGACACCAGCGGTTTATTCCATCTTATCGCCATCTCGGTTGGGTGCGTTGTCTCTATCGATGCAATTTTGATTATAATACTACATGATCAGTATGACATTGTAACATGTTGTTTTATTGAGAACTAAATGTTACAGGAGGAGAGTCACCACAAGAATATGGTGTTTCAGCCATTTGTCAAGCATCAATACATCGTGACAAGGAAAATGATGAGGAATGATGAATACGTCAAGAAGCAACGAACTCTATTGACGCCTTTACAGACCCAATGTTCAAACAACAACATAATTACTCCAGGTATGTTATCATCAAACTAATACATTGTAAATTTTGAGAGGGTGTATATTGGATCAAATATATCTCTTGTGTTTAATGGTGATCAGTTGTCAGATCAAGCACTGCCAAACTGCTCAGAAAACAAAACTGGTGCCTTAACATGGATGCAACAGCCAATACAAAATTACTAGAACAAAGCTGAGAAACATAGGAATGATGAATACGTCAAGAAGCAACGAACACTATTGACGCCTTTACAGACCCAATGTTCAAACAACAACATAATTACTCCAGGTATGTTATCATCAAACTAATACATTGTAAATTTTGAGGGGGGTGTATATTGGATCAAATATATCTCTTGGGTTTAATGGTGATCAGTTGTCGGATCAAGCACTGCCAAACTGCTAAGAAAACGAAACTGGTGCCTTAACATGGATGCAACAGCCAATACAAAATTACTAGAACAAAGCCGAGACTATAAAAAAGCAAGAGCAGCGGATAACAACCACCGAGCGTGCCCTGCTCTTGCACAGGAAGAAAATGTTAACCATATACCTGCGACGACACCTATACAGTCAAGATGTGTAGCCACCAATGAAGAAGTCGAATTTGATACTGGTTTATTCGAACCTACAAACCATGAATCAGATGATGAAGGTTAGTTTTACAAATATGTTCACAAATGCAGTTTTTTCTTTGTTGGTATTTTGTTGCATGCATATTGTTAATTGCAAGCACCTGTGCAATAGATCATCTATATGCCATAGAAGAGGAATTTGTCAAAGAAGATGAAGATGGTCCTACGGATTTTGAGACTATGCAGCTTCTTGGTGAAGGTAACTATTTACTTATAAACAATTACAGTTTGTGATCGTGTGTAGTGACTACATTATTGACATATTTTTCAATTTAAAAATCAGAATATGCATTCCAGTCGTATCGTGTCAACGATGATTGCACTAGCATTGCTGTCGCTGATGATCCTTATGATTTCGTCTACCATAACTTGCCGGAAGAGCACCATGTTTTGAGAAAAGTTCCTAACTGTCAATATTGTGAAGCCATCAGATTTGAAGGGGAACGACCGGGATTCTGTTGTAGAATGGGAAAGATAAAAGTGCATATCAATGATGTACCAGCTGAGTTGAAGAGATTGTTCACGAATCAAGTGGACAATGATGCAATATATTTCAGAAAACACATACGGTACTTCAACTCTCACTTCTCATTCACAAGTCTCGGAGCTACACTGGACCGAAAATACTGCACCGCAGCACGTACCGGCATATATACATTCCGCGTACAAGGTGCGATGTATCATCGTTTGGACCATTTATTGCCAGGATCAGAAGGGCCACATCACCTGCAGCTTTACTTTCATGACACAGAAGAAGCCGATACATTGTCACATAGAGTGAAAAGGTCACCTGATCTTGATATTAATATCATTAGAAATGTGCTCAGTATACTACAAGCAAATAACCCTTATGTGCAGACCTTTAATAGAGTTGGCTCTATTCCAAATCTTGGTGACTATGTTATTGAGCTCAACACTAATGTGACACCTGACCAACGAAGGTACAACCTCTCTCTATTTCTCCCTATCTTTTTTTAAAAAAAATAATAACCCGCAAATATACTACTTCCTCTTTTCTTAATGGTTGCATAACAATTTAAGGTATAATGCCCCTACTGCCTCACAAGTTGCTGCTATCTGGACCGATGGAGGTGACCCCCAGAGATGTTTTGATAGGAGTGTTATTGTATATCCCAAAGGAGAGAAGATGCGATATATCAAATCATATCATGGTTGTTATGACCCATTAGCATATCCTTTATTAAATCCTAAAGGAGAAACTGGATGGAATAAGTTCATGCCATACAGTGACAGTCCCAAAGAGTCAACGTCGCCTATTAATGAGGAGGGTTCAGCACCAATTGGGTATGGCAACAGTCCAGATTCAACATATTTCATCGTACTGTGTATAAAATATAAGGATATATGTAATAAACAATGTATTGAAATATTCATGCAGATGTTGGCGAAATAGATGACGATATAGTTGGCTTCCAAGATGGCATCATGAATTACCAAGATGGCTTCCAAGAAGTTATAGTTGGTAATAACTTATAACATGTTTAATCTTTTCTTTCTTATCAAGTAGTCATTTTATTTACATCCTACAAATAAATTCTTTAAACTCTTTATTTTCTACAGGAAATTGTCAGGCTTCCTTGTATATAATTACCTAAAGAAGTGGGAGGGGAAAAGTTGCTGATCAACATTGTGAGCATATATATATTCTCTATGTATATTTGAAGAATACATATCAAATTAATGTTATGTCTTACTATCTGTCATTCACAGATACCACGTACACTAAGGATGGAATTCTTACTGGACATTTTGAACAATCATGCAAATGAGTGTGAAAACTTTCCTGAAGACCTCAAAGATCTACTTAATCAATTCAAAACTTATTTGTAATATGTGAGACATTACTTTATTATGCCTTATTATGCATGAATGTATTTCAGATTATATTTATGGTCATATATAATTGTTGCGTGAGACAAAAACTATAAAAATAATCTTGCCGTCTGGTTGTTTTTAAGTGCATCTCTTAAATAAAACCGTTTCATTAGCTCGGGCACTATACTAGTAGAAAAGAAATAGAGGTAGTACGTACTCTTTGTTAATCCTTTCCATAAATTCATCAGTCGTTACTCTTAAGCTTAGTCACAAATGAAGAAACCCCTACTACTAATAAGCGCATTTAAAGTTGATGTTTTTATCAGGAAGTTTATTGTATGAAATTTAACAAGTATCATATTCACACTTCGAAATGAAAGAACTGCCTCAAAAGGAACAAGTTTATCGTTTCCATATGATAGCATGGCTCCAATTCCTGGTGGCAAGCGTAATCAGTTGCGAAGCCAATAAATTTTGTCTCTAAGGTCGATTATCATTATTATATGTTTATATATATTTTTATTGAGGTTATTTATATTAGATATTTTAGTGTTGTCATTTATATAGATTTGAATGGATTTACATAAAAAATTTAAAACTTTCAAAGATGATTGGTTGACCCCACAGCTTACACATGGATCCGTCACTGGCATGATATATTTCGTTTTTATATGAAGCCACAGTTATGGTTTTTGAGCATCTCCAACAGTTCTCCAAAACGATCTCCTAAACCAGATTTAGGGGTAAATGCTCTAAAAAACCATATCCAACAGCTCTCCTATGTCATCACCTAAAATATTGAACTCCTAAATTATCTTCACTCCACTCCTATTCTTGGGGGACGAACCCCATCTCCTATCTGGCCACACGCGCGCTTTTTCCCCACCCGCGCCAACGGCGAAATATCTCCCGCGCTCGCTTCCTTTTTTCCCCATCTGCCACGCTTCCCCATCTGCCGCAGGCGTCCGGTGTCGATTTCCAGTGGCGGTGCTCCCGTTGGCGCCGCCTTCTCTTCTTCCCGAGCAGATCGTGGTGCGCCTCCTCCTCATCTCCGCTCGCAGGTTCCTGCCCCCACCCCGGCGTCTCCTCCCTTGGCTTCCCCCCACCCCGGCGTCTCCTCCCCTCGCGCTCCCCGCGCAGGTTTCCGCTCCCGCCGGCGTCTTGGCCTGCCCTGCCCGCGCTTGTCCTCCTGCCGGCCCACGCATTTGCATCAAAGATTCGAAATGGCTAGGTCTAGCAAGGCGATTCCCGGGGTGCCTGCATCACATGTGGCCACGACAGGTCAAGTACGTCCTGCTGCCGGCAATGAACGTACGGCAGGGACAGGGCTTCCAGCCTTTTGGGCTCCAGCAAGAGTGAACAGCAGCGGACAATCTCAACTGACCCATCATTCTAGACCTGCAGCTTCCTTCGCTTCGCTGCAAAATTCGCAAGGTACAGAGCATGGCACCGAGGAAGGAGGAGGCGAGGAAGACACCCCTCAACAACGTAGATGACCCAATTGAAGGTAACTTTGCATCCTCTTCTGAACAATAAGATTGCATTTATGGTTAGTGGAATATTGAAACCAAATATTAATGTTTACTGTTTTTAGTTCTGTGATTACAAAATACCGAACCTTGTGTGTAGTATCGAGGATTCGTGATTTTCGTTCTCGATTCAATAGACTGTTTTACTCTTTTGAAAATGACTGATGAATGTTTTAATGCTAAAAATGGACGCTGATGGCAATTGGGAATGTGTATTTCAGTTCTATGTGTCAGATTTCAGTTCTGTGTGTCGATAATGGACAGTAATGAACCATGTATATTCTTGTACTGTTTGATTATTGTCATTTTGTACTGCTTGGAAATGGACGCTGGTACTCATTGGGAATGTTTTTTCAGCAACCATGACCGCAACCATGACCGATGATATGAACTTTACTGCCATGCTAGATGAAGAAAACAATGAGGAATTTTTATTGAATGAGCTAGGTATTAACTCGGAGGTGTCTCCGGATTATATTTTCAATGAGACTAACAGAGATGAAGATACCCTAGCACCTCAGAAACAGAAATGATCAAAAAACTTTAGGGAAGAGGAAGATATTTTGTTGGTTTCTGCGTGGATTAACATTAGTCAGGATCCAATTCAGGGTACAAACCAGAATAAATACACCTATTGGGGTAGGATACATGACTATTTCCATGACAACAAGACATTCATCTCGGACCGGAGTCAAAACTCACTTAATCACTGATGGTTTGTTATCCAGGAAGCTATCAGTAGATTTTCAGGTTGTTTAACCCGTGTCGAGGCTAGAAGAAGAAGCGGCACCACGATCCAAGACACGGTAGTTATTTAAACACCTTCTTTCCATTAACATATTGTGATTTAGCTAAATAGTTAATTGTCCAAAATTACAGATTGTCGATGCAGGTACTGTTTTTAAAGCTGAAGATCCAAACAACAAAGGGTTTGCTTTCATGTCTAGCTGGAACCAACATCACTACCAACCAAAATGGATTGACAAGGAAAGAGAATTAGCAGCACCTAAAGTTAACAAGAGGAAAAGGAGAAGTTCCTGAACCATCTACTGCAGCATTTACTCCAACACTTGCTGAAATGTCTACTCCAACAGATGGGCAAGATGTAGATGCTACTACCCCTAAGCACAACACTTCAGGAAGACCAATGTTTGGAACCAAAAAGGCAAAAAAACTCCTGAATCAGATTCGTGACAACCGCTACGTCAAAGCAGTAGACAAGTTGTGGAAGAAGAAGAAAGAGGCCGATGATGAAAAATTTGCCCAACTTTGTGAGCTGGAAAAAGACCGTGTTCGGAAATTGATGGAACCGAGGGAAAATGAGATTGCATTGCGGGAGAAGGAGGTTGCCGCGAAGGAAAAAGAGATTGCCACAAAAGAGAGAAAGGCTGCAGCGAAAGAGAAGGAGGCTGCAGCGAGGGAGATGGAGGCTGCAGCAAGGTTGAAGGAAGTTGAGGCAATGTCTCAAGAGGCTCAAAGGAAACGCATGCTAGACGAAGAACGCATAATGACTATAGATCTGAGTTCACTGCCGATGCAGCTTCAAAATTACTACAGACGACTGCAGCATGATATAATGACCCGTGATAGTGCCATTTAGAAAAAGCTTGCAGGATACAAGCTGGAGATTACCTTGTCATTTTACCATGTCCTGGATATTTTTAGTTTCAAGTTGGAATTGATTACTCTGTAATGTTACCATGTCCTGATCTTTCTATTTTAAATGCTTGGATGTCATGGAGATTACTTGTTCACTGTCATGTGAGAATGAGATCCCTCTCTTTGTTTTGTGAAATACAAGCATGCTGAAACTTGATGCTGAAATGGTTTTGATAAGTACACTTGCTTCAATGCTGGACCATTGGAGGTTGCCTTAAGTTATAATTTCCATGGTTTATTTGTTTCTGCATTACAATTGTTGCTACTTTTCAGAAGAGAAGGCCATGTTATTTCAACTATCTGTAGTAACTGCAGGAAGCCTTTGCGCTTCAATTATTGTTTGTTTTACTTTATACTTTTAGAGCTTGTGGACCTGTTATGTTGTAATTCTATAGAATGAAATTCGCCGCTGACATGTTTTTGGTGTAATTGTGCGACTACTGATGCATCCTATGGTCTTGCTGGCTTGGCCTGCCCTGCCCTGGTACTGTTTGGTTCCATCCGTGATGACTTTTGTACTAGTTCCCATATTATCAGAAATTATTATGCTTTCAGAGTTTCAGGTTTCCATGGCACAATACACTTAGTTTCTTTACAGAGTTGGAATCCTGCTGAGACATGAATTGAGTGATATTTTCTTTACACCTAAGAAAATTATCTTAAAGAGAGAAATATACACTTAGTTTTTCTTTACACTTAGTTTTTCTGACATTTACATATACACTTAGTTTTTCTTTACACTTAGTTTTTCTGACATTTACATATACAGTTGGATTCCAGAACCCATAGAGACTCACCGTTTCGTTTTTCTTTAAGCTGTACATATACAGTTGGATTTCAGAATTGAGTAATCCAATTTGTCATGCAAATTTGAATATACAAGCAGTATTCTCTGTGAGGATGAGATGCAAGCAGTTGATGTGAACAGCCAATTGCAACAGAGTTAAGAACAGAAATGCCAGTGCAACCTTGTGAAAATTGAAGTACATGACCCAGTACCAATCAGACTATCAGTACATAAGTTTTTCAATACATAGTGATAGAAGTAACAGGACAATAAACTCATAGAACTCATCACATTCTAGTACCAGTACATAAATTTTCTAATATTGGTCGCCATGATAATTCCACATGTGTTCGACTAAGTCTTCTTGAAGCTGAGAGTGGACAGCCCTGTCCTTTATTTTCCTATACGCCTCTATAAATTCATGAAGCTCCTGCGTTGGTTCATGGGATGCAACAACTAGTTCATTGACACTCTCAAAGATCTCATGTTGGAGGAGCACATTATCTTTCTCGTCCTCGATGATCATGTTATGCATAATCACACAAGCTTTCATAATTTGTCCAATTGTATATTGATCCCACGAATGAGTACGACCACGGACGATGGCAAACCGGGATTGCAGCATTCCAAATGCACGTTTCACGTCTTTTCTTGTGGCCTCTTGAGCTTTGGCAAAGTACTTCTTCTTGTTACCCTGTGGCATAGGTATAATTTTTACAAAAGTTGCCCAATTAGGATAGATTCCATCCGCAAGATAATAACCCATCGTATAACTGTGGGCATTGATGGTATAATTCACTTTTGGAGCTTGCCCTTCATCGCCTTTGCAAATAGAGGTGAGCGATGCAACACGTTGATGTCATTATGAGATCCTGGCAACCCAAAGAAAGTGTGCCAAATCCATAAATCCTGTGATGCTACGGCTTCCAAAACTATTGTGGCCTTGTGTTTGTGTTCACGTGTAACATCCTGAAAATCGAAGAAACTGAAATCGGAACGTAAAAATCGGAACTTACGAAAACTTTCGCTTGTTGCTTTTTCCTCGAGTTTGTTGCTTCTTATTTGCTAGCTCAGTTACATAAATTTAGTGGTGAGCAATTCCTCTCGATGTTTGTGAATGAGTTGAAGTTTGTTGGGAAGAAAATTTCGAGATGCAGGATTAGGGATTTTAGAAGAAAATCGGAGAAGAGATGCAGATTTATGAAAATACAAATTTGAGAAAAAGAGTATTAATTATTGATGGTGGAAGATTAATTAGGGTATAAAATAGACAATAAAATATTTGGGGGATTTACATGAAATCTAGGGAATTTTTGGAATTTAAAAATGGTGAATTATGAAATTAGGAAAAAGGAATTTAAATAAATATGAAAAATATACGTGAAAAAAATAAAAGCGGAGAAAAAGCTGAAAATATAGTATTAAAAATTATTCTAGGAATAATAGAATTTAATTTGAATTTTTAGAAGGGAGGAAAATGGAAATAGGAAAATAAAAATTAAAAAAATCGGGAAAAATAAGAAATTCTACTGTTCATTGCGCATTAAATGCTCGACGCCGTACTCGCCCCAGTGCGCGCCCGCCGCGCGCCGGCCGTACGCGCCGCGCCGCGAGCGCCACGCGCGCACGCGCCGCGCCCGCCGGACCCGCCGCCCCGCGCGCCGCGTGCCCATACTCGGCCCTCGCGCCGCGCCGCCGGCCGCGCGGACCCGCCGCGGTCCGCGTCCTCGCGCGCCCCGCGCCGTGCCGGACCCGCCGCGCCCGTGCACTCGCCCACGCGTCCGACGCCGTACGCGGCCCTCGTTCGCGCCCGCGCTCCTCTCGCCACGCCACACCCGCGCACGCCCGGCCGGCCTCCCCGCGCCGCCGCATGGTGTCCGCCGCATGGCGTCCGCCGTATCGCGCCCGCGCGGACCCCCTTTTCTCTTCCGCCCTCCCCGGCCACTGCTATATAAAGGGGCCAAGCCACCCCATTCACCTACCTCGTCGCCGTTCTCCCATCTCCCCTCTCTCCGGCCCCCTTCGACCTCCCGAGCGCCGCGCGCCTAAGCCGCCGTCGCCGCTGCGCGCGCGCGCCGACGCCCGAGCCCCCGCCGCCCTAGCCGCCGTGAGCCGCCGTCGCCGGTAAGCCCACGTTGCCGCCCTTTTCCCCATGCGCTAGCGCCGCCGCCGCTCTGTTTTGCTCGGCACCGGCGAACACCTTGGGGCGATGAAGTGCTCGAATAAAGAAAAAGAAAAAAAGAAAAGAGAAAAAGAAAAATTGGGAAAAATTGGGAAAAATTTTGGAAAATTTGGAAAAATATTTTGTGAAGACTTGAGTAAAATTTTGGGCAAAAATAAATTATTTTCTTGCATGATTTCTCGGTGAAAAATTTGAAAATCAAAATGCGACTTTTCGAAATATCGTTTCGCGTCGTTTTCAAGTCCGGGTTTCGTTTAATCTTTTCTCGCCGTTTAAATGTGCTGCTCTTTTGTGCTCGAATCTTCAAAACCTCGAGCACCAATCCCTCCACGGATATTTTCAAATCTATTTTCTCGAACAAATCGCGATCGTCGCTTTGCGAAAACCCTAAGGCATCAACCCGATGTCAAAACTTGGAGTTTTCCGGCGATCCTCGTACAAATTCAAGTAAAAATTTAGGCTAAGCACTTGGAATCGTTTTCGTGGCTTTTATGGTTCTTTTCGATCTTTTGGTGTTTTATTGGATTCTAATCGAATTCGATTGACCTTTCGCACGTACGGATAGCACCTGAAGAGGCCGGCATCGACCCCATTGAAGACACCACTCCACAAGCGTGCGAGCAAGGCAAGTCATCACACTCTTTGAACATATTGATCCCAATTGTGAAATGATGTTATTTTAAACTCTAAACATGCATGCTATACAGAGTTACCTATAATTGTTATGCCATACCTTGCTATTGATTACCTTTAGAATTACTCCTTGTAACTCTCGATGTGATACAAACAACCGGAGAATAACTTTGGTAAATTGCTTAGCCATGCTATACTTAGATTCATGCATACTCATGACTTTATGAAAAGCTTTGTGCTTGGGCACTACCTTAGGGAAGGTAGTTGAGATGCGGCCTGTGGAGACATGAGCGCCACATGGCCATGAGAATGATGAACTGAGTTTGATGAAAATTGAAAGTACTACACAAATGTTTTAGACTGGGGCGGCTGGATGATTTGGGTGGATTCCGGAAAAGGCGAGTGCCGACCATGGTCAATTAAGGACCGAGCCATGAGATAGCCGGGAAGCGAGCCAGTACAACCGTACTTCTCGAATGGGTATAGACCTAGCGGAGTAGATAGCCGAGCGGAGGCGGTACCCTTGCATAGTGGTTCTTATGGATGAGATGAGATGTGAGAGAGATGATGATAATCTGAAATTTATTTTAACTTGATGAATGAAATCTCCCCTTACCCCGGGTGCGCCAGAACTCCTCTCACTGCTAGAAAAGGACGGCTAGAGTGCATGAGGGCTTAAGTTCATGGAGCGGGTACTGCCAAAGTGAGGATATCGAAAGGCTTTGCCGTGACCGTCCCATATAAAGGGATATAGGCTCATTCAATGGGCAGTCGCGGAGTACGGGTAAAGTGTACATCCACTGCGGTGTGAATGAATCAATCTATTCGAATAGCCGTGCTCGCGGATATTGAGCATCGTTACAAGACTTTCGCTTGGCTAGACTTTAAACTTAAAAATGCTTGGATGGGTTTGCATGATGATTTTATTCACTGGTGGATCAACCTCTCGAGATGCGAGAAGGGGTGGACTCCCCAGAAAACCATGACGAATCGGAGGCGGGAAGCCATCCTTGGAATCACGATGGATGGTAGACAGAACCGTCGCCGAATTAATGAACTATGGAACTAAAACTTGACTTGGCTAGTTGTTAGGCTTGTGAAAATATTTATGAAAATTGGCTTTATGCAAAAGAGCACCGGCCCTTCCTTGAATAACCCTATCATATGCATCACTTCCGTGTTGGCTTGCTGAGTACGGTTGGTACTCACCCTTGCTATACGCACAAACCTACAGATGTTGGGAATGAAGAATCGGAGGATCCATATGCCTACTACTAGGAAGGCGAAGAAGCTGATGGCGCTTACTAGGTCTTAGTCCCCGGTCGTTGCCTGTGGCAACCGACATGCCGCTGCCTTTATTCCGCTGCCTCATCTAATTTCTGCTTTTGTGTTGTATCCGGACCATGAGGTCCTATGTGGCGAACATTGCCTTCGGGCCTATCATTGTAATAATTTCGTTGTAAGACTATTCGTGCATGTGCACCTGGTTATTCAGTACTGTATTTCGTGGGTACCAACTACTCGATCCAGGGAAATGGTACTAAGAACACGAAAGATTCCAGTTCCAAAAACGGGGGTCCACAGAGCTGGTATCAGAGCCATGCGACAGTAGGATAAGACCCACTGGCGCCCTACCCTGACTAGTTGGCTAAAGGGAAGTATCCCTACGTAGGATCGATTTGCACACTATTATTTTTGAAAAGACAAATATACTTTCTCCTATACCTTTATTTCCCCTTCTTTACCCAAATGGTTTTGATGTTATCTCTCTCCCTCTAACCCTAAGTTGCTTTCAAAAGCAGATGTCGGACCATGTCGGAGTTTGGGAAATCACCATCCCACGGGATGAGGGATTCGTGGCACAACTTCAGTCATTACTGTGGTGTCTAAGGTACCCAGAGCCACCCACTTACCAGATCAGGAGGCATGGCTCCGAGGGATATCCGGTATGGGAAGCAGCAGTTTCAGTGGAGGCCCGCATGGGGAGTGAGACACCTTTTTGCTTCCACACCCGTTACCATCGAGATCTAGTGGAAGCAGCTATTCAAGACGCGGCCCGTGAAGCGTTCCTTCGCCTCAATGCTATTCATCGTGCTGAGCTCACAGTGACCGAGTTTGTGCACCACCCTTATTGTGAGGAAGGCAACCTGGTCTGCACCGTGGAAGCCACCCCCTGCTGCTACAACCCTATGGTCACCCGTCTATCCCGCTGGGCAGAGACAGCGGATGACTGCTATGAGGAAGCTTTGCTCGAGATCAATGACCAGCAGCAACGCCTCAATGATCTGGTCGAGGAACACCAAAGCTACGGGGATTAGATCAACATGCTGCAGACTCAGCTACAGGTCAACGGTGCCCAGTATGAGCAGCTCTCAGACCGTTACATGGCCCGTGGGGAAGCCCTGGTGGAGCTGGAGGAGCAGCTCAGGAAGAGCAAGCAACAGGTCAACCAGCTGGAGGAACAGCTTCACTCCCGCCCTGTCCATGCTGCAGGTACTTCCACCGAAGTTATACCAACACCTCCTGCCCCTGTGCCCGACCACTACTACCTCATGACTCCAGCATGCTTGCACACTTTTCAAGGCATGATGGAGCAAGCCTTTATGTTGAGTACAGAGTCGGCACCGTACCTGATAGATCCCACTGCTGCCACCTCCATGGGACCCACCTCGAACTCCATGGCAGTACCATCTGAGCCTGGGTCGGGAGAGGAGACCCCATCCAGATCTACACCGACTCCGAGTCTGAGACGGAGCCTATGGAGATCAAGTGGGAGTCCGGCGACATTGATCCAACAGAGGAGGAAGCTCCCACTCGTCGCCTAACTCACACCGGAGGTCCCCTCACCCGCAAGACCGCTCGGAAGAGTACCCGACCACCAAGCAGGAAGATCCAGCATGACTCCGAGGCCACCACCTCTGAGCCGTGGGGACTTCGATTTGCTTCAGCAGAGGATCACCCCCTTCCTGCACCTGGCTCCTGCGGATGGTTGGACGATTAGGCGAGAGGACCGCCTCAACTTGATCTTGCTTTGGACGGTTTGGTAGCAGGGATCACACCCTTCCCCTCCCCCTAATAGCTAAAGGCAGTAGTACGAGGTAGTTTCGCATCATGGCATATGGGACTGTGCATGTACAGTCCATTGTACCCCCTTTGATGTAGTTTTATGGACCTATGTATCGTTTTATGGCATGCTATTAATAAGCTTATTCCACCATGCTTGCTTTGTTCGGAGATCATTTAAGAACAACTTGAAGAGAAATCACCTAACAGCCATGACCTTAATGGGTCTAATATTCATCTACCTCCTTCAGATGGCGCATCGTCACAGAGCTGCAACATCCAACGAGAACCCACCGGAGCCTAACCCCTCCACTCTGGCGGAGGTTATGGCTTTACAAACCCAACTGCTCTAAGCAATCGCCAACAACCAAGGGAATCGTGGAGGATCAAGCTTAGGAGAGTTTATGCGAGCTAAGCCGCCTACATTCTCTGCGGCCGAAGAACCAATGGATGCCGAAGACTGGTTGAGGGTAATAGAGAAGAAGTTGACTCTCGTCCGAGTACGCGAAGCTGACAGAGTCATCTTCGCCACTAATCAGCTGGAAGGTCCCGCAAGTGACTGGTGGGACACCTACAAAGATACTCGGGCTGAAGATGCCGGAGAACCGACATGGGAAGAATTCACGGCTGCTTTCCATGAAAATTTCGTACCAGCCGCGGTTATGAGGATGAAGAAAAATGAGTTCCGCAGGCTGCGCCAAGGAAACACCTCGGTACAAGAGTACCTGAACAAGTTTACCTAGCTTGCCCGTTACGCCACAAGTGATCTGGCGGACGAAGAAGAAAAGATGGATAAATTTATCGAAGGACTGAACGACGAGCTGAAAGGACCAATGATCGGACAAGACCACACTAGCTTTCAAAGCCTCATCAACAAGGTCGTAAGGCTTGAGCATGACCAAAAGATGGTAGAAAATAACCGCAAGAGGAGGCTTGCTATGGCCCGCCCATTTCAGGGAGCGCCTCAGCGTCCCAAGGGAGCCACCCCGTCCGGGTGGAAGTGTAGACCCCCGTTTTTGCGGACGGGAATCATTCGTGTTCATAGTACCTTATCCCTGGATCGAGTAGTTTGGTACCCACGAATACAGTTCTGAATTACCAGGTGCAAAGTGCACGAATAGTCTTACACCGAAATTATTACAATAATAGGCCCGAAGGCAACATCCAATACATAGAGGACCTACCGGTCCTGGATACATCCGAAAAGAAATTAGATAAGATAGCAGACTAAGGCAAGCGGATGCCGATTGCCACAGGCAACGACTGGGGACTAAGACCTGTTGCACTCCATTGTCTTCATTCCTCCTAGTAGTATGTGTACGGGTCTTCCTCATCTCCTTCATCGGAGGTTTGTGCGTATAGCAAGGGTGAGTACCCAACGTACTCAGCAAGCTAACACGGAATGATGCACATGATAGGGTCATTCAAAGGATGGCTATGGTTTATTTGCGCAAAGCCAATTTTCACAAATTATTTCACAAACCTAACATCTAGCCAGATCAGGTTTTAGGTCCATAGTATATTAAGTCGGCGACGGTTCGTCCACCATCCATTGTGATCCCAAGGATAGCTTCCCGCCTCCGATTCGTCATGGTTTTCGGGGTGTCTTCCCCTTCTCCCGATAGAGAAGTTGGTTTCCCAGCACATAAAAATCCTTATGCAATCCCACCCATCATTTTAAGATTTATGAGTCTAGCCACGGAAACACTTGTCACGTCGCTCATTAACCGCGAGCACGGCTATTCGAATAGATTGATTAACTCACACTGCAGTGGATGTACACTTTACCCGTACTCCGTAACTACTCATTGAATGAGCTTACATCCCTCTATATGGGACGGTCACGGCAAAGCCTTTCGATAACCTCACTTTGGCGCATCCGCTCCATGAACTTAAGCCCTCATGCACTCTAGCCGTCATTTCCTAGCGTGAGAGGAGTTCGCGTTCCGGTGTAAGAGAAAGAATTGCTCTATCTTGAACTTTCCATCTTTATGTCCTTTTCTTCATGTCTTCATTTCTTCTTGTTGATCGCATGCCCGATCTCGCCTGTACCAACCAGCCGTACACCCCCTGCCGGTAGGCCCTTAACTTTTGTCCAGGCACCCACCGTGGTACACCCCCCACCGGCAAGCCCTTACCTCAACGCCAACACCCGAACCTACTACGCAAGGATACCGCCTCCGCTCGGATATTTAATCGCCTAGGTCTATACCCATTCGAGAAGTACGGTTGTACTAGCTCGTTCTAAGTTGTAGTCTCATGGCTCGGTCCTTAACTGACCAGGGACGGTACTAGCCTTTCCCGGAATCCACCCAAATCCATCCATCCGCCCCGGTCTAAAAACATTGGTTTCATATTTTTTTTCCATCAAAATCATTTTCATCATGTTCAAAGCAATGTGGCGCTCATGTCTCCACTTGCCGTAGCTCAACTACCTTCCCTACGGTAGCTGCCCAAGCATAAAGCTCTTTATAAAATCATGAGTATGCATGAATCTAAGAATAGCATGGCTAAGCATTTTACTGAAGATATTCTTCGGTTGTATGTATCACATCGAAGGTTACAAAGGATATTTCTAAGGGTATTCAATATCAAGGCAGGATATATCAAGAATAGGTACTCATTTGTGTATAGCATGCAATTTGTAATTGAAAACAACATCATTTCACAAAGTAGGATCAATATGTTCAAAGGGTTGTGTTGACTTGCCTTGCTCGCACACTTGTTGGTTGGGGTCTTCTCTGTACTCAACGCCTTCCTCGGACTCTAATCATACGTGCGAGAAACCAAATTTGAATTCGATTATAATTCAAGTAGAATCCAGTAAGACCCAAAAGAAAACCAAGTAAATCGCAATAGCGGCTCCTAACACTAGGCTATGACTCTATGCTAACCTAGGCTCGAGTTTCGACGAACTCCGGGTTAGAGCGAAAGGGTTATAAGGATTTGAAGTTTTGTAATGAATTCGATTTTGTTAAGAAGGTGTGATATTTATTTTAATACGCTTAAAGCTTGAGAAATACTAGAGTTGATGATTCAATTAATAAAAGGAAGTGATTACCTTTCAATTTCATCAAATTATTTCTCGGGTCGAGAAGCCCTAGGGTTTATAATAATCAAAATTAATTGGTGTCGCGGTCTACCGAAAATGGGTTGGGAAGGTTTCTATGGAGCAACGCCGTCAAATGTACATACATATATATATATATATGCATATATGCATATATATATATATAGCAAAGGATTGACTAGGGTTTATAAAGATGGTTTTGAAATTATTATAAGGGTTCAAAAAAAACAATAGATGGATGGATGGGCTTTACAAAAGATAGAGATTTTCGAGAGGGAATAGACTAAGGAGTTTGAGTATAAAGTTTTTATTCATGGGAAATAAACGGTAATATAAAGTTCATTTTTATTTGTAAGAACATTTTGAGAAAGGATAAAATAATATACTCTCAAGAAAATTCTTGTAAATTAAGTTTAAGGTTCAAAAGAGAAAATATAATTTTTTTGTGATTTTTACTAGGCTCCTACAAATTTTAATTCTCAAAAGAAAATGGAAATAAAAATTTTCCAAAACCTTGCGTCGGCTGGGAATCGAACCTGCACCCTCTCCCTCTCACGGCTCGGCTCAAGCCACTAGGCTAGCGAGCCCACCTCCTCCTTCTCTCTCCTTCTTTTTCTTTTCTTCGTTCTTTCCTCTCTTGCGCTGGCAAAGGAAGAGAAAATAAAATGGCGCGGGGAGGGATTCGAACCCGCGACCTCGCGCTCCTCTCTCTCGTTCTTTTCAACTGCGCTACACAGCGCTTCGCTCCTTTATTCTCTCTTTTTCTCTTATTCCTTTCTCCACTGTTCTTCTTCCTCACGCGGCACGACGAAGCGCAGAGCTAACCGGCGCGACATAATCCGCGATGGTACGGCTGACATAACGGGTCGTAGAGCACCTAGGGAACCTAGGGAAGCTAACGGAGGTGCTTGCTTAGCCGGGAGGCAACGGAGCGGGCTAGCGACGCGGCCTCATAATGGCGACGGTGGTGCACGTCGACGGCGTGTTTCCGGCGACGGCATGGCCACGGCGACGGGTCACTGAGCATATACATGCTATGGGGATGCTAATGGCGGTGGTGGTTCGGCCGGAAAAACAACGGAGCGACCTAGCAACGTGCGCATGGCGACGGCCGAGGCAGGGGAGTTCGGCGGCGCTCGTCGCCGGCGATTTCCGGCGGTGCATTGGCTCGGGCAGGTGGGGGAAAAGGTAGAGCTGAGTGTGGGGAGCATGATCGTACCTTCAATTTGGGAAGAACTCGACCGAGGGCGACGAATTTTGATTCTTTGCTCCGGGCGGCCGAATTAGGGTTCCTCCACCGGCTCCGATCTTTTGCGAAATTCTTAGCGCACAGGCTATGGCAGCTGGGGATATTTGAGGGGTTTTACAGAGGAAAAGATGGCGATCAAGATTGGTGTATGGAGTTTGTGCTATCGAGGTCTATTTATATCGGTTTTGCGGTGAGACCGCGGTGGCGGTGCAGGGCATGGCGCGGAACTGTCGCGTGCGTCACGGGTGTGGCGCGCGCGTGGCCGACGTTGGCGAGGCGTGGAAACAGGACGGTGACGATGGCGGCATGGGCACGGGGTGAAGGGTGACGCGTGGGCGCGAGGGCGGCGGGACCGGGCGCGGGCACGGCGCGTGGCGGCGCTCGGGCGGGTCCGGCGACCGGCGCCGTGCGACGCACGGCTTCTCTGTGCGCGGCGAGGCCGACGCCGGCCTGGAACGTGCATGCACGAGCGCCCGGCATGGCGAGTGACGCGCGGCGCACGGTGGCGAGGCGGTCCGGGGTCCGGGGTACGACGTCGAACACTTGGCGCGCAATGAATAGTGACCTTTCCGATTTTCCCGAATTAAATTTCCTATTTTCCCAATTTTATTTCCTTTCACCCCTAAAATTCAAAATAAAATATAACACATCTAAAAATAAGTTGTAAAATATATGTCCAACCTTTTTACCTACTTTTATTATTTTAAAAATATATTTTACATAATTAATTTAATCCTTTTCCTCAATTCCACAAAATTTGATTTTGATTCAAATAAATTTCTAGATTTCATATATATACCCTAAAATATTTTATTACTCATTTTGCTCACTAATTAATATTACTCAATCACCTAAATAATGTTTTGCTCCCAATTCTAAACTCCGAAAATTTTCTCCCAAAGAAGAATTCGAATCGTTTGTTTTTCAAAAACACCGAGATGAATCGCTTGCGTATAAATTTATGCAACCAAGTGGTAAATAAGAAGCGAAAACTCGATCAAGAAGAAATAATCAAAAGGTTTTTGTAAGTTCTGATTTTTAATTCCTGGTTTTTAAATTCTCCGATTTTCGGACGTTACAGAAGCCAACCGTTCCGCAACCGCCATTCCCCCACACCCGACCACGTCAACAGCCAGCCGCACCCTGGTTCGTACCCGACGCCAACTCTAGCCGCTCCGGAAGAAGGAATGTGAATTGCTTCAACGTGGAGAATCTCGGGCACTACTCCAACAAATGCCCCAAGCCACGCAACACTCCCGTGCGTACACGGCGCCAATGCAACGGCCGTCCGAGGAACCCCCACTCCTGCTGCGGGACGCGGTCTGTTTATGACCCCGCAACCCAATGAGACTGCCACTGGATTTCGGCGTGGACAGGTGAATCATGTGTGTGCTGAAGAAGCGCAGGAGGATCAGAACGTGTTGATGGGTATGTTCTCTATCAACTCTACCCCAGTTAAAGTCTTATTTGATTCCGGAGCATCGCATTCATTCATATCTTCACAAGTAAGCAAACAACACCACCTACACCAGGTAGAACTTAAGAGACCCATGTTGGTACACTCGCCTGGGGGAAACATAACTGTACCCCATGCTTGCATCAATGTGCCCATACGGATTAGAGACGTGGTATTCCTTTCAAACCTTATGGTGCTATCGCCCCAAACCATTGATATCATATTCGGAATGGATTGGTTGACCAAGAACAATGGAGTCATAGACTGTAGTCGAAGGGAAGTCACGGTATCCACCCCATGGGGATCACCAATGAACATAACTATGGACCAAAACCCGATGCTATGCGAGCAAGCTGCGGAGTATTCACCATGCTACCTCGAGCGGGATGCCGTAGTGCAGAATACCCGGACGTATTCCCTGAGGAATTGCCCGGAATGCCCCCTAATCGTGACATAGAATTTATCATCGACCTAATGCCTGGTACCGCCCCCATATCCAAGAGACCTTACCGAATGTCGGCTAACGAACTAGAAGAACTCAAGAAGCAAATCAGAGAACTACAAGAAAAAGGATTTGTACGCCCCAGTTCTTCTCCCTGGGAGCCCCAAGTACTCTTCGTCAAAAAGAAGGATGGGAGTATGAGGATGTGTGTGGACTACCGATCGTTGAATGAAGTAACTATCAAAAACAAGTACCCACTACCTCGAATCGATGACCTATTCGATCAACTTAAGGGTGCGCAAGTGTTCTCAAAGATTGATCTTCGGTTTGGATATCATCAGTTGAAGATTAGAGCCGGAGATATTCCCAAAACGGCATTCTCTACGCGTTATGGCTTATATGAGTTCACGTAATGTCCTTTGGATTGACCAATGCCCCAAGCATATTTCATGAATCGATGAACAAGGTATTCATGGAATATCTGGATAAATTCGTAGTGGTATTTATCGATGATATACTTATCTACTCCAAGGACGATGAGGAGCATGCGGAGCACCTACGACCGGTACTGGAAAAGCCGAGCACCACTGTATGCAAAATTTAGCAAGTGCGAGTTCGGCTCAAGGAAGTCGCTTTTCTTGGCCACGTAGTCTCGCGGAGGAGTAGCCGTAGACCCTGCCAAGGTTGAGGCTGTTACGGAATGGAAGGCACCCAAGTCGAGAACGGAGGTTCGGAGTTTCTTGGGATTGGCCGGATATTACCGAAGGTTCATCGAAGGGTTTTCCACAATAGCCCGACCCATGACTAAACTTCTGAAGAAGGAGAAAAAATTTATATGGAACGAGAAGTGTCAAGAAGCCTTTGACCAACTGAAGGAAAAGTTAACCACTGCCCCAATCTTAACCCTACCTGACAACCATAAGGATTTTGTGATGTACTGTGATGCGTCTCGGCAAGGACTGGGAGGCGTATTAATGCAGGATGGAAAGGTCGTAGCATATGCCTCGAGACAGTTACAACCCCACGAGGAAAACTATCCCACACACGACTTGGAATTAGCGGCAGTTGTTCATGCATTAAAGATCTGGAGACACTATCTGATCGGGAACCACTGTGATGTATATACTGACCACAAGAGCCTGAAATACTTCTTTACTCAGTCCGATCTCAACCTACGTCAGAGACGGTGGTTGGAATTGATCAAGGACTACGATCTAGGAATCCATTACCACCCCGGAAAGGCAAATATAGTGGCCGATGCGTTAAGCCGTAAAGCCCAATGCAACCATATGAGATTGGAATGTATGGCCGCGAGCTCCAAGAAGAAATGGCTCGACTTAATCGCACCCGATTCCTCACGGAGAAGTGAACTCACTGGAAATCAAACCCCTTCGAGGACTCAAATAGAAGAAGCTCAAAAGGGAAATGAGGAAACACAGAAATCAAAGAGCGCATGGCGCTGGACGCGCTAAGGAATTTTCGAGACGACAAGGGAACCCTGTGGTATAAGAAAAGAATCTGCGTGCCTGAACAAGGTGGTTTGAGAGGGTTGATCTTAAAAGAAGCACACGAATCAGCATATTCGTTACATCCAGAAGCACGAAAATGTACCAGATTTGAAGGGAGAATACGGTGGCCCAATATGAAGAGAGACGTAGCCGAATACGTAGCCGTATGCGATGTATGCCAAAGGGTGAAAGCTGAGCATCAACGACCGGCAGCTTGCTGCAGCCGCTCAAGATTCCCGAGTGGAAATGGGACGAGATAGGCATGGATTTCATCGTTGGACTACCCAAAACCGCAACTGGTTATAATTCCATTTGGGTAATAGTAGATCGACTCACCAAGACCGCCAGATTTATTCCCGTAAAGACCAACTACAATAGCGCCAAACTAGCAGAGCTATACATGAGTAGGATTGTGTGTCTTCATGGTGTACAAAAAAGAATTATATCAGATCACGGTACCCAATTCACGTCCCATTTCTGGAGCAAAGTTCATGAGGCACTCGGAAGTCACCTTGCCTTCAGTACCGCTTACCACCCACAGACCGATGGGCAGACCGAAAGGACAAATCAAGTGCTTGAGGATATGTTGAGAGCCTGTGCGTTGGATTTCACCAAGGATTGGGAGAAATGTTTACCGTACGCCGAGTTCTCCTACAACAACAGTTACCAGGCCAGTCTGAAGATGTCACCAAACGAAGCCCTATTTGGTCGCCAATGCCGAACCCCATTAATGTGGTCGAAACCGGTGAACGAGCCGTATTCGGGCCCGACATAATCAAAGAGGCCGAGGAAAAGGTTCGTCTGATCCGGGACCGATTACAAGCTGCCCAATCTCGACAAAAGAGCTACGCGGATACTCGTCGAAGGGATCTAGAATTCAATGAAGGCGACTATGTGTATCTAAAGGTCTCACCACTACGAGGAACTCAAAGGTTCAAGGTCAAAGAGAAACTTGCGCCAAGATATGTGGGCCCATTCTTGATAAGCGCTAGAAGAGGTGAAGTGGCCTACCAGCTAGAGTTGCCCGAGAACATCTCCGATGTTCACCCAGTGTTTCATGTGTTGCAGTTGAAGAAATGCCTGCGGGTGCCAGAAGAGCAAGCTCTTTTGGAAACCATCCAAATCAACAGTGATCTCACATACCCGCAGCATCCAATAAAGATACTGGACGAGACAGAAAAGAAGACACGGACCAAGTCGTGGCGCATATACAAAGTACAATGGAGCAACCACACTGAAGAAGAGGCCACCTGGGAAAGCGAGGATTTCCTGAAGACTGAATACCCACACCTACTCGACAACCGGTAAGAAATCTCGGGGACGAGATTTATTGTTAGGGGGTAGGTTTGTAACATCCCGAAAATCGAAGAAACAAATCGGAACGTAAAATCGGAACTTGCGAAAACTTTCGCTTGTTGCTTTTTCCTTGGGTTTGTTGCTTCTTATTTGCCAGCTCAGTTGCATAAATTTAGTGGTGAGCAATTCTTCTCGATGTTTGTGAATGAGTTGGAGTTTGTTGGGAAGAAAATTTCGAGATGCAGGATTAGGGATTTTAGAAGAAAATCGGAGAAGAGATGTGGATTTATGAAAATACAAATTTGAGAAAAAGAGTATTAATTATTGATGGTGGAAGATTAATTAGGGTATAAAATAGACAATAAAATATTTGGGGGATTTACATGAAATCTAGGGAATTTTTGGAATTTAAAAATGGTGAATTATGAAATTAGGAAAAAGGAATTTAAATAAATATGAAAAATATATGGGAAAAAAATAAAAGTGGAGAAAAAGTTGAAAAATATAGTATTAAAAATTATTCTAGGAATATTAGAATTTAATTTGAATTTTTAGAAGGGAGGAAAATGGAAATAGGAAATTAGAAATTAAAAAATCGGGAAAAATAACAAATGCTACTGTTCATTGCGCATTAGATGCTCGACGCCATACTCGGCCCCGTGCGCGCCCGCGCACGCGTCGTCCGCCGTAGCGCCCCGCCGCGAGCGCCACGCGCGCGCAGCGCGCGCGCCCGTGCCCACGCCGGACCCCGCCACGCCCGCGCGCCCGTACTCGCCCCTCGCCGCGCCCGCCCGTCGCGCCATGCGCCGCCGCCACGCCGGACCCCGCCCGCGGTCCGCGCTCGCCCCACGCGTCCGACGCCGTACGCGGCCCTCGCTCGCGCCCGTGCTCTCTCGCCACGCCGCACCGCGCGCGCCCGCCCGGCCTCCGCGCGCCGCATGGCGTTCGCCGTACGCGCTCGCGCCGAACCCCCCTTTTCTCTACCGCCCTCCCTCGCCACCGCTATATAAAGGGGCGAAGCCACCCCATTCACCCACCTCGCTGCCGTTCTCCCATCTCCCTCTCTCCGCCCCCTTCGCCTCCCGGGCGCCGCCGCCCTAAGCCGCCGTCACCGCTGTTGCCGCGCGCCGCCGACGCCGAGCCCCCGCCGCCCTAGCCGCCGTGAGCCGCCGTCGCCGTAAGCCCACGCCGCCGCCCTTTGCCCCATGCTCTAGCGCCGACCGCCGCCTCGTTTTGCTCGGGCACCGGCCCGAACACCTTGGGGCGATGAACAGTCAGAGAATAAAGAAAAAGAAAAAAAGAAAAGAGAAAAAGAAAAATAGGGAAAAATTTTGGAAAAATTGGAAAAATATTTTGTGAAGACTTGAGTAAAATTTTGGGCAAAAATAAATTATTTTCTTGCATGATTTCTTGGTGAAAAATTTGAAAATCAAAATGCGACTTTTCCGAAATATCATTTCTCGTCGTTTTCAAGTCCGGGTTTCGTTTAATCCTTTCTCGCCGTTTAAATGTGCTGCTCTTTTGTGCTCGAATCTTCAAAACCTCGAGCACCAATCCCTCCATGGATATTTTCAAATCTATTTTCTCGAACAAATCGCGATCGTCGCTTTGCGAAAACCCTAAGGCATCAACCCGATGTCAAAACTTGGAGTTTTCCCTGGCGATCCTCGTACAAACTCAAGTAAAAATTTAGGCTAAGCGCTTGGAATCGTTTTCGTGGCTTTTATGGTTCTTTTCGATCTTTTGGTGTTTTATTGGATTCTAATCGAATTCGATTGACCTTTCGCACGTACGGATAGCACCTGAAGAGGCCGGCATCGACCCCATTGAAGACACCACTCCACAAGCGTGCGAGCAAGGCAAGTCATCACACTCTTTGAACATATTGATCTCAATTGTGAAATGATGTTATTTTAAACTCTAAACATGCATGCTATACAGAGTTACCTATACTTGTTATGTCATACCTTGCTATTGATTACCTTTAGAATTACTCCTTGTAACTCTCGATGTGATACAAACAACCGGAGAATAACTTCGGTAAATTGCTTAAACATGCTATACTTAGATTCATGCATACTCATGACTTTATGAAAAGCTTTGTGCTTGGGCAACTACCTTAGGGAAGGTAGTTGAGATGCGGCCTATGGAGACATGAGCGCCACATAGCCATGAGAATGATGAACTGAGTTTGATGAAAATGGAAAGTACTACACAAATGTTTTAGACTGGGGCGGCTGGATGATTTGGGTGGATTCCGGAAAAGGCGAGTGCCGACCCTGGTCAATTAAGGACCGAGCCATGAGATAGCCGGGAAGCGAGCCAGTACAACCGTACTTCTCGAATGGGTATAGACCTAGCGGAGTAGATAGCCGAGCGGAGGCGGTACCCTTGCATAGTGGTTCTTATGGATGAGATGAGATGTGAGAGAGATGATGATAATCTGAAATTTATTTTAACTTGATGAATGAAATCTCCCCTTACCCCGGGTGCGCCAGAACTCCTCTCACTGCTAGAAAAGGACGGCTAGAGTGCATGAGGGCTTAAGTTCATGGAGCGGGGTACTGCCAAAGTGAGGATATCGAAAGGCTTTGCCGTGGACCGTCCCATATAAAGGGATATAGGCTCATTCAATGGGCATGAGTACGGGTAAAGTGTACATCCACTGCGGTGTGAATGAATCAATCTATTCGAATAGCCGTGCTCGCGGATATTGAGCATCTTGACAAGACTTTCGCTTGGCTAGACTTTAAACTTAAAAATGCTGGGATGGGTTTGCATGATGATTTTATTCACTGGTGGATCAACTTCTCGAGATGTGAGAAGGGGTGGACTCCCCAGAAAACCATGACGAATCGGAGGCGGGAAGCCATCCTTGGAATCACGATGGATGGTAGACAGAACCGTCGCCGAATTAATGAACTATGGAACTAAAACTTGACTTGGCTAGTTGTTAGGCTTGTGAAAATATTTATGAAAAATGGCTTTATGCAAAAGAGCACCGGCCCTTCCTTGAATAACCCTATCATATGCATCACTTCCGTGTTGGCTTGCTGAGTACGGTTGGTACTCACCCTTGCTATACGCACAAACCTACAGATGTTGGGAATGAAGAATCGGAGGATCCATATGCCTACTACCGGGAAGGCGAAGAAGCCGATGGCGCTTACTAGGTCTTAGTCCCCGGCCGTTGCTCGTGGCAACCGACATGCCGCCGCCTTTATTCCGCCGCCTCATCTAATTTTCGCTTTTGTGTTGTATCCGGACCATGAGGTCCTATGTGGCGAACATTGCCTTCGGGCCTATCATTGTAATAATTTCGTTGTAAGACTATTCGTGCATGTGCACCTGGTTATTCAGTACTGTATTTCATGGATACCAACTACTCGATCCAGGGAAATGGTACTAAGAACACGAAAGATTCCCGTTCCAAAAACGAGGGTCCACAGATGTAACATCCTGGCCCAGGGCTTAATAGGATTAATAGAATACTCATACCAACAAGTTGTAACTTCTTTTCCGGAAGCTCATCTCCAAAGAACTCTGAGGTTAAGCGTGCTTGGCCTAGGGAATTTGGGGATGGGTGACCGGCCGAAAAGTTTTTCCCGGGTGCGCATGAGTGAGGACAAAGTGCGCAGAAAAGACTGGTGTTGGTCTGTGAGGGCAGTCTAAGATCGAAGGGTGGGACGTTACAAGTGGTATCAGAGCCGCAATTTGGGGATGGGTGACCGACCGAAAAGTTCTTCCCGGGTGCGCATGAGTGAGGACAAAGTGCGCAGAAAAGACTGGTGTTGGTCTGTGAGGGCAGTCTAAGATCGAAGGGTGGGACGTTACAAGTGGTATCAGAGCCGACCCTCACGGTTTCATGGGGCTCGTGGCGGGTCAGTTGCGCGGGCATGGTGCGCATGGCGCGTGGGCTTTCATGGGGCTCGTGGCGGGTCAGTTGCGCGGGCATGGTGCGCATGGCGCGTGGGCCCTGAGAGGACACGGCATGGTACATGCGCCGGCACTGGACGCACGGACATGGCCAAGAGGGGAGGTTCCTGGCCTGGGGTTGACCGACGAGGACGTCGGGTCTTCTAAGGGGGTGTGGATGTAAGCACTGGAGGCACGGACATGGCCAAGAGGGGAGGTTCCTGGCCTGGGGTTGACTGACGAGGACGTCGTCGGGTCTTCTATGGGGGTGTGGATGTAACATCCTGGCCCAGGGCTTAATAGGATTAATAGAATACTCATACCAACAAGTTGCAACTTCTTTTCCGGAAGCTCATCTCCAAAGAACTCTGAGGTTAAGCATGCTTGGCCTGGGGCAATTTGGGGATGGGTGACCAACCGGGAAGTTCTTCCCGGATGCGCATGAGTGAGGACAAAGTGCTCAGAAAAGACTGGTGTTGGTCTGTGAGGGCAGTCTAAGATCTTAGAGAGCTTCCAGATGTAGGCGGGCCCAGCCTTTCTGGTGTTGGTCTGTGAGGGCAGTCTAAGATCCTAGAGAGCTTCCAGATGTAGGCGGGCCCAGCCCGGGAAGGATGGGACGTTACATCACGAAACTGACCATGCCATCCTGTTGGGCAATTTTTCCATTCCCAATAAATACAATCTATGGAGCCAAGCATTCCCCGAAAACCTCGACTTTTGCCAATTTGCAGCAATCGAGCTGTGTCATTTTCATTAGGAGATCGAAGGTATTGCTCTCCAAAAACTTCCACAACTGTGTCAACAAACTCTCTCAAACATTCATGTGACGTGGACTCCCTAATTCTAATATACTCATCCGTGGCATCGGCTACTACCCCATAGGTCAAAATCCGCATTGCCGTTGTCACTTTCTGCAAGCAAGTAAGCCCAAGTTTGCCGGCCACGTTTCTTCTTTGTTCAAAATATTTGTTATTCGCTTCGACTGCGTACATGATCCGCAATAACAGTGCACGCTCCATTCGAAACTTGCAAGACAGTCGTATTATGGTAAGAACCAATATTTCATAGAGTGATAGAAGACAAAATTTATATTGCCAACCTGCGTCTGAACATGGATGGTCCATATATAGGTTCTTCGGCAAAATAATCTTCGAACAATCTAATATGTCCCGCTTCTCTATTACGATTAATGACTCGATGACCAAGAACAGAATCCACACGGTTGCCTCCGTTCTCATTGTCTCCATCCTTTTCTGCTTCATGCAAAATTGATGCGAAGAACTCAATATCATCATTGTTCGACATGTCTTCCAAATAAAAACGCATCAACGGGTTACGTTCTTCTTCCATTGAGAAAACAACTACTGGATATCTTCAGATCTTTTGGATCTTCAATGCAAAGGGAAGATGCATCAGGGTATAAAACAATCAACAATCAACAAATATAGTTCGTCGCTGCATACCTGTCGTTGCTGTGCTGTTGGAGGAAGAAACCGACGCTGAATCGGTGACAAAACGACGACAACTGCCGACGCCCACTACTGCTTCGCTGCTACTGTTGGAGGAAGAAACAGGCGCAACGACGAGAACTGGCGACGCGTGATCGCGACGCCGATGGCATCCGCACGCCGGGAATACGATGCGTCGTTGCAATTTCAGCACATGGATCTCTCACGCCTGGGCCTTGGGCCGTGGCCTATTGGGCATGGCCCAATTTCTAAAATCTGTTTTTTCTGTTGTAAAATTTAATTTTAGGAACTCACAATTAGGAGTTCTGTTAGAGACCAGGGAGATTCATATCTTCTATTCTTATCGGGGACTCCTAAACTCTTGTTCTAGGAGATACATTTTAGGAGAGCTGTGGAAGATGCTCTAAGATCCAAATTTTAGCTTGATTTTTATTAATACGTTTTTTAAACTGTTAAACGATTTTATGTAAAAATTGTTATATAAAAATTGTTTCACAACATAAATATTTTTTACGTTTAAAATAATTAAAACTTATTTAATAATGTACTAAAAGGTTTTTATTTTTCATGCCCACCCTTAATCTTGTGGATGCGAAAAATCATTATGGATTAAAAACTGCTTGAGCTATAAAAGGAAGTTTGTAAGAAAGTAATAGCAATTGAACATAATGCCAAATTAGAGGTTCAGATAACCTTATCTCGGAAGAGTTCAGAGTATCTTTGTCTCATGCATCACGCTACAAAATCCAAAATTTTGTGCGACCATAAGACATAAAAAATTATGCTTGAAGAAATCGTTTTTCAAATACTTTAGGGGTTTGACCTCAATAGGAATATTCTTCACGATCAACATCACACAAGTAAAGTATAATTGGTGTAGCTACCAATCCATATTAAAATTGGAAAAGAAAATTTTGAGTTTACCTATGGTCAAATCACCCCCAAATTGGACCACACTGTCCCCAACCACAGAGGATCCGCGTCACCCCTGAAACAACAGTCAGACTTAGCGCCTGTTTGACGTTTATATGTTTTTTAATCACGGAATATTTATATGTTTTTCAAAATATTAAATATAAATTATTTATAAAACTCATTCGTAATTGTTGAATAATTCACTTGATTTAATCTAATAAAAAGTATTTATTAATTATAAATTAATTAAGCTTAATATGTTTGTCTCGTAAATATCCTCTAATTCTATAATTATTTTTAAAATTAATTTATGCATTCGTAAATAATTATTATGTAACACTATAATTATTTTTAAAATTAATTTACATTTATTTTTTAAAATTAATATAAAACATTTGATGTGAGCTGGACTCATATTAGTCCCCCTACCCTGACCCCGCCCAGCCCCACCCCGCCTGACCCACCTCGATCCACGTGTCCCACCGCCTCTCTCCCCGATTTCCATGGACCGGGTGTACGGGAAGAACCCACTGACACGTGGGCCCCACGTACGTATCTACTCCGCAAACCTCATGCACCGAGACTACGCCAAATCCCCGCTAATTACATTCCCTCTCAGAGCGCCGACTCCGCAGTAACAAATCGTGTTTTTCAAAAAGTAATCTCAATCTTTTGGCCAAAGGAATGTGATTTAGATTAGATTATGTTAATTAACGGATTAGGGTGTTAATTAATTACTCGAGCCGCTCCTCTTCTTCCCCCACATTGCCATTGGCCGCGCCCCCCTCCTCCTCCTCCTCCTCCTCCTGCAAAGCCAGTGCGCCGCTCACTTCCGCCGCGCCCGCGCGCTGCGTCGGGGTAGGTTTAGGGTGGGGGTGGGAGGCGGCGCAATGCGGAGGCATTCGGCGGCGGCGGGCGCGTCGTGCCGCCGGCGCGCGATCGAGGTGCTCGCCGCCGTGCTCGTCCTCTACGCGGTGCTCGTGTTCGTCCTCGAGTCGCCGCTCGTGTCGACGTCTCTGTCGGGTGGTGGTGGGGGAGGAGGAGGTGGTGGCGCGAGGTATCTGCGGCTCGCTGGCTCCGGGGTGCGCGCGGCCCCGGCGCGTCCGGCGAAGGAGCCCCGGCTGGCGTCCGTCCCCGGGCCATCCGCCCGCGGCCGGCGCCTCTCGGGGATGGTGTCTGGCCTCGACCTCGGCCTCCTCAACTCGTCCCGCGCCGGCCCACTCCGCCGCCCGATTGCCGGCGCCGTTGAGACTGGCGCGCGCGTGTTCGCGGAACTCGAGGACCTCGACCCCGTCGCCTTCGTGTCGCCGTCCGCCGAGGAGGAGGCGGCCAAGTGCCCGCAGTCGGTCGTGCGCACCGCCGACGAGTTCCATGGGAGGGGCTGCGTGATGGAGCTGCCGTGCGGGCTGACGCTGGGGTCCCACATCACCGTGGTCGCGACGCCACGGCCGGCGCACGCCGAGGGAGACCCTAAGATCGCGGTGCTGAGGGAGGGGGAGCAACCGATCATGGTGTCGCAGTTCATGATGGAGCTTCAGGGGCTAAAGACCGTTGATGGCGAGGACCCGCCGCGCATCCTCCACTTCAACCCACGCCTCCGCGGCGACTGGAGCGGCAGGCCGGTGATTGAGCAGAACACCTGCTACCGCATGCAGTGGGGCACCCCGCTCCGCTGTGAGGGCTGGAAGTCCCACCCTGATGAGGAGACCGGTTGGGGACCCCTGCAATTCAGTTTTGATTATGCTAGTTCAGGTGAATTCTGTGAAATTTGTTGATCGAGTGAATGGTTTTTGTGCAGTGGATGGGTTTGTGAAGTGTGAGAACTGGATTCTGGACGCGGATGGGCGGTCCAAGGAGTCGACGACAACCTGGCTAAACCGGCTGATCGGACAGAAGAAGGAGATGAACTTTGATTGGCCTTATCCTTTTGTAGAGGGCCGATTATTTGTTCTTACTATCAGCGCTGGGTTGGAGGGATACCATGTGAACGTCGACGGTCGACATGTGACTTCTTTTCCATACCGCCCTGTAAGTACATTTGTTCCTCCATTTATTTTGTGTCCAAGATCGAAATTGTGGTGAATGACTTGCATAATGAATGATGGAACACTATGATTTACGGTAGTTCAAATATCAATGCTGAGCAATAGTTGCCTTAAGTTTAGTTCTGTTTTGTTGTGGTTCCTGCAGGGGTTTGTTCTTGAGGATGCTACAGGTCTATCATTGAGTGGGGACCTTGATGTGCAATCAGTGTTTGCAGGGTCTTTACCCACTACACACCCAAGCTTTGCACCACAGAGTTACCTGGATATGTCAACTGTTTGGCAGTCCTCTCCTCTGCCTAATGAACCTGTTGACATTTTCATTGGCATCCTGTCATCTGGCAATCATTTTGCTGAGCGTATGGGTGTGAGGAAGACATGGATGTCTGCTGTCCGAAACTCACCAAATGCGGTAGCTCGTTTCTTTGTTGCACTGGTAATTCTTGAGAGTTAACTTTATAGATTTCCTTGCTCCATGTCTTCTGTAAACCTGAGCTGATGAACTTTCTTTATCCCAGCATGGCAGAAAGGAAGTGAATGTGGAGTTGAAAAAGGAAGCAGAATTTTTTGGGGACATTGTTTTTGTGCCGTTCCTGGACAACTATGACTTAGTTGTTTTGAAGACTCTTGCAATATGTGAATATGGGGTATGCCAACAAGTTTCTTGTTCAAATTGATGATTCTTTAATGATCTATAAACTGTAGCTGTTATTTTCATAGTTTCTGACTGTGGTTGACTTGTCTGCTCAGGTTCATGTTGTCTCTGCTAGGTATGTAATGAAGTGTGATGATGATACTTTTGTCAGACTTGATTCAATATTAACTGAAGTCAAGAAGGTACAAAGTGGCAGAAGCCTCTACATAGGGAATATCAACTTCAATCACAGGCCGCTACGCCATGGGAAATGGGCTGTAACTTATGAGGTAAAGCATATGTATTTTGTTTGATGGTGGTTGCCAGATAATATTGTGTATGCACCTTTTGTTATCGTTTCTTCTATCGCTTGAAGGGTGCAAGCTAATTACTTTAGTCATGAGTGATAGACTCCATTAGAAAATGAACTTGGTTTTGGATATGTACTAGTATGTTACTCTCCAAGTCGAAAGATTGTTCATAGTAAAAAACTGATAACTTATGAGTTTTGTGGATGCTTATTATAGTCACAGTTGATATTTGCAACTTCTATTCTCTCAAAGTTAAGTGGAGCTGTTTTTGCTGTATGCTGTCTCTAAACTCTTCAAAGATTTGAAGATTGAAACCACTGTATGCCTTTGCAGAATAGTAAAATCTGATTAATAATGTGATTCATTCTTTACATAAGTTAATTTTTTTTCTACTGTTTTATACAAACCAGTATGAAGAACAATTATTTCCTGCAAGTGATGAAAAGTCCTTTTAAGGTGTAAATAATCGAAGATCTGAGATATCAATCTTTGTTGGTTATTTTTAACATCTTTGGTTATCTGTGTTGTCCAATAGGATTATTTTGCAATCAGTTGGGCATCCAGGTTGTGTCTTGTTTGAGTTTATTTCCCTAGCAATCCGACTAAACTGGATACTTCTAATCTTGCTTATCAACATCATAGGAGTGGCCGGAGGAGGTCTATCCAGCCTATGCAAATGGCCCTGGATATGTTATATCTTCTGATATTGCTGGTGCCATCGTGTCAGAATTCAGAGACCAAAAACTGAGGGTACTATCTTATAGTTTTCTGTAAAAAAAAAATCCTTCACTCTGTGCATTAACTGTTCTCCTTTTATTAGTACATATGCAGTAGGGGTCTGCCCTCCTGTTTTCCCCTAAAAAGGACCATTCCTTAATTATCACTTTGAACAGTTGGTTTAGAAAACATGAAAAATATATGGGATGAAAGAGACAATAGATGAACTTCAGCAAATTGAACTGTATATGATTCTTCTTCCATGACAATTTAGTAATGACCAATAAGAACCTTCCCTTATTTGATCTCTTGTTTGAACACTGGTTTAAACTGGTAGTACATTGATTACTAGAGAAGTCCGGCAGAAATTTCCTAATCATAATTCACGTTAAAGAAGAAACTTATTTAATTTATAATTGCTTTCTGTGCAGCTCTTCAAAATGGAAGACGTGAGCATGGGTTTGTGGGTTGAGCAATTCAACAGAACAAGACCTGTTGAATTTGTTCACAGTACCAAGTTTTGCCAATTTGGATGCATAGATGATTATTTCACTGCACATTATCAATCACCAAGGCTGATGTTATGTCTGTGGCAGAAGTTGCTAGATGGAAAACCACAATGTTGCAATATGAGATGACAATAGTTTAACTGGTAGCAATTGAATCATACCGTACTGGCAATCTTCATTTAATCAACAAAAGGGATGAATTTGCTGATGTCCTTTAGTAGCCATTGATCACTAACTATATCTTGATGGTAAATTAAGACTGCTTGAGACTGACATGTAGAAATTGATTTCCTAGATTACTTGAGAGTTAGCCAGCTTAGTTTCAACCTTTGATAAGCCAGTGCGCTATTACTCTCTTTTCTTAAAAAAAATGGGTACAAGTTTTTAGGTACTGTACAAATGAATGAGCTTCATTCCTGAACATGAAGAAGTGGCAATTCAGTTAAGTTACTTCTACTTCTAATATGGCTCACTGCAACGTGGCGGTTGTTCACAGCATATCTGGTGTGGTGAGAGCTTGAAGTATAGGTTGATTTTGTCCTGCAACCTGTCATGTAATTTTCTAGCCTGAATGAACTAGCCTTTTCTCCTTGACTAATTAAATATGTACTCTCGCTCTTCTATTTTTTATGTCTACAACAAAGTATGGTGTGGAAAATTTCATGTGATGCGACATCTTTAAAACTGCAAGCTTTCAGTGTTGCTTTAGTTCTTACAGGAAAGTTGTACCTTCACAAATCGAAGGTGCTTATGCAATTGATTGCTGTTTCTGATGCCTTTAATAAATATATTTTTTCCACTACACGCTTCATGCTTGCAAAGCATTCATCATAGTTTTGTCTAGTAAAAGAAAATCTTATATTTCGGTTGTTCATATATTCTAGTTGTCTGCTTGATGATTGTGCTGTTACCGTCATAACAATTTCTCTATTGATTTATGTGCAAAATGCTTGCTATTGAACACTTGCAATGAAGAGAATCTTGTATTTCCCAAACAGCAAGGATCCTATTGTGAATTTGTGACTGCTGAATAATTGAAAATGTCACTAAGGTGTAAAGCTTGTACTACTGTTTATTCATGCGTGGGCAGTGACTGTATTTCTACGAGAGTGCTCTCAACTATCTCAGTGGTGGCAATGACACCATGTTTAGAAAGTTGCAAATGCTTTGCTGAGAGAATATTCATCATGGTGTAGCTGGCAAGCATAGTTCACATCTTTTTATGCTCTGATTTGCTACTTTCTTTATGGGCATGGCACTGGCACGAAGATATGTGTTCTCATGTTGACCTTTGAGCTCTCCCCCTGCATGGTTTACGAGGTAAGCAATCTGAACTAATCCATGGTTGTTTACTTCATCATCGATTCTAATGCAGTTTAATGGCTTTTTTTTGTATATGCAAGTTACTGCTCTGTGAGGTTCAGATTTAAGATACCTGATTTGTTTCTTGATTTTGTTTTCAGGAACCTGAACCATCTGCCAACTGACCAAGAAATACTTATTTCATCATTAAAAAAACTGACCAAAAAAATCTACTCCACTGTCTAAAAAAATTGAGCAGAAGTAGTCAGGTCAATCTCAGCATGTGCTGCGGATGAGGTAGGTTTTACCAGGTCGACCTGGACAATATATTGTGTAACTTGCTGTTCGGAAAGAAAGCTCTGTTGTTGATATGCTGTTCGTTTCAGTAGTTATCGCTGTTGTGTTGGCATCTTTGTCTGCCCAAATTCTCTAATCCCAACTGGGCGTGATGAGCGATATCAACACTCAATAACTATATTACACTAATGCAGCTGCAATGGTGTCGCAATCATCGTATCATTTTATTAACAAGAATTCATTGTACGTTTTTTTCCCTTGTCCATCATCATATGGATTATCGAAATCGTCGCAAAAGAAGATGGATTTATAGAAAATAATTGGGATAATAAATATATTTGATGCTGCTCTTGTAATACGAGCTAGCGCTTTGTTGGCGAGTTGGACACTTTGGATTGGTCTAACCATTGTCAGCTATGGCACGTGCATTCTTTGCAGCATCTGGTGTTTTTCTGTCACATAAACTGGAGAATTGGTCCAGAGTAGCATGTATTCCAGACCAAGATTCTGTGGCCGCTTCAAACCAAAATAAACTCTGAAACCTCAATGATTGGGACCCAACAGTTTCGGACGAAATCAAAATTATTTTATTTTTTCCGGACGAAATCAAAATTATTTTATTTTCAAATCCAAAAAAACTAGCAAACGCTTGAGAGGGGAACCTATATATGGCGAAAAATAATGGGATCCCCGAAGGCTATGGCTGTGTTCGGTTCGCTTGTTGGTAACTAATCCTCTGGCACGCGAAACAAAACAATTTATTACGCGAAACGAAACAATTTATTAATGTATAATTAATTAATTATTGATTTATTTTTTAAAAATGAATTAATATTATTTTTTACATAATTTTTTATATAAAATAAATTATATAAAATTTTTGCAAAATATATGTTATATATGTTTAACAGTTTGAGAAACATATGAGTGAAAGGAGTAAAAGTGAGTTTAGAAAAGACGAGGGAAACAACACAGCCTATAACTTCTTGGGAACATACTCCAAATTTTGTGGTAGTTTTATAGGGATCAATTTAACTACCACAAAAATCTGAGAAAATTTCCTTGAGTTCTGAAGGAGATTCCATAGTTTTTCTTCAGCTACTTCATCCAATAATTGCCACAGATTGGTGAACTAGGTTTTGTAAAGAAATGATGTTCTACTGCATCGGTTAGATCTCTTATCTTAAACTATTTCTTTAAGTTTCTATTGTTACGTCTCCTTTTAATTAGTTTTCTGTTTCAGTATTAGTTCTCTTTAAATTTTTAAATCATCTAATTGTTCAATAAAAATTATAATATTATTTGGACTAAATAAATGCTTATTAATTAATTTATTAATTAATTTAATAAGGTAAAAGCTTAATTTGTGTTTTGTTCCACGCACGAGCTTGACTAGTATTTCTTAAAATATTTAATCTATCCATCTAATAAAGTAGATAATTCACGGTAATAATCGATTAATAATCTATCTGTACATGGGTTTGAGAAACTCCTCACAAGTTGCTACTTAGTCCCCAATGTTTCTTGCCAATTTGCCAGCCATAGCCACCAGGGACAGGGTGTGCAACTGATTGGTAAGCAATCATATAACATATGAGATACAGATAGCATATTTCAACTATTCCTAATGTATAATAGATATTCCTGATTTTGGCAATTCTCATATGTTGGGCAACCAAAAGATACCATCCACTGCACCATACATCATCGTACATAAACATATGCAAGCAAATTGACACAATATACTACTATGCATGCCACGGTATCCTACAAGATTTTTTTTTGTAAAAAAAAGAGGTCAAGAAGTTAATTTTTTTTTCTAAATTAACCTTTTGTTTCCTCAAGTGAACACGCTACCACAAACACACACACTCTTGGGCTCTTTGCCATGCGCCCATGCTGAATGGAAGGGAAAAATCCATGAACCTCATGAAAAATTACCTACATAAACATGTAACACATCCGCGGTTCACCTGCATTTGTCCATTGAGGTTTAAGCTTTCGATATGGCATAGTTATGCCCCACAACTCCACTTGTGTTCGGGAAAGAAGGCTAAATGAATTTTTCTCATATGCATGTAAAATAGACGACTCATTAGTATATAATTAAATTAATTAAATATTAAATATAAAAATAAATTAATATAATTTTTGAAACAAATTTTCTATAAAAATTTTTTAAAAATATATACCGTTTAACATTTTGAAAACATGTACTACGGATCACACCCTATTTGAATCATAAAAATTTCACAGAATTTTCATACAAACTGCACACAAAACCATTCCCAATGATCACATAACTACTATAAAAAATATAGTTTTGCCCATTCCAAATAAACTAGGACTAAAACAAAATAAAAATACCGCGGGAATACTGAGTACAGTACAGCTCTACTCCTCTTTTGGTCGTTTGTTTGGTGTTTTTTTTCTTTTTCTCTTTCTTTTCCTCCGTCGCGTACAGCTGGACGCTTCGTTTGCTTCTTCCGTTCCGTCTCCTCTCCTCTCCTCCCACCTCGCTAGCAAACACGAGCGCTTCAGCTAGCTGCCTAGTAGCAGCGGCGGCGGCGAGGCGTGGCGCGGGGACGGCCATGGCGGCGGCTCCGTCGAGGTCCCGAGGCGACTTCGACCACCTCATCAAGCTCCTCCTCATCGGCGACAGCGGCAAGTTTCCTCCTCACCGCACCCCCACCCCAAATCCAAAGCCTCAGAAATCAGAGCTTGTCTCGGATGCCTCTAGGGCTTAGCTGTTCGCTCGATTCCTTTGCTCGCCTCGAGCGATGTACTGCGATTTCTCCCTCGTCTGCTGCTTCGTGTAGTACTAGTACTTTCGCATCTCTGTTGAATGGGTCGGGGGGTAGGTCGGGACGAGCAGTACGGGGGTTTGCTGTTGCTGACGATTTATGGGGACGGGATTCTCGTGTCGTGGTTACATGTTGCAGTGGTACGTAGCAGTAATTGGAGGAAGCTTTTTTTAGAGGGTTGATGGCTGCTGATTTGGTTGGTCGGTTGCTAATCTTGTCTGCAACATTCTCCAATGAGAACCATGCTATGTATTATTGCATCCATAAGTAGCTGTAAGTAGGGATTTCTGTGCCGATTGGAGGGTTGTTCAGGTTGCAATCAGGGCAAGGACTTGGGAAGTAATTGCCAAGATTAGTTTGCGAAAAGGTTTCATAGGTGCGCAATGTCTGTATGCGATATTGTTCGGATCATACACAATTGTGTTCTGGTTGTACACTCCTTTTTGATTTTCTGTATATTGCGCCTTTCGTTGATGCAGTGGATTCCTCGGAATTTTCGTGAATTTTGCTCTCTGGTGGTAGTTTATTAGACTAGGTGGTCATTGTTTTAGTTGGGATAGGTCGGTATAGAAATGGATAAAAATGGGTTAACTAACATGGGAATCCCCAAAAGGTGCTCTACTGGTCACAAAAGTTGACTAGGTTAGAGTAGGCTTTAGCCCTTAGGTTTTCACCATTTCACCATGGTTGAGATATTTTGTTAGTCTAAATAGGTAGGAATAGAGATTAGGACTTGAAGCTATATTGGAGCCAAAAGTCATAATTGGCAGGGTCCTTAACTCCAACTTGTACCAGCTCAGACACCCTTACTGTTCAGTGTTCAGTCTAGCAGCGAAAATGTATCACCATCCTCATTTATTTGTTCAGACTGAATTGTTCCTCATCCACTTCTCTTGCTTTTTAGCTACTTTACCAAACATACTGAAATTACTCGTCATTAAAACAGAACTAGGTCATTTTAAAAAGAACCTTCATGCTTGTCCAGTGCTTTCCTGGATCAAAATTGGAAATTGTTAGTTGATCGTCCCTTTGTAGTGATATTGCAATTCCTCAAGGCATATTAGACTGTCAGTTATCAAATTTATCAGATGACCACACGATTGATTTGGTATATCTGATGGGTTTCCAACTCCCAATTCTTCCCATTGTGGTCTTTGACAGTTTTGTTCTGTGTTAATTATCTTATGGTTGTCTAATGGCATTTTTTTCCTCAGATATCTTACTGTAGTCATTCTTATTTGGGCTCCTTATGTTAAATCTGCAGGAGTAGGAAAGAGTTGTTTGCTTCTGAGGTTCTCTGATGACACTTTCACTACAAGTTTTATCACCACCATTGGGTATTCACAAAGCCATTTATGATCTATTTTTGGGCATTCACTTATGGGAATCAATATTCTAAAGATGTGTATTTTTCTTTTTGTAAAGCATTGATTTCAAGGTTAGGACAGTTGAGCTTGATGGCAAGCGTGTAAAATTGCAGATTTGGGATACTGCTGGGCAAGAACGTTTCCGGACAATTACAACTGGTATATTTTTCTCTTCCTTCTTGGCTATGAGCCTATGACTCACCTGTAGGACAAATACAAAAGACGACATAAATGCCTAATCCATGACCTAGACTTGAATACTGACAGAAATTTGGCATGGAAAAGAATATAAATGTGAACAATTGTCAAACTGATGCAATTTCAACCAAACAATATGATATATTCTTCTATGTTCAAACCATTTTCTGAATAGCACAGAAAGTTAACCTTTTATATGTGCTCCAACAAGGAAGTGTGCATAGTAAAACTATCCCTCTTCATATACTTGTGGCTTATTTGCGAATGTGTTTTATTTTGTTTCTGAAACTGTAGACATGCCATATGCATGTTCGTAGTGCTCAATTTATATTGGTCATGTCGATACCTTTGATTGATGATCACATGCATTAGAGATGACTTTTATGTTCATTTGTGTAAGCGTGATGGCAATTTACCATATATACACTTGCTGAAAATCTAGCACTATGATGGCCCAAAGGTTTTATTATATAGCTATATAGATTTATCAATTGATTGCTAAGCAAGATTTCTGCACGTTATTTGATCCTTTTTCCTTTCTGCAGCCTACTATAGAGGTGCTATGGGCATTCTGCTTGTTTATGATGTTACAGACGAGTCATCCTTCAACAGTATCCATCATACTTGTGCATCCTATTTGTTGACTGAGTGCAAAACTACATATATATTTTTCTTAACTGATGTGTAGACATTAGAAATTGGATCCGCAACATAGAACAACATGCATCTGATAATGTCAACAAGATTTTGGTGGGCAACAAGGTTGATATGGATGCAAAGCGGGTAAGTGTTTCTAAAAGTCCCGTAATGTTAGACATCCATGGCCCCGTTTCTTATGCCTATTACATAATGGTGTTCGGTTTAACAGGTGGTGTCCACAGCTCAAGGACAAAAGCTCGCAGATGAGTATGGTATTAAATTTTTTGAAACGGTAAGATTTTATAGTATAAGCAAACTTACATTTTAAGTCGCAGTCCAACTTTTTACCACATAACTAGTTGCATTCCAACTTTCTAAGATGTCACTCATCAAGATACATGTTTAAATACATATGTAGAGTGCAAAAACAAATCAAAACGTGGAGCAGGTATTCTTTACCATTGCAAGGGACATAAAGCAAAGATTGACTGAAACTGTTGCTGCAGCAGCTGAGGTAGCTAGTTTTGCATTTCGTTCCCATCACCTTTGCACTATTTGTCACTCAAAGTTCTAACCTGTGCATCATCCATGCAGCCCCCAACTATTCAAATCAGCAGGCAAGAACCAGATCAGGCTGGTGCTGCCTCGTCAAGATGGTCAGCCTGCTGTAACACCTGATCAATGGCTGCGGCGCAACTGCACGGCTTGTCCTGTTCGCAGCTTGTTCATGACTGCAAATTTACCACTGCCATCTTCCGTGTGTTCAATGCCAAGATGTATATTTCGCCCAGTTGATATCTAGGTCAAAAGATCTTTTACCTGACCATTCTGGTGTTGTGATTCCTCAACGAGGTGTAAGGGTGTTTGCCTGTGTTCTAGCTCTGTCGTTAGTTCTGAATTATGCTTTGAAACTCTTCTCTCTTTTTTTAGCTCCGTGTTCGTCAGAGCAAACGTTTCAACAGATAAGCTGATGGGTTTGCTCCTGTCATGTAAACAAACCTTCCAAGAGACAGCAGTATCTGATTGTCTGAATTCATGGTTGTGCATTACTGAAGATTTGTCCTGTTTCCCCCATGTGCTTCACTCAAGATTCCCAGGTTATCTTGTCTGATTATATACTAGTACTATTATTATTTATTTATGTGAGAACATTATGTTCCGTTGTGAAATTGAAATGAGATTCACTGTGGAAAAAAACAAGATTCTAAATTCAAATCTGTGGTGGTGTAAGGACAGTAACTGACGACAATCAATGTGGTACAGAATCAAATGGAAATGGGACTCACGAGTACCCCATGAAACGTACAGAAATGTGGTGCACCATGAAACGGTTCTGACCAACAATGGCCAAATGATTGACCTGAATGCTGTTTTAAATTTCGATCAATCATTCGGAATAATCAGCTAGATTGCGAAATGTGCAGATAAAAAAAATGTTCTAGAAAGACTCCGCAAATCATGCCTAATATAGTCAGTTATTCCCATAATATCATTAATGCTTCTTTTCAGAACAAAATTAATAGAAAATTCAGGGGAAAAAACAGAACACATGATAACATATAGAGGTGCAGAACGGAGGACAACAAAACATAGAAAAAATATATGTAGATTGGTATTTGGAACATAACTATTGGGTTAATAAGTGCATGCATTGTTTTCCTTTGTATTTTTTTCAGAATTGTATTCTTTTCTTTACAGAGGTATTACTGCTCTATTACAATGTTATTTTAGGAGGGAGAGAGTACTACTAAAATGCAGCTGAACATAGCGACTTTCTTCATCTTAAAATGTTGCTACCAGTATAACATTGGACACTTAAATGTTTAATCACGTATATAAATATTTTAAAACGGAGGTAGTAGCTTCTTTCTCACCATTAACATATAAATTCAGCTGAACTTAGGTGGCTTCTTCCCACTATTAACATTATTACACGCCATCACTACGCAAAGCCGAGGGCCCTGATTAATGATAATGCCAGACCCTAATGTCCGGCCACCGGCCAATTAAAAAGAAGATGAAGAAGAGGAATAAAAAAGATGCAATCCCAACTGGCGACAGCGGTCCAAATGGCCCCAACTGATCAAGAAACAAAATATCAGCATAATACAAACCTTCCGATTCCGATTCGCCATGCCATGCCAACATGAATCCAATCAATCATAATCTCAATTTTCTTTTTCGCACATAGTATAGTTAACCAAATCTAATCATAGCCTCTTCGATTAATTTAGCCTCTTTGGTTAATTTATTTCTTTTCATGCCATTATCCTAATATGATCCCATGCTGTTTGTTGTCTGGTGAGAGCTAGCTTAGCTGCTGGTGAGTTTTGGCAAGGCAAATGTGCTGTTGCTAGGGCATATTGCCATCCTGTCTTTTGAGAGCCTTTTGTGGCTTCCTGCTAGCTGAAAAGGAGGGAGATGTGTATAAAAACAAACACTCGTCATGAGCTGGCCAAATGCCATGCTGGGTTAATTAATAATAATTTAACATATACTAGTATGATAAAAATGAATAAAAATGCTGGTGATGTGTCAGAGGAGCTATTTTTTTGTTTTCACCTGATTTTCGTATGATGGTTTTTAAGCAGATTTTTTTATAGATATCAAAGATTGCAGGGCTTCTTGTTGTTTTCTTCTCAGATGTTCCGGTCAGAAAATTGGATTATTACAATTTAGTTCAGCGGCACCACCACCCCCATGTGCAGCAGTGGAGTTTGAATTTAAAGCTGCACGCCACAAAGACTTGACATTAAATTAGGTAATTTAAGGTGGAAAAGTATTAAAGAGACAAATTAATGGTATAGGTAATACTCTTCCCTCAGTTCCATAATTCTCATTTTAAAAAGTTTAGATCAATTTTTTATAATTTTAACTATCAATAATTTTACAATTTAAAAATATTTAATTTAAAATAATTAGAACAATATATATAAATTTGTCTTAAATATATATTTATTTATTGTATATATTATAATAAAAAAATAAAGATATATTTTACAGGCCCTGTTATTGTTAAAAATATTAAAAATTATGAAAACAAAAGGAGCAAACAAATTGGCAGAAGCATCAGGAAATTACCTGTTTTGTATATTTTGATCAGAATTGTGGCGTTCATGGGTGGATGGAAGGTGCTAGTGTTGCCTTTTAGCTTATAAACTGTTACTAAAATTTAACATAGCTTATTATTTAATAATACAAATATAGTTTTATTTATATGTTATTTTTGTTTTTAAGTTACTTTTAAGTCATTGTGGCTCATAATTAGCATATATGCCAAACGATATGTATGCAAGGGAATAAGGTCGATGGTCAATAGCTGACCATCGGTTGAGACGGACGCCATCACCACGTGACTGACAAAATTTCCCAACAGATTATTAAGAGCATTTTGAAACAGATTATTCATTTGGTTATTGCTTAGATTGTTTACTTAATTACAGAAACAAAACAAATATTTTTTAAAAATAGAAATATCTTGGTCTGAGGATACAGTTAAGGAATTTTATTATTATTAATTATCTTTTTAGAAAATATAACTTTAAGAGACGTGGAAGGGCCGCTGATGAAACATCGATCCGTTCGTTTCGGTAGAGGAGGGCTCACGATCAAATGTATACCAATGTCAAAATTTAAATTTTTATTTAGTTTTAAAGTTTTAAAGGTTTTTATTATAGTTTATTTTTCAACATTAACAATTAAATCGTTGAGAAGATTTAATTATAAATTATATATATATTTCATTAATACGTTATTTGGCGTATTCTTCGTATATAGCCACGATGAGACTCTGAGAATGACGTCCAACGAAAGAACGCGACAGTCATGCTCATGCACCGCCACCGCCTGGTGAAATAAAATAAGAAAAGAAAAAGGGACACCACCCGCTGCTGTTGCGAGTCCAGCGTGTGATGCGTTGGGCATGAACGCTCCCTGCATTTGGGCCCCGTTCTCGGGCCCCGCATTGCCAATCGGACGGAAAACCTCACACCCGACCTCGCCCCGTAGAGGATTCGACGGGTGCACCTAGGTGGTGTCGAATGGGAGCCATGACGAGGCCACGATTTTTGTCCGGACTAAAAATCATTTAACAATACATTTTTAGAAATTATATTAAAATTTAAAGCAATTTATCAAGTGAAATTAATAAGAAAATCAAATTTCCTTTTAAAACATGGTTGGAAATATTTTTTAATATTTTTCATGCTCTAACGTACTCTCTGAAATTTTTCGTGAATTTTTAGCTCAAGAGATAATTTTAATAATAAAAAGTTAATTTAATCAATTAATTAAATAAAAAAACAAATTAAAAACCTTTCGTTATTCCTGGGTCATTTTCAGCCCATACTCCTCCGAAGTCCGCTTTCCCTCTCTTGCGGCCCATTCCGCCAAAGCCACGCCCTCCTCTTTCCTCGGCATGGCCCAGTCCGTCGGCCTACTTGCCTCCTTCCCTTTCGCAAAGTCTATGTCGCGTCCCTTCTCTCTCCTGTCCTGTCGATAAGTGGGGCCCACCTATTGGACTCATCTCCCACCTTCGGCCATGAGAACCGGTCGTCGCCTCCGCCCATGTCGTCGCCGCTCTTCCATCCTACGCTCCTGTCCTTGCCTCCAAACCGCGCGGGCCTGGATGCCGTCCATCTCCTCCACCTTCTCCCCCACTTTCCTTGCGAAAATCGGCACCGAGTCGAGCCGCCTCCGTCCACGACGGCACTCGCACTCCGCCCGACAAACCCGCCTCTCCCCAGCCTCCTCGCCACCTCCCAAGCCTATAAAAAGCTTACCCAAGCTCCCCTTTTATCGTTTCCCAACTTGCCCGAGCTCCCGGCGCTCCCAAATCCTCTCCTAGTGCTGCTCTCTCTCTCCACCGCTTGCTGACGCCCTCCGGTCACCACTCGTCGTCGCTTGAGTCATCGGCGAGTCGTGCCATGGTCACCTCCGCCCATTGGCGGACCTAGAATTTTAGGTTTGGGTGGGCCGCGGATGACGATGGCGAGGCGAGGGTCAGGGGGTGGTTCGAGACGGAAAAATTAACATGCCACATATATATAAGGGCCAATATATATGTATAAAATTTACTAAAAGGCATCAACAAGTAGTATTTAAAACTAAATTTGATACAAAGAAACTAAAGGAGTATTTTACATATGTATGTATGTATGTATATATGTACCCGCTCTTCCTCTCTGCCCTCCTCCGTCGCTCTCCCGTGCGCGTCGTCGCATCGGTGTCTGTCACCAGCGACCATCAGGGCGGCCGCTGTCATCTCCCGATCGGTCAGGCAACGGGCGCTGCCCCGTTCCTCCGTAGTTGTCCGATCTGCCACCGGGCAGATCGGGGCTGTCCGTGTGGCTGCTACGTTGGTGTCCCGTCGACGCCATGTGTGCACCATGTGGTGCACCCGCCCGTGTTTCCGTGGACCCAGTCCACCATGGGCCAACCCCTTTGACCCGCTGACGCATAGGGCCACATGTCGGCGTCGGCTCCCATAGCTCACGCAATAAGTCACCCTTTCCCTTTGAAAAAATAATTATTAATTACGCAATAAATTGGTTTAATTTTGAAAAATTCATTTAAATAGCTTAAACTTTCTAAAATTCATAACTAATTCATACGAACTCTAAAAATAGCCATTCAACTTGCAAGATTTATCTAAAATTAAGCTCGACATGTTTGTCTACTTTTCATATACTGTCTATTTAGTTTTTATTAGGTTTTTCTCGCTTTGCATGCCAGCGTGTAGATTCCACCGTTTCGAAAGTTCGCGCTCGCGAGGAAAAGAGTTCGAAAGATTGTTCGAAGAAGCAAGGCAAGTCACACATTTTTCCTTGAAGCATGTTGAGCCTAATTTATAAAGTGTTTTACCATTTACAAATAATTTGCATTTTTTTCTAATTATATGGGAATTGGGACTACCTATCTGCTTGCTTCTGCTATATTTAGTTGATATCCATTCGTTGTCGAACCTGGGTGATAATTTACTGGCTCGCATCACTTATGTGACCTTGCTAGAATTATATATGCTTAGTCATGCTTAATTAACACTAGCTTACTTAATGGGATAATATATTATTCATTTTAGTATCTGACGAGCTGCGAGCTTGAGACTCATCGCCATGTTTTATTGGTCGTAATTATTGAACTAAAATATGGCTTAATGGTTGTCAACGGGTGCATGGTTTTGCTTGTCGCACCCATGGTAATTAAAGACCGGTTCGCGAAAACCCTGAGAGACTTACGGTGCTTACCAAAAGTAAGAATAGGTAACTGCTGGACTTATAGTATAGCTCTTTCCTTTCTGATGTACCTAGAAAAAGGTGGGCGTGATGGAGTTCGGATGGACCCTGCGATGGTTTATGCGGCTGCCGAATTCACCTTGGTACAAGGGGGGCTGCCCAGCCCGGCTTAGGGGTAGGGGTGAAACCTGTAGCGTGGTGCGATTGGTTAGGGAGAGTTATGTGAATGGTCTTGTTACAATCACTCATATGGTGACGTGTCCAGCTAGACATGGTGACATATGGTGGATTGTGTCTATAGTTGTATACCTCTAGCCAGAATAAAACTATTCGTATATCTGTGCCCGTGGTTATGGGCAATTGACCAGTTTCATTGTGATTAGTCCCATACTATTAATTAAATTAGCTTAATAATTTGGTTTAGTTTAGGTGGAATAGTTAGGCCTGTTCAACGTGGTGTACCGTTGTTCAGTGGAGGATTAACCTTGACTTAATTAATCAGCAGTTTTTTCTGTTTTAAACTATAAATATTACCACCGTCTTTACGCAAATAGCCACAAGCCTCTCTTTGCCTCCCGTTGCACGTCTACATCCTTTGTGTGGTTTGCTGAGTATGGTGGTTATACGCAGCCTTGCAATTTCCTCCTTTTTCAGAAGTGCAGCGCTTCTGAGTTGAAGACGAAGTTAAAGGACCAAGGTTTATACTCCAGTTGAGTTTTGCATTTGGAGTGGAGCTGAAGCCTCGCTAGGATCGTCTTTTTCCACTGCTGCTCTCTTTTCGGTGTGAAGACTAAGTGCCTCTACTGTAAGTATTTACGTTTTATTTATGTTTGAATCTGTATATTGATTTGTCGTTTGTACCTTGGCTGATTCCTAGACAGAGATTTATACACAAAATAGTTTGAAAATTTGGCTAAATTTCTGGGCATGACAAACACGGACGGTGATGGCTGGGGCGACGTCGGTTACGAGCTGGGGCAGCATCGACTAGGGGCTGCGACGACGCGACACCGACAAGGGGTGATGCCAACCGGGGGCGACGATGACGCGGTGTTGGCAGGGGGTGATGCTAGCAAGGGACGGCGATGACGTAGCAACTGCTGGGGGACAACGATGGATGGACAGCCGCCGACTGTCGTCGATGCATCGCTAAAGACAGAGGGAGATGGGAATGGGAGAGTGTGAGAAAGCAAGTGGCGGCTAGGAGGAAAATGGAGATGCCTGTTGGGAGGTGGGACTTGAGAAATTAAGGTTTTGATTTATGTTCTACTCCAACTAAATGGGCCAAATGGACATTGAAAAGATTATTTTTAGAGTTATTGCTGAGACCCCGAGGCCCTTAGTCGCTGGCGGGTGAAATCTCTCACCTGTCCTCAACCTCGCAATTTTGCAGAGCCTCGGTCCCGCTCACCCACATGTGAGCACTTACACCCGTTCCCGGCCCTGTTGGGACGGGGATCCATCGGGGAACCAGCCCCAGCAGGGAAATTGCTATTCCTGGTGTGGGTCTTCGATTATTACTTCCACCTAAAATAAAACTATTTTTAGCCCGCTGTCTTATTCTAAAATAAAGCTATTTTTATCTATTAATGACCAATCATAACCATTCTTCATTAATTTTTTATTTACTTTTTCTTAACAAATTATAACTTTTTCCAATCACTTTTATCTATTTTTTCAATACTGTATTTATCAATGATACTACTGATACTACTCGTGATAATAACATGTTTGTTTTGAGACCGACGAAGCAGGAGTGATGAAAGTTGAGCCTGCTGCTGTCGGCACCATGGATTTGCATCGTGGAGCTCAACCTGCGCGATTTACCTTGGTAAATCCGCAAGTGCTAACTACTACATGAGCGGTTTACTATTTTTTAATTAAGATATATATTTTATCTCGGTTTTTATTATCATGTTTTTAAAACTCCTAAATAAAATTTTAAAACTATATAAATTTATTTTAAAATATCAAATAGATATATTTTTTAAAATGTGTAATGATTAAAACTTAATTATTAATGATCTTTTTATATTACGAACGCTGATTTTATCTTTATTTTAATTAAAGCATGAAAAATGCATAGGTCCTCCGGATGGGAGGGAAAGGAACAGTGCGCGCAGCATAGGTGAAAATATCACCGGTTTTAGCGTGCGTAGCGAACGGGACGACGCGACGGCCAACGTGCGTGGGTGCATCGACCCGACCGGGTCCCCTACTACCGCGTCTGCGTGTCGACTGCCTCGCTCGGTTGCCTATCCGCCTCTCAGATTTTACCTCCGATTTTCGGTAGCATGTTATTTTATTTTATAGTTCGTACAAAAATTTTACTTTACAATATTAAATAAATTTATTTCTAAAATTTATAACAATTAAAACTCAATTAATCATACGTTAAATAAATTTATTTTTAAATTTATTATAATTATAACTTAATTAGTCATATGTTAATATTTTTTATTTTCCGTGTACATGCCTAAGTAAGACATTGTAGGTAAGATATTAACATATATTAATTACATTTTAATTATTATAAATTTAATTTTTTTATTTATTTATTTTAGATCAACTTTTCTATAGAAAATTTTTTCACGAAGGATATCCAGTTTAAAAAATATGTTAATAAAAATCGAGAAAGAATTTACATCTTAACTAAAAAAATAACAACGCATGCCATGCGGGATCATGCGTTGACGCAGGCTTGTTTGAATGGAAGCCAAATCTTACCCATTCAAATTATTTTTGTAAATTTAACAGTGTAATATAGTTGTTTGATTTACTATCAATTTATGTCCTTATATTATATCAAATTTAGTTTGGTAATGTTAAGTTTTTTAAAAAATAATATAAACATATACGCTCGTACCCTGTTAAGCTATATCTATCATTTTCATATTATTATCATGTTTGTGAAAATATCTTACGCTAAATTATTTCTCGTTCCGTCCGTCACTTGTCTTCAGCCTTCGTCCACTGGTCGAGTCTAAATCATTTAGGTAAACTTCTATGAACCTTTTCTAGCTACTTAGAGTTAATTACTCTTTTCATCCCCAAACTATAAGACTTAATCACTTTCTAACGTAAAGACCAATAAAAAATTTAATCATCTGCTAAATCATATTCATACATGCAAGCAATATGATTGAAAAGCTGGGTGGTAGAGGATTTAAATAAACCAAATTTAAAGGATCAAAGGTTTATATATATATATATGTGTGTCTGTGTGAGATTATGTTTTATATTTTAAATAAAAAAATTAATTTTGTTTATTAATTAATCTCCGGGGCCCTGGGCGCACGTGCAGTGCCATTAATATTTTAGCCTAGAGTTAACATGAGTGACGGGCTTGTAGCTCGACACGTACAACAGTGTGATCGATGGACGTTAGCACATAAGAGTAGTCACATACTTCTACCTTCCTAACTTTTAGTTTTTACTTTTTATTTTTTTCTAGAAACTATATCAAGATTTATTTATGTTTTTGTATATTCAATTTGTACTTACAAAACATTTATATTTAGGTGGTGTTTTTTAGGTTAAACTGAAGATAAAGACGAAGATTAAATGTTTCACGTAAACCGAGGTAGCATTAATGTGTGATTAGTTAAATTTTAATTATTATAAACTTGTAAAATGGATGTATATGATATTTTAGAGTAATTTTCATATAAAAAGTTTTGGCAAGAATTATATCAATTAACAATTTTAAAAATATGTTAACGAAAATTGAATAAAATATATATCTTAATCAATTTAGAACGGACCTAGTGCATTTACACGACTATATTCAGTTACAGTATACTAAAATTAGATTTACCACAATTTTTTGTATATTTATCACTTTTTAAAGTTATTTTATTTAAAATAGGTCTTATCTATTGGTGAATAATTCTAAATAGATTATGTTCCTTTGGCTAATACTGAGTTGAGAGAGAGAGACAAGAGAGATGATGCGAGCATATATATGGGGAAATCAATTCATGAAAATTTCAACGTCGTCCAACTTAACTCGAAACAGAAAATGAATATTAAAATAGTTGATCTCGTATACTTTCTCTCGTATTATAAGGTGCTTTAAGGTTCTTTTAAACTCAGAGTTTGATCAAGTCCATAAATAAATATAATAGCATTTTCAACACAAAACAAATTTATTATTAAAATACAATTACTGATACTAATTTAGTGTTTTAGATCGTACTAATTAATTCTTTTTATAAATTTAAACAAACTTAAAAGTATAAGTTTAAATAAAAATAATTAAAGTGATTATAATATGATAGCATCGTCTTGAAAAGTCTGAGTTTTTCCAACAAAAGGAGGAGACGTGACAAACTCCATTTCTAATAATGGTATGAACACTCGTGTTTGAGAAAAACTGGGAACAATCCAGGAAATCAGTCAAAAGGATGACCAAACTGGAAGTCTTAACGTTGCCAGTCTCGTGTCAACCTTGACGGTGTACTCTTCCTAGCATTTTCATGGGAAATGTTTTCATATACACCATAACTAAAAGGGCTCATTTTAAGAAAATCTTGAAAACCAACAAATGCCTTTCAATACAATTTTTATTGAAGAAGAATCTTCAAAATTTGGGAGTATGAATACACTTGCGTTTGGAACAATCTCCTTATTCCCAAACTTACATATACTCCCCGCTCTCTCTCGTCTTGCATGAATAAAGGTGGTTACTTCAGCGCCAATGATGTGAACGTGTCATGTAGGTTTCTTTTTTCAAAAAAAGTAGAGTAGAAAGAAAAATACTGATCACATCAAATATTCAAATATTATTTTAGAATATTAAATATAAACTATTTATAAAACTTATTCATAATCGATGGCTAATTCGTGAGACGAATCTAATGAGTCTAATTACGACATGATTTGACGATGTGATGCTACAGTAAATATTAATAGTTGATTAATTAGACTTAATAGATTCGTCTCGCGAATTATCCTTCAATTCTACGATTATTTTTATAATTAGTTCACGCTTAGTTCTTCAAATTAATATCTAAACATCCAATGTGACAAGGATCCTCCATCCAAACACTCCCTTAGTACTATATACATAGTCTTATATACAATCAATTAAATTAAAGTAAATTTCAAAATGCTACAACTATTTTGTTAAATCTAAACTATCACTTTGCTACAAGTTTAGCTTGTCATTTCAAAAAATTGCAATAATAGAATACAATATTATTAGAAAAATACATCTTTTGGCTGTCTTACAAAATTGGGTCCACCTCATATGTAATACTGTTGTTTTAAGTAAGATACACATTTTATACACACATAGGGACAAAGTTGTAGTTTTATGATAAAATCATGTACTATTGTTGTAGTTTTGTAAAATACAAAGTTAAAGTTGTAGCAAACTGATAGTCTTGATAAAATAGTTATAACTTTTTGAAATTTATTCTAATTAATAACTACAACTTATAATATATGTAAAATCAAAGTGTGTTTGATTCTTCTATGGTGATGAACAATTGGCATCTCTGATTATTGGTTTTGATATTTGGAGATTATTGGCGAAATGGTTTTGGAGATGATTGAATTTTCGACGGTGAACAGTGGTTTTTGTTTCGTGGTCCGGTCGGACCAGGCATATGCTGCCGGCCGACCGAAGGTCTTTATGCGGTCGGAAGCTTGTGCCGCCTGGCCGATCGACCGACTTAGTCCGATTCCAGATCGATTTCTTGTTGGTTTTGGTTTTGGGTAGTTTCTTTGGATATCCGTGATTATTTCGTATTTTTATGTGTATGAATATTATTGTGTGCTAACAATGAGTCAAGTTGAAGATAGCTTGTGCTCGGATATGGTTTATTTGTTTAATTCATGTATAGGTAATCTTTACGCCTTGAGAGAGTATTGCCGGTGATAGATTTGGAGTCAACTTGGAGATAAAGTGACGCCTGAGAGAGATCATGCGAGATACTTAGGCTAGAGATTGATGCACGCGGTTGGTGAAGTTTTCATATGGCATACGATGGAGATATTGTGTGTGTATGGGATGCGGAGTTATTATTTTGGAAGGAGTTCAAAATTATGAGAATTGGAATATGTAATGTTCGTTTCTTGTACGGGAAGATTTCCTAGTAGATTAGGACTTTTTGTATGAGTTGGATTCGTGGCTTTAGGCTGTCTACTTCATGTATAAATAGAGAGAGAAGGTGTGGCTTCTCAGATAAGTTTTAGAGAGAGTTGAGTTGTAAGAAAGTTAGGGTTTCGAGCTTTTTTATTGTCAAATTTTTGTGAAGAGTGCTGTTGTTGCACTTTTTAAACACAGAGAGAAGTAATATATTTTTAATCTACTTTGAGAGTTCTTCAATTTGTGTTTTCTCGGGTGTGGCAATCCAACCGAAGGAATACCTGCGGTTAGACCGACGGCTTCTCACCGGTCAGACCGTTTGAATCACGACGGTCAGACTGGCGCTCGGTTGAAGGTAGATCGGCACATCCAATGGTCAGATCGGAGCTACATCACCGGTCAGACCGGAGGCATACAGGTGGTCAGACCGACGCAGCAACTCCGGTCAGACTGATCTATATCAAAATTTGAGGGTAATTTTTATTTCCGCTAAAAATTTGGTTTTTGGATGTACCAATCATTCATCCCTCTCTGGTTGATTTAGTTTTGGATATTCGATCCTACAATATGTTCTCTACATATTTTATGGAAAGAACCACTGTTTAGTACTAGTTAGTACTCACTGAATATCAAAACTAGCTAAAAATATAATCCAATCACCTTCTAATGCATCCTCTCCATCTTCAACCCTTTTCCTCCCAGCAGAAATTGAGACATTTTCTCTAACAACATGTAAATCCCCACAACCTCAATCTGGTTTGTTAACCACTTTTACTGACAATTAAAACCAGGCAACCAAAATTGAAAGAAAATTAACCTCCTCTCAACCCATCCATCCCAGCCTCGTTCTAATATGTTTGGGATGAAGGTTAGTACGGTCTCACAAAATGAGAAAATCATTAGTATATGGTTAATTTAATTTTAATTATTTTAACCAACTTTTTCTATTTTTACATGAAGGACTTAAATCAAGAAAATATAAGTATAAAACATATGATTGTATGTAAAAAAACGTATGAATGATCGTTTGATTGGAGCATAAAAAACACATAAATCTGATGAAAAAGATATATCGATAGATTTGAAGAAATTTTGCCATGAGGTTAGATCTCTTGCTAAATTTTCTCCAAAATCTATAGATAACAAGCCATTATATATAAATTTTATAGGATTTAAAACACTCCAATTCCTGAATCAAACAGTCATATAGAAAATTAAGAATTTCAATCATTTTTTTTCGATTCAAAGGAACCTAAAATATAATATATCATTTTGTTTCCACCCGCCTGAGGCGCGCAGCTCACCACCGCCTCTCCAACACAACGGTCAGTTGGTCCCCGTAGAGTCCAATCCCCGACAGGTATTAGTACCACCTCCCCCAAAACGGCTACTACTTCCCCCTCTCTCTTCCTCCACCTTCTAGAACCTTCTAGGATGCCGCCGCGGAAGCGCCTCGCCCGCGCGGCCCTGCTCGCCGCCGCCGCCGCCTACCTCGCCTTCCTCCTCCTCTTCGAGCTCCCTCCCTCGACCTATTCTCCTCCTCCACGGGGCCGGACGCGGCGGGGGCGATGCCCACCCACCGCCCCCGCCGCCGGGAGCTCGAGGCCTCCTCGTCGGCTTTCACCTCCCCGTTCTCCCCGTCCACCGCCCCGCCAAGGCCGCCTTCCCTGCGGCGGTGTCACCCGCGCCGGCTTCTGCTGCCGCGGCGCTCCCGATCTTCTCGTCGTTGCTCCTCCTCCCGCGGCCCAACGCGACGGCGACCCCGTTCGACGGGACTGCCGCGGAGGCGTTCGCGGCGGCGAGGCCGCATCTGGAGCACCTCCGTGCGGCGGCGGCGGAGGCTTCGTCGCCGCCGCCGTCGCCGCCGACGTGCCCGACCTCGATCTCGGTGCACGCGGACCGGCTGCCGGTGGACGGGGTGAGGACGGTGGAGCTGCCGTGCGGGCTCGCGGTGGGGTCGCACGTGACGGTGGTGGCGCGGCCCAGGGCGGCACGGCCGGAGTACGACCCCAAGATCGCCGAGCGGAAGTCCGGGCAGGCGCCGCTCATGGTGTCGCAGTTCATGGTCGAGCTGGTCGGGACCAAGGCCGTGGATGGGGAGGCCCCGCCCAGGATACTCCACTTCAACCCCAGGATCCGCGGCGACTACTCCGGCAAGCCGGTCATCGAGATGAACAGCTGCTACCGGATGCAGTGGGGGCAGTCGCAGCGGTGCGAGGGCTACGCCTCCCGCCCCGCCGAGGAGACAGGTGAGTTCGCGGCGGAGATCAAGCTCCCGATTTGTTTTGATTCATTTCATTTTACTAACTTCATTCGATTTGATTTGATTTGATTGGATTCGATTTGCTCCAATCAGATCGTCTGGTGGTGTGATTTCATGATTGCATTCCGTTAGTTTAGAATCGGCAAATTCGAGGAGGATGATCTGGAGTTAGGTGTGAAGGGCGGTTTGTTAGTTAGGAAGATTACAGGCGTCAACTTCAGTGGTCTAATTGCGTGGAATAGCTTTGCTTGGTGGAAATTGGCCAGAAAGGTCCAGACTTTGGCAAGAAATTTCTAGAGAAGGGTTGGCTTGTTTACCAATTTCTGGAGAATATTTTGATAGCGATTGTGTTTGACCTGAAACCGTGTTTGTTGCCTGAATGTCGAGTTTTGACTTGGCAACGTGCTGCGGCGTCGGTGGGAAGTGTTAACGTATTATTCTTCTCTTTTTCTTCCTCAATTAGAGGGAGTTCAACGGATTGATTGCTTAGTTTTGTGTGTAGGACAATTTACTAATCTTATAATAGCCTACATGTCAAATTAGTTGCAAGTAATCTAGTTTAGCAAATATTGTGGGAGCATAGAAGCTTCCAACTTGCAAGCATGTTGGTACGAAGTTATTGTAGGTTTATTTTTTGAACGAGCTCTACCAGAGTTGCAGTGAGCATCTTATAACTGGGTATTCTTTAAGACAAAGCTGGAACAACATTTTTGCAGAAAGTCCAGTTTCTTGTGATTCGGGAGAAAGGCTTCTACTTACAATTAAAGTTTACAGTGAGATCTCTTTTACTTTAAGAGTGTAGCAAATTTGCTTCATGGTGATGTCTTTGGTCTTTCAGTTGATGGCCAACTTAAGTGTGAGAAATGGATTCGTGACGACGACAAGAAGTCTGAGGAATCGAAGATGAAGTGGTGGGTAAAGCGTCTGATTGGTAGGCCAAAGGATGTTCACATCAGTTGGCCATACCCCTTTGCAGAAGGCAAGCTGTTTGTTTTGACTCTAACAGCTGGTTTGGAAGGTTACCATGTCAATGTTGATGGGCGGCATGTCACTTCCTTTCCTTATCGCACTGTAAGTTTGTCTTAAAGCATCATAAAGCTGCAGTTCAGTTGCATGAGCACTTGAGCATCATCCTGAGATCTCCATTGCTAATTTTGCCCAACTGATGGTCTCTGCAGGGTTACACTCTTGAGGACGCAACCGGCTTGTCTCTGAATGGAGACATTGATATTGAATCTATTTTTGCTAGTTCCCTACCGAATTCACATCCTAGTTTTGCCCCAGAGAGATACCTTGAAATGTCTGAACAGTGGAGGGCACCACCACTACCAACTGAGCCTGTTGAGCTTTTTATTGGTATTCTTTCAGCAGCCAGCCATTTTGCTGAGCGGATGGCTGTACGGAAGTCGTGGATGATGTATACAAGGAAATCGACTAATATAGTAGCTCGATTCTTTGTGGCTCTGGTAACTATCGATTGACTTAATGGTTTTACTACTCTTTTGAGCAAATACATACTCTAACCAGTTAAAGCAAATCCACAGAATGGAAAAAAGGAGGTCAATGCAGAGCTGAAAAGAGAAGCAGAGTTCTTTCAAGACATTGTTATAGTGCCTTTCATGGATAGCTATGACCTTGTTGTTTTGAAGACCATTGCTATTGCTGAATATGGGGTAAATGAATAGAACAAGGACTGTTTTGTTATTAGACATATGCTGCTATTCCATCTCACATGCTTCTCTGTGTTCCAATTTATCCATACATGTATTTATTTAATTTGGTCTCTTTATGCAGGTGCGAGTCATACCAGCTAAATATGTCATGAAATGTGATGATGATACATTTGTTAGAATTGACTCAGTACTGGATCAAGTGAAGAAAGTTCGAAGTGATAAGAGCGTATATGTAGGAAGCATGAACTACTTCCACAGGCCACTAAGATCTGGCAAGTGGGCTGTAACTTATGAGGTAAATTGTTCTTTCCATCATTTTAAAGCTACTACTATGCATATCACATAACAAAAATGCAGCTTGAAAGGATATTGCGTTGTGAAACATGCAATGCCCTATTGCCTTGCATTTGTGTTTTCATATGCTTACCAGCCAATCATTAAATATATTCACCAACTAGCACATGTTGTTCTTATTTTCTCTTCTTTTGATGAAATCGTCAGACATGCTTGTCATTGTTCATGTTTCCCCTTTTATATGACTACAAACCATTAGTGGCCCCACTAAATTATATTCAAATGTATACTATCTTCAAATATTTAAAAATCATGTTAGCTTGGCCCTTTGAACAAGGCAAACATGCCGGTGGTTCAAATTGTATGTATCTCATACAAAAGCTGGCGCTCAATCTTCTGCGCTGTCTTTAGCTGTCAGCTTTTAACATAAGAAGTGGACGATAGCTCTTCTTGGCATCATATTGGATAGCTTCTTTTTTTTTTTGCAATAGTAGTATTCTAATGTTGCAATTCTGGTTATTTTCAGGAGTGGCCCGAGGAGGCATACCCAAATTATGCTAATGGACCTGGCTATGTGATTTCAGCGGATGTTGCACGCTACATTGTATCTGAATTCGACAACCAGACACTTCGGGTAAACTTCAGTGTTGGACCTTGTATACAACATACATTCTGCTGTAACTTGAACTAAATTGTAGCGTATTCTTGTTTCAGCTATTTAAGATGGAAGATGTAAACATGGGCATGTGGGTCGAGAAGTTCAACAACACACGTCGGCCAGTCGAATACCGGCACGATGTCAGGTTCTACCAATCTGGCTGCTTCGACGGCTACTTCACGGCTCACTATCAGTCCCCTCAGCACATGATCTGCCTGTGGAGAAAACTCCAGTCCGGGAGCTCACGGTGCTGCAACGTGAGGTGACAATGGCAGCAAAATTCACTGCATTTTGGAGCAAATAGTGACGATGTTAACTCGTAAGCTCAGCTCGCTGTGGGAACACCTGAAAATCATCAGCATTCAGCGACATTGACGGTTCGGAGGAGCGCTCATCTTCTGGACTGGGCCTGATATATGATTCGTTCATTCTTTTGGTCGGTGGCTCCGTTTCAAGCCGCTGATTTCTGACACCTGATCGATGATGTTCTTGGGGATTCTTTCCCTGTTGATATTTATACTCGTCAAATTTATTTGACCTAGGAATTTTTGAGGCTGGTGGTTGTGGTGGCGGCGGTATCTTTTGTGTATAAAAAGGATTTTTCTGAGTTTTTTTGTTTGTACGGTGGACTCCTATTGGCTGACACTTTATCATTACAGTTTTTTATGAGTTAATTTTTAGCTGGGGAGTGTAGTGATCCTTTTGAACAGGCGATACATTAGTGAGGGGGACTTGCTATACATCAAACGTCTAAATATTTTCATGTTTTCAGTCCAATTCTTGTCCATCCGACGTGCATAAAGATTGGTGATGTTTTGTTTGACCCTTTTTCACGGCAGCTAATCGCCGGTTGCATCGCCAGATTGCGTCAACGCCGTGCGCCAGCATTTTTTTCAACTTAAATTCTATGATTTGTTGACCATTGTTGATTTATGATTTGTGTGAGCTAGGTAGTCAAAGGATTTTGGCATTGTTTTTTTCTTTCTGATCTGCAGGGGGGATGGAGCATGTTGCTTCTCGAAATGCTTCTAGATCAAAATTGTGCTATCATTTTGCTTGTTGGCAAATGGAGTTGGGTTTTTTTTTTTGGGTGCAATCCGAAGCATTCATATCAATTATCATACTGCTGAGTCGGTTGAAGGAGCTGAGTTAAAAGAAAGTTAGTCATTGTTTGTTAGATTGAATCATTCATTTTTTTACGTCTACCGGTTCCATCTAATTAGCTTAAAAGAAAGTCATTGAAACATAGAAACATATATACATAATTAACATGTTGTCAATAGAGTTGCATATACAAAGTTAGCTTCTACAAATTCAAAATATGGCCGAGACATCTAATTAGCTTACACATTTAAAATAGTGTTGCATCAGTCAATACCACGATAAAAAAAAAGTATACAGTTATACACATGCTGTCAGCAAACAGGCTCTTAGTTCAAGTGATCAAACTTCGTTCCGTGTAACTAACAACATAATATATGTCCGCACTAACTAATTAGGAAAAATATATTGCTCCTACTACAATTCATTGATGCCTGTCAAAACAATCGAGTCTCCATTGGTTCATGTTAAAACAATATACTCGATAGTAGAAGGATTATAACCTAAACCATGCTATAAATGGATCTTACCAATTAAGTATTTAAGTGCCATTCTTTATCGACTTGAACAACTTTCGCTTTACGATCACCATTCCATTGAGCCTAGAGAAACGGAGGAGATAACCTGTTCCATTTTCAGTAGGCACAAATTTATATCTTTCAGAGACAAACAGATCTAACGGTGGGTCTAGAGGACTATCTCGTTAAAGTAATGAAGCTTCTTTTAACCTTTTTATTAATTTTTAGGTTTATATGCGTTATAAAGATGAGCTGAGAATAAAAGAAGATGATTTCAGTTTTTTCTATGAAATATTTCAGATTCCTTTCAGAGTATCACCATGTTTCTTTTTTTTTTGCTTAAAAACACATCGCCACTATTTGCCATTGCACACGCTCTGCACCTGTGCCTAAAACAGAGAGAATGAAGATCCTGGGAGCTTAGCTAACGAAGTGGTGGAATGTCTGACTTGAACGCAACAGAAAAATCTTCCAACCAACATTGAAAAATGAGTGCCAAATCGTCTTTCTAATCAAGAAAAATATTAGCCTAAATGATCAATCAAAGGTCATTTGGTAAAAGTGATCCTTTCCTCGGTCGTTTTTTATTTGGTATAAATCTAATCATCTTGATTTTTTAGTGGTGTTTACCTTTTCCAAAAGACCGCTTTAAGACTCTCTATGTTCTTTGTTCCTCCTAATATATCCGACAAATCTCCTGCCGTTTGAAGTTTAAAAAAGAACAAATTCACTATGGTCGTTGACCAAAATTTGAGCAGACAACATATTAGAAAATAGAAATTTTTTTCTTTAAACTCATACTTAATATGCGGCTTCACCAAGCGCAGGGTGTCAATGGAAATTAGATTGCATAAATGATCAGAAAATTTGTTCTGTAGCATCTAATATTGTCAACTCAATAAAATGACTTGTACCTTAACACACATTTAGCATGTTATCATTCCAGCAATATGTTCCCTAGCTTAATCATACTACCAGAACAATGGACATATTTTAATTTTTTTTTGTATAGTCGCTGCATCAACAACTTACCTATTTGTGCAGCTTGTGTCAATATATAATAAGAAAAATCAGGCATACAACAGAGAAATAAAACAAGAAAAACTCGAGAAATATTTACCATGCTTGGCTTACAGAGTCAACCAACCCACGTTCAAATATTGAGAACTTAAAATCCATGGACGCATTGGTACGGCTTTTTAAAACATATTATTTAAAAGCCATATAAATAGGAAAAACATAATTGAAATGTCATGTATGGGCAAATCCCTTAGAAATTTAGACACGGGAATCTGGCATATGTTGTATTTAGTTAGTTCATAGGAATATATATATATATATATATATATATATATATATATATAACCATAGGAATTTGATGAAATCAAGAGAGGGAAGAGAGATAAAGATAGAATATGGAAAATAAAAATAAGGTTTGAGCTCATGGTAAAATTTCATATGGATAGCCACCCATAGGAGTTTGACATGCTCAAATCCTTTATTCCAAATGACCCATGTAGGAAAAATTCCTAAAGTTCTGAATCCTTTGAATTTCCTTCGATCAAAAAGGCCCTTACATTGTCATGCTAACATCATAGAACAAAAAGAGGATGGAAGGGATGAGACACGAACCAGGACTCATATTGAAATTAAGCAACTGACAGCAATTAGTATATACTAATTCCGCACCAAAATATAGCAACCTGAACGGATACCAAAATTTACGAACGGAACTGTTATTTTTAGCTTCTTTGGTATTTCCATGGCTTCAGCGTTCCCAACTCTTTTCCAACAGCAGATGAGGGTGATGGAGCTCATTGGGCACGTTCTAAACAGCTAACTAAGCTTAATACTTCTCATTTTTTATTAACACACTTTTCAAACGGTTAAACTATATGTTTTGTGAAAAAAATTATATATAGAAGATGATTTCAAACCAAATAGATCCATGTTTTAAGTTTTTAATAAGTAATACTAAACTTTTTTTAGAAACACAGCACAAACGCATACGCTCGTAACACATACACATCCACTCTACTCTTATGAGCACCTCGGAAAGACTAGACCAACGATTGATGAAGTTGCCACAAACGTCTTGCTATCGACGGGTACATCGTCTACCACTAAAGAATAAATATTTACAAATGTGAGCACCCACCCTTGTCAAGTCCAGTACTTGAATTCGCGTGGGCTGATTTCACCCCAAAAAATCTAACCAATTAAGTTATGCTTACTTCATAAATAATACTTAATTAATTATATACTATTCTTTTTATGTGTAGCTAAAAGAAAACATATCAGGTGAAAACCAGGTTATTGATGCAACCTTAGAAACTTCCCACCAGAAATACACTGTCTTCATCCAATAGACGGGAGAGAAGATTGGTTTTTTTGTGTTTTAATGTCCGCCAGTCGTAGAGAGGTTTGGATGAGTTAAAATAACGAAGCAGGGGTTAAAATAAAAAAAAACAATCCATTGGATGAGAATCGTGTGGATGAGAATCGTGTGGTTCGATGGGGAGTTTCTAATGTTGCACCAATAGTTAGTTTCTATCTTATACGTTTCCAAAAAAATGCACCCGAAGCTAATGCCGGATCCCAACCCATTCTGCTTTTGCCAGATTCCTGGAGCTTAGAGATCATTTGGTAAAACTCATCCCTTGTTCAGAAGCACGGTGTTTCGTCTTTCGAAGGTCGCATCTACTCTCTCCGATTATATATTTAAACAATGACACGATCTTTTAAAATATATGATTGACTATAAATTTTTATTATGATATATATATAATAAAAATAAATATTTACTTTTATTATGATACATTTTAAAACCAATTTATATATGTTATTGATAATTATTAAAGCTTTGTCCAAAACCGGAGGGAGTATTGGTTAAGCGTATGCAAATCGTGTGGTTTCGGTGTGTTTATTGGTTGGATTGAATGTGTCACATTCACTACATACTATTTCTATTTCTAGGCTTACATATGTAGTGAATGCTGCTTAATACTGTTAGTTCGACTCTTGCTTAGTACTACCTCACTTCATAATGTTTGATGCTACGCTTGACCATTAGAATTATTCGAACATTATATGCAAATATATAAAAATATATGTTATGTTTAAAATACCTTAATAATAAAACAAAACATGAGAAAATAATTCATAAACATGCAATTTATTTAAATAGGATGAATGATCAAACTTAATTTAAAAAATCAATAGCGTCAACAATTTAAAAATAGAGAAAGAGAGGTAGTATGTTTGATGAATATACTCCCTACTTAATTCATTTGCTATGTCAAAATACATTTAATTTCTTTATTGTGGCAGCAAGTTGTAACCCTTTCTATTATTTAATAAATCTATTTTGTTTCGCCAAAAAGAAACTCCCATTAATTCTGAGTTGATTCAGAATTCTGTTTGTTGATATCAATTGAATATTTGCATACTTTATTCTCTCGAAAAAAATTTCTTTGCATAGTTTAGCCGAATTTAAGTTCAGTGGAATGGATAATTCAAAAAGGTTCAATGGAAGGGAGTGAAAAATAACGAAGCAGCACGCATGCTATCATATGAGTTGAACTACTCTTCTGAGTTGAGAGTGCATATCACATGGACTGATATGATCAAATGCATGCTACCTGCTGCTAATGACATTTTTAGTGGTACACGTTTAGTTAAGCGCTCATTCTGTTTATGGAATAATACCATTTTTCGTAATATTAATTAATTAGCATCCAATTAAGCACAAAAGAGTAAAATTGTTGAAAACGAAACTCTGGTTTTGTTCTTCTGTTCTTTTTGGTTTTTGGTTTTGATCTGCCTGGTAGGCCTACCATTTCAAGGCCCATTGCACGTGAGGGTTCTGAGCACTTAACTGTGAAGAAAAAAAATGTCCATTTTGCCATGTCCAAGTTGATTTCCGTCCTAACCACGAACCAGGTATAATGCTCTCCTTAATTGTTAAAGTTAAAACCGGTTTATTTTGGTTATTTGATGGTTTTCTGTATTGGTTTTAATTTATATGACAGCGTTGACTTCGTTTTTAAGCTCGATGGCGCAATGATGAGGAGCGGATTGGCTACATCAACAAGGAGGCTAGCCAGCTGCTTAGCTCATGTAGCGGTGGGACGCAAGAGAAAGAGGATGACGCTGACCTCCTCCACCCAGATATGGACTCAGCGGCGTCGTCTGCCACCTCTCCTTCTCGAGCTCCGGCAGATCAGCGCCGTGAGTGAAGAAGAGAGGGAACGAGGAAAAGGATGACATGTGGGCTCACACTAAATTTTTAATTTTCGCTAGGAGATTTACAAGTGATTCTGTTTATTTTTATTTTTTCAGAGATAGAATGTCATGGAGCCGTCATGTCACGTAGACGTCGCGTAGAATAAAATCATCATCATCAAAAATGTCTAAGAAGATAAATTATACTAATTTAATTTTAATAGTTGTGCGAGCCTTTATATCCAATATTTTGGTTGAAGAATGCTAATCAAACTCAACACATATTTGAAGCAGGCAAAAAAAATCCTTTTTTTCAACGGGGAAACTCTCTAATACATTGACAGAACACACGATTTAGTGACATATGAACACATTCTATAACATGCGAATAACCTTCCACAAAACTTGAAATCTGGGCCTTCTTTAGATTGAAGAAATTTTAAAGGATTATTCTAGGAATTAAATCGGACATATTTCATTAATGATTATTAATGTAGTAGTGACATGTTGGTATGTGAGCTGTGGATATAGAACACTTCGTCTTTTCACTAAAAAAACTTAAAAATAACGTGTATGTAGCTGAATGAATGCAGCTATTCATATAAAATTTATGTAAAATTCATGCATTTTAAAGGATTAGAAAATGGAGCTCTCAACTCAAACAGACAATTTTTTTCAAAAGAACAAGAAAAATCAGCGTATGAACAAACTCATGTAAAATTGATGCTCTTAACACAAATTAGACAATCGCAAAAGCAAAACATAAATTAGGTGATCTACTCCGGTCAGGTCAACGCCCCTGATGCCGACGCAAGCAAAGTCCACGAACCAGTTAAAAATCCACAAATTTCACTGCCTCCACGTCAGTAGAAAAAGGAGAAAAAGCTTCGAGTCAACGCCCTTTACCCTGCTTGTTTCCTCCTGTTTCCGCCATGCCGTGGGCTCAAACCGCCGGCGCCGCCCGCGCGAGTCTCAAATCCACCGTTGCCGCGCGCGCGCCACCACCCCGCGGGCGCCGCCGTCTCCGGTTTCACCCCGTATAAATCAGCCAACGCGAGCCGGGAAGCTAGCGGCTAAGCCTGCGTGCGTATTGTAGCTGGAGTGTTCGAAGGAAGTACTGGCCGGCACGGACATGGTGGTGATGGTGATGGCGATGAGGAAGCGGATGCGCGGCGCGCTGCTGGTGCTCGCGCTGCTACTCACCGCCACGGCTGTCGTGCCGCTGCTCCTCCTCGGCGAGGCCGGGGACGACGGCGTGGGTGCCGTCGCCGCTGCGCCGCCGTTCAATGCCTCCCGCGTCAGGGCAGTGTCTTGGAAGCCCAGGATCTTCGTCTATAAGGGGTTCCTCTCCGACGACGAGTGCGACCACCTCGTCAAGCTGGTCAGAACACTTCGATGCAAACCATGGCTGAATCCTATCTATGGCTGCTTGTGATTGAGTGATTGATTGGTGTGTGGATGGAGCAGGGGAAGAGGAAGATGCAGAGGTCGATGGTGGCGGACAACAAGTCCGGCAAGAACGTCATGAGCGAGGTGCGGACGAGCTCCGGCATGTTCCTCGACAAGCGCCAGGTACCACGCCGTCCATGTAATCATTTAACATCCGTAGCATTTCGGGCTAGGCATCTGGACGCCATAAATGCTTATATTTTACAACCGAGGCAATAGTATACTGCCGGTTACTTTTAATTGACAATGATGATATGCGTCGTTCTATATTCATATATGAACATAGTTTGTGGGAAATTAGTATTTCTAGTGGCCACAAATTACCATATTAATCGGGCTACAAACAATTTTTTTTTAAAAAAATGATGAAAAAAAATTAAAATGGTTTTGCACAGCACAATCGCAGCGAAAGTGGACAATGCATTTGTATTGTGGGGAGACAAGTCTGCCGGATTAACAGCTACAGTTGCAGTGAATTGATTTCTACTTAATCTTCACGAGTTACTACTGCTTAAAAGATAGTACTTGAACTGAACAAATAAAGTATTTTTTTGTGCAAAATTCACTGTTCAATGGACCTCATCCTTGCATCTAGGTTCTGACTTGCTGACATCTCTCCTGCACACAGCGGTCCATTTCCCTGCATTTCTTCTCCAACTTTTGTCTCTAAATTCATCCCATCCAATCGCAATTACTGGCAGCTGTTCAGATCACCATGTTCACAAGATCAATGCAATTCCTGTTGCGATGCAATGCCGCAATTACTGAACACATTTAGATCACCATCAGTGATCTGTTGTACTAATACTGAACCCGAGTATCCGGCAACCGGTGAACATACAGGCCGGCGTCAGTTAATGGACCACTGGCTCTCCTCTGAGCAGCAGTTACTAAGGATGCAGAGATCAGTAGCACCCTTCCATCCATCTATTGCTGCAGGAACTGATACTTTATGGCTTAGCTAGCATTAGCAATTGGCACAGTAGGGACCAGATTTGGTAGTAACAGTAGTTAGGTGATTTGGTAATAACAATTGTTTGGAATGCAGTGATTTGTTTTGTTTTGTTGCTTGCTCTTGTCCTTTGCAATGGATTCTGTCATTTTGGTGTGTAATGTAATGGAAATGCGTTTCTTGTTTTGTGAAGGATCCAGTGGTGAGCAGGATTGAAAAAAGAATTGCAGCATGGACCTTTCTTCCTGAAGGTAACTCTTCTGAGCTTCCTCAGATTGTCTCATTGTTTGGTTCTATTGAATGTTTGTTGAAGTAGCAAGGTTTGCCAAGTTAATATTACTACTATTTTTTTTTCATCAGAAAATGCTGAGAACATTCAGATACTCCGGTACGAGCATGGGCAGAAGTACGAGCCGCACTTTGATTATTTCCATGACAAGGTCAATCAAGCACTGGGAGGCCACCGTTACGCGACGGTGCTCATGTATTTGTCCACCGTCGAGAAGGGTGGCGAGACTGTGTTCCCCAACGCCGAGGTACATTTCAAATCTCACGTTCTTCAGGTTTCCAAATCCACATGATGTATGAATTTTTGTAACACTGCTGGTGCTAATCAATTTAGGGGTGGGAAAATCAGCCCAAGGATGACACTTTCTCTGAATGTGCACAAAAAGGATTGGCAGGTAATGGTTACCTTTTGAATTGTTTTAAATGCGACACCTCTCTAGGCTCTAGTTTCTCTTCACGAACTGAAACATAACACAGTTGGAACATAACCAGGTTAGTTTAATTGCAGTGAAACCAGTTAAAGGCGACGCGGTGCTCTTCTTTAGTCTTCATATCGATGGCGTACCAGACCCGCTCAGCCTCCATGGGAGCTGCCCGGTGATAGAAGGTGAAAAATGGTCTGCACCAAAGTGGATCCGTATCAGGTCCTTCGAGCATCCTCCTGTCTCAAAGGTGACCAAAGGGTGCTCCGACAATAGTGCACGTTGCGCGAAATGGGCTGAAGCTGGAGAATGTGAGAAGAACCCAGTATACATGGTAGGCACCGAGGGTTTGCCTGGCAATTGTCGGAAGAGTTGTGGCGTCTGTGATTCCTAGGATGTGTTGTGTGTTTTTTTTTCTTTCTAAATCCGATGTTTGTGTCACTTGATGAACACTTGATCTGTACATACTTAGAGCATTTTCAGATGAAATAGGTAGCATTTGAATTTTCAGACAGTGAACAGTAGCAATGTAGCATATTGTTTCTTCAAAAACAACGGCAAAATTACATCCTTTGCACATGGTTTTGAAATCTCCTGCTCACTGCAAGTGGAGGTGAAGACTGTGAAGTAAGTTTTTTGGGTATTTACTGATGTAGAAATGGAATCTGTCCTTCTGGCAGCAATGCTACTGCCTGTTCCACTTTAATTTTGTTGGCTTGCATAACAGTGGATTTCAGTACAGCAGTGTGTCAGGCTGTCTCAAAAATAACAAACTCCTTTGGCCCTTTCCACAATATAGAAGTTCTATGGTCTTTATCTCCTGCATCACCCTGGCTTTTAGTCAAGGAAACTTTGTTTGTTGCTACCTCAAAACATGTTTTTTAATCCACAGAGAACAAGTTTAGACCCCTAACAAAAGTTTTGTTCTATTGCATGCAAAAAATCGTCGAATTTGCGTACATTTTCATCAGTATACTGAAAATGTCCTTGCAAGGATCCATGTAGGGCTTATGAGAACAGTGTGATCCACATAGTCACAATCTAATAATAAGGACAATGACATATCACCTGAAAGTGGTAGATGTGTGTATTTCTTCAGGAAGGATCTGCTTTTGGACCTTGCTTTACCAGAGCAATCTCTCATGTGTCATGCCTCCTCCTAGATTTACTCAAACTTTAACCTAAACACTTTTTGTGTAAACTAAATTATCCTCTTAACTTGGTTTTGCTCCAAGGGTGACTAAGTAATCCCTGATGGATCAGACAGCATTTTTGGTTTGCCATCTTAAACTCCAATTGATTCTTTTTACCAATCAAGATCTAAGAGAGAAAAATGAAAGGGAAGAAGGAAAACAACATAACTCAAAAAGCAAAGGACAAAAGCAAGCATGGCCTCACCTCCTTTGATTTCTACCATGCCTCTTCATTAGCTAGGCCCTTCAAAAGCACATCAGAACCAGCAGCTCAAGGAAGAAAGAAGCTGAGAAGAAAACCAGAACCAAGAAACACATACCACTTCCTCCACAACAATATAATGTGCTGAGACAAGAGAGAAGAAGCCTCACATATGAGATGCTCATAGAGGGGTGGTGGTGACAATAACCCAAGATATAGAAATTAGGGTATTATGAGCAAGCTTGCAAGGTCGACGAGGCAGGTATCGGCGACAACATTGGCCATCCTATTTGGAGGCCTCATTTTGGTGTCATTGCTGGTGGAGACAAGCGCGAAACCGCCATCTCCGGTGAGTAGTGTTCTTGGGGTAGGAGGTAGAAGGATGATGATCAATGGAGGATTGGCACACAGTCACAGGAGCTTGGAAGATTTCAATGCTGGTGATGCTTTCAGCAGCATGAAGAGGAGGGTGCCAAATGGACCAGATCCAATCCACAACAGGTAACTTTTACAGCATGCAAACATGAGATGCACTGCTCTTTTTCTTGTTCCTCTTCCCCTTTTTTCTGTTTCAGTTTCACCAAATTTAGTCAGAATGTTAGCTTGAGATTTGTCAACTACAAGTTTTATTGTTAATGGCCTTTTAACTAACCTTCCATGGATCTCTGGAAATTCTTATTGATAATAAAAGATTAATATAGCAGAAAAGAATTGTCTATGCCTAATCGTGTTATCTGAGGTGCAGTCTTGTTCAAGAACACCTTAAGTTTTATACTGAATCTTTCTATCCCCACTTCAGTCTAATTTAAAGAACATATATGTTTTAAATTATGTTCATGCTTTTTGTTTCATCTTGCTGAGTATAAATTGGTTTGGCTTTTGAAATCTCTATTTGTTTAATATAAAATGAACTATATCTATGCCATTCCATAATATGACTTCTTTATGGAATTAAGCTTGCTTGCCATATAGAAATTTAATACTGTACAAGTTTGAAAGGCATGACTTAAAATTTGATTGCATAATGAAAACAATATATAAGATGGTCACACTATTTGTATTCAGCACACAAACAGTTGCTCATGATGATAGTATGCTAACCTTTTTAATAAAGGAAAACAATTACTCCACCCGATGAACACCCTGCATGAACCTTATCATATCTGAAATGATTAGCCAACATGCATCTGGCACCCTTAACGAACTAATACTCATCAATCAAAAACCACAATGATCAAATATATGTGTTTCACCTTGAACATTACACTTACAGGCTTTCAATTCATTCCTTACTCCCCTCTGATATATCTTCTAATGGTCTTCTCTCTGCATTCTTCAGAGGAACTGGAGAATCAGGAAGATCACCAGGCCGAGCGTAGGCTGCACGCGCCCCGACGGATGGAAGCTTCCGAAGCGCTTCTGTGGATTAGATCATTGTGTTGCAAGAAAGGGAGGGAAAAACAGGAGCTGTGCATTTGTGGTGGGTCTCTTGCAGGATGCTGGTGTAACTAGGGGAAGGTGGCCTATGCTGTTCTAAGCACTGGTATTTAAGACAATTTTAGGCATATAAACTTTTAGCTTTTTGAAAAACAAAAGCTATCCTACTGATTGGGTTTTTAAAGAGAGCAACATCAAGCTTCCATCTCACAAAATTCAGGCATCAAAGGTTCTTGGCAAAGGGATATGGGAAACAGCTCCTTTTCTTTCTGTAGTGACTGCACATGTTTGTAGGAGATCTCTGTTTGTAGTAGTGCTGATTCTTTTTCTTTTAAGTCTCATATTTGTTGTATTGATTAGAAAAGCACATTGCAAGTTTGCTATAGAGGAACAGGTAAAGATAAGATGAGCAATAATTTCCTGGCTTTGTTTCTTATCTTGTGATGAGATGTGAAATCCATTGTAGTTTGTGCCCTAGCACCAAAGCAAAGTAGACCCACTTACTAAAGATGCTTTTGATTTGCCAATTAGCATGCTCCACCTGCAAATAGCATTATCACTTGAAAGCAACTGGAGAATTGTCTGCACAATATACAAAAAAGATTATAAAATTTGGTATATTTCAATTTACATTACATAATTTCTGGTTGATTCCCTTAAAATTTTATTTTCAAGGTTCATCTCCTTCTTATTTTTAATATCCACATTTTCAATTTCTTGTTTTCTGCATCAAACACTTCCATCAAATTTACTGTGGTAAAAACAGCAAGAAGCATTGGTAGAGGCCAAGATGCCAAGCTAAAGAAGAGAAAAGAACATCCAAGCTGCCAAAGCAACCATGGATTCTTTCCAATGCACATATGCTTTTTCTTTCCCTTCCTCTGTTCTCTCTCTTCTTTTCTTGCAAGAGTGTAGCTTTGAACAGCCAAAGTTGCACCCTGAATGTGGCCTAAAAGCAAAGCTTGTGTGACAGTGTGAGGAAGACTGATAAGAAACTCTGTCCTGGGTTAAAAGATGAACCTTCTTCTTCTTATTGGAGCTAATCTATTCTTTTCTTGACCAGTCTTCTTGTGTACTGCATCTGGGAGAACAAGATGTGTACCAAGTGCCTTTCTCTGTATCAGATGCAGAATAAAGTGGGGACAAAAGTGTGTGCAGTTTGTACTGCATTTTACAGCCAGCTTAGGGAAAGTTTAGTTACTATCTTGATCCAATCACTTACTATCCTTGGATCCAAGAAATAGTGGGGATTTTCAGAATTTTTGGGGGAGTTGATGAATCTACTCAAAATTGGAAAACAATAAAACCAAGCAGGTACCCAAGGCTATTAAACATTCTTTCTAAGAAAAGAAAGACTGCATTTCATCCCATATTTATTGTATTTTAGTTTTCACCATAAGGGCTTTCATACATTTGAACTAAATTTTGCGAAAATCCTGTAAAATTCTTACGTTTTATAAAGAAACCTTAAATTTCACTACAACCATGTCCAAATCTCCCCGAACATCACAAACCATGTACTCACATGTCCCTTACACAAATCTTGGTGTTTCATCCTCCCTGACAAGACTGAGATCCTTATTGGCACAACACATGTTCTTTTCAGCTAACTCATTAGATTATTTTGTTCCACATCTCTAAAAATATGGTTTCTTAAAAAAAACTTTATTCTATTGTAGTGCTTATATCCATTCTTCTAAGCTATATGTATGTTAAGTTTATTTATCAAAATATGTAATCTATATCTTTAATTATGTAGGTAATTCACTTCATTAACCCGATCAGTAATCTGTTTTCTTTCTTTTCAGCACAGACCCCACCTGTCAATAAAAAATATCACAAGAATATCATTTTCCTGTGCAAAGAGTGGCTATGGCTACTGCGTCATCGCGTGAATGCCAAAAAGAAAAAGAAAAAAAGAAAAAAAATAAAGGAAAGGTGAAGCCCGTGAGTGAACCAGTACTATGCCTTTTGACCTGGATACCAACGACGGCAGGTGACAACTAATTTCACATGGCTTTTAATTTGCTGGTACTCCTACCCCGGAGGATCAGATGTTAGAAACAAAATTTCGTGTAGAATTCAGTTAGTTTGATTACATTGCGTTGATTTGCGGTTAATCCAAGAAATTAACATTTAGCTCATTTAAACTAACGAGATGGGTTAATTTTCACCTTTACATATGTGCGATCATCTCAACATTTTTTGCTCTATTGTTTTTCTTCAAACGTTAAAAAAAATTACACGTTAGTATATGAAAAAAGTAAAGTTTAGATAAAAAAACGGCAGGAGTGTTACTCTAGTGCAATTGATGGGTTTTTTTTTTGTTGGTTGTGGATGGAAAAGCTAACTAATAACAGAGCGGAATGCTAAATTCTCCCCCTATTTTTGTGTGTGTTGGTGATTGTATTTCTAGATCTTTATATGTTTGCAAATAGAATTTTGCAACTTGCCAGCAAATTGGCGATGATATTAACTAAATTTACTCTTCCTGCAGTGAATCATAGATCTATCAGCCAATATTTTTTTATAAAAGAAAAACAGCTATCATTTTGTGGGAGGCCAGATGCACAACACATCTCAAAATACTACTAACTCTTTGACAAACATCTACCCATTCGTTTTATTCAAATTTTATGTAAATATAAAAAAATAAGTTATACTTAAAAAACATTTAATGATAAATCAAGTCACATTAAAATAAATAACAACTAAAGACGAATGATCAAACGTATCTAAAAAAAGTCAACTACGTGGTATATTAAAAACGAAAAAAGCATTTCAGATACTATTGACATTAATAAATGACACGATATTTCTTTAAAAAAATAATTACAGTACGTTATAATTCACACAAGCAAATGCCTACGTACAGCTGTGATACCCAAACCAAATTTTGAAATCTTGTTTCACAATTTCCTAATTGCAGGTTAATTTACCAACGTGTCCTGAGAGGAAACACCTTTGGCCGCAAAAATTCGAATTTGTATGAATTTAGACACTGTACCTGTTTGAATTCAGTGAAAATACGTTCAAATCTCACAAACAGCCTGATTTTTTTTCTTTGAGTCTATGTTACGGGACGCGTTCGTTGGTTTCTGTTTTTTTAGCTTGTGTTAGAAGACATATTCGTGAAAACGTGAATATGATATTGAATGTGTAGAGATGTGGGTGCGTATGTTTTTCCCTCTCCTATAATTGAAAAGAAGTTGAAATTTGAACTAGTTTATCACGCAATAACTTCCATGTCCATGGATCGATCTCATCTACCTCTTCCCCTCCGATTTATTGCAACGCCATGTCGCCATGGCAGCAGCAACCACTTGCTCCCGCCATTAAATCGCTTCCTCCATCGTCTCTCCCACCCGTCCCCCTCCTCCTCTCCCCTTTTAACCCCCCTCGCCTCCCGTTCCATCGTCCCACCACCATCGATCTCTCGCCGGAGTTGAGAGAGACAGACAGAGAGAGAGAGAGAGAGAGAGAGAGAGAGAGAGAGAGAGAGAGAGAGAGATCAGAGGTTGGCAATGGCGCGCGTGGCGGTTGTCCTCCTGCTCTGCCTCGCCGTTGTGGCGGTGGCGGCGGCGGCGAGGAGCATGCCTGACGACTGCGGCGACACCGTGGCCGCCGCGGCCGGGAGACGCGAGGGCGGCAATGCCGCCGCCGGCGTGGGGGAAGCCAAGACGGCGTTCGGCGGGAGCGACGGCCGCGGGGGCCTCTTCGGCGGGTACACCGGCCCGCTCGGCGGGGGCGCCGCGGGGTTCGGCCCGTTTGGCGGGTTCGGCGCCGGCGGCGGGCCGTTCGGCGGGTTCGGTGGCGGCGTTGGGCTCGGCGGCGGAGGAGGAGGAGGCGGCGGCGGCGGCGGCTTCCCGTGAGGTGGCTGTGGACGTCGACACGATGACACGTAGGACGTGTGTGCATGCATGCGTAGTAGTGCAATTTGATTCCACGTGTATAACCTTGTGTGTTAATTGTGCCACGTCAGATATGTATAATGTACGGTGAGATGTATCGTACGCTGGAATTTGTACGGCTGTCGTTGATTAGGGATGTCTCGTGTGTGCAAGCGTATTTGGTTATAAATTACTCCCTTTGATTTTTAATATATTTAATATATGATATTGTTAATATTTTAATGAAGAATGTCTCATGTGTGTATTTGTTATAAATTACTCTTTCATTTTTAATATATGACGTTGTCAATATTGTAATGTATCATTTCATCCTCTGTTTTATTTAATAATTTATATAAAATATTATTTATTTTATTGTAATTTTTTATCTTTAATAAAATATAACTTATATTTTATATATTTATACTAAAATTTTAAATAAAATGAGCTAAATATTATGAAAAAACCAATGATATCATGTACAGAAAATGAGATAGTAATTAATTAAGCCAGGGCTATCTTCACACATAAGTGCATATACAACGGTGTTTGTTAACGGGTGCTTATTAACGGGCACTGTCCATTATCATGCAAATAAATTTGATAATAAAATAGAGAGGAAAGAAGAGAAGATCATTGCTACGTATGATAACAACGGCTGTTGACTCTTGGCATTTCTTAAATGAATTATTTTGATATGTTAAGAGATTTTGTTATCTCGATTATTATAAAAGAACAGTCGTATGTATTAACTAAGAGCATATATCAGACTTTAGCTTTGTACATATCCTGATGTGTTTGTGTTTGTTCAGTCGTTTTGTGTTGTAATTTGCTAAATCTTAAAACTCTTTAGGAGTGGTATAATTTAGACGCATGTGGCTGACGGTTTGGGCCCACCCGTCAGCTAGTTGAAGGGCTGACGATTGGCCCCGCCCGACAGCCAGTGGCAAGGACAGTTACAACCTCTGAAGACTGACAAGCTGGACCAATTGAATATTGACACGTAAGAGGATGCAGCCCAAGTCATATACCCACGGAGAATACTCCTCTAACATTTTGATTTTTTTTCTAATCAAAACTTTTAATATAAAATGGAGATGGTATATAGCATGACCTGTATTCCACATTTAACTTTGGAATTTCTAAATTTACCACTAAAAACTCAGATTGCATGTACGTCACATCAATGTATAAAATTTAAAACCAGCATCGTGTATGACATATTAGCATGTCTTTTGTATTTTGGGCGACAGATTTGATATGTCTTTGAACGAGAGATTTTGATATTTTGATACTTCATAAAGTGGGTTTTGATTATTTGACATACAACAGCAGACAGAGAGAAAATGAAGATAGCCTAAATTGATATATCCTCACGGAATTAATTATTATATTCTTGTATAGGTTCGTCTCGTAGTGCTACATGTATTTTTCTTTAATTTCTCCCTCTCATAGATGCTACCTTTTCCTTTCACTAAAAACAAAAGAAAAAAGTAACATTATAATATCTCCTCAAATTATTTCTTCTTTGGAGGAGACTATCAATTACTACTGCCTCAGTTAATTGCTCTCAGCTTGGAGCTTAACTCTGAGCATATGTTGAGGTATTGAAGCTGTGGTCCAGAAAGCCTCTTCAGATCCATCAGGTAATTACCTTCCCCTTCTGACTTGTAAAGCTTCAAGAAAACAAGAGGTCAAATTTTATTATGGGTAGATAAACCATGAACACAAATTGAAGATGATGCATGCCTAGAAGACAAGTTTCAGTATGTTCCATTCCATGGATTTTCAAATAAATTTTATGTGTATATACTTCTTTATTTTCATATACAGTGTAATAGGCACCTTCTTTCTCTCTTTTCCCCTACCAAACCCAAGCCGTCAGAACCGGTCGCTTCGAGCCAGGGTTCAATGTTGCAGGAACTTCAAAATTTTCAGAGGGATTCAAAGATCTGAAATTTCAAGTTTTTTTTTTTTGGAAATTTACATCTAGAAAACTAGAAAATTGGGGGGAAATTTAAATGTAAAATGAATTTATTGTAATTTCCTATGGGGGGACCAAAACAATGGAAATTCTAAACTGAAATATTTTTTTAACAGGAGATGATACGGTAGTGTTTTTTATTAAATAAAACGAGAGTAAATGCAGTTCTATGACAAAAAGAAAAGGAAAAGACAAAATTATGGTAAGATATGGTAAGCTTGCAAAACGCTAAACTGAAATATTAAACCCTTCAATCTATTCAATCTAGAGGATGTCGGATCCAACTTGCGCCGTGAGAGGTGGTCCACTTTATTTTTTTACTAAATGAAGTAAATATTATTTTAAAATATCTAAAGCTTATTTTTTAATTTATTTAATCGAACTAAAGTGAGCCAAATATTACTCCGTGGCTCAGCCCTCGCATATCTTCTCTGCCATGATGACGAGGTAACCCCCAATAACTAACTGTTAGAGGGAGTTACGAATCACTAAATGTTTGGAGAACAGTTAGATATTAGCCATCCTAATCATTGAGCAAAATTCTTGCGGTTTAAATAAAGAAGTACTCGCTTGTTCGTTTTATATCCGTTGCATATTATAAAATACTTTGATTTTAATATAAATTAAAATTTTTTAACTTTGATCAATTTTGTCGGAAAATATAACAACATCATAATACCAAATTAATTTTATTAAATCTAGCATCAAAAATATATTTTAATAAGTATATTTTAACAGTATGCTTGTTTTGTGTTAAAATATTATTATGTTTTTTACAAATTTAATTAAATTTAAATAAATTTGACTTAGAGAAAAATAAAAATGTTCTACGAGAAAAATAAGCAATTTTTAAGGAGAGCAACAGTCTACGGGAATGTATGAGTGATGCAGTTGAGGTGAGAAAGATACCTGTATTTCAAAGAACACAGCCGCAGATAAGCTCTCGAGAACAGCATCATCGACGACGGGAGCTTCACCTCCATGGTCAGCCTCACCTCTGCCGCTGCCACCACCGGCGGCGGCGGCAGCCGCAGCAGAGGAGGAAGAAGAGGGCGCGTCGGTGGCAGCGAGGTAGCTGCGGATGATGCGGCGTACGCCGGCGCCGGAGACTGCGCCGGTGAAGCGTGCGCAGAGCAGCTTGCCGTAGCGGCCACGGTCGTCGTCGTGCACGTAGACGACGCCGATCTCGCGCAGCGCCGCCGCGATGATGCGCATGGCCTCGCGGGGGCACTCGTGGAACTCCACCCCTCCGAGTGCCCATCCGTTGTTGCGTCCGTCTTCTCCGGCGACGGCGACAGCGACCGGCTGCTCTCCTGTAGCACTGCTGCCTGTTGCTCCTGCTTCTCTCTGTCCAAAACAAATAGGTTCAGTATAATAATGCAGGATGATGATTCAGTATTACCCCGTCTTAAAAAAACTTATTTTTCTATAAACGTGGATTAAAAATTAAGTATTTTTGAGACGAAGACAATATAATATTAGATAAAGAAATTTTTTTCATCACAAATACATGTTGTAGTAGAAATGTGTGAAGAAATTTCTTAAATCATTGTCGTGCAAACAAAATATATGTTATAATCTCTAACATTAACTAATTGAAAATCAGTATGTTCTATAGAAATAAATTGGTTTATATGCATACCGACACCATGGTGGTACTCTGTACAGCTTCTTGAAAGACGTCAATTGTCCAGAGATAACGAGTCGGGGCATCGAACTTCTTACTGAGGATCAGGTTGTAGGCGACCGTCGCCTACAAACAAATCCATACATGCATATTTTTGAAGCACAAGTGAATTGCATCGATCCATCTGTATATATGCATTGGTACCATCGTGTCATTACCCTTTCTATGTACTGACATCCTCTCATAGCTGCTACACTACATACCTCGTTTTCGACTCCGTTTTCGAGTGATTCAACCAAATGCCTCCTGTTAAAGCCGTGGCCGACCACCTTCTTGACAGTCTCGTCGTCAATCTAGCAAAAGATATAAACACAATTAATCAAACAAATGCATAATCTATACTTCTTTTTACTTTTTAAGTGACGATGGTTATGTCATCATCCGCACTACCAACTCTCACATTTTTTTATAAGAGAAAGTAATATATAAGGTTATACATATCAACTGTTTTTTAACAACTTTTTTTTAAAAAAAATATTAGTGTAAGGCTAAAATGATCAACAGGTGATTAATAACTATTTACAATAATTAAAAGATAATAATAACATGTTAATGATGATTTTTTAATTAAAATTTCGTTGTAACGCCCGAATAACATGCTAATCAATCGAAATTAAGCATCCAAATAGCACATAATTAATCAAAAGTAAGTGCATATGATTTGTGAAAAAATAACAGTTGATTAAGCACACTTGCCCTGGTGATCTGTGTGCGAGCGTTGAGAGGAGGCATTGCGAGGTAGCGAGGGATGGAGCACTGGAGCCAACGGTGCGTCCTGACCTCGGTGATGGTGAGGCGCTTGTCAGGCCTCACGATCAGCATGTTGGAAATCAGATCCCTCGCGTCGTCAGGCACGTATGGTGGGATACTGAACTCTGCTCTCTGCAATATGAAGAGAAAATAAAAAACAGATCAGCTTCTCTCATTCTCATCAGAATTTTCAGTTTTGACCACTGGTAACTTCTTCCATTTGCTTGTATACAGTTGTTCAGCTGAATAATAATATATTTTTGCCATATGCTTTACAGTATAACTTCTTTTATTTGCTGGTCTAGAGTCATTCAGCTGAATATTATATATATATATATATATATATATATATATATATTGTCAGATGCTTTACAATTGGTGTTTTATAACTTCTTTTATTTGCTGGTCTACAGTCGTTCAGTCGAATAATATACTTTGTCAGTTGTTTTACACTTGAAATTTTAGGATCCATGCAGTCGAACTTTTAATTCATATAACTTCTTCTGCGCTGTTTATATAAGAATCATTTTTTTGTTAATATTAACGCGGTTAATAAGATATTGTTACCATTTCAAATTTGACTATTAATAACTTCTTTCATTTGCTGGTCTATAGTCATTCAGTTGAATAATCTATTTGATGTTTTAGTATCCATGCTGTTGAACTTCTAATAATTCAGATAACTTCATCTATGCTCTCTATATAAGACATTGTTTTTGTTAATAGTAACATTATAGAAAATACTATTGCGCAGAGAAAATGTTTCTGCTTAGATAACAAAACTAGTATTTTATTTATCTCTAACATTAATTCAGATAACTTCATCTAGCATTAAAACATCTTTTTGTTAATATTATCTCGGTTAATAAGATATAGTTACCATTGTGGTTAGAATCGAAGATGTAATTTCCTACCTTGATGATCCTGTGCAGCTCTGAGACATCGGCGCTGTCAAAGGGCAAGCGTCCACAGAAGAGGATGTAGAGGATAACTCCACAGCTCCAAACATCCACAGGTGGACCAACATATTTTCTACCCGCGAGTAGCTACAATACAAATTTACAATAAACAAGATAAACATCCCACATATGAGTTTCATTACATTCCCCAAGTTACTATATGATCTAAAGGCGCGTAAGACATTTAATTTTAACACATACTCTCTCCATTCTTTTTTGTTTGACATTGGTTTGCCTAAAATTAAACTCACCAACATCAAACATTTAGGAAAGGAGGTAGTATGTTTCTTCTAATTACTAAGCATATTGGTATTGAACTACTCCCTCCTATCCGTTTCAAAATATAGCATTATTTTTATGTATTTTGGAACGGTGAGGAGTATTTCATATGAGAAAAAATATGTGTGAATATGTTGCTGACCTCTGGAGCGGCGTATTCTCGGCTTCCGCATGACGCGCTGAGCACCTTGTTGTGCCTGAAGAACTTGCTGAAGCCAAAGTCGACGATCTTGACATTCATCTCTGAATCCATCAGGATGTTCTCCAGTTTCAGGTCACGGTGGACGACCATGTTGTGGTGGCAGTATTCGGCGCCTGATATAATCTGCCTCCATCGATTTGACCAATTAAAAAAATGCATTGGTTGTTGCATCAAGTTAACAACATTTCATTAAAATGTTTATGTCATCTGAGTTTTTTCTCCATTTTGTCAGAATAATCTTTTTCAAAGTTTGGAACATAGAAATCGGCTTTCATCAAACCATAAAAGAACTTGTAGACTAACACTCTTGTTGCTTAGATCATTGCGGAAATTTCAGTCCAAAATGGGGAGCAACAAATCGATGAAAAATGCAGAGTTTTTTTTTTAACTATGAACTTCTGAAGCTGAAGAAAACAGAGTTTTCACCTGCCGGAAGATCCTGCGAGCCTCGTCTTCGCGGAGGCGGCCGAGCTGAGTGACGTAATCGTACAGCTGCCCCTGCGACGCGAGCTCCATCACGATGTACACGTGCTCACCGTCGCCGCCGGTTATGGCCTCGTGGAACCGTACGATGTGCGGGTGGCTCAGCAGCCTCATCACGGCGATCTCCCTCTCCACTGTCGCCGCCGCCGCCGCCGCCGATCGAAAAATCCAGGAAAGAATCAAGATGAGAAGGATCGCTCGACGACGATCGAAGAAGAAGAAGAAGAAGAAGAGGGTGATCGGAGGAAGGGGATGATATGCGTGCTTGCCTTTGCGGATGGGGATGCCGTTGGCGAGAAGCCCGGCGAGGTTGAGGATCTTGACGGCGACGCTGTGGCCGGTCCGGTGGTGGCGACCCTCCCACACCTGCGCGAAGCTCCCCCGCCCCCTCACCCGCACCAGCTCGTACCGCTCGAGCAGCTCCCTGTGCTGCTGCTGCTGCTGCATCGCCGACGCCGTCGCAGCCGCGACTCCGCCGCCGCGGCGCCGCCACCCTCTCCCTCCTCCTCCCGCCGCCGCCGCCGCCGCCCTGCATCCTCGTGGCGATCGCCTCACTGAACGTGTGTCTACTGCCACTCTAGCTAGAGTAGTAATTAGTATCTGAAACTATGACTAGGTTAAGCTAGTACTAGTAGTATTAGTATTATGTATGCATTAGTAGGTTAATTAGGTAGTGCTAATTGCGAGATTATGAACGAGATTATATTCCAAGTACGTAGCATCACCGTAGCGTCTAAATTATGTGCATTGGGATCACCGGAAGAAGAATCTGTTCGAGACAACGGTGAAATCGATCAACAAGGTTAGGTAATTAAAATTAAAATTAATCTTGCCACGTAAGAAAACGACAGAGTATGAGGCAGTGAAAAAAAAACACCCCTGCTCACTAGGCTGGGGAGCAGGAGACTGCATAAAGCCAAACAGGCAAATACGTATATCTTTCGACATCACGGAACCAGTAGTTTTCATGTCGGTAATATTGTGAGGGCGAGGGTCCTCTGTACTATTGTATAATGCTTATTGAAACGTGGGTTTTATAGACTCTCGAGCCTATATATATATATATATATATATATATATATATATATATATATATATATAGTGAGCAGTATGTGTTTTTTTATTTTTTATTAGCAACTGTGTTCATGCGTTGTAACGGCTGAAGTCGAAGCGCAGCTCGGATGAGAACGGGAGGAGGGCGCAGCACGGCGCGGGAGCTTTGAGTGGCGACGAGAGGAGGGCGCAGGCGCGGCGCGGGGCGTGATGCGGATGGGGACGGACGGGGAGGGCGAAGGTCTTTTTTTTTATCTCTCTCTTTCTTTTCAGTATTAGAACTACGGGTTAATTTTATAAACACTTAAGAGATTTTCTGCAAAATAGTTGGGCGAACAAAAATTTATAGATAGTTAGTTATAGATTGTATTGTAAGACATGTTTTATCTTATTCGTTCATGACATTTACGTCGACCCCAAATAAACTCAGTAATCTATCTATTAACTTATTAAACTAATAAAAAAACTTCATGTTTGCTCTCATGGACTAGAATTTTCATATTAATCAGAGAAAAAGAAATAATAAAGTTTATATATAAACAATTTAAAAATAGCTAAAATTCATAATTCAAAAACAAGGAATTGTTGAAAAAGGAGATTATAGTCCATATAAGTATATAATTTAGAGCTAATTGAAATTCGAAATTAAAAAAAATAAAAGTAGAGGTTCGAGTCCATATATAAATACAATTCAGAAATAACTAAAATTCAAAATAAAAAATAAAAAATATTGAAAGAAGAGTCTAGAGTCCATATAGGAATACAATCTACAAATAACTAAAATTTAAAATTAAAAAATAAAGAATATTGAAAGATGAGTTTAGAGTCCATATAAAAATATAATTATAAATAATGAAAATTTAAAATTTAAAATAAGGAATATTAAAAGTAGAGTCTAAGAGTCCATACAGAAATTTATAACTAACTAAAAGTCAGAATTTTAAAAAAGAAAATTCCTTGTTCATGTATTAAAAAGCAATAGTCTAAACATTGTCTTGAAATGAAATATATTATTGTAGTTACCTTAGGCCAATTATCATATCATTATCTATTATTGATAAGTCTTTTAGTGTAATCTTATTTATTATATATTTTGTTCCATTGATGTATAATTGATTGTGAATCTTCTTCACATGATGTATTTCTGTCTTATTATTATTAATTGTATGACTATTTGAGAATATATTATGAAGTATTTATCGTGAATAATATTCTTTATACACCCACCCTGTGTCTCATGAAACATTCAGACTTTCAATTCCATCCAGCTTAGTTTTTTCTCTCTTTTTGCAGGTACCATCTGTATATACTTCGAATCTGCATCACAAATTCACAATAGATATATTCACATAGCATATGTGTGTGTGTGTGTTACAGGTGCAAGCATATATGGCCGGGCCGTGGTATCATCGATGGTTGAAATTGACGTTTTAAGCACCCATTTCTACCTTAGAGTTGTTTATAGTACTGCAAGCTGTTAAAACTCTGTCAGTATACATAAATACCTAACTAGATCATTATACATATGTAAAAAAAAATTGGTAGATGCCCGCTGTTTAATAAGGAAATCTCAAACATGGATGCTACAACTCTTCTACGCAATTGATCCTCCGTAACTAGAATATATACTGCTATTTTTTTCTTTTTACGAAAGCCACATCATCTTAGTTATTTAGCAGATCTTCAGGTGGTTGACACACGATGTGGTTTAGAAGAGTGGTTTAGGTATATATACTAGCATCCCTAATATATTTAAACTGAGGCTACAAAGCCAACAATCGAGCTCAAATCCATCTCGCAACTTAGACAAATTTTATGGTCTTTCAAAAAATACGAGGTACCTAAATTTTATATTTTGATTTTGAGATACCAAATTTTTATACTAAAAAATATGATAACTCTCGATAATTTTTCGTGGGGAGGTAAAATTGCCCCACAACTAGGGCTGGGCACATGTCAACCGAAAACCGAAGAAAAACCCGACCCGACCCGAACCGAACCGAAGTTCGCAGTTTTTCGGTTTTCGGGTTCGGGTTCGGTTCATGGGTTTGCAAAAACCGACTAGTTCGGTTCGGGTTCGGGTTTATATGGATGTAAACCGACATACCGAATTAACCGAAGTTCTCTAGTTGGCCGGCCATATGCCCATGTGTCCCTCGGTCAAACGACTCAAACCCTAGCACCACTACCAACCGATCCGATCCAAATCTCTTAAATCCGAGCGCGTCTCTCGGTGCACCACGACAGCCACCTCGGAAAAACCTAGCAACCGCCTCCTCGCCGACTCCTCGCCGCCGTCGCGCCGCCTCCTCGCCGCCACCGCGCCGCCTCCCTCTGTCCCCCGAGACGCGTCGGCCGCCTTCCCCCGTTCCTCCACGGCGACGCGTCGGCGACCTCGCTCTGTTCCCCGAGACGCGCCGGCCGTCTTCCCCCGTTCCTCCACGGCGACGCGTTGGCCGCCTCCCTCTATTCCCGGCGACGGTTGTCTCCCCGTCCCCGACCTCAACGCGCCGGCCGCCTTCCCCATTCCTCGACGCGCGGTCTCCTCCTCTCGTTCCTCGACGCGCCGACCGCTTCCCTCTGTTTCCCGATGCGCTGGCCGCCTCCTCCCCCTGTCCCCTCCGACCTCGACGCGACGGCCGCCTCTGCTGTTGCCTATACGACGACGGCAAGAACCGAGGAGTCCTCCAATGTAAGTTGTGCATGCTATTGCCTAGAGCCCTACTGTTGCCTGCTGCTGCCTCAATTACTGATTGTAAAAAAAATTTATAGATGGGGGACACTGAAGAGACAGTGGAGAAGGAAGTCGCTGCATGGTTAGAGGAGCACAAGGATGAAGAGGAGCAGGAGCAGGCAGCCACGGAGGAAGAGGAAAAAAAATAGAAAGGCTATTGTCCCAAGGTCTAATGTATGGGACAGGTTCAGCAAGGTAAAAATTTCCAATGGTGAGGAGAGAGCGAAGTGCAAATACTGTCAAAAGTTGTTTTGTTGTGACACTAGGACAAATGGTACATCATCTTTGAAAAATCACTTGAAAATTTACAAAAAGAATCCTAACAAGTCAGTAATTGATAGCCAAGGCACTTTGCAAATTACTCCGGGAGGTGATGGTAGTAGTGTTGGTATTTGTTCCACATGGAAATTTGATCTTGAAGACTTAAGGAATTGTTTTGCTGAAATGATAATTGAAGATGAACAACCTTTTGTCTTAAGTGAACGTCCGGGTCTTAGAAAGTTTTTGGCTAAAGCATGTCCACGGTTTACTTTGCCATCTAGAAGAACTACCACTAGAGCATGTGTCAAAGTGTATGATGTGCAAAGATTGAAGCTTAAAAAATTTTTGAAGGAAAATTGTGAGAGAGGTAGCCTTACGACAGACACATGGACTGCTAACACCAACCAAAACTACATGTGTGTCACTGCACATTTTATTGACAATGATTGGAAGCTCCATAAGAAAATCATAAGCTTCTTCCTAGTAAAGGGGCATAGGGGGGAGGATATTGGGAAATCTTTGGAGAATTGCTTGTCTGAGTGGGGAATTGATAAAGTTCTGTCAATAACGGTTGACAATACTAGTGCTAACAATAATGCAATTAAGTACATGAAGAGGGTATTGAATGAATCAAAAGGATGCATTGCTGAAGGGGAGTTCCTTCATATGAGATGTGTTGCACATGTTATCAACTTGATAGTGGCTGATGGTTTGAAGGAAATCGATAAATCCATTTGCCGTGTTCATGCTGCTGTTAAGTTTGTCAAGGACGGACCATCTAGGTTGACAAAATTTAAGAAATGTGCCGAGTTAGCAAAAGTACAAACCAAAGCATTTTTGACACTAGATGTTTGCACTAGGTGGAACTCAACCTACCATATGCTTAATATTGCCCAACAATATGAGAAGGCATTTGAAAGGTACAGCGATGAAGACCCATATTACAAGCTAGATTTAGAAACTCATGATGGGCCAGGAGTTCTTGAAAAATTAGATTGGGATAAAGCTAGGAAGATGGCTGAATTTCTTGAACATTTCTATGAACTGACTCATCGTGTTTCAGCAACAAGTCGTCCAACATCTCACACATTCTTCCATGAAATTGTTGATGTACTTGTTTTGTTGAGACAGTGGTGCAACAGTGAGGATTTGTTGTGTGCAGAGATGGGCAAGAGAATGCTACCGAAGTACCAAAAATATTGAGGAGAGATAGGGCCGGGGTCCAAAATCTAAATTTAATTGTTTTCTTCGTGTTGCATTGGATCCAAGGTATAAACTTAATAGTTACATTAAGATGGCAACTATGGTTATGTTTGGTGATGAAATAGGAGAGCAATTATGGACAAAAGTGGTCAATTCTTTTCATTCTCTATTTCAAGAATACAAAGAAATGTATACTCCTAATGAGCCGGCAACAACTCTTAATGATATTTAAGAATCACCATCAACAAGCAAGAGGCTCATGAGGTCTATAGTTGCACAACAAATGAGCAACAATGGAGCTACGAGGAACATTGTCAAATCTGAACTAGACAAGTACTTTTCGGAAGACAATGAGGAGGATACAAAAGGATTTGACATCCTTAAGTATTGGAAGGACAACTCAACTAGGCTTCCATTGCTATCTAGCATGGCCCATGATCTCCTAACAATCCCCATCTCATCCGTCGCTTCAGAGTCAGCCTTTAGTGCAGGTGGAAGAACACTAGATAACTTTAGGAGCTCACTAACACCAACAATGGTTGAGCGCCTAATTTGTGCAAATGATTGGCTTCGTGGTTCCAATTCTATTAGTGTTGAAGAAAATGCCGAAGATTTGTCTAAGCTTGAGGAAGGTAAAACATTTTAAGATGGAATTAGTTTACTTCTTATGTTAGTTGATTATTTATACTAATTGTGTTTCTTCTTATGTATAGAACTTGTTGGCCAAGACATCACAAAGGACACTAATGCTACCGAGGCCTAAAATTGTCTCTACTCTCTATGGTAAGTCATTGTCTCTACTCTCTAACATTTCTTAGTTGAAAGAATCAGCAGTGGCCTACATTTGTGGACTGAGGATGTAACCCTTTAGAGATATGAGAAAATATAAGATGTCCTGAAATTTTTGTATTTCTATCATGGCATGATAGCAACTAGCAAGCAGCTACACACCTGAAATTTTTGTGTTCCTATCATGGCATGAATTTTTTGTATTTTTATTATATTTTTTCCTTGATTGGATACTTAAGTGGTGATAGTATAATACTTTACAAAAAGTAGTACTGTATTCTCAATAAAGCATTGTGTTTGTTGAAGAACTGCAGTATGGAAGGATTTCTATCTTTGGTGTAGTAGCAACTAGTAAGCAGCTACAAAAACCAGTGCATTACATTTGATGTTCACCCAGCCCTTCCCTGATTTGCTTATTTGCTTATGATAAAGCAGGCCCATGCTTATTTGCACTTGCACCTTAGGAGATGGAACATGGAGCAAGCATATATATATATATATATATATATATGTGAGAAAATATAAGATGTTCCTGAAATTTTGAGTTCTCATTTCATCATCCTGTTATTTAACTTTCATGCCAAGCTTTATATATATATATATATATATATATATATATGTGTGTGTGTGTGTGTGTGTGTGTGTGTGTGTGTGTGTGTGTATGTGTGTGTGTGTGTGTGTGGCTGGCAGCACCAAGCAGAAGCAGCACAGCAGTAGCAAGCAGCACTGCAGGCTGCAGCAAGCAGCAGCAAACAGCACGCAGCAGCAAGCAGGAAGCAGCACACATGGCAGCCAGCACTCACCAGCAAAAAATCGAACAATTTTTGTGAATGTTTATGGCTATGTGATGTGCGGTGAATGTTTGTTTGTATGGAAAATTGCAGCATCAGACTATTCCCTATGTTTTTACTTTGTTTGTTTCTATAAACTATGGTAAAATGTTGTGCTGCAAGTGTTTTGTACCATGCTCTGCGTAGATCGGTGTTTTCGGTTAAAACCGAAAAAACCAAAACCGAATTTCGCGGTTTCTACTATCTACGAGAACCGATCGGTTCTATACTAATACAAAACTGAACTTTGCGTAGAAAAAAAACCGAATCGAACCGACGGTTTTAACCGAATGTCCACCCCTACCCGCAACTTATGTCTAGCATTTCATCATATAAATTCCAAGTACCAACTTGCAGGCTTACCACCTAGTAGACTCAAATTATAGTGGTCAATCAAGGGCTTAGACTAGACTAGTAGACTCAAATTTAAAGTGGGCAATCAAGGCTCACAAGTATGAGTTCATCCCTCCGTAGCTGGCAAATGATCATTCACTAGTTTAGCAACATTGTTGTAGTGCTTATGCATTTGGAGCATGGCCTCATCACTTGACACTAGGTACTGCTACCTCCATTGATTTTTCTTTTTTAATAGTGCGTGTTTTGATCTAGATATGTCTTCAAAACTTTAACCATCAATTTCCCATAAATATATGGTATTGACGATAGCTATAAAACCAGCACCGTGTGAAAGCGCTGAAATACAAATATATCGGTATAATTTGTACGCGCTATTATTTGAAATTTGGCTTATTATTGGCCATACTCTACGAAGTTTAGCCTTTTTAGATCATAATTCGCTCGTAAAAATCAACACAGTAAGTACTCGTTACTTCTCCCATCCAAAAAAAGTAAATTTTCATTTGGGCCATTTTTTATTACCTTTTATTTTGAACCACTATTTAACCAATTCACTTTGGACTGAGTAATGTTACATCTGTTTCGTTTTGGACCACTTTGACCCTTCTTATCTTACATTTGTTTTGTTTTGGACCACTCTGACTCTCATTTGGACGATTTTGAATACACTGGTTTCTACTCGTTAATAAATTCTCACAACTATATTTAGACTATTGTTTTGACATATGAAGTTGATGCGGATGAATAAAATAATTAAGGATGGTCTAAAGTAAAATAAAGATAAGATTATTCAGTCCAAAATGAAAACATTAGTTAAGAAGGATCCAAAATAAAACATGAGTAATAAAAGGTGTTCGAAAGTAAAATTTACTTTTAAAAAATTCAAACTTGTTAGTACTGTTGCTTTAAGTACTAGGATACCTTCGCAGCCAAAATAGCATCTGCCCGCTACAAGAGTAATTGGACAAGTGCTCAACCATTTTCAAGACGTACAGTCAGCACCCAGCATCTAGATAATTGGACAGCTAGTAAGCAGCACCGACTTTCGCAGCTGCAGCTTGCAAAGAATAGAATGTAATCCTACCAATGAATCGTGGAAAGCAAGAGCAAATCCGAGTCATAAGGAGGGTTTTAGATGCTAGTGTTGGCATATACTGGTAAAAAGGTTTAAAGGTTGCCGTCTCTCTAAACTACTGTAAGGGAAGGAGAATGACCTGAAGAAAGGTAAAAGGCAACGCCGAGTTTACGATTCCGATCAATTTCGTGAAACCGGTAGAGAATTATACTCGGATTTCGCTTAGTTTTCGGCAAACCGATGGGGACCCATTTTCACCTCAAAAACATAAAGATTGAAAAACATAAAGGTCGAAAGAAAAAACATTTGCAACGTCAGTGTCACTGACTCACCATAGCGTACGCATGTTACCCATATTAGCTTAATTAATGCGATCAAGGGCATCTCTACTGCTGCCGTCTAATGGAAATCCGGTAAACCAGGGGCAAATTCACAAAACCAGGCACGAATTCTAGATGCAAATAAACTACCTGGCCTTAAAATAAGTTAGACAAATCAAGAAAAGTACCCCATCTTCAGGAGCAATTGCCTTGATGGACCTGAAACTAGCCAACTACCATCGATCTTCAAGGTCAACGAGTAATCTCCCGAAAATCAAAATTATTTATGTCCAGTTGAAGATCACAGGTTTGAAAATGCAAGTTGTTCCTTCTTACTAAGATTTAGCTGTCGACTAAGAGAAGAAATAATGTGAGGGGGCAAACGTAGTAACACCTACTACTCATATAGCAGAGTGAAAAGAGGGTAGCATACAGGCTATACATGAATAGCGTCCAAAAATACATGGTATTCCAACCCATAAACCCAGTCACTATCCGACACCAATCAAGCACGACATCAGGGACACATGACCACCCAAGAATCGGGGCAGGACTCATGACTAACAGAACAAAAAAATACATATGGTCTTTTTTTTCGCCGCAAATAGGCGGTATTATGGTTTGGGGGTGGGGGGGGGGGGGACAAGGTGAATGTGGACTGAAGGCCAACACCCTCACTTGCACTTGAAGCCATGGCACACGGACAGGATGATGATGAGGATGAGCGCGATGATGATGCCCAGGACGATCAGTTTGATCTTCATGTTTTGTAACCACATCTTTCGCCGCACCTTTGTACCCTGCTGTCTGAAATCTTGTGCCTACAGCCCATAGATTTGGATTAAGAACAAAGAAAGGTATGGGCATCACCAAAATGCCAAGACAGTATAAAGTACATCATAATCCACATGTGCCCCCATGTATTTGTTCTCTTTAACAATGTCATCCAATGTAACTATATTGCACCTTACGTTGTTTAATCCAGTAAATTTCAACAGCTGTTACCTCACATCGCTCATAGGAGTTAAATACGTCTATGTGAGCTAAATATGCTCATGTAGTTGCATATCATCTCATCACCAAATAGCGCCTCCAACCACTATAAGGATCTCATTGTGCATCAAACCATTCAGCTTGAACAGTATAACAACAGATGGTAGGAAGGAACACTACACGCTAGTTGTAGCATGGTAATAGTGTATTTTGCAATATCAAAAGTTGCTATGAGTTAAAATACTTCATAATTTCCTGCTGCCTAGCTGGGTACACGCTACATGTCAGTTGCATCACAGTAACAATGTACTATACCATATCAAAAGTAGGTCAGATCACCTTTGGAACCATAACATGGTACTCCTACATTTGTACGCCTGTATCGACATGGAACCTTTCTAGTCCTCAAAGGCTAAGACAGACCACAAGATATGTTGTTCTTTACAGCACTAAGGGCAGTCTTGTATCTTGGCATATATGTTCCAAAAATTCTGAAAAATTATTCTAGAGATGGTGGCATTTCGACTACCATGTAAGTCCAGTAATATTGATGTTTCAACTAATGAAACCACCCCCTACCCTATTAATAATGATGCTTCAACTAACAAAGTCATCAAAATTCTAGTACCAATGCTTTGGATGCATTAAGTAGAAGAGACTAGATTTGTAGAACTTGCATCTTATTCAGAACTTTGTTGATTATAATTTATGCACTAAATTGTAGAACATACCATTACCATGTGTGATACTCTCACGTGGTCTACACTGCACTAACATGTATCATTGATATCTCTTTAACAATCCAATTGTACAAAGTTTCCTAAGGTCTATATTATTTACAGTTCTGATTCTTTTTTACGGAAACAGTTCTAATTTCTTTGTGCTACACAACAATCACTTCAAAGATAAAGAAACTAGTATAGCACATCATAAAGGAAAGCATTAATACCTGAGATCGCAGGTTTTCAGTCTTGTCAACAAGCAGTTCAATCTTCTCACCACGGTCAAGAACCTGAATTTCATAGTTGTAATACAGAATCAGAGACAACCTTTGAAGAGCATCATGGTTTTTAAACAACATAATGTGCAGATCTTTGGATGATTTAAGAATGTACCTTCTCAATGTTTTCCATCATTACTCCTTTGACCTCTGAGACTTGTGCTTTGACCTTGGCAAGCTTGCTGATCTCCTCAGGGTGATCCACACAATACTGCATGTGCTCCTTAAGTTTTGATCTTTAAATAGTAGAGACAGACAAATATCAGTCAAAAGAAAGAAGCCCCATGCTCAAATATCACACAAGCAAAATGAACATACCCGAATTCTCGGTTGAGGCTGTTTGCTGCAGCAGTAGCTGCTTTCCCACCACCATATCTTTTGGTGAAATCTTCCTTGACTCTGTCAAGGAAAGCGATGGGGATTTGTCGCCCAACTGATTCAACAGCAACTACACAGTACGCTGCAGAAAGGATAAAATGAAAATAATAATTAATCTCAATGCATCGTACGAGTTTCTGTTAGAAAAAGAAAACATCAAGGTATAGAAAGATCAAAATAATGAAAATACTTGTTTTAGATTGACCAAGCAATTTAGAATGGTTCCAAAAATAGATAATGCAAGTTTGCAAACCAATTTAGATTGTTTTAATTGTGTTAACATATTCAATTTACCATAAAAGGGTGGGTGCTACCCTTAACAGTTTGCCCGTGGAAAAAAACTTTCTAACCCCCATCTTTCTGCTTTTTTTTGGTTATCCTTCATAACCTTCCACTAATTACTCAATCATGCACGCTACAGCCTAATGCAATAACAGTTATGAACCTTCCCTTTACTACATAATGTTAGCCCCCCACATCAAATTCCTCTTGCACTATAAAACCATGGCTTGTCTTAATTGTTTATTTGTTCAAAAACAATGCAAACAATTGAAATGAGGAACTTGCATCATACCCAAAACTAATCAGCATTTATTCCATAATAATAGATGGCAACCTATTCAATGAAGTACCAAATGAAATTTGAAGTAGCCTTTTGATGTCATTTTCACATTACCATAATAATGGAAATATGGTCACCCAGTTTGAACATAAGAAAAGGCAAAATATGCTAGACTGCCCCGACACAAGACCTACACCGACACCAAAGTTGTAACGCCTCTTCTGATAATCACAAAGAAAAATATGAAAGATAAGCATAACACCATTTTGATTTGATAAGTTAATTAGATATGTCCATGAATCGTCCAGAAATGCAAAACCGAAAAACGCGCCAATCCCTGAATCCCCAGTATGCCAATGCTCTATCCACACGGTTAGAGCCTAAAAAATATTTGATATAGTCAAATCACACATTTCAAAACGCAAACACGCCTATAATTTCCTGCTACTAGCATGCAATCAGACATGGAAATATCCAAGCCTCCTCTAAATATAGCCAATTCCAACTTGGATGAACTTGAAGCAAGCACAAACAGCACACGCCGGATAGCACGCCGCGCAAGTCAGCTCGGAGTCGAAGCGGATCCAACTACTCGAGGGCCGGGCCTACCGAAACAGATCGACCGCGAGATCTACCCGCGGGGAAAACCCCAAATCGAGCACGCAGCGGAGCGGATCTAGGCAGATCGGTGAGGCCGATCATTGGATCGAGGAGGAGAAGGGGGGGCAAACTCACTGAAGCCGTCCTCGACGAGGTAGTTGAAGGTGTGGCCGTCGCAGTTGTAGGTGAACTTGTTGTTGCTGGCGGGGAGCTTCTGGAGGCACTGCGCCGCGATGGTGGTGAAGTTTCCGGTGAACTCCGTGTACTCCGCCAGCACCACCGTGCCCCGCGCCACGAACGCGTAGATCAGCGACTGCTGCCCCATGGCTGCTGCTGGTTACCCCCCCTTTCCTCCTCCCGTGCCGGCACGCTCTCCGCCGCCTGACGAGGAGGTCGCCGGCGGTGAGGTGGGGTGGGGTGGGGGATGCGAGGGGCGGAGAAGGGAAAGGGGATGAGGATGGTGGTGAGCGAGCGAGGTTGGGCGTGGAAAAAAGGGAGAAAGAAATCGGGTTTTGCACTTTGGTCCACGGGAGGTGGTATATTTGTGTACTCTCTGTAACTGTTGCTTTGACTGCTGTCCTCATATTTGACAACACATTTCGAGAACTAAAGTGTTTGAGATATTGGAACATTTTTATAAAAAAAATTAAAACATACACCGTTTAACAGTTTATTTAGGAAGCGTGAGCGTGAAAATGAGAGAAAAGAGTTGAGAACCTCAAGCAACGAACCAAACTTAGCCTTAGGCTGTATTCTAATGTCTAGAGCTGTGTTTGGTTGTTAGTGTTGGGAGCTAATGCCTTAAGCACATAAAACTATATATTTTTTAAGTTTTGAATAATATTTATTTAAGCATATGTTAACAAGTAACCATGTTTTTCTGTGCGTGCATGGGACCTCTGCTCCGAACATAGCTTTAGGCATGTTCTTTTTAATTATGCACCGAATTGATAAAATATATTGTTTTGCTCTCTACTTAAAAGGATACGTTATGAAAACTAAGTCCTTAGATAAAAAATCATATATATAAAGTCATAAGTCTAAACATGCTTGCGCTACTAGATCTTAAATGATATATTATGTCAAAATTTGATTTGTTCGGCCTATTCGGCTACCGAAGATACTAACCGAACCGAAATTGATCAAATAAAAATCGATCTGTCAACGTCTCAGATCAAGATCAAATTAGTGACCGAATTTCTCGGTCTTTTTTCCTTGTCCACCCACCAACCAACTGATGCTTAACCTTTCGAGGGTACCTGTTTGTGATGGAACCATAATTGCAGGGTGTTAAGTCCCATCTGGAGCCAACAAATTGGATTGCCGGATCACGAAGCAAGATGAAAAAAAACGAGCAGATGCCTCGTCAATTTAAATCGCAAGGAATTCACACAGTAACACACAAGGGAACACATCGCTGGTCGCTACCAACTTAATTATTTTTTTATGGGAAAAGAAAAAGGGTATAATGGAAAAGGAGATACTGGTGTCTTTTTTTATTCTGAACCTTCGCATATTGTGATATTGCAGATGACACCTTGATGATAGGATTTTTTTGGGGTTAATTTCGCTAAGCGCGCGCGTGCGCGCTCTCTCTCTCTCTGCGATGATTCCTACGATTTGGGAATAAAAACGAGGCTTAAACACGGGTGCTAAATAGTTTGATAAGATTGGCAATGGTGCCAACAATTTTCAAAACTTGTAGAGTATATGTACCGTTCTTTTTAAAATTCGTTTGGCCAAACTTTTAAAAAAAGAAAAGAAAATTCTGCAAGGTAGCTTCAAATTGATTGGGATGCTCGGTTGAAGCTTAACCTTGTTATAACTAAGTTTAGGGCTACTTGTGACATGGTGACATAAGTGTAGCTTATAAATAGTTTGCCATAAATATGACATGCTTAGATTCAAATTTGAGAATATGACATATGGGTCCCAAAACTAAGAAAATGTGACATGACACAGTTGCGGTAGCGAAACAAATTATGTTTTTTAATGTAAGGTACATCCTCTGTTGCACATTAAAAGATGGTTTGACAAATTTATCTCTCATCTTGATTTACTAACATCATATAAAACACATATACGGGTCCATATATGAATCTATTCAAAACTTCAAGCATCTCATATTATGAAATAGATAAAGTAGTAATATGTTAAAGACAGTTCCCTGCTCTATTAATATATACAAGGCAAAACTTCTACCCCTTTTTAAAATAAATCCCGAAGACACTAAAAAGTCCATTTGTGGCATGAATTGTTATTGTTTATATATCATATATTCTAAAAAAGAAAATGCATTGGCAAATGCTGGCAAAAAAGTGGATTTTCGTTGTTTATAATTAAGGTAAAATATATTAATGATATAGATAAAACATACCTAATACTTTTATGTTAGCCTCGACGAGGTTCATCATATAATAAATATTATACTGAATCGTGTCTCATATATGGTAAGTGTTTTGGATAAGTAAGGAGAAAATGAGTCTTACTTAAATGCTACAAGAACTACTTGAATTATATCCATATCTAGTTCCTTAGTTTTACTTGAACAAACAGACATCCGAGGGTATAAATACAAGACCCAAGAGAAGAGAAGAGAGACCAGTACATATCTAGATAATCTGAGACAAGCCAACATAGACCGAGAGAAACCTATACAAACCTAATCTAGAGTCATAAATACCGACATGAAGGATCTAGAGCTATATTCAATCTCACAAAATTTATATTCAAGAAAAAAGACTACGCTAACCGTCGACTACGTGCGAGAGCTCCACGCCGCTAACCTGACAGAGACTAGATTAGGTCATCACAAATATTGTACTCGTGCGATATTAATATATAAAACTAACATTGGATTCGTCCAATAGAAATATGGTTGTTACTAAGGGACTCGGATCTATATAAATTTTTTGTCTCCGTATACCCTAACACCAACAATGCCCATACTTTATAAATATCATAGACGGGCATAACCCGTCGACAAAATTTGTGTTTTATCCATAAAACTTTGATAAAAATACATTTTCAACCAGAAGTATAGAACTGGTTTCCTTTTCACCCCAATTTTCAACACCGGCCTTATCCTTCGGAGTGAAAAATGAATATAGGAAAAGTTTTAAGGGTGAAAAAATTTTAAAAAAACTTTACAGCCTACTAATTAGTATTATTTCTTGATTCCGGAGACTAATCAAAGGCTGGCCGGCCGACATTAGCAAACGTTTGGAGAACGCGTTTCAGACTTTCAGTGTTGTTTCCTCCTGTCGAATGTAGGACGGTCACAGTAAATACGGCGGATCAGCAAGCAAGCGTGTGCGTAAATGTGTACCACTTTATGCCAGTCGTATCCGTAGTACGATTACTGCAACCCTCCTCCGCCTCCGCGTGTACAATGCAAGTCGTGCAAGTCTGCGCCTACCGGACGGGTTGTTTTGACCGCCTCGGTTAGAGAAACTCCAACATAGTATTTAAATTATACTTTTCAAATATCCAAACAATCAACTCTCAAATTCATTGTTTACTTTAACGGTCTCTTTATTTGTAAAAAGGAGCTAGAGTTCGTATAACAATATAATTTTTAAAAATAAAATTCGAAATTAAAAAATAAATATTGAAAGAGAAGTTTAGAGTCCATATAGAAATATAATTAGAAATAACGAAAATTCGAAATTATGAAAATATAAATATTGAAAGAAGAGTCTGTTGTGGAATTTAGAAATAACTAAAAGTAAAATTTAAAAAATAGAAAAAGTATAGTTTATAGTCTATATAGAAATACGGTTTAGAAATAACTAAATTTTGAAATTAAAAAGATTAGCTATTTTTTATCAGGGATTACAGTGAACAAAATGAGAATATAAGAAATTACAAAAGAAGTTCTTGAACAATATAATATAATATGAATTATGAAGGATTGGTCGATGAAATATAAATAGAAGACCGAATTTTTTAACCTTTTAACCAATCAATATAAACTTGTAGGACAACATTTGCTAAAAACATTCGAGTTCGCTGGTTCGCTAAGCGAACCGGTCGGAATGACGCTGACGATGTAATTAATCATCATGATTGGTTATTAATTAATTACAAGTGAAGCTAATTAAAATAATTAATTAATTGTTAACTGACACTAATTAATTAATCGCACGAGTCACTATACAGGAATGACAAGTTTGCATCTGCACGTTGCTCCCGAACGAAGGAAAAGTGAACAGAAAGTGATGGGACCTACGGATGATAAGTGAAGTAGGCTAGCCAGTGAGAAAAGAAATTTGACTATCCAAATGGCTTAAAAGGTAGATGAAGAGGCTATAGGAATGTGTTTTCTTAAGTTGCTAAATTTAAAGAATAAAATAGAAAGGTTGTTGGACATTCCAAAACCTAAAAATTTTAAGAATAAGTATAAATATTAAAAAATAATAAAATTATGATCGATTAAAAAGAGGATGTAATTAAAGAATATAAATAACAAAAGTTATAATTGATCGATAAAATAATATAGATGAATAACCTATTATATTTTAAAAAATATAAACACGATTGAGAATTCGAACACAGTGCCACGTGGAGATGTCACGTGTACGTACGCTGGCCAAGTGATTCAACGGTTGTCTCGTCTCGTACCGATCGATCGAATGAGAGGGAGACAGCGGGAAATGCTTTCCGTGCATGGCCGCTTGATAGGGCGACCAACAGGGGTGGCTGTGCCTGTCCCCGTGCTCTCCAGATGGGACAGCAAGTCGGCTTAATTTTTACTCCTTCCCGTATTCCTGTAATAATACTAACCGACTATTTGTAAAGAACTTTATTTAAATAGAACTATATTATCTTAAAATTATTAAATTATTCTATTCTTGTCGTTGCTCGGAGCTTCCGCGCCACGCCTGCGTCCCTTTCTCCTGTCCCCATCCGCGCCACGCCCCTCCCTCCCGTCGCCGCTCGGAGCTTCCGCGTCGCGTTGTGGACCTCGCCCTACGCCTGTTAGATTAAATTAAATTCTCAAATCACTCGCATGTATGTTTAGTATTTCAAGTATACCGGACAATAGGTCTCAGATAAAGACATAAAAAAATATAAATTGAAATTATATGATTTGAAATAATTAATGATAAAATAAAATGATGTCCGTTAGATCATATTTACTGATAATTATTAAAAAACAAAAAAAAATAAAACGATGTAATAACATATATACAGTAACGAGTTACAACCACAAACGATATTTTATCCTAACCTACAACCATGAGCCAAGAGCGATCTTCATCCTCGTACTTTACCTTAGCTAACATGCTCCTTATGTTTTGATGTAACATAATATAATCTTGATTTTTTAAGGATGTATTCTTTTCTTTAAGGTCTTCAAGATTAAAAGTCGGTTGCCTTGAAAGCAGACATAATGTGTGTGAGTAATAAAGCAGCAGGGTGCAACAGTGCAGATCCAAGCGTGCAAACCGCTACTTTCCCCGGTCCCTCTCTCCCTTTTTAGTCCATTTCTCTTTGCCTTCTTGTTGTAAGGTTGATGTTCTTCCCTGTAGACCATAAGTCCCTAATTTATCCATGGAGATTAGTCCTTTAGAATGGAGGAAAAATTGAGGATTTGGGATTCTTTAGAATTGGCTACTGTTCATTTATTTGGTTTGAAGTATTTGCTCTCTTAAATTCGATTGGGAATTCTATTCACTCAATCACTGCCCATTTTTTTCACGGGAAAAGAAGTCCAATCCAACCTATTTGAAAGAAATCCTTTGTTCAAAGAACAAGTATCTCCATTACGGGCTCATTTGAAACACATGATTTTAGAAATACAAAAATAGAAAAAAAATTCAGGATTGAGAAAAAAAACGTGGCAAGAGTAGAAGATGCTAGCTAAACGCGTGACTCTAAGTTAGCTAAAAAATTACTTCCTCTATTCTCAAATGATAATCACATATATTATGTCTATTTGTTATTTGTACATTAAAATAAATAAACATTGACGTATGCATAAGTATTTATTGCATGTTGATTTGCTATTGGTTAGAAAATAGTAGATAATATATATATATATATATAAAGTTTGTTGTGAAAATAAATATAGTATAAGAGAATTATAGATTTTTTTAGTTTTTAGTGTATGATATAATATAATAATATAAGAGAGTTAATTAGCTTTTTTTAGTTTTGAAGTTTTTTTATATACTTTATAGAAACGGAGGGAGGATAACAAAGTTTAGGTAATTTGAAGTACTCAGACCCTTAAAACCGGTCCAGCCCATCAAAGCGCTGGGCCCAACCCCAGTAGTCTCCACTCTCCACCAATCTCTTTCCAAATCCAAAAGGCCCCACCATTTTTAAATTAATTTTTCTTCCTTTCTCCCCTCTCATCAAAGCTTTTCTCCCCGTGCGCTTCACTGACCACCTCCGCCGCCGCCGCCGCCGCCGCGTCTCCTCCCGATCCGGCCGCCGCCGCACCGCACGCGCGCGCGGCTCGCGGAACCCTCGCCGCGCCGCCCCGGCGGCGCATGGACCGGGCCCCCTCGCTGCGGAGCTCTGGCGGCCGCATCACCACCACCACCTCGAGGCGTCGTCCGTCGTCACCGACCAGGGTAACGGAAGCCGCGGTGGAGGAGGAAGCGGTCTCAGGAGGCCGCGGCTCGACGCGGGGTCCGAGGACGACTCGTCGAAGGTCGTCTCCACCTCCGGCGGCGGCGGCGGCGGGCAGGTCTCGGTAAGGCTGTGGAGGAACCGCATTGGGCGCGATCTGTGTGGGGTTGGTGGGTTTGGGGGTTGGGGTAGCAAGGGGAAGCTGTGGAATTGTGGTTTTGATGGCCCTGTTCGCCGTGATCTACGCGTCCATGTGGATGCACATGCGCTGCTGCTACTGTAGCACGGCAGTAGCGTGGTGGCGGACTGGCAGTTAGCTTGAGCAGTGCAACCTGATTAGCCCAAATCAAAATCTTCCAAAAGGCAAGCCCATGCCCAATACTGGTCGATTATTTTGTCGTGGTAAATTTTGCATAAGCTGGAGGTCAATGCCTTGTGGAGTGGGAATCAGATATGTGTTGTAGTATAGGATGCTGCTAACTTTATGAAGCTGTAACATAATTGTTGGGGTATGAGGAATGAATTTCTTGTTGGTGCTTCAGCCTTTGCATAGACCAAAGCTGCCATATATTGATGGAATGATGGCACCACTAGACCTTCAGTAATTCGAGCACCGTTAGTTGAGAGACGAGATTTGCTGGGGTGTTCCTTGGGTTAGTCACATATCGCCGAAATGATTTCAGGAGTATATGTGATGTTGGTGTTGTCTTTGTTCATTTGACGAACTTGTAGTTGACCTGCAAGTTATTGATGCTTAATTTTAAAAACCTTGAATTCTCTGTACTGTACAAATCCTCCATTTCTTATTGATGATTGAATTTAATTTGTGTTTTAAAAATGCAAAATAAATTTATAGGTGGTTCAGTGTGGATGATATATCTGGATACTTATGTTTTTACTTCATCGACTATCTACGTGGATATTCAAATCAACTGAAAGTCATTACCCCTACTTTCCAGGTTGCTCCAGAAGCAAAACGTTTGAAGCCAATGAAATCTAGTGATAAGAATGATTGTTTAAGGACAGAAGCTGGAACCGATTCAGGAAACACCAGTAAGGTTGCTGATAAAAATGCTACACCACCAGAGCCACCAAAACAAGACTACATTCATGTGAGGGCAAGAAGAGGTCAAGCAACTGACAGCCATAGCCTTGCGGAGCGGGTAAGCTCTTACACAATACCTTTTCCCTAATTTTCTGTTCTCATTTTAACTATACAAGTTATAATATTCTCTCCCAAGATTATAACAGAGTGACAACCAACTCATCACAGAAAATGTAATGTTCAGATATTGCTAAAGGTGGATTGCGGGTAGTAACATGGTAATCATATCAGCTTAATATTTTTTTATTGACAGGCACGGCGAGAGAAGATAAGTGAACGGATGAAAATTCTTCAAGATCTTGTCCCTGGATGCAATAAGGTGCACTTTGAATACCACCATGTTTTCAAGTTTTCGTGTACTTATACTTGGAACGTCAAAAAGTGATTATAAAGCTCTTTGTTCTCTCAAAATTCTGTTCTGAGTAAATGCTTCTCTTTTATAATACTTAATTTTAAATTCCTCAGGTCATTGGGAAAGCATCAGTCCTTGATGAAATAATAAATTACATCCAGTCTTTACAGCATCAAGTTGAGGTATTCCATTTTCTCAATCATGCCTGGCATGGTGTTGTCTTCTAGTTTATGTTTAAGTACCTAATTGAACTGTCTCTGCAGTTTTTGTCCATGAAACTTGAAGCAGTTAATAGTCATATGAATAACGGAATTGTTGCTTTTCCATCTAAAGATGTAAGTTTAGTTTTGAACAACTATTTATTGAGCTTACAAGATTCTTGATTATTATCTCAGCTTCAGCTCTTAACATTTCAAATTGACCTGACTTGTTTCCTGAACTTGTTATTTTATTACTCCTCTCAGTCTGTATTTGTTTCCTGAATCTCATATTTATGCTCTCTACATTATTTTCAAGTCATTGGACATAGAGCAATTAAAATATTATGGATACATCCTTTATGGAAAGTAAACAATACCATCCTTTGGAAACAAATGGCTTGAAAGATACAGTATTTTGTACTAACGTTTCAGTCAGAAACTTTGCATACAATTACACAGAAATCTTGTTTTGTACATAGATATAACTTTCAGCATACAAAAGAATGCATAAACTTTTAAAACAGCTTGCTAAGTTACTGGATCTTTGCTAACAGTGATGAATAATATCCATACATGCAAATAATAACAGGTAACCTCCTGTCTAAGCCACATAATACATTGTTTTTTTAGGCATTTGTTCCTCCTGAAATGATGTTTTAAAGAATACAAGATTCAAAAGGGTTGACTAGTGCCTGTGGTCTTGCAGTTTGGTGCTCAGCCATACAACACAGCTGCTGGTTTGACATTTGATCCACAAACACCAAGGGAATATGCCCAGGGTTCAACATCAGAGTGGCTTCACATGCAGATTGGCAATGCATATGAAAGGGTGACATGAAATAAACAAGCAAAACCACAAAACATAATAATTCCTTGTAGTGGCCAATAAAGTGTACTAGGATCGATCAAGTCTGTGGTCCTAGGATTTTTTTTTCTTTGAACAAATTTATAGGTTTATTTATTCTCATTATCATGTCACCAAGTTATATTTTTGTTCCTGATTTGGTCCATGATGCCATAGTACATTCATCTTGACCTGTTGACACTCAACGGTCTATCTGCTTGGCTTGTATCCCATGGTCTTTGTAGCTCAGATTTGAATATAGAAAGAAGAGGGGAAAAAAACTGTTGCATTGATATGATGATGAGCTTGAGCCTACAATTGTACAAGATGCCATCTTCGCGTGTCCTTGGGGGAACAACTTATTTCTTTGCCTGGCCTGGCTTGTCAATTTTTTCAGAATATGTCCTATATATGCTTTTGGTTTTATTGCGGGAGTTGCATATGAATATTCGACACCTAACTACCTAAGTTTTCTGCTAGGTTCATACGGAAGATCAAAAGCATGACAGGATTGCAAAGTAAGTCCCTTTTCTCCATATTGGTTCCCTTTCTTTTTGACTAGAATGAAATGGGCATCTATGCATGTCATTTTCACTTGTGTTGCACCTGTTTTTCCTGATGGGAATTCAAAGGAAGGGACAGCCATGATGGATCCAATGTCTGAATTTCCTGGAGCTAGCAACGACGTTGTGCCCATGAACAGTCCAAATCTTGATTTGGCGAACAGCAGGTTCAGGATCCCTTAAACCGATACTTTTAAGGGGGGTGTTACCTCTTTGCAGCTCAGAAGCTCAGTTGCAGCTGTGATTCTGGGGCAGCTTTTCCGTTCTCGGTGCACTTTGAACCAACCAGCGTTTTTGAGGGTTGACACACTGCAAATACATTGAATATATTTTTATCATGGCAGGTCTGAAAATGTTTGTTTTTATAGTACAAGTTATTTTGGGTTTGTTTTAAGTTGATCTTTTTAAGTTTAGTCAGTTTGACTAAGTATATAAAAAACATAGCAATTTTTTCAAAATAAGATAAACAAATATTCAATGTTAGATTTAATAAAATTAATTTGGTGTTGTAGATGTTAATATATTTTTTATAAACTTATAGAAAAATGCATGGGCAGAGGGAGCACCAACTGATCTCGTTTTAGAAGTGTTTAGGCTGTTCGAATCAACAATTGGATTGAGCTTTTCTTTAACACAGCACAAACATAGACGTTCACAACGAGTGTACACTTATCTATGTAAACACACACATGCATACCCTGTTCCTCTTTAGCTTTTTGGCTGCATGCAAGGGTGAGTGATTGGAATATGATTAATTGAGTACCTTTCTTGAGGCTATGAGCTTTTGTCCAGACAAAATTCTGGTTAGAATCAGCCTAGGGGCTACACTAGAGAAACTGCATACTTCAATTAAGCTAAAATCCGTACACCATCCAGTCAGTAATATATGTTTGACACGCACCAACAAACTGATCTATCATCGAGTCGACTTTCCTAAAGAGAACTTATTGGCAATGTAAATCGTGAATAATCACACGATTATATAAATCCACTCTTAAAATAATTGAGACTTGAGAGTAGCATATGCTACACTTCAACGGAAGAGTTGAGAGCTGATACTAAAGTTCTTAAAAGTTCTTGAGTTTTTGCAATGAACAATTATGGAGATCAATTAATCAATACTATTTAATTTAGATTTCAAGGGCATTTTTCACGTCTCGCTCGCCTCTTTGTAACACTTAACGTAACATAGTTACTTGTAAGTATCGTTTATAAGGGAGCTGACAAAGACCTCACCAAGTAAAAGAGAGGAGGTAGTACTTTGTGGCCATTTTGGTGTGAAACAGAGAAAATAACCGACAATCTCTAGTAGAAGAATTATCTAAACCACACTTACTTAAAGAAACAAGTGCGATCTACCATAGAACTTATTAAATTCGTACTCTTCAAAACTAAGTTGTAATTATCTAAATTCATGATAATATCAACCACATCACTCCAATAAGCACATTTAAGGTTTCACACAAGACACCACACAAACACACACAAAATAAGAGCACCCAATACTCTAGTAGAGTCCATATAGTATCTTTACGATGATCTCTAGTGGAACCACCATTTATTGCCACCTGTAAAATGAATTGAAATGTTGATAAAAAACCATTCTAACGATGCCCTGAGTTACTTATATCACATATAGATTAAAAATCATGTATCATGTTAAATTAATTGAACAAGTCACCTTAAGGGCCCGTTTGGTAGGGCTCCTGAATTCTCTGATTCCAGATTCTGGTTCTTCAGAATTAGATTCTGGAGAGAATCAAAATCGATATAATAAAGTAATAATTAGAACAATATTTTAGGTGATTTTTAGGTGATTCTTGGGAGAAACTGGTTTTAGGTAATTCTGGAGAGAAACTAATTTTTAGTTGATTATCACTCCCTATGTAAAATTGTGAATCACGTAAAATGATTCTTCTCGAATCAATTACAAAATAACACGTTTGGCGGAATTTACCGATTCGTTAAGAATCGTGGAGGAGAATCCCTACCAAACAGGGTTAAGTTTCTTAACGCTTCTTTTTAACTTGTTGAGGGGGAAGTGGGAGGGGCAAACACCCACAAAATAAAAGCACCCCTAATACTATAGTAAGAGTCCAGAGAGTACATTAATAAGTCTAAGTTGAGTTGACTTGTTAATTTAAGTTTTTAGAGTCACATTTGAGTTTGAAGAACTCTTAAATATTATATTAATATTTTTTTTATTTTTGACAATACTTAATTAGTTATATGTTAATATGTTGTTTTCGTTTTAAGTATTGAAAAAAAGTTTCCAACCCTAAAAAAATGTCTCGGTTCCAACCTTATATTTTTTTTATGCAAGTACACTTTCCAGAACTATAGAATTTTCTTTAAAAAATATTATATCAATATTTTTTAAAATTATTTTTATTAATACTTAATTAATCGCAGCTCGATCTATCATTGGAGAAAATCCCAACGCAGACCAATCTGACCGTGAGAGGCGCGCTCGGTGCTGTCCGAGTCCGGTTCGGACGCTTGCTTTGCTTTACTCTTCCACGTTTGACGCGGGACGCCCCTCCGACGACCCGCCCGACCCGGGGTTGGGAATTTTACCGTATTGCCCCTCGAACTCGCCTCCATCTCCACCCCTACGCGGAATCCCACTTTTACCCCTCCTCCTCCACTCCCCGCACCCATGGCCGCCTCCCCCACTCCTCGCCTCCCGCTTCCCCCTCCCACCCAAACCCTAGCCCTACCCCCACGCAGATCCCCGATCTGGTCCCTCCATGCCCGCCCCCGCCTCCGCCGACGCCGACGCCCCCTCCTCCTCCTCCCCCGCCTCCGGAGAAGCCGCCGCCGCCGCAGCAGGAGCAGGGGAGACGGCCGGGGAGGAGAAGCCGCAGGAGGAGGAGGAGTCCCCGGCTCCGGCGCCGGTCGATGCGCCTACCCCTCGGAAGACGCGGCTGCCGCGGGCGTGCAACAGCAAGCCGAAGCCACCCCCGCCGCCGCCGCCGGAGCGGCCGCGGCGGCGCGCCGCGGCGGGCGGCGGGGCCGGGGGCGCGGAGGAGTCGCCGCAATGCCGCGTGGTGACGCCGCTCGTGTCGGAGCCCGACGCGCCCGCTGAGCTGCCGCGGTGGCGGCTCCGCTGCATGTGGGAGCTCGCCTCCGTCCTCAACTTCCTCCACGTGCGTGCCATGCCATGCCATGCTCCTTCCTTCATCCCTGTGCTAGCTGGCCCACTGTGTCCGGCAGCTTGCCTTCTGCTTTAGCTTTCGTAGGTTAAGCTTGGAAGCTAGGGTTAGGGTTTCATTGGGCTGTTGCACTGTTTTCGTGGCTGCAGGTGTTCCGGCCTTTGCTGAACATCACGGGGGAGTTCACGGCGGAGGACCTCGAGGAGGCGCTTATCACTCCCAATAGTACTCTAGATGATGTGCACATGCCACTCCTAAAGGTGAGTCCTCGAGCTGTTCAGTTCAGACCGAATTTGGTGCTGCTCATAGGCTGGAATAATCTCTTATCATTCTAGTGGCACGTGGTTCATTGGTTCATCATCAGAGACATAATAAATCAGAGACATAATAAAAGATGTGTCCTTGTGCTTGCAGCTTGCAAGAAGTAATGATTATCATTTTAAGAAGTAATAATTATCAGTTTTTTTGTTCTTATGCTTGCATTGTTTGCGACGCTGAGTTTTAGCACTGTTGCCAGTTATAATGACATTGTTGCTGATTTTTATATTTAATGTTTGAGAAAATGTTATAAAAGCAGCTGCATGTTGTTCTTGGGCTTATGCTTACTCTGCCATAACTGGAATATACCTCATTAAGGTTTCTGTGTATATTTATATTTGATCATGTTGTTTCGTAACTCCTTTTTTGATGTCTGCTTAAAAAATACTCTGCATTATGTATCTGTGTGTTAGTAGATATTTTATGCTCAAATAAAAATATAATATGTGAAAGTTCTCCATGGAATCTCATGATTTTTATTGCACACGCAGTCAATTCCTCCAGTAACCCGCATGGCTATGGGGCGTGGAACCTGGGTGACCGTCCTATGTAGAAAGCTGAGGGATTGGTGGCATTGGGTATATGATTAATGTTCTTCTTTCAAACAAATTTGATAAATGATGGTTGCAGATTCCATTCAATTGGCGAGGTATTAACTGTCTGAACTGCAGGTTGCAGAAGGTGATATACCAATTGTTGCATCGCATGGGTTAGTTTAGCTCACAAGAAATCCTTGTGTAATCTCCTGGTACAAGTGTATATTGTTTCCTCAACATTGTTTTTCCAACTCTTTCATCTTCCACAGAACTGAAATTGAAACATACAAGGTTCTAGAACCGGCAACTCGTTTAATTATCTTGAAAGCAATATGCGATATACGTGTCGAGGTACGTGCTTATTTTTCTTGTCATTTCCTAGTAAAACTGAAGGAAATTTGTCTAAATGACTTTTGTTTTTTGTGAAATTTTCTGATACGCACTGTAGTATATAATTATAATTATGTTGACATTCTTCTGAATAAAATCTCATGCGTTGTCATTTGTATCCTGTTGTCCCACATTTGTGTCATCGCAATGTTGAAAACAATACATGAATATGACGACTGGTATTTCATCCACTAATCCACTTCTGCATAATTTTTTTTGGAAGACAGACTCATGTGCTGTTTTTTTTAAAACATCCACTAATCCAATTCTTCATCAATTTATTAAGGGGGAGCAACAATACCTTTTGTTTCCTGCATATGAACCTGCCAGAAGCTAAAGATAGATTGCTAAACGATTATTCCTTTGAAAAATGAAACTTGTTACTTTTCAGTGATGCGCATTCTGTGTAAGGGCTAACCACTAATACTAATTAAAATTGTAGATTTTTTTTCAAGATACGCTTCCTCTTTTATATATATGTGCAGGAAATAGCCTATTGTCCCTTTCTCCTTGCCAAGCTGTAGAGTAGAGGATTCTGCACTAACCCTGATGCTTCATAGTAGAAAAATAACATTGAAGATGATTTGAATTACTTCCTGAAGTTTAAGAAAAATACATGCTTGATAGTTGATAGCATACACATAATTTGCCTGCTCTCTTGGGCAATTAAACAAAGTGGAGCAAGAGAGGCACGAACACAAGAATGTTGATAATACCTACTCTCTCCATTCTTAAATAGATGATGTTTTAGAATGCGTGCCACAAAACATTGAAATCTTAACTCACCAAGGTATGAAAAAATATTAACATTTTATACGTGAAAATAACAGTGGTACTATCCTCAGGGGACATGGTTGTAATAGCTAGGTTGGGATTATTGCTGTTTTGGACATATGTGGAAAAAATGTGGTAATTTTAGGTTTTGAATTGCATGAGCTTAACTAGATAACTGATTGTCAAGCATATATTTTGCAGCAAGAGGATATCCGGAATTTCATTGACAGTTCCCTAAAGCATGGCTATGACCTTTCTACCTTTCGTAAAGAACGAATAGGGGGCGATGCCTATGGAATCTCATACTGGTGGGTATTTTTTTCCTAGTTGCTATTTTGAATGGACTGTCCTGGAAGTTTCATGTTCCGATTCCATTAAGGGGTGTGCTGATCAAGTCTTTCAGAACAGGTATGAAGATGATCCGATTCTCGGGCATAGATTATATCGTGAAATTAGACGAGTGGAACAGCTGAAGAAAGAGCCAGGAAAAAGATCTAGGGGGAAAGGGGGGTCTGTAATTCTTCCAGTTGTGTCCTATCAGTGGGAAACTGTCGCATCCAACTTTGACGAGTTTGACGATGTTGCAGTAAGTTTTGAGTTCCTCATATGTGGTGTAGAGAGTGAGTTGTCATGTAGTATTTTTCCTGAAGTCTTATCTTTCGATAAGGGCAAAATGCTCTGTAACCTCAAGTGTAAAATGAGCATCATTATTAGATAACATGAGGCAAGAGTAGATGCACCACTATCTTATAATATGGATATCTGAACTTGCATGGGGTTCTTATAACAAATATGATTGACCTGGTTACCTACAAACCAGCCATAAGAGTTTTAAGTATGTAATTCCAAATATAAATTTTGTAATCTTGTCAAATTGAATTCAAAATATCTGGTAAGGCATTTACTGGTAAGAATACAAAAAAAATGAAACTCCATGTTTATCCAGGTAAAATCTGGCTGCATGTGGTAACCAGTCTGGCCAAGTGCCCGAGGTTTCTTTGGTAAATTGGCTTTTGAAACCTTGCTTATAGGCATCTCCATTCTCCCATACTGTGCTGCCATCTAGTGTTTAATGATTGATCACATGTTTTCAAAAGTATGTTGATAGTAGATAGTGATGTAACCAGGTCGACTTAATTATATTCCCGACCAATAGATCAGTACCTGAATAATGTGCAAAAAAGAATATTTGCCTAGTTGTAAATATGGCTGTTGAACTTTCTTGGGTCAGAACGGAGTTCATTTGGAATAAGTGCTGATATGAACCATTCAACTAAAGCTACTTTGTAATGTTACTGTTACCTTGTGGCTTGTGCTCATATTTATCAAGTGTAGTGTATTATATACTTCTGCCTTTTCCTTGTTTAGGAAAAACTCTTTTCAAGTCGGAACAGGTCAGAGGCCAACCTTGGCAAGAAGTTGAAGATTGAATATCTTCCAGATATTGAAAAGATACATAAAGTATGTAGCGTGTTTAACCCAATCTGTTTTGCCAGTGAAAATTGTTTCAAGCTTGTTAATTACCTATTTTCTTGTTGCAGAAGAAGGAGAGGTTGCTCAAAAAGCAACAGAGAGAAGCCCTTCTCATTGATAGCTTCTTGGCTCCAGATGGATTTACCACTGGTCGCTCTCTTCGTGATAGAAAGCCTGTAACATACACTTTTGGTAAGCACCAAGAGTCCAAGACATCACCTCGGTATAGTTACAAAGATATCCCAGAATGGAAATACCATCGGTGTGGTTGTCATGTGGTCCAGAGGTCCACCACTTGTCAGTCATGCTAGATGGTACTCCTTCTGTGTTACATTATAAGTCGTCTTGACTTTTTTCTTAGTCAAGCTTCTTTAGATTTAACCAAATTTATAGAAAAATATAACAACATTTTTCACATAAAACAAACGTATTATCAAAATATATTTAATGTTACATTTAGTGAAACTAATTTGCTATTGGAGATGTTAAATTTGTCTACAAACTTTGTCAAACCTAAAGAAATTTGACTAGAAAAAAAAGTCAAAGCAACTTATAATATGAAATAAAGGGAGTATTATCAAATCATATATCTTTGTAATGCTACGTTGGTAATTTTTCTTCTTTATTTTGATAGCAGCGACGCTTTGTCACAAATGCTACATAGTTATTGAGGATGTCTTCGTTTGAACAAGTTCCCAACTTTTACTTTCTTGTTTTCCGCGCGCATGCTTCCCGAACTGCTAAATGGTGTGTTTTTTGCAAAAAAATTCTATAGGGAAGTTGCTTTAAAAAATCATACTAATCCATTTTTCAATTTTTTAGTTAATATTTAATTAATCATGTGCTAATGAGTCGTTCCGTTTTGCATGCGTGGGAGAGAAGTTCCCAACCCTTATGTTCAAACTCAGCCTAAACTCTCTTTCATTTATTTCCTTCACATTTTAGATATCCAGGTGATCTACGTCACTTGCTCGCTGTTTTATTTATTCTCAGCAGCAGATTACTGATGGAATTATAACATAACTCCTGAAAATTTAAATTGAAGTGAATCTATGTTGGCTAGTTTAACACTGATTTATCTGACTTCCAGCTGTAAGATAATATAATCAGTAAACTTCCAAAATTAAAGCTGATTGCTTACATAGATGTTGCTAATTGAAAGCCAGTACCATGTGGTGGAACTGATCTAGCTTCCACATTTTGCATTCACTATCTATGATTCTACCATTCATGTTTGTGACAACTGGAGTGTGTTATATCTATTTCATTACTTTTGTTCAGTTAACTTCATTGGTTCTAATTAAATGTTTGACTCTACCTATGATGCAGATGAATATGACCGCTCAATAAGTGAGGCCATAAAAATAACGAAGTAGGTGGACTGCCTCTATTGCTCAGTAATTTTCACATGGAATAAAAAAAAATACTTTTTTAGAGACACCAACAGTTTAGCATACCTATGTGTCCCTTTCATGTGCAGGAAAGGAGAAAACTCAGCTGAGCCTGCTGCTCCAGCCAATAGAAGGATCCTTATGCCAAGACCGGAGGCATCGAGCAATGGCAAGGTGAATGGCCTCTCACCGACTACCAATGAATTTGATGGAAATTCTTCAAAGTCAGATGACTACCGAGATAGTGATGGTGAAGAAGAAAGTGAGACACTTGATCGGAGGTACATCTTTCATAGCATTTGATATTTAGCACTTGCCCCATTGGAATATATATGTTGATGAGCATCCATGGTTTGTGTTGTAGCAACCGCCGGAGGAGGAGATCTCAGAGATACACACGGGACTTTGTTGAGGCTGTCTCAGACATTGACCCGAACTTTGACAGCGACGATGAAATCATGGGGGAGGCAGTCTATGATGAGGAATATCTGAGAACTCGCAAACAGCAGAAGACATCAAGTGCTTCTGAAGAGGATGAAGAGTTCCGGTTAGAAGAAGATGCTGAAGATGATGATGAAGAGGAAGAGGAATATTCTTTGAGTACCAGTGAGGATTTAGAGGAGCCACAACAGCGTAAGAAACTGCAAACTCGTGGCCGGCGAGGGGCCAAGCTTAGATCTGTTGATGAAATCCAAACAGGTCTTAGGCGCAGCAAGCGTTCCTCTCGTCAACGCATTAATTATCAACAGTATGATTATTCAGACACAGACACAGAGGCAGGAAAGGAAGGAAAATCGGATGCATCAGATCCTGATGCTGGTTTTGATGCAGAAAATGATACGGAACTCTCGACATCGAGTCAAGAGCAAGAGGAAGATGAGGATGACGGCCCTGAGGAACAAAAGGACAATAGCGATGACAATAAAATGGATGAGGATCATGTAATGTTGGCAAATAAAGAAGAGCAGGAGGAGCAGCCGCAGCCACCTCCGCTGCCACACCAGCAGCCTGTGGAAAAAACGGAAGCTCCTAGTAGAGAGATTGAAACTGTAGGGAGAACATTTCTAGATCTAAATGAGCTTGCACCTGGCGGTGGCTTTGACGACGGGCCAAGCCTGACTATGAAAGATGAGGATATGGATAACAGTTAGGAAATAAGTTTTGTAATACAATCGAGTGTTAGTAGGCGCTACTTGGAGCAAGGTGTAATTGCGTGAAGTCGTGGGCCATTGCCATAGATGAATGGTCCACTAGTAAGATGGCTCGGCAATAAAATCGATTTACAGCGATTGCCGGTACATCGATTTACAGCGACAAAAGAGGTTCCACCGAGGCTGTGGCGAAAGAGCTTCAAATGTAACAGATTGGGAGTTTGATAATTGGAGGCCATCCAAAGGGAGTTTTTCATTCTATTGTTGTACACTACAGGAAGGGCGCGCATCGGTCGCTGCTGTATTATGTCCAGACTGATTGATGCTGTGTTGCTGCCAGATACAAACATGTAGCCTCCATTTGTTTTGCCTTAGGCGTGATACTGTTGTCGGGAAATTCTTGCAACATTCATATGGTGGAACTGGAAACTTGTAATACACCTAAGTGCTCCCCTTCTCGGCATTTCTTACGGCTATATTCCACTTGTAGAATGTAGTTTTTGAGTCTAAGCAAGGCCTGTAGCTCTTGTATTTATATCTGTCAACCTGATTAAGATTGCTACATCTGTGTGCAGTTGTTGACCTGATACTACTGTGCTAGTAGGATTTCTCCAGCAAGGGTTTGTTTGGAAGTTGCCTTTGCGTTTCTTTCTTCCTGGGAAGAACAGAAGATGCAGCTAAAGACTATTTGGAGTTTTGGGGGTACATTCCCAAGGGATTTGTAGAGATCCTCGTTTGGAATTCGGGAATTTTTCCATATTCGTCCAAGAACTAAATGTTTTCCTACAATACTCCTGCGAATTTCCTTGTTTCTAACGGATATATAATTTTCCCCTTCTAATTCTGACTACATAAAACAAACAATTAATTAATTTCCTTCTAATTCTAACTACACAAAACAAATAAGTAATTATGCCTTATTTGGAACGGCACAAATTGCACAAAGATTTTGTAGAAACTAGTTCATTCCTCAATTTCATCGGGAAACAATCTCACTTTCAAAGAATGTGACAAAACAGTCATGAAAATGTTACTACTAGTATCAACCACAATTACTGAGCAGATGATAATACAGTTAATTAATCACAAAAATACTAATAGAAACACAAAGATGCGGGGATTAACTAGTTAGCTGCTTAATTAATTGCTTGTGATGTTTGGGGTCACAATGGCACGTAGAACACCTCCTTGCCCAGTATGAGTATCACGACGGCCGGAGTGCAGGCTCCGATGGCGATGACCAGGTACGCCGGCCACCGCTCCGTGGGGAGGACGGTGAGGTAGACGGAGGTCATGAGGGAGACGATCATGGCGAGGCATGCAACGACGGTGAGCCTGTGTCCCCACGTGAGCTGGTCGAGCTTGAACTTGACGGGGTCCCTCCATGCCCAGATGAAGCAGAAGACGACCACGATGGAGCTGCACATGGCGACGGTGTTGGAGACGACGAAGATCTTGAACGCCGCGCGGTCGGCGTGGATGGCGAACCCCGTGGTCTGGTTGTAGCCACCGGGCATGGTGAAGGTGGCGGCGAAGGTGACGGTGGCGATGAGGGTGGCCACGAGGGTGTACGTCCCGACGCTGAGCTCGAAGTACTCGTCGTTACCGGAGCCCGACCGGCGGCTGCGCAGCGACTGGTACGTCGCCACCGGCGGCAGCTGCTGGTTCTTGCACCGGAGGGACTCGTACTTCTTGAGCTTCTCCCAGAGGTAGACGACGTAGGCGTCCATCTCGCCGCCGGCGACGCGCTCCTCGACGAGGCTGCGAGCGGAGTGGCCCTCGCGGTTGAGGAGGCAGGGGTCGACGCGGGTGTCCTTGAGCAGCATCAGCGCCGACTTGATGCGGGCCATCTTGGCGGCGAGGTGCAGCGGCGTGTCGCCGGAGTAGTCGCCGCGGTTCACCACCTCCGCGGGGCGGACGCGCTTCAGGAGGCACCGGAGCGCGTCCACCTTGCCGCTGGAGACGGCAACGTGTACGGCGTTCCGGCCGTCCCTGTCCAGCATCTCCGCCGCGTCGGGGCTGTGCCGGAGCAGCTCCGTCGCCGCGGCCGTCGAGCCGTAGTAGGCGGCGACGTGGAGCGCCGACTGCTGCCGGTCGTTGCGGCGGTGGGCCAGGTCCGCCTTGTGGTCGAGCAGCATCCTCACCATGCGCTTGTTGTTCTTCTGCGCGGCGAAGTGCAGCGCCGTGTTGCCGATGGCGTCCGTCAGGTCGATCAGCCCCGGCGCCGTCTTCATCAGCAATATCTCCACCACCCCTGCTCCACACACGCTCAAATCTCTTCAAATTTGATTCAAATTACTCCTTTTCTTTTCCAATTTCAGAAAAATGTCCATACACCCCCTTAAACTTTGAACTGGAGACCACCTAGCACTATAAACTTTAAATTTGGACAACCGAAGTGCTTAACCCTAATTAAGGTTGTTTTAGCCAAGTGATTTTGAGTATTTACAACCTTAAACAAGCGGTTTTAAACGATTAATATAACATATTTACATATAGTGATTTATTGGCCACTAATTTATACTCTATAGCAACGTCATACTACTCATTTACAAGTACAAGAGTAAAAAAATTAATCATTTACAAATATAAGAGTAAAAAAAGATTTAATAGAGATCTGAATATATATATCCAATGCATATATCACGTAATGAAACTCATCCAATATATATCTAAAATACATAAAAACAATTTAAAAAACCATGACGATCTTATATGGATGATATTGTAAAGTTTAAAAGGTTGGATATATGGTTTTAAAGTTTAAGATGCTCAATGGACTTTCAAATCAGAGTTTTAGAAGGGGGGGATTTAGAACCTTTTCTTTCAATTTTCTCCAAATATCTTTACATCTAGTTGAAACTCATCATATTTTCTCAAAATTTCTCCAAATTCATCAATAATATCTCCACCACCCCTTCCCCCCATCAAGATTTCTCTGAATCTGACCAAAATTCGTCAAAAGTTTCTTACGGGTGTGGCCGCCGAGGACGGCCTGGTGGAGGGCGGTGCCGCTGACGTTGTCGGCGGTGACGAACTTCTCGGGGACCCATGGCTGGTCGAGGATCTTGTCGACGACGTCGGCGAGCCCTCGCGGGCGGCGATGTGCAGCGGCGTCTGCATGTCCTTGTTGGGGGTGTGGCCGCAGTTGGGCTCCGCCTCCAGCAGCCGCAGCGCCACCGCGCTCCGCCGCTGCTTCACCGCCTCATGCAGCGGCGTGTTGCATTCGTTGTTCATCATCATCAGAGGCTCCTCCTACATGTATCATGCATGTACATTACTATTAATTATATTCAAAATGTATAGTCCAAATACACCTTATATTTCTAAAAACGAAGGGAGTAACTATCAACTTGCAAAGCACTACTCAGCATATCATGAAAGTATTTCTTTGAAAAGAATATACTTCCTTCATCCTAAAATATTTTTTAAGACGTCTATAGTTTTGTGAAAAAGGAAAACCAAAATTTATACTCCTCTGTTTTATATTATAATTCGTTTGACTGTTTTCTAGTCAAATTTATTTAAATTCAACAAAATTTATAGAAAAATATATTACTATTTTAAATCCAAAACAAACATATTATCTAACTATGCTAGATTTAATTAAATTAAATTGATGTTTTAAATGTCATTATTTTTTTATAAACTTAGTTAAATTTGACTTAAAAAGTTAAAAACGACTTATAATATAAAACTAATATGAAACAGACGAGACGAAGTTATAATATGGACGGTGTTATAATATGAAACAGACAGAGTTGGTATGAGTATACTTACAATTAAACTGATTAAAATAATGTGTGTTTAGTGTGACAAGTATGATATTACCAAATTCATTTTTAAAAGTATTTTTACATAGTTGTTGTCTAATATATCATGAAAGGAACAAGTAGTTAAAGCATATAGGTTGTGTAATCCCAACAAGCATATCTTAAATATGATATATTTATAAAAAGATAAAATTCTACATTGCAAAATGTGGCATCTCCAATCTCAATTATACATATACGGGACGGTAAAATATCTTATATTCAACCAGGGGTCAAATTTTCGGAACTAACTTTCTGAAACTTCGGGTCTACCCCACTCCTCTCTACACACACTCCTATAGGAAACTATTTCGCCCAGAATTTTTGGTTTTTTCAACCTTTTATAAATTTAGCAAAATTTATTTAAATTTTATCAGTCTTTGGTCATATGTTAAATAGTTTTGGACCTAAATTTCGATTATATCGGTACCCCGATAGAAATAGCTGGAAAACGGACGGACCTGTGGCCAAGACGGTCCAGCCAAGGTGATGAAGGTGATGAGCTTGTCAGCGACGGCCATCTTCCCGGCCCTGGCCGCCAGGTGCAGCGGCGTGTCCCCCTGGTCGTTCTTGGCGACGAGGAGGTCGCCGTGCTCGCCGGCGGCCGCCTCCGCGAACCCGACGTGCCCGAACCCGGCGGCGATGTGGAGCGCCGTGTTCCCCTGCGGCGTCGTCGAGTTGAGGATCTTGCTGCCCAACTCCTCCACCAGCGCCGTCAGGCTCGCCGTGTTCCCCTGCACCGCCGCCTTGTGCAGCCGTGGATCCATTAATTCCGTCTACCTAGCTACCTACCTATACCAAGTTACCAACCTAGCTATAGCTAGCCTCTATACAGTACAGTGATCAGTGATCAGTGATCACACACACACACTCTCTCTCAATGTCTCTGTACTTGTGTATGATGAGATTATGGAGGTGATGGTGATGCAGCAATGGCGACTTTGAGTAGAAGTAGACATGTAGTATGTAGTAGTGTGGTCGGATTCTTTGCTTCTTGTGGTGGCTTGTGCAGTTGTGCCCTAGCCTGTCCTGGAAGCTAGGTTAGGTTCAGGGTGCTTTACTTGCTAAACCGAATGTGCTAAATGCGCCATTAGAATAGCCTTTTGTGCTTGTGCTCTGTCTCCAGCTCCGGCCACACCATATGCTTTACTGGCCATCAAGCATGTAGCACAAGGAATATATATATATATATATATATATATATATATATACACACACACACACACACACACAGCATGTCTATACTGCGTCTAGGTGCATTTCAGGTACAGAATGCATCCAAGCCAACTAACCCAACCAATCAGGCGCACCACTCCACATGCGAACCCACCGATTGATTCGTCGAGACCGATACTAAAGCATCGAATCTCATTAAAACTCTAAAGTTAAGCGTACTTGGACGAGAGTAGTACTAGGATGGGTGACCTCTGGGAAGTCCTCCGGCGTGGATGGTCGATGATATTGGTGTAACAAATTGGTGGAGTTGCAACTGGGTGGTCGATATTATGGAGTTGCAACCATGTGTCGCAACTAATATAAAAATAGCAAACAATAGTTGCAATTGTGTGTAAATAAAGTTGCAATTAGACTTCTCATAAGGTTACCCACTTTCCATGAGGTCACCCATCCTAAATCTACTCTTGCTCAAGAGCGTTTAACTTTAGAGTTTTAATGTGATCCGTTACCTAGTGGGATCTGGTGCTTGTGTGATTGGTCCAAGCGCGTACATGAAAAATAAGGTTTGGGCGCTCGAAGGATTTTTGTGTGGACGCGTGGCTCGGTTTGCGTCTACGTGTGGGCCCTGTGCAACGTAGGGTGTATTTTAACCCTGTCGTATACATATATATATATATATACTTGCACCAACATAGACAACCTAAAATGTCTAAAATTGAACTTGAGAAAATATGTATAGATTATGAGCTTAATGAAAGTATAAATGAATATTACATTGCAAGTTCTAATATAGAATGTATATAGGATTACAATCTTTTGCAACAAATTAGTATAGAGATATTAAATCTAAAAAAGATATAGAAAGAATTGTTCAAAGATTAGAAGACATCCAAATAATAGGAGAAATCCCATTAAATATTAGGAGAAAAATTTAATCATTTGTAAAAATCAATATAATAAATCATGACTATATAATCAAAACATGTCCAATAGAGGCAACCCCAAAGATACAGAAAAATTTAAAATGCATATAGAAGAACGGTTAAAATTAGAGCAATAATGGAAAGTAAGAGCCCTCACAGATCGGTTACATTTATAGTAAGAAATCATGCCGAAGAAGTTAGAAGTAAATCTAGGATGGTAATAAATTATAAAAAGTTAAATGATAATACAATTGAAGATGCTTATAATATCTCTAATAAACAAGAATGGATCAATAGAATACAAGGTAGCATATATTTCTCGAAATTTGACCTAAAAGCAGGATTTTGGCAAGTAAAGATGACATAAGAGTCTATAGAATGGACCGCATTCACATGTTCTCAGAGACATTATGAATGGCTCGTAATGCCATTAGGTCTAAAAACACATTGCCATATTCCAAAGAAAATGCAAAATATTTTTAATGAAAATCAAGAATTTATATTAGTCTAATAGATGATTTGCTAGTCTTCTCAAAAACATATAAAGAACATATCACACATTTAGAGATATTTTTTAGAAAGGTAGAACAAAATGGGTTAATTTTATCCAAAATAATGGAAATATGCAAGGAGAAGATCAACTTCCTTGGCCATAAAATAGGAGAAGGCAAAATACATTTACAAGAACATATAGCTAAGAAAATTTTATAATTTCCTGATACTATGAATGATAAAAAGCAATTGCAACAATTCTTGGGAATTGTAAACTATGCTAGGAATCATATTAATAATCTAGCAAAATTAGCAGGACCTCTATATGCTAAATTGAGAAAAATGGTCAGAGATATTTTAATTCTGAAGACATTAAATTAGTAAGGCTAATAAAAGAAAGGGTGAAAGGACTAAAGCCTCTAAAATTGTCTTTAGAAGAAAATTATTTTATTATTGAAACAAACGCATCACAACAAGGTTAGGGTGCTGTATTAAAACAAAGACCTACTAAATATTCAACTAAATCAGAAGAAAAAATATGTAGGTATGCCTCTGGAAGCTATAAATTGAAAACAATAAATAACACAGATCGAGAAATCGTAGCAATAATCAATGTGATAAATGCCTTTAGATTGTGATAAATGCCTTTAGATTATATTTAGGGTTCAAAGAATTTACGGTTAGATTGCGAAGCAATATGCAAATATTATAATCAACATAATAACAAGAAAAGTTCTACTAAGAGATGGATCCTATTTGAAGATATCATTATTGGAGATGGATACAAAGTTACATTCAAACAAATTAAAATAAAAATAATCATTTACCCGACCTGCTCTCTCGTGTACCTTTGTTGTAGGAATGAAGAAATCCATGAACTACAATGGAGTTGAATTCTTCACATTTGGAGAAGACAACAAACTTAAAGTATTTCCACCGAATACTTACAAATTCAAACCAAAAACCCATATAATTTTAGATGAAGTTCAAGAATGCATATTAGATAATTTCTAATATCAATATAATAATAAGAGAGAAGAAAAAGGCTACAGGCTATCAATATTAAATAGTCTGCTGAATATTTTCACCTAATAAATGAGCTAATGCCAACCTCGGAAAGTAATGAAATAATACAACAAAAGCCTATATATGTAGTATTTGATGGAAAACTCCTTGGAGTTTACATATCTTTTGAAGAGATAGTAGCTCAAAAAATAGATGCTAAATTAATGGGAGGTTTATCATGGAAAAACATATAGATATAGATGAAGCATTAAGCCAAGCTAGAAAAATATTAGGGATAAACTACTATTTAGAGCCAGCCGCAAAAGAATATATAAAAATGCAAAAAAAACCAAAAATAAGAAAGCCCCAGAAACCCCATATTATGTAAATATTAAGAGCGGAGGGTCATCTAGAAAACCTAAATATAAAAAATGCCTAACTAAGGGAGTGGATCCCTTAGATGGAGAATATATTGATTGAAAAATAATTAAAAATTTTGAAGAAGCATCACCTCAATTAAAAAGGAATTAAAACAAGAAATGAATAACAAATTTGAAGAAATGAGAAAAACCTATGATGAAAAATTTGATGTTTCTTTTTTTTGATGTTGATACCATGGATATGGGTGGTCATGGGCAGCCAGACCAATGAAGCAATATAGGTAAAATGCTAAATATAAATATGATAATAATTATCAATTTTTCGTGGGGTGAGCCCAACCCCAACCCTAATAAAAATAATTCTGAATCAATGCAAAAATACTTTCGGTGAAGAGACATTTCACTGTGAGAGAATATAATCTTTCGGTTGAAGAGATTTCATTATAGAGAATATAACATCTGGCTGAAGAGGAGAAGCACAGGTACAAAGGTGTCTCCACCTGCAACAAATAAAGGCAAAAAGGAAGCACTACTCCATGGTGCAAGCTAGCTCGTGAATCTACATTATCGAGAAGATAAGCATGGAGTACTCCAGAGCTTTCTTCTCCAGCTCCTATAAAAGGAGGAGTCTGCTTAGCTGAGGAGGACACACCGCAAGAAGGAGCTTCCTACCTAGAGCCTATAAGCAACCCACCAGTCTCATAATAGTATTTTAGAATCCACCTTGCCAGCATAGTTGAGCAAGGAGTGTAATATTAAATCAGTGTAAGGTAAGAAAAACTTGTTTGTGTTCTCTTTGGGGTTTTCGAAAGGGAAAACCGTATGTAAGCTTACCTGTTTAATATGAAGAATTTTCAATATGTATCCCTGTCTGTTTGTTCTAGTCAAACGTTTATACTAGGGACCCTATAGGAGAAACCTCTTCGGTCGTTCTTGTTTTTAGCCTGCATATTGCATTGGCGTTTGGAAAACCTTGTGTCAGTAGAGAAGTGTTCCCTTTGGGTGGAACTGCCTAGAGAGACGTTAAATTCTTAGCTAGATCATTTGTGACTAGGGATATATTTTAATTTGCTTCTAAAAAGACATGTCGGTGAGGCATACGATGAGTACTGAGTAGGATTTTAAAACTTCTGAATCAAGCGCCGATTGTTTAGGATTCGCCACCCTGCAAAGATCCAAACATTTTCAAAGATAAATTTTTGAATGAACAGTAATTCAGCACTGTGCACAGTAAAAACATCACTCTGAACAGTGAAAGCAATACTAGGAATAGTGAATTAAGCACTAAGAATAATTTTCAGCACTAGGAATAGTGATCACTTGATTAATTAAACAAATATAGTCAATCAAGTGTAGCCTAGTCTCTTTGTAATTTGGAGATAAAAATAAATAGTCTCTTTGTAATTTGGAGATAAAAATAAGTGGAAAAATCTAAATTCAGAAGTTAATATTGGAAAAGTAATAACTACCAAAGACAATATTAATATAAGGTATAGATTAAATCATATTGAAGACCATAGTTGGCACTCTAACAAGAGTCAACTAAATTTAATTGTTGACTTGATATATAATTTTTATACAAATTGGGATAAAAGGCAAGAAGACTTAGAGCAAAAGGTTGAAGAAGTATATAAAGAACGGAAACAAATTGAAGAATAATATTTTCTTGTTAGCAATAAACTAAATTTTGCATTAAAGTTACTAGAGGAATATAAGACACGACAAAATAAGATCTTGCAAAACAGTGATTATATTAGAGAATTATTAGAAAAAAAATAAAATCTAATGAAGGAAAGGAAATATTTTTTGCTTCATCAGGGATAATTGCATCTTCACAAGCCATTAATTCAGAAAAATGAACCTATCTAAAAGTTTCTTTAGAAGAATAGCAAGCAGAGATGATAGATCTTTAAGTTGTACTGATAAACAACAGGGTAAATGTGAAGACATAGATGAGCTGAAAAATATTGTTGAAGTAGACAAACAGCTCGAAACATATCAAAAAGCGCTCAACAAGTATACTGCATGGAATTCTTTGAGAATAAAAATGGGTTATACATAATATCTAGAGAAATATAATTAAGTGTTCTAACCAATATCTAGAGAAATAGAATTAAGTGTTCTAACCAAACCAGTAGATTTAAAAATAGTAGCTAAAGAATTTGAAAATAGATTAAAATATTCAGGATATAAGTATATTCACCAAGGTATGTATATAATAGGAATCAAAGGAATGACAAGAAAGAAATTAAGAGCTAAAGTTTTAATAACCTTATTAGACAAGAGATGAGATACAATAGATAAAGCCTTACTAGGTTATTTAGAAGGAGGTATGAATGAAAACATGTTGATGACCTATATAGCGCTTGACTTAATGATGCCTGTGAAAGAATTCATAGATAAAATGAGTCTTGGTTTCCAAACAAAAGGATACGAAGAATTTAAAGAGACAAATTTGATTGTAAGTATAGAATCCATAGGAAGATTAACTAATAGAAGTGCCTCCAAATACAAAATAAATATAATAATGTGATTGAAAAAATGCATTCAAAAGGAATAGTATTCATGAGCCCTATGACAATAGACTCTGAAGAAAGAGCAGGTGAAAAGTGGCAGAAGTTTCTACAGACATGTCCGGAATAAAGAAAACCCACAACCAGTTGGCATATAATATTGAAGTATATGTTAATGGAACTAAATGCATAATAGATGAGATTACAATAAGAGATTTATCAATGATAAATGATGATATGATAATTGGCTTAAGGTTTCTTCAACAATCACTACAAACCACAGTAATACATGAGCAAGGAATTACATTTATACCACATCAAGACAATGTTTCTTATATTTCAGAGGTACAGAAGCGTGGTGAGACATCCTCCACCTTCACTTGCACCAACCTAGACAACCTTGAAATGCCTAAATTTGAACTTGAGGCATTTCAAGGTTGTCTAGGTTGATGCAAGTGGAGGTAGTGCCCATGTGCCTATATTGTCATGGAATATAATTATATGAAAAATCTTCTCTGTCTGGGGGCCACTTTCCTGTTGCCCTAAGCTGGTCTTTCTCTTTCCCATTCATTTTCACAGAACCTTCCCCATATCTTTTCCTCTTTCCTATTCCTAATTATACTTCCATGGCTTCCATTCATTATCAAGATTATGCAAACCTGTTTCATCTAAAGAGTTTATAGAATCATTGTATTGTTCTGTATTGTCTATTTTTTCTATATCTTCCATCTCTTTTACTAGATTGATTTCTTTTTCATAGCTTTCAAGAAATAATTTTTTATTTTCTTCCCATTGCTCTTCTTTACTTAAATCTTTATCAAGCTTCTGCTTTCCTTTGTCATGTTCAGCCTGCTTTTTCTGCTTTATTTATTCTACTTTGGTTTTTGGGTTTTGGACATTTCTCGTGCCATAGTTTTGTTCTTTTTAGTTTCTTTACTCTAGATAATTCTCTATAGAAATAAAGTTCTTTATCTCTTATTTTAGGCCACTCACTCTTCATTGAATTATTATATTCTTCATTTATTTCTTTTAATTTATCTTCGTAATACTTTATTTCACTACCTTGATCTAATTTTTCCATAAACTCTGAAACATTATGTCTATTATTATTTATTATATTTCTATCGGATGACTCTGCATTCAAGTCTTCTATGGTTCTGAATTTATAATTTGTAAATGTAATACTAACATTTCCTTTTCTATCTTGATAACTTATATAGTTTTTGGGCTGACTCAAAGTTTTATTTTTTATAAATTCACTAATTTGCCACTTTTATATATACATATATACATATATATACACACACATATATACATACATACATACATACATACATACATACATACATATATATATATATATAAGTAAAAACCGGTAAAAACACAAATAAGTAAAAACCCATAAATAAGAGATAGGTGTGGGTATGAAATATACATACATATAATTCAAATATAATTTGACATTGCTTGCCACAATTTTAAAAACAAGAGAGGCTACGCCCCTGCTTGTCTCTCCTGCCTTTGCAATTGGGGGCCATATATACCTGATGAGCTCCCATGCGGCCTTAGAGAGACAGACAAAGAAGAAAATACATGGGGATATACAATGTATTTTCATGTTGTTGCCATGTAAATCGCCAAGATATCATACGGGGATTTATCCAACCATGTCGTTTTGATATTTCAGGGGGTTGATTACCGGTTTTGTACTTTAGAGGTAAAGTAATTGAGAACTTCAGTACTTCAATTGGTTGAGTAAACTTAACTCTACTATTAATAGAGGGTTTTTCTTCGGGTGGCAAGTAAATATAACATGGTAATAGTAGTAGAAACCTAATATATGTATCGATATGTAAGACAAATTTACACCAGAAATGTGGATCCAAGCTCCTTTGCAACACAAGATTTTGTTCAGTTTTTTAAAAAATCCTCTACGGAGGTGTGTGAAGGTAGGCTCAAGCGTTGATTCTGTTCATGAGCGTAATGTTATAAGCTTGCCTAACTGTTAGACCCACAAATCGGTCATAGTGATCGGGAGTTCATGTGGAAGGGTTCTCGCTCAATGGATAAAAGGTACGTCGGGATAACAGGCTAATGACTCCCAAGAGCTTTTATCGATGGAGCGTTTAGCACCTCGATGTCGACTCAGGGCAAGAACTAATCGAGTTCAATCAGTACAGTAAGAAAAAAATCGTAAGTTTTTTTAGGTCAGGCGATACCCAGATTTGAACTGGGGATAAAAGGATTTATCCATTTCAAAGGAGGCGAGGCCTGAAATTCTTATAACTCCTCAATGACAGTAAAAGTACTCTTAAAAACCAGAAGGAGAATTAATACATAACATCATAACATCAGTTATTCATACTAGCTTGCTAAGCTACTATGCCAACAAAAGGTATAAGGTTTATTATGGTCTCATAAGTCATCGACACAATGGTGTTTTAGCAAACTATGAATTCGTTCGTACGGAACCAGTAAAATACCTCTTTTGAGCATTCCTCGAATTCCTTTCAGACACATGTACGGCTTGAATAACATGTCCTACTCCGTATTAATTACACACTGCATATTGTGGATTACTACTCCCCTAGTTTCAAAATCTATCAACCTCCTAATATCGTATTAGAACTACGAATCTTAATAGACCTAGATTTTGGTATTTTGGGACGGCGTGAGTACTTTATTAGGACAGAATTACAACACTGCAGATGGAGGTGTACGCTGTATAATACTGTTGTGCTATCACAAAACAAAGAAAATTTGATACCTAATTAAAAAGTCCTATCTTGTTAATTTACATGATCTTTTTGACTCCCACAAACACGGTTAATCCCCAAAAATATCCAAATTATCCCAAGAACAAAAGCAGAATTCAAAAGCTGCACAAACAAAATCAAATATATCACATCACAAATCCATAATAAATTAAAAACGAGCTGACAATTGCCAGAAGCAATTTTTCCTTGCCAAAAAAATCCCTCGGATCATCAGCTCAGAGAGCAAGCAACGGAAGAAGCACTCCTCCTAGCAGCAGCGCCGTCGTCGCGGCGGCGGGGACGGCGGCGCCGCTCGGCGACGCGCCGGGCGGCGGCGAGCCCCCGGGGCGGAGCTCTTGATCGGGCACGCGTAGCCGCACTCGGCGGGGTCGACCACCCGGTACACGCCCTTGCTGGTGAGCAGGTAGACGTCACGGGCGTTGTCCTCGCCGAAGGAGAAGATGTAGCCCAGCGACGGCAGCGGGCTCCTCGCCGCGGCGTCGCAGGGGATCGGCGACCGCCTTGAGCAGGCGAACGGAAGCGCCGTGACGTTGTACTCGCCACTGCCCGCCGGCGACTCGAGCCCCGCCCAGACGGACTGCGCGTAGAGGTCGGCGTAGAGGTAGCGGCCGGCGAGGCAGGGGTCGGTGCCAGAGCGGTAGACGTAGCCGCCGGTGATGGAGGCGGAGCCGATGTTGTTGTTGACGGCGCTGTGGGCGTAGCCCATCACCGGCGGGATGGCGTCGATGGCGGCGGCGGAGGTGTTGCCGCCGGGGCTCGCCAGCGGCAGGTACGCCGTCGAGCCCTCGAACACCCGCCACCCGTAGTTCCCGCCCTTTATCACCAGGTCAACCTCCTCGTACGTCGCCTGTTTCAAATTTCACACAAAACCATCACAATTTAGATGGAAAATTTGGCCCAAAACAAATTCTTAAAATGAACAAAATTGATGTCATTGTCTGACACGTGATAGCGTTGAAAAAAATACTACTAATAAAAACCACCATAAAAAGTCTTTCGTAACTATTGATGATTTAAATTGTTTCTATTACTTCAACGATGACAAATTTGTACCACCAAAACAGAAAAGAAAACTTAAAATGAACAAAATTAATCATCTTGTTGACTAAATAAACGAGACACGTACACGGTTGTAGTGGCTATGCATTGACACACTGCCGAAGAGTGCCAGCAGCGGTGGCGTGATGTTGTAAATTATTTTTCTAAATTCTTAATATACTTTGTAGAGACAGGGTGTCACAAGAAAAATATTACCACACCATACTCTTTGTTGATATGCTGATAGTAGATAACAATCTGAACCGTTGATTTCATTTGATAAAGAGTTTATATATATATTTATACTAGTTAGTGATAGTAAAAACGTGAAGGAGTATTATTGTGAAAAAAGATATGAAAGAATATAATTATACTAAATGACTAAACTTTTATTCTTTTTTCTTTTTTTTTATGAAATATGAATGATACCAACGTAATGAATGACCATAAAATAATTAGCCAAAAAACCGTAAATGACAAAGTTACCTTTAATCATGTATTAATAAATTACTGATTTATCTTTCAAACTAGTAGTACTAATAGTAGATAGCACCGAAACATCGCTCTTGTAACCATAGATGATGAGATGATTTAGATAGTTTCTAAATCATCTTAGTATAGGTCATTGTAAAATTTGCGTTAAAAGGAAAAGGAAATGAGGCACCTCTCCGACGTCGGCGCAGTAGAGGTCGGACGGCTTGCCGGAGTCGAAGCTGCAGCGCCACGGGTTCTTGAAGCCGAGGGCGAAAACCTCCGGCGCAAATTTGGAATCAGTGAAGGGGTTGTCCTTGGGGATGCCATAGTTTCCCCAGCCTGCAGTGCTATTGCCAGCTGCAGAGTTCATAGCAGGATCAGTCATCATCTGGAGTAGTTGTAACCCCATTGTACAACTCACAAAATATGAATAAATTTAAGAATGAATGGAGCTATTCACAGACTATCCTGAACATTGTTACCGGTCAAGATTGGGGGAAATTGGATTTTTTTTAGGTTTTTAAGGCATAAAATTGAATTTCTAGTTCAAAGGTTGCTTTTTTGGGCATTTGATTTGAATATGAACAAATTTCAGACGAATAGAGCTAATTCACACAGTATCATGAACAACGTTACCTGTCAAATTTTTTTAGATAATGGAAATGAATAATTACCTATCAGAAATTCAGAATTGGACCTAAAGTTCATTGCGTTGGAAAAAAATTGAACTTTTAGTTCAAATGTTGCCTTTTGGGGGCCATTTGATTTGAATATGAACAAAATTTCAGATGAACCGAGCTACTTTACACATTATCCCGAACAGTGTTACTGATCAGCACTGGACCTGAAGTTCAATTCGTTGGGGAAAAAAACTGAATTTTGAGATCAAGAATTGAATTTGTTGGGAAAATGGGGGAGAATTTTGCGTTACTTGGCAATGCGTTGACATCGATGCGGATGATCTTGCCAAGCAGTGACTTCTTGTTCTGCGCGAAGTTCCATGGATCGCCGTCGCTGCCGCCGTCGCCCATCATCAAGTAGAGGTAGCCGTCGGCCGGGCTGAAGAGGATCTGCCCGCCGTGATGCGTCGTGAACGGCAGCCCCATCGTCATGATCCTCCTCACCTCCGTCGGGTTCGCTGTCTTCGCCTGAGATATCAACCACTATTGAGTTACATGCATCGACCAATTTAACTTAAGTCAATAAGAAAAAATGGGTAATTTACTTTATATTTCAAAACTCCCCATTAAATCAAATGCATGTTAATGTTAGTCAGAATTCGAATTCAAGACTTCTGGTTCTGATACTGAGTTGCATGTACTGACCAATTTAACTTAAAAGACTAAGGTGATAAGGAAAGATGAGCAATTCACTTTATATTTCACCAATCACCGCCGCAGCAGCGGCATAAGCATCAGCAGCAACTAGCGAACGCCGGCGAGCAAGAAGAGATGGGATGCGTACCGTCGAGGGCGAGCCGGAGGTGACGTTGGCGGTGTACTCGGCGATGACGGTCTGGAACTGGCACGGCTGGGCGCCATTGTCGGCGGTGAGCTTGGAGGGGTCGCAGCCGACGTCGGAGTTGCAGGCGCAGCGGCCGGAGCAGGAGGCGGACTGCGTCTTGTCGCAACTGTAGGAGACGAAGAAGCGGCCGTTCTTGGCGAAGTCCGGGTGGAAGGCGAGGCCGAGGAGGCCGAACTCGTTGTCGAAGTGGACCTCGTCGGTGATGTCGAGGAACGGTGTCGCCGCGTCCACCTGCAGCGGCTTGCCGGAGCCCTGCGCCGGCACGGTGGCGAGGAACACCTTGCCGGCCTGGTTGCTGAGGAAGACGCGGTTGGAGCCGTCCGGGTGGGGCGCCATGTTGAGGTACGACCCGTTGCCGATCCGCTCCAGGCACATGCCGCTCGCCGGCGGCGCGACGCGGCTCGCGTTGAACGCCGCGGACTCACCGTCGAAGCACGGCGCGCCGCCGCCGTCGCCGCCCGGCGCCCCACCCAGCGCGCTGCAGAAGTCGCCTGCCGACTGCCACACGTCGGTCAGCGTCGGCGCCGCCTGGCCGCCGCGTGGCGGCTGGAACGGCGAGCCCGGGATGGGCACGGCCTTGCAGGTGTCCCACACCGTCGTGCAGTAGTCCGAAGCCGCCGTCGGCTTGCCGCCGCCGCCGCCGCTGAGCCGGCTGGCGATGCCGGTGGAGTTGCACAGCAGCGGCACCGTCCGGGGGCTCGTCGTGACGGTGAACAGCTCGCCGGCGTACGGGTTGCACCTCTGCGGCAGCCGGCGGAATCAGTAAACCCAGAATCTCCATGGAAATTCCGGCGACCAAGCAAAGCACTCATCATACCGTGCAAAGGATGGACTTGACGAGGTCGCCGCACCGCGTGCCGGAGATGTTCATGGCGGCGAACTGCCTCTGCACGGCGGCGTCGTCCGTCGAGTTGCAGCAGGCTGTGCCATTGTAGCCGCAGAAGGAGAGCGACCCGTTGACCGTCCTCGGGAACGCTGCTCCGGCGCCGCCATGATCAAAACCATCATCAATTACAACTCACAGTCAAGCACAATTCAATCACGGACACAGATAAATTCCAAGAACATCATACTTGAATCCATGCACAATTGCGCGCATTGGCCATCCCGGACGGAGAGGAGAAGCACGGCGGCGACGGCGAAGAGTAGTACCGTGCCGGTCGACGCCGACGGCGCCATGGTGGATTCAGGGAAGGAGAAGGTGTGAGGTTGCCCAGAGACAGAAAATGTGGACAACTAGTTTGCATTTAGCATATATGGAGGAGCAGCCATTGACCAATGCAAGATCAAGAAATTCAAGATTTGGTAGTAAAAAAGATAACCAAGTGGTAATTTTTGGGTAGAATTAAATTCTGATTTCTGAAAGTTCACGTGTGTTGGATGGCGACAACCATGTGTAACACATAATTATCATAAGATGAGCATTAGCATCTAGTCATGCACACTCCAATTTGCAATTAATTAAACAAGCTTGGAAGCCGCATGGAGAGAGCAGACAAATGTGCTTGTTTGGATTGTGAAATTGACAAAGTGAAATTGACGGCAAATTTGTCAACGCATATCAGCCTATTTGAAGTATGGAGTTCAGAGAATCAGCTCACTTCAATACCCAAATGCCCCAATCAGGTCAATATTCACTCTTGAAACCTGAAGGTCTCAGATCCATCGGTTTCAGACTTACAGTGAATTGCAAACTACAATATTGTGGTGTTTTTTTATGCCATCAGGAAATAAAAGCATGCAGTAGCATCAAAGCTACATGTAACTTGTAAAATCTTCATGTCAGGGCAAGAAGGTAAAGTTGGTGTTACTCTTACCCTCTATTGTCATAATGACTAACAAGTGGTATTAGAGATTCAGAACTAATTAGTTACAACAACTTGACAGTTTTTTTCTCGAATATGCAGCAGAACTGCATATCATTGCATTAAGAAGGAACATCTTGGACAGTCAACTGGGACATGATAGTTCTTCAGTGACCTTGTAAAGCCTCTTCACTGTACTAATTGAACAACAAAGCTCCTGCATTTCCTTAAGGCTGGTTGTCGATTTACGACCAGATAGTTCAAAGCCTGTCTAAAAGAGACTTACCTAATTGCAATTTTTCTTTTTCAGGTAGGACCATTGACACAACTTCATACAAGTTGGGATATATCAATATATCATGAACGTCCAAATGTATCAGAAAAAAATGATTAAACAGAAACAGTTGACCTTGGGAAGATATGAAAGCTTTGAGTCGTTGTAGTTTGGATTAATTAAAGGGACAGAAAGGTAGGTTACTTGGGATACTTGAAATTGTGCTTCTTTTTAGGCCTCCAAGGGAAGAATTTTAGAAGTTTACATGAGAGTACTGTTAGCAACTGGATTCTCACTAGAATTCGCACTCTCATTGAGAGAGGATAGCACTCAGAAAGTCGGAAATTTTCTGGTTTACTTCTACTCAAATGCCATGCCTTCTAAGGCAGGTTGGGGTTACATATTTATAGGGGTAGCTGCACACTACCAGCCAACAAAGGAATAACATTATTGACTGTCCTAGCTAGTCTAAGATGCCAAAGGAACAAATGACTAACCATCTAAAAGGGGACTAACCACCTAAAAGGGCTGCAACATCTTTTGACCATGTGCTGCAACAAAGAGAGTACAAGGACTTATCCAACAATTCTCCCCCTAAGTCTTGTACGTCGTCTTGTGGGAAGGCGTCGGTACTGCGTGGCGTCCACCTCCTCTGCCGTGCTGTCACGGCTGAGCTTCAGCCTCTCCTCCATCGGAGTGAGGGCTAGGTTGCAGTCGGTGAGCCCAGCTAGCTCAACCACGCGCTTGGCGTAGGCCGTCTGCCGAAGAGCGATGCCTGAGTCGTCTTGGTGGACCTCGATCCCCAAGTAGAAGGAGAGAGACCCTAGATCACTCATCTGAAAAGTGGCCTTCATCTCCTCCTTGAACGCCGCGACCTCCGCATCCTTGGTGCCGTTGATCACCAAGTCGTCCACGTAGACACCCACCAGCAGGACACTTGCACCATTGCCCCGCCGGTAGATGGCCGCCTCGTGCGGGCTTTGCCTGAAGTCCATCCTCTTGAGCGTGGAATCCAGCTTGGAGTTCCATGCCCTCGGCGCCTGTCGCAAGCCGTAGAGGGCCTTGCGCAAACGCAACACCTTGCCCTCCTTGTCGGGATCGCAAACCCCGGCGGCTGGTGCACGTACACCTCTTCCTTCAAGTCGCCATTAAGGAACGCCGACTTGACGTCCATGTGGTGGACGCGCCAGCCCTCCTGGGCAACCAACGCAAGGAGGAGTCGCATAGACTCCATCCGTGCCACGGGAGCGAAGGCATCGTCGAAATCAATGCCCTCCTGCTGAACGAACCCGCGCGCCACCAAGCGAGCCTTGTGCTTGACGATGGCGCCGGCCTCATCCCTCTTCAATTTGAACACCCACTTAAGGGTGATCGCCCGATGACCCCGAGTAAGGTCGGCCAACTCCCAGGTGCGGTTCTTCTCGACCGCATCCATCTCCTGCTGCATCGCGGCACACCATGCCACATGACCCTCGGCCTCTGCGAAAGACCAAGGTTCGCCGTCTTCGCACGCAAGGTGCAGTTCCGCCTCCAAGTCGCGAGGCATCGGTCCCGGCACCGGCTGGTCGCCGAGAATGTCCTCCATTGTACGGTACCGTAACGGCTCGCCGTCGTAGTACGCGTCGATGCGCTCCTCATCGTGAGGGAGCGAAGTAGCGAACTCCACCGGACCATGCTCGACGTGAGCAGGTGTTGGGGTAGACGTGCCCGGAGGAGTGGCTACCGGCGCTGGAGTAGATGGCCTAGCCGGTTGCGGTGGTGTCGATGAAGGGCTCAACACAGCCGAGGTCGCAACAAGAGTGCGAGTCGCAACTGGAGTCGCAGTCGCTGGTGTCGGTGGAGGCTCGGGGACTGGGGTAGGCACGCTCAGCGAAGGAGAGCTGCCCACTCCCCTAGCTCCCTCGAAGTGGACGTACTCAACAGTGAAGTCGTCGTGCGTCGGAGTCGAGCCGTCGACCACCGCCTTCTCCCACGCCCATCCACGCCTCTCGTCGAACACGACGTCGCGCGCCATGCGCACACACTGTGTCTTCGGGTCAAGGATGCGGTAGGCCTTCAAACCCTCCGCGTAGCCAATGAACACTCCCGGAGTGCTCCTGTTGTCAAGCTTGCCGACATGGCCAAGCTCCTTGGCGAATGCGAGGCAGCCAAAGACCCGCAGGTGGGAGACCGGTGGCTTTCGCCCATACCAAGCCTCATATGGCGTCATGCCGTCGAGCGCCTTGGTGGGTGAGCGATTGAGGATGTAGACGCTGGTCACCACCGCCTCACCCCAGAAGATGGCCGACATCCCCCTCTGCTTGAGGAGAGCCCAGGCCATCCCCACAACCGTCTGGTTGCGCCGCTCGATGAGGCTGTTCTGCTGCGGGGAATACGGCGCGGAGTAGTGGCTCTGGATGCCCTCATCCGTGCAGTACGACACGAACTCGGCCGCCGTGAACTCGCCGCCGTTGTCGGTGCGCAGCACGCGTAGCTTGTGGCCGCACTCCGCCTCCGCAGCGGCCTGCGAACGCCTGATGGCTTCCGCAGCCTCTCCCTTGCCGCCTAAGATCATCACCCACATGTAGCGGTGAGGTTGTCGACGAGCAGCAGGAAGTAGCGCCGTCCTCCTGGTGTGGCCGGTGTCACAGGGCCACACAAGTCCCCGTGCACGAGCTCAAGCCGCTCCTTGGCTCGAAAGCTCGCCTGCTGGGGGAAGGGGAGCCTCCTCTGCTTTGTCATGACGCAGACGTCGGAGAGCTGCTCCACATGGTCGAGGCACGACAAGCCTAGCACCATCTCCTTAGCGCTGAGCCGTTTCAGGGCCTCGAAGTGGAGGTGCCCGAAACGCTCGTGCCACTGCCACGCCTCGTCATCCCGACGAGCAGCGAGGCAAACGGGTTGTGCCACCTGCACATTGAGGACGTAGAGACGATTGATGCTTCTGTTTACCTTGGTAAGAAGGCGACGATGGCGGTCCCAGATCCTCATGATTCCATCCTCAATCAGGATACGCAAGCCATTCCCATCCAGCTGGCCCAGGCTGATGATGGAGTTCCTCAGCGCAGGGATGAAGTAGACTCCAGTGAGGAGTCAGTGCTCGCCAGTCTTGGCGACGAGGACAAGGGAGCCAATGCCCCGTATGTCCACAGCCGAAGAGTTGCCAAACTTGACGGAGCCGCGTCTGTCGACGTTCAGGTCGGAGAAGAACTCCCTGTGACCCGTCATGTGGTGAGTGGCACCACTGTCGAGGAGTCAGCTGTCGATCTTGTCATCGCTGGAGCCGTCACCGAGGAAGGTGTGTGCCCTCGGTTCGTCGAGGTGGAGAGCCGTTGCAGACGATGCCGCTGGAGATAGCTCGATGCTCCCGTGTGCTAGGAAAAGAGCTGGCTCCTCCCTCTCAGCCTGTGCGACGTGAGCCTGGCCGCACCTTGGCTGTCGACAATCCTTGGCCCAATGGCTAGGCCTGCCACAATTGCGGCATATGTCGTCTCATGCTGTCTTGCGCTCGCCGGCGGCGCCACCCTGGGTGCCTCCGCGGGCGTTGCCCTCGAAACGTCCTCGCGCCTCGCCCTGGGCGCCTCCGAGCGCCTTGCGTGGCTTGCCGCGCTTGCGGCCGCCTATCGGAGAAGAGGGCTCCCCCTTCTTCCGATCACCCTGGCGGGCCTCCCACTGCTCCTGAGTGAAATGAAGCTTCCCACCAATGATGACAGGCCCTGAGGAAGGTTGTGGCTCGTCGTTGTCAACGACCTTGAGGCGACCTATCGCCTCCTCGATCGACATCATGGAGAGGTCCAGCAGAGACTTGATCGAGCGAGCGATCTGCTTGTACTTCTCGGGAACGCAGCGGAGGAGCTTTTCGACAGCTCTCTCCTCGTCGATGGTGTCGTCAACGTACTGCACCAACTTCTGCAGCAGAGTGTTGAGACGGAGAACAAAGTCATCAACGTCCTCACCTAGCTTGAAAGCCAAGCTCTCCCACTCCCTGCGCAGTGCCTGCAGCGTGGACCTGCGGGCGCGATCGCTATCGATACGTGCCGCAGCGATGGCGACCTACAAGCGAAGACTGCATCTCTGGTGGTACTGCAGCAAGGAGGGCCTCCAGCGCCCGTCGATCCTCGTCGTAGTCGACGTCGCCGTACCGGACCGCCTCCCACATGTGCCGCACCTGGAGCTTCACCCTCATCACCATGGACCACTCGGCGTAGTTGGTCTTGGTGAGAACGGGCCACCCACCACCGAGGCCGGCGTCCCTGACGATAGCTTGGACCCCGTGGTGTCGGCCCGGGGAGGGAGAGCGGCGCTGCCTGTGCAGGCCCCGCTCTCCGTCGTCCCTACCACCGCGTCGTCGGTTGAACTCCAGCTCCGCCTCGAGCCGGGCGGCCCTCTCCCGCAGCCGCTGGATCTCCTCCAGCGCTGGGTCGGCGCGAGGGCCACGCCTGAGGTCGCGCTTGTCTCGTCCGTCAGGGGCAAAGCTGGCGACCGCGCCCCCCAAGGGGGCTACCTTCGCGCCTGCGCTCGGCCTGGTCGCCGTGGTCGTCGAGGTCATGGCATCCTGGGGCGTGGTCGGCACATGCGCGCCCATCCAGGCTGCCGCCGCCACGCTCGCGGGGCTGCGCGGCCATCCACCGCGCCGCCCGCTCTCGTGCCGCCTCCCTGTCGGCCAAGTCCTACGCCGCCCCCCCAGCCAACTCGAGATTCGGGTCAGTGACGCCGACGGTGGAGCCCGTGCTGCTACCGCCGCACCGAACCTTAACCTCCGCTGCCGCCGCAGCTGCTGTACCCGCCGCTGCCACTGCCGCCTCCTCTGCCCTCGCCGCCGCCAACTCCGCCGCCGCCAGCCTCGCTGTCCGGGCCGCTGCCGCAGCGAGCTCTGCTGCTGCCCGCTCGCGGTCCTTCGCCGCGGCGAGCTTGACCTCCTGCCGACGCCACGCGCTTGAGCCGAGCGAGTGCTGAGACGCTCCTGCGGACATGAGAGACCGCTGGACTGCTGCGTGGGGAAGAGAGGGTTTCCGACGAGCTGCTGTAGCTCGTCTATGCAGGAGAGGATAGGCAAATAGGGGCTGCTGGAGCAGCTGCTACTGCTGCTGCAGGTTGAGAGGTCAATTGGGTTGAGGAAGGGGATGAGCAGGAGATGTTTAGGCTACAAGAAAGTGAGGCTCTGATACCACTTGTTAGCAACTGGATTCTCACTGGAATTCACACTCTTATTGAGAGAGGATAGCACTCAGGAAGTCGAGAATTTTTTGGTTTACTTCTACTCAAATGTCATGCCTTCTAAGACAGGTTGAGGTTACATATTTATAGGGGTGGCTGCACACTACCAGCCAACAAAAGATTAACATTATTGACTGTCCTAGCTAGTCTAAGATGCCAAAGGAACAAAAGACTAACCACCTAAAAGGGGACTAACCACCTAAAAGGGTTGCAACATCTTTTGACCATGTGCCCTTGACCATGTGCTGCAGCAAAGAGAGTACAAGGACTTATCCAACAATTACTGAAGTCAAAGTGAGTGAGCAAGTGGTTTTTGTATTTTGACCCTGGATAAGAGTATTCACATGGATCAATGGACTTATAAACAGTGGGAGATATCTCACACTGGTTATAGGAAAACCCAGCTATGATCACTCAGTAGTAGTGGAGCTAAAGTTACTACTAGTTATTAGTGTCATATCTAATGGTGATTTTGGTCTCAAAAGTTACAAATGACAAATTTATGCATGCTGCCTCTTCTGTCACCAAATCATCACTTGAAGCATTTATATATCTATCTATACTACATTACGATAAAGGGATAAATTTTATAAACTTTTTTTTACAATGTTCAGAGAAAACCCTGCCCTTTCAGGGGAAAAAAGGACCCTGGGTGGCAGGCAAGTCCAAAATTTTATTTTAAGTGAACCTTTTGAGTGACGCCTCTATTGTCACTAAATCATCACTCCAAGACTTTATGTCTCTATATTTACTATATTACGATGTAGGGATAAATTTTATAAACCTTCTTTTTACACTGTTCAGAAATAACCATGCCCTTTCAGGGAAAAAACTGTCCCTGGGTGGCAGGCAAGTCCTAACTAGTTTTTTAAGTGAACCTTTCGAGAGCTTGGAAAAGGCTAGATGAAAATTAAGGAAAATGATATATGAAAGGATTTTTTCCCCACATGCAAAAATATACAAAAGGAGTTGACTATGGGCATATGGATTGATGTGCCCAGAACAATAAAGTTACTTGTTCTTAGGGTAACATTTTGTATAGGATTTAAATAAAGAAAATTACCTAAGCAAGCTAAATATGGAATATTTGACGGAAGCTGTCAAGACAAGAAAAAAGATCTCCATTTGACATCGCAGAAATGTCTACATTTGGTATGCGACTGCACCAGGCAAATTCATCTACTCCTGCGTAGCTATCACCGAGAGAAATTTGTATGTAACGTGACTAATCCAACCTACAAAAGAGTCTAAGTTTGAGTTAAACACACGCGAAATCCAGAAACTTTAGTACAGAAAGCTTCAGTGTTATCTAGCATTCAACAAGAAAGAAGAGTAGCAACATATTACTTTATTCCTGAAACTTCAGTGTAACTCTTGGAGAACATCACAAAATGAACTGGAAACTGAAGCAATTTGTTTTTTTTAAAAAAAAAATGGAACCGAAGTTATAATTTTTATAAATGCCAACTGCTTAAGGGCAACTCTTATCTATGATGCTGTTGTTCCATGTGTCAATAAGTGTATAACAATAACTTTGGAACAGGATATTGTCTGGTTGACCTACAGGAGCTAGCTAAATTGAGAGGAAAGATTGCAACCATATAGGACTATAAGAGCTCAATGTGTTCTTGTTTGATCCCTTGTATCATGCTAGGGAACCAAAGGAATATTGCTGGTACTCATGAGCTAGCTTAAGTCAAACGATTAAAATAATCCAACCTCATATTAAGTAGTACACAATTGAAATGAGAACAATAAGTCAGTGCCAACTGAAGGCAAACCCATATCCAGTTCAGAATTCAGATTGTCTCTTCTGGCATGAGGTCACCAATCAGAGAATAATTTATTCCGATAGTATCATGAACCCGCAATTCAATTTATGTTCTGTTCAAATCAACTATGACATGTAGATCGCGTACCGTTTTATGATTTAATCAAGAATATCATAAGTTCTCTTAGAATAATATGTGATACGTGACACGGAAACGGACATTTCATCTTTCTGTCTTCTTTAAGGGCGAATGAGCTGAAGCTGACTTTACAAGACAGATGCTAAATTACTGTGTTTAGAGAAATGAGTGACAGATGATTGTCCAGGAACTTCATGAGAAGAACTAGAGAGTTGACATATCATAAAAAATTTTAAAGAAAAATGGGGTTTTGGAATACTGAAGATGGTAAACTAGCATAATGTGAGCTATCGCACTAGTTATTAAGATGATGTTCATTCTTAGCCATGTATTCAGTATGGAACAATTTATTTTATGCAGGATTCAGAAAAAAATCATGCTTGCCAATGGGGCCATAATGTCTGAATTTATTTCTATACGTCTACTGGATCACTCATCATGCAGAATATTATTAGTAGTACAAAAATCTGATCATCTGGATCATCTGTGCTTCGAGGATTCCTTTTCAAAACATGAAGACCACAAAGTGGAGAGCTACTACATGTCTACATGAATCCTGGAGTAGTCAGTTCCAGACAGGAAGAGATACAAGACATAGATACTGACACGTTTTCTAAGCAGAAACATTCTTTTTGTTATATCTTCATTTAGAACCTGCAAGCAGAAGCATTCTTTATGATATCCCACATATAAACATTGATAAATTCAGTTAGAAATGTATCCACAACAATACTCTATTATTGCAACAAAAAACAGCTTGTACCAGGTTCACTCAGGCACCCACAGATACCACAATTTCATGACAGCTGTGGCATAAGCTAAGCTGTCTAGTCATGCACAATGCATACAAGGTGCTAAGCAATGCTATTAGTCGTGTCACACACGACTGGTGGTTTAAATTTGAACATCTGCCAGGGCAACTGGTTGAACATACAACTGTGAAGATAGGCAATCATGCTCTATTGATTTGACTTGATACAGTTGTGTTGCACATCAATGGATATTTGATTATGAACGTTTCCCTATTTTCACAAAAGTAGATCTGGAATATTGTTTGCTCATGGGGACATAGACATGGTTTCTGAGTACATGAAGACCTACTCATGAGCCCAAACGCTAAGAGGACTCATGCTCAGTTCATGCTACATCTGCAATTTGTAGTCAGGCTAATCGAGCTACTCATCAAGAGCGCCCAGTTCCTTCATATCTTCCAAGAATGCCATGTAGGAGTCATCAATACTTTGTGGCTTGGATACTGAGGACGAAGGCTGGGGCTCAGATCTTATTGGAGCCACTGACGGTTTCAGGGCAGAAGATGATGTTGTTGCTGACTGCTGCACCTTTGGCTTTGGTTTGGGGAGAGCTGATTCTCTCTTAACTCGAACTGATGCAGGAACCTGTAAAAAACCAACGGTTTTTCAGTACAATGGTGCATCTAAAACTATGTAAATGAAACACAAAAAAATATGAATCAATTAGCCATAGCAATCTTAGACCAACTCAACTGTTTAAAAGTTTGTGACCAATTTGTTTATTATGATGACATAAAGGGGAAGCAAATTTATGGAGTGTTAAGAGCAAATTTAATAGTAGACTATAAACCAACTATAGCTTACGTGAAGGAGAGAGTGTTAGCTCTCATGTAAGAGCTAGCTCTACACATGCTCCAAGGTAAATGCATTAATTACATAAGTGAGAGAGAGAAAAAAAAATTAGAGACAACCTTATAGCTAATCTATTATATATACTACATGTTATCTCTAAAACTTTTAGATTGGCTTGTAGCTGGTAGTTAGCTCTACTATAAAACTTGCTCTAAGAGGATAGATAACCATCTTGAACTCAGTGGGAAGTATATAGTTGTGACTAGATTGTGGATGCGGAACTGTAAACTACAAGCAAGTCTACAATGAGAACCACGTCCAACATGAGGGAACTCTCTAGGCAAAGAGATGGTGCAGAAATGTGGCATGTCAGCCCTGAGAGAACTGTCTAAAGGATCTCAGCAGCACGTTACGTGGACAATAGGTGTTTGATAATAAAAAAATGTAATTTAGAACTAATCCTTCAGTGGTCAAAGTAAGAAATAATATATATCCCTAGATATCATCATCATGGCTGCTCTATCCCTTCTAAGAAAGAATGAAAGATGTAGAGAAGCCTTTTATAGTTACTATCATAAGGATCAAACAGTGCCAAACACTTCTGATACTTTTTAAATGTGCTTAATATTTTTTTAGAGAATAATCAAGCTTGATGTTAGTAAGGTTATCAACCAGAGTAAAAAGCACATACCATAGCCGTGAGCTCAGGTGTATGTTGTGCTAATGGTCTCTTTACAACTGTTGGGGCAGCTGACTTGACATATGATGGCTGCTGAGGTACATTTGGCCTTGGACCAAAGGCAGCAAAATCACCTGTTTGAATTGGGGGTCCTGGATAAAATGGAGGCGGAAGCATTGGTGGTGGACCAGGAGGTACACCAAAAGGTGCCATTTGCATCTGTGCTGGAGGTAATCCCGGAGGGGGTGGTGGAAGGGGCCTGGCATTAACTCCAGGAGCCATAAATGGTGGCCTTGTATCTGGTGGTGGTGGAGGTGGAGGAAATCTGGGAACTCCTGGAGCTAGCATATCTGGTTGTATTGAAGGCATTGTTGGGGGTCTTGGAGGTAAAGGCGGTAGATGTGATGGCTGTGGTGGAGGCGGTGGTAAGATCCTGGTGACTTTATCATCTTCCTTCAAACCAGGAGCATCATTGGCATTCTGCATTTCACTTGAGTTTCGTGTCAAACCAGGAGGTGGTGGAGGTAGTGCACCTTTTGCCTGCAAAACAAGATGACAAGGTTCATTCAGACAAAATAACAACAGGAAACAACATACAAACACGAAAACCAAGAACTACTCTAAAGTACACATAACAATAAAAGATTCAAAATTTTCTGGACAATGGAAAGAAACTCAAAGTGCACCTGTGCAGAATCTGTCAGGCTTGCACCCTCTCCAATCGTTTGCTTATTAGCAAATTCATTTGTACCAGCTAGGGGTGATGGCTGCAAAGGTCGTGGAGGCGGAGGTGGCGGCAATAATGTTTGACCTGGCACAATTTCTCTGGGAGGTGGGCCAGGAGGAGGTGGAGGTGGCAGAGGTAAGCCGGGCGCTCCTGAAACGTTAGCAGGCTTAGGGGGAGGTGGGGGTGGGGGTGGGAGAGGGGGTAAAGATGCAGCAGATGGGTCGACAGGTTCTGAAGAGGCGGGCAATGGTGGGGGTGGTGGAGGGGGTGGCAGGGTTGAAGGACCTGCTTCTTCAGTTCCTGGCATAGAAGATGAAGCCCCAGCGCTTGATGAAGGCAGCGGGATCCTTGGCCCTGCATATCAACCAAGAAAGAAAACTCAGAATTGCTAGAACATCCTATAAGTAGATTTTTTAAGGGAAAAAATGATGATTTTAGAAACTATGCACAGAAACCAGGGATTAACCTATGGAAGATTTGTACATTGGAGGTTTGCCAGGTGGTGGTGCTCCAGATGGATTCAGGGTTGGGTGATAGTAAACAGAATCCTGCAATGCAAAGCTGGTAAGATTTGTAGTCAATATGCAACAACACATCCAATGCTTTGTGAAGAATCATCAATACCATACCTCAGGCTTAGGATTTTTAGCTCTATCATCCTCCTCTGCTGCCGGCCGCCTCTTTGGTGGTCCAAGATGGCTAGGGCCACAAGAAATACAAGTTGAATTACAAGAATAGCTACGTAAACTTAATAAAGTGGATGCATAAAGAAAAGGATAAAGCTCACCTGAACATAATTGGTTGCTCACCCTTTTCTTTCATTTTCTCTTCATATTCCTGGCACGGATAACTTGAAATTAATGGGCTACCATGTGTGGAGGAAAGACAAATAAACTAATGATAGTACAATCCATGAGATTCTTTGGCTGTTATAAGTTCAAATCAAATACCCAAATTGACTTGCAGGTTCAGAAGCGATGGGTACACATCGAAACCAACAATTAAATAAAACATTTTGCACAATAACATGTCAGAAATGAGCATAATTCATAGAAACCTTAAGTTAGATTATAGTAGAGTTTATACAAATAATTCAACAAGTCATATCTCTGCCAATGTTGTGGTATCCTATTTTTTGTGAACCAAGACAATTGTCATAGTACAAAAATGTCATGGAAGAGGCCAACAAATCATTATCCAATGGCACATAGAGTCAGAGACCAGTATCAAAATATCTCCAAGGAGATGGAAAATTAGGAAGTAGACAGTTTAAAAGCTGCATGTTGTAAATACAAATGGCATGATAACTGTTGACAAAAACAGTCTGGACTATCACCAAAAAAAAAAAGGTTCAATGCATACCAGAAAGAAAAAATACCTTTCTTTTCTTTACAATAAGATTATATGTATCCTCAAGCTGCCTTTTCTTATGTTTCCTGGCCTTATCGAGAGCCCCATCAGCCTCTGTTTCAACCAAAAAGTAATTTTGTTATTCAGAAAAAACAAATTAGCTAAAAGTTAACCAAAAATGCTACACATCCACTGTTCCACACAGCTCCTCCAAGCAAGCAAATAAACAAAAACAGGCAAAATTGCTGCAGTCACACATATAGTGTGACTAAGAGGCAACAGCATTCCAGTTTCAAACAATATTAGTGGTATTCCAGTGCATTGCAAGGGAAATTGATCCTTTTCCCCTGGTATGTACTAGGCAGAGAATCAAGGATCTGTAAAGGGTAACAAGGGCCCACATGATGGTGCTGACAGCTGACTCGCTGAGTGATTGGGATCAGGCCTCCTAAAAACAAAATCCAGTAATCCACTAAAACTAGATTGTGAGTGAAATGCCATCCAGTAAATAGAACAGATGAAAACTGGAAGATAGATATTACACAATCAAGATAAATTCGACCCGCATATTGGGTAAAACACTGGATATATATATATATACACACACACACACTAGCAAAATGCTCGTGCGTTGCAACGGGACGACGACGCATGGAGGGAAACAGACGGACGGTGAAGGTCCAGGCGGTGGCGCGGGAGCTCCGAGCGGCGACGGAAGGGAGGGGCGCAGGCACGGCGCCGGGCGCGGTGCGGATGGGGACGGAAGAGAGGGATGCAAGAGGTCTTTTTTTCATCCAAGCTCTCCCTTTCTTTTCAGCATTAGGACTGCGGATTAATTTTATAAACACTCAAGGGGTTTTCTGCAAAATAACCCTTTTTTCTTTTTTAACTGGGTTTTTTTTAAATAGCCAGGTGGACTTCACGTTAATTTCGGAAAAACTCAAGGGGTTTTCTACAAAATAGCCAGACAAAACAAAATTTGAGTGGAAACACTACTTGCTATATATATATATATATATATATATATATATATATAGAACCGTTGGATTAATGCATCTTTGACCTATCTGATAAAATAGTAAACAAATTCAAAAAAATGTAAAATTTGGTATAAAAGGCGATATTAATATATAGAACAATTTGAACGGTTCGGATTTTCAATTTGAGTTTTCAAATTAGAGATTTAGCCATGCCACACGGGATGGGGCTGTACGGCGCGCCACACAGTAGCCCATCTCTCTCTCTCTATATATATATATATATTGTGAGTGATGCATTAAGATGCCTTAGACATTGAACAGGTTGGACAGAGCATCCTAGAAACACCACAGTGGAGCTGATAATAAGAATAGATACCACATTTACCTTGATAAAAGCACAGGTGAAAGTTAAAGAAAAAGCATACAGACCATGAATTACAAATCATGTATGGAATAAATTAATATTGCCTGCACAGATATGATTAATATAACTACAGAGTAAATGAAACACACCAATGTGCAACCAAAACAGAAACGATATGATTATTTGAGCTTTGAAAAGAAATCTGTAGAACAAAAAAGAATAACCTTTTTGCTAGAAAGACCAGTTTCAACAATTGTCTCGAAACAGATATGCATTAATACAAGTTATTGCACAATATACTTACTCATCTTCTCCAGTTTCTCAATCTGCTCCAGTATAGCCTCTGGATCCTTTTTCAAAATGCCAACCTCTCGTACCTTCTTCCTTTCTTTCTTATTCTGGCGAGTAAAAAAGGTGATGGAAATTTAGAATATGAGGACAGAACAAACTAATTGGTAGCAGATCCAACAAATTACCAATCTACCATATTTATATCAGCAACCATAAAAGAAATTGAACTTAACAGGAGTACAAGATTAAAGAAAATCTGTAAAAGCTAAGGGCTAGATTGGTTTGCTACCTTACCAAAATTTCAGTAGGTAGCAAAAACCAAACACTCCAACAAAAACCTTCTTCCACCAAAATGTTGGCGATGCCCATATATGTGTCTCATAATGGCCCAATTTTAACACCAAATCAAACATCTTATCCACTCTACACTACCGAAATTTGGCAATACCAAGATTTTGGCAGGGTAAAGAACCAAACCAACCCTAATACACAAGCAGTCATACAGATAGTTGGTGCACATGCAACAGTTGCCACATTTCTAGATAAAATGGCATGTTATAACATTATAACAATGTGACATATGAAGATACTCCTGCTCAACAGCATAGAGCAATTGCAATGAACTAGCTGGTCAATATGACTAACTAGGTTGCTCAAGTATAGGAGGAAAAAATTATCATGGGTACTCCACAAAAGGTTTCCAGCTAAACAGGAGAATCAGCAAATTCATGAGGCAATATCATTGGTATTTGCAATTGTAAAATGCAAGAGAGAAAAGTTTCATAAACCAAAAATCAAGTTTTCACCCCAATTACACATGAACACCTGATATTACTCAAACCAACACATATAGAGCAAGGTGAAATGAAAATCACAAATCCAACAATCTACAATGCCCACTAAAGGCTGCAAGCGAATCAATTTACTTGCAGTACGCGCCATTTACACCACCATGTTCATTCAAGTAATTGCTTAGATTATCAGTTGCATTGAAACTCTTAAACCGAAATATCTAGTGATGCCCATGGAAATATGCTTAATTGCTTATTGCATGAAAAAAACACATTGAGCAGTAAACCTGACGAATCGAATCGAATCGAATCACCAGGCGCATAGCAGTCAACGAAGCATGAGGAACATCACAACGCGCCTCTGCCAAGGCCAAATTCCACTAAACCCACGCGGACCCGGACCCGCGCGCGCGGTGATAGCATGATATGAACCCTAGGGTTTGAGAGGACTCACCCGCTTGAGCTCCTTCTTCCGCTGCTCCTTGCGGAAGGCGTCGGTGGGGTTCATGACCTTCCCTCCCTTGGTCGTCTTCATCCTGCCCCTGCCCTCCTCCCCTTCTCACCCACCGGCGGCGGACGGCAGCGAGCGGCGGCGGCGGCGGATTTAGCCGCGGGGAAAGAGAGAGAGAGGGGAGCGGCGCGGCTGAGATGGAGTTCGGGTCGGACTCGGACCGTAGCGGTCTGGTCACCTTCGCGACTAGAAGCGGGTCACGAGGCGAGTGGGTCGGAGAAGACAAGGATGCGCCGGCCTGGGCAGCCCAGGCACGGCAACACACGCTCGCCCGTGGGCCGTTCTGGCACGGCCCGTTTACGCGTCCCGTGGTTGGGCCGGCACGGCCGAGCATGAACACGGCCCAGTTGGTCCACCTAATTTTCCTAGTATATTTTTTCTGTTGTTCCTATTTTCTCTCTTTCCCCCAATTTCCCCAAATTTTCCCGTATGCTTTTTCTATTCTACCCTATTTTTAGTCATGTTTCCTATTTTTCCTTTATTTTACCCCTAATTTTTGCATTTTTTATTTTTTCCCAGCCTTAGATTTTAAATGTTATGGGCCAAACGTGCTAATGAACCTACGCCGGTCATGTGGCACATTTGGGCCCGTGCCGACACCGCACAGCCTTTGTCTTATTGGGCTGCACCTGAGCCTAGACCGATAAGGCATAGCCCGCTACGGAACATGTTTTGCTGGGCCGGGGATGGGCCTGACACCTTAGGCCTTCTCGTGGAACCTATGAATTGCAAGATTTTTTTTAAAAAAAAGTGTTTTTTTCATTGAAGTACTCTTATAGAGGAATAATTTTTTGTTGTTCAAAGGATGCTTTAGGATTGGTTTGGTAGTATAATGTACTGCTAAAGTTTGGTAATGTCACAATATATCTATAATCTATAACTATCTATAAAGCAAGTAGTGTTTCTACCTAAAATTTTCGTTCACCTGACTACTATTTTGCAGAAAACCCTTTAAGTGTTTATAAAATTAACTCGTAGTCGCAATGCTGAAAAGAAAGGGAGGGTTTGGACCCGCCAGTCCCCATCCGCGCGCGCTGCGCCCCTCCTCCCGTCCCCTATCTGCGCGCGCGCCCGACTTTACCGTTACAACGTACGGCACGGTTGCTACTATATATATATATATATATATATATATATATATATATATATATAAAAGTGTTGGTATTATCAATTATAATTAAGGTGAAGACATATTTCTTTTGCTACGAATTTTTGGTAGGGACTACTTGGAACAACAATTGGCTTGCTAAAGGGAGGTATAGTTGACAAATTTTGTTAATTTTATTATTGGTACAATCAAATTTTTTTATATAGATAGACATGTTTTGATCAGTTTGCAATATAATAAGGTTAATTTGTGCTATCGAGAAGAAGAGGCAGATCAAAGTTAGTCGTCAACCTTGGCAACCGTAGCGGCACTCGGCCACCATCACTGCTGGAGAATAGCACAATAGTCTCGGTTCGCAAACCCTCTTTAATCTTGGTTTTGCAACCGAGACTAACAAAACGAGACTAAGATCCCTATTTCTAGTCTCGAGTGAAATAACCGGGACCAAAAATAAATCTTTAGTCCCGGTTGGTAAAATCAACAAAGATTAAAGATATATAGGCGCCACGTCATCCTGACATCCCAACGGTTTTTTGTTTTTCATTGTTTTCTTCTGCTGAAACTAACATCCCAGGTCAAATTAACATCACCAAATCGAATTCACATCATAGATCCCAAATCACAAATCAAATTCACATACATTACAAATTCACACATATCACATATTGATCATAAAATTCTAAAAAAGATCCAAAAAAATTCACAAAAATTCACAAAGAGAGCTAAGAGAGGGAGAGTGCTAGATCAGCCGCCGCCGGACCGCCAACGCCGGCCGTGCCCTCCTCCGCGATCCGCCGCCGCCAGCCGCCGCGCCCACGGCCGCCGAGCCACGCCGCTCCGTCTGATCCGGCCGACGCCGGCCGCCGCCGCCCGTGCGCCTAAGCCGCGCCACCTCGTCGAATCCGGCCGCCGTCGGGCCGCTGCTGCCCATGCCCGCGAGCCGCGCCGCCTCCACCGGATCCGACCGCTGCTAGCCATTGCCGGCCGCGCCCGCCGAGCAGCCGCCGCTCCGCCTCCTCCTGCCGCCGCGCCCGCGCCGCCAAGCACCGACCCGTCCCATCGCCCGCGCCGGTGCCGCAGCGCCGCCCCCGCCGCCGGATCCGCCACCGCCCCACCGCCGCACCCTCGCCGCCCACGCGCGGCCGTCGCCTCCCGCCCGTGCTTGAGGAAGAAAGAGAGCTTGAGGGAGAGAGAGCTTCGCGAGAGAGAGATCAGTACTAGAGCTTGAGGGAGAGGGAGAGAGATCTGAGAAGAGGGAGAGGGAGATAGATCTGAGAAAAGATAAGACAGAGAGATAAAGCTGTGTGCGAGCAAGGAGATAAGATCGAGGAATTTTTTTGGGTCTCAGTTGATATAATGAACCGGGACAAATATTGATCTTTAGTTCCGGTTGGTAATACCAACCGGAACTAAAAATAATGAGGATCTGATATGGGTCGTAGATTTTTTTTAACTGGAACTAAAAATAAACTTTCGTCCCGGTTGGTATTACCAACCGGGATTAAAGATTTAACCGGGACTAAAAAATTTTTTAGTCTCGGTTCCTATTGAAACCGGGACTATTATGGATTTAGGCGCTTCAACCAAAAATCGTTTCTCCTGTAGTACATCCTTCCTCAGCAGCTAAGTGGTTTGTATAGTCACCAGTAGATTGAAGAGGCATGTGTGCTCATCCAATGTTAGGACCATCATTTCTTAATTCACTACATTTCTTTCTTCATCAAACCATCGTCTCCTCTCGGAGTACTCCCTAATCTATATGCTTGCAAGTTATTTTATTTTTTGGTAAGAATTTGTATCGAATATGTTTACAAAATTAGTTATTAATTAGATTTGAAGTTATAATAAGTATTAAAATAAAATAATTTTGACTCTTATTCTAGATTCTTTATATATCTTATGTAACCGCGTACAATAATAGTAACATAGGCAAAAGGATAACTAGTCGTTTGAGAGGATTATCAGAAACCCAAATATAATAATATTATGATGTATGAAAAGGAGTGATCGTAATTAGCGTTCTGAAGACATATGCTGATCATTTGTGATGGCTACGGCACAGCAGCTACAACAGCTGCAACTAGCCCGAAACAAGCAGATGCTCCCTGCAGCAGCATGCAGTGCGCATACAGATGGCTGTGTGGTTTAGAGCTACAGCCTACAGCCGATCGGCTAGGGTGTACCGCTGCAGCCATAACAAAATGATCATCCCCATAGATTTTAAATAAATCGTACTAATGATGTAACAATTTGACAAATGAATATGATTTAATATAAGAATTTGAGAATTGAATGATCATAGGCTTTGTCATATTTGTATGGATATCTAGATCTTAGATGGAGGCAATTTCGTAACATTTGTGTCTCGTTCATGGCAGCTTCGCCGTTGATGTGGAAAGAGAGGTTCCTTGTCATCTACTCTAACTCTAGAGCGTTGATGCTCTGACTTCGAGAGGTTTTTCAGAACCCTAACTACCTATGCAAATTATGAGTACCATATACCTACATGGCTGGTTTATCTGACTGATGATAGGAGATGGGCCAAATCCGTTTGTTATGTAATAGACTAGAATTTAGGAATTTTATTGTCTTTTTTCCTAAGGCATAGTCCATAATCCTAGTTGAGTATGATTATGTAAATAGATAAGGAAACTTATGTCATGTCTGGCCGGGTTTTCCTACTTGTAACCTTGCCTCCGAACATATATAAGGTGGAAAGGGAGCCCTCCGAGAGCATAGTAACAGATAGAAATAATAAGCCACAACTCGGTCGTCAGATTAATACAATACTCGGCGGATTCAATCCCTGAAACAGGAGTAGGGTATTACTTCTCATCGAGAAGGCCTGAACCTGTCTAAACCTTATCCCTTCATCCATCCACTTTTGGTCTCGTACGCTACCTCTTTTCTTATTGTCAATTCCCAGAATCGACAGTTGGCGTGCTAGGTAGGGGTTGCGTCAAGTTCTCCATCAGAAAGCGTGATGGGATCAACTTCAGGAGCTGACGACTTTGCCTTCCCATCCAGGCGACCTACTGATTCGGCGACCTCGATTTCATCACAGACAACTTCGGCAAGATCACCCTCCTCGACTCGGGTTCGAACCAGTCAGAGAGGGGTCACGTTACTTCGGCACCGTTTGGCCTCCCGAACGCCGCCATGATTTATTCAGAGGCTTTCTCTTCTGGAGTGGCTTCAAACCACTCAGGGGAGTCATCATTGCCAACTCAAGCACACGACGACTCCAACTCTGCAACAACTTATTCCTAGATCGCATGCGGCTTCTCACCGTAACATTCGGATCTAGATCGGTTTCACCCCCTAGAGTTCGATCTGGGTATGTTTCAACCATGTTCGGACCAGGCTCAGGGGGGTGGGCGTGATGATTCAACCACTTGATTTCTGCACCACCACGGAGGTTGTCAGTAGTTTTGACTACATCAATGGGCATAGTGATTTTGACATCGAAAGCATCAACATCTCCGAGTTCACGATGATTACATTCCACTTTCTTTTGAGGTCTTTATGGCTGGCACTCCGATTGAAGAGGAACAAACCCGTCTTGCGAGGAAAGCGGAGGAACAACGCGTCCGACTGGAGGAAGCCACTCGGATTTGACATCACATATGCCATTTTTTATAAAACTACTCGGTTGGTTAAATTATTTTTTGCTCTTTTACTATATATTTAGTTTTATTCAAACTAATCACATAGTCGGGGCTACACCTAATTAGGTGCATCTAGTCAATGCACCATAATATTTTATTCTTATTATTATTAAAAAAATTAGCCCTTCACAACCTCATATTGGAGAACCTCAATAGCGATATCGAAGCACTCGACTTTTTGTCATAGAAGTTTGAGAGAAGATTAGTGTTGACCGTGAAGGTCTCAGGGGCTACTATGAAGATTATGGGTAACATATACCACACGGCTGGCTTATCCGACTGATGATAGGAGGTGGGCCGGATCCATTTGTTATGTAATATAGTAGGATTTAGGAATTCTATTCTCTTGTTTCCTAAGACATAGTCCATAGTCCTAGTTGAGTATGATTATGTAAATAGATAAAGAAACTTATGTCGTGTTCGGCTGGGTTTTCCTACTTATAACCTTGTCCCTGAACCTATATAAGGTTGGCAGGGAGCCCTCCGAGGGCATAGTAACAGATAGAAACAATAAGGCACAACTCGATTGTCAGATCAATACAATACTCGACAGATTCAATCCCTGAAACAGGAGTAGGGTATTATTTCTCATCGAGAAGGCCTGAACCTGTCTAAACCTTGTCCCTTCACCCATCCACTTTTGAACTCGTACGCTACCTTTTTTTATTACTGATTTCCAGAATCGACACCACCATTAGAGTAGGAGTTGATACTGGACTGAACTAGTTGATATGAAGAGGTCTGAACTAGTTGAAGTGGTACAACTCCCTTTCTTCTTAACATTTTTGTTCTTGTTCTCTTATTGTTGGGTGAAGCCAAGGCAAGCTAGGCTAGCTGTGGCCTACACAAACCAAGGCTACCATGGGCAGCCAGATAGCCTGATGAATATGCAAAGTTGCTGGGATGGATCAGGGTTTGACTTACCGCTGGTAACCACGCGGTTACCGCGGTAAGTGCCCTTACTGTCGAGGTACGGTAATGTTTACCGGTGGTAAGGTTTGGGCAAATTTTCATCTGAATTCAAATTTTTGAAAAAAAAATGAAAAAATCGTGGAGGTAGTTCTTGAATTATAGTGTCAGATGGTGAAGAATTTTTTTGAAAACGAGTGAGATAAATTCACTTTTTAGATTTATACTGACATTAGGTCAGAAAATTGAAAAAAATAAAAAAGCTTGATGGGCCAAAAGCAACACTGTTCATAAGGCCCAGTAGAATCCAAACCATGGTTACCGTGCTAAACCGTGTCAAACTGCGGTTACTGTGGCAAACCATGCAGTGATCGCAACCAAATCGTGCGGTTTCGGTTTGAAATTTGTTAGTGAAATTCGTGCGGTTTTGGACGGTTACCACGGTAACCTTCTTACTGTGCGGGGGTGGGGGAAGGGCAGTAACCCCAAAAAGGTAAGTAAAACCCTGGGATGGATGCACAGAAGAGCAGCGGATTCTTCTCCCCCACACACACACAAAACAAAAAAAAAGAACTAGGACCGAACATGGACTTGTTCAGATTCATCCCATAAGTGTTTTTTTGGGACAGAGGTATACTTGATGATCTGAAATCCAGGTATAAATATTGTCCTTGATTTACTAGATGCAATTAGCTTTTCAACAAACCCTTAGGATGCAGGCTGCAGCCATTAGTAAGGCCCTAGAGAAAAATGGATTCTAATTTATAAAGAATTTCATGATATTTAATTAGTACCCCTCGCAGTCAAGTATACTTGCTATTATCAAGTAGTATACTTGCTTAAACGTTGTACAAATAATGGATGAATTTGGATTGAAATATTTTGAAAATTATTTGAGGATGATGATTTAGCATGTGCATTTTGAGTTTTAGAATGTAACAAATTGTAAATATAATTAGTTTGCTTGCATATTAAGTTTAGATGCTTAGTTAGTTAACGTGGCATGCTTGCAGGTAAGGGTGAAAACGGATCGGAAATGGTTGGAAACTACCTATATCATATTTGTTTTATATTTGTTTTGGATTCGGATTCGGAATCAGAAACCCCGGACATGGAAATGAAATCGAATACTATCGAAAACAAATACGGAGCAAATACGAATCGAAACGAATACGGTAATAAAAATTGATCCGAATATAAAACCCCTCAAACTAAACTTTACAAAACAATGATGATAGATAGCTTAATATTTTCTCAAAGTATATCAACATTTTTAATTTTTTAGGTAAACAATACATGCAACAAATTTTATACATCCATATCAACTTACTAATTTTATAAAATATATAACATCACAATCTTTTATATCATTATAAATCTCATACATATTGAATTTAGGCATAAGTAATAACAAAAAGTTTAAGTGTTTTGAAAGTATATTAATATTCAGTACACCATATATTTAATATTTGTCTCCATACAATGTTCAATTGTTTTGAAAGTATATTAATTTTAGCGAACTTTTTTCTTAAAAAAGGAAAAAATAAAAACCTAAATATGATAGTTTTATTTTCCTTGTTTTAAAATAGTGACATGAACCTAAATACTTGAGAAGAACATGAACAACAGTGACTGAATGTATGGTTTTTGGGGTTACGGTCATGCTCATGGGCTTGTGGTTGTGGGCTTCTGCTTAATGGGCGTTGGCCCATGTCTGTCCGGATATCCGAAAATTTTTGCAGATATTTTCTGACCGATTCCAAAATCCATCGGATAATTTCTGTATCGTATTTGTATTCATTTCTGAAAATAATTATTCGTTTTCGTTTTCGTAGCCGATATTATCTGAAAATTATCCGACCGATATTTTCCGAATCCGAATTTCCGAACGGAAACCGAATACTATTCGAACCATTTTTATCTCTACTTTTCATCCCTTAGCAAGTAGCTTTAGGCTGTATTTGTTTGTAGTAGTTAGTAATTCCTCCCCTGTGCATGAGAAACGAAGCAGTGGAAAGATTAATTTATTATTAAGCTAACATTTTTAAAAAATAAATTAATATGATTTTTTAAAATAACTTTCTTATAATTTTTTAAAAAAACGTACTATTGGAAAACATGCGCTTAAAAAAGGAGATGCTCATTGACAATCAAACACAGTCTTAGATGCTTAGTGGGTTGACCCAAACTTTTCCATGAAACAAACCTCTCTTAATTAATTTATCATAAGTAAATGCAAATGTCAGAGGGTCTATAAATTAATTTCTACAACCTTTTTGTGTGACCGAATGCTTTTTTTTTCAGACGACAAAAGCAAACTGTAAATACGGGGGTATTATGTACTGTTTTTGGATGAAAAGCGGATGGCAGAATTTTTACACCTCAATGGTTATACATATCATATCCAAGACATATATTAAAAAGAAAATAACGGCTTATATTAAACCAAAAATAACCTTATATGAAACAAAAATTGGATGAAGACGACAAAAAAAATCCCAGAATCTTGTTCTAAACAACGATAAAAGTAGTCATCATGCTGCCATGAATCTTGCTCTAAACAACAAAAAATAGCTGGCCAGTACAAAATCTTTGTGAGGACTGTTTCTCAAACCTTTTTTTCATTTAGTCTCTTTCACATTAATATATTATTATTTTAGAGTATTAAATGCATACTACGACGACTAATTCGTTTGACAAATCTAATAAGCCTAATTACGTCATAATTTGACGATACAATGCTACAGTAAACATTTGTTAATCGTGAATTAATTAGGTTTAATATATTCATCTTAGGAATTAGTCACTAATTTTTTAGTTTTTTATAATTAATTTATATTAATTTTTTAAATTGATGTCTAATCATCCGATACGTCGCGGACCTTAATCGTTAGATCCAAACACCATTCCAATCCCATGCAATAATGGTGATATGATAAGTGCAAGAACACAATAATCCTCTGTCCCCAACAACATGCCAGTGAAGTAGGAGTACACAAGAATCAAAATTATCTTGTCAGAAAAAAATCGCGAGTACAGGAGAGGACACCACAAAACAAACAAAGCTTCTCCTCTACAGCAGACTGACAGATGGGACCACTGGGCCCACATCTGACAGCTCCTAGCATTTCTCTCTTCTTCTATGTACTACAAGTTCACTTCACACAGTTCACGGCTTCACGCACTTAGGCTCTTGACAGCAACAAAGCAGGAGGCGGCCACGCGACGCGAGCTTGCAATGCCGGCAACGAGGAGGATGAGGCGCGCGGCGGCGGGCGGCGTGCCGGGGGTGATGGAGCGGTTCGCCGGGATGGGGTCGGCGCTGGCCGGCGTGATGTTCGTGTGGAGCATGCTCAGCCCGCTCCTGCCGCGGCAGCTGTTCGAGCACTTCGTCGGCCGCTTCTTCCTGCGGCACGCGCGGCGGCTCGCCGGGTTCATGGACCCCTACCTCATCGTCACCATCAGCGAGCAGGACGGCGAGAGGATGAAGCTCGGGGACGTCTACGACCAGGCCAAGGCGTACCTCAGCCACCGGTGCGCGCGCCGGGCGCGGTCGCTGCGCGCGGAGCGCGCCGCCCGCGACGGCGGCGACCGGTTCCTGCTCACCATGGGCAACGGCGAGGAGGTCTACGATGAGTTCCAGGGCGCCACCGTGTGGTGGCACTCCGTCTCCTCCGGCGGCGGGCGGCGCTACGAGTCTCCCTGGTTCGGCGGCGGCGGGGTCGTCTACGACGACGACAGGCGCGCGTACCGGCTCCTGTTCCACCAGCGCCACCGAGACCTCGTCGTCGACTCCTACCTCCCGCACGTCTGCCGCGAGGGCCGCGCCATCATGCTCCGCAACCGCCGCCGCAAGCTCTTCACCAACGCCGGCGGCGACCGGTACAGGAAGTCGGCGTGGAGCTACGTGGCGTTCGAGCACCCGTCGACGTTCGACACGCTCGCCATGGACCCGGCCAAGAAGCGGGACATCATGGACGACCTCGACGCGTTCCGCAAGGGGAAGGACTACTACGCCCGCATCGGCAAGGCGTGGAAGCGCGGCTACCTCCTGTACGGCCCGCCCGGCACCGGCAAGTCCACCATGATCGCCGCCATGGCCAACTACCTCGACTACGACATCTACGACGTCGAGCTCACGTCCGTCGCCACCAACACCGACCTCCGCCGCCTCTTCATCGAGACCAAGGGCAAGTCCATCATCGTCATCGAAGACATCGATTGCTCCGTCGACCTCACCGGCAAGCGCAAGAAGAGGTCTCCGACCGCCGCCGAGCCCGCCGACGCCAAGGACAAGAGCGCGGGAAAGGTGACGCTTTCTGGCCTGCTCAACGTCATCGACGGGCTCTGGTCGGCGTGCGGCGGCGAGCGCATCGTCGTCTTCACCACCAACCACGTCGACAAGCTGGACCCGGCGCTGATCCGGCGCGGCCGCATGGACAAGCACATCGAGATGTCCTACTGCTGCTTCGAGACCTTCAAGATCCTGGCCAAGAACTACCTCGCCATCGACGCCCACCACCTGTTCGACGATGTGGAGTCACTCCTGCAGGACGCCAAGATCAAGATTACCCCGGCCGACGTCGCCGAGCACCTGATGCTCAAGTGCGCCGCCGCCGACGAGGCCGCCTGCCTCGCCAGTTTGGTGACGGCGCTGGAGAAGAAGGCCAAGGAGAAGGAGATGGTGGAGGAGACGGTGGTGGATGAGTTGCTTTAGCAGCTTAGCTTAATTGCAGAATTATCAGGTTAATTAATAACAAATTTAGCTGTATCATCTGCATCAAGAAAGTGTAATTGTGTTCAGCACTGTCGTCTGCTATCAACTTAGGACATGGTTAGCTGTTAATCTTGTTATGATTGCAATGCATCTCAAGATTAACATTGGACTAATTCATATTGTCGTTGTAGACTCAATTCTGAATGGATTGGATGATCACAATTCACACAGATTCACAGCTTGTGTTTGAGGCTGAAATTTGACTGCTTTTCTTCTGATGCACCCAGCTTTCAAGCAAAGTACGGTTTCAAGCTGAGTTTGAAAAGCAAAAGCCTGGTGCTTTCTTGTCAGGCTGATGCAACACAAAAACGAATCTAGGTGTACCATGCTGCGGATAAGGATTGGGATTTGGGAATGCCCTTGGTAAATTCAGCAATGAAATTGCAGCAGCAATCAGAGGTGGCATTGAGTAATTCTTGACATGAACAGAACCATGACCACTTCCTTTTTGAAAAATCAAAATACTAGACAATAATGAGGAACTTGGTGTCGAATAATTAAGAAAAAAATATAAGGTTACTAAGAATCAAATATAGATATAGGGACTCGCGATTAAAACCACGTACTCCTACGATAGAAAGTGCATCTTCTCGTAATACTCTCGGAATTGGTAGGCAATAATTGGTCACTGCCAAATTTTTTTGACAAAATCCGGCTAGGCCTTTATTTGGTTCGTTACATTTTGGCATTCAACTATGGCAAATAATTTGACAATGGTAATATTTTAGCTAAAACCAAATAGATGACTATTTTGTTGTCATTACTTTTTTTTTCTTGGTTGAGTTTGGCTATGAACAAAACACGCACCTAGTGTTTTTTCTTGCCAATTTATAGTACTTCTTGGTAACTTCATGACTATCACACAAATTATCACTCGAATTTTTTCGTAGTTTTCACATCTCTTATAAGCCTTTGCATTGCATCTGGATTTGTGTTTTGGCACATCTCCATGATCACAAGGTCTAGGGTCAAGATCCATCCAGGCCCATCTTAAATTGGAGGAAGGGGTGACAATGCGCAAGCATGCATTGCATGTGATTGTTTGCAAGTTCCTTTTCTTTTCCTGCTTTTATGCAGGAGATGCTGTCCTTTGAAGACCAGTATCGTTGGGATCAAGTTCAGACCTTCAATCTCCCTCTCAAATCTATGATTTCTGGACTAGGACAATTCGGTTTCAACTGGAATCCTATATTTTTCATTCAAGCACCGCCGCTATACGTACTTCAAAAAATCTTATAGAACTCTTACAAATAATGATCTCAACCATTTGATTTAGCTAGATGAAAGCTACATAAAATCTAGATGTATTGACATCATGACACATCAGTGTCATAGTAAGAATTTAGTAAGAAAACAATAGTATGTATAGTTTTTTTCCTTTTTATTCCGTTGTCCCTGAAACAATGAAAAACTGTAAATTGCCTGATACAGGTCACTTTGTAAAGTATTGAAACTTGTCCAAACAAAACCAAAACCTGAAACAGAAGGGGGACAGCTTGGATCTAGGAGTTTCACCAGAAATAGCTCAATCGTCGCATTATCTAGGAAAATTTACCTTGTTTCAAATAAGGAATAAACCATCACTGAATCATACATCTGAATAGAAGCACTTTTACAAAATTATTCAGTTTCTGTGTTACAATACCTTCAGCTTAGATGCTGGACACCAGTCAGTTGGACAGCTTGAGAAAGTATCTTGTCAATAATGACTGAGATTTTAGTGTCCCAATCACCAATCTCATGTCTATTCTAGGAAGCCAATAACTGAAATTTTGAAGTCCATGATGCACCTTTCTTTCTTAGCTATGTTTCGGTGCTTTTATTGATAGTATTATACTACCAGTATAAATGATCTAAACCATATGTTATTAAAGATAAATCAGTAATTTATTAATATAGTGATTAGGGTTAAATTTATCATTTATGTTTTTTCCTGGCTAGATCATATGTGGTTATCCATTACACTGACATCGCTCATATTCCATAAAAAAAGCAAAAAAAGAAAAAAAGGTTTAGTCACTACTAAAATGATGATTATATCTATTTATACCTTTTTTGATAATAATGCACTTCCACGTTTTTATTACCGCTAACTAGAGGACCGTATAAATAGATCTAAACTCTTCGATCAAATAAGATCAACGGTTCAGATTGATCAGTAGAGAGCACGTAGTGGGCTCTTCCTTTTTATTCTTGAGTTCCACTACTGGAGAAACGGTTTTTCCATGCGGACCGAAAGACATCTTCCCGTGCGGAAAGGCCTGCCCGCATGCGCGAAAAGGTCTGAGAAAAGATCATTTTCGCGTGCGGGCGGCCCAACCGTATGGGAAGATTGATTATCCCGTGCGGTCGGCTTAAGCGGCCCGCACGGGAAGATAGAATATTCCGTGCGGGCCGCTTAGCCGACCGCATGGGAAGATGGTCGTGCTCATTATTTTATGTATACGTTCTGTTAGCTAGCTATTATCCTCTCTCTCTCCTCTCCTCTCCTCTCTGTCCTCTCCCTCTCCTCTCCTCTCTCTCATAATGTTAGATGAGTCAATATATATATATTTTTCGCGCACGAGAAAAAAGACATTTAATATTATTTTCTCATAAAAGATATATATATAACACAGATCGATCATGCATAATGTTTATATACATATCAAGCTAGTTTCGTCTCGCAAATTAACATAAGTCTAGCTAGAACAAATTTACACATTATTTAATGGCGGTGCTCTTTTTCCCACTCCCTAAGTCGTTTAAATTTATCATCCGTCGCCAGCTCGCTCTCTGGATCGTAGAAATCGCCCAAATGGTTGCAGACATCGCGACGGATGAAGCGGCAAAGATCTGCAACCAAGTTAAGCATGGTTCTATCGTCGAACCGGTTCGCTACAACTGAAACTTCTGTGATCTGTTTAAGAAAAAATAGTACACATATACATACGATTAGGAAAATTATACAAGATCGATAACATGTAGAAAGATATATTTCTATGATAAACTTACTTCTTCGAACTTAGTAGTGTATCTCCCGTAGATTCTGAGCATCTCACACACGTAGTAGCCGCAAAGGTTAGTGCCTGGTGGTTGCTTATAATACTGTGTTGAATAAAATTTATTATGTGCATGCGTCAGTAATTTGAAGTTAAACACAGTATAAAATGTCGGCATATATCGAGCATATAATTACCGACCAATTTGTCTTCACAAGAAACTTCTTCTTTTGTGGATCGTTCACCGGTCCACCTTGCCTTACATAATTATGGTGTGCTCTGTAGACAAAACAATTGTATGTTTCACTGATCAATTGTTTAATTATTCGATAGTAAATTGCATGTCTATCAGCGGCACTGTTATCCTTTTTGTACCTACTCGCCCCACAAGTTGGACAATTGTCCAAGTCAGCGTATTCCTTGCGATAAAGTACACAGTGATTAATATATGCATGGATCTTTTTCCGCACCAAGTGATAATGGACATATCCGTTTCTTGGCTTGATAGGTGTTAGCTGGCAACAAGTTAGGCTTAGGAAGCATAGCTCTCAGGAGACCTATCAAGTCGTTGAAACTAGTATCAGACCATCCGTGCATGGCCTTTAATTTAAGAAGTTCTAGCACCGAACGCAACACTATATAATCCATATCACATCCCTTTGCTTGATCGTATAAAAGATCTTTCGCTGCTTTCTGCAACGCCTCCCAATTGTTTAAATCTCTTACTTTCTCTGTTAGGACCTCTGGTTCAGTGTGCCGCAACAAATCCTCAAGATCAAGATCAATATCAACCTCTGCCTCGTCAAAACCAGAGCCGCCAAAATCACCCGTCATTTCACGAGACATGTCCTCAATTATAAAATTCTCTACCTCATCGAAATAAATATCAGGATTCTCTTCCGGAGGGGCAACTTCCCCGTGATAAGTCCAAACTGTGTATTTCTCCACAAATCCATGCTGAATTATGTGTCCGAGAATTACATTCAGTTCTTTCAACATCTTCTGATTCTTGCAATCCACGCAAGGACAAAAAATATCCTTCCTATTCTCCCTCAAAGCGTGTGCCTTAGCCTTATCAATAAATGTTGATGCTTTTCTCATGAACACTGGATGAGTTCTCCATGTCTCATACATCCATATCAGATCCATCTAAAAACAGTGACAGCATAAATTAATATTATATTACCGATGTTTCTAAATAAACAAATTAAACTTAAATCGTTCAAATAATAAAAACAAAGTAAAATACTTGATAAATAATAAAAACAGTGACAACATAAATTAATATTGCACAACAAATAATAATAATGAGACAAAAGTAGTTACCAAAAAATGGTTTAATAAAAAAACAAAATATTTGACCTACAAATTGCAAAAATAGCTCAACATATACAATTCAAACAAGTTTAAATATCTTCGCATTTAACCGATGAAATTTTACAAAAACGAAAGCAAATGAAGGAGATGATCAAGCACATTACCTTTTATATTGATTTCAATTGAAGATTTTAAGTCTAAAGCCTTCCAAAAATAAAATGCCTATTATTTGGAGACAGAAAAACCGAGTTAAAAAGTTCAAATATCTTCGCATTCAACCAATAAAAATTTTTAAAAATGAAAGCAAATGGAAGAGGAGCAATTGGAGTCATACTTGATCAAGTATGATCAAGTATGACTCAATTGAAAAATTCAAGCTCAAAACCTTCCCTCTATAATTGCCTTTTTTGAGAGAGAAAACACCGGGGTAAATGCGTCCTTGTTGGGTTGAGCGGAAAATTTATTGCGTCACTGTTGAGCATCATCACATGCGGTCCACTTAACGGCCCGTACGAGAAAATGCATTATCCCGTGCGGGTCCTTAAACGACCGCATGGTATAATAGCCCGTGCGGTCGCTTAAGTGGACCGTACGGAATAATGCATTATCCCATGCGGGCCAATTGCCGGTCCCCCGGAAACGGTTTTTCCAGGCGCGAACTCTTATGATCCGCCAAGAATCTATTGGAGGCCTTGTCCGGAAAAATCGTTTCTACAGTAGTGTTATTCATTTTCCAATTTCTTGTCAGCTCTCCGTTTCTTTCGGTTTTCAGAATTTTTTTTTACATTTCTCGCGACGTGCTACCGGCCATTCGAGCAATGCCTCTACAACTACCGGCCAAATTACCTTTTACAACTTTACGCCCTTGCTGCTAGCTGCTTCTGTTATGCATGATAAAAACATAAAGTAGACTGGAAATTTCATGATTAAGGACTTAAGTGATGTACGCTGAAGAAGAACTTGTAAATTAATTTGCGTTTCACCAGTATTTGATCGCCTTACAAGTTACAATGGGCAGTTGATGACTGTCGGTAGAAAATGGAATGTATGACATCATTGTAAATGTACGAAGAATTACATGATACGGTGGGTAGAAATCTGAATATCGATGTCTTGTTCTTGCCATTTGAATTTTGTTTTTTTTGCCACTCAAAGTTTTGATAATTTTCCTTGCCATTTGAAATTTATTAATTTTTGCAGAAGGAAATGCTCAGAGCCAGGTACTACAATTGGTACTGTACTTAACAAACTTCCAGTACTCAAAAAGAAAGATCGATGCAATCATCCCTACCATTTAGATTCATTTTACACTTGAATTTACAGTAAATGAACCAAACACCAGCTAAATTTGTATTTCGTTTCGAACAGCTACACATCAGTCAGTGCAACAGTATCAGTCGTCGCAGAGAAATTGACCGTTGATTCTTTCTACCTTCCTGTACATTTTGAGTTCTTAGCTACAATTAATCAATTGTCATCGGTGTAATCAGAATAATCGTCGTCGTCGTCTTCCTCGAAGTCGTCGTCAGCCATTGCCTTGGCTTTCGCCTCCGCCTCCGCCTCCGCCTCCGCCCTCGCTTTCGCTTCGGCCGCTCCCTTGGCGTTATCCATTGCCCTGTTATTGAGCTCGTCGACCAAGAACTCGAGGGAGGAGGTCACGTCGGAGCCGGAGCTGGAGCGCTTGGCCGCCATGAGGCGCTCGGCGACGTCGGCCGGCGTGATGTCCTCCTTGTCCAGTATTGCGTCGACGGCGTCGGACAGGTGGTGGGCGTCGACGTCGAGGTAGTTCTTGGCCAGCGTCCTGAACGCGGCGGCGCGGCAGTAGGACATCTCGATGTGCATGTCCATGCGGCCGCGGCGGATGAGCGCCGGGTCGAGCTTGTCGACGTGGTTGGTGGTGAAGCGACGATGCGCTCGCCGCCGCTCGCCGACCAGAGCCCGTCGATGAAGTTGAGCAGGCCGGACAGCGTCACCATGCTGCCGCCGTTCCTCTCGTCGGGACGCCTCGTGGCGCGGTCGCCGGTGAGGTCGAGGGAGCAGTCGATGTCCTCGACGACGACGATGGACTTGGTCGTCGTCTCGATCAGGAGCTTGCGAAGGTCGTTGTTGTCGTTCACCATGGTGAGCTCGACGTCGTAGATGTCGTAGTCGAGGTAGTTGGCCATGGCGGCGATCATGGTGGACTTGCCGGTGCCGGGCGGGCCGTACAGGAGGTAGTCCCGCTTCCACGGCTTGCCGGCGCGGCGGTAGAGTTCCCTGTTTTGCCGGAACGCGTCGAGGTCGTCCATGATCGCCTTCTTCTTGGCCGGCTCCATGGCGAGCGTCTCGAACGTGGTCGGGTGGTCGAAGTTGATGTAGCTCCATGCCTTGTGGTAGATGCTGCTGTGGCTGAGGCTCTTGTTGTTGGTGTAGAGGCGGCGGCGGCGGTTGTGGAAGAGGAGCTTGCGGCCGCGGCGGCGGACGTGGGGAGGTACTCGTCGACGACGAGCCGGCGGTGGCGCTGGTGGAAAGTGAGCCGCTGGCTGCGACGCGTGCCACTCTGCTGCTCCTCGTCCAACGACGACCACCACATGGTGGCGCCGCGGAACTCGTCGGCGACGTCCTGCCCGTCGCGCATGCTGACGATGAGGCCGCGCCCCTCCCCCCGGGCCTCGGCGCGGAGCTCACGCGCCTCCGACGAGCACGGCGCTCAGGTACGCCTTCACCTCCTCGTACATGTTGTCGCCGGCGCGGCGGCCGCCGAACCTGGAGCGGTAGTACTGCTGGTGCGCGTCGGCGGCGCCGGGGTCCGGGATGTCGACGGTGACGTAGGGGTCGACGGCGGCGAGCCGGCGGCGCGCGCGGCGGATGAGGACGAGGTTGAAGTAGGTCTGGAGCAGACGAGGAACCAGACCGAGCCGAGGTTGGACAGCAGCGCGCCCAGGCTGGAGAACGTCCAGCGCCGCCACTGCACGACCTTGCCGGCGGTGGTGGTGGTCTCTGCCGCCGTGGAAGCCTGGTGGGCGGCTGCTGCTGCAAGTTTTTTCTTGGTCGAACACCTGTGTATGCCCACGCAGTGCACGCGCTCCAGATTTATGGTGCGGATGAATCAGCCGAGTTCATGTCGAACTCCAAGTTCTTACGAAGTACTACCACGTAAAATCCGAGAATTCACTGCACGTAAATTTTTTTAACCTTTTTAATTTTTTTTATTTTAAAAATGAACCATTCCAAAACTTATCAACAACATGGGAAAAAAGAAGGATTGATATTCCTCGTAACAACAAGCATTTGCTCATGTAAAAGTGAAATTTTGATCATGTGCCCTCCGTTCAGATTGAATTGAGGATTGACATTCCTAGGGCACATGTGAGTGACTTCATAAATAACCATACATTTGTATGCCATTGATATATTAGGGTAGATATATAATTATAAAGGTTTTCACAAATATAAGGGATTATATCAATTTTAGCAAGCATTAAAGTAGTAGCAATATAAAACACTACCTTAATTATACTTTTGACATATTTAACATGACTGAAGTTTATAATATGACAGGTTGAGGGATTGAATGACAGATAAAGTGATGTTTCTTGTAATTTTTTCCTCGAGATCTTAAAATCATTTATACTCGTGGATGAAGGCAGTGGCAGATCAAAAACGAATCAAGAGGAGGGCTAAATAACAGAGGATAAAAAAATTTTCTCGCTATACGTAGTACACTACTAATAGATATAGCAAAGATTGATATCGATTTGAAGTTTTCAAAGAACCATTGATGGTTGATATCCACGACTAGAATCAAACGAGTCAAACCTTTTTAGCATAACTAAATAAACTAAGGCGAGGTATTATTAAATAGCCGGGAGAACAAAACAAAAAAGGCAAATCATAATAAAGAAAGCCCAAGCAGACCTAGCAACTCCCTTGAAAAAAAATGAAGGCAGCAATGTAGCATTCTCGCATAGTAGTAAACGCAAGCACGGAAACCACCTCACCAACGCCAGGAAGCAGGGGCTCACAAAAATGACACGAGGAAGCAAAATAGATCAAACATGAGAGACAGATTTTTACGTGGAAAACCCTTGCGGGAAAAGACCACGGACGCCACACGGCAAAACTTCACTATATGAGGAGAGTTTACAGAATTGTAGGGGAATCACATATGAGAGCATGAAACCCTCTACGGCATAATATATATATATATATATATATATATATATATATATATATATATATATTGGACTAAACGGGCCAAGGCGTCCCAAAGCCCAATCCTTATTTGGATCATAAACTAACAAACTCTACCTTGAGACAAATTCTCTCTTGTAGCAAATAGATAATTGTCAATCATCTCGTTTCAATAATGAATATTACCGACGTCAAAAATCACTAGGATTTAAGTGTAACACCAACCAAGCTTAAGCATAGCTCAAACTTAGTTATTGGAATTGACTTGGTTAACATATCAGCGGGATTATCATGAGTACTGATTTTACAAACTTTAACATCACCTTGAGCAATGACATCTCGAATATAGTGATATCTCACATCAATATGCTTCGTTCTTTCATGAAACATTTGATCTTTTGTAAGGCAAATAGCACTCTGACTATCACAAAATATAGGAATGCAAGAAGTAATCCCGCAAAGCTCAGCATACAAACCTCTTAACCAAGTAGCTTCTTTACATGCTTCAGAAATAGCCATATATTCAGCTTCAGTAGTAGACAATGCCACAGTAGCTTGCAAACTTGCTTTCCAGCTAACAGCACAACTACCAATGGTAAAGACATAACCTGTAAGAGATCTCCTTTTATCCAAATCACCAACATAATCGAGTCAACATAACCAACAAGTCCTTCTCAGATTTTCCAAGCGTAACAAGCACCAGAAGTAGCACACAGATATCTGAAAATCCACTGAACAGCTTTCCAATGCTCTTTATCAGGATTAGCCATGTATCTACTAACGACACTTAATGCATGAGATAAATCAGGACGTGTGCAGACCATAGCATATATTAGTGAACCAATTGCACTGGAGTATGGAATTCTTGACATATAATCAATATCATCACTTGGCTTTGGGCATAAAGCTGAAGATAATTTAAAATGTGAAGCTAGAGGAGTACTCACAGGCTTTGCATCATGCATGTTGAAACGACGTAAGACCTTTTCAATATAACCTCGTTGACTGAGGTATAATTTACCAGATTTTCTATCTCTGATAATTTCCATACCAAGAATTTTCTTAGCTGGTCCTAGGTCTTTCATCTCAAATTCATCACTCAACTGTGCTTTTAACTTAGCCACTTTTGACTTATCTTTTGCAGCAATTAACATATCATCCACATAATGCAAAAGAAAGATAAACAAGCTACCAATTGGCTTCAAATAAACACAGCTATCATAACTTGACCGCTTAAAGCCATGAGTGAGCATAAAAGAATCAAATCTTTTGTACCATTGTCTGGGAGATTGTTTTAGGCCATAAAGAGATTTCTTTAACTTGCATACTAAATGTTCTTTTCCAGGAGAAATAAAACCTTCAGGCTAATCCATGTAAATGTCTTCTTCTAATTCCCCATGTAAAAACGCTGTTTTAACATCTAATTGCTCAAGTTCATAATCATGCATAGCAACAATGATGAGTAGAGTGCGAATTGAGCTATGCTTTACAACAGGAAAAGATATCATTATAATCAATGCACGGAATTTGGTTGTAACCTTTAGCAACCAATCTTGCCTTTTATCTTGCTGGTTCATTGGGGCTAATGGCTTCTTTTCTTTTGAAAATCCATTTACAATGGACAGTCTTTTTCTCTTTAGGCAATTTTACTAAATCCCAAGTGCCATTCCTTTTAAGTGACTCCATCTCATCTTGCATCGCAGTTATCCAATGCTTATGATCAGCAGAAATAATAGCCTCAGAATAGTTAGAAGGTTCTGCATTACCTTCAATTTCTTCTGCCACATTCAAGGCTTAAGAAACAACATCACATTCTTCAATGAATCTTTTAGGTGGATTGATTGTTCTTCGAGGTCTGTCAATAGTAATAGATTGTTGTGGAGGCTGAACAACAGAAGAAGAATCATACATAATTGGTGCATCTTGAATATCAATATCTGATGTATCTTCTACATCAACAAGGTGCTCCACCTGCACACTTGTTTTCTCTTGTGCCTCAATAGAAACAGCAGGAGGAGGATTATCATAGAACATGACAGATTCATTAAAGATAACATTCCTACTGATAATGACCTTTGAAGTCTGAGGATTTCATAATTTATAACTTTTAACACCAGATTTATATCCAAGAAAGATGCATTTAACAGCTCTAGGCTCTAATTTACCATTATCAACATGAGCATATGCAGTGCAACCAAAAACTCTCAATTACGAATAATCAGCAGTGGAACCAGACCATACCTCAATTGGAGTTCTCTTGTCAATGGCAATAGAGGGAGATCGATTAATAAGATAGCAAGCGGTGGAAGCGGCTTACCCAAAACGCTTATTCAACTTTGCATGAGACAACATGCAACGAGCCTTCGAGATGATAGTTCTGTTCATATGCTCAGCTACACCATTTTGTTGAGGTGTGCCAGGAATAGTGTGGTGTCTGATAATGCCTTCAGACTTACAATAATTGTTAAATTCATTAGAACAGAATTCCATCCCATTATCAGTACGTAGTACTTTTACCTTCTTTTCAGTTTATCGTTCAATCATAATCTTCCACTCCTTGAATGCTGAAAAAGCAGCTCATTTATGCTTCAAGAAATATGCCCACACCTTTCTTGAATAATCATTAATAATTGTTAGCATATAACGAGCACCTCCTAAAGACCTCTTACGAGCTGGGCCTCATAAGTCAGAATGTACATAATCAAGAATATCTTCTGTAGTATGGACAGAAGTATTGAATTTCACCCTCTTATGCTTATCAAATATGCAATGCTCACAAAAATCTAATTTTTCACCTTTATATCCATCAAGAAGTTCTTTTTTGCTTAATTCTGCCAAACCTTGTTCACTCATATGACCAAGACGCTTGTGCCAAAGATTTGAAGCGTCAGATGACTTTAATGTCACACAAGCATCGCCTGTAACAGTAGTGCCTCGAAGCAAATATAAGTTTGCAGATTTCAAATCTCCTTTCATCACAATAAGAGAACCTTTTGATACCTTTAAAATTGCATTGTCACCAGAATATTTGTATCCTTTTGAATCAAGATAACTCAAAGAAATGAGATTCCTTGTCATACCTGGAACATACCTCACCTCGGTTAAGGTCCTGATCACATCATCAAACATTTTAATTTGCACGGATCCAATTCCAACAATAGGGCGTGGAGTATTATCTCCCATCCTAACATAACCAGCACCTTGAACAGACTCATAAGTGATGAACCAATTTTTATTAATGCATATATGAAAAGATGCAGTGGTATCAATAATCCATTCATCACTGCTGCTAACACATCCAGCTAAAACAACAAGGATATGAGCATTATCTGAGTTATTATCACCAGAAGCAACAGACGCTTTACCTTCGTCATCAAATTTACCTTTTGATTTGTTTGTGCCATAACTTTTCTCCTTATTTTTCAACTTGTAACATTCAGAAATAACATGGTTGTTTTTCTTGCAATACCTGCAGAATTTTTCACCACTTCTGGATTTTGACCGTCCCCTAGGACGACTTGAACTTCTGCTATTAGAACCATTTTCTAATTTTCTTTCATTTGTGCTTCCTCGAACAAACAAAGCATCACCATGTGACTTAGAATTTTCAGGAGATACCATCAATTTCATTTTTCCTTTGCATGCAAAGCTTCATAAACTTCTGCAACCGTTAGTGTATCACGACTATATAAGATGGTATCTCTGAAATTTGAAAATGACGGTGGAAGGGAACATAAGAGAATAAGAGCCAGATCCTCATCTTCAAACTTTACCTCCATAGACTCAAGGTCAGATACAATCTCCTTGAAATTTGATAAATGATCCAATACGGATCCATCATCTTGCAACTTATGCGAAAATAATTTCATCTTCATGTGCATCTTGCTGGTAAGATCATTTGACATGTAGATCGATTCCAGCTTTAACCATAAGGCAGCGACAGTTTTCTCCTGCAACACCTCTTGCAAAATATTATTTGATAAATGAAGATGAATTTGAGATAAAGCCTTACGATCTTGTCTCTTTTCTCTATCAGTCCAAGCATCTTGTTGTTTGTTCCCAAATTTATCAAGTGCATCATCTAAATCACTTTGTGAAAGTATAGCATGCATCTTTACTTGCCATAGTGAGAATCTTGTATCACGATCCAGCAGCGGAATATCATGCTTCATAGAAGTCATTGAGAAGAAATAACCAAAAAAAACTGCAGTAATAATCTAGGTATGTTACTGTGTGACCCTAAATCTTCGTGTGGCCGTAGCAAAATCAACCAAAAGAATCAATTCCTGGATGGATGCACAGAAATAGAGCAACTTGATTTGACCGTGCACAGTAATTGATTTGTTATTCTTTTTTTTGGCCGATGGTATGTGCTGCACTACTGCCTGTTTGTATGCGCCTGACACAGATCCGTTTTGATGGACTAACATGCCGGCGAAAATCAATCTCACCGTCGGATGGGTCGATTGACAAGACGGAAACAGGCAGCAAAACACACGAATCAATGAGGTGAATCCAAACTGACCGAGAGGATGCGCACGGCGCCACGAGGACGTAGATCGGCGACTCGTCGGTGACGGTAATTTTTCTTCTCTCTCGCGAACAGATCTAATCTGGCTCTAAAAACAGATTTAATCCAGCTCGATACCACTTGTTATAAAATAGAGCAAAATAGATCAAATGTGAGAGACATATTTTTACGTGGAAAACCTTGCGGGAAAAACCACGGACGCCACACGATAAAACTTCACTATATGAGGAGAGTTTACAGAATTGTAGGGGAATCACATATAAGAGCATGAAACCCTCTACGACATACTATATATATATATATATATATATATATATATATATATATATATATAGATGGGCTCTTGTGTGGCGCGCGCACGGCCCATCCGTGTGGCGTGACTGAATCTCTAATTTGAAAACTCAAATTGAAAATCCGAACCGTTCAAATTGTTCTATAGATTAATATTGCCTTGTATACCAAATTTTACATTTTTTTGAATTTTTACTATTTTATCGAGATAGGTCAAAAATGCAATAAAATAGATACTCGAAATCGTTGGATTATTGCATTTTTGACCTATCGATAAAATAGTAAAAAATTAAAAAATGTAAAATTTGGTATACAAGGCAATATTAATATGTAGAACAATTTGAAACGTTCATTTTCAATTTGAGTTTTCAAATTAGAGATTCGACACGCCACACGGGATGGGCGTGCGACGCGCCACAACCACCTATATATATATATATATATATGGTGGACTAAACGGGTCAAGGCGTCCCAAAGCCCAATCCTTATTTGGATCATAAACTAACAAGGTTGACCTCCCGGAGAAACTCCTCGACGGCCGCGAAGAGGCGGTGGGCGTCGACGTCGAGGTAGTTCTTGGCGAGCGTCTTGAAGGCCTCGAAGCCGCAGTAAGACATCTCGATGTGCATGTCCATGCGGCCGCGGAGGATGAGCGCCGTGTCGAGCTTGTCAAGGTGGTTGGTAGTGAAGACGACGATGCGCTCGCTGCCGCACGCCGACCAGAGTCCGTCGATGAAGTTGAGGAGGCCGGAGAGGGTGACATTGCTGGAGCGCCGTTCGTGGTCCCTGTACGACGATGGCCGCGGCAGCCTCGCGACGTGGTCGCCGGTGATGTCGAGGGAGCAGTCGATGTCCTCGATGACGATGATGGACTTGCTGGTGGTCTCGATGAGGAGCTTGCGGAGGTTGTTGTTGTTGCCGACGACGGTGAGCTCGACGTCGTAGATGTCGTAGTCGAGGTAGTTGGCCATGGCGGCGATCATGGTGGACTTGCCGGTGCCGGGCGGGCCGTGCAGGAGGTAACCTCTCTTCCACGGCTTGCCGGTGCGGCGGTAGAATTCCCTGCTCTTCCGAAACGTGTCGAGGTCGTCCATGATCGCCTTCTTCTTGGCCGGCTCCATGGTCAGCGTCTCGAACGTCGTCGGGTGGTTGAAGTCGACGTAGGTCCACACCTTCTCGTCAGAGTACGAGTACTCCGACATCTTGCTGTTGGTATAGAGGCGGCGGCGGCGGCTGCTGAAGAGCACCTCGCGGCCCTCGCGGCGGACGTGGGGGAGGTACTCGTCGATGACGAGACGGCGGTGGCGCATGTGGAACGTGAGGCGGAGGCAGCGCCGCTCCGTCCTCTGCTGCCCCTGCCCCCTTTGCCCGTACTGCTGCTGCTGCTCCGCCGCCACCGACGACCACCACATCGTCACACCCCTGAACTCGTCGGCGACGTCCTGCCCGTCGCGCATGCTGATCACCAGCCCGTCACCCTCCTCCGCGCCCTCGGCGCGGCGCTCCCGCGCCTCCGACGAGCACGTCTCGCTCAGGTACGCCTTCACCTCATCGTAGGTGGTGTCGCTGGTGTCCACGGGGTCGTACCTCGAGTAGTACTGCGTCGCGGCAGGGCACTCGGAGATGTCGACGGTGATGTATGGGTCGACGATGTTGAGCAGCCGTCGCGCACGGCGACGAAGGAAGAGGTTGAAGTAGGTCAGCAGCAACCGCCGCGGCGCGTACGCCGCCAGTAGCGGGCCGAGGAAGAAGGAGAGCGAGCCGAAGTGGGCCAGCAGCGTGCCCATGTTGGCGAACGCCCAGCTCCGCCACCGCGCGCCGGTGGTCATCGCCGACGTGGCCGCCATGGCCGGAGCTCCTCCTTCTTGGTCGAGTTCGTGTCGCGCGTCGTGCACGACGAGACGACGCCGCGCGCGCGCTGGTCGTGTTTGTGGCGAACTCGGCGTCTTTGACAGAGCCGGAGGCCTGATGGTGTTAAGACTGTTAGGAAAAACACAGAAAAAAAGAAGGCAACTGAAATTTTATATTACAGATAAATCGTCATGTAAAAGTAAGTAATTTTTTTTAAAAAATAGTAAATAAAAGTTGAAAGTGTTTTTACTGCATATACTAGTCCACTTGTGTAGTCATAAAACTCAGACATCCTAGCGTAGAACACATTATTTTGCATATATATTCTTGCAACTCAGACACAAATTAGTGATTAATGTAGAACACATTATTCTGCATACATATTCTTGCAACTGAGACGCCAGAGGCAGGGCCTCGGCATACTTGATCCACGCGTAAGAAGTATATATATATATATATATATATATAAAATATAATCTATAATTCTATAATCTATAACTATCTATAAAGTAGTGTTTTCACCCAAATTTTGTTTTGCAAATTAACCCGCAATCCACCTGGCTATTTTAAAGAAAACCCAGTTAAAGAAAAAAAAGTTATTTTATAGAAAACCCCTTGAGTGTTTATAAAATTAACCCGTAGTCTCATTGCTGAAAAGAAAGGGAGGGCTTGGATAAAAAAAGACCTCCTGCGTCCCTCTCTTCCGTCCCCATCCGCGCCGCGCCGCGCCCCGCGCCCCTCCCTCTCGTCGCCGCTCGGAGCTCCCGCTCCGCCGCCTGACCTTCGTCCTCCGCCTACTTCCCTCCTTGCGTTGTCGTCCCGTTGCAACGCACGTGTATTTTGCTAATTATCTATAAAGCAAGTAGTGTTTCCACTCAAATTTTGTTTTGCCTGTCTATTTTGTAGAAAACCCCTTGAATTTTTCCGAAATTAACCTGCAGTCCGCCTGACTATTTTAAAAAAACTCAGTTAAAAAAGAAAAAGGTTATTTTGCAGAAAACCCCTTGAGTGTTTATAAAATTAATCCGTAGTCCCAATGCTGAAAAGAAAGGGATGGCTTGGATGAAACAAAGACCTTCTGCATCCCTCTCTTCCATCCCCATCCGCGCCGCGTCTGCGCCCCTCCCTCCCGTCGCCGCTCAGAGCTCCCGCGCCGCCGCCTGGACCTTCGCCCTCCGTCTGTTTCCCTCCCTGCGTCGTCGTCCCGTTGCAACGCACGGGCATTTTGCTAGTTATGTATAAAGCAAGTAGTGTTTCTATCCAAATTTTGTTTTGCCGACTATTTTGCGAGAAAACCCCTTGAGTTTTTTAAAATTAACCTGATCCTTTGGCTATTTAAAAAACACAGTTAAAGAAGAAAAATGGGTTATTTTGCGAGAAAACCCCTTAAGTGTTTATAAAATTAACATGTAGTCTCAATGCTGAAAAAAGAGAGGGCTTAAATAAAAAAACCTCTGCGTTTCTCTCTTTCGTCCTCATCCGCGCCGCGCCGCGCCCCCTCCCTCCCGTCGCCGCTCGGAGCTCCCACGCCGCCACCTGGACCTTCGCCCTTCACGTGCTTTCTTCCCTCTGTCGTCGTCCCGTTGCAACGCACGAGCATTTTGCTAATATATATATATATATATATATACACAGAGACACGGCAACACATCTTCTTGGCTCGTTGTCTCGGAACTCAGAAGTCGAAACTCGAAAAGAGTGAAAGACGGGAACCGCCGCCGAACGCCCGGACCAGTGCTATCGAACCCGTGTGCCGGCCACCGTCCTGACGCCACCCACGCGCCTGCACGCCGCTGTGCATTGACCGCGAGCCGCTCGTGCGCCAGGCCGCCAAATAAATTAAGGCATTCATGTCCCTTCGAAAGTGTCGAATAAATTAGTCAAAAAATAGCATTGTAAGTCTCTGAAATTTTTTATGCATATATTTTTAATTATTAGTATGGTATTTTAACTATTTACATCATATTTAGTGGATCGTTTCTATTTAATCTAATAATTAAAGCTTTTATCATGTCACTGAGTACATATATACCTAATCACGTTGTTAATTTTATAATTATTACCAAAATATTGTGTTGAATTTTTTGGTGGTATACCCTACGCTAAAATGTTAGATTCGTCACTGTGAGACGCTCTCAAAGTGTGAAGCACACTATTTTGCACATTTCTTATCAGACATTCTCATAGTGTAAAACACATTATTTTGCATATATACACATTCTTGAAACTCAAAACACACTTTAAACCACTAATGTAGAACACAATGTTTTGCACATCTATAGCCGCCTTCCAGTTCCAACCGATTATATCTTCAATTGTACAGCTGCTTTCCAAGGTTGTTTCAGAAGTTTGCACAGAGGAGACGGTGGTCACCCTCATCGAGACGTCTACACACTAGTACAGAATGCCTAATAGGTGGCAGTTCGGAACCCCCAATAGGTGTCGGTTTCGTACCCGACACCTATTGGTCGGCACCAATGACCAAAGTCATTCCTTATCTCGCGTGTAAAATTTTTGTACTTTCTATCTATCTTTCTCCATTGAGACCCGTCGGCAGGGTGCCTTATCATCCCATCCTTCTTACGTTCTTCGGCGTGCCACCGCATCATCTTTGCATGCTTTTTGGTTGCATACGACGCTCAATCCGAGGGATTATAGGAAAATACCATACAAATTTAATTGGCACTTTCCTCTTCTTTAGGACGGGGCCACCGCTGTCATCATCGGCATCATCGTCGTTAGCTCCACCCTTATACCGCGGTGCTCAAAGCTGGACATGCATCCAGTCTTCATAGTCAACCCGGTATAGGATACGATCATTTCGACATGCGTGAATTTTTGCACCTCCGGCCGAGTGGACAAACAACCTTCTTTGCTTGGTATGTCGTTTCTGGCAGTACGTGACCCGCTGGAAGGAGGTCTCCGATCAGCTGTAGAAGCTCTGTGAAGCTCTTGTCGCTCTAGCCGTTGGTTGATTTTATCTGCAACAACGAGAGGACGACGTGTAATTTTGTGTGCTCCTCGTTGCAACCTGGATAAAGCGGTGTTTTTGAGTCCTCCACCATGGCTTTAAACTTCTCGTATTGTCTGTCATCGCTGTAGGCTGTCTCTCCATCCCGCAACATCTGATCCAACCCATTCGATTCGTCATTGTCGTATTCACCTTCGTCAGCAGGTAACTCCACATTGTCTTCATGCATTGCATCGCCATGATTGTCCACACTTTCATTCTCATCTTCACCGTGATTGTCCTGACATGTGTGATTACGCATAAAATCTCTTGTTAGCAGATGCTCGTGAACTTGTTTTGCGGGAAACTGTCTCTCCTTCCTGCAATCAGAACATGGACAATGCAAATATTCTGTCATGCTCAACGACCGGGAACTCGTGGCCCCGATCACGAACTTGGTTACTCCCCTGGTATACTCCAAGGTACCCCGCTTCGCATCGTTCATCCCTCCTTCATCCATTGGTCCTATGGAAATTTTTAAAAAATGTGACGTCTTCATATAAATGACATTATTTTATTTTGGTTACATTACTCTACGGTGATAGTCTCTTCAAATTTGACAATCCGAAATACTTTGAATTAAAAAAAGAGACACAAATGACATAAATAGTGTCATGCATCTACTAGCATATACACAAAAATCACAAAAAAATATCATAAAGAATCACGTACACAAATAATAAACAACTAAAATATACTAACATTTAATTTTTCTGAAAATTTTTGGCAAAACCTTCCCCCCTCTGTTTCGTTCTACACATGAAGACCGAATAAAAATGAGCTAAATGGCTGAAAGGTGACATTTATAGGTGGTCAAAATATAAGTGTCGGTTTTTAACAACAACCGACACCTATATTACGCAGCTTACAGCGTAAGGAACCTTATAGGTGTCGGGTGATGAGCAAAACCGGCACCTAAAGTATAGGTGTCGGTTTTTACTATTGACCCGATACGTATTTAGGACAAATAGGTGCCGGTTCTTTTTAAGAACCGCCACCTATACTATAGGTGCCGGTTTTACTGTTCACCCGACACCTATTTCGCACTATAGGTGACGGTTATTAACAAGAACCGGCACCTATTCTTTACATGCTACCTATATGCATTATAGGTGCCGGATTTGTTTTAACCGTCACCTTTTTAGGCGACACCAATGAGCTTTTTTTAGTAGTGACACACTGAGCAAAGTGTGTGTAGAACTGAATAGAAATTGTTAAATTGATCCATTTGGATGCATCTACATGCTGTCAAACCGCAGAGGCAACACGACACATCCAACATCTAGGGTATCTGAAATCTATGACACCAGAATGTTATATGGCACCTCATAAAAAACCAAAGATAAGTATTCAAATGGAGTCTGAAGTTTTAAACCAGGACGTTCCATAATATTTTCTACAGAAACAAATGCAATATTACTGAACTGGCAATGTGACGCCCAACAAGCTTAAGGAGATCCCTTCCTAGGAAGCAAGAAATGTAAGAAGTTGGAATTCATACCCAGCTTTTAATCCTCGGACAGGTAATAATAATCAGTAAGTAGTCAGAAATGCAAGGAAAATACTCACAAAACTATGTTGAGCAGAGCCTGGGAGAATGCATGAGTAGACAATGGTAATGTTTTTTGCTTCCCCAGGATGACTTGCCACACAAGAATTCTTAAGCAGTACATGCAACAGTTTCTGCAGACTACAACAGTGATACAATCATATCAACATCGACCTCTGAATGTGTACCCAACAATAGTTCTAACCATAGACGGTGATTTACACATTTCGCTGCTGGAACAGAGATTGGACCTGCAGTTCATATGATATGCCTCTTTTACATGTATACCGATCACCCTATATATGCTGTGTACATGAATATACACATGTACCGGCACAAACATCAGAACATGAATAAGTCCATCGGTTGAGCTTACTTTGCCCTAGAAGCTTGAGACAAGGAGCCCACAGCTCTCATCAGCCAGATCCAACAAAAACACTTCCATAATCCTTGCGACAGAGTCATGAACAAGCCTCACTCCACAAAACAGCAGAAATTCAGAGTATCTGATGTTGTTAGCATCCTCAACAGCCTGAAAAATTAGCCCTCTAACTATTCTCAATCGGAGACCTGCAGAAGGCGAACAAGTTTGAGATGACACTAAGAGTCCTAACCAACCGCATTGCGGTGCTGATTCAAGTTTGAAACATCTGTTACAAAGACAGTGAGATGCGATGGGAAAGGAAGTCTGGAATTTCATTGTGCCTACCACAAGTATCTGGACTAGCTTACCGGTACTTATTGGCACAATCTCCATCAGCACTTCACAGGTACAAATTTACCCATTTCATATTGTTTCTGTTTGTAGAAGAAATTAAATAGGTGGTATAATAAAACAAGAAGAAATACCATTATTACTAGTATAAGAATATAGTTGTGCAGAAAACACTCTCTGAGCTTGCCAGAGAGCCTATTTTCTTGATTATTAGCACCTTTGTTCAGAAATTCTCAACGATAAACCATACGAATACCTAAATAACCTTGTGTGAGCAGCCCATTAAGGAGTAATGCATAATGCTTCGTAGGTGGCCATTAGGGGTAAAACACTTGGTAATGTGTGCTTGTCCTCTGCTGTAGGATGATTGTCACCCATGTCAACAAATTTACCCTCTAATGCTACATCATTACAGGCACCAGACAAATTACATACTGGTAATGTAAAGGGAGGCTTCTTTACACTTTAATATACCTTTATTCCGTGTTTGTAAAAGCTTTCTACTTTTCCAATCATACTCTCTGACTTGTTATCTCATTCCTACACTTATTCCTCCAGAAAATCAGTAGAAGATTATGTTGCAGAAGTCATTTCTTTGTGATCCTGGTTGATTCCTGGGGCCAGTGTAATCATCCCATCATGATGTTGAAGGCAGCATGTTAAAGTTCAAATTTGGTTCATGCAATTTTGTGTGTCTCTTTCTGTAGCTGGTTGCATGTTTGTTGTCCAATAGATTTTGAACATGCTCAGCATGTAAGCCTAGAATAACTAAAAAAATATGGCTATTTAGGCGATTAACAAATACTTGAGATTTAGAGAAATTTTACGTTCCTTGAGAAAGTATCCGTAGGTACCAATGTCGTCACTCGAATGCTTAGGAGCGTACTTCTGGCTCGCTTTTTGCAAGATTTCAATGCTCCAAAGTTGTCGTTGAAGGTTTTTTTTGGCGGATTGGTTTAGCTGGTTTGTAGCTTTACAGTATGGGGTTGTTTCACTTGCATGTTTTAACGAGGGATTGTTCACAAATTTCTAGACCAGCAACCTACTACACATAAGAATTCTATGAACATCGAACGTGTATATCCATGATCATACAGTTAAAATCAATCCACACATATGCTTTACTCTTCGGTGGACTTCAATGGTCGTTGCTGCATATTTATTATTCATATCTCCTAGACACAACCGCTTGCTACAAAAGCAGAAGCACTTGAGCTTTTCATCATGAATCAACTTTCTGCTTCTCACAGATTACTAGCATTGAACTTATGTTTCCCAAAACCATGTTGAGCAAAGAATCAACGAAGTTAACGAGCTTTGTGTCATTTACACTTTCTGACCCTACTGTGGCACTTCCTCAAGCTTGAATTTTTCCATGCCATTTCTGCCTTTGGCAGCGTCGCCGGCCAACCGTTCCTTGTTCGGCAACAATCCCTCGAGCCTAAATATTTCGATGCCACCTCTGCTGCCACCACCTGCCAATTGTTCCAACATGTTTGATACCCTCTCTCTCTCTCCCTCTCTCTCTCTCTCTCAAGCCCAAGTATTTTGAGCAAGGCTGTTGGTGAAACTCCCGTTGACTCAGAATCCAATGTCGTCGCTTCAAAGGCTTAGGAACGTGATTTTGGTTGGCTTTCATGAAAATTTGAAAGATTTCAATGATCCAAAGTTGCCGTTAAAGGTTTTTTGGCGGATTGGTTTTGCTGGTTTGTTAAAGTATGGGATTGTTTCACTTGCATGTTTTTATGAGGTATTGTTCGCGAATTTATAGACAAGCAACCTAAAACACAAAAGAATTCTTTGAACATTGAATGTATATGTCCATGATGATCATACGGTCAAAATAATTTCACTCATATGCTCTACTCTATGGTGGACTTCGATGGTTGTTGGTGCATACTCCCTTCGTCCCATAATATAAGGGACTATGCCATTTTTTTTGTAAAAGTTAAGGAAGTAGCAAAAGGACATGTGATGGGACAAAAGATGATGGGTGAAAGAATAAAGTAGTATAAAAGTTAGTAGGTGGGAGAATAAAGTAGTATAAAAGTTAGTAGGTGGGAGAATAAATTAGTATAAAAGTTGGTAGGTGGAGAATATAATAGTGTCTTGGGATCCTAAAACCCCTTATATTTTGGGACATATTTGATGGGAGAATCACTTATATTATGGAATGGAGGGAGTATTAATTATTTATATATTCTAGCCTCAACCGCTTGTTACAAAAGCTCAAGCATTGGACCTTTTCATCGTGAATCAACTTTCCACTTCTCACCGAATACTAGCATTGAACATATGTTCCCGAAAACCATGTTGAGCAAAGAATCAACTAAGTTAACAAGGTTTGTGTCATTTACACTATCTAACCCTTTTGTGGCACTTCCTCAAGCTTGAATTTTTCCATCCCACCTCTGTTGCCACTGGTGCCACCGCCCTTTGCGGTGTCACCGGCCAATCATTCCCTGATCGGCAACAATCCCTCTAGCTATAATATTTCGATGCCACCTCATGCGCTGCTGCCACCAGACAATTATTCCAACATGCTTAGTACTCCCTCTCTCAAGCCCAAGTATTTTGAGGAAGGGTGCTGATGAACCACCAGTTGACTCAAGATCCAACATCATTGGTCGAATGTTTAGGAGCGCTCTTGGCTGGTTTTCATGAAATTTCACAAGATTTCAATGCTCCATAGTGTTGTCAAAGGTTTTTTAGCGGACTGGTTTCGCTGGTTTGTAGCTTGACAACATGGGGTTGTTTCACTTACACATTTTAATGAGGGATTGTTTGCGAATTTCTAGACCAACAACCTAGAACACAAGAATTCTTTGAATATTGAATGTGTATATCCATGATGATCATATGGTCAAAATCAATCCACTCATATGCTCTACTCTTCGGTGGACTTCAATGGTCGTTGCGGCATATTTATTATTCATATCTCCCAGCCACAATCGCTTGCTACAAAAGCTGAAACACTTGAGCTTTTATCGTGAATCAACTTTCTGCTCCTCACGGATCACTAGCATTGAACTTATTTTCCCAAAACCATGTTGAGCAAAGAATCAAGCAAGTTAATGAAATTTATGTTATTTAAACTTTTTGACCCTTTCGTGGTAGTTCTTCAAGTTTGAATTTTACCATCCCACCTTTGTCGCCGCTAGCGCCACTGCCTTTTGTGGCGTCTCTGGCCAACTATTCCATCTTCGGCAACAACCCCTTGAGCTCAAGTATTTCGATGCCGCCTCCACTGTCGTCGCCGGCCAATTGTTCCAACGTGTTCGATACCCCCACTCTCAAGCCCAAGTATTTTTAGGAAGCAACTGGTGAACCTCCCATCGACTCAGGATCCAACGTTGCCGCTCAAATGCTTAGAAGCATACTTTACGAGGTTTGTGCCAATTAAACTTTCTGACCCTATTGTGGCACTTCCTCAAAACTGAATTTTACCATGCCACCTCTCTGCAACGTCACCGGCCAGCCATACCTTCTTCAAAAACAATACCTCGAGCTCCAATATTTCGACGCCACCTCCTCCGCTAGTGTCACCCGCCGTTTGTACCAACGTGTTTGGTACCCCGTCTTTCTGAAGCCGAGTATTTTAAGGAATGCTGCCGGTGAACCTCCCATTTACTTGGGGTCCAACGTGAAGCGTACGACGAAGACTTAACGGCCGTACAACGATGGACCCTATGCTCGGCCAAGACGAAATCATAGTCCACGTTTTGTGCATACTCTTCCATTGTTAGGGTTGAGAAGATGACCTTCACTGAGGGCCTGGCATGGCGCATCGTGCAGGCGGCTGTCCCTGCTCCGCTCGTCGAAGCACACGTTGTGGAGATCGACCTTGACGCGATAGTGGCATGATGCCAACTACTATGTACATTCCAGGATGAACTTGTGAAAGATATCCCTTGTTCTCCAAACATTAAGGACAACATGTAATATTATTAGTCTCTTGCAAAGCATGATGTGAACAAGTCACATGACAGGTTTACATGAAAAATATGTTTTCTTAAAATGTTCACATCACGATATTGAACCCTAATCATTTAATATGTTAGTTTTCCCCGTCGCAACACACAACCACTTTTCTAGTTAATAAATAAATACTAGCAAGGTTTGTGTCATTTACACTTTTGTGTTCAAGTCAAAACTACATTGGACAACCACACTAATAGTGCAAGAACCACACTAACAATGTTATAAAACTGGATGTTGACAAAGAACCTATTGAGGATCCATTCTTGGATATAGAGTGTGCTCCCTTGTTTTTGTGAAGGGTCTAGGAGAAGCACTAACATTTTAAAATGTAGAGTTGATGGTCTATGAAAAGTTGTTTGGCCGCTTGGTTTTTGCTAGTTTGCCGCTTTACCTTCATAGTCAATTTTACTCTCAGCTTCTAGCAGACGATTGTTTCACTTTTTTTGACCAGACACATATGACTCGCAAGCATTCTCTCTAGACATTATATGGATAAGTCCACAACGATCAAAGAGTCAAAACCAATGCACCCTCTTCAGTGGACCTTAACGGGTGATTGTGCGCACATTTATTACCCAACAATCGCTTACTACAAAATTTGAAGGATCAGAGCTTTTCACCTTTGATAAGCAACCTACTAGTTCCTAGAGAGGCAATGAAAATATTGACCTAATGATGGTTTGCTAGCTTTGAAATGTGTCTTCCAGAACCATGTTGAGCAAAGAATCAACTAACAAGTTGGCAACATTTGTGTAAATGTGGTCAAGTCAAACATGTTGGACAATCATCAAAATAGTGCAAGGTGCTGCTAGCAGAATTAACTTCTCAAGTGGACAAACACCTAGTTTGGGACAACACTGCAATAAAACTAGATCTTGACAAAGATTTTGCTTAAGTTTCATCCTCAGATTTGGCATCCTCCATTGTTGTTGTGAAGATTCCAGGAGAAACACAACAAATTTTAAACTAGCTGCAACCTTAGTTGACAAGCTTCAAACTTTCGAACGGCTTTAGTGTAAACATGCAATATTTCAATGATATGAAGTTTCTATCAAAAGTTGGTTGGCATCTTGGTTTTTATTGGTATGCAAATTTACCAAGAAGGGATGTCCTACTCACGTCTTCTAGTGGAAGATTCTTCCTAAAATTTCCATTACTGGCCACCTAACAACTCATAAGAATTCTCTCTTGGATTTAAATGTATACATCCACAACAATCAAATAATCAAAATAAATCCACTTATATGCTCTCCTCATCAATGGACTTTGTTCATTATTGCGTTTATTCAACCATTATATTGTAGCAAAATCTGGAGCAAGAGGTTTGTAACATCGACAAGCAACTATCTAGTTCCAAAGTGGTGATGTGATTCTGTACTTAATGATAGTTTGATAGCTTCGAAATGTGCCCACAAAAATCTTGCCAAGCAATGAATCAACAAAAAAGTTGGCAATTGTGTCATATCCACAATTATTGTCAAGTAAAAGTATGTTGGATAACCACACAAATAGTGCAAGATGCTACCAATGGAATTGTAGTCTTGTCCTCAAATTTGGTATGCTCTAATCTTTTTGTGAGGAGTCTAAGAAAAGTATGACAATATTCAAATGTGCTGCAACGCTTGTCAATCGACTCACACTTTTTTATGGCTTTAGTGTAAGCATGAAATATAAAAATGTTCCTAACTTTGTCCCACAAGTTGTGTAGCAGTTTGGTTTTGTTGGACTGTTCAAGGAAGTTTTACTAGCGTCTTCTGGTTTAGGATTGTTTCTCTAATTTTGCTTCAGCAACCACCTAGTACTCACAAGCATTCTCTCTGGGCATTTAATTTGTGTCCATGATGATCATATACTCAATCAATACACTTGTACAAGTTCTCTTTAGTGGACTTTGATTGTGATTCTGTGCCATCTGTTTTACTTGCATTTTTTAGCATAGAATTTTTTCTCAAATTTTGATTCACCAATCACCTAGTACTCACAAGCATTCTCTACTGCATCCACAATGATCAAGCAGTCAATCAATACAAAGTTCTACTCGTGTCTTCTACAGTAGGATTGTTTGCGTTTCTCAAGCATTTTGCTTGACCAACCAGCTAGTACTCACAAGCACTCTCTCTACGCATTTTATTATCTATCATGATTATAGAGGCAAAATTTATACCATTGCTAGTACATCAAATAAATAACTAGGAGCATTGTGGTGTTTAAGTTGCCTTGTAAATGACATGAGCTGATAGCAATCATTCCTTAGTTGGACAAGGTTCTTTATATGCTTTATTTTCCATTTATGAATCATATAACTGGAATTTATGTGCTTGATTTCTATAATGTTCTTAATAGGTATTGAGCTATCAAGCGTGTGGTACTATGCGTGTGTGCTCGCAGCGCCAGGATGAATGATGCAACAAGCCAGCCAACCACAATGGTTTGCCTCTCGATCGGCTGGTGTGTGGCATTGTGTGCTACAACTTTCGCTTTCCTACCTGGCTAAGGATACCAGCTAGGCATGCAGTGCCAAGATGAACATGCAACAAGCCATCCAACAACAACGGTTTGCCTCTTGATTGGCTGGTGTATGGCATTGTGTGCTACAACTTTCACTTTCCTACCTGGCTAAGGATACCAGCTAGGCACGCTATGGCATGACATGTAGTTTTTGTTCCCAATCCTGAACCCGACTAGACACTTTTGTTAAAGCTAGCAAAGTGATGCGTAATTTATATCATCCATAATCATGTTGAGCAAAGAATTATCTAACAAGTTGGTATTGTTTGTGTCATTTACACGTTCTGACCCAATTGTGGCCAAGTCAATGCTACATTGAACAACCAAAAGAATATGTAACTGGAATTTGCGTATTTGATTTCCATAATGTTCTTAATAGGTATTGAGCTCTCAAGCAGTGTGGTACTAAGTGCGTGTGCTTGCAGTGCCAGGATGAATAATGCAACAAGCCAGCCAGCCACAACGGTTTGCCTCGATTATTCGAACGTGTTCGGTACTCCCCTTCTCAAACCCAAGTACCTTTAGGAAGGCAGCTAGTGAACCTCCCATCGGCTTAGGATCCAACGTTGTTGCTCGAATGCTTAGGAGCATACTTTTGGCTAGTTTTCATGAAAAATTTGGAAGATTTCAATGCTCCAAAGTTGTTGTCAAACGTTATTTGGTGGATTGGTTTCGCTTGTTTGTAGCTTTATAGTTTGTTATTGTTTCACTTGCACATTTTAATGAGGGATTGTTCGTGAATTTCTAGACCAACAACCTAGTACACACAAGAATTCTATGAACATTGATGTGTATGTCCGTGATGATCATACAATCAAAATCAATCAACTCATATGCTCTGCTCTTTGGTGGACTTCGATGGTTGTTGCTCATATTAATGATTCAAATCTTCTAGCCACAATCGCTTGCTACAAGAACTGAAGCATTGGAGCTTTTCATCATGAATCAAATTTTTGCTTCTCAAAGATTTCTAGCACTAAACTTATGCTTCCCAAAACCATGTTGAGCAAAGAATCAACTAAGTTACCATGGTTTGTGTCATTTACACTTTCTAACCCTATTGTGGCACTTTCTGAAGCTCAAATTTTTCCATCCCAACTCTGTTGCCACTGACATCACTTTGCACTTTCTAACCCTATTGTGGCACTTTCTGAAGCTCAAATTTTTTCCATCCCAACTCTGTTGCCACTGACATCACTTTGCCCCGTCAATGGCCAATTTTTCCCTCTTTGGTACAATCCCGCGAACTAGAATATTTCTCGGGCTACGGCCACCGGCCAATTGTTCCAACATGTCCGGTACTCCCTCTCAAGCTTGACTATTTTGAGGAAGCCTAACTTTATATGCTCTATTTTCCATTTATGAATCATATAACTACTTCCTCCGTCCCAAAACAAGTCCACTTTTATACATGAATTCAAACGTAGGCTATGTTTGAATTCATGTATGGACTTATTTTGGGACGGAACGAGTAGAATTTATGTATTTGATTTCTATAATGATCTTAATAGGTATGTGGAGCTCTCAAGCAATATGGTACTATGAGCGTGATCGTGCGAGCTCGTAGTGCCAGGATGTACAATGCATCAAGCCAGCTAGCCACAACGGTTTTCCTCTCGATCAGTTGGTGTGTGGCATTGCGCGCTACAATTTTTCACTTTCTTACCTGGCTAAGGATACTAGCTAGGCATGCGTTTTATTCTCGATCTTGAACCACCTAGACACTTTTGTTAAAGTTCATAGAGTGATGTGTGATTTGTGTGGGTTTCTGTTTTAGAGAAGTGGAAACCACCGACATTGGAGAAGTATAGTGCACGAAATGTGCAAGCAACGACAAAGCTTCATGGATTTTTTCCTGCTTCCGTGTACTTATTTGTAATATGGCGCTACATTAGTTCGTACATCGTCTCCTTGAAGTCAATTACCCATAAACTTGTAGCAAAAGCTAAAGAATTTAAGGTTTGTGATATTGAAATTTATCAAATAGTCAAAATAAATCCATTTATTTGCTCTCCATCAATAGACTTTGATAATGATTGTGACATCGATTACCCATAATATTTGTACCAGAAGATGAAGCATTTGATGTTTGTAACACTGAAAAGCAACTACCCAATTCCCACAATGGCAATGTGAATCTCCTCCTAATGATAGTTTGCTAGCTTTGACACAGGCCTTCCAAAACCATGTTGAGCAATGAATCAACAAGCAACTTGATAATATTTGTGTCATATCCACTTTCTAACCCTATTGTGGTCAAGTCAAGATGTTAGATTGTCAAGGGGACAACCAACTAGTCAAGGACAACACTGTTATAAAACTATAGGCTGTGTTTGTTTGAGCTTCTGCTTTTCGGCTTTTCTGGAAAGCTAGCTTTCTGAAAAGCTAGCTTACCAGGTGATGATCTTTTACTATTAGCTTTTGTGATAAATTTTTATATTCTCAGCATACCAAAAGCAGCAAAAGCTCATTTCAGCCGACTTTCCACTTTCCATTCATCTCCTCGAAACTAGCTTTCCAGCTTTCAGAAAGCCAGCTCGGAAAGATGGCTGTTTGTTTTAGCTTTCCAGCTTTTGAAAAGCAGAAGCTGGAAAGCTACCCAGAAAGCTAAAACAAACAGGGCCTACATCTCAACAAGGAATTGACTAGGCTTGTCCTCAAATATGGTATACTCCATTGTTTTTGTTAGGGTCCAAGAAAAGCATTACAATATTCAAATGTGTTGTAGTGCTTGTCGATGACATGATTTTTGATGGCTAAGCCTGCAAGATATAAATCTTCCGCACTTCCTCCCGCAACTTGGAAACTTGATCAGTAGCTTGATTTTGTTGGACAGATTTACTGTTTGACGAAGTTTTACTCACGTGTTCTAGTGTATGATTTTTCTAAAGTTTTGCTTCACCAACCACCTAGTACTCAAAAGCATTATCTACGAGCATTTAATGTTTGTCTCCATGATGATCATATAGTCAATCAATACACTTACAAGCTCTCCACTTTGGTGGACTTTGATGGTGATTTTGTGCTATCTGTTTTACTCGCGTCTTTTAGCATAGAATTTTCTTCAACACCAAACACCTAGTATTTACAAGCATTCTCTAATGTATCCACGATGATCAAGCGGTATTAACATTAAAGTTATACTCGTCTTCTATAGTAGGATTGTTTGATTGTTTCTCAAAAGTTTTGCTTGACCAACCACCTAGTACTCACAAGAATTCTCTCTAGACATTTTATTTGTGCATCTATCATGATCATTGAGGCAAAATTTATAGCATTGCTACTACATCAAATAAATAATTAGGAGCATTGTAATGTTTAATTTCCCTTGTAAATGACATGAGCTGATAGCAATCAATTCTTTTTCAGACAAGGTTCTTTATATGATTTATTTTCCATTTATGAATCATATAACTAGAGCAAGCCCGCCAGCCACAACGGTGTGCCTCTCAATAGGCTGCTGTGCGGCATTGTGCACTATAGCTTTCACTTTCCTACCTGGCTAAGGATACCAGCTAGGCATGCGGTTTTGTTCACAATCCTAAACTCGGATGGACACTTTTGTTACAGCTAGCAGTGTTGTGTTATTTGTGTAGCACTAAATTATGTCATCCAGAATCATGTTGGGCAAATAATTATCAAACAAGTTGGTAATGTTTGTGCCATTTACACATTCTGACCCAACTGTGGCCAAGTCAATCCCATATTGGACAATCAGACAACAGTGGAAGAATATGTAACTAGAATTTATGTACTTGATTTCTATAATGTTCTTAATAGGTATCGAGCTCTCAAGCAATGTGGTACTATGCGTGTGTGCTCACAACACCAGGATGAACAATGCAACAAGCCAGCCAATAATAACAGTTTGCCTCTCGATCAACTGGTGTGTGGCATTGCGTGCTACAACTTTCACTTTCCTACCTGGCTAAGGATACCAGCTAGGCATGCAGCGTCAGGATGAACGATGCAACAAGCCAGCCAACCACAACGGTTTGCCTCTCGATTGGCTGGTGTGTGGCATTGTGTGCTACAACTTTCACTTTCCTACCTGGCTAAGGATACCAGCCAGGCACTCTATGGCATGACATGTAGTTTTTGTTCCCAATCCTGAAGCCGACCATACACTCTTGTCAAAGCTAGCAGAGATGCTTGATTTATCATCTAGAATCATGTTGAGCAAAGAATTATCTAACAAGTTGGTATTGTTTGTGTCATTTACACGTTCTGACCCAATTGTGGCCAAGTCAATGCTACATTGGACAATCAAAAGAATATGTAACTGGAATTTGCGTATTTGATTTCTATAATGTTCTTAGTAGGTATTGAGCTCTCCAGCAATGTGATAGTACGTGCGTGTGCTCGCAGTGCCAAGATGAATAATGCAACAAGCCAGCCAGCCACAACGGTTTGCCTCTCGATTGTTATAGCTTTCACTTTCCTACCTGGTAAAGGATACTAGCTAGGAATGTTGTGGCACGGCATGCGGTTTTGTTCTCAATCCTGAACCCGACCGAACACTTTTGTTAAAGCTAGCAGTGTTGTGTGATTCCTGTAGCAACAAACCATGTCTTCTAGAATCATGTTGAGCAAAGAATTATCTAACAAGTTGGTAATATTTGTGCCATTTACACTTTCTGACCCAACTATGGCCAAGTCAATGCCATATTGGACAATCAGACAACAGTGGAAGAATATGTGACTAGAATTTATGTACTTGAGTTCTATAATGTACTTAATAGCTATTTAGCTCTAAAGCAATGTAGTACTATGCGTGTGTGCTCACAACACCAGGATGAACAATGCAACAAGCCAACCAGCCATAACAGTTAGCCTCTCGATCGGTTGGTTTGTAGCATTGTGCGTTAGAGCTTTCACTTTCCTACCTGGCTAAGGATACCACAACTAGGCACGCGGCGCCATGGCATGCAGTTTTTGTTCTCAATCCTAAATCCGACCGAACAATTTTGGTAAAGCTAACAGTGTTGTGTGATTCGTATAGCACTAAACCGTATGTCATCCAGAATCTTTTTTGAAACGAAACGCACAGGATAGTGCGTGTTCCATTGATATAGAAGAAGAAAATACAATACTATAGCCCTAGGAGGCCATAGGCAGGAAAAAGAAAAGCAAGCAAAGGAAGAAAAACTCACCTGGTTGGATTGAGACATCAACGCGGGCAAACGCTCAACCCAAGCCGCCACAACAACCCTATGCAAACAACTCACACTACGCAACCAACAGATCAAAAGGCTTATACGACAGCGCCCACAAAACCTACACATAATTGGTCGTCTAAACCCTACAACAGAACTCCCAGTCAACTGGATATTAGGGAAGAGAGACCGCACAACACTGAACGGGTCCCGCCGTGCGGTACCCATCGCCGTCGCGCCGCTACAACGCTAAATCTTGCCCAACAAGGTGAAAACCACCAGATCCAGATCTTTCATAGGACTCAACGCGCGGGGGCCTCGCCATGTCCGTCATTGGTCACCACCTCACCACTCGCGGGGGCCACGCCACGCCTGCAGTTGCACTTCTCTTAGCGGGGGCCACGCCACGCCCGCTGCTGTATTCCTCTTCGCGAGGGGCACGCCACGCCCGCTACTGCACTCCTCCTCCCGGATATGTTTCTATTATCTCCGTCATAGCAAGAGAGAAGTTGCCCTGCTCCACCCGGTCTCCTTCGAACTGTTGAGCCACCACAGAGAGACGACCTGACATCGTCCACCCTCATTAAGCTCTCCACACGGTAGAGAGGTTGCCATTGACTGAGACGTCCCAAGATCCTGGGCACCGGCCTCCTCCTCCGGCATCCGCACTTCGTCGCAATACTCCGCCACCGGCCTTCACCACCGACGCCGGGCCTCTGCGCCACCGTGCGTAGCAGCACGTGCTGTCGAATCGAGCGTGCTTCTTCCTCTTTTTATTTCCTTTTTTCTTTCTCTTTTTTTCCTTTTCTTTTTCTTGTTTTTTCTCTTTTTTTCTTTTCTTTTCTTCTTCTTTCCTTTTCCCCCATTTTAGTTTCTTTTTCTTTCTCTTTTTCTACTTTTTTTCCTTTTTTCCTCTTTTTTCCTTTTATTCTTTTTCCCTCTCTCTTTCTTTTTCCCTTCTTCTCCCTCTTCTTCTTTCCTCGTGGGCTCTGCCACCGCCGCCACTGCCATATCGCCATCCGCCACTGCCGCCACATCGCCGGGCATGTCGTCGTCGTCATCCTCGGCGGCGGGCAGATGGATCTCATGGAGGCCAACTCCCAATCGTGGACGCCGATGCGCGAGTCCTAGGGTTCCATCTGGAGGCTAGACTCCAACCACCACCTCCCGACACCCTTCTCTTCCCGCATCACCAGCGAGTCTGACAAGATCCCGACGCCGGCCAGGTCATCCCGGCCAACTGGGTGCCCATGGCCGTCTACCATCCCGCCGCCGCCAACAACGTCGGAGGAGGCTCGGCGGCAAGCTATACCAGCAGAGGTGGAAACAAATCCGGCTCGGCACTAGCGCGTTGTTCCTGCTCGCCGTCTACTCCGACCACCTCGCTGTCGCCGGTGGTGGCGCCATGCGGTGCTCGGCGACAAGGCAGCGCGGCCGTTGGAGCTCCTTGTGTTTGCCAAGTCGCCGGTGGACTCCATCCTGGGCAACAACCCAAGGGCACGAGCTACATGGTCGGCTACGATGTCGTCCATCCGTGGCAGGCGCACCACCGCGGTTTGTACAACGTCTCCATCGAGGCCAGCCCGTCACTCGTAAGCTGCAGGGAGGGCTCCTCCACCCAAAACTTCCCCCCGAATCTGGAAGCCCCGAAACTCCGCCACATTCCGCCTCTGCCCGCGCCCCGCGCACCGGCCGCGAGGGCATCTTGCGGCGCTGCTCTCCTGGGCGTCGTCTGAAGCATCTAGGCCCCATTATTTATTTTGGTAATTAATGACAAAGCACTAATTGTGGACTAATGATACTTTTGAGTTTCATATATTTGAGTCAGGTTCACATGATAAAAAGTGCATAGATAATTACTGAGGATTATTTGAGATGGCACAATGCAAGAAGATTGAAGACGGTAAAATTTACAGTTTATTCTTATTGATCGAGGAGTTTGGGCGATCAAATTTCATAGATTATTTTTATAGCTTTGCCGTACTATCAAGAGGGGTAATGGCCTAAGCAAAAAGATGATCAAAATGTCACATTAGGTCATTTGCATTCCAAGTTCAATTTCTTCACCTTCTGACCAAGGCCGGTCTGACCGTGGATATTGATCCGGTCTGACCGCTGGCACTCCTGTGGTCTGACCGGCCCTTTGTGGCGGTCTGACCGGACATACACCTCCGGTCTGACCGGCCTCCTTGATCCCCTCCGGCCTGGCGATCCAGAGCCACCAGGGCCGCAGTCGGTCAGACCGAGCCGATGGCGCGGCCGACGAGCCGAGGCGGTCGACCGGCCATTGGCCTCGGTCCGACCGGATCCCCGTTGTCGAGCAATGATTGCACTGTAACGGCTAGTTTTCTAGCCGTTGCAACTAAGACCGGTCTGACCGGCCACCCTTCACTGGTCTGACCGGCAGGCAGCAGGGTTGGAGGATTTCGACCCCAACGGCTATTTCTCTTGGTGTGGGGTATAAATAACCCCCTTGTGGCTGCAAGGGACTTCTTCTTGGCACTCTCTTCAATTGCATACACCCTTGCACTTCTCTACACTCATTTGAGCTTTGTGTTCATCCACTTAGTGTGTTTGAGAGTTGATTTAGCCAAGAGCCAAGTGCATTGCTTCATTGTAGAGCTAGTGTGGCACTTGATCATCTCCAAGCCGCGGGATTACTTGTTACTCTTGGAGGTTGTCGCCTCCTAGACGGCTTGTGGAGGAGTTGCCCGGTGACCTCTCCGAGAAGATTGTGGAGGAGGCCCGGTGCCGGATTGTGAGTGGTTTGAAGTTCACCACCTTCGGAGCGAAGGAAGAACTACCCCTAGTGATCGAGGCTTGGGTAGTCCTCTCCGTGGGCCGGCTCCCACCTTGCCCACCCCTTGACGAAGGGGGTGTGCGGTGGTTTCATGGTTGAGCGGTGGAGTTGGGCTCGCCTCAACGGGGACTAGGAAACCAGCGCGTTTTCGAACCTCGGTGAAAATCTATTTGTCTCTTATCTCATTTACTTATTGCATTTACTTTTATGCAATTACATTTGTAGAGACATAATTAAGCCACTATCACCCTAGGATTGCAAAACTTAACCTAGTTGCTTAGTTAGACTCATCTCCCACCAAGCCTAGCAACTTAGGTTAGTTTTGAATTAGTGTCACTTAGTTTTAAATCGCCTATTCACCCCCCTCTAGTCGACATCTCGATCCTACAAAGTGGTATCAGAGCTTGGTCTCTGTTGATTGGGCTTCACCGCCTAGAGAGAAGATGTCCAACGAGGTGAACCATGTAGGAAAGACTCTCATATTTAATGGCACAAATTACTCCACTTGGAAAATTAAAATGTCTACTCACCTTAAAGCTATGAGCTTCCATATTTGGAGTATTGTGAGTGTAGGTTTTGCTATCACCGGCTCACCCTTGACGGAGGTTGATCACCGCAACCTTCAACTCAATGCTCAAGCCATGAATGCGTTGTTCAACTCCTTGAGCCAAGAAGAGTTCGATAGAGTGAGCAATCTTGAGACCGCCTATGAGATTTGGAATAAGTTGGCGGAGATTCATGAGGGCACAAGTGAATATCAGGATGCCAAACTTCATTTTCTCAAAATCAAATATGAGACATTCTCTATGTTGCCTCATGAGAGTGTGAATGACATGTATGGAAGGCTTAATGTCATTGTCAATGATCTCAAGGGGCTTAGGGCAACTTACACCGATCTTGAGGTTGCCCAAAAGATGCTTAGGGCTCTAACGGAGAAGTACGAGACTCTTGTCACCATGCTTATTGTCAAAACTTGGTTTCGTCAATAGAAATTGGGGGTGCAGTCAAGTTGCCAAACACGATGAGTTAAGTGGAAAAAAGGGTTTAGACAGGTTCAGACCCTCTCGTGAGGTAATACCCTACTCCTGTTTCGAGGATTCGATCCTCCGAGTGTCTTTATTGATCTCTTGATCTCGTATATCGCATATCCCTCAAGGGACACCCCTTACGCCCCTTATATAGTCTTGGAGAGTGGGCTTACAAGTCGGAGACCCTATCATATTCTATGTCGGACTCCTCAATCTTACCAAGTTATGACTATGAGCCGTTACCTTATCTCATTGGTAACGTAACACCCAAGTCATAGCCAGTTTACATAATCATGAAGCGTAACCTATCCCTATTACCAATCGGAGAAGCTAGCCATGAGGGTATCCGGTTCCCATAAGCTCCACAGTAGCCCCCGAGACCTTCGCAGTCGATGAGATAACTTTGTCTCGAACCAAAATAACGCACAGCCAAATGACTCCTTGGCCGAGTGCTTTTGTTGCCGAGTGGTTCTATCATCTCTGCCTGAATCTCCCGAGTGCTTCATTATCCGATAAAAAGACTGTGAAGGGCTGAAAAACATCTCAAAAATTCTCAAAAATAAAAATAGATACCTATGTGCATCTCCTGATGCACCTAATTAGGTGTAGCCCCCCGACTTTGTGGTTAGTTAAAAAATAAACTAAGCATATAGTCAAGAACTCACACAAACGCCTAGCTCAAGCTAAAAGCGTTCATAAAAAATCATATTACATAACCTGATAATTAAGGCATAGTGTGTAATGAATCCAAGCACTCGGCAAGCTCATGCTTATCCGAGTCAATTTACTCGAGTCATCTCGGAACAAACAGCTCAGTCAACCCTCATGGGTGAATAAACTGAGTTATTAAACTCAACATAAATTTTTTAGTTATTTGAAAAATATGACCAACATATTAAATAGCTCCTGCCATAATATCGGTCTTAATCAAAAAGAGCTCACCAAGGTGGCAAAATAGCATTGACATAATCATTTAGTCAAATGCTTTAAAAAACCAAACAGTCCCTGTCATCAGGACAGCCATGAAAAGCTTAACTGTTAGTCACCTTCCAAATTGCATCGTGCCAACTCCTCATGAAGTTGCGCAAATCGCGGTATGAAAGGATTTTAAAGGTATTGGGCAATGAGACATGCATATTGCCAGGGCAAATCTGCTTAAGTCCATCCACTTAAGTCCCTAAGGACACGCGTCAAGCCACACCTTAGCTGAGCCGTAAGTCTCTCACGGGCTCGGCTCACTCACGAGAAAACCTAACAAAACCCTAATTCTGTATCGAAGTATCGAGGTCATCCTCGCCACTTCATCTTCCCAAATTTCCTCTTTTGCGCTCCTGTTCACAGGTTCTTCACAGAAACCCTAAACTCGCGCTCACTCAAATCCATCCATCCAGGAATTCAAGTTTCCACCGCAGCTCATCACCCGCATCCAGCTCCCCACATTTCCTCAAAAAAGCCCCATCTTCCGCACTAGATCCATTCTCTCTCTGATTGCATCCATGGCAGGAAAGAAAGAAATCCTCTTTGAGCAGTGGGCGACCTTGGATGTGAAAGAATCAACCCTCCAAGAGATGGTGAAGAATGGAGTTCTTCCACCCAAGGAAATCATCGGCTGGCGTCCTGCGGTCGGTGAAGAATTCCCCACCCCAAACACTGGTGAGATCGTCGTCTTCACCTCTTTTTTCTGTTGCGGCTTTGGTCTTCCCACTTCTGAGTTCTTTCGTGGTATTCTCAAATACTACGACCTCCAAATCTACCACTTGAACCCCAACTCTATCCTTCACATCGCAATCTTCATCCATGTCTGTGAAGCTTTTCTTGGCATCTTTCCCCATTTCAACCTTTTCCGTCGCATGTTATATGTCAAGCCCCACCCAAATAAACATGACCCTTGCATCGTCGGTGGGGCAGGCTTCCAGCTCCGCGGCACTCTCCGCAGAGATTACTTCTCCCTTCCTTTGAAATCCTCCAACAAAGGCTGGCACGCAAACTGGTTCTATATTTCGAACCCTCAACCCAGTCTGCCCAACCTCGTCGGCCGTCCACCAATCCAAAGGGCTAACTGGAGCGCAATGCCGAAAAACCAAGATTGGGTAGAAGCGAATAAACTCCTGGCCAACATTCTCGAGCTGAAAAAGAAAGGCCTCCAAGGAGAATTAATTACCCGGCATTTCATCAAGAACATACTGGCGCCCATTAAAGAGAGATCAGAGCCAGCGTTCGAGTACGAGGGCGAACAGGACCCCAATCGGGAGGACCGCGATTCCCTGAGCTATGAGACCTTGTGCACTCGAATGTACAAGATCTTCTCCTCTGGGATCGTGGTCGAGCGTAGCCACAAGATGCCAGTTCTCCCTTATAGTCTGTACCGTCCTCCTCCTCCGGTAAATCAACTCAACTTCTTCAATTTCTTCAGCTTTTATATCTCTCGATGTATCTCAAAAATCTCCCTTGCAGGCAAATGCTCTTATCATATCTCGGCCATACAAGGTGAATCACGACGATGTGCCGACTCAGCCTGCCAAAAAGCCATCCGGCGGCCCCAAGATCCAAACCGAGCCTGACAACCAAAGGGCTGCCAGCAGTGAAGACACCAGTAGGCGAGCGAGCAAGAGGAAATTGGTGATTGATGATTCGGATGATGAGACGCAGACTCCTCAAGCTGACATAAACCCTCTGAAGCCGTCCGCCAGATCTACTCCTAAAATTCGTCGATCAAACAGGTATATCTTATAATCAAGGTTGTCTTCTTAAAAATCTTCCCATCTTTATTCCAATTGTCTTCATCTTCTTTCTTGCAGGAAACCCCAGGATATAGATCCTACCAAAGAAAACGAGGCCTCGATGCCGACTGCAGCAACCGAAGAGACAAGGCCTGCAGAACGAGGGTCTCAAGGCCCTTTCCCGAGTGAGAAGACTCCCACGGGAGAGCCTCCGGCTTCTAGTGAGGATGTCCCAGTGAATGAGCCCCCGCGCGCCCAGAAATCCCTACCGAAAACCGGTCGGTCGAGGGAGAGCTCCCGACTGCCGATCAAGATGTCCCGACTGGAAACGGGTCGAACGTGAACCGAGAGGGGACGAGCAGTCGGAGCGCACCGGTTGAGGACTCGGCCGCCAACACTGGTAGGCCTGAAAATAGCCTTTTGTATCTTGTCTTCAGTATATCTTTTCTTCTATCTTTATTCATCTTCCATAAATCAATCAGCCAAAGAGGAGGAGATCCCTAGATTACAAGCGTCAGAGAATTGGATCCCTCCTATCAAAATTGAGTGGCGCGAATCCGAAGGCTTGAAGCAAGGCATTATCTTGAACAGGCAAAAAGAAAATGAGGAACATGATATGCTTGTGGACAGCCTCAACGAAGCAACCCGGTTATTAAACGTGAGTATCAATCTTCTCTGTCATGACCTCATGGTTTCTTTCAATTAAGTGATTCTGAACTCGCGTGCAGAGAATATATTGCCGGTCAATGGCCAAGACGGACGCCCTTGAAAAGCTGGTTCCTCATGTAAATTCCCTAGAAAATATTCAACAGGACCTCAAGGCCGCTTGGGAAGAAGCCATAGCTAAGGAAGCCGCCTTGCGAAAAGAGATTGCCATGCTCCGAGATGAAAACCTCGACCTCCGGGGTTCAACTGGAAGTAGGTTTAATCAACTTAATCTTTCTATGCTTCTGTATGTGATCTGCCTTGATCTTGATGCTAGCAAATCTTTTTATTGCAGAAAACTCGACAGAAATTGATGCTCTCAAGACCCAGCTAAAGAAATCAAGAGCTGATAAAGCTAGCTGGAGTTTGACAATGAGCGAATTCTGGAAGAATTCGAAGGTGAGTCTTTTTAAGATAGCACTCTGCATCTTGCTCAATCTTGTAAATTTATGTGATCATGTGACTCTTGCAGCTTATAAAGTCAAGTCCCGAGCACAATTTGACGTTTTTGCCGAGCGGGTCCGAAGGGCCAAAAGTGTAGGGATGACATTGCCAACGCAGCCACGCCAATCCTGTCAGCGCTATACAAGCATGGGCTCGGGACAAGCTCGCTGGATGCTGTTGAAGTCTTTGATAAGCTCAGGACGGCCCCAGAAAAATATATTGCAAATATCTCTGACGCAGCTGCCATGGGTGCAAGCTTCGCTCTTGCACAAGCTAAGTCACTCTATCCTCGGATAGATGTTGACTCTGTCGGAGAGGGCTTCGCGGACGGCACCACAGATGAGCGAGTCCTAGAGCTCATAAATGAAGCACAGGAATCAACGAAGAAAGTGGCTGCTGATGTGGTTGAGGACTTCCGATCTTGATTACTTTGCAGATTTTGTATGTAACTTCTGATGTATACTTATAAATATTTAGCTTATTTATGTTAATGCCTTGATCCGAGTCTTCATTGCAAATTTCTTAAGTAATTTTTGTCCGACTGTCACCAAGCCTAAGCTTGATTAGGTCATCAAAAAATTCTCAGTCCTTATCTATTGAACTCGAATCAAAACACTAAACAATGCTAAACTAAATATGAACAAGTTATCGAAGAAAACCATGCTTTATTGATGTATGTATAGCCCCCGACTGACAACCCAAGAAGCCATGTTGCTCGGAGTTGGCAGTCGAGAAGAACATGAAGCTCAAAAAGGTTCAAGTATAATATCGTCGAAGATGCTCAATATTCCAAGAATTCTCCACCATGGTCCCGTCTTCACGCTTTAGTCGGTATGCTCCTGGCCGAGTCACCTCAGCGATTATGTATGGTCCTTCCCATAATGGAGATAATTTGTGACGATCCTTGGTGGTCTGAACTTTGCGCAAAACCATATCATCAACGATGAAAGCTCGCGCTCGAACATTGCGATTATGGTAACGAAGTCCTTGAAGATACCTTGCCGACTGGATCAAGGCTGCCTCACGGGCCTCCTCCAGTCGAGTCAAGTCATCAACTTTGTCTTGATCGTAATGCTCGTCGTTAAAGCTGCAAACTCAAAGAGATTCATACTCCATCTCATTCGGCAGCATCGCTTCTGCTTCGTAAACCAAGAAGAAAGGAGATTGACCAGTGGCCCGACTGGGTGTGGTCCGTAATGACCATAAAACTGAAGGCAACTCTTGAACCCATCTACCGACGTAAGGATTCAGCCTGTCAAACACTCGGGCCTTGATGCCTTGAAGAACCATGCCATTGGCGCGCTCAACTTGCCCATTACTTTTAGGGTGCGCCACCGATGCGTAGCAGATTTTGACGCCAAAATCTTCACAGAATTCCTTGTAAACGCCTCTAGTGAATTGAGTCTCGTTATCAGTTTTAATTCTGTTTGGGACACCAAACTGGTGCACGATGTTGAGGATAAAGTCTCGTGCTTTGTCAGCGGTGACCGTAGCAACCGACTTAGCCTCAATCCACTTGGAAAACTTGTCGATCGCAACGAACAGATGTGTAAATCCTCCTGGAGCCTTCTTGAAAGGACCGACCATATCCAAGCCCCACACCGCGAACGGCCACGATAATGTAATCGTTTGTAGCTCTTGGGCTGGAACATGGCTTTGTCGAGCAAAGAACTGACAACCCTCACACGTGCGAACCACCTTGTCAGCGTCGGAGACCGCCGTGAGCCAGAAGAAGTCTTGTCTATAAGCTTTGCCCACCAAGGTGCGTGCCGCAGCGTGACTACCGCATACGCCCAAGTGGATGTCTTGCAATAGTTGTCGTCCTTCCTCAGGCGTGACACATCTCATTAGAACTCCAGAAGGGCTTCTCTTGTATAGTGTAGAATCAACCATGACATAGCCCTGACAACGACGTCAGATTCGTTCCGCCTCATCCCGGCCTTTCGGCAGCTCTTGCTGAGTTAAAAACTTGATGAGTGGAGTCCTCTAGTCGGCGTCAAGCATGGCAACCTGGTTTGTAGCTTCCTCATCAGGAGTTGATTTGGCGACAACAGTCGGCTTGTAAAGGTGTTCTACGAAGACGTCCGTCGGGGCTGCTTCTCGCTTGGACCCGAACTGTGCCAGCTCGTCTGCTGCCTCATTATTTTGCCTCAAGACGTGGGATAGCTCCAATCCATCAAACTTGTCTTCAAGTTTGCGAACTTCTTGTCGATAGGCCTCCATAGTTTCATTTAGACAGGACCAGTCTTTCATTACTTGATTAACTACTAGCTAGGAATCTCCTCGCACAATCATCCGTCGTATCCCGAGTGACACGGCGAGTCATAGACCATGAAGCAAAGCTTCGTACTCGGCGACATTGTGTGAGGCGGGGAAATGAATATAGAGGACATACCGCAACCTTTCCCTAGTCGGGGAAATCATCACGACTCCTGCTCCCAAGCCAGTGATCCTCTTGGATCCGTCAAAGTGCATGGTCCAGTACTGTGGATCCTCCCTAGGTACATCTTCTTGTCGTTCGGTCCACTCGGCTAGGAAGTCTGCCAGGACTTGGGATTTTATAGACGTCCTCGCCTTGAAGGTTAAGTCCAGCGGCATTAGTTCCAGAGCCCACATCGCGATGCGCCCGGTAGTGTAGACCCCCATTTTTGAGGACGGGAATCATTCGTGTTCATAGTACCTTATCCCTGGATCGAGTAGTTTGGTACCCACGAATACAGTTCTGAATTACCAGGTGCAAAGTGTACGAATAGTCTTACATTGAAATTACTACAATAATAGGCCCGAAGGGAAATATCCAATACATATAGGACCTATCGGTCCGAATACAACCAAAAACAGAAATTAGATAAGATAGCAGACAGAAGGTAGCGGCATGTCGATCGCCTACAGGCAACGACTGGGGACTAAGACCTATTGCGCTCCATTGTCTTCATTCCTCCTGGTAGTACGTGTACGGGTCTTCCTCATCTCCTTCATCTGGAGGTTTGTGCGTATAGCAAGGGTGAGTACCCAACATACTCAACAAGCCAACACGGAATGATGCACATGATAGGGTCATTCAAAGGATGTCTGGGGTTCTTTTGCATAAAGCCAATTTTTACAAATCTTTTGACAAGCCTAACAGCTAGCCAAGTCAAGTTTTAGTTTCAGAGTATATTAAATCGGCGACGGTTCTATCTGCCATCCATCGTGATACCAAGGATGGTTTTCCCGTCTCCGGTGCGTCATAGTTTTCTGGAGAGTCTACCTCTTCTCGCAGGTCGAGAAGCTGCGTCCACCAGCATACAAAATCATTATGCATACCAACCCATCATTTTAAAATTTGTGAGTCTAGCCAAGCGAAAGTCTTGTCACGATGCTCAATATCCGCGAGCACGGCTATTCGAATAGATTGATTCATTCACACTGCAGTGGATGTACACTTTACCCGTACTCCGCGACTGCCCAACAAATGAGCCTACGTCCCAACATATGAGACGGTCACGACAAAGCCTTTCGATAACCTCACTTTGGCAGTACCCGCTACATGAACTTAAGCCCTCATGCACTCTAGCCGTCATTTTCTAGCAGTGAGAGGAGTTCTGGCGCACCCGGGGTAAGGGAAGATTTCATTCATCAAGTTAGTAAGGGAAGATTTCATTCATCAAGTTATAATAAGTTTCAATTTACCATCATCTCTTTCAAATCTCATCTCATCCATAAGAACCACTATGCAAGGGTACCGCCTCCGCTCGGCTATCTACTCCGCTAGGCCTATACCCATTCGAGAAGTATGGTTGTACTGGCTCGTTTCCCGGCTATCTCATGGCTCGGTCCTTAATTGACCAGGGTCAGCACTTGCCTTTTCCGGAATTCACCCAAATCCATCCAACCGCCCCAGTCTAAAACATTTGTTTAGTACTTTCAATTTTTCATCAAACTCATTTCATCATTCTCATGGCAATGTGGCGCTCATGTCTCCACATGCCGTATCTCAACTACCTTCCCTAAGGTAGCTGCCCAAGCATAAAGCTCTTCATAAAATCATGAGTATGCATGAATCTAAGTATAGCATGGCTAAGCAGTTTACCGAAGATATTCTCTGGTTTTATGTATCACATCGAGGGTTACAAGGAATAATTCTAAAGGAAATCAATAACAAGGTATGGCATAACAAGTATAGGTAATTCTATATGTATAGCATGCATGTTTAAAGTTTAAAACAACATCATTTCGTAAATGGGGATCAATATGTTCAAAGGGTGTGATGACTTGCCTTGCTCGCAACCTGGTTGGCTTGAGTCCTCGGTGTTCTCAACGGCTCCCTCGGACTCTATCATACGTGCGAGAAATCCAATTTGAATTCGATTCAAATAAAATCCAACAAGATCCAATAAAAGCCAAGTAAATCGAAAAAGCGGCTTTCAACACGGGGCTACGATTTGAGGCTTAGGTTCGAAAAAAAGCTTAGGTTCGAAAAAAGCTTAGGTTCGAGTGTTGGTAAAGATCAGGGGTGGAGTGAAGAGGTCATAAGGATTTGAGGCTTGTGTCAGACTTGATTGATTCAGATATAATATATTTGGATTTCGAGAACTATTGTGGTCGGTGCATCCAAAGTATGGCCGTGAAGAGAAATGGTCACCTTTCAGACTTATTCCGAGTTTTACTGGATCACTAGGTCTTAAGTTTTAAATAGTTAGGTTTGAAGATAATTTAATCCTAAAGTTTGTTACAGTTTTTATATAACTTTAAGTTTTAGTTCTTGGAAAACCATAGAATCAGTGTCGGGTAACCATTTTAGATGGTAATAATAATCTAAATAATTTAGAGTGACGGTGGTTACTTAGCTTTGGTAATCTATTAGAAGATGAAATAATGACGCCGCCGAGGCTTCTCCTGTGCGCGGGCGAGGCTGACGCCGGCTGGAACGTGCGTGCACGAGCGCCTGGCATGGCGAGTGACGCGCGGCGCACGCGTGTGAGCGTGAGAGCACTAGTCGAACACCTGGTGACAAGTGAATAGTGCACTTTTTGTATTTTCCCGAATTAAGTCTTATTCTTTTCCATTTCCTTTTTGCCTTCACACATAAATCTAAAATATGATTTGGCCTAGTCATAAACTTAATTAACTCCTATATTTCAACCCTTTTGTGCATTTCTATAAATTATATTATATTACATATATTTTATCTATTTTATTTTATTTTCTTTTCTTTCAAAATATATTCTTGGTTCAAAATGATTCCTTGTCAACTTCCCTTTATATCTTTTATTTAGTATTACCTATTTTATTTACCGATTATTACTACTCCTCTCAAAATAAGGTTTTGGTCCAAAGATAAACTTTCATCAAACCTTAGCCCTTTCTATTTATATTCCTTTATAATTTTTTATTTCCAAATCTTTATTTTTTTGAAGTTTTCTTTCTTTTGGGATTTTTAAAATTATTTGGTTTTTTCGCAATCTTTTAGATAGATTTTTTTCTCTTTATTAATTGTATGCAACAAAGCTGGCAAATAAGAAGCAATAAATACGATCAAGAAACAACAAGCAAAAAGTTTTTGTAAGTTTCGATTTTTAATTTCCCGATTTTAAATTCTTCGATTTTTAGGGTGTTACAGGTAGCCTCCCGGTTGTGAATGACATCGCCGAGTGGAAAGGAGGTGACGACGGTAACCGAGTGTGCCTGAAAATAGTGTGCTAACTTCCTTGCGGTTATCAGAACACCATATAATAATTTTTGTACCTGGGGGTAGCGAATTTTGGCTCCTGCCAGCACTTCCTCACGCTCAACGACGAGAACCGTGCCGACGACCGGTGAGTCGCCGAGACATACAACAACAGGGGTTCCCGTGGCGAGGTGAGGCTAGGACGGGCGACGTCGTGAGAAACTCTTTGAAGTCTTCAAAGGCTTTATGGGCTTCCGTGGTCCATTGGAAGTCGTCGGTCTTCTTCAGCAACCTGAAGAAAGGCATACCTCGTTCGCCGAGTCTGGAGATGAACCGGCTTAGCACCGCCATGCAACCAGTGAGCTTCTGGACATCTTTCTGGGTACTCGAGGGCTTCATGTTCAAGATAGCGTTGATTTTCTCTGGGTTTGCTTTGATGTCGTGATGAGATACCATGAAGCCGAGTAGTTTGCCTGACGGTACACCGAAGGTACATTTTTCCGGGTTCAACTTCATTCTGAAGGCCCGTATGTTTGCAAAGGTTTCCTCTAGGTCGGCGATCAGGTCTTCCTTCTGCTTGGTCTTGATGACGACATCGTTGACGTAAGCTTCCACGTTTCTTCTGATCTGTGTCTGAAAACATCTCTGGATCATGTGCTGATACGTGGCTCCGGCATTCTTGAGGCCAAAGGGCATCGTGATGTAGAAGTAGGCTCCAAATGATGTGATGAACGCTGTTTTGAGGCAGTCGGACTCCTTCAAGCTAATCTGATGGTAGCCCGAGTAACAGTCCAGAAAACTTAGGAGCTGGCAGCCGGCCGTTGAATCCATGACTTGGTCGATACGAGGCAGTCCGAAGGGATCCTTGGGGCAAGATTTGTTGAGATCGGTGTAGTCGACGCACATGCGCCATTGCCCTGTCTTCTTCCGAACTAAGACCGGGTTAGCCAGCTAGTCGGGATGGTAAACCTCTTTAATAAACCCGGCGGCTAAGAGTTCTGTAAGTTCTTCCTTGATAGCATCTTTTCGATCCTGAGCAAAACGGCGTAGTCGTTCTTTAATAGGTTTCGCGTCATCTTTGACGTGTAAAGAGTGCTCGATCACCTCCCTAGGAATACCCGGCATGTCAGATGATTTCCAAGCAAAAACATCTTTATTATTTGGGAGGAAGGTGACGAGCGCGCTTTCCTATTTAGGATCTAGCTCGGCGCCGGTTACAGCGGTTTTGGAAGGATCCGATGGATCAAGGGAGATTTTCTTTGTTTTGGCGTCGCCTTGTCCCGACTTGGCTATCTTCTTCGTGGGGATTTCACCCTCTTCAGATGTCGATGCAGCCAGTCGGATTTCTTCCTGGCCACGGGATCTCTCATGAGATTGGGCCATATCGCAGCTTTCTTTATCGCATGTGAAGGCTTGTTTGACGTCGTTGCGTAGGGTAATAACACCGTTGGGACCGGGCATCTTCATGCAGAGGTAAGTGTAGTGTGGTATCGCCATGAACTTGGCGAGCGCAGGTCTTCCGATGATTGCGTGGTAGGCCGCTTCGAAGTCGACCACCTCAAAGGTGATGTTCTCCGTCCGAAAATTCTCCCGAACTTCGAAGGTGACTGGAAGGGTGATGTGCCCGAGTGGCGTAGATGACAGCCCCAGGATAACTCCATGGAAGGGGGCTGAACTCGGCTTCAACTCGGATCTTGGGATCTGCATCTCGTCCAGCGTCTTGGCGAATAGAATGTTCGAGGGTGCTGCCCCCGTCGACGAGGACGCGCTTGAGCTTTATGTTTTAGAACACCGGGTCTAGTACCAGGGGATACCGCCCCGGGTGAACCACTCTGTCAGAGTGATCCGAGCGGTTGAACGTGATGGCCACCTCCGACCATCGTAGATATTGTGGGACCTCGGGTTGTGCCGCATTGACCTCACGGTTAGTTAGCTTTTGCTTCCTCTTGGACTCATAAGCCTGTGGCTCCCCGAAAATATGATTTAGCTTGCCCACGGGGTCTTGAAAGGGCTCTGAGTTGCCAGTTGGGTTGTTCTTCTTGGTTCCCGATGGGCCGGCTTCATCAGTCGGCTTCTGGTGTAGTTGTGTCGCGTATTGTTCGGCGAATTGCTTGTAGATAAAGCAATCCTCGGCCGCATGCTTGTGATGTGGATGATGCGTGCACTGAGCGTTCATGATCGTGTCGAAGGCCGCAACCTGGGGACGGCGTTGGGAGTTTGACGTTGTGGCGACCAGATCCTCGGGCTTGCGCTTGCGATCTTTCTAACCATGATTGTTGTTGCCGTTGTCCTTCTTAGGATGCCGGCTGCCTCCTGACTGCTTGTCGTCCCTTTTGTCATGCCGATCTTGTCGTGAGGCCTTGATCGCGTCATTGGATTTCGCGTAGGAGTTGGCTGTCTCAAACATTTGTTTTACCGTCTTCGATGGCTTACGCCCAAATTTTCCGATCAGCAACTCATCCAGGACACCCTTCTGGAATGCGGCTATTATGATGTCATCAGTGATGTTGGGGATCTTGTTCCGCTTCTCCGAGAAGCGCCGGATGTAGTCCTTTAGCGGCTCGTCTGATTTCTGGATGATGTTGTAGAGATCGAAGTGGGTCCTAGGTCTTTCGAAGGTGCCCTAGAAATTGGCGATGAAGTGGTCCCGAAGCTCACTACACGAGCTAATAGAGCCTCTTGGCAAACTCGTGAACCAATTCCTAGCTGAGTCGGCGAGGGCGACGGGCAAGTAGTTGGCCATGGCCTTGCTGTCTCCTCCTGCTGCGCGGATGGCGAGGGTGTACACGGTCAGCCACGACTCGGGGTCGGTCTTTCTGTCGTACTTCTCGATTCCTGTGGGCTTGAAGCCACTCGGCCAATCCACTCGACGCAGGTCCCGAGTGAACGCAGGTACTCTGTCGTCGTTGTAGTCAGGCGACCTCCTTCGGTCTTCATGGGAGCGCTGCTCACGCTCCCGATGGCGCCGGTCAAGGACTTCCCGCAGATCACTCGGCGGGGTTCTTTGCAGGCTGCTACGGTAGTTGGAGTTATAGCTGCGATGGATCCGGTCGTGGACGGGTGGTTGATCATGTCTTCTTTCGTGAGAGTCGGCCGGTTGTTCTTGATGCCTCCGTATTGTCTCGTGGCGGGGGTCTCTTGACCTAGCGGCTGTCTTGGTTTGCTCGGGCCTCCTGTAGTCCTTCGACCGTAGTGGCGGAAGTCGGCTTCCGTCAAGTGTTTCAGCGACGGACTCGGTTGGTCTTCGTGCTGAGGTGGAGGGAGAGCAGTTGGCTGTAGCCGCGACGATGGTCTTCATCTTGTCCAGGATTGGTGTTACCGTAGCGGGTGCCGCTTCAATAACAGTGTCGAGGAGGGTGAGGGCGGCAACGGCGTTCTGTTGAGGCGTCTGGAAGATGTTGGTGTTGTCGACTCGTGTCTGAAGTATAGTCTCTCGGGCGGATCGCCCAGTCACCCTCAGGTCTCGTTTCCTCCTATCGGCTTCTTCTCTGCGCTTATTCTCTTCCTCCGCAAGCTTGCGCTCTTGCTCAAGCCTGGCTTGTTCTTCTTCTGCAACCCTGCGGGCCAGGGCCGAGTCGGTCTCGGCTACCTCAGCCATGAGAATGTTAAAGAACTTTGGCTCATAGTCCTTGTCGAAATCGGAATCGTTGGCCTCGTCCGTGGAGATGTCGTAGAGGTCATCAAAATCTGAAGAGCTGAGGTACTCATTGAGCTCCGTGGATGAGCATGACCCGAGCGGTTGGAGGATGACGGCGACTTCCCTTGAGCCCGGATTGCTTGAGTCTGGATTGTTCCCATCCGGGTCGCAGCTTGATGACGATGGTTCTACCGAGTGGATCGGTTCCAACTCGGAAGACAGAAGACTGCAATAGATCTCAGCGGCGTTTGGTAACCCAAACGGCGTCGAGTGGTTTTCTCCTTCCAAGTGGATAGGTTCCAACTCGGAAGTCAGAAGGTTGCAGTAGATTTTAGCGGCGTTTGGTAACCCAAACGGCGCCGAGCGGTTTTCTCCTCCCAACTGGTCCGAGTCCGAGTCGAGGAGGGAGAGCCTGTCGAATCTATCGGCGACGAAGTCGAGGCTGCCGAACTGGAATGCCTGCCCAGGGACGAAGGCGAAGTCGTCGATGCCTGATGAAGATCCCATCGCGCTTGTCGGCAAGATGAAGAAGAAGTCTTGACGCGTTGCCCCTACCTGGCGCGCCAACTGTTGAAACTTGGTTTCGTCAATAGAAATTGGGGGTGTAGTCAAGTCGCCAAACACAATGGATTAAGTGGAAAAAAGGATTTAGACAGGTTCAGGCCCTCTCGTGAGGTAATAGCCTACTCCTGTTTCGGGGATTCGATCCTCCGAGTGTCTTATTGATCTCTTGATCTCGTATATCGCATATCCCTCAAGGGACGCCCCTTACCCCCTTATATAGTCTTGGAGAGTGGGCTTACAAGTCGGAGACCCTATCATATTCTATGTCGGACTCCCAAATCTTACTAAGTTATGACTATGAGTCGTTACCTTATCTCATTGGTAACGTAACACCCAAGTCATAGCCAGTTTACATAATCATGAAATGTAACCTATCCCTATTACCAATCAGACAAGCTAGCCATGAGGGTATTCGGTTCCCATAATCTCCACACTTATCAACTCCGACATGTCAAGGATGACACCCGCAATCCTCTTGGGAAAAATCAACACAAATGACATGTACAAGTTGAAGAAGAAGGAGATGGAGGAAGCCTCTCCATCCAAGAAGTGCATAGCTCTTCAAGCCGAAGTGGAAAACAAGGGCAAGAGTAAAGTTTATGAAGCAAATGATGACTTGGAGGAAGAAATTGCTTTTCTTGCTAGAAGATTCAATGATGTCTTGGGAAGAAGAAAGGAAAGAGGAAGGGGCTCTAACTCAAATAGGAGAAGAAATAGGAGACCCAACAAGACTCTCTCCAACTTGAGATGCTTTAAGTGTGGTGAGAAGGGGCACTTTGCTTCCAAGTGCCCTTCAAATGATGATGATGAAGACAAGTCATCGAAGAAGAAGAATGGAGGTTACAAGCTCATGAAGAAGCTCAAAAAGGAAGGAAAGAGGATTGAGGCTTTCATTGGGCAATGGGACTCAAATGAAGAGAGCTCCACTTCTTTCGGGTCCGAAGAAGAAGAAGGTGATGATGATGCAAGTTCCAAGAGGAAGAAGATGGCCGTAGTTGCTATCAAGGAGGCTCCATCACTCTTCGCTCCACTTTGCCTCATGGCAAAGGGCTCTTCTAAGGTAACATCATTTAGTGATAGTGAAAGCGATGATGATTGTGATGATGTTTCCTTTGATGAGCTTATAAGTATGTTTGAGGAGCTCCATGCTTATAGTGAGAAGGAGATTGCCAAGTTCAAGGCCCTAAAGAAGGATCATGCTTCTTTAAAGGTCTTGTATGAGGAGCTAAAGACTTCTCATGAGGAACTCACCATTTCTCATGAGAAGCTTAAAGAAGCTCATGACACTCTTCTTTCCACTACTCAACATGGAGCTCTCATTGATGTTGGCATATCGTGTGATTTGCTTGATGATAGTGCTATTTGTCATACTAATCATGTTGCATCATCTAGCATCTCTACTTCTTGTGATGATCTCATGGATATACCTTGCTCTAGCTCTAGTGTCTCTATTGTCTCTATTTATGATGCTTCACTTGTTGTTGAGAACAATGAGCTTAAGGAGCAAGTCGCCAAGCTCAACAAGAGTTTGAAAAGATGTTTTAAGGGTAAGAGTACTCGACAAAATATTGAGTGAGCAACGATGCATCCTTAACAAGGAAGGACTTGGATTCACTCCAAAAAAGGGTAAAAAACCCTCTTACAGTGCCACTTGGTTTGTCAAGAGCAATGGTAAGTATTGCTCCAAGTGTTGTGAGGTTGGGCATTTGACAAGTGATTGCCTTGGTAGTAAGCCATCTAAAAAATGCATGTTTGATTCACATTATATGCTTAGAAAGACTCATGATGGTCATATTGTTGCTAGATATGTGGGTTCCCCTATACTTGGTGGTAAAAAATGTCATTTGGGCGCCCAAAGCCTTGATCTCTAACCTCCAAGGACCCAAACGAGTTTGGGTACCTAAAAGAGCTTGATCTTCTTTTGTAGGTGAACTAACACATCGGTGGGAGCCATTGGGTGCTAGATAGTGGATGCACTCAACATATGACCGGTGATAAAGGAACGTTTACCACATTTGAAGTAGGAGGCAATCAACAAGAGAAAGTCACTTTTGAAGATAATAGCAAAGGAAAAGTAATTGGGTTAGGTAAAGTTGCTATATCCAACGATTTATCAATCCAAAATGTTTCTCTTGTTGAATCACTAAATTTCAATTTGTTTTCGGTTGCATAAATTTGTGATCTTGACTTGTCATGTGCATTTTTCCCGCAAGAAGTTATGGTTTCTAGTATACATGATAAGTCTTGTGTTTTCAAAGGTTTTAGATATGGAAATCTTTATTTGGTTGATTTCAACTCTAGTGAAGCAAATTTGAAAACTTTTTTAGTTGCAAAAACTTCATTGGGTTAGCTTTGGCATAGGAGACTAGCCCATGTTGGTACGTATCAATTACGCAAACTTTCAAAACATGATCTAGTTGTGGGCTTGAAAGATGTAAAGTTTGAGAAGGATAAACTTTGTAGTGTTTGTCAAGCCAGCAAACAAGTTGCATGCTCTTATCCTTCTAAGAGTATCATGTCCACATCTAGGCCATTGGAGCTCTTGCATATGGATTTGTTTGGCCCAACGACCTATAAGAGCATTGGAGGAAATAGTCATTGTCTTGTAATTGTTGATGACTATTCTCGCTACACTTGGGTGTTTTTTCGCATGATAAGTCTATTGTTACCGAGCTTTTCAAAAAGTTTGCAAAAAGGGTCCAAAATGAGTTTAATTGCACTCTTATGAAAATTAGAAGTGACAACTTCAAAAATACCAACATCGAGGACTTTCGTGATGATCGTGGTATTAAGCATGAACTTTTCGCTACCTACTCACTACAACAAAATGATGTAGTAGAGAGGAAAAATCGTACATTGATTGAGATGGCAAGGACTATGCTCGATGAATATGGTGTTACCGATTTTTTGGGCGGAAGCCATAAACATCGCTTGTCATGCAACCAATAGGCTTTATTTGCATCGTCTCTTGAAAAGACTTCCTATGAGCTAATTGTTGGGAGGAAGCCAAATGTTGCATATTTTTGAGTTTTTGGTTGCAAGTGCTATATTTACCGAAAGGGTGTTAGACTAACCAAATTTGAAAGTCGGTGTGATGAAGGATTTCTTCCAAGGTATGCCTCAAATAGCAAGGCGTACCGGGTCTACAACAAGAGCAAAGGTATTGTGGAAGAAATGACCAATGTTCAATTTGATGAAACTAATGGCTCCCAAGAGAGGCACGAGAATTTGGATGATGTAGGTGATGAAGGCTCGATGAGAGCTATGAAGAACATGTCTATTGGAGACATCAAGCCTATTGAAGTGAAAGACAAGCCATCCATCTCCACTCAAGATGAGTCATCTACTTACGCTACGCCAAGTCAAGCTCAAGTTGAAGTGGAGAAAGACAAGACACAAGATTCACCTATTCCACCAAGAATACACATCGCTCTTTCCAAGGATCACCCAATTGACCAAGTTTTGGGTGACATTAGTAAGGGTGTCCAAACTCGATCTCGTGTCGCTTCAATTGGTGAACATTACTCGTTTGTTTCTTGTCTTGAGCCAAAACATGTAGATGAAGCTCTTGGTGATCCGGATTAGATTAATGCTATGTAAAAGAGCTCAACAACTTTACAAGAAACAAAGTGTGGACTTTGGTTGAAAGACCTAGAGACCACAATGTCATAGGGACAAAGTGGGTTTTTAGGAATAAACAAGATGAGAACGGGTTGGTGGTGAGAAACAAGGCAAGATTGGTTGCTCAAGGCTTCACCCAAGTTGAAGGTTTGGACTTCGGTGAAACTTTTGCTCCGTGGCAAGACTTGAGGCAATTCGCATCCTTCTTGCATTTGCATCATGTTTTGATATAAAGTTATTTCAAATGGATGTGAAAAGTGCCTTTCTAAATGGTGAAATTGCCAAACTTGTCTTTCTTGAACAACCACCCGGCTTTGAAGATCCTAAAAATCCTGACCATGTCTACAAGCTCTCAAAAGCTCTTTATGGGTTAAAACAAGCTCATAGATCTTGGTATGAAAGATTGAGAGATTTTCTTTTGTCAAAGGATTTCAAAATTGGAAAAGTTGACACCACTCTTTTCACAAAAATCATTGGTGATGATTTCTTTCTTTGCCAAATTTATGTTGATGATATTATATTTGGTTCTACTAATGAAGTGTTTTGCAAGGAATTTAGTGATACGATGTCTAGGGAATTTGAGATGTCCATGATTGAAGAATTGAGCTTCTTCCTTGGACTTCAAATCAAGCAACTCAAGGATGGAACATTTGTGAGCCAAACCAAGTACATCAAGGATCTACTCAAGAGGTTTGGCTTGGAGGATGCAAAGCCCATCAAGACACTTATGGCAACCAATGGGCATCTCGACCTTGATGAAGGAGGTAAACCGGTAGACTTAAAGCTTTATCGTTCCATGATAGGTAACTTGCTTTACCTTACCGCATCTAGGCCGGATATCATGTTTAGTGTTTGCATGTGTGCACGGTTTCAAGCCGCTCCTAAGGAGTGTCATTTAGTGGCTGTGAAAAGAATTCTAATATATTTAAAGGATTTCTCAACTATTGGCTTGTGGTACCCAAAAGGTGCTAAATTTAAGCTAGTTGGCTATTCCGATTCAGATTATGCCGGTTGCAAAGTGGATAGAAAGAGCATATACGGTCGTTGTCAATTGCTTGGTAGATCCCTTGTATCATGGTCATACAAGAAACAAAACTCCGTAGCCCTCTCTACCGCCGAGGCGGAATATGTTTCCTAAGAGACCATGTTACCAGGGTGACATAGTCATTAGCCACATAAGAACCGAAAATCAACTAGCCGACATCTTTACCAAGCCTCTTAATGAAACCTGCTTTTGTAAATTGGGGAATGAATTAAATGTCATAGATTTCTCAAATGTCGCTTGAGATCATACACCATGGTTGCTATTTGTGCTTATTTACTTCATCTTTGTTCTATTTGGTTGTTCTTTGCGAAAATGGAGCTTATCACATTAAGGGGGAGTCTTGCATTTCTTCATGTCCTTATATGTGAACAAATCAAACACAAGTGCTGGTAGAGTTTTCAAAATGCTCAAGTCAACATAAGTCAAAATTTTTGTAAAATCAAAGTAATTTAAAAACTATCTCTTGAAAAAGGTTTTAAAATGTTCCCTATATGTTTTTCAATCCTTTCATTGAAAGAAAAATAGAGTTTGATTGAAAATGCCATTTTGGCCTTTTTTTGAAGAAAGCAGATTTTAGTTTTGGCCAAAATGAGCTTTATCTCCAAAATGAGTTTGAGAAGGTTTTTGAGAAAAATATCAAAACAAAGTTGGTAGAGAAGACATCATTTATAAATGTTTTTGATATTCAAATAAATTTCAAAAACTAAATCTTTCAAAAGATATTTGAAAATCAATTTGGCCCAAAAACCCCTATAGACCATAAAAGGTCACCTCCTATCACTTAAGTGAGTTAAGTTGTAAATCATCATAATTTTTAATGATTATGGATGGTTAGTAATATTTCAACTCATACATTTCAAAATTGCTCCAAATATTGAAATTTTATTGGATTTCCTTGTATCGGGATTGCCGGCTTGTGCAAGGGCGTACCACTGGCCCAGGCGGGGGCTGGCGGTCTAACAGAGCGCTATATGCGCGGTGGGGCCTGTCCAGATGCGGTGATCGACCAGGTGAATAGCACCGGTCAGACCGACAAATCAGGTGGGCCCAAAACTTTTTCCCCTTCTTCTACCCGGATTTTTCTCTCTCCTTCTCATCTCCTCACTCCTCAACCCGAAAATCCTCTCCTCTCTTTCTCCCTCAAGCCCTAACTCAAATCCCTCTCGATTCCCCCTGGTTTGACCGCGGATTTCTCCCCGGTTACACCGTAAGTGAATCTCCTCCTCTTCCTCTCTCTATTCCATGGATTGGCTTGTGTTTTTATAAATTTTTTCGATCCATGGATTGGAACCCTAGGTGAAGAAAGAGGTGTTCTTGATTGTGCACAATTTAGGGGTTTAATCTTCATGCAAATCAACTCCTACAACCGGTAATCTCCTTCCCCTCTCTTGTGCTCATAAATTTGTCTATTTCAATCTCTAGGGTTAAGGGTAGTTTCTCCCTCTATATCAATCTCTTGATGAAATAGACACCTCCTTGTGCTCCTTGTACAAACCTTAGTTTTAGCACATTTTTAGACTCGCTTTGTGGATGTGAAAAATTTGAAAGATATGTGCTAACTGCCACCAGCGGTGTGACCGGTGTCGACGGGCGGTCTGACCGCTGGCACTCCTGTGGTCTGACCGGCCGTATGTCGTCGGTCTGACCGGCAGCAGGCCATCGGTCTGACCGGCCTTGGCCGCGGTCTGACCGTCCCTGGCACGCAGCGAATATCCATTTCAACACTGCCAAGTGATTTCTAAATTAGTTGATAATATGCACTCTTTTGACCCAGCCATTCAATTTGTGCTTAACATGAGAAATCCAACTCAGTACACCATTCTCAGATATCATGATCAGTTTAGAAGGCCTAGAGATTGCACTGACCCAAGGTTCCACATCGCTTTTCAAAAGTCGGTGTTTGAGCAAGTTTATAGAGGAAAGGCTTTTGCTGAGCATAAATGAATTTCTTGGTGCAACATAAATGACACACAGGAGTTTGAGTGTTTGCAGGATATGTTTAAGAAAGTGGGCATTGACCGGATTGTGACTCTCAAGCAAGATTATGATGAAGAGCTTGTTCATCAATTCTATGCCATAGTGTGGGTTACAGGGGATTTCTCTCAGATGAAGTGGATGTCAGATAATCTTCAATGCTCTATCTCAAGGAGAGAATTCCGAAGGCTGCTCAACATCCGCTTTGACTTTGGGGATGATTTGCATGAGGAGCACGCTCACAATCCTTTCTCCATAGATGATCTTGAGCAATTTTATGAGGCTAGAGGGCGACACACATATGGGAGGGTTGCAGGTCTAAGGACTATTCCCAGTGTGGTCAGCAGGATAGTACGAGCTACCATTCTCCCTAGATGTGGTAGCACCGATGAGATTAGGAGAGTAGCTTGGCATGTCATTGATGCAATCCTCCAGGGTCGTCAATTCGATGTGATCAATCTTATGATGCAGGAGATCACTATCTCCAAGGGCACCTTTGGTCAAGGAGTCTACTATGCACTATACATCATGAGAATGATTCAGGAGAAGCTTCGACGTGCTGCAAACAACCTAAAGGAACACAAGCAATACAAGCCCCGTCTTCAGCTCAGCACTCCTCGTGTTCCTAGAGTGCGCCAACCACAGTTTGATCATGGCGCGAGTTCAAGTGCGGCAGCTCCACCACCTCCTCCTCCTCAAGGTCTTGACTCTTATTTCACTCCTCAGTTCGCTTACTTTGGCATGCCCTCTCAGGATTATTTTAACCTAGTGCTAGATGCCATTCACTCCCTTAATGATAATATGGCAAGGTTGAGCACTGGGCAAGAGGCCATGTATGAGGATGTTAGGGGGCTAAGGACTGATGTGAGCAGCTTAAATGCCAATGTGGGGAGATTATCAAATCGAGTGGATTCCTTGGATCGACGCATGACTTCTTTGGAGAGCTCCTCACGCCTATGTCTATTCTCGTCGTCAACACTCCGGTTCTTCTCACTATCCCATCCCTCGTCCGCCTTCTCCTCCTCAAGAATGATGTTTTTTAGTCCCTGATGCCAAAGGGGGAGAAGTGTACCTAAGGGGAGAAGACTATAACTTTTTTCTTACTTCCTAGGTGGGTTGGGACTAGATTTAGTGAGGTTAGTCCTGAGGTTAGTCCTTTTTTTATTAGGCTAAGGTGGAAGGGCTATTTATCTATGTATTGGGCTATTACTATTATCTATTGTGTGTTCTTTTTCGTCTGTGAAACTCTTGTGAAGTTTCTAGGCCCTTCGAGGTCTTGTAACAGCCTAGAGAACTTTTATGGATTGGATGATGATCTTATGAATATCTTGTGATGGATGCTTATTGTGTCATATGCCTTTTGTTGAAAAAATCTTTAGCATTGTTGTTATTTCTATTCTTTATGCATATGTTTAGGGGGAGCTTATATTCATGATCCATGCCTATTATTTTTGTGAAGTGGTTGTCATCAATTACCAAGAATGGGGGAGATTGAAGCATCTAGGCCCCATTATTTATTTTGGTAATTAATGACAAAGCACTAATTGTGGACTAACGATACTTTTGAGTTTCATATATTTGAGTCAGGTTCACATGATAAAAAGTGTATAGATAATTACTGAGGATTATTTAAGATGGCACAATGCAAGAAGATTGAAGACGGTAAAATTTGCAGTTTATTCTTATTGATCGAGGAGTTTGGGCGATCAAATTTCATAGTTTATTTTTATAGCTTTGCCGTACTATCAAGAGGGGTAATGGCCTAAGCAAAAAGATGATCAAAATGTCACATTAGGTCATTTGCATTCCAACTTTAATTTCTTCACCATCTGACCAAGGCCGGTCTGACCGTGGATATTGATCCGGTCTGACCGTTGGCACTCCTGCGGTATGACCGGCCCTTTGTGGCGGTCTGACCGAACATGCACCTCCGTCGACCGGCCTCCTTGATCCCTCCGGCCCGGCGATCCAGAGCCGCCGAGCCGCAGATCGGTCGGACCGAGCCGATGGCGGTCGACCAAGCGAGGACGGTCGATGAGCCGACGACGGTCGACAGCCATTTGGCCTCTGATCTGACCGGACCCCCTGTTATCAGAGCAATGATTGCACTGTAACGGTGTAGGATCGAGATGTCAACTAGAGAGGGGTGAATAGGCGATTTAAAATTAAGTGACACTAATTTAAAACTAACCTAAGTTGCTAGGCTTGGTGGGAGATGAGTCTAACTAAGCAACTAAGCTAAGTTTTGCAATCCTAGGGTGATAGTGGCTCAATTATGTCTCTACAAATATAATTGCATAAAAGTAAATTCAATAAATAAATAAGACAAGAGACAAGGAGTTTTTCACCGGGGTTCGGAAACTCGCCGGTTTCCTAGTCCCCGTTGAGGCGAGCCTAACTCCACCGCTCAACCACGAAGCCACCGCACGCCCCCTTCGTCAAGGAGTGGGCAAGGTGGAAGCCGGCCCACGAAGAGAACTACCCAAGCCTTGATCACTAGGGGTAGTTCTTCCTTCGCTCCGAAGGTGGTGAACTCCAAACCACTCACAATCCGCAGGGCCTCCTCCACAATCTTCTCGGAGAGGTCACCGAGCAACTCCTCCACAAGCCGTCTAGAAGGCGACAACCTCCAAGAGCAACAAGTAATCCCGCGGCTTGAGGATGATAAAGTGCAACACTAGCTTTACAATTAAGCAATGCACTTGGCTCTTCGCTAAATCAACTCTCAAACACACTAAGTGGATGAACACAAAGCTCAAATGAGTGTGAGAAACGTGCAAAGGTGCATGAAATTGAAGAGAGTGCCAAGAAGAAGTCCCTTCCAGCCACAAGGGTGTTATTTATACCCCACACCAAGAGAAATAGCCGTTGGGGTCGAAATCCTCCAACCCTGCTGCCTGCCGGTCAGACCGGCGAAGGGTGGCCGGTCAGATCGGCCTTAGTTGCAACGGCTAGAAAACTAGCCGTTACGGTGCAATCATTGCTCGACAACGAGTACGGTCAGGCCAGGAGGCCAAATGGCGGTCGAGACCGCCCTCGGCTCGGTCGGACCGCCATTGGCTCGATCGACCAAGCTGCGGCTCGGCGGCTGCGGATCGGCAGGCGGAGGGATCAAGGAGGCCGGTCGGACCGGAGGTGTAAGTCCGGTCGACAGCCACAAAGGGCCGGTCGACCGCCCGTGAACTTGTGGTCGACCGCCCTCAAGTCCCGATCGGACCAGATCAACATCCACGGTCGACCGGCCTTGGTCGAAGATGAAGAAATTAAAGTTGGAATGCAAATGACCTAATGTGACATTTTGATCATCTCTTTGCTTAGGCCATTACCCCTCTTGATAGTACGGCAAAGATATAAAAATAATCTATGAAATTTGATCGCCCAAACTCCTCGATCAATAAGAATAAACTGTAAGTTTTACCGTCTTCAATCTTCTTGCATTGTGCCATCTCACATAAACCTCAGTAATTATCTATGCACTTTTTATCATGTGAACCTGACTCAAATATATGAATCTCAAAAGCATCATTAGTCCACAATTAGCACTCGTCATTAATTACCAAAACAAATAATGGGGCCTAGATGCTTCAATCTCCCCCTTTTTGGTAATTAATGACAAACTACTCACAAAAATAATGGGCATGAATTATGAATATAAGCTCCCCCTAAACATATGCATAATGAATACAAATATCAACAATGTAAAAGATTTTTCCAACAAATGATATATGACACAATAAACATCCATCACAAGATATCCACAAAGATCATCAATCCATAAAAGTTCTCTAGGCTATTACAAGACCACGAAAGGCCTAGAATCTCAAAAGAGTTTAACAAACGATAAAAAACACACAATAGATAATAGTAATAGCCCAATACATAGATAAATAGCCCTTCCACCTTAGCCTATTAGAATAGGAGGACTAACCTCACTAAATCTAGTCCCAACCCACCTAGGATGTAAGAAAGAAGTTCTAAGTCTTTTATCCTTGGGTAGACTTCTCACCCTTTTGGCATCAAGGACAAAAAAGCATCATTCTTGAGGAGGAGAAGGCGGGCGAGAAATGGGATAGTGAGAGAAACCGGAGTGCTGACGACGAGAATAGACAGACGTGAGAGCTCTCCAAAGAAGTCATGCGCCGATCCAAGGAATCCACTCAATTTGATAATCTCCCCACATTGGCATTTAAGCTGCTCACATCAGTCCTTAGCCCCCTAACATCCTCATACATGGCCTCTTGCCCAGTGCTCAACCTTGCCATATTGTCATTAAAAGAGTGAATGGCATCTAGCACTAGGTTAAAATAATCCTGAGGGGGAATGCCAAAGTACACGAACTGAGGAGTGAAATAAGAGTCAAGACCTTGAGGAGGAGTAGGTGGTGGAGGTGCCGCACTTGAACTCGCGCCATGATCAAACTGTGGTTGGCGCACTCTAGGAACACGAGGAGTGCTGAGCTGAAGACGGGGCTTGTATTGCTTGTGTTCCCTTAGGTTGTTTGCAGCACGTCCAAGCTTCTTCTGAATCATTCTCATGATGCATGGTGCATAGTGGACTCCTTGACCAAAGGTGCCCTTGGAGATAGCGATCTCCTGCATCATAAGATTGATCACATCGAACTGACGACCCTAGAGGATTGCATCAATGATATGCCAAGCTACTCCCTAATCTCATCGTTGTTACCACATCTAGGAAGAATGGTAGCTCGTACTATCCTGTTGACCACACTAGGAATAGTCCTTAGACCTGCAACCCTCCCATATGTGTGTCACCCTCTAGCCTCATAGAATTGCTCAAGATCATCTATGGAGAAAGGATTGTGAGCTTGCTCCTCATGCAAATCATCCCCAAAGTCAAAGCGGATGTTGAGCAGCCTTCGGAATTCTCTCCTTGAGATAGAGCATTGAAGATTATCTGGCATCCACTTCATCTAAGAGAAATCCCCTGCAACCCACACTGTGGCATAGAATTGACGAACAAGCTCTTCATCATAATCTTGCTTGAGAGTCACAATCTGGTCAATGCCCACTGTCTTGAACATATCCTGCAAACACTCAAACTCCTGTGTGTCATTTATGTTGCGCCAAGAAATCCATTTATGCTCAGCAAAAGCCTTTCCTCTATAAACTTGCTCAAACACCGACTTTTGAAAAGCTGTGTGGAACCTTGGGTCAGTGCAATCTCTAGGCCTTCTAAACTAATCATGATATCTGAGAATGGTGTACTGAGTTGGATTTCTCATGTTAAGCACAAATTGAATGGTTGGGTCAACCCCCATCTCATCACCACTGTCCTCACTTGCATTTTCAGAATCTGTCGCTTCTTGCTCTTCCTCACTTTCGGCACCACCCCTTGGAACATATTGATTTTCACTGGACTAATGCTCACTTTCTGAGTCTTGAACTTGACGACCATGGCGAGTGCGAGGAGGCATTTCTGAAGGCAAAAGATCAAAAGAGTGGATATTATCAACTAATTTAGAAATCACTTGGAAGTGTTGAAATGGATATTCGCTGCCTGCCAGGGGCGGTCAGACCGCGGCCAAGGCCGGTCAGACCGCCCGCCGACACCGGTCAGACCGCCGGTGGCAGTCAGCACATATCTTCCAAATTTTTCACATCCACAAAGTGAGTCTAAAAATGTGCTAAAACTAAGGTTTGTACAAGGAGCACAATGAGGTGTCTATTTCATCAAGAGATTAATATAGAGGGAGAAACTACCCTTAACCCTAGAGATTGAAATAGACAAATTTATGAGCACAAAAGAGGGGAAGGAGATTACCGGTTGTATGAGTTGATTTGCATGAAGATTAAACCCCTAAATTGTGCACAATCAAGAACACCTCTTCCTTCACCTATGGTTCCAATCCATGGATCGAAAAAAATTAATAAAAACACAAACCAATCCATGGAATAGATAGAGGAAGAGGAGGAGATTCACTTATGGTGTAACCGGAGAGAAATCCGCGATCAAACCGGGAGGAATCGAGAGGGATTTGAGTTAGGGCTTGAGGAAGAAAGAGAGGAGAGGATTTTCGGGTTGAGGAGTGAGGAGATGAGAAGGAGAGAGAAAAATCCAGGTAGAAGAAGGGGAAAAAGTTTCAGGCCCACCTGATTTGCCGGTCCGACCGGTGCTATTCAAATGGTCGATCACTGCACTCCTGACGGTCGACCGTGCATATAGCGCCGGTCGACCGCAGCCCCCCGCCGCGCCGGTGCACGCCCTTGCACAAAGCTGGCAACCCCCATACAAGGAAATCCAATAAAATTTCAATATTTGGAGCAATTTTGAAATGTATGAGTTGAAATATTACTAACCATCCATAATCATTAAAAATTATGATGATTTACAACTTAACTCACTTAACTGATAGGAGGTGATCTTTTATGGTCTATAGGGGTTTTTGGGCCAAATTGATTTCCAAATATCTTTTGAAAGATTTAGTTTTTGAAATTGATTTGAATATCAGAAAAATTTAAAGATGACTTCTCTACCAACTTTGTTTTGATTTTTTTCTAAAAAAACCTTCTCAAACTCATTTTGGAGATAAAGCTCATTTTGGTCAAAACTAAAATCTAGTTTCTTCAAAAAAAAAAGACCAAAATGACATTTTCAATCAAACTCTATTTTTCTTTTAATGAAAGGCTTGGAAAACATATAGAGAACATTTTTAAACCTTTTTCAAGAGATAGTTTTTAAATTACTTTGATTTTACAAAAATTTTGACTTATGTTGACTTGAGCATTTTGAAAATTCTACTAGCACTTGTGTTTGATTTGTTCACATATAAGAAGTAGTAGAGCACATGAAGAAATGCAAGACTCCCCCTTAATGTGATAAGCTCCATTTTCGCAAAGAATAACCAAATAGAACAAAGATGAAGCAAATAAGCACAAATAGCAACCATGGTGTATGATCTCAAGCGACATTTGAGAAATCTATGACATTTAATTCATTCCTCAATTTGCAAAAACAGGTTTCATCGAGAGGCTTGGTAAAGATGTCAGCTAGTTGATCTTCGGTTCTTATGTGGCTAATGACTATGTCACCTTTGGTAACATGGTCTCTTAGGAAGTGATGACGAATGTCAATATGCTTGGTTCTAGAATGTTAGACCGGATTGTTGGCTATTTTTATGACACTACCATTGTCACATAGGAGTAGTGTTTTGGTGAAAGATATTTCATAATCCAACAAGGTTTGTTTCATCCAAAGCAATTGTGCACAACAACTACCCGCCGAAACATATTCCGCCTCGGCGGTAGAGAGGGCTACGGAGTTTTGTTTCTTGGATGACCATGATACAAGGGATCTACCAAGCAATTGACAACTACCGGATATGCTCTTTCTATCCACTTTGCAACCGGCATAATCCGAATCGGAATAGCCAACTAGCTTAAATTTAGCACCTTTTGGGTACCACAAGCCAATAGTTGAGAAATGCTTTAAATATCTTAGAATTCTATTCACGGCCACTAAATGACACTCCTTAGGAGCGGGCTTGAAACCGTGCACACATGCAAACACTAAATATGATATCCGGTCTAGATGCGGTAAGGTAAAACAAGCTAACTATCATGGAACGATAAAGCTTTAAGTCTACCGGTTTACCTCCCTCATCAAGGTCGAGATGCCCATTGGTTGCCATAGGTGTCTTGATAGGCTTTGCATCCTCCAAGCCAAACCTCTTGAGTAGATCTTTGATGTACTTGGTTTGGCTCACAAACGTCCCATCCTTAAGTTGCTTGATTTGAAGTCCAAAGAAGAAGCTCAATTCTCCAATCATGGACATCTCAAATTCTCTAGACATCATATCACTAAATTCCTTTCAAAACACTTCATTAGTAGAACCAAATATAATATCATCAACATAAATTTGGCAAACAAAGAAATCATCACCAATGATTTTTGTGAAAAGAGTGGTGTCAACTTTTCCAATTTTGAAATCCTTTGACAAAAGAAAATCTCTCAATCTTTCATACCAAGCTCTATGAGCTTGTTTTAACCCATAAAGAGCTTTTGAGAGCTTGTAGACATGGTTAGGATTTTTACGATCTTCAAAGCCGGGTGGTTGTTCAAGAAAGACAAGTTTGGCAATTTCACCATTTAGAAAGGCACTTTTCACATCCATTTAAAATAACTTTATATCAAAACATGATGCAAATGCAAGAAGGATGCGAATTGCCTCAAGTCTTGCCACGGGAGCAAAAGTTTCACCGAAGTCCAAACCTTCAACTTGGGTGAAGCCTTGAGCAACCAATCTTGCCTTGTTTCTCACCACCAACCCGTTCTCATTTTGTTTATTCCTAAAAACCCACTTTGTCCCTATGACATTGTGGTCTCTAGGTCTTTCAACTAAAGTCCACACTTTGTTTCTTGTAAAGTTGTTGAGCTCTTTTTACATAGCATTAATCATCCGGATCACCAAGAGCTTCATCTAGATGATGCAACATGAGTAGTATGACAAATAGCACTATCATAAAGCAAATCACACGATACGCCAACATCAATGAGAGCTCCATGTTGAGTAGTGGAAAGAAGAGTGTCATGAGCTTCTTTAAGCTTCTCATGAGAAATGGTGAGTTCCTCATTTAAAGAAGCATGATCTTTCTTTAGGTCCTTGAACTTGGCAATCTTCTTCTCACTATAAGCATGGAGCTCCTCAAACATACTTACAAACTCATCATAGAAAACATCATCACAATCATCATCGCTTTCACTATCACTAAATGATGTTACCTTAGAAGAGAACTTTGCCATGAGGCAAAGTTGAGCGAAGAGTGATGGAGCCTCTTTGATAGCAACTACGGTCATCTTCTTCTTGGAGCTTGCATCATCATGACCTTCTTCTCCTTCAGACCCGAAAGAAGTGGAGCTCTCTTCATTTGAGTCTCATTGCCCAATGAAAGCCTCAATCTTCTTTCTTTCCTTTTTGAGCTTCTTCATGAGCTTGTAACCTCCATTCTTCTTCTTGGATAACTTGTTTTCATTATCATCATTTGAAGGACACTTGGAAGTGAAGTGTCCCTTCTCATCACACTTAAAGCATCTCAAGTTGGAGAGAGTCTTGTTGGGTCTCCTATTTCTTCTACTATTTGAGTTAGAGCCCCTTCCTCTTTTCTTTCTTCTTCCCAAAACATCATTGAATATTCTAGCAAGAAGAGCAATTTCTTCCTCTAAGTCATCATTTGCTTCATAAACTTTGCTCTTGCCCTTGTCTTCCACTTCGGCTTGAAGAGCTATGCACTTCTTGGATAGAGAGGCTTCCTCCATCTCCTTCTTCTTCAACTTGTACATGTCATTTGTGTTGATCTTCCCTAAGAGGGTTACGGGTGTCATCCTTGACATATCGGAGTTTATAAGCATGGTGACAACAGTCTCATACTTCTCCGGTAGAGCCCTAAGCATCTTCGGGGCAACCTCAAGATCGGTATAAGTTGCCCCAAGCCCCTTGAGATCATTGACAATGACATTAAGCCTTCCATACATGTCATTCACACTCTCATGAGGCAACATGGAGAATGTCTCATATTTGATTTTGAGAAAATGAAGCTTGGCATCCTTATATTCACTTGTGCCCTCATGAATCTCCGCCAACTTATCCAAATCTCATAGACTGTCTCAATACTCACTCTATCAAACTTTTCTTGGCTCAAGGAGTTGAACAACGCATTCATGGCTTAAGCATTGAGTTAAAGGTTGCGGTGATCAACCTCCGTCAAGGGTGAGCCAATGATAGCAAAACCTACATTCACAATACCAAATATGAAAGCTCATAGCTTTAAGGTGAGTAGACATTTTGATTTTCCAAGTGGAGTAATTTGTGCCATTAAACATGGGAGTCTTTCCTACATGGTTCACCTCGTTCGACATCTTCTCTCTAGGCGGTGAAGCCCAATCAAGAGAGACCAAGCTCTGATACCACTTGTAGGATCAAGATGTCGACTAGAGAGGGGTAAATAGGCGATTTAAAATTAAGTGACACTAATTTAAAACTAACCTAAGTTGCTAGGCTTGATGGGACATGAGTCTAACTAAGCAACTAAGTTAAGTTTTGCAATCCAATGGTGATAGTGGCTCAATTATGTCTCTACAAATGTAATTACATAAAAGTAAATGCAATAAATAAATAAAACAAGAGAAAAGGAGTTTTTCACCGAGGTTCAAAAACTCGCTGGTTTCGTAGTCCCCGTTGAGGCGAGCCTAACTCCACCGCTCAACCACGAAGCCACCGCACGCCCCCTTCGTCAAGGAGTGGGCAAGGTGGAAGCCGGCCCACGAAGAGAACTACCCAAGCCTTGATCACTAGGGGTAGTTCTTCCTTCGCTCCGAAGGTGGTGAACTCCAAACCACTCACAATCCGGCACCGGGCCTCCTCCACAATCTTCTCGGAGAGGTCACCAGGCAACTCCTCCACAAGCCGTCTAGAAGGCGACAACCTCCAAGAGCAACAAGTAATCCCGCGGCTTGAGGATGATAAAGTGCAACACTAGCTTTACAATTAAGCAATGCACTTGGCTCTTCGCTAAATCAACTCTCAAACACACTAAGTGGATGAACACAAAGCTCAAATGAGTGTGAGAAACGTGCAAAGGTGCATGCAATTGAAGAGAGTGCCAAGAAGAAGTCCCTTCCAGCCACAAGGGGGTTATTTATACCTCACACCAAGAGAAATAGCCGTTGGGGTCGAAATCCTCCAACCATGCCGCCCTTGGTCGGACCAGGCCTTAGTTGCAACGGCTAGAAAACTAGTCGTTACGGTGCAATCATTGCTCTGACAACAGGGGTCCGGTCAGACCGGAGGCCAAATGGCCGGTCGACCGCCCTCGGCTCGGTCAGACCAACTGTGGCCCTGACGGCTCTGGATCGACAGGCCGAAGGGGATCAAGGAGGCCGATCAGACCGGAGGTGTAAGTCCGGTCAAACCGCCACAAAGGGCCGGTCAGACCGTCCGTGGACTTGCAGTCAGACTGCCCTCAAGTCCCGGTCAGACTGAATCAACATCCACGGTCAGACCGGCCTTGGTCAGAAGATGAAGAAATTAAAGTTGGAATGCAAATGAACTAATGTGACATTTTGATCATCTCTTTGCTTAGGCCATTACCCCTCTTGATAGTACGGCAAAGATATAAAAATAATCTATGAAATATGATCGCCCAAACTGAAGGGTTACGCGGAGGCTACGCTAGCCGAAAACAAAACTTTTCAACCGCGCAAACCAGGAACACTTGCAAGTAAAGGCCGATAGATCATTACCGATTAGAGTGTGCAGCGGAAACAGCCAATCAGGGCTATCCGATCCGGAACAGTGTAGCCGATTCTCGCAAGCCGGCGGCGATTCCGGAGCGGTCGATTCGCCAATCAGCCGGTCGCGCCTCGCTCCAAGTCGTCCGTGTGTTCTCACGCCTCGCTCCGATGCGCTCGACCGCGGCCGATTCCTCCACGCCCGATGAACGGCGTGCAACGTAGCGGCGCCTCTACCGGTATCCACACGTCCGGGGACAGAACACCGAACACCCGTGTGCTAGCACGCGATGCAAGGCTAGGGTTTGGCTCGAAAGTGGGGAGGGTTTCCGTGGAGATTGATCCCGGTGACTTTTGTTGCACGCGATGCAATTGACGTGTCGCAGCTCTCCACCCCTCCCTCCTTTATATAGAGTTGGCCGACTAGGACTAGTGGCCAATCAGGACTCTATTTTTGAACCGGATCTCATCCGTATCTCATAGAGTTGGTCGCCCATACGTCGTAAGCCTATAGGACTCTATCCGATCGGATCCCTATCCGATCGAGTCGTATCCGAGTCCAACTCGAATGCTGTTCTTATCCCTTTAAGCGTGCGACCCGTAGGTTCGGGTATACTCGGTTTCGGTTATAGTCTAACTTAGCCGATCGTCGGCTCGAGTCCAACTCGGCCGACCGTCAACGCGGCGCCTAGCAGCACATATTGACACCATAGTATACAAGAATAATATCGGCTCGAACACCGTAATGTGTACACAAATCCCTTTGCCTCACGATACCGGTTAAGCTATAGGCAAGATGTGTGTCATCCCTTTAATAGCTTAACCATTCACTCGAACCGTATTGGATTATCGTACGTTGATTGACACTCCTCAATCAACTTAGCATGACCATGCATTTCCATAATCCATTACCTCGAGGGCCCAGAGATATCTCTCCAAAGGAGGGGCAAATTCCATCTTGATCACTCACATCCCACTCCATGTTTCATAGCAAACCCGAAAACTACCTTTATAACTACCTAGTTACGGAATAGTGTTTGGTAGTTCCAAAGTAGACTACTACACATGTTGGAATCCATGGTGATCTCGGGTCTAAGGATTTTGTACCAACACTACCCGAGACCAACTAATGGCACATTGATTTCGTAGTGTCTCATGGTGGGTCTATCCAACAATGTGTTCTCTAACACATATGTTCATGTTTATTTATTTGGTATCTCCATACCCATGATCTATGAGACATGATCATCAATCAATAAACATGCCGATCTTAGAATCATATTAGTTCCAACAATATGATCGGAGATTGTTTAGAAATAGATTCATACATATAGAGTCTCATAAATAAGTCACATACTTATTGATCAATACAAGATGTCTATTTCATGGAACCGAATAACACTTTATTCATAAATACATAAACATTGACGTGATATCCAACATCTCCATGTTGCCTCTAGGGCATATCACTAACAATCTCCCACTTGCACTAGAGTCAATCATGTAAGTATCTAATACCCATTGCTCTTGTGTGCGCCTCATGTTTCGGCTGAGGGAGAGGTTTTGTCAGCGGATCGGCTATGTTGAGATCCGTGTGCACTTTGCATATCTTGACATCACCTCTGTCCACTATCTCGCGGATGAGATGATATCGCCGAAGTATGTGTTTGGACTTCGATGTGACCTTGGCTCCTTGGCTTGTGCAATGGCTCCACTATTATCACAATAGAGAGACATTGGACCGTCGCACTAGTCATCACACCAAGCTCGAAACGAATTTCTTGATCCAAACGGCCTCCTTTGCGGCTTCCGCAAGCAATGTACTCGACCTCCGTTGTAGAATCGGCAACGGTATCTGCTTGGAACTCTTCCAGTGATGCGCCTCCGTTCGGGCAAAACACGAACCCAAATTGCGATCTATAATCATCCTTGTCTGTTTGAAAGTTAGCATCGGTGTAACCACTTACAATGAGCTCTTCTTCACCTCCATAGACTAGGAACATATCCTTAGTTCTTCTCAAGTACTTAAGGATATTCTTTACTGGCGATCCAGTGACCTTCACTGGATCGCGTATCTGCTCGTAGGACTCAAAGCGTACGACACATGGGCGTGTACAAAACATGGCATACATGATGGATCCAATTGTCGAAGCATATGGAACCATACCCATCTTATTCCGCTCATCATGTGTCCGAGGACACGATTCTTGCTAAGATTAATGCCATGTGACATGGGCAAAAACCTTTCTTGGAATCATGCATGTTGAACATTTTCAACACCTTGTCAATGTATGTACTTTGGCTTAATCCAATTAGCCTCTTGGATCTATCTCTATAGATCCGAATGCCCAATATGTATCTTGCCTCCCTAAGTCTTTCATGGAAAAACTATTTTTCAATGAAGACTTGACGGATTCTAGCATAGGGATATCATTTTCAATCAACAATATGTCATCCACATATAAGATTAGAAATACAATTGCGCTCCCACTGACCTTTTTTAAACACAGGCCTCTTCTTCGTTTTCGATGAAACCAAACCCTTTGATTACTTCATCAAAACGAATATTCCAACTCCGAGATGCTTGCTTCAATCCATAAATGGATTTCTATAGCTTACATATCTTTCCAGCGATTACGGATCGACAAAACCCCGAGGTTGTATCATGTATACATCCTCGCTTAGGTTTTCCATTCGGAAAGCCGTTTTGACATCCATCTGCCATATCTCATAATCGAAATATACGGCAATCGCTAGGATAATCCGAATAGATTTAAGCATTGCGACGGGCTAGAAGGTTTCATCATAATCAACTCCTTGAATCTGTTTAAAACCTTTCGCCACCAAACGCGCCTTATAGATGTGAACATTTCCATCCATATCGGCCTTTTTCTTAAAAACCCATTTACACTCAATGGTTTTGACACCATCGGTGGATCAACCAAGTTCCAAACTTGATTGTCGTACATGGATTCTATTTCGGATTTCATGGCTCCAAGCCACTTGTTGGAATCGGGTCCCACCATCGCTTCCTCATAGGTCTTAGGTTCATCGTTGTCCAACAACAATATATCACGTTGTTCCTTTGTGTACTGTCGGGCGCATGACGTGATCTTTCGGACCTCCGTGGGGTGGTGTATCTACAAGCGGTGACGCAACACTTTGCTCCTCCTGTTGTGGTTACGTGGTCGCGAAACGTTTTCGGTGTTTCTTGCACTTCTTCAAGATGCACCCTGCTCCCACTAACCCTTCTTGAAAGAAACTTTTTCTCCAAGAAGACACCGTGTCTGGGCGACAAACACTTTGGCTTGTTCCCGATTATAAAAGTAATATCCCTTGGTTTCCTTAGGATATCCCACAAAGAAGCACTTGTCGATTTGGGTGTGAGCTTGTCGACCGTAAACGTTTTACATAAGCCTCACATCCCCAAATTTTGAGAAAAGACAAACTAGGGGTTGCCCTGTCCATATCTCATATGGTGTCTTTTCAACCGACTTAGATGGAACTCTATTTAGTGTGAGCGCAATTGTTTCAAGAGCATATCCCGAGAAGGATAACGGAAGATCACTTTGGCTCATCATCGACCGCACCATGTCCAACAAGGTGCAATTTCTCCGTTAAGACACTCCGTTCCATTGTGGAGTTCTCGGAGTCAAGCGTGGAACAATTCCACAATCTTTCGATGATTACCAAACTCTTTGCTCAAGTATTTCCCTCCACGATCCGATCGTAGAAACTTGATTGTTTTCCCTAAATGATTCCGTACTTCATTCCGGAATTCTTTGAACTTTTCAAAGGATTCGGACTTATGCCTCATTAAGTATATATAACCATATCTCCGAAGTCATCGGTAAAGGTAATGAAGTACCGATAACCACCTCTCGGTCGTTGAGCTCATTAGTCCGCATACATCGGTATGTACGAGTGCCAACAAGTCACTTGCTCTCTCTCTATGTTTCCCGTGAAAGATGCCTTTGTCATCTTACCAAGTAAACAAAACTCACATGTCTCAAATGATTAAAAATCAAAAGAGTGAAGCAATCCATCCTTATGGAGCTTCTCCATGCGCTTCTTATTTATATGGCCTAAGCGACAATACCGGATAAACGTGGGGTTTATATCATTAGAGAGTTGTCTTTTTATTAATGTTATAGATGGGAGACGCTTCAAGATTCAAAACGTATAATCCATTCACCAATGGAGCATGAAAATAGAACATATCTCTAAGATATATTGAACAACCATTGTTCATTGATCTAAAATCATATCCTTCCGCTTACAAACACGAAGCGAAAATAACGTTTTGACATAGTGTTGGAACACAATAACAATTATTTAATTCCAAAACTAATCCGAAGGTAGATGAAGTGGTACTGTGCCGACAAGAACGTAGCAACGCTTGCTCCATTGCCGACGCGCAGTTCACCTCGCCCCTTCTCAATCCTCTACTTCTTCTCATTCCCCGCAACGACTTGCAAATATGAGCTACCGATCCGGTATCAAATACCCAAGAGTCGAGAGGGTGAAGTAGCAAGATTAATGTCTATAACATTAATACCAAGCGAAGTCGTACTTTGCTTCTTTTGAGATCCTCCATGTACTTCTTGCAGTTCCTCTTCCAGTGGCATGTCTCCTTGCAATAGAAGCAAACGGCATCGTCATGCCGCCGACCCCTTCTTGTCTTTCTTTGCATTGAAGGCACTCGCGATCTCATCGAAAGTTAACTTCCTCTTGGTGCAAAGCTTCTTGACGTGGTTTGCGCTTAGCCTTCGCATCATCATCACATGATGACCGTTTTCTGGATACTCTCCTCAGTGTCTTTAGCATCCCATGCAATTCAGCCAAGGTTCTATCCATATTGTTCATGTGATAATTTAATATGAATGGCTCGAAGCTCGGAGGGAGCGACCGGAGAATCACGTCCGTAGCCAACTCTTGGCTAAGAGGGAAACCTAGTTTCTCAATACTCTCGATATAGCCAATCATCTTTATCACATGCGGATGACGGGATTCCCCTCAACAAGCTCGCACGCAAACAAGGACTTCGAGGTGTTGAACCTCTCGGCCCGTGCTTGGTTCTCAAATATGCCACGCAGTCCCGAATAATAGTGTGAGCATCGTGCTCTCATATTGCTTCGAAGCTCGGGGGACATTGTAGCAAGCATGAGACAGCTTATATCTAGGGCATCATTAGTGTGCTTCTCATAAGCCCTCCGTGCGGTTGCAAGTGGCATTATTTGGCAAATCCTCGGGATAGGGTACTTCAAGAACGTACTCCTTACACTCTTGTTTGAGAACAATTCTCAAGTTACGACACCAATCTATAAAGTTTGTTCCATTTAATTTTTCCTTTTCGAGAATAGATCGCAAATTAAAGGTACGGGTGTAGTATTAGCCGTCATTTATTCTACAAACGAAAAAACAAAGTTTAGCACAATGTTTATGCTATGTCTTTTGTTAAACAATTTAACATAAGACTCCCATTACGTATTTTCCACCTTTCCTCTAGGTTACGTATTGGGTCAAGATCCACATGTTAGTTAATTTTCTAGTGAGCTTGGGCATCACTTGCTAGAAAATTAGTAACATCGATAAGCAACTCCTTGCTAATCACATCTCTATGTGACGTGTGGCATCTCTATGCCTCGGCGCCAACCTATGCCCCAAGGCCCAAAACTGTTTTGATAGCCTTGTTAAGTAAACCAAATGCTCTTCGTATATGTCCGACATATACCCCTCGTGTTATGATAGAGAATGGCACTCGCTTTGGCGAGACCCACCATTGACGAGCATAACGGTGACGGATGCAACATTTGGAAGGGCATCATTACTACTTAATTTTGAGAGGCATGCTATCTTATCAAACAAACATATCACATATGAAAGCAAGAAGAATAGCATATAATGAAATAGTATGGCCCCCTTCACATGGTGATCTCCATCTCCATGTCGGCGCCGAGGATCTCCATCTTAGCACCATCTTCCAAGTGTCGAATGCTTGATATCTTCAAACTAAGCTACTACTATAGAAGCTCTAATTGAAGATTACATCGACTCGCAGATCGTGAAAGAATATTACAAGCATTGCACGTATGAAAGAATATTACAGGGATTGCACATATGAAAGAATATTACATGCATCACATGCATCTCATACATACAATAGGGTCATACCATCTCAAAGCATTCTCTGCAAAAGCAAGTTAGGCATAGAAACGTTTTCTACCTATCACAGATATACGGCATCGAGACGACCTATAAGGGGGTACGCACACGACGGTGGTTTGCGTAGGCACGAGGCAGCAAACAAGATCGGACTACGAGATAGCTTCGACATAATCACATTATATCGTTCCGATACACTATCAAGGAACGCTAGCTCGAACCCAACTCAAACCGAGTTACATGAAAATTGCTTCGACGTAATCACATTACGTCGTTCCGATACACTATCAAGGAACGCAATTACCATTAACTCTCCTCAACAGATCCCGTAAAACCGATTGATCTAATCAACCCGTGCGCAAAACTTGTTCCAGATCCAATCTAAAACCCGAACTAAGCAAGATTAGCTCTGATACCACTGAAGGGTTACGCGGAGGCTACGCTAGCCGAAAACAAAACTTTTCTACCGCGCAAACCAGGAACACTGGCAAGTAAAGGCCGATAGATCGTTACCGATTGGAGTGTGCGGCGCAAAAACCAATCGTGACTATCCGATCCGAACAAGGTAGCCGATTCTCGCAAGCCGTAAAGCCGATTCCGGAGACGGCCGATTCGCCAATCGCCCGATCGCGCCTCGCTCCGAGTCGTCCGATCGTGTTCTCACGCCTCGCTCCGATGCGCTCGACCGCAGCTCGATGAACGGGGCGGCAACGTAGCAAGCGCCTCTACGGTATCCACACGTCCGGGGACAGTAACGCCGAACACCCGTGTGCTAGCACGTGATGCAAGGCTAGGGTTTGGCTCGAAAGTGGGGAGGGTTTCCGTGGAGATTGATCTCGGCAACTTCTGTTGCACGCGATGCAATTGACGTGTCGCAGCCTCTCCACCCCTCCCTCCTTTATATAAAGTTGGCCGACTAGGACTAGTGGCCGATCGGGACTCTATTTTTGAACCGGATCTCATCCGTATCTCATAGAGTTGGCCGCCCATACGTCGTAAGCCTATAGGACTCTATCCGATCGGATCCCTATCCGATCGAGTCGTATCCGAGTTCAACTCGAATGCATGTTCTTATCCCTTTAAGCGTGCGACCCTGTAGGTTCGGGTATACTCGGTTTCGGCTATAGTCTAACTTAGCCGATCGTCGGCTCGAGTCCAACTCCCGACCGTCAACAACGATGCCTAGCGGCACATATTGACACCATAGTATACAAGAATAATATCGGCTCGAACCCGTAATGTGTACACAAATCCCTTTGCCTCACGATACCGGTTAAGCTATAGGCAAGATGTGTGTCATCCCTTCAATAGCTTAACCATTCACTCGAACCGTATTGGATTATCCGTCGTTGATTGACTCCTCAATCAACTTAGCATGACCATGCATTTCCATAATCCATTACCTCGAGGGGCCCAGAGATATCTCTCCAAAGGAGGGGCAAATTCCATCACTCACATCCCACTCCATGTTTCATAGCAAACCCGAAAACTACCTTTATAACTACCCGGATTACGGAATAGTGTTTGGTAGTCCCAAAGTAGGCTACTACACATGTTGGAATCCATGGTGATCTCGGGTCTAAGGACTTTGTACCAACACTACTCGAGACCAACTAATGGCACATTGATTCTGTAGTGTCTCATGGTGGGTCTATCCAACAATGTGTTCTCTAACACATATATCCATGTTTATTTATTTGGTATCTCCATACCCATGATCTATGAGACATGATCATCAATCAATAAACATGTCGATATTAGAATCATATTAGTTCCAACAATATGACATATGATCGGGGATCGTTTAGAAATAGATTCATACATAAAGAGTCTCATAAATAAGTCACATACTTATTGATCAATACAAGATGTCTATTTTAAGGAACCGAATAACACTTTATTCATAAATACATAAACATTGACGTGATAACCAACATCTCCATGTTGTCTCTAGGGCATATCACTATCAATAAGAATAAACTGTAAGTTTTACCGTTTTCAATCTTCTTGCATTGTGCCATCTCACATAAACCTCAGTAATTATCTATGCACTTTTTATCATGTGAACCTGACTCAAATATATGAATCTCAAAAGCATCGTTAGTCCACAATTAGCACTTGTCATTAATTACCAAAACAAATAACAGGGCCTAGATGCTTCAAACGGTCATTTACTAGCCGTTGCAACTAAGGCCGGTCTGACCGGCCACCCTTCGCCGGTCTGACCGCTAGGCAGCAGGGTTGGAGGATTTCAACCCCAACGGCTATTTCACTTGGTGTGGGGTATAAATAACCCCCTTGTGACTGCAAGGGACTTCTTCTTGGCACTCTCTTTAATTGCATACACCCTTGCACTTCTCTCACACTCATTTGAGCTTTGTGTTGATCCACTTAGTGTGTTTGAGAGTTGATTTAGCCAAGAGCCAAGTGCATTGCTTCATTGTAGAGCTAGTGTGGCACTTGATCATCTCCAAGCCGCAGGATTACTTGTTACTCTTGGAGGTTGTTGCCTCCTAGACGGCTTATGGAGGAGTTGCTCGGTGACCTCTCCGAGAAGATTGTGGAGAAGGCCCGATGTCGGATTGTGAGTGGTTTGGAGTTCACCACCTTCGGAGCGAAGGAAGAACTATCCTTAGTGATCGAGGCTTGGGTAGTCCTCTCCGTGGGCCGGCTCCCACCTTGCCCACCCCTTGACGAAGGGGACGTGCGGTGGCTTCGTGGTTGAGCGGTGGAGTTGGGCTCGCCTCAACAGGGACTAGGAAACCGACGAGTTTCCGAACCTCGGTGAAAAACTCCTTGTCTCTTGTCTCATTTACTTATTGCATTTACTTTTATGCAATTACATTTGTAGAGACATAATTAAGCCACTATCACCCTAGGATTGCAAAACTTAACTTAGTTGCTTAGTTAGACTCATCTCCCACCAAGCCTAGCAACTTAGGTTAGTTTTGAATTAGTGTCACTTAATTTTAAATCGCCTATTCACCCCCTCTAGTCAACATCTCGATCCTACATCGTCCCCGCCGCCAGATCCGGCCGGAGCGGTCGCCGACGCCAAGACCGTCCCTGCCAGCACCGTTGCTCAGTGAAGAAAACCACTTTCCGTCGCTCTGCAAGAACGGCCATGGGCGCGCCGACCGCGAGGGCTTCCTCAACCACCTTGTGGTGCTGCCCTCCCAGGCGCTATCGCCGCCACCATCCGTCGTCCCGGCCTCCAGGTCTGGCCAGAGCCGCCACCGTCGCCATATTTATGGTCGTCGTCGCCTTCGCCCTGGGCAACCCCGGCCACCCGAGGCCACAGCCGGCTAGAAGCCTCGCCACCGTCGTCCTTGTGGTCGCACGGCTTTGCCGACGGCCGCTCGGGCGATGGCGAGGCGGAGGAGAAGGAAGGCGGGGAGAGGGGCAGCCGGCTGTCGCCTCCCGAGCCGACCCTGGGGAGAGCGGCACGAGAGGATTCAAAATATTTTTATAAGACCATGGTTTGTCATCCAGAATCATGTTGAGCAAAGAATTATCTAACAAGTTGGTAATGTTTGTGCCATTTACACTTTCTGGCCCAACTTTGGCCAAGTTAATGCCATATTGGAAAATCCAACAATAGTGGAAGAATATGTAACTAGAATTTATATATTTCCTCTGTCCCAAAATATAACAACTTCTAGCAGTTAGAATTTGTCCTAAAATATAATAACTTCTTCACCACCATTCTCTTCCCAACCAATCACAACCCTCCATCATTAACTTTTGCCACCTACCTCCACTTCTCAACCAATCACAACCTCTCCCCATTTAATTCTATCTACTTTCTTAATAACTATGTCCAACTCTAAAACTTTTTGCCTTCACTTCTCAACCAATCACAACCTCTCTCCATTTAATTCTATCTACTTTTTTAATAATTATGTTCAACTCTAAAACTTTTTATATTCTGGGATAAAGGTAGTACTTGATTTCTATAATGTTCTTAATATGTATTGAGCTCTCAAGCAATGCGGTACAACACGTGTGTGCTCGCAGCGCCAAGATGAACGATGTAGCAAGCCAGCCAGCCACAACGGATTGCCTCTCGATCAGCTGGTGTGTGACATTGTGCGCGACAACTTTCACTTTCCTACCTGGCTAAGGATACCAGCTAGGCACGCTGTGGCATGCAACCAAATCAATCAACTTATCTACTCTCCTTTTTTACGAACATTAATAGTGATCGTGTGCACATCTGTTACCCATAATCCTAGGTGCAAAAGCTGAACCGTTGGAGATTTTTAGTGTAGAGAAGCAACTTACTAGTTCTCACTATTGCAATGTAAATCTCAACCTAGTCACAGCTCAATATCTCTCAAGTGTATGCCTTCCACAAATATGTTGAGCAAAGAATCAGCTAACAAGTTAGCAATGTTCGTGTCAATTTCACTTTTTGACCCAATTGTGATCAAATCAATCAGATATATATTGAAAAAAAATACTAGTTCTTAGATTGTGTCTTCCATTGTTCTCTTAAAGGGTCCCAGATAAGCGCTACAATTTTTAGATGTGTTGCTGCTCTTGTTAATGTACTTCATACTTTTGGATGCCTTTAGTGTAAGGGTCAGTTTGGTTGCATATGCTTCAAGTTCCCAATTTTTTAAGCTAAAGTGTGCATGCCATAGATTGTGTGCCTGAATATAGTTGGCCACAAGTTAGGTAAGACATGGCTAGAAAATGTGTCTCTGACTTGTGGGGCAATAAGCTAAGGTTATGTGGCACGTCAAAAGTGTGGCGGCAAACCAAACACTTGCCTTAAGTTGTTCAAAGTCCAAAGTGCCTTGCCAAACTCGTGGCAAAATGTAAGCCCGTGCAATTCCAGTGCTCCCAAGTTTCCATAGAAAGTTGTTTAACAGCTTGGTATTGTTGGTTTATACTACCTCCGTTCTTGTTCAATTGATAGTTTTGACAAAAAAATATTGTTTACAAATACTTGAAATGCATTCCCGATGTCTAGTTTCCTTTTTTACCCCTATAATAAGTAGCCATATTCTACCCACACAAATATAAAAAGGTCATTTATAGAATTCTCACCTACTCGCTACCCACAATACTAAATAGTATATTCAAGGCGAAATAGTCATATCTAGAAAAATATAATGATTATCTAGTTTTGTGTGCATACTCAAGGGTCAACTAAAAGAAAACGAAGGGGGTAGGCAGGCAGCTTTAGTGTGAGGTAAGTTTTACTCACGCCTTCAAGTGAATGACAGCTTCTCACTAACATGCATTCTCTCCAGGTGTTTTATGTATGGGTCCACGAGGATTATACAGTCAAAATTAATCCATTTACTTGCTCTTTGGCAGACTTTGATGGTGATTGTGTGCACATCTATTCCCCACAATCATTTGCCGCAAAAGCTAACGTATTGGAACTTTTGGGTGTGGAGACTGGAGAAGCATCTTACTAGTTCCCACAATAGGAATGTAAATCTTGTTGGGTCTAAAACGTATGCCTTCGAAAACCACGTTGAGCATAGAATAGCTAACAAGTTGGTAATATTATGGTCAAGTCAAAATCATATTGGCTAATCAGAAAAATAGTGTAAAAATATGCTCAGGCTTCATTCTCGAATTTGGTTCCTAGTTGTAAGCCTGAAAGATTTTCATGTTAACAAGGTTCTGTTAAAGTTGTTTGGCAGCCTTGTTCTGTTAGGGTGCAACTTTACTGTGAGGGGAAGTTTACTCTTGCCTTCTAGTAGAGGTTTGTTTCTCAAATTTTGTGAGCCATCACCTACCTTCCAGCACCATTTTCTAGCCGTGGAAGATCCCCACTGTCCACCAACACTCCACCGGCTTTGGTTAAGTATATTTTAGCTAAAAAGTTTCAAATATTTCTCTCTTATCATTTCATTTAGTACAAGCTACTCCCACTATCTAGAGGACAATGAAAAAATTTAGGTAAAAGACATTACTTTGCATAAATATTCTTGCAACTTAGGCACAATCTAATTTCCTTATAAAATCGTTGACATTCCCTCTGTTGTCAAATAAATGAAGTCTTAGAATGTGTGCAATCAAAACTCAAAATGTTAATTCACTAATAGATGCAAAAATAATAATAAGATTTGACACGTGAAAATGGTTAGTTGATTTTCTTGGAAAATACTTTCACGCTGTAATGCTTTCAATTATTTTTGTGGATATATAATCGTAGTAAGCAACAATAAAACATGTGCGTTGGAAACTGTAAATGTCCTAAACCATAAGGAAAAAAAGGAGGGAGTACCATATACTAGTTGGGCACTTGGGCTTGTTACCCACTGAACATGATCTTTACATGGACGTTCATGTGTTGTGTACCCTGAAAAATAAAATATCAGCAAAATTTATTTAGCTTAGCGACCCATAAACACTTCTAGTAGCACAAATATCTCACTCTAATCTAATTAATCATTAGCCTGCAAGTGTTTTACAAACATACATGAGTAATCCCATCTCTTGCTCTTGAAATGAAGCAAAATTATGATGACTCATCAAACTTCTTGGGCTGGTCTGGGAATGTGTCCTTTACAGCATGAATGTACTGGAGCACATCATATGCTTTTATCTCTGGCTCAGGCAGTGTAGTGGCTTGACCGACATTCACAAGAAACAATCAACTGAACACCATTAGAATGCAAGAATAAGATCAAGTGATTTACACCAGTTGATCTTTTTACTAAGAATAAGGTTTAGACAAGGCCCCAATCAACAAGATATGAAGCATAAGTACGTACCATAAGAACAAAAATTGATAACTTCATTCAGTTAGAAAATAATTAAAAAAAAGAATATGCATCGTAACTTGCTGCAAGCGGCAAGCCACTACAGCCACCTCCTATTGATGAAGAAAGGGATTGGCTCGCCTCCTAGATATGGCTGTTGGTGCTGCCTATTTGCAAAGGGAAGGGAAAAGAGAGTCTATGAGAGCACACTTCTCACGAAAGAAAGGCATGCTCTTCAATGATAAGTTGTGTCATAGGAGACCTGGTCGGGATGTGAATAAGCCGTGGGGTTTAGGATGTGAACCTATGCAGATTCTACAAAGCGATGAACTTCTTCTTCTGCAGAAAAGAAAAGAAAATGCTACTCTAATCTGCTTATATCCTTTATGCCAGTTTTAATGCAGTTTATCATAGTATTTATCTTTGCTCGCTATCCAAATTAAGAAAAACATGGTATATGATATATGCAGCTCATTTATTCATGATTATGATCTTTTTTATGCATGTCCTGATTCTGAAGATTTTGTTCATGAGCTCAAATTCCTATTTTCTGTGAACAGGGGAACTGTGATTAATATGAAGATTCTTCTGGAGGTTTGCCATGTTATTCAATTTACGTAAAAAAAGGTCATTTGTGTCAAAAATGTCATTTTCTTTTCTGTAAAAGACTGAAGATATATATCTCGGTGTAATTTCAGAGGCATTCAAAATTATATTAGCAAGTGATATTTGTGCAGATTTTTTTCGTTATTATCTAATACAACAAAAATGTAGCATCTATCAAGAATCGCAAGAGGGTAAAAATATTTTACGATTGTAAACTTGACTATCTAAGTTCTTCATGGTTTTTATCAAGTTACTCTTCAGAATATACAGTCAGATCAATGAAGACAGATTCTGTAGGACTCTTTTTAAATACAATAATTGGATGAGCAAATGTCTTAGTTACAGACCAAAACAAACACAATAAAAAAATAAAATATATGTCATCTTTAAGAAAGGCGCACAATTGGCCATTATATGGATTAAAATATTACAGCTGAGGTTCTAATTCAAAATCATTATGGCAATATAGGAGCACAAATACTTCAAAGGGCACATCACATAATATCTAAGAAAATAAACTCAAGTCAGAAAATTTTATAGTAACTCCAAGGAAAATGGCATTCAATATTCCAGTTAACATCTTATAGCAAAATTAAGATTGCATTGATATCTTGAGCATACAGAAGCATAGGATGCCAAACCTTAAATATATAGTTTCTCCTCAGTGCCTTCCTCCATAGTAGCTTCAGGATTGGTTTTCCCGCTTCAGACTTTTGCCATGAGCATCTTGTACTTCAAAAGAAAATACCAGCATTTAAGTTGTTTGAGACTTTAAATGTTATTATGGTGTAAATTATAGAATGGTTTAAGCACAGCAGATGAGAGGAAGAATGCAGTATAAATATATATTAACATCTGAAGAACTCCATATCATATCTTAAAGAGATGGATGACTGTGATCCTCTTTTAACTGCTTTAGCATTAAATTGCTCGCTGGCAACGTCTGCAGACATTGGTAGTGTTGTGTTTCAATGTTTGTCAACTCAGCATCCAGTAAAACTCATTCACCATTTGAAAGATAAACTCCATACCAACAACATGTTCTCTGTAATTAGCTGGCTAGTTGATTAATGCTATCTTCCTATGAAACATGTAATGAATTGAAATTTTATGTATTAAGTAACTAGCGCAATCAACACATGTATGCAAATATATATTTGCGCAAATAAGCTCATGATTTCATTCATAGGATTTCCTACGCATTACGTCAAGATGTCAAGCATCATCGGCATTTTGGTCATGACAATGCTAACAGAAACTCTTGGATATTCTTTCGTATATGACATCGGTCGTAAAAAAAAGACAAATAATAACTTTAAAGGATTACGCCACTTATCCTTCTATTAACGGTACTCGTATGGATGAGGGCTTCACTCACTTTCCACCTCCCAGGGAGGTTCTTTAAAGTTGAAACCATATGCTCTCGGGATATGTAGTTACGTCTCCCACAGACATCAGTTATCAGCTAGGATTGACAATGACAGCACAGACTACAGGTCAACTATTCACCCGTAAGCCAATGGATTCTCGCATCACATCGACCCTGATATTCAGTTGTTTTACAAGTGGTACTAATCACTAATCAGCCAGACTAATCTTTCTTTATACTAATTTAGAGGCTCTCCTAGAAGTCCCCGCCTTAATTTTACAAAGTATGAAAACTATAAATTTCCACATTGATGGAAAAAAAAGCTTAAAATTCTCTCATTACTCTGAAAAAGGAAAAAAACTGGAGCATCTTTCGATGACTCTTTTGTTTAGATCTTCTACCTATTATGAAATATACATGGACGAATGTGAAGTAACAGTACAGAACACAGACACGTGTATAATGGATTTATGGATTCAATTTTAAACACAGTCACACAACTCACATGCATGCAATTGATTGTGTGGTCACAACAGGACACATGCATGCTCGTTTCTTTCCTTTTTCCAGAAGTGCACATTGTTAGTTGCTGCATCCTTGCTCTAGGAGTAAGCACGATCCTTACTCTCATCGAGAGGATCACACTTGGAGATGAGACAATTTTCCGGGTTTATTTCTCACACAATGCGATGCCAACCCAAGGGGTTGGGGATACATATTTATAGGCTGCTAACCAGCCAAGCATATGCCAAGATGCTAGTTTAAGATGTTGTCCTAAAAGACACTAAGATGATGTCCTAAAAGCAGATGCTAACTGCTGTTCTATAGATGCTAATCTAAAGTTAATCCAAGATGCCTAATGGACCAACAAGGACAAACAAACTACCTGCCACAATGACCACAAAGATGCCAAGACTTATTCCATCATTTCATCATTCTCCCCCTAAGTCTTGTGCGTCGTCTTGTGGGAAATCTGAGTCATCCCGATCTTGGCGCGAAACTCGAGGAACTTGATCCTCCCAAGGGACTTGGTGAGCAAATCTGCAAGCTGGTCCTTGGTGTTGATGTAGCTTGCCTTGATGCTCCCTTCCTCCAAGCAGCCTCGGATGAAGTGGTACCTCACCCGGATATGCTTACTCCGTTCGTGGAAAACGGGGTTCTTCGCTAGGGCCAGAGCGGACTTGCTATCCACCCTGAGCTCCACCGCTCCAGTGTCTCTGCCGAGGAGATCACCAAGCAGTCGAGCAAGCCAAAGGGCCTGTGTCGTAGCAGTGGAGGCCGCTATGTACTCGGCCTCACAACTAGACAGGGCCACCACCTGCTGCTTGACCGACTGCCAGCTAACAAGGCACTTGCCGAGGAAGAACGAATCCCGCTCGTGCTTTTCTTTGGTGTCGATGTCGCCGGCGTGGTCGCCGCTTCGCCTGCACGACAAAATGTGCCTCTCGGGACACCTCGGGTAGTGGAGACCGTGGTCGAGGGTCACTGCAACGTAACGGATGATCCTCCTCACAGCCTGCTGGTGCTCCGTCGTCGGTCACTGCATGAACCGACTAACGTAGCCGACGGAGAAAGCCAAGTCCGGCCGTGTGTGGGCGAGGTAGCGAAGGCTCCCCACGAGACGTCGGTACTGCGTGGCGTCCACCTCCTCTGTCGTGCTGTCGCGACTCAGCTTCAGCCTCTCCTCCATCGGAGTGAGAGCTGGGTTGCAGTCGGTGAGCCCAACCAGCTCGACGATACGCTTGGCGTAGGCGGTCTATCGAAGCGTGATCCCGGAGTCGTCCTGATGCACCTCGATCCCCAGGTAGAAGGAGAGAGGCCCCAGGTCACTCATCTGGAAAGTGGCTTTCATCTCTTCTTTGAACGCTGCCACCTCCGCACCCTTGGTGCCGGTGATCACCAAGTCGTCGACGTAGACACCCACCAGCAAGGCATTTCCTCCTTTGCCCCGCCGGTAGATGGCCGCTTCGTGCGGGCTTTGCTCGAAGCCCATCCCCTTGAGCGTGGAATCCATCTTGGCATTCCATGCCCTCGGTGCCTGCCGCAGACCGTAGAGGGCCTTGTGCAGGCGAAGCACCTTGCCCTCCTTACCGAGAATAGCAAATCCCGACGGCTGGTGCACGTAGACCTCCTCCTTCAAGTCGCCGTTCAGAAACCCCGACTTAACGTCCATGTGATGAACGCACCAACTCTCCTGAGCGACCAGCGCAAGGAGGAGTCGCACGGATTCCATCCGTGCTACGGGGGCGAATGCATCGTCGAAGTCGATCCCCTCCTGTTGCATGAAGCCGCGTGCCACCAAGCGAGCCTTGTGCTTGACGATGGCACCGGCTTCATCCCGCTTCAGCTTGAACACCCACTTAAGGGTGATCGCGTGGTGACCACGAGGGAGGTCGGCAAGCTCCCAGGTACGGTTCTCCTCAACCGCGTCCATCTCCGATTGCATCGCGGCACGCCATGCCGCGTGTCTCTCGGCCTCCGCGAAAGACCGAGGCTCACCGTCGTCGCACACAAGGTGCAACTGCGCCTCCGGATCACGAGGCACCAATCCAGGCACGGGCGATCGCCGAGAAGGTCCTCCATCGTACGGTACCGTAGGCGCTCGCCGTCGTGGTAGCGTCGATGCGCCCGTCGGGTGAGGAGAGCGGAGTACGAACTCCACCGGCTGCGCTCAACACAAGGCGGTGTCGGAGTAGGCGTGCCCGGAGGAGTGGCTGTTGGTGCTGGAGTGCGTGGGGTCGCCGGCTGTGGTGGTGTCGGCGAAGAGCTCGTCGCAACCAAAGTCGATGAAGGCTCGGGGACTGGGGTAGGCACGCTCGGTGAAGGGAAGCTGCCTACTCCCCCAGCTCCCTCGAAGTGGACGTACTCGACAGTGAAGTCGTCGTACGTCGGGGTCGAACCATCGTCCACCGCCTTGTCCCATACCCACCCTCACCCTTCGTCGAACACTACGTCGCGCGCCATGCGCACACGCTGTGCCTTTGGGTCGAGGATGCGGTAGGCCTTCGAGCCCTCCACGTAGCCGATGAACACAACTGGGGTGCTCCTGTCGTCGAGCTTGCCGATGTGGCCAAACTCCTTGGTGAACGCGAGGCAGCCGAAGACCCGCAGGTGGGAGACCACCGGCTTGCGCCCATGCCAAGCCTCGTACGATGTCCTGCCATCAAGGGCCTTGGTAGGAGAGCGGTTGAGGATGTAGACGGCCGTCACCACCGCCTCTCCCCAGAAGATGGCTGGCATCCCCCTCTGCTTGAGGAGAGCCCGAGCCATCCCCACAACCGTCTGGTTGCGCCGCTCGACGACGCCGTTCTGCTGCGGGCTATACGGCGCGGTGTAGTGGCGCTGAATGCCCTCATTAGCGCAGTACGACGCGAATTCAGCCGCCGTGAATTCGCCGCCGTTGTCGGTGCGCAGCACACGCAGCTTGCGGTCGCACTCGCCTCCGCGGCGGCTGCGAACGCCCGATGGCGTCTCGCGCCTCTCCCTTGCCGCCTAAGATCACCACCCACATGTAGCGGGTGAGGTCGTCGACGAGCGGCGGGAAGTAGCGCCGTCCTCTGGTGTGGCCGGTGTCACGGGGCCACACAAGTCCCGTGCACGAGCTCGAGCCGCTCCTTGGCTCGGAAGCTCGCTCGCTGTGGGAAGGGAGCCTCTCGCTTTGTCATGACGCAAACGTCGCAGAGCCGCTCCACATGGTCGAGGCACGACAAGCCTCGCACCATCTCCTTGGCGCCGAGCCGCTGGGGCCTCAAAGTAGAGGTGCCCGAAACGCTCGTGCCATCGCCACGCCTCGTCATCCCGACGAGCGGCGAGGCAAACGGGTTGTGCCACCTTCACATTGAGGACGTATAGACGATTGATGCCTCTGTTTACCTTGGTAAGAAGGCGACGATGGCAGTCCCAAATCCTCATGATTCCATCCTCGATCAGGATGCGCAGGCCATTCCCATCCAGCTGGCCCAGGTTGATGACGGAGTTTCTTAGCGCGGGGATGAAGTAGACTCCAGTGAGGAGTCGGTGCTCGCCAGTCTCGGCGACAAGGACAATGGAGCCAATGCCCCTGATGTCCACAGCCGAAGAGTCGTTGAACTTGACGAGCCGCGTACGTCGACGTTCGGGTCGGAGAAGAACTCCCTGCGACCCGTCATGTGGTGAGTGGCACCACTGTCGAGGAGCCAGCCATCGACAGAGCCGTTGCGGCCGATGCCACTGGAGTTAGCTCGATGCTCCCGTGTGCTAGGAACAGAGCCGGCTCCTCCTCAGCCTGTGCGACGTGAGCCTGGCCTCGCCTCGGCTGTCGACAGTCTTTGGCCCAATGGCCAAGCTTGCCACGATTGCGGCGGAGTGTCGTCTCGTCCGGCTTGTGGTTGTCGGCGCGCCGCCACAGGCGCCTCTGCGGCGCCACTCTCGGCGCGTCTTCGTGCCCACCGCTTGGACACCTCGACGCGCCTTGCGCGGCTTGCGGCCGTCTGTCGGGGAAGAAGACTCCCCCTTTCTCCCGTCACCCTGAGAGGCCTCCCACTGCTCCTGAGTGAGATGGAGCTTTCCGCCAATGGAGATAGGCCCCGAGAGAGGCTGTGGCTCATCACCGTCGACGACCTTGAGGCGACCCAACGCCTCCTCGATCGACATCGTGAAGAGGTCCAGCAGAGACTCGATTGAGCGAGCGATCTGCCTGTACTTCTCTGGGACGCAACGGAAGAGCTTCTCGACAGCTCTCTCTTCGTCGTAGGTGTCGTCGCCGTCTTGCACCATCTTACGCAAAAGAGTGTTGAGACGAAGGGCAAAGTCATCAACATCCTCACCGGCTTGAAGGCCGGGTTCTCCCACTCCTTGTGGAGTGCCGCAATGTGGACTTGCGGGCGCGGTCGCGCCAATGCGTGCCGCAGCGATGGCGTCCCAGCCTCCCGCGATCCGCTTCGGGAAAGCGAGCGCATCTCGAGCGGAAGCTGCAGCAATGAGGGCATCCGGCGCCGCCGTCCTCGTCGTTGACGTCGCCGTCTGGGCGCCTCCCAAATGTGCCGCGCTGAGCCTCACCCTCATCACCGCGGCCCGCTCGATGTAGTTGGTTTTGGTGAGGATAGGCCACCCACCGCCGGGACCAAAATCCACGACCACCGTCGAACACCGTGGTGGCCTTGGCGCCGGTCGGGGGGAGGAGAGTCGCGCTGTCTGCGAGGGCCGCGCTCTCCGTCGGGCCAGCCACCTCCACCGGGAGCGCCGCCGCGCGCTCCGGGCTGCCGTCGGCTGCGCCGCGCCCGGCTGGGTTCCGTCGGCGGGCGCGCGGTCCCTTGGGCCGCCGCCGCCGTGGGGTGGCGTCGCTGCCACCGCTCTGCCCGCTCCGCGCCCTTCTTCTTGCCGGCTCCTCAAACTCCCCGTCGGCGGTGATGTCGCCGCGATGGAGGCGTTGATCTTTGCCGCGCAAGGTCTCAACCTCTACCTCGCCGCACGTGCCGCATCTTCCGCCGCTCTGCCCGCTCCGCCTCATGCTGCCGCCAACTCGCCGCCGCGGCCTCGCCTCGCGGCTGCGCTGCCGAGCCGTTGCTCGCTGCGCGCTCTTTGCTGGCAAGCTCGGCGTCCCCGCGCCGAGTGCTCGAGGCGACCGAGCGCCGAGACCGAACGTCGGACATGGCGCGCCTCGGGAGGCTGCTGCGTGGAGAGGGGGGAAGGAAAGGGAAAGGAGGAGCAGCGGGTGCTGCTGCTGCTAGCTGAGAGCTCAACCGGGCTTGGAAGGGGGTGGAAGAGGAGATGTTTAGACTACAGGAAAGCGTGGCTCTGATATCACTGGTTAGTTGCTGGATCCTTGCTCTAGGAGTGAGCACGATCCTTACTCTCATCGAGAGGATCACACTTGGAGATGGGACAATTTTTCGGGTTTATTTCTCACACAATGCGATGCCAACCCAAGGGGTTGGGGATACATATTTATAGGCTGCTAACCAGCCAAGCATATGCAAGATGTTAGTCTAAGATGTTGCCCTAAAAGACACTAAGATGTTGTCCTAAAAACAGATGCTAACTGCTGTCCTATAGATGCTAGTCTAAAGTTAGTCCAAGATGCCTAATGGACCAACAAGGACAAACAAACTAACTGCCACAAAGACCACAAAGATGCCAAGACTTATTCCATCATTTCATCACATATAGGACTCGATAATTTGCACGCATACCTCATAATTTTCCGCAGCAGAGGAGAAACAGGATGTAGGAATGTATTTCAGGTTTGTTCCGCTTGTTAATCTCAACTTCTACACATCGAACTGACTTGCAGAAAATAAAAGGAATCTGTTATTTTGTATCACCAATATGGAATAGATGGTGTGATAAAGCCATCTTGTTTCTAAATAACATAGAAGCAAAAAAGGAACATGCATTTGCCAGATATACATATGTAGTAGTCTAGGCTAAAAAAATAGCCAGATGGAAATAATAACATGAGTCTTGGTTGAAAACCCATAATTCTAATAGATTTGTGAATCATGTGGCATACTTAAATGTACTGTTAGATTAACCACGAACATAAAGAGGGTTGGAAGTTGTGCATACTCTATCATGTCATCCTTTAAGATTGATTAGTAAGCCATGAGGAAAATATTCTATTTGACCCCTCAAGAGTGGCAGTTTGTGCAAAATCCATCATGTGAACATTTTTTTCCCAGTAAATTGAATTAAGGAACATATTCTCTTTGTTCCAAAAGTAACATTTCGGATATAGTATGGTCTACAACATGCTACACAGACCACCACTTTTTACAGGTATACACTTCTTATAGAAATAAGTTCCATGACAAATTAATTAGTAACAATTTCATATGAAAACATTAATAGATTTATTGTTATTAGCATGCAAAAATAACTATGTTTAAGTATATGCTTTCTAAAACACCAACATGTCCAAGCGAAGGGAGTATATCCGTTCGTGTACTTGTGCTATATAAGATGATAAATGTAAAAGCATACCTAATATATCAACCCTCTAAAACTACTTAATTCTAGTGACATAGATTGCAACAAAAGCCGACATAGTAACGGTATGCACCGCGACCAAACCGATCAAGAATATCCCAATCCGATAAATCGGTCCAAATTGGTTTACTAATAGGATGCCCTGATACAGTACAAAATTGGCTTTTGCTAAAGATCCGATGAGGGGAGTAGCAGGGACTTTGGTATCGGATTTTTTTCATTTGAATATCTATTAGAAATGAATTCTCCAGCATTTGATTTGCATAAGGAATCTTCCAAATAAGTTCACCTCAGATGCGCGGAAGAGGGAGATGGGCACAGCCGCGGCAGAGCTTTGAGGGTTTCCATCTGCCATGGCGGCCATGCTCCTGAGGTCCACAATGCTGTACGACGCCTCAGTGGCAGGGGCTGGGACGCTGCTGCGTTCGGGAGAGTGGCGATGGTGTGCGGCCTGCGAGTGCGAACAGGCGGCCAGCTTGGCCCTGAGCCCAGACGACTTGGACTTTGGCATAGCCACGCAGGCGGCGTGGACAGGAAAAGCAGGGGAAGGAGAGGAAGCTGATGCCGGCGGTGGGGGAGACCTGTGACAACGGTGTGGAGCTGCTGCCAGCGCGGTGGGGGATAGGAATGAGGGCCTAGGATTAGGGCTCACTCACTCGCCTGAACCTGGTTGAGAGGAGAGGGAGTAGGTGGCGCGCGGTGGGGGATTTTGGCGGCGGCACCGGCGGCGGAGGGAGGAGGACTGAGGCGGTGGCGGCGGCGGCAGGGGAAGGGAGGCCCCGTGGAGGTGGCGCACTGAGCAGATGGAGGCGGCGGCGATGGGCGCGGGCGATGCGGGGGAGGAGTGTCGTGTCGTGTCGTGTCGGGTAAGGTAAGGTGATGGGGATATCAGGCGGCGGTGGCGGCGACGATGGGGGGACGGCGACCGCCGCCGGGCGTGGAATCACCGAGGTCGCAACCACCATGCCGTCGGCGCCGCCACCGTAAGCGCCCTCAGCCTGAATCTCCCGCTCAGGGATGGGGAAACCGGAGCACGTGCGCGGCGGCGACGACGACGACGAGGTCTTCGGCGGCGCCAGCGGAAGACGGAGGGGGCAAGTGGCAGAGCGAGAGAGAAACCCAAACCCCTATGCGATGGCTGTTTGTGAAAATCCAACGGCCACCAGGGATTATTTGCAAAAATCATGGACCTGATTTTAAAATTAGAAACCGCTACGCAACGCTACAACAGGACAACAGTAGGGATGTCAACGAGCCGAGCTCGTCTGTCCAGGCTCGAGCTCGACATAAGATCGAGCCGAGCCTATTACACCTTCAAACTTTTAGGCATGCTCGATTTGAGCTCGAGCTCAGCTATCGAGTTTAGCCATAAATAATATAATATATATTTTAATAATAATATTTTATAAGTATAATTATTTTTAAGTTAATCACACTAGGATAAATATATTGTGTTAATACATGTTAATTTGTTATGTAAATAGATACTAATATTTATTTTTGTTAATTTATTAAATCAATAAAACAGAAACTTGAGCTTAGCTCAATAAAGCTTAAGGCTCGGGTTCGACTTTGAGCTGAGCTCGAATCATGCATAGGACGAGCCAAGCTCGCGAGTCTCAAGCCTTTTTTTGACAGCCCTGTACAACAACAGTAGTCACGGCCAAATGGGTCATGCTCACGCGGGTCGGCCCAGGCACATCAGCACTGTAGTGGCATGGCCCGGCACGGCTCAATAGGCAAACGGGCGTCTTGGCGGCTGTGCCTGGCCGGCCGTGTCATGCTTGGGCCACGGGCCAGAGCCCGCCAGGGACGGCACGGCACGGCCGTTTACTGTAGCAACCACTGTAGCTAGTACTGTAGCAACACTGTAGAACGAGTAAAAGTAGCCCGTGGGCCTTTAACTAGTCAAAATAGTGTCATAAACAGTGTAAAAACAGTGTCGGGCCGGCCTCGGCCCATGGGCCTTTAAACGGGCCCGTGCCGACACGGCACGGCCCAGCCACTTCATGGGCCATGCTTGGGCCAGGTGCTAGGCACGTGGGCCGGCACGGCACGACCCGTTTCATGAAGCGAGCCAAACGGGCCGTGCCGAAACGGGCCCGTGCCGTGCTGAGCCGACCGTCCGTTTGGCCATCTCTGAACAACAGGGATCTGATTGCAAAATGTTGGGACCGCTACTGCTACCGGTCCCAACTGGGGACTGAACTGCAAAACAACCAACAAAATGGGCCGCATCACTCCTCAAAAGTAGGGTTTCCTCGCTCCCACCTCCACCCACGAGGCCTCCGCCGCCGCGCCGACGACGACGACGAGTTCCTCCGGCGACTGCCGGGGCGGCCTTAGCGCCGGCTACGCTGCCGCTTCCGCGTAGCCGACCCTATCGCGTACCCGCCCCTCTCACGCCCAGTGCGCCGGCCGCCGGGTTGGCTGGTGGCGGAGTACCGGAAATGGTGAGCTCTTCTCCATCGCAGAAATTTCAGCTTTGCTTAGTGGCTCTTGTGTTGTTTGTTTGTGCTAAAATTGGATTAATCGATTAAGTTTTTTAGAGCATCCATCCGTAAGGTAAGGTAAGGGAACCAGGTGACTGCAGGTAAGATGGAATTTTCCAGGTATTGCACTGATTGCTAGTGCGAAATGTTCAGCGATTTTGGAGTCAGGGGTGTGCAGTAGATGTAAGATTGGGAACTTTGTTGGTAAATCTGTTGTTATTCCGATTGAAAGTTAAAGTTCAGATTACTCAGCTCTGTGGATTTGTTGAGCCAGTTGCTTGTCTAGGAGTTCGTTAATCCAATTAGAGTAGAACTTGGTGGGCATAGTCAATCTGCACGAATTGTTACTTATGATCATGGAAACATCTTAGGATAACTCACATCATTTCTCATCCTCCTATTACTATTAGTATGAAATTACCATTTGGGTGCATAGTTTTAAGTATTAATCAGCAGGTTGTCCGAAACTCAGAATGAGTCCAAATTGGCATTGGTTTGATTTATCTTTGCAATGCAGCGGCAGTTATCTAATGACTGTGTTGTTTTCAGTTATTTTGTAATTCGCAAACAATTTCCTGTTGTCTTCTCCATGCACCCTACCAATTTGTGCTTATTTACTTTCTAGCTTCTGGATTTTTGATCTCTAAATGTTTGATTTCAATTTAATGCATGAATGCAGAGTGCTAATAACAAAGTAGAGGCTAAAATTGGATGTGCAACACGACAAAGTTAGTTATACAGTTATAGCAATTAAATACTTCCATGTTTAATTTCTGCAGGCTACACCACTTATAGCAGGACTCGCAGTTGCAGCAGCGGCTCTTGCTGGTAGATATAGCATTCAAGCTTGGAATGCTTATAAGGCAAGGCCTGTAGTTCCTAGGATGCGCAAATTCTATGAAGGTGGCTTTCAACCTACAATGACTCGAAGAGAAGCTGGTTTAATCCTAGGTGTCAGGTAAATATCATATAGAAGCATAGTATCTGTAGTACAGTCATGAATCTTTAATGTTTATATTTGTATTAGCGCAAATCTACTCATATATCTAGCTTCACCCATTCCCATGTCATTGATATTTTGTTGAACTGATGCACTCACACATGAACTTTCCCTGATCCCTGTCCTCCTCTTAACTCATTGTAAGATTCCACCCATCCCAAGCCTCCAATCTGTTGGCCAGATCCTCATAAACAATTAAAGTACACATTTCACAGAAATGTAGGGAGTTAAGGACTGTAAGGTCGATGCAGTAAAATCTGTGAGATGCCTGTTTTCTGTATGGGGAGATATTACTGAACATCATTGGGGGCTACTCATTAAACTATTAACATAGACACGGGATTCGTAGCTGTAAGTTTAACGTAATAAACACATCATAGAACACAGCAAGTTGCAAATAAGACAACTCTGCCCTTCCCAAATACAAATAGTTTTGATAGAAAGCCTCCTTAGAGCAAATACAACATCTGTAGCTCTTGATGTTTATGTATTAGACATGATATAAAATTATAGTTTTAGAAGCTGAACATGATCATTCTATCATTTTGGATGGATTAGTGGAATAGATGGATCAGTCAACTTCTGTTAGAAGCTACTTGCATTTCAGCCATACTATGTGGGGCAAAAAGTACTGAGCTACTGGTAACAGTGCACCTAACTCCCATTAACTAACCTATCTGCCAAGAATCAATTGAAATGTCACGACCCGAGGCCATGACGGGATAACCACCGCCAAGAAGATAGCCAGGTGGCGTCGCCTCCTAGAGAAGGGATGTAGATTTAGGCTAGGGAGAAGAACATTACTAGGAGGGAGAGATTAGACTAATTGATATTCATTGCTTAATCGGTAATAGACACAATCCAATCCTTATATAGATGGTATAACTTGACCCCTAAGTAAGGACTTAATCTTATCTTATCTCTAACTGACTAATAATCTTATCTCCAACTTAACTGGTATGGGCTGTCTATGGGTCTTGGCCTTGCAGCTTAATACCCATGACATGAAATTTCCCTGGTAAATTAGCTCCTCGGCAATGACATGTTTTCTTTGGAGTATGCTTGCTCCATTGATACAGGAAGGAAATGTTATCAGTGGCGTAGTTTTCTACTCTTGAGAGAGACAAATATGTGTTCTGTCAAATGTACTCTTTTAGCACCTATAGTTTGAATTAAGTCCTGTGTTTGTCCCTCCAAACTTGAACATTTCATATCATTCTTGCATTTGTGAAGTTCCTTTTTTTAATTCAACAGTTTTTTATTTGGTAACTTGCAATTTGAGATTTATTTGCTTTTCTTTCTTTCGTTAAGTTTATGTCCCTTTTCTCCTTCGATCCCTGCAGGGAAAACGCCCATCCTGAGAAGGTAAAAGAGGCGCATAAGAAGGTCATGGTTGCTAACCATCCAGATGCAGGCGGTAGCCATTACCTTGCTTCGAAGATCAATGAGGCCAAAGATATTTTGTTAGGGAAGACAAAAGGAGGGGGTTCAGCCTTTTGATTATATATAATAATAATGCACCATATGTTCTTCCAATGAAATGGTGAATTTTGGTATCTGTAGTCTCAGGACTTGAAAGGTAGGCTAAAATCATGATGCGTGACTAGGATTTATGGACGGAATTTGTTAGCAGGTCTGTCGACTGTTTGACATTTCAGTGCCCGGTCGTGTTCGCCCAACTGGTTATCGAATAACTGATATACATGGAGATTGCATTACCTGTACGACGATGTATCAGATCTCCATTATACCTGTTGCATTTTGGTAGCTCTTCAGTGGACTCGAAATAAGCATGCATGTGTATCTCCTGAGATCACCAAAACCATGGTCAGGTAAATCATCTAAACTCTGGACTACATCAATGTCTCGGGGCTCAAACTGATGGCCATTCCATCACTGAACTTTGTTACTTCCGAGTTCATTTGCTCGCTCGAGTTCGGCAGACTAGCACACGGTCGCAACATGATTTTGATTCAGTAGTTTATACATGCCTGAGAAGCGGATGGATGACTTTGGGTCACTGACATGTGGGCTATCAGTGGGCTTTATGAGCGATGGGTTTATATGTCAATGATTCAAAATCATGTTGACATGTGGGCTGTCAGTGGGTTTTACGAGCGATGGGTTTATATGTCAATGATTCAAAGTCATAGTATTTTATGTGTAGAAGACTTGAGAAGCGGATGACTTTGGGTCATTAATATGTGGACTGTCAGTGGGTTTTGCGAGCGATGGGTTTATATGTCAATGATTCAAAGTCAAAGTCATAGTATCGTTTGGAAGACCTGAGGTCTGAAATTTGGCGGATTCAACGGGTTTTTAGCAGAGTTTTCAACGGAGTTCCAGCATGTAACAGAAGGGTTGCAACGATCGCTCGTACGTTGTACGTTGTAATAGAGATATAAACATCAAACAAATATAAAACAGCATGCATACACCAATCCATATCCTGTGGTTTTGTTTTCCTATGCAGAAAGGGCAAGTAGTAATAAATAAATAGAGTAAGACCAATCCATATCTTGTGGGTGTTTTTTTCCTATGCAGAAAGGGCAAGTAGTAATAAATAAATAGAGTAAAAAGTAATTTTATACACGCTGCCATTTGACTTTTTTATAATGAAAACTTTATTGAGAATCAATCAAATACATAATTACATCAAGAACCATGAGCTTAGCATTGACCATCCTATCCTAGCTTGCTGCACCATACGCCGAAGAAGGCGTTGAGAAGCGACAGGCGCTTAGGTTGTGTTCGAGATGAGAAGTAAAGAGAGCGAGAAGAAAGATACGCAAAAACCATTAACGCTTAATAAATAAGTACTTATTATTTTAAATTTTAAAAATAGATTAATATAATTTTTTAAATCAAGGTTATTTTTATAAGACGTATGGTTTAACCGTTTGAGAAATTTAATTTGATTTATTGTATTATCACGATTATTGACGGAGGTCCGATTTATCTTTGAACTGGGTGTATTAAGATATCCTCACAAAATATGTGTCGTCAATCTTTTAGATCGATAATCTATAACTATCTTTATCCAAAATTTTCGTCCATCTGGCTATTTTACAGAAAACATCTTGAGTGTTTATAAAATTAACCCGCAGTTCCAATGTCAAAAAGAAAGGGATTACATGAGACTTCAACTTGAGAATAATTATGATAAAATAAAATGATGCTCGTTGCAACGTAGTAGTAATTAAAAAGGTTGCACATGAGCTCGAAAAGTAAATTGATTAGGGAAATTTAATAAATAAGTACTTATTATTTTAAATTTTAAAAATAGATTAATATAATTTTTTTAAATCAACTTTTCTATGGTTATATTTTTTTATAAAGACGTATTGTTTAGGCGTTTGAGAAATTTAATTTAATTTATTGTATTATCATGATTCATTGACGGAGGTCCGATTTATTTTAAACGTATATATGTGTCGTCAATCTTTTAGATCGATAATCTTGATCGATAATAATTAAAAAGGATGCACACGAGCTCGAAAAGTAAATTGATTAGGGAAACAACGAGTTAAACCTTTCTTAATGAGAAGTAATATTTACTTCTATTAATATTGCGGACACCTAGGTCATGATACACTAATAATAAGTGACAACATCAACGGACCTGATGCAATATCAGGCAAATTAGAAAAAAAAAGACCCCATAAAAGTAAAACAACAGTCAAACTTTGTAGGCTTTGTAGTATACATCAATCCTATGCGGCTTCTTGAGCATGCCTTGGCGCCTCTGACCATTGTTGGACCATTTTTTGGCCGGAGCTCACGTCTGCTCTGCAATATGATAATCCTACATAACAACTGAAACCACACGTCACGTAGGAGCACTGTGAATTAATGGCCATCATCTTTATCACTGAATTCCTTTCATCCTAACCTTAATTGGTTTGTGCAGAGATGTGGAAAATAGTTTCAGTCTCTACTATCTGGTAGTAGTAGGTTGCTTCAGGTGTTCTTCACCCAGAGTGATTCCAAGTTCAGAAAAGTACAACAGAAATAGAGTTAGATTTAGACGGGATGCAACGCCAAATAAGAGGGAATTTAGGTGGCGAACTATTTCCTAATGCATCCAGACACACCTCAGGTGGTGTTTGGATCCAGAAAATAAACTTGTTCGTGCCAATCGGATGTTTGGACATACAAAACATGAACTAATTATAAAAATAATTACAGAATCGGTGACTAATTCATGAGATGAATCTATTAAACCCAATTAATCCACGATCAACAAATGTTTACTGTAGCATCGCATCGTCAAATCATAGCGTAATTAGGCTCATTAGATTCGTCTCGCGAATTAGCCACCGATTATAAATGGGTTTTATAAATAATCTATATTTAATACTCAAAATAGCATCTAAATGTGACCAAAACTAAAATTTTAGTCTGGATTTATTCTTGTACTGTTTTAGGCTCGTTCGAATGCTACATTAACGTATTATTAATTAAATATTAACTATTATAAATTTGGTTTGCTTGATTTTTTTAAAAAAACTTAAAAAGTTTTTGGAAATACACATCTTTTATTAGTTAGGAAACATGGTCACGACAAATAAGAAAGAGTTCTGAAAGCTAATTAAGGAAACGAACGCACTCTTAGAAGAAATAAATCGCAAATCGCTTGTGAAGTTCTTCGATGATCGGAAATTTGATCTCAAGTCAAATGTTAAACCAATCTTGCAAGAGTTTAGGTTAGCATTTTTCTTTCTCGAAAGGAACTGAGCTTTAAGAAATCTGAGACTCTGAGCGGCTTCAAACATGAAGGACTATTGTTTCAAACAGTTTGAATTATAGGACTCGATGCTAACTCGATTTAACTTGTATGTTGCATGTTTGAGAAAAAAAATGGAATTTATCGACAAACTTGTGAAATGAAGTTATGTTGAAGGAAGATGGAGTGCAAGTTTAAGCCGTTTTCAGAAGAAACTAGCTCTGCAATAAGAAAAACATATTATATTAATAAGTATGGTAGTATGACGATTATATCTATCTATCTATCAATTATATATCAAAATTTCATTAAACTTTCTATATAAACACTCTCAAACCGTCATGTGGTCTTCTACAAACGCTCCTAAACCATCTGTCGAAACTCGGTTTCGGCAATAGAATTTGGGGGGTGCAGTCAAGATCACCAAGCTCGATGGGTTATGTGGAAAACAAGGATTTAGACAGGTTCGGGCCCTCTCGTGAGGTAATACCCTACTCCTGTTTCGAGGATTCGATCCGCTGAGTGTCTTTATTGATCTCGTGATCTTGTGTATCTAAAGCTGAAAGCTGATCTAACTTCTAATATCCCTCAAGAGACGCCCTTTACCCCTCTTATATAGTCTTGGGAGACGGGCTTACAGATCGGAAACCCTATCTTACTCTAAGTCGGTTTTCTCAATCTTACCAAACCATGACTTTGAGCTGTTGCCTTATCTAATCGGTAACGTAATACCCCAGTCATATTTGGTTTACATATTTGGCAGACGCAATCTATCCCTATCTCCAGTCGGATAAACTTGCCATGTGGATACCCGATTGCCATAATCTCCACAGTAGCCCCCGAGTCCTTTTCAGTCGACGAGACAACTCAGCTTCAAACCAAGACAGTGTACAGCCAAACAACTTTTTGGCCGAGTGCTTATGGCGCCGATTGATTCCATCATCTCTGCCTGAATCTCCCGAGTGGCTCCAAAGACTGTGAAGGGCTGGAAAATATCCAAAAAATTCTCAAAAATAAATATCTAGGTGCATCTCTTGATGTACCTAATTAGGTGTAGCCCCGACTGTGTGATTAGCCAAAAACAGACCAAACATACTATCAAGAACTATAAAGAATCATACTCACAAAAATGCTTAGCTCATGCTAAAGCAATCATAAAAAAATCTTATCACTCGGCAAGCTCGTGCTCATCCGAGTGAATTTGCCCGAGTCGTCTCAGGACAAATAATTCAATCAACCCTCATAGGTGGAAAACACTCGGTAAGTTCATGCTTATTCGAGTGGATCTGCCCGAGTCATTTCGAAACAAATATTTTAATCGTCCCTCATGGGTAAATAAGTTTTTCAGTTGTCTGAAAAATATGACCAAGTTATTAAATAGCTTTTGCCATAATACTGGTCTCAATCTATAAAGATCTTCACCAAGGTGGAAAAATAGCATTGATATAATCATTTAATTAAATGCTAAAAAACCAAACAGCCCCTGTCATCAAGGCAGCTATAAAAAGCCTAGCTGTTTGTCACCTTTCAAATTGCATCGTGCTAGCTTCTCATGAAGTCAAGCAAACCGCGATATGAAAGGATTTCCAAAGGTACAGGGCACTCAGACACGTGCATATTACCAAGGCAAATCTGCTTAAGTTCATCCACTTAAGCCCCTAAGGACACGCGTCAGGCCACACCTTAGCTGGGCCGTAGGTCTCTCATGGGCTCGGCCCAATCACGAGAAAACCTAGCGCAAACCTCAAATCTCTTTACAAAGCCTCGAGGTCATCCCCGCCACTTCGTCTTCCCAAAAAAATTCCTCAACCGCAACACTGTTCATCAGCGCGCAGCGGAGAACCCTAAGCTCTTGCGCACAGCCGACCCACCGATCCAGAAGCCTGTGCTTCGCTCATAGCCAGCCTCCGCATCCATCCTCTCAGACCCCCATCTCAAATCCCCATCCTTCAAGCCAGATCTGCTCCCCACACAAACCACACTCATGGCGGGTGAAAAAATCCCTTTCGAGCAGTGGGCCACTTCGGATGTGAGGGAATCGACCCTAAAGGAGATGGTAAAGCACAGAGTGCTTCCTCCCAAGGAGATCGTGGGCTGGCGCCCGGCAGCTGGTGAGGAGTTCCCCACTCCGAACACCGGTGAGCTCGTCGTCTTCACCTCTTTCTTTTACTGCGGCTTCAACTTCCCCACCTCTGAGTTCTTTAGGGGACTTCTTGAATATTATGGTCTTCATCTTTATCATTTGAACTACAACTCCATGCTTCACATCGCTCTTTTCATCCACGTGTGTGAAGCCTTCCTTGGCATTCTTCCCCACTTCCAACTCTTTCGTCGCATGTTTTACCTTAAGCCGCATCCGAATAAGGACCAGCCCTGCGTTGTTGGTGGGGCAGGTTTCCAACTCCGTGGATCTCTTCGTAAGGAGTATTTCTCTCTTCCTTTGAAATCCTCCAACAAGGGTTGGCATGCAAGCTAGTTCTATATTTTCAATCTTGAGTCCCGCTTGCCAAACTTTGTTGGCCTTCCCCCGTGCCCGAGTGCCTACTTGGAGCACGTGCCGAGCCCAAGGCGGGATGAAGCCAACGAGTTGCTAGCGAAGATCTTGGAGATGAAGCAAAAAGGTCTTCGCGGCGAGCAAATCACTCGGCATTTCATCGGAGCCGGCGGCGCCGATTAAAGAACGATCGAAGCCAGCCTTCGAGTATGAGGGCGAGAGAGACCCCAATCGAGAAGACCGTGACTCCCTCAGCTTTGAGATCCTGAAGATTCGGATGTACAAAGTCTTCTCGACTGGAATCGCGGTCGAACGCAGCCTCGTGCTGCCAGTCCTCCCCTTCAGTCTCTATCGACCTCCTCCTCCGGTAAGCCGACTGAACTCTTTCATTGCTTTGTAATCTTGATGTCACACTTCTTAGTGTTGTAAGAAACTTTCTTGCAGGAAAATGCCTCCATTATCTCGAAGCCCTACAAAATACCTCACGACGACGTGTCGACCCGACCTACCAAGAAACCAGCCGGCGGCGTGAAGATCTAGAGTGATCCAGCCGGGAAAAGGGCGGCCCCGAGTGAGGATATCAGCAAACGGGCGAGCAAGAGGAGGCTCGTGATTGATGATTCGGACGATGACGTCCCAGCCCCTCCAGTCGAAACAACCCCTCCAAGGCCATCACCGAAGGCGGCGCCTGTCACGCCCAGAAATTCACACCAGAATTTCTGCAGCTAATTTATGCATTACATCCTCGTCCAGGAATCAGACGAGGTACACAAATCGACGTTATTGATAATACAGAATCCTCGTCTTAGAAACAATATAAAAGAGTTACACAAATACAGCGGAAAGGAAAATAAAACTGACTTAAGCTAAACTTGACACGAGCAAAGCGGAACACCAACTCCACAGCTAAACCTTGACGAGAACAAGCCTACACCTCCTCGGAGACCTCGATCTCAACCTCTGGCACTGAAGGGGGGAAAAGAAGCAAGACTGAGTACAACCACCGTACTCAACAAGTCACACCGGAAAAGGGGACATGATGCAAGATAAATAACAAGGAAAGGTCAAGGGCTCAATTTGCATAAACAGCGTTTGCAGTATATAATAATAATATTTGAAGACAGTAAAATAGTAGTAATATTTAAGCAGTATTAAATAAACACTGTCCAACGCTCAAACCACGTTGCAACAGGCCCATCCATCCACCGCACTAGTCAAGCTTCCACATTTCATTCGAATAAAATAAATGAGACTAATCAAGGTGAATCGGTCGATCGCCCGTAACGTGGGCACGGCTATTCGAATAGTTTTTACTCGATCGAGGTGTACAAGCTGTACCCACAAGACACAATCCCACAACACGTTACCGTGCACCGGTGCACCACCACGGTGCCCCGGAAAGGAATTGTGACAGGACCCTTCACACAACCCCCTCTAATCAATCGTACCACACCAAGGTTTCGCCCCCATCCCCATCGGGCAATGGGCGCCCCTCTAGTGCCGCGGTGAATCCGGAAGCGATCAACCCTTAAAACCGGGGCCGACCCAACTCCATCACGCTCACCCTCTGCGGGATACGTTAACTAGAGACGGCTATGCTACGGGCCCACCATTACCCATCCGGCTTGTGGTATGCACGGCATTTCTTCCGGGGTTTCCCGAGAACCGGTCCTTAATCGTCATGAGCACGCTAACCAAAGTCCAACCATGTGCTCACGACCCACCTTTCTCATAATTCAATATTATTAAAACCAAAGTCATATCTTAATATCGTCGGAAGATCCACTTTAGAAATAAACTTGATTAGTGTGACTCCCTTAAGTGAGCTAGTTGCGCTAAGCATGACTAAGCAACCTTAAACTATCATCTAGTCACATTGGATCCCAAGTTATCAATGGTATAAGGTAAACAATCCTATGGTTGAGTACAATAGGTATAAAACATCCCATGAAATGACATTCTAAAACATATGCGTATTTGAATGAAATAGAGGTATTTACATAAAATAGGTACAATATGGTCAATGTAAGGTATGACTTGCCTTGCTCGGAGCGAGGAACTTCGGCGACTACTTCGAAGAGAACGGGCTCGCCGAAAACTCGGGATCTACACGACAAACAAAGCACTCAACAAACACCCTAAAAAGTCTACTGAAACAGCACTGAAAAGTATTTTTAATGGATTCTTGACATTTTTCTGGATTTAATGAAATTTGAATGGGCTAAAACGGAGCTCGGATTCAAAAGATATGAATTTTAGAAGTTTAATTGCGATTTTTAAACTAAACGAGAAAGATTAAATTATTTATTGCGCAATTAAGTCCCTGATGACGTCACCCTTGCGCGGCACAGGGCTGGCGTCAGCATGACGTCAGCGGCTGGCGTCAGCCCTAGGGCTGACGTCAGCGCACGGCTGCAGCGCGCGGGAGACGGGGCGCGGCGGCCGGATTGCCGCCACGTGGCGCGATCCGAGCGGCCGGATTGCGGCGACGTGGCGCGATCGGAGCGGCCGGACGGCGGCGATCGGACGGCGCGGATCCGTCGCGATCGGACGGCGCGGATCCGTCCGATCCGCAAGATCGGACGGCACAGAGGGGGCGGCGCTAGGGTTAGGGTTAGGGTTAGGGTTAGGACGCGGTGGCGGCGGCTCAAGCTCGCTCGCCGGCCATGGCCGCGCGGCGGCCGGCCGGACTTCGTCGGCACGGGAACAACGACGGCGGGCGGCGCGATGCACGGGAAACGACGGCGGAGAGTGCCGCGGCTCGGGACAACGGCTCGGGGCAACGGCAACACGGGAAACCGAAGGGGAGAAGCGGCGGCGAACTCACCGGAGATGGGGAAGACGACGACGGCGGTGACGATTTTGGGGCTAGACTGAACGGGAAACAAAGGGGAAACGCGGTGGCGCATGAGGGGACTTTATAGGGGCCGGAAAGAGGCCGGATTGCGCACGGGTTGAGCGCGAATCCCTCGCCGTCGGTTTCGGACTCGGAGAGAGAGAGAGCGAGATATCCGGCGGTCGTTTCGGGGCGACGACGGCCGTTTCGGCGTGCGGGGAAAGCGGGCACGGGTGCGGCGGCGCGGGCCGGAGCCCGGCGTGGGGCCCACGCGGCGCGAAGTGCGCGGAAACGGCATGAGAAAACGGCGGGGCGGCGCGGCTATGGCGGCGGCGGCGGCGGCGGCCGGGCGCGAGGAGGCGGCTCGACAGTGGGGCCCACGTCGGTGGCCCTCGGCGCAAGGGAGGGCGCCGGACTTGCGCGATGCGGCCGGCACCGTGGGCCTCGGCCCACGGCCGCGGAGAGCGGCGCGCGGGGATCGGCCGACGGCCCGTTACGGCGACGGCGGAAAAACCGTACGGACGTACGGAAAAAGGAAAAAAGGAAAAAGAAAAAGAAAAAGGGATTTAGGGACTTAATTAAATTCCTGTTTTCTTATTTAATTGATTAAAAATACTTAGAGTGCTCTAAAAATTCCAGTAAAAATTCTGTTAGCGTATTTTGACATGAAGAATTCAAGAAAAATCCTACCATGTCATTTCCATTTATTAATTGCATTTTAAAATTATAGGTTGACTCCGGTTAATTTCAAAAATTCGATTATTTCGGGGTAAATTATTTAAATGAATTAGGAAAAACCCGGATGTGACATGTAGAAGATCCGCCAGGTCGTCCAGGTACACCTTGTGACTGAAGTTAAGCTCTTTGTTGAAAATTCGTTTGTCTTCATTCCAATCTCTCCTGTCGTTCTCTTTGCAGGCGGCCCCAAGACATAGACCCTGCGGGGCAGAGTGAGGGGCCAACGCCAGCCGCAACTTCCGTGGCATCCAAGCCCGCAGAACCAAAATCCCGGAGCCCTCTCCCGAGCGAGAGCGCTCCGGGTGGAAAGCCCTCACGCCGGGACATCCCGACTGAAAACCAGTCGGCCGCAGAGAAACCCCTGGCTGCAGCTCAAAAGGCCCGACTGAAGACCAGTCGGTCAAAAGTCAGAGGGAAAAGACCAGCCGGGCTGCTCCGGTTAAGGATTCAGCCACCGAATCTGGTAAGTCTTGAATTAACATTTCATCTTTAATCTTCAATTTAACCTTCTCGTATCTTCACTGTTCCTCCCGATCTACCCGCCACAGTGGAGGAGATCCCCGAGTTACGATCTTCAAACACAGGTTCCCCAATCAAGATCGAGTGGCGGGATTCAGAAGGCCAAAGGCAGGGCATCATCTTGGATAAGCAAGCGGAAAGCGAGGAAAGGGATGCCCTTGTTAACAGCCTGAATGAGGCGACTCGACTACTCAACGTAAGTCTCGATCCTTTTCTGTTGTTGCATCGTTGTTCCATTTCAGTCGGCCAACTTGAGACCTTGTGTGCAGAAGGAGTATTGTCGGTCAATGGCCAAGTCTGACGTGCTTGAGAAGTTGGTCCCGCATCTAAACTCCTTGGAGGACGTCTAGCAAAGATTGAAGACCACTCGAGAAGAGGCCGCTTCGAGGGAGGCGGCCCTGAGGAGGGAAATAGCCGAACTCCGGGAAGAAAACCTCGACCTCCGGGGTTCAATCGGGAGTAAGTCTGATCGTCTCAATCTCTTTATGGCTTCTGTGTCAATTTTGGATGCTGACAACTCTTCTTGTTGTAGAAAACTCATCGGAGGTTCACTCACTCCAAATCCAGCTGGAGGCAGTCAGCCTCGGCAAGGCCGAGCTGGAGACCGAGTTTGAAGGTGAGCTCCTTCAAACGATATTCGTTGTACTGCGTTGTCTTCGAGTGCTTTGCATGATCATGTTCTTTTGGCAGCTTACAAAGTCAAGACCCGAGCTCAATATGACGTCTTACTTGAGAGGGTCAAACAAGCTGGAAAGGTCCGAGAAGATGTTGCAAACGCGGCAACGCGGATCTTGCTGTCTTTGTTTCATCAGGGAGTCGGGGCTAGCTTGCTGGACCCAATCGAGATCTTCGATAAGCTGCGGAAAGCCCCCGACCAATACCTGGCCAACATCACTGAGGCTGATACCATGGGGGCTGGCCTTGCTCTTGCACAGACCAAGTCCCTCTACCCCCGAGTAGATATCAATTCAGTCGGGGAAGGCTTCGCTGACGGTATCACGGATGAGCAAGCCCTGGACATGATCAGTGATGCGCAGGAGTCGGCTAAGAAAATTGCTATTGATGTAGTAAACAACTTTCGGCCTTAATTGTCTTGTAAACATTGTATGATTGTGACATTCTGGTGTGGACTTGTGAATATTCAGTTTATTTAAGTTGATGCCCTGATCCGAGTTTTTATGTAAAATTTCTTAAGTAATTTTCGTCCGACTGTCACCAAGCCTAAGCTTGATTAGGTCATCAAAAAATTCTCAGTCCTTAAATATTGAACTCGAATCAAGGAACATTAAACAATGATAAACCGAATACGCACAGATCGGTGAAGAAAACCATGCTTTATTGACATATGTACAGCCCCCGACTGCTAACTCAAGAAGTCATCTTGCTTGAGTTTAGCAGTCAAAAGGAGCATGAAACTTAGGACAATTTAAGCGTAGTATCGCCGAAGATGCTCGATGTTCCAGGAGTTCTCCATCATAGATCCGTCTTCACGCTTTAATCAATATGCACCTGGCCGAGTCACCTCAGCAATTATGTACGGTCCTTCCCATAAGGGGGATAACTTGTGACGGTCCTTGGTGGTCTGAATCTTGCGTAGAACCAAATCGCCAACGATAAAAGCTCGTGCTCGAATGTTGCGACTGTGGTATCGTCTGAGCCCTTGAAGATATTTTGTCGACTGGATGAGGGCTGCCTCACGGGCCTCTTCCAATCGGGTAAGGTCATCCACTCGGTCTGGGTCGTAGCGTTCATCGTTGAAGCTGCGGACTCGGAGGGATTCATACTCCATCTCGTTTGGCAACATGGCTTCTGCGCCATAGACTAAAAATAAGGGAGTTTGGCCGGTAGCTCGACTGGGAGTGGTCCGCAGAGACCATAGAACCGAGGGGAGCTCTTGCACCCACTTGCCGGCATAAGGACTTAAGCGATCGAACACGCGGGCCTTAATGCCTTGAAGGACCATGCCATTGGCACGCTCAACTTGACCATTGCTTTTGGGGTGTGCAACTGACGCATAGCAAATTTTGATTCCAAAGTCTTCGCAAAATTCCTTGAAGATGCCTCCAGTGAATTGAGTCTCGTTGTCGGTTATAATCCTGTTTGGGACGCCGAAACGATGCATGATGTTGAGGATGAAGTCCCATGCCTTGTTAGCAGTGATTGTAGCAACCGGCTTAGCTTCGATCCATTTGGAGAACTTGTCTATTGCGACGAATAGGTGCGTGAATCCTCCTGGAGCCTTCTTGAAAGGGCCAACCATGTCTAAGCCCCATACCGCAAACGGCCAGGATAATGGAATTGTTTGTAGCTCTTGGGCTGGGACATGGCTCTGTCTGGCGAAAAATTGGCAGCCTTCACAGGTTCGTACCACTTTGTCCGCGTCGGAGACCGTGGTAAGCCAGAAAAAACCTTGTCTGTAGGCTTTGCCCACCAAGGTGCGTGCTGCCGCGTGGCTTCCGCATATGCCCGAATGGATGTCTTGGAGTAGCTGTTGCCCTTCCTCGGGTGTGATGCATCTCATCAGGACTCCGGAGGGACTTCTCTTATATAAATCGGAGTCAACCATGATGTAAGCTTGGCAACGACGTCGGACACGTTCTGCCTTATCCCGGTCTTCCGGCAGCTCTTGCTGTGTTAAAAATTTGATGAGTGGTGTCCTCCAGTCGACGTCAATCATGGTGACTTCGTTTGCAGCTTGCTCGTTGGGAGTTGGTTTTGCCGCAACAGTTGGATCATAAAGGTGCTCGATAAAAACGTCTGTTGGGGCGGCTTCTCGCTTGGACCCGAACTGCGCCAACTCGTCAGCTGCTTTGATGTTGTGTCTTAGGACGTGTGATAGCTCGAGTCCGTCAAACTTGTCTTCAAGTTTGCGAACCTCCTGTCGGTAGGCCTCCATGGTATCGTTTAGACAGGACCAGTCTTTCATGACTTGGTTCACGACCAGCTGGGAATCCCCTTTCACGGCGAGCCGATGTATCCCGAGTAAAACTACGAGACGTAGTCCATGTAGCAGGTCTTCGTACTCGGCGACGTTATGTGAGGCGGAGAAGTGGAGGTGTAGGACGTATCTTAGCCTTTCCCCAGTCGGGGAGATCAGCACAACTCCTGCTCCCAAGCCGGTGATCCTCTTGGATCCGTCGAAGTGCATGGTCCAATATTGAAGGTCTTCCCGAGGTACATCTTCTTCTTTGTTCGGTCCACTCGGCCAAGAAGTCCGCCAGGGCTTGTGACTTTACGACGTCCTCGCCTTAAAAGTTAAGTCGAGCGGCATCAGCTCCAGGGCCCACTTCGCGATGCGCCTAGTCGCCTCCCGGTTGTGGATGACATCGCCGAGTGGAAAGGAAGTGATGACGGTGACCGAGTGACCCTGAAAATAGTGTGCCAATTTCCTCACGGTTATCAGAACACCATATAGCAATTTTTGTACCTGAGGGTAGCGAATTTTGGCTCCTGCCAGCACTTCGCTAATAAAGTAGATCGGCCTCTGAATCTTCTGGACCCGCCCTTCTTCTTCGCGCTCGACCACGAGGACCGTACTAACCACTTGGTGAGTGGCTGAAATGTACAGTAGCAAGGGCTCCTAGGGCTGAGGTGAGGCTAGGACGGGCGGCGTCGTGAGAAATTCTTTAAAATCTTCAAAGGCTTTGTGGGCTTTCGTGGTCCATTGGAAGTCGTCCGTTTTCTTTAGCAATCTGAAGAAGGGCATGCCTCGTTCGCCAAGTCGAGAGATGAATCGACTTAGCGCCGCCATGCAGCCAGTGAGTTTCTGGACATCCTTCTGGTTACTCGGGGGCTTCATGTTCAAGATAGCGTTGATCTTTTCTGGATTGGCTTCAATGCCGCGATGTGACACCATGAAGCCGAGCGTTGTTCGATGGAACCCCGAAAGTGCACTTCTCCGGGTTTAACTTCATTCAAGGCCCGAATATTTGCGAAGGTTTCTTCCAGGTCAGCAATCAGGTCTTCTTTCTGCTTGGTCTTGATGACGACATCGTCGACATAAGCTTCCACGTTCTTCCCAATCTGCGTTTGAAAACACCTCTAGATCATGCATTGGTATGTTGCCCCGGCGTTCTTCAGGCCGGAAGGCATTGTGATGTAACAGTAGGCTCTAAACGGCGTGATGAATGATGTCTTCAGGCAGTCGGATTTCTTCAAGCTGATTTGGTGATAGCCCGAGTAACAGTCCAAAAAGCTCAGGAGTTGGCAGCCGGCTGTTGAATCTACGACTTGGTTGATGCGAAGCAGCCTGAACGGATCTTTGGGGCAGGCTTTGTTGAGGTCGGTGTAGTCAACGCACATGCGTCATTGCCCCGTCTTTTTATGGACCAGAACCGGGTTGGCCAACCAGTCGGGATGCAGGACTTCCTTAATAAATCCGGCGGCTTATGAGCTTTGTGAGCTCTTCCTTGATGGCATCTTTTCGATCTTGCACGAATCTGCGTAATCGTTGTTTAATCGGTTTTGCGTCATCTTTGACGTGTAAAGAGTGCTCGATCACCTCCCTAGGAATTCCAGGCATATCAGATGGTTTCCAAGCAAAAACATCTTTATTATTTTGGAGGAAGGTGACGAGCGCGCTTTCCTATTTAGGATCTAGTTCAGCGCCGATTACAGCAATTTTTGAGGGATCCGATGGATCGAGGGAGATTTTCTTGGTCTTGGCGTCGCAGGTTCCTGATTTGGCTATCTTCTTCGCGAGGATTTCACCCTCTGCTGAAGTTGATGCGGCCAATCGGATTTCTTGCTGGCCACGTGATCTCTCGCGAGATTGGGCCATGTCGCAGCTCTCCTTGTCGCAGGTGAAGGCTTGCTTCACGTTGCTGCGAAGAGTGATGACGCCGTTGGGACCTGGCATTTTCATGCAGAGGTAGGTGTAATGAGGTATCACCATGAATTTGGCGAGTGCTGGCCTTCCGATGATGGCGTGGTAGGCCGTTTCGAAGTCGGCTACCTCGAAAGTAACGTTCTCCATCCGGAAATTCTCTCGAACTCCGAAGGTGACCGGAAGGGCGATGTGCCCGAGTGGTGTAGATGACAGCCCCGGAATAACTCCGTGGAAGGGGGCTGAGCTTGCCTTCAGTTCGGCCCTCGGGATCTGCATATCGTCCAAGGTCTTGGTGAAGAGAATATTGAGGGTGCTGCCCTCATCGATGAGGATGCGCTTGAGCTTGATGTTGCGGACCACTGGGTCCAAGACGAGTGGATAGCGCCCCGGGTGAACCACTCGGTCGGGATGATCCAAGCGGTCGAAAGTGATGGCCACCTTCGACCATCATAGGTACTGTGGAACCTCGGGTTGCGCCGCGTTGACCTCTCGGTCGGTTAGCTTCTATTTCCTCTTGGATTCATAGGCTAGCGGCCCCCCCGAAGATGTGATTCAGCTCGCCCACGGGGTCTTGAAAAGGTTCGGCATTTTCAGCCATGTTGTTCTTCTTGGCGCCCGATGGGCCGGCTTCCTCAGCCAGCCTCTTGTTGAGCTGTGCCGCGTATTGCTCGGCGAACTGTTTATAAATAAAATAGTCCTTAGCTGCGTGCTTGTGATTGGGATGATGCGTGCATTGAGCGTTCATGATGGCGTCGTAGGCCGCGACTCGGGGGCGGCGTTGGGAGTTGGAAGTTGCGACAACTAGATCTTCGGATTGGCGCTTGCGGTCCTCCTGGCCTTGGTTGTTGTTGCCGTTATCCTTCTTAGGATTCCGGCTTCCTCCCGCCTGCTTGTCATCCCTTCTGTCGGGCCGGTCTTGGCGCGCCGCTTTGATGGCATCGTTGGATTTGGCATAAGAGTTTGCCGTCTCAAACATCTGCTTCACCGTCTTCGGTGGCTTGCACCCAAACTTCCCGATCAACAGCTCATCACGAACTCCCTTCTGGAAGGCGGCGATGATGATGTCGTCGGTGATGTTGGGGATTTTATTACGCTTTTCGGAGAAGCGCCGGATGTCCTTGAGAGGTTCGTCCGGCTTCTGGATGACGTTGTACAGGTCGAAGTGGGTCCCAGGCCTCTCGAAGGTGCCCTGGAAGTTGGCGATGAAGTGGTCCCTTAGCTCGCTCCACGAGCCGATCGAGCCTCTCTGCAGGCTCGTGAGCCAGTTCCTGGCTGAGTTGGCGAGGGCCACGGGCAGGTAATTGGCCATGGCCTTGTTGTCGCCTCCTGCCGCACGGATGGCGAGAGTGTACACGGTCAGCTACGACTCGGGGTCGGTCTTGCCGTCATACTTCTCAATTCCAGTCGACTTGAACCCGTTTGGCCAATGCACTCGCCGAAGTTCCCGAGTGAAAGCTGGTACTCCATCGTCGTTGCTATCGGGTGATCCCCTTCGATCTTCCCGGGTGCATTGGTCTCGTTCTTGGTAGCGACGATCGAGGACCTCCCGTAGATCACTCGGCGGGGTCCTTGGCAGGCTGCTTCGGTAGCTGGAGCTGTTGTTGCAGCGGACGCAGTGGTGGACGGGTGGGCGTCCATGTTGCTTCTCGCGGGAGTCGGCCGTTTGCTCCTGAGGCTTGTGCGTGGAATCGTGGCGTGGGCCTCTTGGCATGGTTGTCGACCGGTCTGGCTCGGGCCTCTTGTAATCCTTTGACCTTAGCGGCGGGAGTCGGTTTCTGTCGGGCGTTTCAACCACGGACTTAGTCGGCCTTCGTGCTGAGGTAGAGGGATGACCGTTGGCTGTAGCCGCAACGATGGTGTTGATCTTGTCTAGGATTGGGGTTACGTCAGGGGGCACCGTCTCGATGACGGTGTCCAGAAGTGTGAGGGCAGCAACAACGTTCTGCTGTGGCGTCTGAAAGATGTTGGTGTTGCGGACCCACGTTTGAAGTATGGCCTCCTGAGCGGATCGTCCGGCTGCCCTTAGATCCTGCTTCCTTCTATCGGCTTCCTCTTTGCGCTTCTTCTCCTCTTCGGCCAACTTGCGTTCTTGCTCAATTCTGGCTCGTTCTTCTTCCGCAAGCCTGTGGGCCATGGCTGAGTCGGTCTCGGCCACCTCAGCCATGAGGACATCGAAGCACTTCGGCTCGTAGTCCTTGTTGCAGTCGGAGTCGTCGACTTCGTCGAGGAGATGCCATAAAGGTCGTCAAAGCCTGAAGAGCTGAGATATTCGTCGAGCTCCGAGGATGAGCATGAGCCGAATGGTTGGAGGATGACGGCGATCTCCCTTGAGCCCGGGTAGTTCGGATCTGGATTGTTCCAGTCCGAGTCGGAGCTTGAGGACGTGGATCTCTCCGAGTGGATCAATCTTGATTCGGGGTGGAGGAGCTTGCAGTAGATCTCAGCGGTGTTTGGTAATCCAAACGGTGCCGAGAGGTCTTCTCCAGAGTGGATTGGCTCCGTCGGGGAGATGAGCAGTTCGCTGCAGATCTTGGTGGCGTTCGGTAGTCCGAACGGTACCGAGTTCTTTCGTCGAAGTGGATGGACTGCATCTTGGACTCCAAGATTTCGTCGTAGATCTTTGCGTTGTTTGGGAGCCCAAACGGCGCCGAGTGGTTTCTCCTCCCGACTGGTTCGAATCCGAGCCGTAGGAGGAGAGCTTGTCGAAGTCGTTGGCGACGAAGTCGCCGAAGCTTGAAGAAGATCCCATCGCGCTTGCCGACGAGATTGTCGAAGAAGTCTTGACGCACGGTCCCCTACCTAGCGCGCCAACTGTCGAAACTCGGTTTCGGCAATAGAATTTTGGGGGTACAGTCAAGATCACCAAGCTCGATGGGTTATGTGGAAAACAAGGATTTAGACAGGTTCGGGCCCTCTCGTGAGGTAATACCCTACTTCTATTTTGGGGATTCGATCCGCCGAGTGTCTTTATTGATCTCATGATCTTGTGTATCTAAAGCTGAAAGCTGATCTAACTTCTGATATCCCTCAAGGGACGCCCCTTACCCCCCTTATATAGTATTGTGAGGCGGGCTTACAGATCGGAAACCCTATCTTAGTCTAAGTCGGTTTCCTCAATCTTACCAAACCATGACTTTGAGCCGTTGTCTTATCTAATCGGCAACGTAATACCCCAGTCATATTTGGCAGGCGCAATCTATCTCTATCTCCAGTCGGATAAACTTGTCATGTGAATACCCGATTGCCATAATCTCCACACCGTCGCATGGCGTTCTGATTAAATCGATGGACCCATTAATTTTAACTGTTAGATCTTTCTCAGAAAAAAATCCGGTTACGCAATTACTTACTCCCTCCCTCTCGCCACCCTCCAACTCTCCCTTCATCTCCTATTTTTTTCTAGCTAGCTTCTTCTAAGTTCTATCTTTAGATTTTCTAATTAGATTTATCTTAAAAAAACTACACGTAGAAAAAGTCTCACATCTATTCCCGTGGATGTGCACATACATACACATCTATTCCCGTGGATATGCACATACATACGTACTTACCCTCTTTTTTTCTTTGTTTCCTTCTTGGTTAGATGAGATAAAAAATTAGTAATTTAATATCCATATTAACTTTTAAGTTATAAAAATGTGTTATCTCGAACTATGTGCATGCCATCGAAACAACTATAAATACAAATAAATTAATAAAATATATTATATAGTTGTATATCACTCACTAAGCCCCGTATGACCGCCCATATGATCATATGATCGAATAGATTAGACCCTAAGAGCTTTAGTGATTGAAGTTCTATGTTACAATATATTAATAATAAATAAAAAATACGAATACAACAAACACTTAATTCTCTATTAAATTTTAGTTGTCGATTGATTTCTACGGCTTAATTTGTATGTGTGTACCCATGTTATAGCTAGGCCATCATACTAAAGGGGAAAAAGTCTTACAAACGTGTTATGAGAAAAAAAACATACAGAAGTCGTGCAAGGTTGTATTAAGCCGTCACAAGGTGAATAGGGTTGTTGAGATAATGACTAACAATAAGGGGAGCCCTTGCCAACTAATTTGTGATGACTGAACATTTTCTTTCAACTTTGTATATATCTATATATTATTATTCATACCATCTTTGTTTGAAATGGGCCAAGGAGTTATAGTTCGGAGGAACCAAGTAGATATATGTTACAGAAACTTCTAAACTTCATATTAACCAGCATCTCCATATTTAGTTAAAAATATCGAAATTGGTATTAGTGTTACTAACAGCCAATTTGATATCACTATCAGCCATGAGAAGGTGCAGGAGTCGCTAAGGAAAACAGAAAAAAAATCAAACTTCAAAGAAAAATTAGTTTTGTATTATCTAAGATCTCAATTTTAGTATTATACCTCAAACTTTTTTTTGAGTGCTATTATACCTCAAACTTGATACGTGCAAACAAGACCTCCAATTCTTCCCCCTGCAAGCAAGCCTTGAAGGATTAACTAAATGATGTAGGGCTGACTTAGATATATCAACATTGTACGTGAAATTTATTTAGAAATATGTAGTTCCTAATAATATTTAGTCACCAAAAATATTTAACATTTAAACAAACTAGGAAGGAATCCCATGCAAATGCGCGGACATTTTATTTACTTATTGTTTATGAAAAAATGTTAAAAGTAGTCATATCTCACCATATTTATTATTTATTATAGGACACTGCATATTATCTTATATTAAAAATAAGAAAATATGTAGCCCGTGAAATAAACCGTAGACTTATATAGACTCATATATATAGTGAATGATAAAAATAAAAATGTCTGCTAAATTTAAAAAAATCTTTAAGAAAAATGGCATGTGAGGTTTGTCAGTGACAACGATAAGACATACCTCCTATACACGGGTTAATGAAATATGATAATATTAGATATCCAATAATATATGAGAAAGTATCCTCTAATTAAGGAAATACGACTATTAAAGAAGGAAATCATCTTCCAGATGTCAGAGTCCTAGTTGGAAAGATAAAGTTTTCTTAGGCCCATATTCTGTTTTATCTTCTCGAGTTCTACTTAGAGAAAAAGATAATCTCTGCTATATAAACAAGGCCCCCACGTTTAGGAAGGGACATCGAGTTAAAAGCTATAGCCAAAGCCATGCCTAGAAGTAATCCGAAGGAAGTCAGCGCTATATTCATCGAATAGATCTCGTCAGGTTGTTCCCGACAACCTCTAGTCGACAGATTCATCTAGTTGTTCTATTCCCTATTGTACTCTGAGTGATATTCCAATCCACGATACAAATAAACTGGAGTAGGGTTATTATTCATCTTGAGGGTCCAAACCAATATAATCATTGTTTCTTATCCGCTTGATCCATTCTCGTGTATATCCTCATTCAAACGATCCCCATACTCTATAAATACTGTGGTCGATGTATAGCCCGTCGACAGTGACGCGCCATGTAGAAGGCTTTATGCTAAAAGGTTTTGACGACATGAACTCAATAGCGGGATTTTCATATGAGGGTTTCTACGACCAGCCTGCCCTGGGAGGTCCAACCCAGCCAGCCTTCACCATGGTCCAAGTTGGTTCCATCGACTTTCCAGTCTTTGTCGTTGTTCCGATCTCGCCCCTCTTAGCACGTACTAAGGACGAGGCCATGACGACGACACGAGCAAATACATCTCCTCAAATGGCCGCCTCTCTAGTTTGTACCAAGAACGAGGTGTCGAAATCTCAATCCGTTGACAAAAGGTCGACCTTCGGCTTCAGCCAATAAACATGCGCTGACAAGGAAGTCTGCCGACAAAAATAGCGCATGATGTCCATTCCACAAGACTAAAACTTTAAGAACGTTTATAAAAAGTTTAATAGATTTTTAGTATATTATATTATATTATATTATATATATATATATATATATATATATATATATATATATATATATAGCGTTGTAATAAGGCAGGCTACCTGCCTAGTTAACTAAAGAAGAATAAAGGGTTTCTGTCGACCAACCCACACGGCACTAATATAAGTGACAACCTTAAGCAAACCCCAACAATGACATAAGGCAAAGAAGAAAGAAAAACAAGAGTCAAAATTTGTATGCTTCGTACTAGACATCAAACCTCTTATTTTTTATGAGAGACAATGCCACGTATTAGTTTGATTTTAGAAAATTCTTGGAGAAAAGCAGAAGTTCCATTCATTCATGTGTCGAACCATACTAGTACTACTACTATTATTATTAATTAATTAATTAATTAAAACTAAAATTAATACACTAGTTAATCATATAATATCTATGACTACCTAGCACAAGCAAGTAAGCATGCAATCCAAGTAATCATCAAACAAGTCGACATTAGTCTAGTCCTCGTCCTCGTCATCGTCATCGTCATCGCCGTCGACCTCCTCTTCCGCCGCCACCGCCGCCTTACCTTTCCCTCCGGCTTTCGCCTGAGCCTTCTCGGCCTTGACCTTCTCAAGCTCCTTGATCAGCTCGGCGAGGCACGTGTCGGCATTGTCGCCGGCGCCCTTTGGCGTGAGGTTCTCCGCGACGTCGGCGGGCGTCATGTCCACCTCGCGCAGCAGCGACTGCACGGCGTCGAACAGGTGGTGGGCGTCGACGCCGAGGTAGACCTTGGCAAGGAACTTGAACGCCTCGAAGCCGCAGTAGGACATCTCGATGTGCTTGTCCATGCGGCCGCGGCGGATGAGCGCCGGGTCCAGCTTCTCGACGTGGTTGGTGGTGAAGACGATGATGCGCTCGCCGCCGCACGCCGACCAGAGCCCGTCGATGAAGTTGAGCACCCCGGAGAGAGTCACCTTGCTTCCCCCCTTGTCTTTCTCCTCCTCCTCATTCGGCGGCGAGCCCTTCTTGTCGCCATCGGCGGCGGCGTCCTTGGCCTTGTTCTTCTTCTTACGCTTGCCGGTGAGGTCGAGGGAGCAGTCGATGTCCTCGATGACGATGATGGACTTGCTGGTGGTCTCGATGAAGAGCTTGCGGAGATCGGTGTTGGTGCGAACGGAGGTGAGCTCGATGTCGTAGATGTCGTAGTCGAGGTAGTTGGCCATGGCGGCGATCATGGTGGACTTGCCGGTGCCGGGCGGGCCGTGCAGGAGGTAACCTCTCTTCCACGCCTTCCCGACGCGCGCGTAGTACTCCTTCCCGTTCCGAAACGCGTCGAGGTCGTCGATGATCTCCTTCTTCTTCGCCGGATCCATGGCCAGCGTCTCGAACGTCTTCGGGTGCTCGAACACCACGTGGCTCCACACGCTTTCGCACCACCGGCTGGCCCAGCCGCCAACATCAGTAAGCTCGATCGAGAAGGAAATGGAGGCGAGCAATGGCGGATGGATCGCTTACCCGTCGTCGTCCCAGTGGTCGCCGGAGAGGTTGGTGAAGAGCTTGCGCTGGCGGTTCTTGACCATGGCGGCGCGGCCCTCGCGGCGGACATGGGGGAGGTACTCGCCGAGGACGACGTCACGGTCGCGCTCGAGGAAGTAGAGGCGGTAGAATCTCCGGTCGGCGCGCGCGGCGCGGCCACCCCAGTAGTACCCGCCGCCGGCGTCCTCCCGCGGCGGCGTCGAGTAAGCCAGCCACCACACCGTCACGCCGCCGCGGAACACGTCGGCTACCTCCTCGTTGTCGCCCATGGTGAGCAGGAGCGCGTCGGCACCCTTGGCAGTCTCGGCCTTGAGATGCCTCACCCCACCGGAAGCGGCGCAGGTGGCGCGCTGCAGGTAGGCCTGGACCTCCCTGTAGGCTTCGCTCCGCTTCATCCTCCCGCCGTCGTGCTCGGCGATAGTGACGGTGAGGTAAGGATCGACGATGGCGGCGAGGCGGCGGGCGCGGCGGTTGAACTGGCGGCCGAACAGGTGGTGCAGCTGGAGCGACTGCAGGTTGTTCCACAGCACGGTCCACAGCACGGCGAGGAGGCTGAGCACGATGCCGGAGTTGACGCTGCTCCACGGCGACGACGGCGGCGAGGCCTCCATGGCCGCCGGCGTGGCCTCTCTGAGCTCACAGTCACAGCGTGTGCTGTGTGTGTGTCTCTCTCTCTAAATATTGGGTGTGAATTTATAGGGGAGGAGATGTGCTCTGCTTCTTTGCAATTTGCCGTGCTCTGTTTCTTGGAAACGTTTTTTTGCTTGGTCTTGAGGTTTTCTTTTTTGTTTTTAGGACACGTGCCACGTGGTCACGCGTACAGACGTTTTTGACCATCTTTGTGGACGGAGGCCTCACGCAAAAAGAGTCTTAGCAAGGAAGAATCTATTATAAACTATGTTTACTCGTTGTTTACATTTTATTTGATGATTATGAAATTTTTTTAAAAAAATATATTAATGTGATAGTTCACTTTATAAAAACAAATAATTATTAATATCAAATTTAACTTATACATGTTACAATGAAAAAAACAAATTTGATTGTGAATATACATTAACTACCTATTTTAATTTGTTTTTTACTTGTAAAAATTAAATTTTAATTAGGATGTTTGTGGAGTAATATATCACATGCTAATACATCTTTTCAAAATTTTAATTTTTTATATAACTATTGAAGTGACATACAAACAATAAAAATATGTTTCATTGATAGTTTAAAATCCACCCTTATGTATGACTCTAGGACATATGTCTAGTAGACCCTAGTGTCTAGATGGTTTATAATAATTATTTGTGGGTAGAAATTTGAAATGTTAGTTTTAAAAAGTTTTGGAGGAATATTGATGAAAAAAGTTTTCACAATATTTGTACCGATTAGAAGCTTGACAAGCGTACCCGCAATACTCTATCGTCCGTTAGCTGAAAATAATAGGACCTAAGAAGTCCCAGATACAAAAATGGCAGAAAATATATTTATGAGTATAGGAACGTCTATCCTCTGTATTTTTGTAGAGACACATTGTAGCTTTTATTTTTAAATGTTTAGACGGATTGAGATCCTCTAACTTAAGTCATGTGACTTAAAGGCATTAACGCATAGACTATCTTTACTATTTACTTTCATATGTCAGTGACTTTAAACTTTAAAGTCGCATTACTTAAGATAGAGGATCTTGGTCCATGTCTAGGCTACGTTTGAGACAAGGAGAAATAAGAAGATACGCAAAATAATAGAATTATTAGCACGTAATTAATTAATTTAAAAAGAGATTATATGTTTTTTAAACAATTTTTCTATAAAAATGTTTGAAAAAAGTGACGTTTAGCATTTTGGGAAATATGCGCTTAGAAAAAGAGAGACTTTTTATCTCTATCCTCCCCTATCGAACACTGCCTAAAAGTAACTATTGCATGTTATTGTGGCATTTTCTCTGTTGCTGATAGTAGGTATATGTACCATAGGGTTGTTCTTTTTCATGATATGTTTATTGTATCGTGCGATTTAAGTTATCGAATTTTGATCGCATGGCTATAGGATGCTCTCTAGATGCTGAGAATTGTTTGCGCTCTAGTATATTTAGAACCTTCAGTGCATAGGATCCATATTCTGTGCGTACATGGGATTTGGAGTTGTGGTTAGTATTAGATTCGTTTGAAAGGAATTCATGCAAAAGTCACTCTCTATAGTTTTGGAATAAATTTATCAATGGATGAGTATAACTCTGCTTATAAAAGGAATCCACAAAGAACAATGTTGTGTGATTCAACTCAAGCGGATGCACGTGAGTATATCGTTGAACACTGTTGACAAATAAAAAAACAAGATTTGAAGTGAAAGATGTTCATTTTAAAAAATTTTGAGATAAAATTGTGAGCGTGTGAAGAATTGAGCATGGGTCCTCTGGGTTAAAACCACACATTCTGCCACCAGTACATCTCAACACCATTGACAAATTGTCTATCCTCATTGCAATTGTTTCTCTTTAGATCAATTATGCACGCCTTTCACTACTATTTTTCTCTCTTTGCAAAGAAACTAAGTCGTGTTGTAATATGTTTGTGAAATATCATCAATCATAATATGGAGAATTGCCAAAGTATGTTTGGAGACGAGAGCCTATAATCTAGAAAAGATTGCCTATACACAATCAGAAGTTCAGTTGAATATGATACCTGCCCTCCTGCTACTACAAACAAATTCAAGACTCGAAGAATACCCTTCTCTTTTCTTCATTTGCCACTATTTATATATCCCCTCATCTCACATTATTCAATTATTACTATCTTCTTTTTAAAAATATATAACGCTGGTAATTTTCGTACAATTTTTATCATTCATCTTATTGACATATTTCATATAAATATAAATTCATATAAATATAAATATATAAAAAATAGTTAAAATTATATTTTATTTAATAATAAAACAAGTCACAGCAAAATAAATAATATTTATATAACATTTTTAAATAAGATGAATGACTAAATATTAAAAAAAGTTAACAAAATCGTACATTTTAAAACAGATGTCAACAAGGAAAACCAACTCCACCCGACACCCTCACAACTCCTGTTTTCCACAATATGCACCTTTTCACACCAACTCCGCCGACGGCCGTGTAACCTCCACCACCCAACGGCCTAGTCACCATCTCCCTCTCAAATGCCATGAAAGTGGCAATGGTGATAACAGCGATGACATCATCATGGGAGAAGAAGAAGAGATTGAGTCAAGAGACAGAGACAGAGCATATGGTAGAAGAACTAGAATGAACTTTCAATGAAAGGGAACAAGGAAACAAAAGAATAATAAGAAAGAAAGGTTTTTTTTTTTGAAGACATAGACTTTATTTTATTTTTGCATGACCACCACTCGATTCCATTCCACCCAGGTGCCATCCACGCAGATGATGCATCCGTACTTTGGATATCTCAGGAGAATAAAACAGTGTGACGGCTGGATCGGCCTGAAAAAGGTGATTATATCTATATCTATATTAATATTTTCATCCAAATTTTGTTTTGTCATTATTTTACGAAAACCCTTTGAGTTTTTCGAAATTTAACCTGTAATCCGCCTGACTATTTTAAAAAACTCAGTTAAAAAGGGGTTATTTTTCAGAAAACCTCTTTAGTATTTATAAAATTAATCTGCAGTCTTAATGCTAAAAAGAAAGGAAGGGCTTGGATGAAAAAAAGACCTCCTGCATCCCTCTCTTCCGTCCTCATCCGCGTCGCGTCCCGCGTCGCGCCTGCGCCCCTCCCTCCCGTCACCGCTCGGAGCTCCCGCACCGCCGCCTGGTCCTTCACCCTCCGTCTGTTTCCCTTCCTACGTCGTCGTCCCGTTGCAACGCACGGACATTTTGCTAGTATATATCTATAAAACAAGTAGTGTTTCTATCTAAAATTTTGTTCTGTCTTACTATTTTGCATAAAACCCCAACCCGCAAGGGGTGGATACCGACTCGGCTCAGCTCAGCTCGACTCGACTCGGCTCATATCGGCTCGGCTCGGTAGAGAGCCGAGCCAGGAGGTCGGCTCGGCTTGTGAGCCGGCTCGAGCCAGCTCGTTTAGCTCGCGAGTCACTTTAATACAGTGCAATTTATGTACAAATTATATTTTATTTTTTAGTCTATTAAACATGCAAATATACAAATTGAAAAAAGTAAAAAGTGATATATTAAGTCCATAATTAACGTAATAACACTTGTCCATCGATAATTATCCAAAAAAATGTAATAATGCAACTAGATTAGATATTATTACTATTATAATCTAAATCATTAGATCCATATTGACCATCACAAAATCATAAAAAACATGCAAATATACAAATTGAAAAAAGTAAAAAGTGATATATTAAGTCCATAATTAACGTAATAACACTTGTCCATCGATAATTATCCATACAAATGTAATAATGCAACTAGATTAGATATTATTACTATTATAATCTAAATCATTAGATCCATATTGACCATCACAAAATCATAAAAAATATTGATTTATTGTCACATCAACAACAAAACAAGCAAAAAAAAATAGCAAAACAAGCAAAATATTAGGCTCTATTTTGTACATTGCATCTGGCTCGTTGAGCTCACGAGCTGACTCGAGCTGGCTCGTTATAACTAACGAGCTAAACCCTTGGCACAGCTCGTTAGCATTTCTCAATAAGCCGAGCCGAGCCAACCACGAGCCGACGAGCTAGCGAGCCACGAGTATTTCGTTAGCCTACCCACAGTCCCAATGCTGAAAAGAAAGGGAGGACTTGGATGAAAAAAAGACCCCCTTCGCCCCTTCCTCCCTGCGCCCCTCTTTTCCGTCCCTATCTGCGCCGCGTCTCACGTCGCGATTGCGCTCCTCCCTCCAATCGCTGCTTAGAGCTTCCGCGTCCCTCTGTGCCATCTTCATCCGTGTCGCGTCTCGACTTTACCCGTTGCAACGCACGGGTACAATTACTAGTGTATACCCATATATACACACACGTACTTCGCAGCGAAGATTGATTCGGATGCTAATGTTTTTGTCACGGCTAATTAACTTTTTTCATTCATTCATAGGATAATCTTTCTCTGTTTCACGTTTTAGAATTTTAATCACTAGTTTACATTCACTAACATCTAATAAATTTAGATACATATGTAAAACACATATATAAATTTACACATGAATTTATTCAAAATCTAAAACATCGTATTAATAAAAAATAGCTTAACTTGCACGTGTCATTTTTTATTAAGACTAGATTACTATATTTTAGAACAAAAGGAATATGCAGTATTGCACCTATAGTATTTGCTCTTGATCGTACTCTCTTGATCTCACGTGTCATTGAGCAGAAATATAGGTGTGGTATTGCAAAGAATGTTAGAGCATTTTAAAAAAGCCTTTCTAAATTTCACTATCTATCATTTACATAAAAATTATTTTTTATAATTTTTTACTCTCCAATAATGTTTTTTATATCTCATCCACACTCTAGTGAGGCATTTTTGTCTTCTATTTTTGCCTAGTGAAAAATCCAAAACAAAAAATATCTATATTTGAATCCAAAATAAAAAATATCTATATTTGAATGATCATTTAAAAAATTGTTGGATGATAGTTTCTGACTAAAATTTTTATTTCTAGAATTTAGAAAGAATATGAAGAGGCTCTTACATATGCTCTTAATTGCCTTCCACCACTTCCACCATTCCTTATGCTGTGTTTTTCCCACTTTTTTTAACTCATTTTTTTCGTCTTTTACGTGCATGTTTCTTAAATAGCTAAATTTATTTTTTAAAAAAATATATGAGAGTTGTTTAAATAATCATATTAATTTATTTTTTAAAAATAAATTAATATTTAATTAATCATACATTAATAAATAGTTTTTTTACGACGCGAAAAGATTAGTCGTCAACCCACTGAATGAAACACAACTTATACTAGCACTTTCCTTGGACTAACTTTTTTTCATATAATCCCCCATGTCTCTGTCCTCCGGTCCTCCTGTCGTAACAACTATCAAATCAAATAAATAAAGGAGAAAAGAGGATGAGGAGGAAGAAGAAGAAGAGAAAGACAATTTGATGTGATCATGGATGTGGTCTTTACCCTTCACACGCATTTGCACCTTAATTTAGTAATTCCCTCCTGGTGTCACGTCGTCAACCTACACATGCAAAATGGTCGGAGTTGCGGTGGAAAGTGGATGCTGTACTCTACTTTCTTCAAAGTGATCTCAAGGCTATTTCTGTTCAGATGTTCATATTCGTTCTCCCGATCGAAAAGGGTCGGCCCACAGTTCAGATTTGATCCTGGCCAATAACCGGTGATTTATATCACATTAAAATATTATTATTTTAAATATTAAATATAGATTATTTATAAAACATATTCATATTCGGAGGATAATTCGTAAAAAGAATTTAACGAGACTAATTACGTTTACCGTAAACATTTGCTAATTATCGATTAATTAGTCTTAATATATACATCTCGTAAATTATGTTTTAATTTTATAATTATTTTTGTAATTATTTTTAAATTGATGTCTAAACATTTGATGTGACACGAATTAAAAAAAATTTAATCCTGAACCCTCTCTAATTAGGTTTCGTCATGTAATTATGCACTAATGAGACGATTAAATTATAATTATACGGAGGTGGCCTGGCCGGTGATAGCACTATGGCCGACGCGTATGGTGTCACTGTACACATCAACTTGGGGCCATGCTTATCTGCTCTCTTCTCTTTCTGCTTGCTTTTTGTCAGGCTAGCAGCGTCGACAAAGTATTACTTTCGTCTCAACCTGTGATCTTTACAGTTTCCTCTGAAATTTCTGCGTGCCAAATGGAAAATTGGTGGATGTACTTTCTTTTTCTCGTTATATCACACGCAAGGGTGGACCTAGCAATTTAGCATGGATTCATATGGGTATAGCAGTACTGTACCTCCAAATTGTTTTAAGATTTTTCAGCATATGACATATGTATTAGGTTGATATCACATGATTAATTGAGTTTTAGTTATTATAATTTTTAAAATAAATTTATTTGATATTTAAAAGCAACTTCTATATATAGACACATGAAATACACTGTTTAGTCATAGACATTTGAAAAGAATGCTAATAAAAACCGTGGTAAAATTTTTATCTTAGTTAAAATAGGGCTTATAAATTAGGAGTACAAGCCATATACAACTGGCGGCTTTTGCATTAGAAAACCGAAAGTGCAGTTGCTACACCTCCATCTGTAAATAATTGTATTAGTTAAATCTTCAAATATTGAACCACTAATATATGAAGAATATTAAGATCTGATAAGCAATGCAGAGAAAAATAAAGAGAGAATTTATTCTATGCTAATGAGTTTGTACTAGTTCAATAATTTGCCTTTATCTATAATATAGTGTCAACTTTATCAATTTTATCATTATTCTACCATACGTCATCATTGGGTTGAGTCTTTTTAAAAATCCCCAAAATAACTGAATATGAAATTTTTTATTTAACCTTTTTACACAACATAAGTTTTAAGTTTTTTTGCATTTCTACTTTTTTTAAAAAAAAATATAACCTATCTATTATATGCTATATAAAAACATACATTTTTGTGTTGTTGTTTTTAATGTAAATCATCTACATAAGACATTTTTGTTCTAAGCAATTTCTCTCTCGTATAAAAAATACTTTTTGGAAAATAAAAATACTAAACTTACATAAGCTTTCATATTGTGTAAGAAGACCACATGAAAATTTTCATATCTTTTCAAAACTTCTAACAAGATAAATCAATTGTTAATTTTATATGTATCTAATGTTAATTTTGTATGTATCTAATGATATTTGGGGTATTTTTTTTAAAAAAAGCTTGTTCAATGGTATATTGTAAAATATTAATTCCTAGTAATTATAGAAGAAGCCAATGTGTTGAACTAGAATAAACTCGAAAGCACAAAATAGATTCTAGATTCTCTCGAAAGTAACAGTAGGTTCATCGTAAAAATACCTTCTCATAAGCAGGTAGAAAAAAATACTCACACATATGACTAGGGAAATTAATGGTCAGACATGTGCATCAGAAACCGTGTCTAAATGGCAGGTAGCGAAAAAACATCTCGATACTTTCAATGCTGAGTCACACATTATCAGTCATTATCAACTTCTGAAATTGATCTTGCGCCCTTGTCTATGCATGTATACTCCGTTATTTTTATGCCAGTAGGCAGCAGCTATATTTTTATTTGTACTGCAGCATATACTATTATATTTCATTTTTCACCAATTCAAACAAAAAAACGTCACTGCTCGGTCTGTCCTGTAATCAATCCCAAAGAAATGGAAGAGCCGTGCAACTCGATGCATCTACGAAGCTATAGCCGTTACCAAATTATTAGTGTGTAACATCTATGCCATCAGAAGAAACTAATCTGTCACATTAATCTGTCACATCAAACTATTTTAAAATATTAAATATAAACTATTACAAACATATTCATAATCAATGATTAATTGAACGAAAGACTAATTACGTTATGATTTTTACATTATGATTTAACGATATTATGTATGTTTCGTGAATTAATTAGGTTTAATATAGTCGTCTCGTAAATTAATCATTGATTTTATAATTATTTTTATAATTAGTTTATGTTTAGTTTTTTAAATTAATGTCCAAACATCTCATCTATCTCATCTCATGTGACACGACCTATAAAATTTTTGAAACAAAAAAAGAGGGTGGTCAGTCAGTAGAAGTCCAGCACTCCTGATATGGTGATAGGAGGGTGTATCGGCACCCGCTTGGCCTTCCCTTCCGAGACGAGCTGCGGCAGCGCGTTCGCCTCCTTGGGCGCAACGCCTGGAGCGGTCCACAGGGTGGCGTGTGGCCAGTCATTCCGGGAGGCGATCTTCTCGCCGTTCACCGTTCCGAGCTCCACCTCGAGGGCGGCCATCTTGTCGGAGAAGAGGAAGGCGTTGAACACCACGGGGACTTGCTGGTTCTGGTAGACGCCGTAGTTTGAGACTGCGGCTACGCCATGGGCTCTTTTGTGGGCAAGGGTGACATGAGCCTTGTTCAGGTTATCTGCGAGTTTTGTGTTATTGAGGAAGTTGTTGACGTCGGTATCCTCTGCTAGCTGTTGCAATTATGAAATGTACAGGGAGTGGTTAGAATTATAACATTTGTTCATGCCTGCTTCGTAATGAGAATTAAGCACCGCTGCAGCAGGAGTGCGTTGCTACCACGATCATATTCATGCAAACATGTAACCTGGGAGCCCTCAAATTCAACTCAAACTGCCTTTCTTAAAGACTAAGCCGAGCATAGAATTCTTACCTTTGGGAGAACGCCCAATATATCTGCTGGGGGTAACGTGACAGCAGCAAAGACAATATTGCCGAACTTCCGCTTCGCGGTATCAGGCGTTTTGATATCACCTTTCGCAACAGACTTTAACTGCTCCAATACTTCTTTCACAGCAAAGTCAAATGGAACCTACAAAAGAAATTTAAATAGCATTACAAAGCAAGAACTACCATGTATAATTAGTACATTAGGTGCTACATACGTAGAAATTCTCGATAGGGTTGCCCTTTTGTTTGTTCGCTCATAGGAGAACTTTTATTTAAATAAATATAAATGCAAAAAAGGGACAATTTTACCATCGTGAAAGATAAAATAGTGCTCACAAGGCAGAGCAAGACTGGAACTTAGGGGCGTTTGGCAGGGCTCCGGATCACGGATCCCGGTGAAGTGGAGCCTGAGCCCGCCAAACGGTCTACTCCAAAAAAATCCACTCAGATCTGGTTGGAGTGCTCCAAAAAAATACACTAGAGAGGTGGACCTGCCTCCCACCAGCTCCACAGCTCCACTCCAACTTTTTTTTACTTTTACCCATAGCACTTAACAGTTATTTACGCACTTTTTGCCATTGAACTACTCTATCCCCCACACCACATCCACTCGTCTCGTCTCCCACCCATCCACTTGTCTCACACCACAGCTAGGGTTTCTTTCAGGCGGCGGCGGTGGCAGATTTGGGGGCGCAGGCGGCTGGCGTTGGCGGCGGCGTCACGCGACGGCTGCGTCGCGCGACGTTTGCATCGTAGGCGGCTCGAGGTGGCTGCGACCTTGAGTTCTCGCGGCACAGCGTCGTCGGCGTCTCAAGGCGCAGTGGTGTCGGCGTCTCGCGGCGGCTAAGGTGGTTGTGGCGGCTGAGGCGTCGGCGGCTGAGTCGGCTGAGGTTAGTGAATGGCTAGTGCAATGGGATTGAGGAGAGTAATGCCTAGTGATTTTTTCAACTCTGTCTCTCACTTTTGGATGCAACCATGACAGGCACAAAATCTTTCTGACTTTTTTACAAAACAAAATCTTTCAGACTTTTTTGTCACATCTGTTGATTGGTAATTGTTGAAGAATTACACATTTGTTCACTGTAATGAAATATACTTTTCGTTGCATGTTGAGATCATCAGTGCCTGTACTAGTGCAATCATGTAACTAGGATGCATAGAAACAATTTAACTTTTATGTTCTATCTAAATGTTCAGTAATTTAGTACAAGTTATTATCTTATTCTTTCCCAGTTAAATATCAGGCAGCCACACGGCAGGGAAGGATCATTCATTATTCCTGGATCTTAGATTGTTGCAAGGAAAAACACCTCTAGCAGGTAAATTTTGTTTCCTGTATGCAGCAGATGCTTTATGTAGTATATGTCGTATATGCTTTAAATCTCCCTTGTTTAAATTTGTTTGTACTGGCATGATACGTGGAAATATTAGCTGGCAACCTGGGCCTTTGTATGTTTCATCCAATGGTCCCTGTTGGGGTTTGTATGATTGCAGCCAAAGATAAATTTGCATAAACATTTCCCAATTTTCATACCTTAGCACTGGACAATCTTGATTGGTACTGTTTTGAGCACTTCATTATATAACAGATACATGTATTATAAGAGAGTGAGTGGATGGCAGGAATGGCTCAAAATGTTGCATCAGGGAGTGAGCAATTGCCGTTGGACCTAGCTGATTGGAATGAGCAAAACACTAGAGTTGTATGTGAGATATTTGCTGATCAGGTAGCTGCGGGTAATCGTCCCAAACACCCATCTTTCCAATGTGGGGTTTGATGAAGTAATTGAGCAATTTGCCGCAAGAACCGGTCTTAGGTATAACAAGCATCAATTCAAGAATAAATGGGATAAGCTAAGAATCGAGTACAACTGTTGGAAAAAATTGATTTCTCAAACAGGCTTGGGATGGGATGACACAAAGAAAACGGTGACGACAACTGTTACACGCTGGTCTCAACTAAAAGTTGCAAGTTTTTTTAACTCTTTCGTACATTTGATCACTATGTCTGAAAGGTGAACGTTCTAACTCATGATGAATTTTCTGTATTTTTTTTAAGACATACCTGGGTGTGCCAAGTTTATGAAGGCAGGATTGCAAAATAAAGAGCTATTGGGCAAAATGTTTGAAGACGTTCGTAATAGTGGAGCTGATCATTGGTCTTTAGGTCAAGGCAACACCCCAACGAGTACCAATAATGTCATTAATATTGAAGAAAACAATGAGAAGGATGATGAGACACAGGAAGACGAACCAAGCACTAAAAGGAAGAGATGTGTTGGCTTAAAGGTAAACAATAAAAAGTAAAAGAGTGGACTCAGAAGATGGTTGAGGAGATGTCTAAGAGTAATGATCTCTCTGCTCAGACTGTCATCTATTCAATCATTTGCTAAACTGAGGGAGGACCCTCCAGGCTGTTCTATTAAAGATGTTATGTTGTTGATGGAGGAATACGGTGCTGTTGAAGGGACAAATGAACACTTCATTGCTATAGAAATTTTTATCAAGGAGCAAAGAGAGATGTTTGTTAATTCATTGCGCACTCCTGCAGGACGTCTTGCAAGGCTAAAGAAGTATGATGTGAAGTATGGAAATTAGTTTGTACGATGTGGCCTTGGAATGTATCACTTTAATTTCGTACTACTATTCGAACCTTGTCTAGGATACTGTTTAATTTGTTCTATGGATTTGTTACGCTCGTTGTGTTGTATGGATTGTTATACTTGTTAAGTTGTACGGATTGTTACTTATTTGTGTTATGTACAATAATGAACCTTTCTATATGTGTGTTGTAACCTTGTTTGTTTGCACATTGTGCTATCGAGGCAGGTATTGCATTCTAATTTATTCTCAATTTGTGCTTATATGTAGATGTCAAGTGAGAGTGGAGATGATGTTTCATCTGATGAAGAATCTAATTATGATTCTCGTTATGGAATTATACCAAAATGTGGCAAGTAATCTTTCGTCAACTAGGAGAATTGCTGAAAATTATCACTCAACTTATTTGGATAAAGCTCCGTCTAGGACATCTAGACTCTGAATGGGATGGGTGCAAGAAACATTATCCACGCCAGATGAATGCTATCGAATGTTTCGCTTGAGTACCAATACATTTCTTGCCTTGCATAGTATTTTGGTATCAAAATATAAACTGGCATCTACTACACATATGCATACAATGGAGGCACTCGCAATTTTTTTATTCATAGTCGGTGATGGATCATCAAACCGAAGGATGCAAAATCGTTTCAAACATTCTGGTGAGATAGTTATGAGAAAGTTTGAAGAGGTTCTGTTTGCTGTGGTAGAATTGGGACGTGACACCGTCTGTCCAAAGGATCCAAATTTTCCTACCGTTCATGGTAGAATTAGGAAGGATCGTCGCATGTGGCCACATTTTAAGGATTGCATTGGAGCTGTTGATGGCACTCATATATATGCAATTGTTCCGGATCAAGAGAAGGTTAGGTATATTGGAAGGTCTAAGAGTACTACTCAGAATGTGATGGCTATTTGTGATCATGATATGAGATTTATATATGCATCTATTGAACACCTGGCTCAATGCATGACACAACTGTTCTATATAATGCATTGGAAACAGAGAGAGAAATTTTTCCTCATCCCCCTCTAGGTACTTGACACATGCTTAACGCTATATTATTTTTGTAATTTATTCATATATGAAATTTTAATGTTCATTTCTATTGTAGGCAAATATTTCCTTGTAGATGCTAGATATCCGAATCGTCCAAGTTACTTGGCAACATATAAGGGTCAAAGGTATCATGTACCAGAATTTCGTAGAGGGACATCACCAAGTGGCGTGAAAGAAAAATTCAACTACTTGCACTCTAGTTTACGCAAGATCATTGAGAGGTGCTTTGGTGTATGGAAGATGAAGTGGCGAATTCTTCTCAAGATGCCTAGCTTTCCAATGTGGAAAAAAAAGATGGTTGTGGCGGCAACAATGGCATTACATAATTTTATTCGTGATCAGGATGCGCCAGATCGACATTTTGAGAGATTTGATAGGAATCCAGATTATGTGCCTACCATTCCACTAAGTATAGAAGATATATCATCTCTCAAGATGCATCGGATACATCAACTGAGGGAGTTCGCGATCCTTCCATGGATGCATTTCGTGATGATCTCGCTCATCGTATTGTACTTACTGTAATAGTCAAGTAGTGCGTGGTGTTTTTAACTTTTTATCATGTGGTCTTTTGTAACTTTTTATCATGTCTTAGATGACTATATGTACTACTTATTAATACTGCATATCAATTTTACATATGTCATGTCTTTACTTTCAATAGGTAGAAAAAAACAACGGTAGTTTACTTTAATTCGTTCTTCAAATAAATAATGATTTAATTAGTTTAATAATTTTAAATTTAATTAGTTTGATAATTTTAAACTAATGATTTAGTTAGTTTAACAATTTTAAAAATTATTAGTTTAATAATTTTAAATTTAAATACTTACAAAAATTTAAACTAATGATTTAGTTCTTTTAACAATTTTAAATTTAATTAGTTCAATAATTCTAAAAACAAGTCATTTAGTTTGAATTTTTTAATCAATATCAAAAATCATTTCAACCATTCAATAAACACAGAGAACAGGGGTACAATTGTCCATAAATAAATTTCAGGATTTCTGGAGCTGATCCGCCAACCAAACGCTATTTAGGTCACCTCCAACTCCTATAAGATCTAGCTCTGACTGGAGCTGGATTTAGGAGCTGGATCTAGGATCAGCTCTACCAAACGCCCCCTTAAGAGGCAGGACTCCAGACATGGGATATGAGTTAAAATTTATCTTTGGTTAGTCTGCTCATATCTCTTTTTTTTTTGCCTTCCCTTTATAAATAGACAGATCCTAACAGTTGCACGAAACTAGAAGTGTACAACAATGTCCAAATTTGTAAGGCATGCACGTATTTCAAAATACAAAATTTGCATGTTTTGACCAAAGATTAGTCATATTACATTTATGTTAAGCATACCAATAGATCCATAGTTGAAAGTGCTCCAACCTGATATAAGGTTTGTAGCTATGAACAACATATCATATCAGAAATTAACGGCCAAAGTCTAATTTTGACGACCATGCCAAGTCAGACCACGCCTTACAAAATATAGGAGGGGCTAAGGGGGCGTAACTATGTCTATATGGAACATATTATCTGACAGAATGGAGACCAACTGAATTTATCACCTAGCTGGCCCAGGCTAGGAAAAGCTTTCTAGGCTATGGCCCTTGTTGTTCGCCATCACATGGGCCCCAATAGCTTACACATGATAGGTGCATCATCTTTTAATGAGGTTGTATGGTCAATGTAGTTATAATTTTGTGGTTTTGAAGTAGGAAGGATCAAGTGTATCTCATAACATGTAACTATGCACACAACACTTATATAAAGTATAAAATGTATCTTGTGTTGCTATTGTTAAATCAGATTATCAATGATTAACAAATGAATTGAGGTTACCTGGATAGAGTTGAGATAGTCTGTGTTCGCAAACAAAACCTGGCGCAACCTTTTCTCCCACTGTGCCCATTCTTTAGCATATGCACCTTTTGATGGCTCCGCTCTGATTTGATATTGTTTTTGTGAAAATTAGGCAGTACATGAGGAATCATGAAATTTAAAAAACAATACTGATTATGCCACCAATGTCAGTCGTGGAAACAGCACAATTGAAATCAAATGCGTTTGTGGCTCAATTTCCTAAGTATGACATGTCACACCCGCTAAGCATTTGAGAAGTATGATGGAACAGGGTCCTTTACTCCTTTTCATACCAATAGGGTTTCCTCCACAACTCATCATGAGATTCGTTGTTCACAATATACTTAGAACGATGGAAGTAAAACATCAAAACTGGTTGGCAATTCCGTACCTTCCATGCCTGCTTTGATGCAGTCTGAACAAGCTGATCCCTTCATCTAAAATAGCTTTCACTTCATCAGGCAGCAGGGCTCTGCAATTAGTAAAATTGAAGTACCGTTTTAGTGGATATAGCAAGCAAATTTATGACATGCAAGACACTCCCAACTGCACAAGGCAGAAAAAAAAAAGAATTGAAAACCAGCCCCATCACACCATATTTGTGTTTTTCACGCATAATATGGAAGTTTGCAAAAAACTACTTTACATGTATTAAACCTGATGTTTCGTAAAATGGGGATGCAGTATGGCTATATGTGAAAATTCATACCTATCTGGCTTTAATAGTGGCATCCTAACCAAGGATCCAAAACGCTCATATAGTTCGCTTTCAAATTCTCTTCGACTCTGAAGTGCACACTTCTTCAATGAATGGCATATTTCAAAAGGGAGCAGAAATGTTCTCATCAAAAGCACATACCTTGCCATCGTAGAGGTTGTAAAACATTAGCAGAACATAACCAGCATTTGGTGACGCCTTGTCCAGATTACCCTTTAGACGAATTTATAAAATGTTAGCCAGTTTACAATATATAACAGTGATTAGCCAATTTAACAGTATCCTTATATATTTCTGTCTAAGAGATATCACCAACATACCGGATGATTGACCCGTTGAAGTACACGAAACATGAAGACAGCAAGAGCATCAAGAGAAAATGGATTTGAATCTGTGCCTGCATATTCAAAACGCCAAAACAAGAAAGAAAAATACATAAACTTCAGGATACAAAAAGAAAGGGCATCAACAGTCATATAGATAAACATATATAAGTAGATGAGGAATATCAGTTTAGAACCTGCACAATCTCCTCCACATATATAAACTTAACCTATTATTGCATGAAGTCAGAGAAGACATTGTACAGTTGTACTGTCAAAGTAGCACATTCTAGGGATTTTTGTTAAGAGTGCCATGTATATAGGGTGTTTTAAGCATTTCCTTGCATATACTGGCTATTGGCCCGTCTATAAATAGCTATAACCCAAGCTACCAGTATTCAAGCCTACATGTGCTCTAACTTCTAACTTGAGATCTTCAGATACTTACATTTGAGCATTTCTGTCATAAATACAAACAGTGACTTCTTTCCAAATATTAGTGAGTTGATGTTTTTCTTGTCTTGAACTCCTTGTGTAGTCAGGAAAAGGAACAACTAAAGATGAGAGAGAAACAATGGAGCATAGGTTACCTTCAGAATCAGGAATAACAGGAACAGCAGCAGCCTTTGTTGTCCTACACATATCCTCAATCTGGAAGAGATGATCTATCAGTTCTTTCTAAAACCTATAGAGCTAAACAAGGGAAACAGAGAAAATGCAAGTTTTGTCAACCCATCAAATATAGTAATCTTACCTGCCTCCACACTTCTTCATTTGGTGCATTTTTGTCAGCAAGGGTTATTCTAAATGGTTTCTTTTTTCGTTCATCCGCAACTTTTTGCCAGTACCTTCCTGTAAGGACAGTTAATAAAATGGTCAAATCATGCTCATACGAGAAGCTTATCATTATTATGAGTTAGTAAAAAAATACAGGGCCTAAAAAAGGGATAAATTTTCAAAGAATAGGTGTATAAATATAATGTATGCAACGATATGTTAAAGAAAGCAACTGATTCTCTCTCTCTGCCCCCTAGTGTGATGGATGTGGTCCTATCCATTGCTAATGAGGGTGCACTATGGTGTATGGCGGGAGCTTCTAAGCTCCAAGAACTGTTGGCCAAGGCAATAGCTCTTGTGCCCTAGGACGGGGGCATTTGTGGGTGTGTTTTGTGTGGGTGTGTTTTTGTGTGGGCGTGTTTTTTGTGTTTTTTGTAAGTCCTGCCTTTTTATTCCTTGCTTAATGAAATGATACGCAGATCTCCTGCGTGTTCGGAAACTCTCTCTCTCTCTCAGCAATAAAATCATAAAATAAAGGAAAGTGTGAAATGAGAATGATTATAAGCACCGAAGTTATAGTTTTGTATGTGCACCTGCAACATCTTATGCAAAAATATGGTCATCTATACACAGTACATAAAAGACAAGTTGTACACAAAAAATATAACATTCCCTCCGTTTCATATTATAAGTCGTTTTGACTTTTTTCAAATTAAACTTATAGAAGTTTGACCAAGTTTATAGAAAAAATTAGCATCATCTACAAGACCAAATTAGTTTCATTAAAACTAACATTTAATATTTGAACAATATGTTTGTTTTGTGTCGAAAATATTGCTATATTTTTTTATAAAGTTGGTCATACTTAAAAAAGTTTGACTATAAAAAAAGTCAAATCAACTTATAACATGAAACGGAGAGAGTATGTTGTAATGTAATTGCCTTTATTAACAATGGAGATATGATCTTTTCATACAGCCTTCTATGGAGACACATGTTCTAATATGTTATACATCTATGTTTTCATCAATTACTGAAACAGAACCTTTACATTTAAAAACCAAACGTAGAAACAATTTTCGCAATGGAAAGCAAAATGGTACTAGCACAATGTACTGGCACAGTCCTTCAAAATATAATATATCGCCAAAACAAAAGCTCAAATCAGTTGCTATACCAAAGCAGCATATTGTAACGCTCAGACACAACAACTTAGTGGAAGCAAGTCAGTTATTATGTCTGTGAACAACAGAAAGATATAAAGATCAAATGAATGACTACATCCTGCAGGTGTATTTTCATACATGTAAATTGCATTAATTGCATGAATTCCTTTCTTCATTGTGTAGGCGGAAGAAGATCTAAGCAAAATGCTTTCTGTTGAAGTTGTTTGGTCCAATGAACACAACCACAAAAAAAGTTACTAAACGTGCCTAATGTTCCATACCTTTAATAAGATCTCCCATCAAACTATGAACAGGACGATTATCACCTAGACCACCAGGAGTGGTTAATATCTCCTTACATAGAGCTGACTTCGCACAGCCAGGTATACCTGAAAAAAGGAGTAAGCGTGACGAAGTGCAGAACATGAAAGGGACCAGGACTCCAAGTTAAAAATAATACTCAAATAATAATAATAATAATAATAATAAGAAGAAGATGATGAAGATTTACAACAACTTTATTATGTGGTGAAGTCTACAGTGTCAGAAGATGATAATAGGATTGGCACGGGAAGTATAATCGCATCCCTTGTTTGCTGTAGGGAAGGCATTGATTTGGGATTGGAGATAAAAATTAATATATCGTGCCTTTTGTAACAGAAGTGTAATAATTTACGATGGCTAGGCATATTTCAAAGCCTAACTAGGCGCGCAGCGGTGAGTGCCCTTGCAGCCTTGTCTTTTGACTCATTACCTTTCTGACCTCGTATCCATGGGTCTGCTCTCCATAATAAGGAATACAATACATGTACGGTACAGGTGGAGTAACTACTCAGAGGATCTGTGCATCATGTAATCCACTCATATGACCATTTGGTAGTCCGCCCAGAGTGGCACCTGAGTTGCTACTGAGTGCTAAACAAGTGTAGGTGGGTTCTTTGTTGATTTTCAGGGATTTGATCCTGTGACACCTGGATTTGTTTTTTCAATTTGTCCTGTGCCCATTCAGTACTGATGTTGATTATGGCAATCTCAATCTGTGCTACTGTTTTTAGATGCTTTGGTGATCCAAGTTGCAATTATAAGATTATTGCGTTCCAAAAAGATGTAATAATTGTGAGATGCAACAGTTAGATAGCATTTTTTTTCTAAGCCCAATTTGATTTGTAAAACAGACTACAACGATCATATATTTACATCTACAGAAACTCCAGACAATAAGCACAGCAACTGCAAACTGAGCCTTAATACAGCTGTATTATTAGCCAATTCTCCCTAATCCAACTCCATGTAAATGCTGAGCTCAGGATAAAAAATCTGGGTATATACATAACAATAGATAATCAGATCATTTAAGTAAAATGAATGTTCTAGCATCTGATAAATACCCCTTATGTCTTCTGACAACTTTTAACATTCCCAAGCAACAGCGGAACACCAAATTTTATCATACATTGTAATCATGAGCAGAGAAAAATATCATCAGAGTCTCAGTTATTCTAATGCTGAAAGGCAACTCCAATCGTGTGAACCAGAAGAAAAAATTACCAGGAAAGAAGACAATCAAGCCCTCAGCTTTCGGAACTACATCCAAGGATGTTGATGTAGGACTAGGTGGTGCTGTACCACGTTCTGCCTGAAGATCACCCTCTTCATCTCTCTTTGCCTCAAGTATCGCCAAGAAATTTTCTGTCTGAACCAAGTCACCAGCTGCCCCTATCAAAGCCTGGTTTTCAGGGCTGCGCTTAGCATACTGTTCAAGGAAAGGCTCAGCTTCACTAAGATATGTTGAGGATGAAAGCGGCTTATTCCCATACTTCCTTCTAATATAGACAGCCCTGGAATGGGAAAACCCAATTAAATTGGAAGAAGGGACATACACAGTTTCATAAAGAAGAAACTAAAGGATAGCTCCTGTCAAGAAAAACAAATAGTTATGATATACCATTCATCCAGCAATTTGCTAAGTTCTTTCTGTTTACTTGCTGATGTTCCCCAGTTCTTCATCTGCCTAATAATAACACATTCAACAAGATTAATACAGCAGCACCAACAAAAGAAGAATAGTCAATATACAAGTGTCAACTCAACCATGTTAAACTTAAATCATCATTGGATGAAAGAGAACATCAGGTCAGAGAAGGTCATCCTACATCTGTATGGACACTTCTAAAAATTGTTCATTTATATTTAGACATACATACCTAATATATTACAACCTTAATAGAGGTCTATAGGAAGTGATACCACTGTTTTTCCTAAAGAATTAAAACCAGTAATAATGTATAGTTGGGAAAATAAAGATTCTCTTATTCGTATTCTCCTTAGTTACCCAATTAATTACTGAAAAATAGTGTGAAAACTGAAGCTTGAAAACATAAGATTGGGATCAGGCATCATACCTCAGGTAGTAAGTTTTATAAGCAGAAGGCCCATCTTTGAAAAGTGTAGACAGACCATTTCGAATTAAAAATGTGCGTAACTGTCAGGTAACAATACAGGAAAATTGTTAGAGATACATCATCAAAGTTAAAACTGCATGGTCGTAGTCCTTTCCCACATGCAAGAATACAATAGCTTCAACAGAAAAGGAAATCCATGCAGTAATATCAAAATAAATATTAAATGGAAGGAACAAGAACATTGCGCAGTAACAACGAAAACTTAAGAGCACACCAAAATGAAAGTAACAACAGAGTAAATAGTATTACCATTGGATATTCAACACAGAGTAAGTAGTGTTACCATTGGAAATTCAAACAGTGACCAATGAACACATATATATATAGCTGGAAGACAGGGAATGATGGTAGTGAAAGTACCTTATATGTCAGGAATTTTAGCTTCACCATCAGATTTGAATCCTCATCAGCCAGACCATCCTTAGCTGACAAATTTGAATCCAAGGCACCATTGATATTTTTCAGTGAGGTGTCAATGTCTTCCAAAGGTACGGAAGATTTCATATTATTAACCTTGAACAGGTTTACATCAACAAAGAAACCTAACAATGAATCATAGGTCAGTCTATGGTGTCATAATAAATGTATGAATAGTAAGAAATATGACCTTATTATTTTGAGCGAAGATAATTGAGTAACAGAAGGCTAATCTCACCCCTATACAGTGGCCACAACCCTTGATTTCTCCTGAAAATAATTCAACATTCTTTTAGAGCTAACAAATTAGGGAAACATAAAAGTGAGACACAATGTTGACTTTATAGGCTCACCTCATCTCTTGCTGATAACGTCTAAAAACAGAATCACTGAGCACATGGATGACCATTTTGTAATACAAGCTGTCATTCGATAGAGAGTCAATTTTGTGGTAGTTCCAATAACATTTAAAAGCTGCAGGGAATTTCCTCTGCTTCATCACTCGAATCATCTCCTGTAACAATATGTTGGGACTAAATTATCATCTGACTAAAGCAGATACAGAAGTATTACAGCATAATAAAAAATCTAGTTCTGACCAAGAACCAATCAAAGATGCCAACCTGTAGTTTCTTAGTTGTGTAGTCTGTAGGATGTGCTTGCAAAAACTTAGTGACGACTGATCTGTTAGCATTTGGAGACTGATGATCATCAAGGCCACTACATCCAAACCAATCAGAATGGTCTGGACACATTGAAGGTCCAACATTTTCAAGAAGTGCTTTAATTTGCTGACCATGTCAAAGTAGTTAGATGTTTAATAAACAAGATAGAAACAATACAAAGTCAAGGAAAATCATAAACGATCAAAAAATAAAACTTAACAACACTGAATAATACCTGCTTTTCATCTGATCTATTAGCAGCACATATTTCTCGCAGACTTGGTCCTAAATCAGAGCCAACTGCATAGGAAAAAAGAACTTCTGAATAAATGATAAAAGATGAAGTATTTACAACTTCACAACTCACATATCCCAAAAAAACCTAGGACATACTTCCTCTGTCCCTAAATAAGTGCATTTCTAGCACTCAAAGCACAAAATAGTAGGGATGTAAAATGTTGTTTATACCCCTTATTAAATGAGTGCTAGTTGGGAGTGGAAAAGTAGTCGAGGGTAAAATGGGGAGAAATTTGAAAGAAATGAGATTGGAGGGAAAGGTAGCAGGCTAGAAAAGCACTCTTTGTGGGACAAAAGTAGTAGGCTAGAAGTGTGCCTATTATGGAACAGAGGTAGTACTTAAATGCACCCAAAAGAACTACTAGAATAAAAGCAAATTACACCAAAGTCATGGTTCACAGATCTCATAATTCCAAAAGTGAATGTTCTCCTTTTTATGTAATCCATGTGGTTGGGCAGGATTCAAGAAAAAATGCTTTACTTGTGAGTCTATATCTTTACTCCTTTAAAAAAACTCCAATGGTGGTGGCAGTGAATCTGCCATCCCCACCTACTCACATTGCAATTTTTACATATTATCCCTTGAACTTCTTGATATTATATAACAACTAAATCTAAATAGATAGCCACATAAAAAATTAATGTGGATAGCCAGGAAAATGTGGGTAACATATTCATGGTAAATATGATTTATTTATTTTAGAAAATATTGTGATATTTTTCCTTTTATCTGTAGCAAAGCATGGGCATTTAGCTAGTGACATTCTAAATGAGAAAAAGTCCCAAACGCATCCATAGTTACCATAACCAAAGAATATAATTGCAGTATTTTTCAATTCTGCCTTCTGTCATTTTTCTAATACAAGTGCATAAAAATAATTTTCTTGTGATTCTCTTACAATGATATGGTTCAATCATTCACTTAAATGAGAGATTAGCAACAGAATAACGAGTAGTATTTCCATAGTAGAAGTATGAAAATAAGTGGTCCATTTGTTCTAACTAGAATATCTTAGTATGCATATTTGAAAAAAGAATACTTATCAAATTAGGGACGGGTCTGGGTCAATCTGTAGTGGGTAACCCACCCTAGTTCAACTAAATAAACTAAAATGCAGCTTTTCTAGTTCACGCTGGGTAAGTAGTTCATTTCGTTGAATTAAAATGGGCCATGGTACCCGTAGATTGGCACACAGCACCACAGCCAACTCCATCCCCACTTAGTATTGAGATGTACACTTGGTTAAGATCATTAAACTAAACTGAAACAGCTCATTTATTTTAGTAGTTTACCTCCGTCTAATGGAGGCAGGGAATAGTTCCTCAAGACTTCTTCTATTTGCACTGAACTTTCACGGCTAACAATACGGGCAACCAGGCCTTCAAGTATCTCACCCTGCACCTTTACATGATCCTTTGACCCTAGAAATTCACATAATAGTTAGTACTTCAGAGCTTCCATGAGGAAAAGAGATGAAAAGATACCAGTTCAGTTTATAAAGCAGTAAGACAATGATTCAATATAAGTATACCTGGTACAGCTACATCAGCTATCTCGTCGAGGGCTTTGCAAACAGATGTTGCTGTCCCCTCTTCACATAGAGCATCATATGCAGCAAAAAATGATGAGGCAGATTTCCTAGTAAAAGATACATCAAACATAGTAGTGTTACGATCATCAGACCCAATTGCGGATACATATGCATGCTCTGAGGGCACTCTAACAGTTACATGTGAAACTATGCATGCAGGCTATCTAATAGTTGAGTGACAAAAAATATATACAAGTCTGATGGATAGGAGTTGAACAAAAAATGGTCACAAAGTAGTCTCAATGCTACAATTATCTACACCATAGGGATGCAAATCAATGAATATAAGACGTTCTTAGAATGGAGAGATCAATAACTTGACAAGCATACATTGGCATAGGCCTAGTGATCAAATCAAGTCAGTGATCCGTTGATATCAAAAATAAATAAATAACACAGAAAAATAGAAATATTTCTGACAAGAGGGAAATAATTTCAATAAAATAGATGTCATGGTTGGTAATTTTATTATTAGGAGTTTAGGACTTTTAGTCCTATGTAAAGCTCTACAGATCAATAATATTAAACTGATGGCACCAAAATATTTCACATTTAATATGAATGTAAAGCACACGAGTATGATGGAATGCAAGGCTTGCAAATATCAAGTTATCAGGTGAGCACCTTGTCGAAAATAGCCAGACATGGTTTGTAGGTAGACGCCATTTCCGACAAAACTCAATTACCTCCGGAGTAGAATAAAATTTTGGCTTGCCATGACCCAACTCAGTCACAGCAGTAATCACAGCTGCACAAATGCCAAATAATATGATAAATGATGCATTTCATATATACAATAAATAATGGTGAAAGTGAAAATTGGAGCAAATGCAGCTAGTGAACTCAAAGTACAGTGGCAAAAGTAGTTTCCTCCAAATTATGCCATCTAAGTATCAGGGTAAGTAGAGTAAAAAAAAAGGGAATATCAAAGCAGGCTGGTTTACATTTAATAATTAGAATTTCGCAAATATATCATGGGAAAAAATGTAATTTTCAGGATCCAGAATATGAGATGGCTAGGCTGTATAACAAACACAGCCTAAGGAATGTTTGGTGTACAAAATGCAAGCCACACTTGCCAGAGAAGTTCTGTCAAAAAATCAATGTTCATAAGAAGACCCTCTAGACATGTTTTTTATGGTACTGGAACAAATAGCAATTACAAGGGTGCAAATGAAACAGAACAAAGGTCAAAAAAGGAAATGGCGTACCATAATCATCCTTTGGCCTTTGACCATGGTCTCCTAACACAGCAGTCACAAGTTCCATTGAAATGCTTATGTGATTTTTCTATAAGGGCAGCGCAAAACAGGATGGTATCAGTAATTTTAAGAAAATGCAGATCCAGACACCCTACTAGTGAAGCCACAAATAATGCATCGAACATGCTTGATGTGTGCTTAATTCCAGCAAAGTATGACTTGTAAAGCAATTGAGCATAGCTACCAAGATTACCTTTAATGTGGTTGTAATTTAACTGGTGAACACTAGATAGTAACAAAAAACCTTACAACTGCTCCTTTGGGTTCCTAAGCTACTTTATATATCCTAAAAGGCACAAGGGCATACCACATTAAGGAGCTATGCTCAATAGGACTAAAATACAACAGAATAAGGGCAAAATAATATTCACCTAGTTCCCTGCACAACTAATATATCCTAAAGGGATACTTCATGTAACAAGTACTAATGGCTGCATATGATATACGACAAGCACAGAAACATGCATGATACAAAACTCAAAGTAAGGAGTACCAAAAAAGTTGTGCTGGGCATGGCAATACCTCAAGAAAATCATTGAATTCCTCTTGCATTCTAGGTGCTTCCTTCCCCCAAGCTTCACGAAACAAGCGTCCCAGAACAAAAACGCCCACAGCTGTGTAACTACAGGCAGAAACTTGGCCTTCAGTCATAGCATAAATAGATTGAGAAAAAATCAACACTATTTACCACAACATACATATTTCCAAAGCTATTCTTGGCATATGCACCACCATGGTGGCCAGCATACATGAAAAGAGACCCTGAATGCTTGAGTGTAACCTGGAGGAAACAGAAGTATCTTAGAAGAAAAAACACAATAAACCATCAAACTAATTACTTATTATGTTTCCTTCAACTAAAAGCCAAAAACCACGTATCAGATGTTACCTCCAAGGTAGCTAAGCCATGTGACACCATCTCAATCATCCGGGTTCTAGTCTGTCATCATGAAAGTGAGGGTAACACATCAGTAAAATTCTAAACAATTAAATTTATTGAATGGAAATCCAAATTGACCAGAAACCTCAATTACTACAAGCATCTACTGTATAGCCCGTTCATTAAATATATCTTTGTAAGAGCAACTAAATGAGGTACTATGAAACACATTAAGAGCTCATAGCTGAGTAAATCGCAAGTTCAATGTTTATGAAAAGAAAGGTGCGTTGCAAACATCCATCAAGTCAGACTGCTCATATCAAAAGTCATGAAATAAATCTGAAATTACTAATAATTCAGACAACATGCTAACGCATCCAACGGTTAAATGTATTGTAAGTGTGCAGCGACTAATTCCACTCAATTTAACAAGTCACTACAGCCACACAGGATGGAAACAGAGAGCAATTAAGCAATGGATTATTGGAAATTACAGTGCCTAGAAAAAGACGATGGGCGGGCTCACTGCCCCAAGGCCATCAACTGATTCAGATTAAACTATGGCTACCAAAACTTCTCTAACAAACAAATCACCTTACAATTAAGACTTAAAATGTGGCAACATTAGACATCATATGATCAGAAGTTCAGAACAACCAAATTCCTCAAAACGATCAAGGAGCATAGAGGGTTTAGGAACTCCCGCCAAAGTGGTTCACATTATCACGTAACACTTGCATTTCCACAACGCGATCAAAACAACGAACGACCGAATGCCACGGGGGAAAGGGGGAAACCAAGCACGCACCTCCTGATCGGATTTCTCATTCTCGAACTTGGGGTAGAAGGTGGCCCTGATCTGCGACTGGGTGAACGTGTTGTTATCCACCTCGAAGTTCGGGGCGGCCTTGAACACCCTGGAGAGCTTATCAGCGTCGACGCCGCCCTGCTCAGCCGCCACCGCCGAGGAGGAAGAGGAGGACGTCGCCAAGGTCGCGTACCCCCTGGGCACCCACACCTGCGACGCCCCAGCCTGCAGGGAGATGGTCATCCTCTCGAACCCCCCGGCGAACTCCGCGGAAGATGACGTCGACGATGCGGGTGAGGATGCCTCCACCGCCGACGCCGCCGACGACGCGGCCGCAGCGTCCGTGGCCTTGGGCTTCCACTGCTGCTGCGACTGCTTGCCCTGACACACACACAGAGCGCGAGAGAGATACACACTCATGAGTCGTGGGCGATGATGCCGGAGAAGGGGAAAGGGGAGGAGGGCGTACGCGGTTGCGGCGGGGAGGCATTGCTGGCGCGGCGGCGGAGGCGGCGGAGGAGGAGGAGAGGCGGAGAGGGAGGAGGAGGGGGAGAAGCCGCCTAGGGCTGCTGCGTGGGGAGAGGAGGAGGAGAAGGAAGGAGGTGGAGTAGAGCGACATATAAGGGCGGGGCAGCGGGGGCGAGGCGAGTCGGCGCCGGAGAGGGTGGGTTAAGAGGGGCGGCGCCGCCGTGTGTGACACGGCGGAGTCTGGAGGGTTCGGCGAGGGGGGAGACGGCTTCCGGGGGGGTAGAATGGGTTGGGAGGGTTTGTGGGGGGTTTGGATTGGACCACCCAGTCACCCACCCGGGCGTGGGCCCCACGTCGCGCGGGTTCGGTACTTGGGTTGGACCCACAGGAAGTTGGGCTGGGCTTATACTGGGCCTCCGTTTTGCATGGGCTTGGAAGTTGTGGTTTGGATGGATGAACAGGCTTAGCACCGCTTTGGAGGTTAAAAAAAAATCTGGTGACATAATGCAGATTCTACTTACAAATTTTTATTATTAATTTGTAGGACATATTATATGAATGGCTTCGATATATTCATCGTGAAAAGTGTTTATCTACGTAGACATTTTATAGTATTTAGGAGGTATAGTCGGTACATCCACAATTCACTTTTTTTACAGTAACTTAGGAAAAAATAATGTAAAAGGGCAGTTTAGTAATTGTTTAAGACAAACCATCCCTAATTAACTTCTCAACTCGATCCTGTTTTACCGTTATCCTCTCTGCTAGACATGATCTGCTGCTCGTAATTCTCGTCTCCAGCATATTGCTTGAGTCACTGTATTTTATCAATTCTGCCGTCTATACACGTACGGACTCCTACCACTAATCTCTAAAACTAATATTCTCATCTAATCTAATTGATTCTTTATAATGATTCCCCTTTTGTTATCCATACGTGTGCGAGAGGTAAAGATTTTTACCATACGATGATTCAAAGTGATGGTAAAGAGACGGTTACCACTATATCCATCTTTTATACTTCGCCCATACTTATTGAATATATTCAATACACAATGTCGACATTTTAACATTCGGAGAGCAAGAATGCTAGGAAATGTATATTTATGTAACATACGAAAAATAAGAGCCTAGGCAATTATTTTGGTGACCAATAATGTTTACTAGAATCAAGTGCTTGCTTAATTATTGATATTTTAGAGAATATAGCATATGGATATATGCTCATTTTTAGCAATTGGAGTTATATGGCATTTATATCTCCCCCAAAAATAATAGTTATATTTGTATTCTCGAAATATATTTATGCATAATAATATTTTTTTCATAATATTATGCTCATAAATTCGACGGTCCGGACAATTTTTTTTTCCGGACCGATTGTACTCATAAATTAGTGATTTAAATGGATCTAAACGGGCACTAGGAATCACTTTCAAATAATGATGTCTTGTAAAATTAAAATTCACTCCTAACTTTATTCCTCTCCTCATAAAGCGTTCCACTTGTTTTATGCCTAGAACCAATCATATTATCCGTTCTTTCTCATTAACTCGAGCTTTTGGAGTTTTGGATGAACTCTGAACAATGTTGACATCGTAAACGAGAACAACTGGTTAACATTAACAGAACGTAAACACAACAGTACAATCTATATCAAATTTGCAGCACAGTATAAGAGTAAAAAAAACACTGAACATAAAGATAGAAAGGCAAGCAACTGAACAGTCACAGCATCAATTCATCGAGCTTGTACGCTGCAGACAGATTAGCGCGATGGACCAAAATTAGCTAGCCGATCTGTCTTCTTCTTCCTCGTCTCCGTCGTCGTCTTCAGGTGACGAATATGACGGAGGGGTCGCAGCAGCACTCGTCGAGCAGGCAGCAGCAGCAGAGGGCGGCGAGGCTGAAGAACACACAAACATATATGTAGTCAAGAAATTGCTGAACTCAAGATCGCGGCCATGTCGTCGACGACGACATAGCTACATACGTACCAGCCCTCGAGGAAGCCCGGCTGCCGCGGCGGCGGTGGCGGTTGCGCATACTGGTACGGGTACTGCGCGTGCGGCGGCGCCATCACCGGCGGCCCCTGGTACGGCCCCTGGTTGTAGTAACCTTCAAATTTTGCAGCAAACATACAATCAACAAACACCAACCACGCAAATAATTCATTCATGGATTAATTCATCGATCGATCAGTAGCTCAGCGTGCTAGCTGCTTACCTTGAGATGGGTACGGGTAGCCGTACCTGGGATCGCTCATCTCGATCCCCAAGAACACAGCTAGCTAGCTAGTAGATGAAGCTCTCGCGATCGCGATCGTGACAAGAAGAAGAAGTTGAGTTGGTTGGTAGTGGTAGTAGACACGAGCACACAGCGCAGCGCGGCGCGGGCGTATTTAGCTAGACGCGCCATGGCTTTGCAAAGTTGCAAGTTGCAGTAGGGAGTGTAGGGCTTACGCCACCGCGGTTGGAAGAAAAGAGGAGGATTTGCTGGAAAACAATGGACCGGCAGAGCAGCGACCATGCAAAGGAAAGGGGAGAGACAGAGAGATGCTTCTCTTTGAAGATTTGAAGGAATAGGAATAGGATTCCATGCTTTCAAAATTCAAATGCATTATTAGCAGCATACCGGTGTTTGCCTCAGAAGATGCAAGTTGAAAAAGGAGAACAATCCAGGGGAAAGCTAGCAGAGTTATGACGTTTGTCGCTTTAGGCTAAGGTTGTTAAAATCACGATTCTATTATGTTATATAATTTTACGGACTTAATTAGGTAGAATATATTATTTTATCATTTTATGTGTACGGTTTTATGAATATTATTTTATCATTTTATGCGTACGGTTTTATGGTTATGAGATGACTGATCCGATTTAGGAGTACGATTTGAACTACCTTGCTTTACACTATTTTTGACACTTTTTGTATTATAACCCAAAACGGTTTTCAATTTTTAAAGTTTGTTTTTTTATAATAGCTTTAGGTCGTACTTTTACTTTTCTTCTTAGCGATATTTATTTTGAGAAAAAAAGAGCTGGATGACAAAAGCGATGAAGAAAATCCCTAAAACGATAAAAGATCAAAGCTTAAAATTTAAATTCAGCTTTGGCTGGTGGATGAAACTGAGTCTATGATAATTATTCGACAGCACAAACGGATGGTCTGTAATCCATTAGCTGAAAGCACACCTGAGTGAGGGCAAATATTTTCAAAATTTCTAGGAACAAATTCACAACATTCTCAGCTCAAATTTCGTGGTTAATCCAGTCTAGGGGTGCTCCCGATCTATCCAAACATACATTAAAATTTAAAAATATTCATTGACCAATTTTGAAACTTGTTTTATATCCAATTTAGTTTTGTAATAATCGAATAATAGTCACTTCCGTAGCCTCCATGGGCATGATCTATCACTTTCTCTTGTTCTTGGAGGCAAAGCGAAGGACGAGGTAGAAGAGGATGCGGTAAAAGACAGCCCATCCCATAAGGTAGAGCACCATCCACCACTTGCGATCCTCCACCGTGCTGATCTTCAGATGCCCAAGAATGGCGTCGCCGGTGAGCGACGACGAGAACACCCTCCCTCCCTGGAACTCATTCATCAACAACCCTTCGTAGGGGTACTTCATCGTCGAGATGGTGTTCATCCACTTCCACCCCACCGGGATGCTGTGGCTGTCCAGGAAGTAGCCGCAGAAGAGGAAGAAGAGTGCCGTGAACGCGATCACTGCCGCATACCTGCACCATCGCCAACCAACGAACATTAATTAGATTTGTTGGAGTGTAGGCCCTGTTTAGGGGAGTTTGATTCTAAGAAACAACTGGATGGTAGTCAACTTCTGAGAATCTCAAAAATCAAAAAGCTTCTCGCTTCTAGTTCATTTTTTAGATTTTATAACTACATATTCTCTTAAGCTTGATGAGAAATTGAAGTATTTGGGGAGCTAGAGATTCTCTCTGAAAGAAGCTAGAGCTGCTAGAAGCTCTCCCCAAACATGGCCTAACTGAATTGTGCGTCTTTACTTATCAGTTTAAGCTTTTGAGTTGAATTGGTTGGTGCATACGACTCGGTAGGATTGACTGTGGTGAGAGATGCGTTGCTTACCCGAGGATGAAGTTGGGGACGACGGAGCTGATGAAGACAACGAAGGAGTTGGTGGAGAGGAGGGAGGCGTAGAGCATGACGAGGAAGTAGAGGAACTGGCCATGGAGGCGGAGGGCGAACCAGACGATAGCGGCGTAGGCGGCGGATTGGAGGAGGAGGAAGGGGAGGTAGGTGACAAGGCCGGCGACGACATAGGCGGAGGCACGGTACGCGTTGTGCGACGTCTCCCTGATGAAGATGAACCGCTCCTGGATGAACGCCGGCACGGCGTCGTTGGAGGAGAAGAAGAAGACGCACACGGTGAAGATGAAGAAGCTGAGCCGCTCCGTGACGCCCTGGGCGTCATCCTTGGGCTTGGTGAACATGGTCGCCATGAGGAAACCCATGACGACGAGCACCATCAGCCGCGACAGGAACAGCTCCGGCGTGCGCCAGATGTTGGTGAAGTTGCGACGCATCAGCACCCATACCTCGCCGGCGTAGGAATTGGCGAACTTGCCGCGGTGGCCGAGGGTGGTGACGCCCACGCCGGGCGCGCCCGTCGCCGCCGGTGTCGGCGTGCGGTAGTCGCCCTCGCTCAGCGTGTACGCGCTGCTCAGCGGCGTCGGCGTGCCCATCACGATCTCCGGCGGCGGGTACCTGCTGCCGTCCCTCTTGGGGCGCCGGGACGGCGTGAACTGCGCCGCGGCGGCGCCGCTCCAGGGTGACCTGGAGTGCTGGCTCCGGAGGCTGTGGTCGAAGTCGTCGCCGCCGTGATGCCCGGAGAGGAGCGGTGTCGGAGGGATGCTGGAGACGGTGGAGATGCCATCGGCGGCGAGCTTGGGCGGCTTGAGGCCGGTGAGGCAGAACTCGGCGAGGGCGGCGACGCCGAACTCCGACTGGTCGTACTCCTGGATGACGTCGAGGAGGTGCTCGATGGAGCTCTCCCCCTTGGGCACCCGGCGTCCCATGCGGCCGAGGTGGGCGGCGACCTCCCGGGGCGCGCCGCTGTACATGAGCTGCCCGCGCGCGAGGATGACGAGGTGGTCGAGCAGCTGGAGGATGCGCGACGACGGCTGGTGGATGGTGAGCACGACGGTGCTCCCAGCGCAGGCGATGTCGCGCACCTTCTCCACCACGCTATGCGCGCTCGTGGAGTCCAGCCCGGACGTGGGCTCGTCGAGGAACAGCAGCGGCGGGCCGTGGATGATGTCCACCCCAATCGACACCCGCCGCCGCTCGCCGCCGGATACTCCCCTGGTCCCCTCGTCGCCGATGTACGTGTTCCCCGACGCCGCGAGGCCGAGCTGGTCGATGAGGCCGTCGACGCGGCGCCGCTTGTCGGCGGCAGAGACGGAGGCGCCGAGGCGGAAGTCGGCGGCGAACATGAGGGTCTCCCGGACGGTGAGCATGGGGAAGAGGCGGTCGTCCTGCATGACGTAGGCGGAGGAGCGCTTGACGAGGCTGGGGCTCATCTCCACGCCGTCGAGCGCCACGCGGCCGTCGAGGGTGGCGATGCGGCCGGCGAGCGCGTCGAGGAACGTCGACTTGCCGGCGCCGCTGGGGCCCATCACGGCGGTGACGCACCCCTTGGGCGCGTACCCGGTGATCTCGTGCAGCAGGTCCACCTCCTTCTTCTCCCACTCCCCGCCGGCGCCGCGCTGCTTCTTTGTCACCGTGTACGTCAGCCCTGTGAACTCCAGCCCGCCGGTGAACCCGAACCGGCCGCCACCGCCATACGCTGCCTTGTGCATCCCCATCTCCAGGTCGCCGACGTGCCGATGCGCCATGGCGAGCATGCAGTGCTTGCCAGTGGTGTGTCTCTTGTGTTTGACCGTGCAATGCGTGCGCATATGTAAGTGGCTTGTGAACGGTGATGTTTTGCATGGGGTTAACAGCTTGGTGATTTTGGCAGGTTGGGTACGTGACAAAGTGCCGGGCGACAGAAATTAGGGTGAAGAGTGTAACATGTCATTGGAGTGAACGTCTTATAAGGTCAGTTTCTTTGTTCTCTCTGTGTATGTGTGTTGTTTTCTCCTACCTCTAGAAGCATAGAGCAGCAGTGAACGAGCTCCAATATCCATGAATTTTGGCAAAAGGGAAATCCTAAGAATTATCCCATTTTGTTGGCAAAAGCAAAACGGATTAGGTTTTCCCATTGAATCCAGTAAAACTTTGTAGGAAATCATTAAATCTGATTTTAAAGAACTGATTGATGACTTCCATGATGGAAGAATTGATATTGCAAGGTTAAACTATGGTATCATTACCTTGATTCTGAAATATGTAAAGATGCACCCACAATTCAAAAATTTCGGCCTATTTGTTTATTGAAGGTAAGTTTCAAAATCGTAACAAAAATTCAGCAGAACTGTAAGGCCTTGTTTGTTGTGCCCGGGGCCATTCGCCTCTAGGAAAGGCTGGGTTTGGATCATTCCAAACAAGGCCTGAGAGTGAGAGCTTCGTCAACATTGTATAGTTTGGATTAAGAGGTACAAACCGGTTTTGCATCATTTTTCTTGTTAATATGTTCAAACCACTAAACCAGTAAACCGCCAGGTCTCAAGCAAAATACCAGCATAGTCCCCTCAACAATTCTTATTGTCTACTTAGGAAGAAGCCATGTCAAACAGACCCGAGAGACCATTGAAATTGCCCCAGCCAGAAGTTAGATCGGCTGTTCATACTAGTAACATATATGGGATTAATTTATCAATATGGAAGAAGCTGCTGGGTTTTCTGCAGTAATATACCTTCACGGGTAATTAACTAACAACGACATTATGATTTTATGGATTAAAATCAAAATGAAAAAGGAGAAAAGGTGGATTTCCTAGAGAATAATTTATTCTATAGAACTGAAAAAATGACAGGATAGGCATTTTGAAGGGTCTTTAGCTACCAGAGATCACTCTACCAGTTGAATAAATGATCAAAAAAGTTGACAGAAGAAAATACTTACAAGAATGAGATCTCCTGAAGGTGGAAGAATAATACTTGATTATGGTAGCCAGTGGAACTGATAATAAACAGGGATTACAATATATACAACAGATGCACAGTTCTTGCTTAATTTGAGTCGCTGCCACCACCCACTTCAAATTTTACCACAGGGTCATGGAAAGGATTTTGCCACTGAAAGTCAAAATGGGCAAGAAATTTGTTTAGAGAGTAAGAAATAAGATCAAAATCTGAGTGTTAGTCACTAAAACGTCCCAACTTGAAAATATTTTAAGTATTCCATCGTGCAATCGATCTTCCATATGAGATGTTATAAAAGGGAAATGCTGGTAAAAAAAGGTTTTTGAGCTAGAAAGGCTGCATAATTGGTATCACTAAAATTGTAATGCTATAGATCGCATAAAGGTGGACTACTGCATCATTCCACTTAATTGCACACCACTTTTTGATTATAAATTTATAAATCATATCAAGTAGGAGCATTTCAGTCAATAAACAGCTCAAGATTAACAAAACACAAAACCACGATCAAAGTAATCATTTTGGAAGAGAAGTACGTGTCAATATGCATTTTGGCTTCCATTTTGCCAAGTATTTTTATGGTCAGTTAAATATGATAAGGTCATGGCATGCCACAATATACTTTGTTGCAGCTATTTCAATGAAGGAATATAAACTAGCATCTACTATAAGTCCATAATGGTTGTAGCAAATGTTTAGGGAAGTTGGTTCAGTGCATTGACAAAATAACGACCAATATTTGCACAACCAAAAACTCAACTTAAAATGGTAGCATTCTGAATTCACCTATTTTTTATGTTAGAAGCTGACCATTTTACATACAGTTAAGCACTTCAGCTAATACTGAAGAAAGGATGGTTTATTGTGCCTATAGGAGGCCTATCAATCTGCCACCCCACGCAGCATCAGTAATAAGTAACAGCATATAGAAATTGAGCATATATCATTAAACTCCATACTTCAACATATCATGTTCCATGGGTGTGAAATGTGAATTAATGGTATGAACAGTAACTAATGTAAAGAAAACCCACCTTGTGAGGACTCACGCACGAGCACAATATGCATGGTGGCGTTGTTGGGCGGCAGCTGCAAGCGGAGAGGCATGAGCTTCCCGTTGATAGGGCTACGCGAGCAGATAATCACGTCATTGAGCCCCGTCTCCTCCTGCAACCTCTCCAAAAGCTCCTCCAGGCTCGTCCCGTTGAACGTGAATGAGTGTCCTTCCCGATCCTGGCCGATGTCGCCATTGTCATCCCCAATGTGGTAGTGGATCGCCCGCCCATCCACCTTGTGCAGCGGCACCGAGAAGGATTCTGTCGACTGCAATGGCAATGCGTCCGCAACAATTAGCACTAGGCATTTTCATCTAAACATCCTCGTTGGGCTGTTCAATTCGTCGAGCAGATGGTAGGCGTGGAAAGTACGGACCTCAATTCTCGCCAGGGCGGGCTCCGGTGGTGGCGAGATGTAGCCCGGTGGAGGTGGCGGTGGCTGCGCTCTGTACGAAGGTGGGCTCGCGGGACGGTGGCGCTGCGGTGAAGCAGGCCTCAGCTCCGCCGTCGGCACGGGAGAGGGCGAGTGTGAGGGTGGCTTGTAATGCGGAGCGGGGTCGACGGCGGCGACGGGGGCGGGGGATTCCGGGAGGGCGTGGACGACCTCGACGTCCCAGAGGATCCAGCCGGCGTGGCGGTGGGGGACGTCGTGGGTGACGGAGTTGCGCCAGGGCGGGAGGCCGCCGTTGGCGCGGAGGTAGTTGCCGTAGCGGGTGCGGAGGCGGGCGTGGGCGCCGTCGCGGACGGGGATCCACTCGACGGAGGAGTCGAGGCGGTGGGGGAGGGTCTGGAGCACCTTGCGGCCGGTGACGCCGAGGAGGAAGGGCTCGTTGGAGGCGGCGAGGTAGCGGCCGTAGCAGCTGCGGAGGCGGAGGACGCCGGGGGCGTGGGGCACCGGCTCGACGACCCACCGCGCGTTCGGGGACGACGCGTTCCGGTCCTGCGACACGCGGGACTCGTCCTCCTCCGCGTACAGGTACTTGTCGTGGTGGCCCCGCAGCCGCACCGTCCTCGCCCGCTCGAACAGCTCCATCGATCGGCGCGGCGAGCCGGTGATCTCTCCCCGGCCCTCTCCTCCTTCGTCGCCTCGCGCGCGTGCGAGGCTGGCTGGCGTTGCTTTTGTGTGTTTGGGGGTGGCGCGACGGCGGCCGCGCTGGTGCGCGCTCCGGCCGTTGCGCCGTTGCGCGCGGGGTGGCTGGCTATTCTCGGAGTTTTGCCTCTACCACTCCACCAAATCAAAAGCTCAAATTCGATCTGCACATTTCTATACTCGTTTAAAAAATATATAGTGATGGTGGCAGTGAATCAACCACCCCACCTACTCCCATTACATATATCCCTTTAAACTTTTTAATATTAAAAACAATCAAACATAAATAGATAACAACATATAGATTCATATGGATTCAAATTAAGGTGAATATTCCCAATTGAGAGAAAATAATCATTGAAAATATATTTTTTGTATTTTAAGCAAAATAATAATATACTCTCTTTTATCCATAGCAAAGCACGAATATTCAGCTAGTGAGAAAAAATTCACTGTGAATAGTAGCAATATCGTTGGATTTGTCTCTTAATGTGTCAGCTGAGTTTTGACTTTTAAGATTTTGTTGAGTGGCCATGCTGACTGATTTTTCAACAATTGTGAAATCACCGGTCCTCTTGGATGCCGGATTAGCTCAATATTCATGCAATATCTATCTTTACCTTTTCTACCACTGTTTGAGTGAAAATCAATCTGGTCTCTTCGTCCAGAGTAAATAAAAATTACAGGAATGACAATGTACTAAGTAAATAAAATAAATACTAACTGTAATTTTAGCTGCTAGTTAATTATTTCTTTTCTCAATGATATGAGCAAGGAATTGTTGCAAATCCATACTTCCATATTGTAATAACTAACTAGAATTTGCTTGGGTTCTCATGTTTTGATGAGATCTTATCAGTTGTTGCAGAAGATAAACAAAAACCTTGCATAAGATTCAAAATAATAATAATAATAAAGAAAAGAGATAGATCGTATTGCAAAACCCGAACATTCCACCACTAGATCAATATATGTTCGAAGAAGCAATCAGATGTTTGTTACTTATTAATTATTGTAGATAGCATTGCTTGCATGTAACTTTATGTTTGGTCTTAGATCATGAAGAAATTACTGGGAACAGAGTAGATTTGTCATTTATCTCAGATTTTTCTGCAAGATGAAGTGAACATAGTTGTTCATATATACACAGTCGTGATTCAGAGTAATAAGAATAGTTACCTTGATGGCTCAAGAAGAAAATGTGATTGAATATATCATACAATATCCTGTTTCTCTAATCAATCTGCTAATGTTCATCTGTCCTAGAGAGGGGGAAAATAGAAGAAAGGCTGTAGTCAGCATTAAACATCCCATTTCACCTCGGTTCGGATGCAAGAGGCACCTCTAACACACCAAAGGGATCTCTACTGATATCATCATACATTATGGTTCCAGATGTGATCACCAGTAATCTTTGCAAGAACATGACCCATCTTTGAAATGATGGAACCGAATTCGATCCCTCACGATGATCTCCACGCCGTAGAGCTTCGATATGAGCTTGCTGATTGTGTGACAATCCTTGCAAACTCTCAGGTTCTTCAAAATCCGGATAGGTGCCCCCGGTGTCACGTTGAGCAGACCAAACGATATGGCCAGACGCTCGCTGTGCAAACGGAGGGCGGCACCCTTGGCATTGTCAGCGCTAGCAACCAAAGGAGCCTCAGACAAATCTGGCTTGTATCCAGCTGATGTGAGCTTCAGCTGAATTTCATCCAGTTTTTCGTATATCGCCTCAGATTGTGGGTGTGAAGTATCGCCCGCGACAAACTGATGAACCAAGCCATCCATTTCAATGGAACTGAACCCAGGCTCCTTCTTGACGCCTTCTTCTATCATCAATCGCCTCACCATGCCCACATCATTCCATCGCTGTGCGGATGCATAGACCCTCGAAAGCAGCACGTACACGCCGCTCACAGCATCATCAGGAACTTCGAGAGCTAGCTTGGCCATGGCCTCAGTAAGCTCCAATCCAGCATTCTTCTTGCAGCATGCATCAAGTAGACTCCTCCAGATGATGGCATCCGGCCGACAATTCATTCCAGCCACAATGTCGAGGGCTTCCTCGATGAACCCTGCTCGTGCCAAGAGGTCTACCATGCACCCATAGTGCTCGATCCTAGGCTTGATTCTGTACCGATCCACCATCATTGCAAAATATCTCCTTCCCTCCTCCACTAGCCCGCCATGGTTGCACGCGCTGAGAACTGCGACGAACGTGATGGCATTTGGAGCCACCTTCTCCATCTGAGTCATCCGATCAAACAGCTCCACCGACTCGCACACATGTCCGTGGTTGGCCAGCGTGAGGATCATCACGTTCCAAGACGCGAGGTCCCGCGTGGGCATTCTGTCGAACACCTGTTGCGCGAGCTCCAGCGCCCCGCACTTCCCATACAGATCCACCAGCGAGTTGTTGATCAGCATGTCGCGGGACACCGCCTCACCGTCGCCGTCGCCGTTACCCCCGAGCTCCCTGAGCAGCATCGCGTGAGCGTAGACGCCGAGCGAGAGCGCGCCCGCGCCGGCGCACGCGCCGAGGACGCTCTGCACGGTGTACGCGTCGGGCGCGAGCTCGGTGTCCCGCTGCATCTCCCGGAAGAGGTCGAGCGCGGCGAGGTGGTCGCCGTTGCCGACGAGGGCGTCGACGGCGGTGTTCCACGACACGAGCGACCTGTCGGGGATCCGGCGGAAGAGCGCGAGCGCGGCGCCGGGGAGGCCGCAGGAAGAGTAGAGGTGGAGGAGCGAGTTGGCGACGACGGTGTGCGCGGGCGCGAGGCCGAGCTTGGCTGCGAGGCCGTGCAGCTGGCGGCCCTCAGGTAGCGCGGAGAGGAAGGCCGCCGCAGGAGAGCACGGCGGGCAGCGACACGTGCGGCGGCGGTGGGGTCGGGGTGGACTGGAGAGAGCGGAACAGCAGGAGCGCCCGGTGCGCGAGGTCCGCGCGGCGGGACCGCGCGAGCGAGCGGATGAGGCGGACGGACGACGAGTGCGAGCTGGCGCTCCGGGCGTCCGGGCGGTGGGTCCGTGTGGCGGGGAGGGCGGAGGCGGCGAGCGAGAGCATGGCGTCAGCGTCGGCGGCGACGCGGGCATGGCGATGCCGTGGGGATATGGTGGCGCCGGCTCGGTTCGTGTGGACGGCAGCTCGTGGCCATTGGTCACGATTTTTGTTTTTTTTTTTCATTTTTTCTCGACGGCGAGGCTGTCTCGGCGGTGCTCATATTGGATCGTAAGTACAATTTCTGTCGCGTCATTGGGCCCATTTGCCATTATGGGCCGATTTCTCTGTCATTAGGCCCTAGCATGGACGACGATCGTCCAATTTCTGCGAATTTTTAGCATTTTTATTTTTTTTTAAGATTTACAAAACTAATATTTCATTTTGGAAAATTTAAAATCTAATCTCCTCCCGCCTTTTGGGAGGACAAGATTTAAAAAACGCCCTTCCAGAGGACGTTTTTGCCGACGTGGTAGACGGTCGTTGGGCGTCGTCTGTCGCGCGGTGGCAAATTTGTGAAGAGCCCCCTTTCCGTCCTTACCAAGGGCCCCTGTAGAAATAGGGGTCGCATGCAAAAAGAGTGGCCGTCCTAGCTTTTTTGCAGGCGACCCCCTTCCCGCCCTTCTAGAGGGCGTTTTTGCACTGTGGATTCGGGGTCCGCCTGCAGAAAAGTCGGCCGCCCTGGTTTTTTCAGGCGGACCCCTTCCTGCCCTTGCAGAGGGTGTTTTTTTGGCCTTCCCGTCCTCTGGAAGGGCTTTTTATCCTACATGCTAAAACCCTAACCCTAATTGGCCTCAACGGATCGATTTGTCCCATAATTCGTCCATAGTATTGTTGCAAATCTAAATGTTATCGTGTTGTGTAATGAACCCTAATATTCGAGGTATCGTACGTATATTGTTTGCATTACCTGTGATCATAACATACTATTTTAACCAAGTTAACTTAGTAGCAATGGTTAAGCAGCTGTGTGCCACATTGTTGCATAACACATTAGGTATGGATGATACAATACATGGCATATGTCTTATGTATACGTGATACAACTTACTCATCCCCGACGAGTCAAGGCTCGGCTATCCTACGGAACCGTTCTAGGGCGTTAAGCTTGTCTTCAATTTTCTCTTTCCTTTTCGGCGTTATACTCCTTTTGTGTTTCACATTTAGTTACTTTTAGGCCGTTATATTGGGGAATGACATTGTCGATCCACCTAGTGAATCCCTACCTCCTTTGAATGCCCTGGTAAAGAAACACATGTAATCAGTTAGAGAGCCACTAGAGTGAAGACGTTTGCGAGATTGATAAAACGAAAGACGTACAACAAAGTCGTTGTCTAAGTTAGGGCAAATGAAATGTCTCCAGCCATATGTTCGTGGTTCAAAGAAGGTAGCCATCTTGCAATGATCCCTACAACCGCACATGGGATGCTCCGACCATTTAGGGAAACCCAGTGGGTTGTTCCTCCAAGCTAAGCTTGTGATTTCGACGCGACGTTCGTACTCCATCCATGCCTGAATGAATTGTTCAGTCGACTCATGTTGTGTTACTGTCCGACCGATCGAAGCAGGTTTAACCGTATCGATCCACTCTTCGCATGGACACTGACGTACATCCTCCTGGTTGCACATTTGTGATGTTCGGGGTTAGAAAATGGAACAAGCGAATAGGTTAAACAAGGAAAAATGATACTCATGACAAAATCGTTATCCACAATCCCGAGACACACAAAGCATCTTTGTCCTCTAGTTGCTTGTCTTATGGATCTTATGTCACGCCCAAAAATTCAGACCCGAATTTCCGAAGCTATATGTGCATTAAAATCCCCGTCCAGGACCAGCCAGGGTACACATATGACAATTGTTGATATTACAGTTCCACGTCTTAGAAACATTACAAAAAGATTACAAAAGAGCAGCGGAAAAAGGAAAAAGGGACCTAAGCCTAAGCTTGACGCTGGCCACGTGGCTTCACCCACTTCACAGGCATCTTTCAGAGTGCAGGACAAAGCCTACTCAACTTCGTCTTCTTCTTCAGCTTCTTGCTCAGGTTCTGGTGATGAGGCAAGGATGAGTACTTCTACATACTCAGCAAGTCACACCGGAAGGGGGAGAGAATGAATGCAGGGAAGACAAAGGTTTGGCTAAGGTTTGCTTTTGCGCAAACAGCGAAGGTATTCCAAAAAATAAGAATTTTGAACACAGTCAAAACAACAATAATTTAAGTAATTAAGGCATTTTGAATCCAACACTGTCCAACGTTATCCCCACGTTTTGACAAGCCCAGCCCATCCACCTATACTAGTCATGTTCCAATAATCAGGGTTTTAAAAGTGTGAGACTAATCACGGTGAGCTCGGTTGATCGCCCCATTACCGCGGGCACGACTATTTGAATAGTTTTACTCTGATCAGAGGGGTGCAACTGTATCCACAAGACACTGCCCCACAACACGGTCTCCCGTGCACCGGAATACCACCATGGTACCTCGGAAAGGAAACTGTGATAGGACCTTTCGTATAACCCCCACTAACCAAGCGAACCCCACCAAGGTTTCGCCCCCACTCCCGGACCCTGGGATGTGGGCAGCCCCTCGAGTGCCTCGGTGAATCCGACAGCCCAGCAACCCTTATACCGGGGCCGACTGAAACTCCATCCCGCTCACCCTTGCCGATGGGTTCATCAGCTAGGAGAGACTACACTACGGGACCCACCTTACCCATTTTGGCTTGTGGTTTGCACGCTCATTCTCCCGAGGGGTCCCGTGAACCGGTCCTTAATTGTCATGGGCACCACTAACCAAAACCATAGTGCCCACGCCCACCATTTGTCACATTTTAGTTATTAATCCGGTTCACCAAGATCTTTAATTATTAATCCTCCGAACAGAAGTCCAGGAGAGACATACTAAGTGAGAATGACCCATTTAGTGAACTAGTGAATCTAAGCCAGGCTAAGCACAACCTAGTCCTGAATCTAATCATATTATTTTCCCAAGTTTAGTCAAAGGGTTTGGAGTGTCAAACCTAAGGCATAAACTAAATATATGGTTCACTATTTCCCATGAAATGATATTATAAAATACATACAATTTAATAGAGTAAAACATATGTTTTAGCAAAATGGGAGCAATATGATCAATAATATAGCAGACTTGCTCTTCGACTTGGGGGACTTCAGCAACGACTTTGAAGTAAACCGGAACGGTGGAACTACCGGGATCTACACGGCAAACAAGCAATTCAACAAAACAGACTAAAAAGCTACTGAAACAGGGAACAAAACTATTTTTAATGGATTCTTGGCATTTTTATGAATTTAATGAAATTTGAATGGGCTAAAACGGAGGTCGGATTGAAAAGATATGATTTTTATAAGTTTTCTGGGTTTTATACTAAAACAGAAAAATCCTTAATTGATTTATTACGCAATAAAGCCCGGGGGAGGCGTCAGCGGCTAGGGCTGATGTCAGCAGCCGAGGGATGACGTCAGCGGTCCGCGGGAGCGCCGGTCCACGGTGGACCGAGTCCACGGGCCGGACGGGCGGTGCACCACGTGGCCCACACGTGGCGCCGAGGTGGCGACCACGTGACGTGCCACGCAGGCGAGCGGGAACGGACGGTGCCGATCGGCCGAAGCCGATCGGACGACCGAGAAGAAAGGCGCGGACGCGGCCGCCGGCTGGCGGCGGCGGTGGCCGAAGGCCGGCCTGCATTCGAGCGCGGCGGGCGACGGAGTGCCGCGGCTCACGCGCGGCGAAGCCGCACGCACCCGCACACGGCAACGCGGATTGGACCGAGGGAAAGGGGGAGAGCTCACCGCGGTACCGTCTGAGTTGGGGGAAGACGGCGCGATTGGTGAGGCGGACGACGGCGGCGACGGAGAGGCGGCCGAGGTCGCTTGAGCGCCGGAAGAAGGAAGGAGACGGCGGCGAGGTGGGACGGCTCGGGGCGACGGGGAATCACGGCCGAAAACCGGGAACGGGCTCGGGAGCTTGCGCGCATGGTGCCGGAGCGAGAGAGAGAGAGGAAAGCTCGGGTGAGGGCGTGGGGAGGACGACGAGGCCACGGGGATGCTTTTATAGGGGATGGGGAGGTCGGCGGCGATCGGATAAGGGCGCAATTGCTCGTCGGAGGGAAATTTGGGGAAGTATTGGCCGGCGATTAACTCCGGCCATTAGGGCGTGCGGGAGCGGCGGCCGGAGGGTTTAAAGGTCGGCGGACCGGTGGGGAGTTAAGGCGGCGGGATCGCGGGCGCGGGAGGCGGGCGCGCGAGATCCGAGAGGAGAGGGCGGCGGAAATTGCGCCGGGCGGCGGAGAGGTGGGGACGACGGCCGACAGGTGGGCCCCACTGTCGGCGTCCGAGGTAAAGGGGAGGCAAAACGGACTTATTTCCGGGCGCAAGAGTTAAACGGGCGCGGCCGGCCGGCCCACGAGGAGAGAGAGAGAGAGAGAGAGGCGTGCGGGCGGGAAGCGGTTGGGTCGTCAGCCTGGCACGCGCGGGGAGGGGATGGGCCGTCGGCTCGGGCCGGCGGCCCATGGCCGATTTGGGCGGGAAAAGGATGGAAGGAGAGAAAAAAAAGGAATTTCTCGGGATTTATTAATTCTGATTTTGATTTTAATTGGTTAAAAATTATTTTTAGTGCTCGAAAATTCCACTAAAAATAATGTTAGTGTATTTTGACATGTAGAATTTAAGAAAAATCCTACCATGCCATTTCCATTTAGAATTTGGCTTTTGAAAATTTTTGTTCTCTCTAGTTAATTCCAATGATTTTATTTTACAATTTTCTTTTACGATTTTGTTTTGGATTTTTAGAAAGGAAAAAACACCTCAGGGTGTTACATCTTACCACCTGGCAACGGAGACCACAGTGGCATTCTGGACGTTCCCGCCATGTGGGTAGTGCTAGCTGATCCATAGGCTAATCCAAAGCTTCACTACGAACTCGACGTTGGTACTCAGCCTTCCGCCGAAGGTAGTCTTACCTTGTTTCGCTTAGTGGGTAGTAGAGTGTTCCATCGGTTCGTGGGTTCTCCATATCTATCCACTCAACGAAGTTGCAGACCCGACGATTCGTCTGCATGAGGTGTTAACACGATGTATGATCAAGTTAGCGTTTTCTATGTGAAGATTTTGTAGCAGAAAGCATTGCAGATAAGCCATACCCGATCAATGTTGTCGCATTGAAAAAATCGCCTCCCCCGGGTTTCCGTGAGGAGGGACGACGTAAGTATGCAGCCATCTCCACAATGGCATAACGGACGGTCACACCATGGTGGAATCAAACCGCTCAAAGGATGGAGTCGCCAGTGGAGACGCTCAATGAATGGATGATATGAAGATCTCATTGTATGGGGAAATGTAGAAAACATAATGCAGATTTGAAGAGCTCGTATTCGGATCGAAGAAATATATAGTGCAGGGAGGTCATAGTTGACAGCGACGTGTTGTTTATGTTTGTCACGGGGCAAAAGCTGAACGCGACGTATCGTGTAGGATTGTCACGGGGCAAAAGCTGATAGCGACGTCTTGTGCAGGTTTGACAACGCCAAAAGTTATTTTTGTCGTTATAAGAGTATCGTGCAGCGAACGATATGGAAGGATCTCATGACATGTGAGTGGGACAAACGGACAGAGATATATACGAACATCCAACACAAAATAAATAATTATCATTTTTACACACTATAGCACGCAGAACCTACTGGCGAGCCCTCTTACCCCTAGCCCTCCTAGCCTGTGCTCTAACATGCCCCTGAGAGTACGTCAGCCTGTCTCGCTGCACGACACGACCAGCACGGACATCCGGCGTGGGCGTCTCGTGTGGTTGGTCCTGGCTCTTGGTAGAGGTGCTCCACCAAGCTGAGAGGCGGCGATAACGTCCTGATCTGGGTCCTCCAGGTCGTCGAAGTCGTCGCCTGTACCTGACCCCCCCTCGTCGCCCGCCCCGGACCCGCCCGCCTGCGACGATGATGCCCCCGAGCGGAAAATCCCCGCCGAGTAGAATCCTCCTGTATATAAGCAATGTGAAGCATCAATCATTTAAACTAAGAAGACTCTAGTACTCGTCGGACGACGCTTGCTCACCTCCCGGCTGAGTGAGGGGATGAGGAATGGAGGATCCACTCGCTCCAGCAAAGCTCGCAGTGGTGGGCCGAGTCGCGAAAGGCCGAGGGATCGACGATCCACTCGCGCCAGCCGTATCCCCAGTCGGAAGCGTCGGACCTACACGACATTCGGTTTGTTATATCACGTTGTAGGGTTGCCACAATGAAAATGAACGAAATTAACCTGTGGAGGCACCAGCGCCGTGTGGTGACCATCCTGGTATCGGACCGCGTGGACGTGGAACTGCAGCAGCTAGCGGAGGTACCGCGTCGACGGCTGAACGACACGAGAAGATGCGCAAGATCGAACGTGTCGTCGTCTGCATCCGCTGGAACGTCATCTTCTGTTCCACGTTGTTCAGGTGAATGCCTGCGTCCAACCTCAGTATCACCGAGTCGATTTCGGCATTCAATGCACGTGCGGCGTCGGCCTACAAAAATCAAAACAAATTAGGTTCGTCACTCAAATATACAGGAAAATCATGTTACGTTACGAAGGTATTAGGGCCGAGAAATCATGACGTACCCCCATAAAGTAGTCCTGGTCTCGGTGCCTGGGGTAGGTGTCTGTGACCGCTGCCTGGTGCTGCTGCTGCGCGGTCAGTGTGAAGGTCACGCCCGGACACGTCCACGGTAGGTACCACCGAATGTAGGCAGTGTAGTTCTCCTCTGAGTGGCCGTAGATCTCGCCAATCACCTCCTCTGTGGCTATCAGCCAGTCCACCACGTGTTGCTGCATACGTGGTTCCCAGAGGGTGCCTGCCTGCTGTCCCCGTCGAGTTAACTTGCGTACACAGTTAAGGTTAACTGTCGTTTCATTTCATTCGACACAACAGTAGTAAAGTTGAAATATAAGTACTCACTGGTGGTCCTAGTGGGGAACGGCAACCGGTACGTCTACCGGGAATCCCTGCCGCAGTCCGAACTGCCTCATCACTCGGCCTGGGCAGTGAGGCTCGACGCATATGTCGTACACCATCAGGATCAACGTCATCCAGTAAGCCGAGTCGCGCGTGCACAACGACGAGAGGCCAAGAGGCGCTCGAGCTGCAACCGCCTGCTGCGTGTACGGCTCCCAGACAACGTCCGAAGGCTGGAGACGGTCCAACTCGAACACGAAGTCCGGGTAGCTCCGTCTCACCTGAGTGTGGGCGTAATGGCGCTGCGAAAATGAAAAAATCAAGTGGTTACTAGTTTCGTTGAACACAATCTGAAAATTTGAAACAAATAACAGTTTGTACTTACGTTGCGGCGAAACCAGTACGTGCCCATCGTAGGCCCGTCGACTGGGTTCTCGAGTGTGGGTGCTGCGTCGTAAGTAGCGGTGTTGACGATCGGTCGGCCGATCGCGAACCGCTCCGCAGCCCAAAGCTGTAAAGCAGAGGGCAGCCCGTGAAGATCGCTCCAGGATCCGTCTTCGTGCACACGTCGCACAGTGCACGATAAGTGGCTACGGGTACTGCTGAACCCCAGCTCCACTGAGGCACGAAGCCTATCTCCGCTTCCGCTATCGACCGGGCATAGTGGATAAGCCCCCTCTCTACTGTGTTGCCAGATGTGTTGGTGAACATCACCTACCCAAAAATCCAGAGCAGGTAGGCCTCCAACGAGCGTCGCAAGGAGTACTCGTCGGCATCGGGGTGGAGCTTATCGGCCTACAAAAGGAGAAAACCATGTTAACAATCATAATTGTAATGAAAAATTATGAAGTCTTTAAGTGAACTTACTGTGAACTGCATGATCCAAGTCTTCATAGGCCCAGTGGTGGCGTAAGGGTAGATCGCCTGAACAGCGGGGAGCCCCGGTGTCATGCCCAGAAATTCCCACCAGAATTTCCAAAGTTGAAAGTGTATTAAATTACCCTGTCCAGGACCAGCTAGGGATACACAAACGACAAATTGTATATACAGATCCACACCTTAAAACATTTAAAAGTCTTACATATGCAGCGGAAAGGTAAAATAAACCTAAGAACTAGGCTTCGACTCTTGCGGGGCAGCGATTCCACTCCACAGGCAACCCTTGACAGCAGCGACGAGCCTACTCAGCATCGAACCCAACTGCAGCTTCGTCCTCCAGCTCTGAGGTGAGGGAAAAGGAAGCAAGACTGAGTACAACCACTGTACCCAGCAAGTCATACCGAGAAGGTATGATGCAGGGTTAATTCCAAGGATAGGCTAGGGTTAACTTTTGCATAAAGTAGGCATTTCACGGAATTAAGCTGAAAGCAGTAAAAGCAGTAATTAAATGTAATTAAACAATATTTTAACACTCTGCTCAACGCTACACCACGTTGAGTCAGGCCCAATCCATCCAACTATTCTATCTCATTTTCACTGAATCAGGTTATTATTTTAGTGGGAATAATCACGGTGAATCTGGATGATACCCCATAACCGCGGGCACGACTATTCGAATAGTTTTTTCACTCTGGCCAGAGGTGTACGTCTGTACCCACAAGATACAGCCCCACAACATGTGCCCGTGCGTCGATATGCCACCATGGCATATCGAAAAGGGGTCTGTGACAGGACCATTCGCATAACCCTTCCTGACCAAGCGACACCACACCTCAGGTTTCGCCCCTACCCAGAATCCAGGGTAGGCAGCCCCCTCTCGTGCCTAGGTGAATCCGGCAGCCGCATATCCCTTTCCCGGTCCATCCGCACTCCATCACGCTCACCCTCGCCTGAATGCGTCGGCCAGGAAAAGCTACACTACAAGCCCAGCCGTTGCCCATGCTGGCTTGTGGTACGCACTAATAATTCTTCCAGGGTTTCCAGCGAACCGGTCCTTAACTGTCATGGGTTCGACTTGCAAAACCGTGCACCCACTGCCCACCATAATAGTCAAGTTTTAATTTACCGATTAGTAGTACCAACGGTACATTCGGTCGAAGATCGACATTTCATGTGAAATAATTCTAGTAAATTAATTTTCCCTTTCATGATCTAGTTGAACTAAGCATAATAAGCATGTCCTAGCCCTGAATCTAGTCAAATTGATTCTCAGGTGATCAAATACACAGAGTAAACGACCTAGGCTTAATACTATAGGTACCATCCCGATTGCATTATAAAATAATGAAATGCAATAGATAAAACAATAGAAATTTGCAAAATAGGTACAATATGTTCAAAGGAAAATGACTTGCCTTGATCTTAATCCAACGGAACCTCAGCGACAACCTCAAAGTAAACCGGAGTGTCCTCAGAACCAGAATCTACCGACAAACAAAGCACGGCAAAAACAGGCTATTAGACAGCTAAAACAGATAATTAAACTATTTTCAATATATTCTTAACATTTTTACGAATCCATTGCAACTTGAACGGACTCAAACGGAGTTCGGATGAATTTTCATTGAATTTTACAAGTTTCACCCTTTTTACTAGTTAAGAAAAAGAAAAACGATTTATGACGCAAGCGTCTAAGAGCTGACGTCACCGCGGGACCAACGGAATAGTGACGCAAGAGAGAGAAATTCAATGGTGCACGGTGGACCGAGTCCACCGGCTTAGGAGAGGGGTGCGCCACGTGGCGACACGCCACTGGCCGGGCTTGGAGAAGGGGAGGGCGCAGGGCTCGCCCGGGCTTGGCCGGGAGGAGCGGTAGTGGTGGCCTCGCCGGTGACGGCAGCGGCCTCGCCGGCGGCAACGGGCGGCGGCGGCACTTGAGCGGCGGTGTCGACCACGGCAGGCGACGGGCGACGACGGCGGTCACGCGGCGGAGGCACGAGGTGCGCACGCCTGAGGTGGCTCGGCATGGGGAAAAAAGGAGAGAGAGATGGCGCTTCTCATCGACGGTCGGACTCGGGGAAGAAGACGGTGACGGTGCGATTCGGCGATCAAAAATTGCAGAAAAAGTAACGTGAGCGTGTTCCCAAGGATTGCGAAGGTGAAGGTGGTGGTAGTTCGGTGAGAGGAGCAACGGTTTAGTGGGAACGGACGAAAACAGTTAGCTCGGCGGCGGAGTTTGGGCGGCGCACGGTGCGGGAGCACGGGAGTGTGCGAAAGCGAGCGAGTGCGAGTGGGGAATGTGTTCCGGGGTGTGGGGGAGCTTTATAGCCGACAAAGGAGCTCGGGCATGGCCGGGAGGAGCGGGGAACGGACGAAAACCGTCGCGTCGCGACATTAATGGCGGCTGCAAATGATGGTCTTCAATCGGTCGTTCCGGCGCACATAAAGAGCGGAGAAGGGGAAGAAGTGGGGGAAATGAAGGAGTAATGTCGGGAACACATGATGACACGAATAAATGACGTGGAACGTGGCCAGGAGACGCGGGAACATCGCCGGAGATGCGGCGGCTCACACGGCATGCGCGGCTGCTGCTTGGGCGGCTAGAGCTTGGGGATGACAAGCGGGCCCCGCTTGTCATCGCCCCAGGCCGGAAGGGGGCAAAACTAAACTTGCGCGTGCGAGAGGAATAGTGCTGGGCCGGCCCAAAAGAAAGAGAAAGGAGAGAGAAAAAGAAAAAGGGGGGTGGCTTGGGCCGGTCGGCTTGGGCCCGAGGGGAGGGGAAGGCTTGGGCCGGCGGGAGGGGAAGGAGGAAAAGAAAAGAAAAAAGGAAAGTGGGCCGGAGGCCCATAGGAAAAAGAGAGGAAAAAGAAAAAAAAGAAAAGCCCTTTTCCTTAAGGAAATTAATTCCAGTTAGCCTAATTTAATTTTTAAAATTGCTTCCGATGCTCTGAAAAGTCCGATAAAAATCCTGTTAGCATATTTTGACACGGGGAATTTAAGAAAAATTTCACCAAGCCATTTCCAATTATTAAATGGATTTTTAATTTAGGATTTTTATTTTCTTTAGTTTTTCCGACAATTTCTTCTTTAAGATTTTTCACCTAGGTGATTTTTAATCTAGGGAGAAAAGCGGAGTGTGACAAACCTACCCTCCTTAAGCGGAATCTCGACCCCGAGATTCGGAGGTGCCGACGAAGAGGTGCAGATGGGCGGCTTTCAGCTCATGCTAACCCACCAGAATTTTTCCTTGAGATCTTGATACATTTTCGTGCTTCCGGGGTGAATTGAGTACTGGGATTGATGAGCTTCGCTAAGAATTAGATCACTCCTTGTTCTCAGGTACACACAATCTTTCTCCCATCCAGATTGTTCCATGTTCGTCTTCTGAGAAATCCTTGGCTTTGCTAATCCTCATGTTTTTCTTTAACTCTCCTATGTCGGGGTCATTAGCTTGAGCCAGACGGACTTGCTCCATGAGTGTCGGCTGTGTCTCGAGAGCAGCCACATAACCATGATTGACAATTCCCAAGTTCAGACATTCAAACTCTCGTTGTAGTTCATTGCATAGTTTTTTCGTATGATGGCGTTGCAGTAGTTCTTTCGACTCAAAGCATCTGCTATCACATTGGCTTTGCCGGGATGATAGTGTATCCCCATGTCATAGTCTTTGATCAACTCCAACCATCTTCGCTGACGGAGGTTTAGATCTGGCTGGGTGAAGATATACTTGACTCTTGTAATCAGTGTAAACTTCACAGCGGTTACCGATGAGATAATGCCGCCAAATCTTCAGGGCGTGAACCACTGCTGCTAGCTCTAAGTCATGAGTAGGATAGTTAGTCTCATGAGGTCGCAATTGGCGCGAAGCGTATGCAATCACTTTTCCGTCTTGCATCAACACACATCCTAACCCGTGACGAGATGCATCACAGTAAACTTGGAAATCCTTGGTCTGATCCGGTAAGATTAAGACCGGTGTTGTTACCAATTTCTGCTTGAGCTCTTCAAAGCTTCTGTTGCACTCGGTAGACCACTTAAACTTTTCCTCCTTTTTTAACAACTGTGTCATTGGCCTTGCAATTCTGGAGAAATTCTCGATGAACCGGCGGTAGTAACCTGCGAGTCCAAGGAAACTTCGTATCTGAGAAACAGTCTTTGGTGGGTCCACTTAGTAACTGACTCCACATTTGACGGATCAACAGCTACTCCTTGAGCGGTTATAATATGACCAAGAAACTGAACTTTCTTGAGCCAGAAATCACATTTACTGAACTTGGCGTACAACTGATGTTCCTTCAACCTCTCAAGTACTTGACGAAGGTGTTGTTCATGTTCTTCTTCAGACTTTGAATAGATAAGAATGTCGTCTATGAAGACCACAACAAACTTATCCAAGAAATCCATGAACACCTTGTTCATCAGGTTCATGAAGAAAGCCGGTGCATTAGTAAGTCCGAAGGACATGATGGTGCACTCGAACAATCCATATCGAGTAGTGAATGTTGTCTTTAGAATATCTTCTTCTCTGATTCTCAACTGATGATAGCCTGACCGCAGGTCTATTTTGGAGAACACCTTGGCTCCTTTAAGTTGATCGAACAGGTCATCAATTCGAGGTAACGGGTACTTATTCTTGATAGTGACCTCGTTGAGTGCGCGGTAATCCACACACATCCTCTTTGTTTTATCTTTCTTCTCCACAAATATCATCGGAGCACCCCAAGGCGACGTGCTCGGACGAACGTATCCCTTTTCTAATTGCTCATCAACCTGCTTCTTTACCTCAACCATCTCATTAGCAGCCATTCTGTAAGGTCTCTTATAGATCGGGGCGGTTCCTGGTACCAAGTCGATCCGGAACTCAATCTCCCTCTTGGGTGGCATGGTTATGGGATCATCTCGAAAAACTTCCGGGTACTCCCGAACTATAGGTATATCCTCAAGTTTCTTGGATTCTGGTTTCTCTGACGTCGACTCATCCTGACCGGTAATTTGATTCAGACTAACCCCTTGCTTTACAGACAACGGAGACTAGAAAGTAACCACTTCTCCTTCCGGACTGGTTAGAGTGATGGTGCGTGCTGCGCAGTTTATCACTCCTTTGTGTCTTGTCAACCAATCCATCCCTAGGATGATATCTAGGTCTTTGGATTCAAGAAGGATGAGATTGGCTAGAAATCGTGATCTTTGAATTTCTATTGTCACCGAGGGACTATAGCTGACTGACATCAGGCTATTTCCTGGGGTGTGAACCCGCATCGGTGTGACAAGTTTCTCTTTTCTTAACTCATGTTCCCCAACAAATCTTTTTGATATGAACGAATGAGTTGCACCAGAATCAAACAAAACTGTAGCAGGAACTGAGTTTATGAGGAACGTACCCAGAATGACGTCCGGTGCATCCTGAGCCTCTTCAGCTGAAGCATGGTTGACCCTGGCCTGATCAAACCTGGGTGCATTGCGCTTGGGCTTCGGACACTTATCAGAGAAGTGACCAGGCTCGTTGCAATTGAAACAAACCAACAGCTTCCCTACAGCGTCTTTCCTGGGTTGGACAGACTGAGCTGGTGCCATCGGCGGGCGCGGAGCAGGATTGCGGTGAGAGTGACCACCGTTGTTGCTGTTGTTGCCACGGTTAAAGTTGGGGTTGGGATGCGAGTTGGAATTCCTAGGGTGAAAGGGACGGTGCTGACGGACAACCATAGTGGAGGGTCCACCTTGTTGTCCAGACATGAAGCGAGGTCTTTGGACAATCCCCTGATTCATCCGGAACTGGGCCGCCTTTCTCTTACGGACCATCTTGTTTCTCTGATCCTCCTGGCGAATAGCTTTATCCACCAGCTTCTCCAAGTCAGCATAATCACCTGAGATCAGCTGATTGGTGAGTTCATCACCAAGGCCGGCCAAGAACTTGTCCTGCCTCTTGGAGCCAGTGCGCACATCCTCTGGTGCGTAGCGCGCAAGGCGGTTGAACTCGTGGAGATATTCAATAACGGTCCTATTGCCCTATTCCAGAGCTCGGAACTCCCTCTTCTTCTGTGCCACAATGCTATAGGGAACATTGTGCCTTGCGGAAGTTGTAGCAGAATTCTGCCCAAGAAACTTCTGTCCCTGTCGGACGAGTCACCAAGAAATTGTCCCACCATGAAGCGGGACCCTGGAGCAGATGAGTGGCGAACTCCACCTTTTCCTGGTCATTGCACTACAGAAGATTGAGCTTCTTTTCAATTGCATGGAGCCAGTTGTTTGCCTCCATGGGATTGGTGGTGCTCGAGAAGGTGGGAGGGCAAACGCGTAGGAATTCCGGCAGCTTGGACTGAAATGGTGGGAATGGACCAGCTGCGGCATGAGGTTGTGCCTGTTGCAACTGCTGAAGCATTTGTTGTTGCATCTGCTGGTGCTGCTGCTGCATCTGCTGCATCATTGCAGCCATCATCTGAGTTTGACTCGTCAAGACTTGGGCGAGCGTCTGATTCTCTGGCGGCGGAGGGGGACCATGGCTTGCAGCGGTGTTGGGAATGGTTCCCTGGTTCTGATTGGCTGTGTTGTTGCCATCACCGTTGACCTGACTGGATGGCCTGGTGCGCATCATCTTGAGAGAGCGAACAGAAAGAAACAAAGACAAGAAGAAAAACAGGCTGCTCAGAAACCTAGAATTTATTATTGATTAACTGATCTGAAAGTTGACATTATGGAAAGTAAACAGTTCAACTCCTAATTAAGGACAACCATACCACAACCAGCTGGTACGGTCTGCCAACTACCCCAAGCAACATACCTAAACACACAACTACCAGACAAAGACTAGACAACGAGGAACTAGGGGAACGGCCTAGTGCTCGGAACGGCTCCTGCGGTCGGTGGAGTCGAAGTCGGACTCAGCCTCATCTCCAACCTCCTCTCATCTGCTGTGGGAGTCCAGCATGTACGTCTCACCACTGCCAGGCTCACTGCCACTGCTCGAACTGCTGCCGGAGCTGCTGCTGCTCGAGCTGCTGCTGGAGAGGTCGAGGATCTCGTCGGAGGAGCTGGACGTCGCGGACAGCCATCCTTCGCTACTGTTGCCCTTGTCACGATCAGAAATTCGCACCAGAATTTCCAAAGCTGAATGTGTATTAAAATACCCTGTCCAGGACCAGCCAGGGATACACAAACGACAAATTGTATATACAGGGATACACAAACGACAAATTGTATATACAGATCCACGTCTTAAAACATTTAAAAGTCTTACATATGCAGCGGAAAGGTAAAATAAACCTAAGAACTAGGCTTCGACTGTTGCGGGGCAGCATTCCACTCCACAGGCAACCCTTGACGGCAGCGACGAGCCTACTCAGCATCGAACCCAACTGCAACTTCATCCTCCAGCTCTGAGGTGGGGGAAAGGAAGCAAGACTGAGTACAACCACTGTACCCAGCAAGTCATACCGAGAGAAGGTATGATGCAGGGTTAATTCCAAGGATAGGCTTGGGTTAACTTTTGCATAAAGCAGGCATTTCACATAATTAAGTTGAAAGCAGTAAAAGCAGTAATTAAATGTAATTAAACAATATTTTAACACTCTGCTCAACGCTACACCACGTTGAGTCAGGCCTAATCCATCCAACTATTCTATCTTATTTTCACTGAATCAGGTTATTATTTTAGTGGGACTAATCACGGTGAATCTGGATGATCTCCCATAACCGCGGGCACGACTATTCGAATAGTTTTTTCACTCTGGCCGGAGGTGTACGTCTGTACCCACAAGACACAGCCCCACAACACATGCCCGTGCGTCGACATGCCACCATGACATATCGAAAAGGGGTCTATGACAGGACCATTCGCATAACCCTTCCTGACCAAGCGACACCACACCTCAGGTTTCGCCCCTACCCAGAATCCAGGGTAGGCAGCCCCCTCTCGTGCCTAGGTGAATCCGGCAACCGCATATCCCTTTCCCGGTCCATCCGCACTCTATCACGCTCACCTTCGCCTAGATGCGTCGGCCAGGAAAAGCTACACTATAAGCCCAGCCGTTGCCCATGCTGGCTTGTGGTACGCACTAATAATTCTTCCAAGGTTTCCCGTGAACCGGTCCTTAACTGCCATGGGTGCGACTTGCAAAACCGTGCACCAAGCCCACCATAATAGTCAAGTTTTAATTTACCGATTAGTAGTAAATTCTAGTAAATTAATTTTCCCTTTCATGATCTAGTTGAACTAAGCATAATAAGCATGTCCTAGCCCTGAATCTAGTCAAATTGATTCCCAGGTGATCAAATACACAGAGTAAACGACCTAGGCTTAATACTATAGGTCCCATCCCGATTGCATTATAAAATAATGAAATGCAATAGATAAAACAATAGAAATTTGCAAAATAGGTACAATATGTTCAAAGGAAAATGACTTGCCTTGATCTTGATCCAACGGAACCTCAGCGACAACCTCAAAGTAAACCGGAGCGTCCTCAGAACCAGAATCTACCGACAAACAAAGCATGGCAAAAACAGGCTATTAGACAGCTAAAACAAACAATTAAACTATTTTTAATATATTCTTTATATTTTTACGAACCCGCTGCAACTTCAACGGACTCAAACGGAGTTCGATGAATTTTTGTGAATTTTACAAGTTTCAGCCTTTTTACTAGTTAAGAAAAAGAAAAACGATTTATGACGCAAGCGTCTAAGGGCGACGTCACCGTGGGACCCACGGAACAGTGACGCAAGAGAGTGAAATCCAACGGTGCACGGTGGACCGAGTCCACCGGCTTGGGAGAGGGTGCGCCACGTGGCGACACGCCACCGGCCGGCTTGGAGAAGGGGAGGGCGCACGGCTCGCCGGCTTGGCGGGAGGAGCGGGCAGCGGCGGCCTCATCGGCGACGGCAGCGGCCTCGCCGGCGGCGAAGGGCGAAGGCGGCGACGGCGGCGGCGGCGCAAGGTAGCGACGGTGGCGGCGGCGACTTGGCGGCGACGGCACTTGAGCGACGACGTCGACCACGGCCGGCGACGGGCGACGGCAGCGGTCACGCGGCAGCGACGGCACTTGGCGGGCGCACGCGTGAGGCGGCTCGGCAAGGGGAAAAAAGGAGAGAGAGAGAGATTGCGCTTCTCATCGACGGTCGGACTCGGGGAAGAAGACGGCGACGGTGCGATTCGGTGATCGAAAATTGGGAAAAAGTAACGTGAGCGTGTTCCCGAGGATTGCAAAGTTGGAGGTGGTGGTAGTTCGGTGAGAGGAGCAATGGTTTAGTGGGAACGGACGGAAACAGTGAGCTCGGCAGTGGAGTTTGGGCGACGCACGGTGCGGGAGCACGAGAGTGAGCGAACGCGAGCGAGTGCGAGTGGGGAGTGTGTTCCGGGGTGTGGGGGAGCTTTATAGCCGACAAAGGAGGTCGGGCATGGCGGGAGGAGCGGGAACGGACGAAAACCGTTGCGTCGCGACATTAATGGTGGCTGCAAATGATGGTCTTCAATCGGCCGTTCCGATGCACATAAAGAGCGGAGAAGGGGAAGAAGTGGGGGAAATGAAGGAGTAACGTCGGGAACACATGATGACAGAGATAAATGAGGTGGAACGTGGCCGGGAGACGCGGGAACGTGGCCGGAGATGCGGCGGCTCGCACGGCATGCGCGGCTGCTGCTTGGGCGGCTAGAGCTTGGGGATGACAAGTGGGCCCCGCTTGTCATCGCCCCAGCCGGAAGGGGCAAAACCAACGAGAGGAAGTCTTGGGCCGGCCCAAAAGAAAGAGAAAGGAGAGAGAAAAAGAAAAGGGCGGCTTGGGCGTGGCGGCTTGGGCCCGAGGGAGGGGAAGGCTTGGGCCGGCGGAAGGGGAAGGAGGAAAAGAAAAGAAAAGGAAAGTGGCCGGAGGCCCACAGAAAAAGAAAAAGAAAAAGAAAAGCCCTTTTCCTTAAGGAAATTAACTCATGTTAGCCTAATTTAATTTTTAAAATTGCTTCCGATGCTCTAAAAATTCCGATAAAAATCCTGTAGCGTATTTTGACACGGGGAATTTACGAAAAATTCCACCAAGCCATTTCCAATTATTAAATGGATTTTTAATTTAGGATTTTGATTTTCTTTAGTTTTTTGGCAATTTCTTCTTTACGATTTTTCACCGGTGATTTTTAATCTAGGGAGAAAAGCGGAGCGTGACACCCGGTAGCCTCATCACGTGAGCGAATCGCGCAGTGATGTCCTCCCTCCATCCACCAATAGCATCCACAGGCCCAACAGCCTCTCCGGCCAGTGGTAGCCCTAGCAGGTACGAGACATCCTGCAGCGTCGGTGCCATATCCCCACAAGGAAGACGGAAGGTGTGCGTCTCAGGACGCCACCGACCCACCAAAGCAGCTATCAGGGACCGGTCCGCATTCCCACCATCTCGCCTGGTCGTGCTCGTCAGCACGCGCCTCAACAAGCCTGCAAATCGTGATCAGGCCAAACTCACGCGACCTGCATACCATCAAGTATAAATTAGTGTCAAGTATAATATTAGTGTCGTAAATCCAAAGAGTATAATCATACCACTGGACGTGTCGCGGATCGACACGCAACAACTCACGCGACGGGCGTGGACGAAAGGTGGTAAGCTGAGCACCCTGCACCACCGACAAGTACAACCTATTCTCCCTGTCCACCGACCTGCTGAAAAGAGCAGGTGTATTGTCCGCCATACCTGCATGAATACATGGATACATTAATAAGCAATTTATAAGAAAAAAACAAAACAACATGAATACATGACATAAATGGTCCATTATATCTCAACATTATAAAAATTGCACGTCTTAATTCAAACTACCAAACACAACATATAAATATCACAACAACATTAAAATAGTTCATGTCTCACAATGATAAATATTACACGCACGACAGATGGCAACAACATAACAAATATTACAAATATCGGATCACCACTAGATTGAAAGGAGCAAAGAAAATAATCAAGCCATTGCATCGCCAGCGGACGACGTAGTCGCCGCACGAGAACGTCTAGGACGTGGTCGCCTCGTTGTTGTTCCTTCTCCCGATGGATGGCCGCCATCGGTGGCCTGTCCGGATAGACCCGCACCTGCGATGGTTGAAGTTTCTAAATTCTTCGGGTATTTTTTGTATGTATGTCTGCGCTCATCGCATTTGCTGCAACGTAGGGTCCTTCCCTCGGCCTCAGACTCGTCCATGTCATTTCTGTTGCGTCTCAACTGACGCCGTCCCTTTTTCAGCCTTAACTTCGACGGATCTGGAATGTAGAACACTTATGGCCTCAGTGTTGTGTACGATTCAGATATCCCAAAACCATATATCTCCTCCTTCCACGTACGAAAAATTGATTTTTTCCTGTAGTACGGTGACACATAGATATCGGGAACTATGCCGCAATCCCCAGCTGCGGCAAGGACGTGTGAGCAAGGCAGATGTCTAAGCTTCAGCTTCATACAGCTGCAACTATAACCATTCTCCATATGAAGCACACATTCCTGCATAGCTTGAACACGGTTGATGTCGCGCCTTCTCCTGTCGACACACATGATCTCATACCTATGAACTTGGGTTCCTTGGGGGATTACTCTGTGCTTCATAGCCTTTAGAATTTTGTCTTGCATATATTTCGTCACCACATTGCCAAATACAATGTTGTTATCGGTCATCGAAGGGGAAATTTTCTAAATCTGTCCCTAAAGTATGCCTGAGTGCCATGAAGGATAAATTCCACAATACCCACCAATGGGAGCCCCGAACTCCTCGCATCACCCAATTGTACACCTCGGCCAGGTTGGTTGTCATTATACCATATCGAGCTCCGTCAGTGTCATACAACAGAGATCACTTTTCTTTCGGTTCATTCTCTATCCAGTGGGAGAAATTACGTATTGATGGTGCAGACCTCCTTCTCATTGTTGGTGGGTCATTATGCAATTGACCAAGAGGTACTGCAGGCTCGCCATCCTGTGGCCAACAAGATTGCTCGTCGGTTTGCTTTGTTGTCAGCTCATCCAACCTTCTCCACATCTCATTGAATTTTTTCTCTTGATTCTGACCACATAGCTTCTTGAATAGATCCATCAGGTGCTTATTCTTGAATTGTTTGTAGAAATTGGCTCCCATATGCCGCATGCACCACCTACTCCGAACATCATGCCACCTAGCTAGAAGTCCCCTCTCCGGCCAACCATTCTGAAGATAGTCGATTGCCCTCAGCATGCCCGCATGATGATCATGAATGAGACAAACATTGGGCCTTATACGAATGACTTGGCATCGAACTCTCTCCAAGAACCAATACCAGCTTTCGATGTTCTCACTCTCGACAAATGCAAACGCCATAGGTAACACCTGGTTGTTCCCATCTGTTCCAATCGCCGTCAGTATCTGACCTCTGTATTTGCTTGTCAGAAAGGTTCCATCTATGCACAGCACAGGACGACAGTGCACAAATGCGTTGATGCAAGCACCAAGCAAGAAAAAGGCTCTTTGTAGCACGCTCTTGCTCGATTCAGTAGATGATGGAAAAGTCTGAATGTCGTAGTAGGTATTGGGGTTTCTCTGAGCAATGGTGGTTAAAAGACGAGGTAAATTGTCATATGATGCTTCAAATGTGCCATACCTCATCTCCAATATCTTTTGTTTTGCCCTCCAAGCCTTGGAATAGCTGATAGTATACTTGAATTTGTTTTCAATGTGCCTAATAATGGAGCCTGGTTCAAAGTCCGTGTTTTTAACAACATCGTTGTACATCTCACCGACAACAAACGCCGAGGTGATGTTGCGGTGGTACTTATCTATCCCCGGCAACAGACATGTGTGCTCACCAACAATGCTCACTTTCCAGTAGTCAATCCATTTCCCCTTGTGTGCATGAACGCGCCATGGACAATCATCCTTCATGCACTTCACATCATACACATAGTTCGTAGACTTCACCACCCTAAACTCTCTATGCAAAGAGACCGCCCAATGCTTCACCGCCTCTTTCATGTCTTCCTTCTGAGCATACATAGCACCCTGGATTACCTCGTTATCCTTGTATTCAAATGAAACCTGCTGCCCCTCCGAGATAACAAGCTGAGATAAATCAGCTTGTTCCCAATCCACGGGCATGACATCTTCTTCCTCGTCCGATGATTCATCGCCCTCCGCCTGCTCAATTTCAGAATCCTCTCTCTCCATTTCTTCAACAATTGCTTCGATTCTCTCCCCCTCGTCCGCCACGCCAATCGCCAACTCCAAGCTTGCTTCATTGCTCGGACCTTCACCATACTCCGTTTGCATTGTATTACTGCTATCGATTTCGTGCAATGCCACAAAAATAACAAGGGGCCAGGACCTTTCAAGTGTCATGTCCACATAATGTCTCCACGACTCAGTGTTATCTATAGGCATAAGTTCCCAATAATATCCTTCTGTTGCACGACTTACTACAACGGATAGAGACATTGTGTTGACTCTTGTATCCACTTTAAATCCACGTAGCAACCAACTATAAACTGACTCAAATGTTTTATCAGTTGGCCTATCGATGCCCTTCGATTTCATCCTAAATTCTGACAAATCTACACCTTCTGGACTGTATCTAACGTTGCCTTCACCGTGAACTATCTGAAATATGACCTTACTTGCCATAGTGCCTGACAAACAAATTGAAACTGAGTTTATTCCATACTACGAATATGTTGCTTAGATGATTCTGTGCCTAAGTTAATTTCTTTAACAATATGTTCTCTGGTCTACATCTTAAAATATCTCGAATCGGTTTGTTTATTTGATCTACCGCCAATCGTACCTCTTTTCTACATATGTTCATCTAAATCTGACAAATTTTATAAACTAAATTAAATAAAATCGTACTTTATACATAAACATATTTAAATTATCAACAAAATTATACGCATGATTATCCAAATCGATTTGTCCTAGATCACATTGGCTAAAATAAATCATGTCCTCATTTTAACATCTACATCAGAGTGCTTAACATCTATTCACATAATATACACATAGATCCGAACATATTCTACCTAAGTTGATCTCAATTAAATCATCTAAGTTGATCTAAATTAAATCATCTATTTTACAAATCTAAAACTAAATATTCAATAACTATTCAAATATTAAAAAATTTATTTTTCCTAATATTGCATTTACAAACTAACTAACAAAAAAGTACGACGGGATATTGCATTTACCGATGGAATACGCAATCCGGCAGGGCTTCGCCGCTCTCCTTCCTCTTCCTCACCCCCCTCTCTCTCTTCTTTTTTCTGGATTTGGGAGGCTGCAAATGAGGTAAAATTCGTTGATCTCGGCTTATATACCGCCTGCCTAAAAACGCCCTTTTAGAGGGCGAGAAGGGCAAAAAACGCCTCCGGAAGGACGGGAAGGGGCCGCCCGCAAAAAAGTCGGGACGGCCGCCTTTTTGGGCGGCCCTTATTTCTACAGGGAAAAGACGCCTTGGTAAAGGCGAAAAGGGGCTCTTCGCAAATTTGCCGCCGCGCGGCAGACGGCGCCCAACGATCGTCGCCACGTCGGTAAAAACACCCTCGGGAGGACGTTTTTAAATCTCGCCTCCCGAGTGATGGAGAGATTAGATTTGAAATTTTCCAAAATAAAAATTAGTTTTGTAAATCTTTAAAAAAAATTAAAAATGCTAAAAATTCCAATTTCTGTCGCCTTTTGTGGGTCCTTCACTCCTACCGATCACATACATATTTTATCTCGATTTTTGTTAACGTGTTTCTAGAATGCTCAACAATATTTTTCATCCAAAAACTTTTTATATAAAAATTGATTTAAAATATTAAATAAATCTAGTTTTTAATTTTGTAATAATAAAAACTGAATTAACCGTATAGAATTGTCTTTCTTGTTTACGTGCCATAACTTCATATTCATTAAAAAGTTGATCCGCATTGACATAAGTACTACTTACTACGGCTGTTGTTCGGCAAGCCAAACTAAGGCAAGTACTACTATCACTGACATAAGTACTACTTACTACGACTGTTTTATGTATGTGTCCTAACTTCCTTCATATTCTACGGCTATTGTTCGGCAGGGCAGGCCCGGACTACGGCAGCTTGTTTTACGCAGCTGCCTTCTGTGCTTGTGCGGCAACAGCACCGCAGCAAATCAACTAGCCGCACATCACCTAGTAGTAAGTTAATTACCTCAAAAAAATACTAGTATGTTAATTACAAACAAACACTGACACAAATTTGAATTTCAAATTAAAAATTTCCACTCCGTCCACATCCTCGATATTCTGAGTACTGACAATAGAATGGAAACATGGACTTGATCTTTATTGGCATGTGTTTGCAGCTAAATATCACGTGGATATGATTAATTTGGCGCATCATCCACATGACAAAAGGATCAATCCAATGTTAATGCATCAGGCACCACCTGCAAATCTGCCATCCCAATTCATTCCCAGATTCTCCTAAGCTCAACCTGTTCTTCAATGGCATGTGAGGCAGGCCAAACTGATCAATGCCCAACATGATAACATTGCACATGGCCATGTTTGCCTAACCAAAACTTAAGCAGGATTAAGATGACCAAGAACCAGAGAGAGACAAGAGCAAAACCAGACTGACAAAACAAAATTGTATTATATCATCATCTAGTAGTAAAAAGAGTTGTATATGAGTATCTCAATGCAAGCCCATCTGCCGGGGGTGGTTAATGGACATAAGATAGGGGATAAACTCTAGCGATTAGCACCGCACCGACACCGGAAATCCGCTCTCAATCATCATCATCCAGGTAAAATTATTGCTGTAGCCTAGCACATTATAAATATATAAATATATATATTGGAAAATCTCTGTTAATCACACGGTGTATGACTGCTGGATGGTCTCAAGATCCAAGCCCTTCTGCTTCACCACCGACTCCATCCGCCCCTTAAGGGTGGTCAGCTCTCTCAACCTGCAACGACGAAAATCCGAATTCAGATTTCAGCTACTGCAGGGAGGGATGGTTGAGCTGTTGTGATCATTCAAGGTTATGGGAAATGGAAGTGTGGTGCACATACCTCGCGATTTCGGCTCTCCTACGGGCCTCTTCTGCAAGCTGGTTGAGATCGTTGTAGCTTGTCATGTCACGGAAGACGGCCGCAGTGGCGGCTGGCTGGAGCCCATGGATGGTCCTCTGAGCAGTCGCCCACTTGAGCTGGTTTTCTTGCGTGCCAAAGTCCTTCTTCCTTGTGAAAGCAATCTGCGCATGCACACAGAGAGTGGATAAATACAATGCTGTGTGTCAAGAAATTCGCGATTGATGTTCTTACCCTTTGCTCAAGAACAAGATCCCACGCCCTCCCACTCAAAGCATAACGGATCAGAAACTTGATGATGTCCAGTGGCAAGTAAAAGACAATGTTGTAAAGCCAGATGACACCAGCCCAGCCCCATCCAATGCCTTTGATCGAAGCAAATCCCCAGTTGGCATATACAGCAATCAGAGTAGCAATCTGATAGTAGCAAGGCAAAGAATGTGAGCAACAGAGTAGCAAGCCACAACAAGATCACAAATCGTATTGAGTAATATACACTTGTTAAGATGGACATGAATCTGATGGAGACGATGCGATCACTTACCAGCTGAGCTACAAAGAAAGCAAAAACCAACAAGAATCCTGGGCGCTCCACAAATGACCAGCTGCGAGACCGTGTTACGAAGATGAGGGCCTGGCTGATTGTGCTAACTTGAAGATAGACAGCAGAGGCAAGCTTCTGAAAGTCATCCTGAGCAGTCTTTTCAAGGCTTTCAACGTGAAACACTCTCTGAAAATTAAGCCAACAAATCCAAGGATGAGCAAGTATGACCAGACTATGCAATAAAAATGCTCAACAAAGTACTGGGCAGTACCGGGAAGAAATCAGTCTTGTATGCTGCCCAGAAGAAAATGACTGTCATCATGGCCAAGTAACTACCAAGGACTACCCCAGTTGCAAAAATCTCAGATAACTTCCAGCTATCAGGTTGTGGGGATGGTTTTACTCTGTCCTTCGAAATGGTCATTATGGTACCTGTTCATATCAAAAGGTATTGGTACTTAGGTGACCTAATATAGTAGTACTTATTAGACTTGAGATATTTATGCATACATGAGCAAGAAAAAAGGTTGATAAACTGTAGCAGGTTTTATTCTTGTCATGAATCAGCTAAAATATACTAACCGTCATTGAGGATGGCAATGATCAGGACCATAAATGGTGGGAAATCAAACTTCCATATCAGAGCAAGAAGCATAAAACCAAGCTGTTACAAGAAAATATATCGCAATAAAATGAGTTATCTGTCCATGTAGTCAATAAATAATAAATACATGATTAAGAAAACAGTAGAACATATAAGGAACAAAGACTTACCACAATACGAATTGTAATTGAAACAGCATAAATCTGCAAGCAGAAAAAAAGACACTTACAATCTGAAAGACGATAGAGGACTTCATTAGAGAAGGAACTGCAGTAATGGCTTACAGTGTAATTCTTCATCCTCTGGAAAATTGCTCGGCTTGTAAGCACAGCACTAATAATCACACTAAGGCCTGGTTCAGTTAGGACAATATCGGAAGCACTACGGGCTGCATCAGTCGAGTCGTCCACTGCTATGCCAATATCAGCCTTCTTCAAAGCGGGAGCATCATTCACACCATCTCCAGTCATACCACATATGTGTTTTCTTGCTTGCAAGCGTTTCACAATCTCATACTTGTGTTCTGTTAAATGATAGTAAAAAGGCAAACTACACATAAGTACTGAAAATAAATGTTAACAAATATAATTAAGCCAATGAAAAACTAGTAAGGTTCACATAACATATTATCTCCAAAGTCATACCAGGAAAGACACCAGCAAAGCCATCAGCCTTCTCAATTAATTCATCAACTGGTAAAGCCACAATTGATTCATCCTTATCTTGTCCCAGTAAAGCAGATGAAGGATACATATTAGTACCCATTCCCAAGCGGCGTGCTGTTTCCTTGCCGATTGCAAGTTGATCACCTGAAAAATATTCCAAAAAACTTTGCACTTATGTAACTAGACCAACTCATACTCCAGAAATAATCCCACTGAAGTAGGTGACCTCCAAATAGTTTACTTGGCATTTGCTAAGCAAATCAAAACAGCTAAAGACTAAAATTCAATTAGCATTCCAATACTAGCCCAATCTGCAAACATACATCACTAGTTTACTAACAATAGAATAGCAAGATATCAGAGATGCCAGAACCAGAACTCTTCATTAAAAGTAATCAACAGAGAGAGACAGTGCATCGAATTGAAATAGGACAGACCTGTAATCATTTTAACATTGACACCAAGATTGAGTGCCCTCCTGATTGTTTCTGCGCTATCATGTCGAGGAGGGTCAAAAAGTGGCAAGAGCCCAACAAATTGCCATGGTCCTCCAGGGCTTTCTTTCCTACCATCTGGCACTTGCTGTATAAAAATGTTCAGTCAGCCAAGCAAGAAGTTAAGTAACAAGCTAACAGTGTATATTACAAGGTGATGTGATCCCAGACCTGGTATGCCACACCAAGTGATCGCAAGCCACGCTCAGCAAATTTGTCAATTACAGCTCTGACTCTTCTTTCAATCTCAGTTTTGTTGTGTGCAAGATTAAGGATCTGTTGATGTTCCATAATCAGTAAGTCAAGTTACCACAGTAAATTGATGAAATATAAGCTACATGTGGACAAACATGAAGCTTCCAATATATGTAAATGAATAAGTACCTGTTCTGGTGCTCCCTTGCTTACACGGTGCATTTTCCCCTCACCATCAATGTAGGTTAAAGCAGTCCTTTTGTCAGTTGGATTGAACGGCAGAAAATGAACCTCTTGAATACCAGCACGAGCCTTTTCACCAGACAAACAAAGTAAGGAAAGAAGAGAAAAGAAAATAAAAGCTGTACATCGCAAACTGAAAATGATCTGATATACCTCTTTTGGATCAGCAAGCATACCAACTATTGTGGCATCTATGGCATCCTGATTTTCGGTACGTGAAGCTCTAGCAGCCATTAATATAACAGTATCCTGGTCAACACCTCTTTGGAAAACCTGATTCGGTTAAAAATGTTTCAGATGAGTGATTATCAGAATAATGAAAGAGCTAGATTGTGCAAATAAATATATCAAATTCCTAACCTCTATAAGACTCTTATCCACAGTCAACTTGTTCAAGGTTAGTGTCCCGGTTTTGTCACTGCAAAGAACATCCATGCCAGCCATTTCCTCAATAGCTGTCATCCTCTTTGTAATTGCTCCCTACACCAATATGCAATATTGTAAAGCTGAAACAGACCAAGAAACATATATTTTCACTACAGAGAATTGTCCAGATATATATACCTGCTGAGCCAAGCGGTGTGACCCAATTGCCATTGTCACAGAAAGAACAGTGGGCATGGCAATGGGAATTCCTCCAATCAGAAGCACCAAAAGATTGTCAATCCCTGGTCGGTAATCCCTGTGTTGGATGGGGTACATGACGATAATCTCCACAACCATTCCAATAGCAATCGAACAGATGCAGAAGTTCCCGATGGCAGTCAGAACCTGGGTAGCGAAACAGATGTCCGTCACATTATATACTTGCAAAATACTACAATACAGTAGGCGAGTACTAGAAACAGAGACTAAAAGCTTGCCTTCTGGAAATGGCCAACTTGGTTTGTCGAATCAACAAGATGCGCGGCCTTGCCGAAGAATGTGTGCACACCGGTTGCAATGACAACAGCCTCGATTTCACCCTGCTTGCATGTGGAGCCAGAGTACACTCCATCACCAGGGCCCTTGGTCACCGGAAGGGACTCACCAGTAAGCGCAGACTGCACAATAGAACCAAATCAAAGGTCAGCAGTCAAAAGCATAAGCTTCTTGTATGACCAAACCAATCCGGAGAATATTGCAAATTGCAGTAACCTGATCAATCTTCAACGGATCACCCTCAAGGAGACGGGCATCAGCAGGGATGATATCTCCAAGCTTCACGCTGATGATGTCCCCTGGCACAAGGATGGCTGCTTCCTCCTCACTCCATCGTCCATTTCTAAGAACCTTCATCACCACAAACAAAAGTCAGTACTACTTGAGATCACAACACACAATCATCACAGCTGCACAAAAGACAAGATTGGCATCAAATACCTTCGCCTTGGGGGCGAGGCGGGCCATGAGAGCGGCGGCGGCATTGCCGGCATTGTTCTCCTCAATGAAACTGATTGTGGAGTTGATGATGAGCAGGGTGATGATGCCCACGAAGTCCTGCCAGTCCGGCGGCTTCCCCTGAAAACCCCAAACAAATCAACCCTCGTCGATTCAATCAAACCTCTCATAATCCCTCACATGCCATTGCTCCCCCATGTGGTCCGAAACATCATGGTTCCTACTTACTCCTCCATTGGCGAGAGCGATGGCCATGATTGCGGCGGCCTCCATGACCCAGGACAGCGGGTTCCACATGAACCCCAAGAACTTCAAGAACTTGCTTTCCTGCACACACACAAACAAACAACAGATAAAAAAACTTTGCACCATCGAATCGATTCCCAAACAGAAAAAGAAACTTTCTACTGAATCTTGGGAGAGAAACCGCGGATTGAGTGGGTTACCTTCTTCTCCTCGAGCCTGTTGGGGCCGAAGAGGTTGAGGCGCTGCTCGGCATTGGCGGAGGTGAGGCCCTCGCGGTTGCATCGCAGGTGCTCGAAGACCTCCTCCAACGGTATGTTCTCCTGCAGAAGGAAGGACAAGAACCACCCGTCAAATCATGCATCAAAAGAAATCAATCAGAGAAAAGAATCTCGCAACTTTTTTAGGAGAGAAACCGAATCATAGATCACAAGATTTGCTCCGTTGAAAGCGAGAGACGAATCAGCAAGCGATACGCGGAAAAAAGGATGAACTTTCCATTGTTTATGGGATCAAAAGCAAGAGGAAAAAAATCATAGAACTTGGGATGGAAGAAGAACCGAAACCTTAATGCTCTAAGAGGCCAAGCCCATGACGCCTCCCAGATCGAAGAGCAAAATTGCCACACCACAAAAAGGAGATCAAACAAGTTTCAGAAATCAAGAAGAAAAAAAACCACCAAGACGAGGATTCAAGGCGGAAAGAGAGGACAAACACGAGCAAGATTACTACTACCACCACTCCCCAACACTAAACACCAACCCAAAACCCACCAAAACCATCCCAAAAAAATCAAGAACACAAACAGCAAAAGATCAAGAACACCATCAAAACCAAATCCACCTACCCCAAAAAAAAACTCAGGAATCAAAACCAGAGCAAGAACAGAACAGAACAGGGGCAAAGAACGTACCAAAACCACCCCAAAAAAATCAAGGACACAAACAGCAAAAGATCAAGAACACCATCAAAACCAAATCCACCTACACCCCCCCCCCCCAAAAAAAAACTCAGGAATCAAAACCAGAGCAAGAACAGAACAGAACAGAACAGGGGCAAAGAACGTACGAGATCGACGGACTCGTTGAGCACCGCCTCCAGATTGTCAGCATTCGCCGCCATCTCCCCCTCCTCCTCTCTGCTAGGGGAGAGAGAAGACAGTCCACGAAGCCACCAGCCTCTCCAAGCCGGCGCCTTCGCTGCTGTGTTTGCTGCTGCTGCTGCCTGCTGCCCTTGGACAGCCACAGCCTTTGCCCTATATAAGAGGAGTACACTGCGGCGGAGAAAAAGAAGGGAAAAGGGGTAAAAGAGGTGGAAAAAAATCGCAACTTTGGGGTCTTCTGTGGCTGTGTTTCCGTGGGGGATACAGCGTGTCGCCAACCGTGTGGCATCCAGGGGACCCTTTATATTTTCGATCGACTGCTACCCCAATAAATTTTGGTCGTATTCCGATAACTTTCCATCAAATTTACTGTCTTGAATTTGAATGTGTTAAAAAATATATGATATCCCTCTGAGAAATTTATGTTGAGTCGCATCAGAGCATTGAAAAATCGGTTTTTGTCGGCAAGTTAAACCGTGTTGACATCCAAAGGCACCATCCCTTGATGGGTTGCATATCTTTGCGTACATAGAATATATTCTATGGATGTATTTTTTTCTATCCACAGTCAGCTCTATCTCTTCGGTTATATTTAGCTGTAGAGTGTGACGACATGACGAGCGACGTGTGAGATGATGATCGAGGTGGGGTGTTGCGTGGTTGAAGGGTTGCTTCATCTCTTTGACTTTTGTTTTCGGCGCTTGTCTTAGTTTCAATAAGTGTAGTGTGTGCTTGCATAATCTTTATACACGGTGTGCACATGGATCGGTGTCTAATTCGGTATTTAAAGATGGCAGTAGGTGGGAGGCTCGTAAAGTACCAAATACGAGTTTAATGTGCTAAACATTTTAGTTTTCTGTTTTCACAACGATAAACATTAAGTGCAATGCATACAGCATATATTAAGAACTTAATTTGTATATCTACTTGATATACAATAAGTTGATGTATTTAAAGATGAAATACATATATACGATATGGCGTGAATCAAGTCCTCTTACTGAATACACTTAAGCATGTGTTAAATATAATTGAGGGTAATGAATTCAACTTCACATATTCAATCTTGATATGGAAACACATTCAACTCATATTAGATTATCTTTCACGATATATTGAATATTTCTTAATTTTTAAGTTCATGTTAATAAGTCGACCACTCTTAGTCATTAGCGATGGGCTAATTGACAAAGTTTATCTTGGGAATCCAATGCATTTTCATCCCTATATGGCATCTAATATGCAGCCCTGCCTATTGGGATTGCATGCAAAGTCCTACCTGTGTGCTTACCTTTTTTTCAACAGTCTTGACGTACGATGTTCTACGTGTACATCGAGTTAGAGCGTATGATGACATGATGATCAATCTATGAGATATAGTGATGATGCATTGGAAGGTGGGAGTATTGCTTCATAGGCATCTTTCTTAATTTTTTTGCACTTGTTTTCTTTATTTTTGCTGAAAGTATATTGTGTGGTCGTCTTGCATTTTATATTGACATACATATGGATTGGGTCCTTGAGTGTTTCAAATATAGGATAAATTTTGATGTTTAAAGACGGGGAATAGGTGGGAGGCTCGCGATTATTAGTACATCTCGTGTTTATTGTCCTAGGCCTCGTGCTTATTGTGTTAGGCCCGTTAGTATGCTCTTTTGACAATGCGTGCATTACATACTATGAAATATTGTTCAAGGATTTAAATTACATATTTTTTAATATAAGACCTTAAATGTGGAATACAAATATGATAGATACAATGATCTAAATCTTTAACTTGAATGGACACATTGTGAGTGTGTGATAAGTATTTGTTCATAAGGTCATTGATGGACTCATGGCCTCACGATCTTGGGAAATGTGATATATGGAAATATGATTGCACAAGATTAAGCGGGAAGTCTTGGACACATCGGTTTAATTTGCTAAAAATAAGGCATCACATGTTTTAGTTGATTACATTAACTTTTTTCTATATGTGATTGTTACCTATCGTTTTTTAGGTAAAGCTATATATTATCTTTGTATCTCTCTATCTCCTCTCCTCTGCTAATTGTAATGTGTGGGTGCATTACGTTTATATGTGGTGCGCATGTGGATCAATATCTAATTCAATGTTTAAATATGGCAGTAGGTGAGAGGCTTGCAAGGTAGTAAATATGAGTTGAATTTACTAAACACGTTAGTCTACTCATTCCACAGGAATGAGCATTATGTGCAATGCATACAACATATATTAAGAACTAAATCATATATCTACTTGATATACAATAAGTTGTTGTCTTTAAAGATGGAATACATATATACAGTATGCCATGAATCAAATCCTCTTTTTAATACATGACTAGCATGTGTTAACTATAATCGAGGGTAGGGGTGAAAATGAAAACGGTAATTTTTGATTTCCAGGGATCATTTTTGAGATTTTACCGGATTTTTGGGCTAAACTAAAACGGTATTGGTTATCGAGAAAACGAAAATGAAATTGGTAAAATAATACGAAAACGAAAACGATTTGCAACTCTTCTGATCGTTTTCGAAGAATACCGTATTTCGTCGGTATTTTATCGCTGGTAATACCGTCGGTATTTTTTCGTTACAGCGTCAACCTCATCAGGTTGTTTCAAACTTTCAATTTTTTTGTTGCTTGCTATTGATGTGTCTCTTGTGTTGCTTGCTGTTGTGTTGCTCTCTCTTGTGTTGCTTGTCAGCCAACAGTGACGAGGGTGGAGGAACACTGGCATCTATGCGACTATGTGCTATGAATGGTTAAATTAACGTTTTAATCAATGGTGCTTGCTTATGTCATATGAGATGAAATACGGGTAGTGATGTGCTTTACGCATTTATGGTTTCATGTTTGATGTGGTTTATCGTTTTTGAAATATCGCTTTGATATGTTTCGATCGTTATTGATGTGTTTTCGATCGTATAATTTTGTTTCCGATATTATCGGATTACCAACACTGTTCTCGTTTTCGATAATATCGTATCATTTTCGTTTTTTATAAAAAAAATATGAAAGTGAAAGTGGTGAAGCCTTCTACCGATCGTTTTCATCCCTAATCAAAGGTAACAAATTCAACTTCAAATTTTCAATACTGATATATGAAAACATTACAACTCCGTAGCTTAGACTGTGTAGACATCACATAGTCTTACACATTCAACTCATATTAGATTATCTTTCATAGCTATATTGAATATTTCTTCTTTTAACTTCGTGTTAACAAGTCCGCCAGTTTGAGTCATTAGCAGTGGGCTAATCGACAAAGTTTTTCTTGGAGAATCCTGTGCATTTCCATCCATATATCATCCAGTGTGCCCCTCTCTCCCCTCGCCTCTTGGGGTTGCACGCATGCAAACACCTACTTGTGTTTTTCCTCTTTGTGGTCACCTACTCTATGATGTTCGACGTGTACGTTGAGTTAGAGCATATGATGATGATCTATCCATGAGATATAGAGATGATGCATTGCATGATGGGAGTATTGCTTCATATCCATCTTTCTGACTTTTTCGGTGCTTGTCTTTTTTCTTGTTGGAATTATATCGTGTGGCCACCTTGCATTTTTTGTTGACATGCATTGTGTATTGGTGGTACCTTGGTGTTTCAATATAGATAATTTTGGTGTTTAAAGATTAGGAGTAGGTGGGAGACTCACGAGTTGACAGTCATGTGTTTATTGTCCTAACATGGTTAGTATGCTCCTTCGACAACGTGTGCATTATGCAACTTATTTTAAGGATTTAAGTTATATTTTTTAGGATGTAAGCTCTTAAAGTAGAATATAAATGAAAGTTACAATTAACCAAATCCTCACCTTAGACAGGCACACTGTGAGTACGTGATAAGTATTTATTTGTGGTCAAGATGGACTCACGGCCTGACGACCTTAGGCGATGTGTGGAAATACGACTATACGAGATTATGTAGAAAGTTTTTAGGTATTCGTTTCATATCAACTTGTGTTTGTGCAATTGCATTGGTTGAACTTTCTTCATGATATTTGATACTAAAAAATCAATCATTTTGATGCATCGATATTGGATCGTTGGGCCGATCGAAGAAGCCTTTTTTTTCATGCCTTAGTTTTCTCATTAACAGTTTGGCCTACAAAGGCAAGAAAAAATATTCTATTTTAAAACAATACCTTCAAAAAACAAGCATTTTTCTCATAAATATTATTTGACTCTAACCATGCATGAGTTGAAAGGTACACAACAATCTTTTGAGGGTAGGCTTTCTAGACCTAGCTTGCTTTGGAGGATCTTAATTTCCCTATTATCGATTTAGTATGTTTATATATAAATGCATTCTTCTTCTCTTTCTTCTTTCTTTTAGGAGACGATGCATATATTATTTACTCTTTTGTCAATCAACATTAAGCTGTAGCCACTAAGATGGAAGGTTCGCATATCTTCTCTGTCAGTTGCCTTCCCACCATATTTGTGTTCAGCGTTATGGCTATTTAAGGTTCATTTTAGTCATAATCATCCATTCCCGTGGTTATAAAATTCTTTTAGATCTTATTCGATTAATCCCTCTTCTAAAAAGATTAAAAGAATTTATTTCAAACCTATTGAGATGTGAATTAATCCCCTCTAGTTTATTCTTTTGGGGGATTAATCCAACAAGGCATTTTAAGTATTTCTGATCTGTCACATACGGGTTTAAAATTCTTTTAAGTATTTCTGGCTCTGGCTGGATCATCACAAACCCATACTATATTTGTGTAGATTAATTAAGCTTAACTAGCACTACATGTGGAGTACTGGTAGCTGTAGCCAGGGTCCCCAAGGGCATAATCACAGCCATTCCCAAACGGTCACATTTAGTGCTTGATTAATCTAACTAATTAATCACTAAAGCCATGTACCTGCATGGTACACCTGTACCAGTACATCATGCCAGCCAGACATTTTCCAATTAGAAAATGGCACGTGAGCCCATATGATGCGATTCTGTTAGGATTGCAAATTTGTAACCCGTATATTTTTATTTATGTATATATCTGAAGAGTAGAGAATATCTTGAAATACGATAATTTTGTGTGCATTGAATCGTTTTCTTCATTGATCATTGCGAAGGAAAAAAACAAGATCATCTAATAAGAGATTTCTGGTTAAAACAGATAGGAGTAGTACAAGAGAAACTTAGCATCGATTAATTATATTAAGAGAAAAATAGAATTATTTTAGTAGATAATTGTGGCTTGAAAGTAGACGCGAAATTATATAGCGTATGATTCACAATCTCGCGAATTGGTCAGGCAACTACTAGCTTATCGTCATGCAACCGCGGACTACTGAAAAACCCTATCAAAACAATTGCTAGTAATTTAACCAAAAAACAACATTTTTATCGTTTGAAGCTCAACAATATCGTTGGTTTTGCCGCTAATATACTCATTGATAATGCACGAAATCCTTGGGATTCTCTGTGTTAGGGTACAAAATGCAGGCACGGTAATTTGCACGGTAGTTTGCAGTTCATGTGATCTGCAGCGAAGTACAAACAAGCAAGAAAACTGAACTGGCCATGCCATGTGTGACTGTTGATTAGCTGCTGGCTCAGTGGTGTATTGTACTGTACTGTACGTACTTACTTGTGTACGGCCGGGCCCGTGATATACTACGATTAATACGATCGATCAGACGATCAAGCTGTGCCAGCCTAGAGATGATCTGATTCAGCTATCTTTCAGACTGCTGGAGTGATTAATCATGCAGAACTTGTCATTGTGAAGTTCTTGTCTACTCCTGCACTGCAGATACGGGATATCTTTATATTAGTTTCAATTTGGGGAGAAAATGTTAAATTTGAGATGGTTTATGGTGTGCCATTAGTTGGAGGGATCCCATAGTTGGAAGATGAAAGAGGTCAAGATCACACAGAGGTATGTGAATCATTCTCTTCCACAGTGGTTGGAAATGGGAAATGCATATAGCAAATGATAGTTTAATTTTTGTAAGAAAGTAGTTTAGTTTTGTTTCTACATTCCAAAGGTAGCTAGGGGGGCAAAAATGTGATATTCACACTGTTAAACCACGACAAAGTTCAGAGTTACTATTGGACTGGTGTTTTATACAATACATATACATTGCACAATAATCATTAAGGCAGCTTTCGCTTAGGATGAAATGGGAGAAGAACTGTTCCTCATAAGCACGTTTTCAACTGCTAAACGATACGATATATGTTTTTCTCAAAGATTTTCTATAGAAAAATCGCTTTAGACAATCGTACTAATTCATTTTTAAGTTTAAAATAATTAACATTTAATTAATCATACGCTAATAATTCATCTCGTTTTGCATATTGCTGTTAACGAGAAAAATCAACACGTTGGCCTGGGAGATCTGCTTAGCTTCAGTGCAGGTCCTAGAATCGATGAAGCGCGGGCGTGTCAGTCAGTTTGATCCTGCCACTGACAAGTTATGCAAAACAGCAGAACATAAATCACATCGGTCGATAGACCGATACGCAAAAACTAACTGATCGGTTGATAAGCCAATGGTGCAATTCCAGCCGATGCCGATGCCAGCCGATGGTGTTAGGGTTTAAATCCATCGGCTGTGTGTTGAACAAATATTTATATAAAGGCGATCGGCCGATGATAACATGATGATATAGCAATGTGTCACAAAGCAATCATATGATATAATAAATACTGATTTAAAGGTTAAAACATACATCGGATGAAAGTCCAATGTCATTAAATCCAAATGGTTAAATATTCAATGAAGCCTCTGCTGCAATCGGCTATATCCAACTTGTGTATATTCCTTGCAAGCCGATGTGATATCCAAATAGCTCATCGGCTGAAACCCCGATGAAACCCCTAGTGACAGTCAACAGGCAGGCTAGAGATTACGGTTCAAATCACAACTTAGTAGATCAAACCGATGCAGCACTAAGTATGAAAAGAAAAGCAATATCTAGACAATCAAGCCCTTGGCTGATTTTCAGGGTGGTAGATGCCTAAACCAATCTAACCTAGTAAATAATTTAGCCAATAACGACAGAGACCCTAAAACGAGAGACAGCCGATAGGGCTAAACTGAGATACTAAGATTAGATTAATAGAGACATATGATAAATAGTCAGACAAGCATGCTAACTAAACCGGAGAAATCCAAGAGATCAAACGTACTGATGCAGCCTTGGACAACGTCGACGTAGTCAATATGATCGCCTGATCCAGCAGAACGTTGGACTTATTCTTTTGTTGGAGGTCGAACCTAACCGATGCAGCCCAGCGCTGCATGCCAAGTTCTGCCGGATGTTGAACAAAGATGAAGAATAAAAGAGTGACGATGCGCCGAATTGTATTGATCGAGAGATGTTACATGAACCTGGGTTTACATATTTATACTCGTAGGGTGACAAAGATCCTAACAGATTAGGATCCACTTTCCTAAAGATAAAAGGAAATAGATAAAGTTCTTATCGGACACTAAACAGACTTTTCTAAAGATAGAATAGGAAACTAACAATCTCTTCCTAATTAATAGATACAAGCCGTATCCTCCATGGATTTGGTTTCTTCTGGATAAGATCTTCTCAAACCGAATCTAACAAGAATCCGACTGCTGGAGATATGGATAACAGAAAACCCCCATCGACTGATGCAGAACTCCAAGCCGATACTGACTCTGAGCCGATCCTAACCCTTAGCCGATAAGGACTTCCGGGCTTACCAAATTTTGGCGTTAACACATGCCCCCTAGTTTTGGAGTATGAGAAGTCATGCTTCAAAATTGTCCTTATCTTGATTGCCCCAAAACTAATTCTTTTCTTCTTCTTGACACCGGCTCTCATAAGCCGATACCTTCTGTAATAGCCGAGCCAGTGTCAAACTCATGTATGAAAAACTTGCCTTGGTTAGCGCGACAACCCTTGGAATGCAAGATCTGCTATCTACTCATCACTTAGGCTCAAACTATAACATCGGCTATGGATATTACGAAACCTTTGAATGTATTCCTTAGCCGATTCCCCTTCTTGTTGGTTAACTGATATCAAATCTGCAAGCCTCAACTCGCTAACCCCAGCAAAAAAGTACATGTGAAACTGCTTTTCAAGATCGGTCCAACTTCTGATGGAATTCGGTGGCAATGATGAAAACCAAGTAAAAGTCGATCCAGTCAAAGACAATGGAAAAGTCTAACTTTCAGAACTTCTTCAGCCGATGCTTCCCCACATTGAGCTAAGAATCGGCTGATATGTTCCATTGTGGATATACCATCTTGCCCTGAAAACATGGAGAAATCTGGAACCTTGTATCGGCTTGGAAGTGGAACCCCATCAAACCACTCAGGATATGGCGGCCGATACACAGAAATTTGAGTTTTACGTTTAATTCCAAATTGCTCCTCCATTACCTTTGTAATTATATCGGCCCAATCCTCTTTGGACGGATATCTTTGAATTTCCGCTGGCCGATATTGCTGACGTGGCTCTACATACTGATATCGATCAACTTGCCCCCCCGAGCCAATTTTGTTGTTGCCGATAGTGCTGAAATTGCTCACCAATTTGCCCCCCATGCTGACTTCTTAAGGCAATTATCCTGGGAACTGTTTCCTCGATCAAACCATTCAATGCACTCATCAAGACTCCAGATTGATCGAACATAGCACGATTAATGACATTATTAACCATCTCTTAAAGTGTCTCGTCATCTATCAGCTCAGTAGACTGTTCTCTATCTTCATTTGTCAGCTTGAGAGATTGTTCTTCTTCGGCCTTGACTTCTTCGTCAGACATTGTGGCAATTATGGATCCGCCGAGCCGTGTAAAAAGATATGTTATCCAAAACACAGTCCCACTGGACGTGCCAAAAATGTGTTGACGAGAAAAATCAACACGCCGGCCTGGGAGATCTGCTTAGCTCCAGTGCATGTCCTAGAATCGATGAAGCACGGGCGTGCCACTCAGTTTGATCCTGCCACTGACAAGTTATGCAGAATAGCAGAACATAAATCACATCGGCCGATAGACCGATACCCAAAAACTAACTGATCGGCTGATAAGCCGATGGTGCAATTTCAGCCGATGGTGTTAGGGTTTGAATCCATCGGCTGTGTGTTGAACAAATATTTATATAACGGCGATCGGCCAATGATAACATGATGATATAGCAATGTAATGTGACACAAAACAATCATATGATATAATAAATACTGATTTAAAGGTTAAAACATACATCGGCTGGAAGTCCAATGTCATTAAATCTAAATGGTTAAATATTCAATGAAGCCTCTGCTGCAATCGGCTATATTCAACTTGTGTATATTCCTTGCAAGCCGATGCGATATCCAAATAGCTCATCGGCTGAAACCCCGATGAAACCCCTAGTGGCAGTCAACAGGCAGGCTAGAGATTACGGTTCTAATCATAACTTAGTAGATCAAACCAATGCAGCACTAAGTATGAAAAGAAAAGCAATGTCTAGACAATCAAGCCCTTGGCTGATTTTCAGGGTGGTAGATGCCTAAACCAATCTAATCTAGTAAATAGTTTAGCCAATAACGATAGAGACCCTAAAACAAGAGACAGCCGATACGGCTAAACTGAGATACTAAGATTAGATTAATAGAGACATATGATAAATAGTCAGACAAGCATGCTAACTAAACCGGAGAAATCCAAGAGATCGAACGTACTGATGCAGCCTTGGACAACGTCGACGTAGTCAATATGATCGCCTGATCCAGCAGAACGTTGGACTTATTCCTTTGTTGGAGGTCGAACCTAACCGATGCAGCCCAGCGCTGGATGCCAAGTTCTGCCGGATGTTGAACAAAGATGAAGAATAAAAGAGTGACGATGCGCCGAATTGTATTGATCGAGAGATGTTACATGAACCTGGGTTTACATATTTATACTCGTAGGGTGACAAAGATCCTAACAGATTAGGATCCACTTACCTAAAGATAAAAGAAAATAGATAAAGTCCTTATCGGACACTAAACAAACTTTCCTAAAGATAAAATAAGAAACTAACAATCTCTTATACAAGTCGTATCCTCCATGGACTCGGTTTCTTCTGAATAAAATCTTCTCAAACCGAATCTAACAAGAATCCGACTGCTGGAGATATGGATAACAGAAAACTCTCAACGGCTGATGCAGAACTCCAAGCCGATACTGACTCTGAGCCGATCCTGACCCTTAGCCGATAAGGACTTCGGGGCTTACCAAATTTTGGCGTTAACTCATGCACCCCAGTTTTGGAGTATGAGAAGTCATGCTTCAAAAATCAAAATTGTCCTTGTCTTGATCGCCCCAAAACTAATTCTTTTCTTCTCAAACAATTTTCCTCTCAAACATATCCTTTGGGCCTGTTAATTTTGGCATTTGAATACAAAATTTTTTTATTTTTTTTAACACGTTTATCAAACTGCTAAACGGTACGTTTGTATAAAAATTCTATAAAGTTTTTTAAAAAATAAATTTATTTATTTTTTAATTTTTAATAGTTAATATTTAATTAATTATGCAACACGTCTTCCGAGCTACGAACAGCCACAGCCAAACAGCCTACAGCCACAGCCAAACAGCCTAACCAAACTGAACCTAGACACTCTGATTAATCCATTTAGAGTAGGAAAGCACCGGAACATATAAGTAAGCGTCTATATTTATATTAAAATTTTTACAAATAAGCACAAACCACCGCATGTAGTACACGCACATGTGTGCCTTTTAGTACGGATTGTATGAGGTTCACAATTCTTTTACATGTTCACACAAATTTTAACTATGTATATATTCGTTTGATTGTAAAAAAAATTATGTGATTCGTTTTTCTCAAAATGGGGCTGTTCGGTTGGTGTTGGTGGCTGCGCTGATTTGTTGTGAGAGAAAAGATCTTGTTTGGCTGGTTGGTGGGCTGATTTTTTGAGAGGAAAACATGTTTGGTGGTGGTGTGAACCACCGAACAGCCCCAATATGTCCTGTTATGTTATGTTCAATAGGTCAGCACCGGATGAGGATACATAACTCGAGGTCCCTTTTTTTCTTAATGGATCGGATGAAATTTTTTATCTTTATGGTATGTCTTTCAAACTACTAAACAATACGTTTTCGTAAAAACATTTTATATAAAAGTTAATCTAAAATATCAAATAAATTTATTTTTTAAGTTTGTAATAATTTAAACTCAATTAATTATATATTAATGTCATCTCATTTTGCATGAAACATTTAATCTTCATTTTCATCTATAGCACACATGTGATGATGTTTGAAAGTGATGAAAATAAAAATTAAGTTAACGCACACAAAACAAAAAAGTTATTAGCACATAACTAATTAAGTTTTAATCATTATAAAAGGCATAAATGAATATATTTAATATTTTAAAGCAAATTTTGTATAAAATTTTTTTACATGTAACATACATTTAGTAGTTTAAAAAATATACTAACAAAAATAAAGATAAAATCTGAATGTTAACGGAAAAAAACACCACCCATGTCTACCACCGGCATCCTCCAGTGGGATACACGCGGAACAAGCAAGCACGCAGGGTTACACTTTACTCTGCCACAAAGGATCCGCAAGGACGGTGGGGTGGGCCGGTGAGGCGGGTACAAGTGGCTTGTACGGTTCCGTAGCTACGGCCTCCAAAGACCCAAAACCAAACAGATCTTCTGTGGCTGGCCTCCCATCGTCTTACCAACTCAGCCCGGCACAAACAGGTTGTACTTGCGTACGTTCCAACCTCGTTGTTTTATTTTTTTTTATGAAACATAGTACAGATGCATACACCGATACTTATATATAAACATGTACACTTTAATTTTATAAATACACACGCTATCCTAGTTAGAAGTACATTTAACCAACGATTAACCTTAATATTGATAAGATACCATAGGCTTGAATATCGTTGTAGCAGGGGTAAACGTCCATCCCCTATTTCATCCAAACGCTTTCGATTCCAAGTTAAAACAATTTTTACTTAGGGCAAACACCTTTTTAACTTGTCCTAGCTAACAAAAGTGGTATTTTACATTTAACATGTGCTTTTCGACCTGCGCTCACTAGTGAAAGTGTCGACCTGCGCTCACTAGTGAAAGTGGTTTTCTCCTATGGTGTCTTATGGCTTGTATTTGCTTGTCTATAAGGTTTTTACTTGTGGCAAACTTTATTCGACTCACTTTCTCTGGTTGAGCAGGTTTTTGCTTATGACGGTTAAACATTACTTGACCAGCATGCGAGGAAGAGTGTTTGAGTCCATAAAAGAGTGAAAGGATTGCTCGGCTAAAGCAGAATAAACTTGCAAGGCACGATATCAAGTAAGAAATATACCCCGGGAAGATGACGTGGAGACTGCTCCAACTACTTGTGTAAGCCGACGTCAAAAACTCCGAAGGACCACACAAATATACCACTATACTTTGGGGTTATAGACTTTACGTGGGTATTATAGTATTTTTCTCTAAACTCAGGGCTATAAAAGCTGGCTCCAATCACAGTTTCTTTTGGCATTTACATTTCGAGTTTATTCTTAGGAAAGACATAAAAATTTATCCGTGACCTAAAGTCACGATAAATATATCGTCTATCATTAAAAATATTATTGTCGATCTGCTCAGTTTGCAACCTGCATGCTTTATGTTGTTGAACTAATCAAATTTTATCCATTTACAAAAAGGTAAACAAAACTAATTGTACATCTAGTGATTCAGAAAATAGTTCGTAGGCGTAAACACAGTCGGCACGTGTACAAGTCCAAGTAAGTACACCAATAATTTTTATTAATTTTAAATTAGAGGCTGAAAATGTATGTCAAACTTGGATGTAGACCGTCTGCAAACAAGTCAAGATGGAATAGTATAATTTCGTGGAAAAAATGGCTGGCTGTCAAATCCCATTTTGTTGGAACCACAAGCTGCTTTGGTTAATCCAGGAAGCTTCCTGGCTTGAACTTGCTTAAACGCAAAAGTCCAACTCCTAGAATGTAGAGGAAAGTGATATTTGTAGAACCAAGTGATAGGTTAATCAAAGTGGATATAGGGAGATTTTTAGGGACAGATCCTTCTTTAGAGAGTGTGTGTGTATATATATATATATATATATATATATATATATATATATATATATATATATATATATATATATATATATATATGAACCCATGTCCTTGTTGTTCGATCATGGACCAAACTACTTATTCACAGGTTGGATAAGTCATTATCTCAATAAATCCTATACATCATATCTTATCTAAAGCATTGTGGTAGGTTGATCTTCCACAAAAACTTTTTTGCGAGAACAACCTAATTTATTAGTAGGTCATAATTTGCAAAAAAGAATTAAAGGTAGTTTCACCTTTTTAGAGCGAAAACCTAACAAAACCGGATTAGATGCTACATATATCACAAACTCAGGATTCATGCATATAGCCCAAAAGCTGAAACTGAAAATCCTCTCAACATCAGGGGGAGACATGCCCCACTGCACATCACATGCAAAGGTTCAGGATTTTCAGATACAACACATGATGGGCTGAGATGCTGGACAAACTAACGAGGTGTTTGGGCAGGCTCTAGATCCTGAATCCTGGTGGAGTTAAGTTGAAGCCCTATCGAACGCTCCAGCTTTAAATATATATGGATGAAACACTTCAATAAAATAAGGTGAAGCTACCTTCCATCAACTTTAGACTTCAACTTCAACTGAATCTGAAGCTTAGAGTTAAATCTCTACGAGACACCCCCTAGCTAGAGCCCAAGCATAATAAATCTTCATCATATGTAGCCAATTTTAAAAAACGAGTTGTATTTGTTCCTTTGCCTTGGTTTGTCAGAGTAGTTGAAGAAATTTGTACAGTGGGGATGGGCAATATAAGAGGGGCATCCATCACATGCCATGCATAAATATTCTTGGCAGGGTTGGGTTGGAAATGTGGGAGGAGGCTTTAGAGCAATTAATTGACTATAAGCTAGTGATGATATGGTGGTGCTAGTTTTCCTTCTAGTGAAGTTAGATCCCCCTGTAGACTTGACTTGATGACATTAGATCCATGGAAGATGGATGACAAGGTAGTGTGTGGACCCAGATTTGATATTACGTCACGTGTCACTGACACATGGGTCTGCCTCCTTATGAACCTACAGGCCGGTGACATAAAATCAGTCAGGTAACATACGTTAGATGATGAAAAAAAACCTTTTTAATATGAGACATCACAATAAAAATAATGTTTGCCTTACTAGTTTAAAATTACTATATAGTTCATATGAGTCAAAGAAAAATATCGTTTTGGTATAAAGTTGTTGAGTAGACGAATTTCCTTGTCCATCAAGATTAAACACAACTGGTCCAAAGCAAACAGTAACGTCCCTATGCGGCTGAGTACAAGTTAGTGCACGGAATTGTCCTTACAAGAGGTTGTTTTCTAGAACCAAACAGTCATCGCCGGATAGAGTTTGCTATGAATCATCGATCCTTTCAGAGACACAGTTGTCAACCACAGAGAAACAACTGGAACATTTCATCTTTTCTCAAAATTAAAGTGTTAAAACCTAGTGCCAATAAAAGCCGCTTGCTATTCAACCCAATAAAAACAAATTTAATAGTATAATCAACAATTAACTTTAAATAATCTATATTCAATCTAATAATCAATTCGTGTAGTTATTAATAAATATATACTATATCATTAATATCTGATTTTATCTCTCGTACACACAGCGTTATAAAGTTAGTGTTGTACCTAGCTACAAATTTGTGGTTAGCCTCTTTTCTCTATTCTTTCTTATTTTTTCATATTTATTGGACTTACTCTAACAGTATCTTACGTTATTAACCATCCGATTTGACCAATTTATATTGTTTCAGTTAATTGCGTAGATGTTAATAACAAAAACTACATGAGCACCATCACCAGTGCACCCCACCCACATCAAGGATCTAAAACTGTGTTCTTAAGTCAATATTATTAACTTTACATTCTTCTTTTTTTGCGCACATTTCCTTACTTACTAAACAATACATTTTTTTAATATATATATAGGAAAGCTACTTTAAAAATTATATTAATTTATTTTTAGGTATTTTTAGCTATATTTAATTAATCATGCGCTGATGTATTAATCATACGCTCATGTATGTTTTTTTCATGCCGGAGAGGAGGAGGTCCTTTATGTTCCTTATGACTCCAACCGAAGATATACTTACCATCATCATTAAGGGCATTTTCTAAAAAGTGATACTGGTACTAATTAGGAGAGGTTCTTAAATTGCTAAACAATGTATTTGTTTTTTTAAAATAAAAACTTTCATCACCATTTCTAGTGTGGTGGAAATGTGAGAGGAGGCTTTGAGCAATAAATTGACAGGAAGCTAGTTATGGTGTGCTAGTTTTCCTTCTAGTGAATTAGACCTCCTATAGACTTGATGACATTAGGATCCGTGGAAGATGCATGGCAAGGCAGTGTAGAGTGATGCACATACATGAGCCAACAAAAGAAAAATAAACTGGCTCCTTTTGAAACCCACTATAGGAAAAATGTAGAAATCGAAGTAGCATATTTTAATCCTATAGGAATAATTGGAAACAATGGAAACATAAATTTTGATTGCACCACACAAAATCTATATCTATATCTATAACTATCTATAAAGCAAGTAACGTTTCTACCCAAAATTTTCGTTCACATGTTATTTTGCAGAAAATCTTTTGAGTGTTTATAAAATTAACCCGTAATCCTAATGCTGAAAAGAAAGGAAGAGCTTCTATGGAAAAAAAGACCTCTTGCGTCCCTTCCTCCAGTCCTCATCCGCCTCGTGTCCCGCGTCGCGCCCGCGCCCTCCTCCCGTCCCCATCCGTGCCACGTCTCGACTTCATCCGTTGCAACACACGGACACAGTTGCTAGTATTAAACTAAAGGAAAGTTTTCAAGAGATGTAACTTCTTGCTTGATTTCCTATGAAATTGACCATATAGTGCAATCCTATAGAAAATTTCATGTTATCTTCCTATGAATCATAGGATCTGTAGGAGGAAAAAACCAAAGGAAATAAAATCCTCCAAAAAGCCTTTGCCACTCCTCTATTTCAAAGGGGTTAGTTCCCAACGTAAGATGATATGGATCATACAAAGAGTGAAAGAAAGGCGTAACTTTGATTTTGACAATTAACGTCACCAAGTACAAGCTAGTGCATGGAATATATATGCGGTCTGAATTAGTCTTACGGAGGTTTTACTCGAATCATACAGCCATCGCCGGCCGGAGTTGCTCATGAGTCATTGGTTCATTTTAGACATGATTGTGAACCACAAAGAAACAACCGTGTGACCTTTCCCCCTATTTTCTTCGAAAGTGATAAAACTCTCAAATTAAGCTGATAAAAAATCACACATAAATCAATCTATTCATGTCGTGTCTATTTACTCCTATAGCTGGCTCTGGTTAACCGCGTAAACATTAATCGAAAAAACGACACCTGACCATCACTTCCCCATCAAATCTCTAAACCCGAGGATTAATCCACCATATACATCATTAACCAACGTTTTGGTAAAGCAAACCGTGCCAATTTCACGTCGTGTCTTGTAGCTCCAGTTAATTGCGTAACACAAGCAGAAAAAGCATTAACCGCAAAAACCCGAATACTATTAATCCACCATACTCCTGCGTCATTAACCTTTTGGTAAAGCAAACTTTGCCATTTTCTTCCCCTCGACAACCACTGTCAAGTCGGTCACTCCCCTCTACTCCCCACCCCCATCATCTCCGGTCTCCATTTATCTATTTGGCTATGTTCTTTTCACCAAGTTAGAAACTTCTCATCTCCAAAGTTAAAATGAAACGACTCATTAGCAAATAATTAATTAAAATACTAAAAAAACTTTAAAAATAAATTAATATGACTTTTTAAAACAATTCTCATATAATTTTTTTTCAAAAACATACTCCCTTCATCCCGTTTTAATCATCCTCTATGCAAAAGACACCAAAATATTAATCATTCTGAAATTTAATCTTAGTTAGGTAGTCTCAATGCTTAAAACCACACATGATATCCATAGTAGCCATGTCAGCAAGAAATCTTTATCCAGTGCTGGTTTCTCCATGTAATAAATAATATATACATTTTCTCTCTCCCAATTCATCTTCCTCCCGCGACCGACGCGCGAGCGAGCGGAACGAGAGTGGGCAGCACGGGAGGAGCAGAGCGGAGCTGGCGCAGCCGGGTGGGCGGTGCGACGGTGCAACCAAGCTGAGCTAGCACGACCGACCGCGGGAGGGAGAGTACGAGCGCGGCGGAGCAGAGCCGGTGCAGCGACGTGACCAAGCGGAGCCAACACGACCGGCGACGGGAGCGACCACGCGGCCGGCTGTGGGAGGGAGCGTGTCACGCTCCGCTTTTTTCTCTAGTTTAAAATCACCTGGGAAAATCATGCAAAATAAATCGTCGAAAAATATAAAGGAAGAAAAACTCCAAATTTAAAATACATTTAACAATTGGAAATGCTTGGTGGGATTTTTCTTAAATTTCTCATGTCAAAATACACTACAGAATTTTTGTCGGAATTTTTGGTGCATCGAAAACAATTTTAAAAATTGAATTACATTAATCGGAATTTATTTCCTTAAGAAAAATGGCCTTTTCTTTTTCTTATTTTTTCCTCCTTTTTCCCTTTTTCCTTTCCCACGGGCCGCCAGCCAACTCCCTCCATACCGTTTCTCGCGCGCCACGCTGTTCTCCTCTCGACCGACCCAAGCCGTGCCCGAGCCGCTCGCCGCAAGTCCGCGTCACCTCCCTCTCGGTTTGGGGCAAACAGGTGGGGACCACCTGTCAGTTTCGCCCCCAACCTCCCGGCGCCTCTCTCGCGCCCGCGTCGCCCACGCCGCTGCGTTCTTCGGCCACCCCGCCCACTCCGCGCTCGCCCTGCACCCCGTGCGTCGGGTTCCCCTCTTCCCACGTCCCGCACGTGCGCCCAAATGCCGCAACGGCCACGTTTCAAATTTTGGCCGCCGCTTTACCCGTGCCATGTCGTGTCGCCATTCCCGCTCGATCTGGCCGTGTCGCACCACCTCGATCCCCTATAAAGCTTCCCCGTACACCGGCGCACACTTTTCGTTTCGCAATCGCACGCATTCGAGATCCCCCGTTCCCTCGCACCGTGCAACCTCGCTTCGTCGCCAGTTAGCTCAACTCCGGCCGCCGTTCCGCTCAAACCGCCGCTCGTCGCACAATTCCAGTGCCACCACCACCTTCGCCATCCCCGGGAACACGTTAGCCACCATTTTTCCCCAAAAGCTAGCCACCACATCGTGTCGTCGCCGTCGTCCCCTTCTTCTCCTGGCCCGTGAGCTTCACCTCTCTCTCTCTCTTGTTTTTCCGCTTAATTCCCGCTCGATTCCATGGCCGCCACCCCTCGCCCTCACGCGCGTGTGTGCGTGCGCGTTCCCGCCGACCGGCGGTGCCACTAGGGCCCGAGCCACTCTGTTCCGTCGGTTGCCACGCGATTTCCTTGTTGTCGGCCAAGCGTCGTTGCTTTCCCCTCGAACCCGTGCGCTTTTTAGTCATCGTGCGTGTGAGTGCCACCGTCCGTCGCTTCGCCGTCGGTGACCTTCGTGTCCCGTACATCACCCCGCGCCGCCGCCGACCGCCGTGCTGTGCTCCTCGCCGTCGGCTGCGTTTGCCCGCGCCCTCTCTCGTCCATCGGATCCATCCGGCGGATGGATCCGAGCTGTCCATCCCGGTACCATGCCAACCGCGGATCCCGCCGTCCACGTGGCCGTGCATGTGGCTACCGTGTAGGCGCCACGCAAGCGCCACGTGGTGCGCGCATCCTCCCCAGGGCCGGTGGACTGAGTCCACCGTGCGCCGCTCCCCTTTGCTCCACTGACCCACAGGTCCCGCCTGTCGGCGCCACCGCCCCGGGTCGGCTGACGTCAGTCCTTGAGGCACTTGCGCCATAAATCATTTGTTTTTCTTTTTGTCTAATTAGTAAATCACAGAAACTTGTAAAATTCATCCGAACTCTGTTTGAGTCCGTTCAAATGGCAGTGGACTCATAAAAATGTCTAGAACACAATAAAAATAATTTAATTGCATGTTTCAGTAGTTTAATAGCCTGTTCTTGTTGTGCTTTGATTGTTGATTAGTTTCCAGTTCCACGGACGCTCCGGTTTATTTTGAAGTAGTCGCGAAAGTTCAGCATGAGTAAGACCAAGACAAGTCATGTACCTTTTGATCATGTTGTACCTACTTTATAAATTATTCTCGCTTTATCTACTAAATTGCATTGTTTATAATGTCATCGGAATGGGGATCTATAGTACTCAGCCTAGGTCATTTACCCCGTCTCATTGATTAACTGGGAACTAATATGACTAGATATATGGCTAGGACATGCTTAGTTCGCTTAGTACAACTAGATCATTAATGGGAGAATTTTGTTACCAGCTTTTATTCACATGAAATGACGGTCTCAGACCGGAGTTACCTTGGGTAAAGGATAACAGTTAAATAAAATATGACCAAATGGTGGGCTGTGAGTGCACGGTTTTGCTAGACGCACCCATGGCAGTTAAGGATCGGTTTGCGGGAAACCCTAGGAGAATAATTAGTGCGTACCACAAACCAATATGGACAACGGTTGGGTTTGTAGTGTAGCTTTTCCTGGCCGACGCATCCAGGCAAGGATGGGCGTGATAGAGCTTGGATGGACCGAGAAAGGTCTATGCGGCTTCCGGATTCACCTAGGCACGAGAGGGGGCTGCCTACTTTGGATATAAAGGTAGCGGCGAAACCTGAGGTGTGGTGTCGATTGGTCAGGAAGGGTTATGCGAATGGTCCTGTCACATACCCCTTTTCAGTATGTTGTGGTGGCATGTCGACGCATGGGAACGTGTTGTGGGGCTGTGTCTTGTGGGTACAGACGTACACCTCTGATCATAGTTAGAAACTATTCGAATAGCCGCGCCCGCGGTTATGGGCTGTCGACTAGATTCACCATAATTAGTCTCACTGTTAATAATTTGGTTAAGTGGAACTGGTTAGAATAGTTGGATGGATTGAGCCTGACTCAATGTGGTGTAACGTTGAGTAGAGATGATTAACTTTGATTAATTAAACTTAATCACCGTTTTACTACTTTCAACTTAAGTTTGTGAAATGTCTGCTTTGTGCAAAAGTTAACCATTAGCCTTTCCTTGAAACAGTCCTGCATCATACCTTCCTTTGGTATGACTTGCTGATTACCGTGGATTGTACTCAGTCTTGCTTTCTTTCCTCCACCTCAGAGCTGGAGGATGAAGCTGCATATGAGTTCGTCGACGAGTAGGCTTGTCGCTGCAGTTAAGGGATGACTGTGGAGTGGAGTCTTCGCGTCGTAAGTGTCGAAGTTTAGTCTAATAAATTTATTTTTCTTTTTCGCTGCATTGTAAGACTTTTATATGTTTTTAAGACGTGGATCTGTATATACAATTTGTCGTTTGTGTATCCCTGGCTGGTCCTAGACAGGAAATTAAATAAACACTCAGCATTGAAAATTCCGATAGGAATTTCTGGGCGTGACAGAGCGCGCGGCGGGAGGGAGCTCGCGACCACGGCGGGAGCGAGGAGGAAGTGCGCGGCGGGAGGGAGCTCGCGGCCGGCGGCGGGAGAGACCACGCGGCCGGCCGTGGGAGGGAGCACGTGGCCGGTGGCGGGAGCGTACGGTCGGCGGCATGGCGCGGCGATGATGAAAATGAGTCGAGTCTCCCCAACATTGTTTCGGTGGTTTCTTTGTGTCTTGATTCGCGTGAGGACGTCGTTCCTTCCTATAGAAACGATTTCTTCCTTTTTGCTCTCTCTACATTAATTTATTGCTATGTCAGCAAAATTGATGAGTTGTCATGGTAACTAAAAGGGATGAAACTATCATTATTGTCCCATTGGTACTGCCCTTAAGGTGTTACATTGTTTGTGTCCCGTGAATTGCTCATGCTTTAAATATTACATGACATTACATCAATAAAAATTTATCTTGATTGGTTACAAGTAACACATTTAGTGATATATATATTTACTTTCTGCACAACCCCCGTCAGTCGTAGAAAGGTTTAGACATGTTAAAATGACGACTGACGGGGGTTAAAACATAAAAAAGTCAATTCGTTGGATGAGGATCGTGTGGTTCTGGTGGAGAGTTTTCAAGGTTGCACCAATAGTCTGGTTTGCACCTGATACGTTTTCAATAAATAAATTGAAATTTATTAGATGATGATCATTTAAAAACATAAAAAACTTAGAAGATAATTTTTTGAGGGAGTATTATTTTAAGAAATATGCGAGTGAAAAACAAGGAAAAAAACACCAAAGCCTCCAACAGTCCAAAGTCCAAACCTCTTTACCAGTTACTACACCCCATTTTAAAAAGAGAGTAATAGTGCACTAGGTCCACCGTTCACACCCAAAAACCGCGTCAGAAGTCAGAGATCACCAGACTAGTCCAGTGGACCGCAGCCCACCCATCGTATCCATCGGAACGCCGGCCCGGCCTCGGGGAGATCGGAGGTGGGTGGGGCCCACAGCACGAGGTAAGTAGAGTAGGTGGCAGGTACCGATCCCCCCACCTTTTTTTTATTTCTTCAAAAAGCGTTCCGTACCGAGGGACTACGGAACTGCACGGAAGACGGGAAGAGAGAGAGAGAGAAAAGAGGATGGATTATTCTTTTTTACATAATGCGTGGTGCGTGTGGTACAGCACTAGCACGATCGGTATCATAATATCATCAGCTGGTTGTGGGGTTACTTTTCTCAGTCAGCAATGACACGGTTTTTAAATATATCTTTCATTATGGCTTTTATTATAATATATAAAACAAATAAACATGTATATTTAATTTTATTATATTATTTTGTAAGACAAATTAATATATATTAGCATATTGTCTGTGTGTTGTAGCAAGATTTTAATTAAAGAAAAATTATCATTATCATGTTTTTTCTTCTCACAAAAAATAAAACATTGATGGAAGTAGTTAATATATGGATCATCTGACCTTCCAAAAATAATAAAATGTGATGATGGGAGTAGTTGACATGTGAGCCCTCTAACCCTACATGTCATTCCTATTTTTTTTAAAAAAAGTTGGGAGTTCATAGTGGGGTTGGTGGTAGGACCACCACCACTATCCTTTCTTTTATAATGGGTATAGATTGTTCAATTGTCTTTAATTCAGTTGACATTAAACTAAGTTATTGATAGTCAAAATTATAAATTTTTAATCTTAACCTTGTCCAAAATATTAAGCATTATGAAATTGGAGGGAATATATTTAGAGTGTGTTCTATACATTAAAGATAATTGACGAGACGAATCTAATGACACTAATTACGTTGTGATTTGACGAAGTGATGCTACAATAAACGTTTGCTAATCATGAATTAATTAGGCTTAATAAATTCATCTCATGAATTATCTTTCGATTATATAATTATTTTTATAATCAATTTAAGTTTAGTTCTTTAAATTAATATGTAAATATTTGATATGACACGAAAACACCCTATAAGACTCCACTCATCGGGCTCCGCATCGAAGTTCCTGCTAGTTAAGAAAATTGGTCACCTCCATTGCTAGTTGTAAAGCCACCAATTCAGCCTGTAAAAGAGGATTGAGCAACATTACTTGTGGCTTTGGTGAAAAGCACGTTGTGCGCGTGGATGGCATATGGAAAGAAAACTCCTATACCAGTAAAACCATTTTGCCATTGCCGTATCCACATAGTACCTATTGCCATTAAGTATATTTTTCTCTTCTACAATATTAACCAAATCCCCGTGCATTACAACGAATTGTTAAAAAAAATTAAGTTTTTATTGAAATTTTTTTAGTTGAAATTTGTTTTTATTGAAATTTTTTTAGTTGAAATTTTTTTTATCTTATCATGCTTAGAAAATTAAAGAGTTAGATCTGATGGGTGACAAACTCATTATCATTACTACTATATTTTTTATATAATATAACAAAAAATATAGCCTTACCACATGGCGTGTTGCAGCCGCTATGGGAGATGGGCATGAGTACAGATCTGAGCTGCAGTCTGTTGTTGTTAAACAGGTTCGAGGTGGTTGTGATTATCTATGGGACATTTTGTGGTTGTTTAGAAGAATGGTTTTGCTTTGTTGGATGATGCTCTTTAATTCGGGGTATAATATTGTCCAGTTGAAACACACTTTTAGATCAGAATTACGTGGCAATGGAGTTTAGTTGAGACTAAAACTTGTTCTTGTGGGTAAGCCGGTACTCCTATATTTGTATGCTAGATTAACTCGGTAAGTATAATTGTTCATGCCGAACTAGGCCAACGCGTGAAAGTAGTATATAGCTCGTGACAATCATTCTCTCTATTGTTGGTAACTTTTCTCTACCTCATCTTGATAAAAAGAATATAAGGTTGTATATATATCTAGATTTATCAGTGTGCGTATAATGGTTATAATGCGTAGCTTGATTCACTAACCGTGGGCCATCCAAATCACATTAAACTTCTTCATCATTGGCTTAATTAGACCCACCATCTTTAGATCTTAGACCTATCATCAATTATTGATGTGAGATTAAACTCAACAATAATAACATTATAGCTAGTTAAGACTTGAATAAGGAAAAACATATTGCATGACAGAGTGGGTGCTCGAGTGGTACTTTTTTTCTTCGTTTTTAGTATTTATGGTGGTGACGTGTCTTCAAGGCTCTAAAAGTAGTGATGGAAACAAGAGAAAGTTTGGTGGGAATAATTGTGGATCATTACTACAGTTTCTATCTTGTTCTAGGTAGGCAAACAATAGTATCGAATAGTAGTAGAGATGGATAATGAACAGAAGTAAAGTTTATTTGGTTCAGGCAGTTGCACGTGAAATCTGAAATTTTTTTAATTTTGGTTACTTTTTAGCTTTTTACTAAACAGATGAAAGAAAAGTTAGAATGAAAAAATTTTGATTTTCGGAGGGATTTGGCCAAAAAAGATAAAATTTTCTATAGGGTTATGTGCAAACCTACCTCTCCCTCATGCCCTTCCGTGTGCCCCTTCTCCTCTCCTCCTATTCGCATCGCGGCACCTTAACTCGCACGACACCTCTCCTGTTGATACGAGCCAACGGCAACGCACGAGGTAGGCGGGGGAGGCGGCGGTGCACGGGGGCGGACGGCGCACATGTTTGATGTTAGGACATATTTGATGAACCAAATAATACATTTAGTAGGGACAAATCTATCTTTATTACAATGATAAAAAAAATTTTACATGCAACTAAACATCTTCTCTTATGAAAAGTTTTTACTTAAAATTTTTGGGTAAAAAATTTTCACCAAATTTTACATCTAAACATGGCCTCAGTTTCAGAAAATCGAGGGAAAGGCTACTTTGTCCGGTTTCATACATAGAGGTTAAAAACTAGATCAACTATATACCTCCAAACTCTATTAGAATGTCACTATTTCTCTTTCAATAAGCTTCAAAAGAGCATAACACCAATATTGCAACTGTGCCTCTTGATACCTTTTTCCTTTATGCATGTACCTAAAAAGTTGCACCCAGAAACAGAACAAGATGGCACATACAAAGCTCCCAAGCATTATTGCCACCACTATGTAATTACATAATCACATGGCCCACATATCTGGCCTGTGATCTCTTATCTTGCAATAGTGAAAGTAGACAAAACCCAAGCACTTGAGATCACTCCACTGAGAAGGCAAAAAAGAAGTTCAAAAAGAAAATAAAAAAGATAAGAACAGAAGGATGGACATCATCAAGAAAGCTTCCAAACATGCACAAATCACATTGAAGAAAAAATGGTTCCTTTATCACCTCAAAAGTCATCTTAAAACCATTCAAGTCCAAAAGCAAACTAATGGAACGGCCGAACCAAACCAAAGGAGCAATCTACAAAATTGGATGGAAATTTAAACATTTCGCCGGCCATTGTACGGAGAATCTTTGCTCATGTCCATCCAGATTATTTGTTTATGTACTGTCATTATGTCTAATTTTTTTTCTTTGGAGTTGTCAAAGGCTGTCCTGATCAGGGTAGACTTGTTCCTGCCCCCTGTCCTCACTGTTTCAGTTGAACTTGAACAGGTGCTTCAGGTACTAATCGTACGGACCGTACCGTACGGTATGAGGCTGGCCATGGAATCTTTGCTTTAGGGTTCTTGGACAACCAAGACATGATAAAATCGTTGGCTTCAACAGAAATGATGCTAACTGCGCAACTAAGTTAAGTGTTGTCACGTAGTTTTGGTCGGTATGTTTGAATGATATTGTTCGATAAGAAACGTTACACGCTAAAATAATTAGGGCTTCTTTACGACGTACGAATTTCGCACATAATAGGTCTCTCTTTTTTAAAAAATATAAACATTCTAAGAGATTTGTATCATTCATATGAAAAAAACATTTTCATGGAACTCTTTGGAACAAAGAATTCACAATATATTTCCCCCGAAATTCCTATAGAATATCTACTCTACAGAAATTTTATAGGAAATTAATCATGAGGCTCACATATGTTTTCTTCTTCTTATGTCGGGAGTTCATGCATTTTGATATTATATTGTTTCATTCCAAATGACTTCTAGTCTATCTGTTTTCTTTAACACATTATAGAATTTCCTCCGTTATCGAAAATAAGTACGATAAAATGATGTAAGCATGATATAAGAGTTACAGCATTAAATTTGTGCTAAGTTGAAGCAGAGAGGAGAGGAGAGAGAAAAAAGCAGGCTATTTTATAGCGAGCTACATCACAGACTCCAACTAGCTTTGTTAAAAGAAGTGATCAAGTATTAATGGTGTCAGTATTTATCTATAGCTAACTATCATCGTATGAGTGAACTTCTGGATTTGTTATAGATGATCGATGTGCCAATTAGTATAGCTAGCTGTGAAGTGAGATTAGCTCAACTGGTTAGATTTTCTATAATAAAGTCAATTCATTCGAGTTCAAATCCTATGCTTGTATTTACAACTATTTAATAGTAGGTGATGTACCCGTCGATAATATGCTTGTATCTACGACTAATTATTTTTTAATGGTAGTGCGACGTACCCGTTAACAGTGAGATACTTATGGTGACTCATATGTCAATTCAATTTGTCGAAAATGTTTATAGAGAGCTTATGGTGACTTCATCAATTTTAAAATATGTCGGTTCAGTGTTTCAAAGATGTTTATAGAGACACAGTATGTGTGTAACTTCATAAGCATGGGTATACTCCTGTTGTGAACGTAACTGTATTTCTAAAAGAAATTATTATATCTAGCCGTTGTGATGACTTCGTTAGAACTTATGATGACTTCATCAATATTAAAATATATCCGTTCAGTGTTTTAAAAATATTTATAAAAATACAGTATGCATGTAACTTCATAAACGTGGGTATGTTCATGTTGTGAATATTTCAATCTAGCCGTTGACTACTTAGCTCTAGATACGACTTTTTGTCAATGACAGCAAAACGGCACCGAGTATCGGAAGCCGTCAACAAAGGCACAACAAGTCCATGTGTGGTGTCCACGGCGTAGCCCACATTGGATTCTAAACTCCTTCTTACTTAATTAATTAACTCGCTAATGGTGATGGATGATCGTACGGACGATCTCTGGGTTACAAGTAGATAACCAAAATATATTTGGGTTTAGTTTAGTTGGGGGTTTGGAATTGGAAATAGGCAGGCAACGCCCTCGTGGGGCTCTCGAAGGACGTGATTAAAAATATCACCACTCTCAATTATCTATGGCCTCTTTCATGTTTCAAGGAACACTTTTACATTCCCTATACAATTATGTGACGTGGGCACAAAAATCGATCTATTGTTATAGGTAATTTTGGCTGCCATGGGTAACGTTGGTTATAAGCCATACAACTTAATAAAAAATAAAAGTAAATTTCCTAAATATTATAGACACTAGCCAATTTTTTAAAACTATAAATTTAAATTTAAGATCATGTATATGTAACGATAAAATTATCATAAAGCTACAAATTTAAGGCTAAGTATTGCGAAACTACAAATTTAATAATAAAATTAGCATAAAACTACATATTTTAGGGTTTAAATCCTTATTGCGGTTTAAATCCTAAGCAATAATATTATGTTTGAGTTAAAATATTCAAGTTTTATGACTATAGTTTTATGATAATTTTGTTATAATCTATGGTTTTGCGATATTTTACCTTAAATATATAGTTATATGATAAATTTGATATTAAATATGTAATTTCGTGATAATTTCGTTAAAATATCTGTAGTTTTGTGAAATTTACTCAAAAAAATAATCTATGAATAAAACTTTTATTATGTATCCTTGTCGATTTAAACACTAATATTGCAAAATTAATTTCGATAAAAAATCAAAATCAACTTCAAAATTAAGCTATAAAATATAAAATTTAAATTTTGATAGTGGCTTATAAGTTGCTGGGCAAAAGATGTGCGAAATATCAATTAGATCTACACATGAAGGGAAAAAATAAAGGCAAACACTGTTGAAAATTAAATAGGAGAATAAAAAGAAAATGCTACCTTTTATTCAGTTAAAATTGTCCTTTCATCCTAATGCACATCACATTCCCACCTGATTACACTATATGCAAACCAAGTGTTTATATGATTTTTTAAAAATCATGTGCACCATATTTAAAGGAGACGAGAATGCAACTTTGGAAGCAAAAGCACCGTAAGGCATTGCCGATGCATAGTATGCAAGATTTATATAAGTAGTTTTTACAACTAAGAAACAATTAATGATCTCATGCATGCTTCACTAATAAAGCTTGATCTCTTATACCAAGGATAGATATTTATAAGACATATTTGTAGCATAATATAACTAAAACAAACAAGAACAAGAACTAAAACAGACTAAAACCGCTCTCTGTCCTCATTCTCTTCTCCCGCAAGATTTTCCTCCAAAATCACCCCGATCCACCGCCGTCGCCGCCGCCGGCTCGTTGGAGCCCCGGGCCGACATGTTCCCGTTGTGCCGCGACCATCGCCTTGTTGCCGCGTGCTTGCTTCCACCGTCGGCGCGGGCCGGCCGGGTTTGAAGCGTGGCCGGGCGCGAGGAGGGAAGGCCTCGTCCTCGTGTGACTAACCTCGGCAGTGGCGGTGGGGCCTCCTCGACCACGTCATCTTCTTCCTCGCCGCCGCCCTCCACCTTGTCCTCGCTCAGGCCACACTCGAACTCGTAGAAGTCGGCCTCGAAGTCCTCTGCCGCCGCAGCCACCACCTTCTTCCGTCGCATCCCCAGCCAGAGCATGTCAGTCGTGACCCTTCGGCCCTACGGCGGCGGCGGGGGCTGGAATCGTTGGGGAGCGCGGGAGTCGATGAGATGCTAGAGGAATCGCGGGGGAGGTCGGTGGAGCAACAGATCCGATCGAAACGATCTGTTTCTCCCCAACGTGCGGTGGTCGGTTTTCAGTGTCTTGAATCAACCGAACACGTGGTTTCGTGGTGGAGAAATCGTTTTTCCTTTTTCTTCACCTCTCTTTATTAACTGTTATGCCACATCAATAAAATGATGACGTGTCAAGCTAATCAATAGAAGATAAAAACCACCGTAAATACACACCATTGAGAGTGTCCTAAAACATGTGTGGGCGTGTGGTAGGCAAAGCATGTTCAATTCTCGTTTTGAATAAAGCGATGGGGACATTACTATAACTAAACGCGTAACACATTATTTTTTTTTCATTTTTTGGTGGCTGATTACCACAAACGTGGCAAATATTTATATTGGGCTATGGCTGTTCCCATCACATTTCAAAATCCTTTCAATGTCTCTTTTCAAAATGAAGCTTTCAGTCCTTAAATTGCAAGAGCACAAGACTAGAAGAAAGCCAAAGTAACAGAAACGACACATACATGACATAGCGACTGGACGAGGCATCCTATTCACTATTACATCCGTTTATAAGAGACTGTCTTTTTTTAATATATATATATATATATATATGTTATTTTAGGATAGAGATAGTAATAAAAAAGATTTATTTTCCTCCGACGATATCTTGCTCATCTGTGCGAACACGTATAATTTTCCGTACGGCAATAATATGCCGATGGAAGAAGATACCGGTGCATACAGTACATTTATACGGTCATACGGTGTACCATCCTACTTACTGACAGGATGTGCCTCCTGAAAAGAAGCTATCAACTGCAGTGTTGATCTGTCCAAAGCTCGCAGGAGGAGAAAGGAGATTAAAAAGACAGGCGAAACGGAACGAGTCATTAACGTATAATATTAATTAAGTATTAATTATTTTAAATTTTAAAAATAAATTAATGTGATTTTTCAAGTAACTTATATATATATTAAAAAATATACTGTTCGGGACATCCGTGCACGCGAGGAAGAGAGAATTTTCCTTTGTGTGGTTCAAACGAACGCTACCTACTTCGGTCGACGACATGAACTCGGCCCACCAAAAGGCCACGAATGAATTCGGCCCACATAAAATCACGACAACAAATTCGGCCCACTCCATTCTCGTCAGCGAATGTGGTCAACGAGTGAATTTAGCCCACTTAATTCCCATAACAAGGCCTGTATCTTAATTTAGCCCACTTAAATCTTGCTGAAAATTTGGCCCATTTAGTCCTCCTCAAAGAATTCGGTCCACAAACATAATTGCCCCACTTGCGATTTTGCGAAGAATTCCTGTATTTTAATTTGGAATAAGTTCACTTGAGGTCACTCAGTTAGTTACCGAGTCTGAAATTGACCCTTTATTTGTAATACCAGATATGACTTGTTCATCAACTCCCAAAACCAACGCAAATAAGGTCGCATAATAGTATAGTAAACTTTTTTTCTGACGTGATGATGATGTGTCACTAAAGATAAAAATAAAAAGGAAAAAACATATGGGCCTCACATGTCAGTGAAACATCTTCTCCCCATTTCCCCTCTCCCATCTCTTCGCTCATCTCTTTGCAGGACTCCATGGCATGCGACCGGCAAGAGATGGCGATGCGTGACGGCTGGCCAACGAGCTCAAGCTCGCTCGCTCGTTGGCGGAAAGGCGGCAACAGCCAGCGGCTGGTCAACAAGCTCAAGCTCGCTCGCTCGTTGGTGGAAAGGCGGCAATAACGGGCGATGGTGGGTAGCCGACGAGTAGCTTGTGGTCGGTGGAACTTGGGGTGAAGCTGGTCGGTGTCAACTCTCTCCCAAGCGACGCGGTGCCTTCTACAACACCGACACCAACGTTGGTGAGGTCCGAGGAGCGGTGGGCAAAACGACGGTGTGACGGGCAAGTTGAGCCACCGTAGCTCGCAAGGGATCGGCTTGGTAGGGAGGATGGACTCCAGCGCGTCCCGTCACTGCTGAAAGCCCGTAGATATCGTCTAAAGGGGGTGAATAGGCGATACTCGAAATCACTTCAAATTCAAAGCGGCTAAATTTAATAGGGGCTGGAACTTCCTGGCAGCTCATGCTGACCAGAATTTTCAATGTTCTTTTTAGAAACTTTCGGTGTTCTAGCACTTTGAGATTCAGATCTTGGTTCTCAGGAAACTTAAGACTTGCCAATGTGAAGGAGACAATGTGAATCAAACAGGATACAGAGAAACTCAAAAGATAGCATAGATCATACACAAAGGATACAAGAGATTTTTCCCAAAGTTCGGATTACAAGAATCACACTCTTTATTGAGGAACTCCCTAGAGCTGGGTCTTGATTAACCCCTTGCCTCACCAAGCAAAATCATAGAAAGAAGTCTTCGGTTTTCAATCCAACATCCCTAGGTCCTTCACTAGGATTAAATGACCACAAAGATCACTAACTTAAACCCCTAGCGAATACCACAAATGAGAATAGCTCTACCAAGACAACCTCCGAAGGCTCAGCTCGGATTTCCACTCAATTTACCTTGTTTCCGTGTCAAGGTGAGGAAAACCTTAACAAACTTGCCCGGGTCAATTCACAAATTGAAGAAAGCTCACGGGCGACGCCTAACCGACTAGGAGGTCGCCCTCCAAGAGTAATAAGCATCAAACAGCGGCCCAATGAGAATCACCATGTGCTCAAGTCATCCTAGCCCTCTAAACATCACCAATCCTCACCAACATCCTCAATTCTCACTCAATTTCACTTGGGAGGCTCAAGAACAAGGTGAAGAAGGCAAGAACACCATGGGAAAAGCTAGGAGACAAAAATGAAAGTGAAATTACCAAACGTGAGCTGTGGGGGGTATGAGAAATATATTGGTTCATGTTGACATCATATAGCTCTTACTCATATTTTTGAACTACAAAAGTGCCAGGAAGTTTCGAGCCAAGATGCAAATAACTTCCATTCAACACTTAAAGAAAATTTGGCTAAGATGAGGTGCCAGGAACTTCCGGTCAACACTTAGAAAAATTTTAACTGGTGGAGGCGCTAGGAAGTTCTGGGTAGGGTGTCAGGAACTTTTGACCAACCCTTGCTGTCTTGCCCAAGCCTTTTTAAAGTTTTGTGCTAAAAAATTCTCTTTTCTATGGATTTTGACTTTAAGCACTTGGATCATCTCAAGCAACCATTTGAAACCCCTCTTAATAGTACGTCTTTCCTAAACTCAAGAGTAAAAAGTAAAAAAAATTAAATAAAGCTTTGAGTTCTCTAGCCGCTTTGCATTTGTTGTTGGGAAGTCTCCTTTGTACACACTTTGCACACCTAAGCCCTTTGGGACTAATTATCTGCACTTATCTCAATAAACACATTAGTCCTTTAATTGTTTTGTCATTAATCACCAACACCCACTTAGGGGGCTAGATGCACTTTCAACTGCTACTCGCGAAACATGGTTGCCGCGACTTCCTCACCAACGGGAGAAGGGACAACAACGACGACCAAGGCCAAGCACTATGACGGCTCGACCCACTTCTCTACCAAGCAACCAAACCCCCAAACCCAGATCCCTCCCTTTTCGTCGAAGATCGATCCACCTGGACGCCGATTTAGCCTCGCGCTATGTGATTCTTGAAGCAATTTAGGTTTCTGGAGGTAGAGGAGGAATGGCTTCTTGGGTTTCTTGGGGAGGGGTGAATGCAATGTCGACGCGGCCGATCTAGCTGGCCGACAAGGTCACAAAGCAATGCGACGTGATGCTTCCACGTGGAGTGCCATGAGCTCAAGGCGCGAGTGGACAAGCTTGCCATGTTGCTCCATCAAGCGACACGTGCCAAATTGTACTACTTTGCTCCGTCACGGGCATCATGTCTAGGGCACAGTAGGCACTCGTCAAGGCATGGTCATCGATGTGGGTGCGTCGAGTGCTGGGGGTGGCACGAGTGGTTGATGAACGTCGGCAAGATCCACAACCGGACTCAACAGTTGATGGCGCCATTGTTGCCAAGAAGATTGGTTGATGACGCTCCGTCCTCGATCAAGCAATTGATGTTGAGCACTTTTAAGATCTTGTCCACGTCATGAGACGCATTGGGAGCTGAGTCCATCATCATGGCCATGTCGTCATCAAGCTCCTCCATGTCCCATGTCCGGGACAGCGGCATCGATATTCTTCTTTGTGGGGGGTATCACCCCGGGGTAGCTCACACGAGGGAAAGAAGGCCAACTGGATCGGAGAAAGGGGCCTCGGGCTGTGACGGTGGCCTGACATCATTCGGGGTCGGTTGTCCCGACCCCCGTTCCCTAGTCCGACCTCGGCCCCTTAGCCCGACCTTTGTGGCTAGGGTCAGTGTCCCGACCTCTATCCCCTAGTCCGACTGCAATCCTAACCCAACCTCTGTGAATGGCTCCGACCTGGAAAGGACAAACTTTTCTCATCGGAAAGGAGGCATACTTAGCAAGGTTCGCCGAGGGGACAAGGAGGGGACAACTCGACAGAAGATGACATCATCCGACAAGACTATGCGCGTGGTACCTGCGGAGGGCAGATCCCAAGGCAAGACTGCGCACAAGATGTCCACGATGACTAGAGCCCAAGGTTTCTGTGTACTTTTTAAAGTTACGTTGTACTTGCTTTTTATTTTATGGCCAAGCTTCCTTGCGCCCCAAGCCTCACTGTAACTGCCCCCTTGAGCTATAAAAGGTAGGGTAGGTCGCGCGAGCGAGGGGGAGGCCAAATCCAATCCCAAACTCTCACTTGTAGACCAAAACTTGCTCAAACATCACCCCAACAAAGAATACAGAACGTAGGCTTATTATCCTCTGGGAGGGCCGAACCTGTCTAAAATCTTGGCTCGTATTGTTCTCAAGCCGACCATCAGATCCATCGGTGAGGACATCCTGACCACACTTTTCATCTCCTCGGACAGCCCCCTGGGAGGACTGATCGATCACTCATTGACATTCTTCATGAAGACCCCTTGGCTACCATGCAAGGGCCGGTGCACCTCCACTCACATGAGGTGCGCGCGTATCAGTCGAGGCCCTGTAGGACTTCGTCCTTGGACAATGCCCCACGGTGTATCGGGTCGCCTGGGAGCACGACATCATAGTCCGTGAGCGAGCCGGGGGTGTCACCGAGGCCAGCCTGGGCGTCAACACGGTTGGCGAGAGTGGAGCAAAGGACACTCATTGACATGTGGGTCCATGGTTTTTTCATGACTTTGTCAGTGCCACATAGGCGCCACGTCAGCGCAAAACACCTTGGGACCTTATTTGCGCTCTAGATGGCCAGATGGGCCGAGCCGAAGTGGGCCAGCACGAGCACGTATGTACTGTTCATGGCACGACACGACACGAAAGGGAGACGGGCCGGGCCGGCACGACACGATTGGGCATGTCGTGCTTGGGCTGCCGGCTGAGCCCGTGGGCTGGCATGGCACGACCCGTTTATTGTAGCAAGTTGCTGTAGCAGCACTGTAGCAGAGACTTAGCAGGTTAATACAACACCGTGGCCTTTAACGGGTCAAAACAGTGTTCCAAACAGTATAAAACAGTGTCACAGGCCGACCTTAGCCTATGGGCCTTTAACGGGCTCGTGCCGGCACGGCACGGCCCGGTCACCCCGTGGGTCGTGCTTGGGCTGGGGGCTTGGCACATGGGCCGACACGACACGGCCCGCTACAGGAGCCATGCCTAACGGGCCGTGTCGTAGCGGGCCATGCCAGCGGCCCGTTGGCCATCTATAATTTGCGCCGGTTTTGAGAGTTGAGAAACACATCATATTTGATATTGCATTTTAGGGATAAATTTCGACTCGACGACAAATTTATAATCTATAATTATCTATAAAGTAAGTAATGTTTCCACCCAAATTTTGTTTTGCATGGCTATTTTGCGAAAAACCCTTGAGTTTTTCCGAAATTAACCCATGATCCGCCCGACTATTTTAAAAACCAGTTAAAGAAGAAAAATGAGTTATTTTGCGAAAATCCCGAGTATTTATAAAATTAACCCACAGTTCCAATGCTGAAAAGAAAGAGAGAACTTGGATTAAAAAAAGACCTCCTGCGTTTCTCTCTTCCGTCCCCATCCGCGCCGCGTCTGTGTCCCTTCCCGTCGCCGCTCGAAGCACCCGCGCCGCGTCTGGACCTTCACTCTCCGCCTGCTTTCCTCCTTGTATCGTTGTTCTGTTGCAATGTATGAGTATTTTGCTAGTTAAATTAAAGAACCTAAAAAGGCAACTTATTCCTTTTAATGTGGGGATTGCGAGAAAAGAAAAAAAAACAAATCAGTGTATTTCCTTTGCTTGGATTGAAAGCTGCTCCTCTCTCTCTCCCCATCGCCATTGCCAAGGCCAATCACCACCTCCTCCCCTTCCGCTTCACACCGTCTTCTGGAGGCCGCGTGGTCGTCGGCCGGCGAGCGAGAGTGGAGGCGCTGGCGGGGAGGGACGAGGCGGCTGCATGGTCGCCATGTCGGCCGCGGCGAGCTGGACCGCCGAGGACGACGTCCTGCTGAAGAACGCCGTCGAGGTAAGGAGCCCCTCCCCCACAATTTCCCACCTATTCCTCACCGCCTCGCCTCCAAACTCCGGGGGAGGGGGGTGGGGGCGATGTGCGGGCGTGCCCGATGCGCTGCGCCGCGCGTCTCGTGCGGAGAATTTCAATAATGTCTCAGAGCCGCTCTGATTTTAAGTGGACTTGTAGTCGAGTGGTTTGTTCTGTTGTAATGGGAATTTTCGAATGTTTGATTTCAATAATTTGATTGAAAATGTTGCAATGCTTTACTTGCGTTTGATTCATTTGTTGCTTAGTCCTTATAGCATCAATCCTGTCCTGACTTTTGAAACTTGCAGTAGCCAGTTCACCATAAGATTGTTTTAAGAAACATTGGTGTTATGATACATGTATTAATTGCGAAATGTTACTATATGAATCTATACACCAAATTGAGGTTCACTATAGTCACACCCTCACTCCATTTTGGGTCTGTCTTGAGCATCATTTCATTGTGGCAACCCCTGAAACTATTGGCATCACTTTGGTATTTGATGTTTCTTGGGTATAAAGACTCAATGCTACATCTACAACAAATAGTTATAAACCAAGCTCTAGTACCTTCATGCATGACCAGTGCCACTGTTGGTGGGTTTATGAGTTACAATTAGCTTGGCTGCAGCTATCAGGTCATGTGAGCCACATGACTATAATATTAGGATGGACTTGGTTGGGACTTGGGAGTCCATGGTCCATATTTCTTACTGCAGGGAAGAATTTCCTACTTTGATGTTCTATCTTACTTGTATCCTGTTAACTTCATCTTTCTTGTTCTTTTAGGCTGGTGCCTCATTGGAGTCCTTGGCTAAAGGAGCTGTATGCTTTTCCCGCAAATTCACTCTTCAAGAATTACAGGATCGTTGGTGCTCGTTGCTGTATGACTCAGAGACCTCAGGACAAGCATCTGCCCTCATAGTCAAGTATGAGACTGAACTTTCAACCTCCAACCCGACCAAAGCACACAAACTTTTCTACGTTAGGAGAAAACATCTCTCTCTCAGGAAGAGGAAAATTGAGAGTGTAAAGAATCAGTATTATGCAATGAGAAAGAGAATTTGCCATGATCCATGTTTGGCTGCAGATTTTGGTTATGTTATCAGACCCTGTTCATGCCCTGTAGGTAGTGATTGTGTATGTGATGGATTATTTAACTTGTTGGAAGGCCATCCTTTGGTCCATAACGTTAATCAAGCTGCAGATGTTGTAAATGGCTGTGGCCACATAGGCCAAAGCTATGCTGATGGACAAGATGTACATGCCAAAGACAATGGACAGTATATATCCCATAAAGGGCATGATAAAGCAGCTGGGAGAGTGGCAAGCGATGGAAACACTGATTGTGAAAGTGCAAATGGCTGTTCTGGAGTAGGTAAGTTGTATGGATACAACTACATGCAAAAGAATATTCAGTCAAGTGAAAGGAATATTGCCTCTCCAAAGGATCTTTCTGATGTCCAGGGCTGTGTGCAGCTTCGGCAATCATTTCTTTGTGAGGAATCCGCCAATGGAATGACAGGGTTAAAGGCTTTACTGAATACTGAACAAGATTGCATAAAACAGAGCCAGTTTTCTGGTAACAACAATGGAATAGTGCAAGAACCAGGTTCGCTCAAAGCAATTAGTGAACATTGGTGTTCTCAGGCATCTAGTACTCCTACTAGGAAGAAGTTTCAGGGTGTTAATTCACCTGACATGCTGACAGATGTGCATCACAAAGAGCAAGAAATTCCTGCATTTTCTGATGACAAGAAAAAGGATACTACTAACATTGACACACTTTCATTTAAGGTGAATGCGGAGAATGGAATGTCTGAATCTGGCTTAGACAATGCAACAGAAGGTGAAGTTATGCACTCATGCTTAATGGATGCAAGTCAGAGCGAAGACTTTGAGCTAATTCATAGCAAGAATATTTTGGATTCTTCTCTTGACCCAAATCTGGAAGGTTTAGGCGATCGACATGCTAATGTTATACTGAAGGACATCTCCAAAGAGCACCTTCTGGACCTTCCTCATGTAAGCAGTGCCTGTGGTAATAACACAGATCCAATCCATGAGAAGCATGATGTAGCAGATATTTCTGGAGCAGACATGATATGCACATCAGAAGTGCGTTTTCCTGGTGCTGGTATTGTGTGCACATTGAACACTGAAGATCCTGAAATCCCTTGCAATGATGATATCTTTATACCTGGCCCTGTAGCATCCACCTCTACTTGTGACCAGAATTCCCAGCATAATATGCATTTGGTTTCCACGAAACCTATTCCTCCGCTAAATGCTGCTGACTTGAATCACACCGACTTGGTTAGTGATGTCCAACCATTGTTACTTACAATGAAGTTGGAACCTTACACGTTGGAACACAAGGAAACTTTCGTGGCTCTTAATGAATCTTGTACTGTAAGAAGCAAGTCATCTGTTATGCATGTTAATGTTGATGCTAGCAATGCAAATGCATGCACATCAGCTTTCCATTCTGCTGCAGAATTTGTTAAACAATCTACATGTGGTTTAGTGCAACATGAAGGTTTTGATAACTTGGGGAGTGTGGATTTGGATGAGTGTATTGGAGTGCTTGATGAAATGAATTCTAAGTTTCCTGATGAGCCAGGAATAAGTTGTGATGCTACTATCCAAAACAACATTTCATCGCATGCATTGCCAGATGTGGAATTTCTTAATCCCATAACAACCACTTCAAGCCAAGAAGGGGGAGGATCTGACAGTGAGGACGGTATTCCAAACTATTTTGACATAGAAGCTTTGGTATACTTCTTTCTTGGTTGAGTTTATAAGGCTTTGTTTACTTTGGTGCTTCTGACGTTTCAAACATCTGCTGCAGATACTTGATCAGGATTTAATTCCATGGGATCAAGAATCTGATTTCATCCAGCCCGAAGGTAAATGTAGTTGAGATCAAGGCCATTGTGTTTGAGAATTTTCTTAATTGGCAACAGGATAATATGCTTAGAAGCTGAATTGGGTCTTATTTATTTGTGTTATTCACTTATTTGCTTGATCAGTTTCCAGGTTTCAGTCTCTTGAAAGTAGGAAAGACTTGGTAAGATTAGAACAAGGTGCCCACTCTTATACAAACAGATCTATCATGTCCCGTGGTGCTTTTGCAGTTCTTTATGGCCAACGTTTGAAATACTACATAAAGGATCCAGAGGTAAGCATAAGCAATATTTAATTTAATCTTAATTGCATAATGCAGTAGCAGATATAACAGCTAGGTGAAATTAAACCCATGTATATATTCCTTATTCAGGGAGAACTAAAGAGCTCTATCTCTGTAGTGAATAGCAAAGGCATTTTTGAGTCAAGAGAATAACACCTTATTGTTATTTGCCCAATCATATCAACATATGTTTTTGTTGTCTTATTTTACTACCAGTTGAATTGTTTAATACGGTGTTTAGCTAACAAGATCATCATGCAGGCTAAGATTGTCATGGTTAATCGATATGTTATAAAACAATTCTTTAATATGATGATGCCATCTGATATTTTTTCTCTTCTCTTCTGATGCAGGTTACTCTTGGGAGAGAAACAAGTGAGGAACATGTTGACATCGATTTGGGAAAAGAAGGAAAGGCGAATACAATATCCCGTCAACAGGTATTTTTTTAAAAAAATGCTAATATGACAAACAGCCTTGGATGGGTGGAGTTTCTATGGAGGTCCTTTTTTTTTAAAAAAAAATTATTGACCATTCTCTGTCTCTTTCCTTCTGTCACATGCCATTTTTCAGACATGGTGGATAACGTTCGACAAAAAAATTATGTACAAGAAAAATAATCCTGGGACCTTTTGAACCATTGATATTTCTGTAAATTACTCTATGCAAATGACCCTAATTAAGCTTGTGATAATACTAGGATAAGTTGACTATAGCTCCTCTATGTGCAAACATTTGAAAGTCTTTCCTCTTGTGATACAATCCTTCATATTCGTTTGCTTATTTCAGATCTTATGATTTAAAACTGAACTTTTTTAAACTGATACATTGTGCATTCAGGTTTCTGGATATTTGCTTGGAGTAGTGTCATTTGCACCTTATTCCTGTAAATATTAGCAATGGCATCTCTGCTTCTTTTTTTTTTTGGAGAATCCTGTGTAGTAGAAACCTGTTAACAAGTATGGAACAAACATTCTAATACTAAACCATTCTAGAGTATCAAAAATATAAATAAGTAGGCGTGTTACAATTTTCAATTTTTACAAACCCTAGAAAATAGAAAAGGAAGTATGGTTGATTTTTTTGTGTATGCAAATATTCAATCAGATCAGATATACTAATATGTTTGTGCCATTGGGAGTTTGGGAGAGCCCTTGTAAACACACACACACACACTGTTCAACACTGGATTAAATAGGGCTATACTGTATGGGGCTGAATGACTGATGCATATGCTTGTTGGCTTATTCTTTGAAGCTTGCTCATTTTCAGCTTCTCAATGGGCTGCATATTAATCCTGTCCTTCACTTTGGCAACTGTTGTTTCGTTGTCCACTGATTTTAGGATTTGTATTTGAAGTTGTAGTGAATCATGATAATCTCATTTATTTGAACTGCTTTTAGATGTTTGGGGGTTTGGGTAACTTTTCTTGTTCTGAATTAAGTTGGAAACAGATGTCTTCTTGCACCCTAGAACCTATTGCATGCATATGATTAGATGATAGGACAAAAGTTGGACAATGTAATTTATTTAGCTTTTTTGATTTATCGCAGAGAACTTATTCATACCTTTTCTTACATCATCTTTGAAAAATAAGCACTCACATCACAATGTATGCAAATTGAACCTTAAGCAGGTCTGTCCTTAAGGGTGGTTCCCAAATAGTACAACTTCTCAGATTGTTTTAGTTGTGCAAACTGAAACTGAAAATTGTTCCTGCACAATTTTTTTCCATTAGCCAATTGTAACAAAAAAAATTCACAAATTTTAATTTGACAAATATTCGACAAGTTCTTTAATACACTTGCCCTCAGGGGGATATCTGGTTTCTTTTTCCCAGTGGGAACAAGTCAGTTCATGCTGGGGTTAACTCTGGTCATGAGTAGTGTTCTAAAAATTTGCAGCTGTTTCTGTTGACCGGACATTGTTTTAGAATTCAATGCCCACCTAGACCCTGCAGTTCTGTTACCTTTTCATTTCTTTCCTCTTAAACAAAAACCACCAAATGTTTAAGCAAATGGTTTTTGTGAATGTCACAGCTTTATGGTTTTTGTGAATGTCACAGCATTATCTACCGACATTCTTACTTTATAAGTTGGTCTGTGCTAGCTGCCGATATTTGCATATTCGTACAGTTTACTGCTTAAGTATGCGGCAAGTTTTCCTCGCCATTTTTCTCCACTGGAGTGGTGGAATTCGTCTACGGTCTACTACGGTCTATAATTCTATATACTATCTACTATCTACTACCTGCTTGTTATCTCAGTCATAGTTGCATGATGAATTGGTTCAGGCCGAGTTTAGTCATTTAGGGAATGCCACCTGCATTTTTGGAAAAACCAAACGAAAATGTTTTATTGAGCAATGGAACATCACTAAATGCATTTTCTTAAAAGCTATTGTCACAAGCAACACTACTTCCAGAAAATAATTGCATATACGTATCAAGTTTACTCACTACCCCAGAATAACGATACTGTTATATTTCAATTATTTGTATCGTATGCTAGTGCGTTTTTGTTTAATTATTTCATACCACATTTTGATGCATAGGCAATTATCAAGATGGATAAAGGTGGATCTTTCCACATAAAGAATATAGGAAAAGCTCCAATCTTCGTTAATAGCAAAGAAGTTCCATGCAACGAATGTACTAACTTAATTTCTGATGCATTACTTCAGGTATGGCTTATCTATTCTTTTCCCTCATTTTCTTGAACATTCCTGCCCTGTTAGATTCTACTCTCTTGATCCCATTTGTGTCATCTATCAGTAAAATTAGTAGTTTAAGTCCCATTTTACTATTCTTTAACTAATCATTCTTCCCCTGTTTTTCTTTACTGTAAGCATAGTTTTTTCCTGATATTGCCCTACTTCGATGTTTGTTTTGCTTGCAGGTAAGGCACATGAAATTCATTTTTCACATCAATCAGGATGCTGTGAGGCAACATATAGTTCGCAATAGGAGAGGAACCTCCCAAGGCAAGTACGCAGTATTTAACTGGGATGAAAATCCATGAATTAAGGTTATGATCAAGCTCATTTGTGAATTTATTGTCAGTAATATATATCGGCAGGATAGAAGTATATAGCACCATATCTAATTCGGTCCCATTCTTTGCATGTAAATCGTTGTATATTCCATGCTTATCATATATAATAGATATATGCTCAATTCTCATCTTCAGATCCATATTGTAGTAAGGTGCCACGGTTTTATATTTGAAATTTGGACTTGAATTTCATCGACAAAAGTTGTTTGAGTGGACTGGAACTGAATTCTTAAAGATGAATGGACCCCTAGCAAGCTCTTTCCATGGTGCCCATTATCTAATATTCTTGGATGATTAGATAAAACAATCGACCTAAATTCCGCAGCAGAAAGATGACAGGTCGAGCCTCTAAGCACAGAGGGACATTGGAGTGTTCCAGATGAACATGAATTATCGAATCAGATACCTTCATCATCCACCGAGGATAAACTCATCGAAGTGTTCTAGATAATGCGCTCTTAAGTCTTAATTAATAAAAGAGGCACTACTATGACTTTGTTTAGACTTACATCTATTGGTTTGAACTTTTAAGCTAACGTTTTTCTTATATTCCTAAAATAAAACAGTCCCATTGAATCAGATACCTTCATCCACCGAGGATAAACTCATCAAAGTGTTCTAGATAAGCGCTCTTAAGTCTTGATTAATAAAAATGGTGTTAGAATAGGTGTCAAATATACTAGTTCTATTAGGAGTTAGATTTGGAGTTGAAATAGGTATAGGATAGTTAGAGTTGAACTCTATTTTTAGACTCTCTCTTAAATAGAGATGAGGGCATTACAATATAATCATGACTACTACAATGTAGCGTAGACATAAAGAGAAATGATGGTGACAAGACCATGGACTTATAGCGGCTAGGTGCTATATAAGATTAGGGATGAGCATTCATAATCAGAGCCCTAGAGATGTATGCTTTAGCTGAACTTCGTTAATAAATATCGTGTATTACTGTGTTGTCATCTGGCATGTCTTGTGTGATCAATGACTGAATCGATCGAGAAGGTTAGTCGTCGTTTCGCTATATCGACTAACTTTTATAACAAGTGCCTCGGCACCTTCATGTCGATGGGAAGCTTCAGGGGTGTTGGCAGCAACCTCACCGATGCACGGTCCTTGAGGAAGAGCGTGGTGGTTAGAGGTGGTGAGGCAGCGGTTTCCAGTGGCAGCGGCATTGACTGCATTAGCGCTAGAGACCTAGGCAGACACAGTGGTTGAGTTGGTTTCTATTTCTGTGGTCATTAGAACCAGAGGTGTGTCCTCGGATTGAGTCAGACTAGATTGTTGGAACACAGTCCGACTGAGACTTTCTTGGGCACGGTAAAGCAGAACCTGGGAAGATTCGACGTAGAACAACCAACTTGGTAGAAATTGATGCAAAATAGCACTCGACAAGGCTCCTCGGGAACTCTCTGGACGCAATAAAGTCTCACAGTGATGAGGCGGTTCCGCAAGGCCGAAAGGTGAGGCTTAGGAACAAGGCATACGTGACAAGTGCAAACTGGACCGAACTGTGTCAGAGTGAGAAGGTTAGATTGCAAGCAGGTGGTCATACCGTAGGCGCTAGGACGGTTGGATCAGGTTGAAGAAAAGTCCCAAGCAATAGTGGGTCAAATATCATTGATGGGGTCGATGATACTGTCTTGCAGTATAGGATATATCTAGGATTCGTGGGTTGGCATGATGGGATAAATAGAATCTGCGTCAATAAAGAGGAAGAGCAAACATTATGGTGGTAATTTCTTCGGGTGATTCAATACAATGGTGATTTTCCCAAATTATCGAGTACTTAGTCTAAGGATGCGAAAAGCGTGGATGTTGGATTTATTAGCTTGGTTCATAAGACTACAAGAAAGAAATGGTTCTCTTTAACAGTTTTGTGAGTTTGATTTATCTATTTGGTGATAACAAAGATTATCTCCCATGGATTGGATCAAATCAAATTTAAGACAGAAGATAAAAGTGAACATGTTCTTTGGGGAGTCTATGATGTGCCGGTTAAGGAGGAATACAATTTCGTTGGGCAAGACGACTGTCATGATATGAGAGGTGGAATACTATTGCAGGTGGAGTCCAGAGGAAGAGATTACTGGGATAGTGGAGTCTCTTGTCGAGCGACTCGTGGTGAAGCTACGAAAAGGAAACCTAAGTTTGGAGGACCAGTAGATCAACATGGTGATTCTACTGCTTCTAGGTGACGTATTTTCATCAAGGTGGAGTTTGTTAGAATAGGTATCATATATACTAGTTATGTTAGGAGTTGGATTTAGAGTTGAAATATGTGTAGGATAGAGCTAAAGTCGAACTCTGTCTTACACTCTCTTAAATAGAGAAGGGAGGTACTACAATATAACCATGACGACTACTATGTAGCGTAGACATACAGAAAGATAATGGCGGCGAGGCCATGGACTCGTAGCGGTTAGGTGTTATATTGATTGTGGAGGAGCGCTCATAATCAGAGTCCTAGAGATATAGGTTTTGACTGAACTTCATTAACAAATATCGTGTGTTCTTATATTATCATTATCTGACGTGTCTTGGACGATTAATGATAACTTTATTAACAAATATCGTGTGTTCTTGTATTATCATTATTTGACGTGTCTTGGACGATTAATGACTAAAGTGATCGAGAACGTTAGTCGTCGTTCCGCTATATTGACTAACTTTTATAACAAAGGACACCACTGTAACACTCTTTGATTAGACTTAGATTTATTGGATTAAATTTGTAAACTAACGTTTTTCTTATATGTTTTATAAGTTGGTGGTTTTGAAGGAGCTATGTCCTCTTTTGACATAAGCAAAAAAACCATTTTAGGAATAGTTTATGTCTTTAAAAATTCAAACGGAAAAGCTACTTATTTATTTAGGTTTAGGTGTTTTGATTCATAAGTTGGTTTACAAGCGTAAATAAAAAGATCTTAAACAACAGTTGTTCACGGGTTCAGCAGCCTTCAGTTTTTCTTATTGAGAGGAGCAGTTGAGTTTAGCCGGCGGTTTTTTGAGAGGAGCAGTTCAGCTGTTAACTATTTTCCTTTTTCTTAAGGAAACAGTTGATTGTATTTCACCAAGAGAACTTATGCTCTATAAGTGAGAGAATATTAAAATGTGAGTCACGAGTCAACGGGGTCAAAGGCCCCTACGGCAGCTACAAAAGCCAAGAGAGCCCCAGGCTTCCAGTTGCATACTTGTAGAGTTGCACTGCCTCAGCAGCTCACTGTCAAAAGATGGGCGGCGCCTTCTCGTCGTCGAAGCCGAAGCACGCCGGCGGCGAGTCCGCCGTGGTGGCCGTCCACTCCAAGGCCAAGTGGGACGAGCTGTGGGACGCCCACAAGACCACCACCAAGCTGGTAATTAACTACTAATGATTACCCTTAATTGTAGTATAGTTCATTTATCCGTTAATTGATCGTCTCTTTCTCCAAAAAAGATTTGTGAAAGAATTTCAATGGATTCAAATTTTATAATTTTTTTATTTGATCCTTGGATATAAAGAATTAGAGCTTTTTAAATCCTATAAAATTCATATGAAATGATATGTTTTTAAAAAATATTTAGTAATAGCTCTAACCTTTTAGAAAATTTTTTTCATTTAATTTCTACGTTTTTTCTACAGTCATTTTTATTTTCTGTTTTACATTTATATTCATATTAAAATGCTGTATTTTTTTATTTTCTAATCCTGTGTTTGAAAGCAGTTTTTTACTTCTTTTCCCGTTAATTAAAGGTGGTGATCGACTTCTCGGCGAAGTGGTGCGGGCCGTGCAAGATGATGGAGCCGGTGTTCAAGGAGATGGCCGGCCGCTTCACCGACGTCGCCTTCGTCAAGGTCGACGTCGACGAGCTCGCGGTACGTACCCTGGCCGGCCGCCGGCCGGCCATGGAAGTTTTAGCTCGTCTTCTCTGAATCGAACAGCTGAAGATTTCTGGTTGATGAGCTTGGTTGCAGGAGGTGGCGCGGACATGGCGAGTGGAGGCGATGCCGACGTTCGTGCTGGCCAGGGGCGGCGAGGAGGTCGGCCGCATCGTCGGCGCCGACAAGGACGAGCTCGAGAGGAGCATCACCACGCTCAGGTCATCGTCATCGACGACGGCGACGTGATTAAACATGTTCATCATCACTAGCTCTGCTGGCTGGTTTAATATTATCTAGTCCGGGTTTGCCTATTATCTCTCGTGATGTAATTAGTTCGTATGCATGCGTGTTGTGATCATCTGTGAGCTATACAGTCTTGAAGCCTGAGCGCTGGAGCCAATAAAGATTTGCACAACTTGGAATGGATTTTTGAAATCTTTTCATATCATAAAATTTGTCTGGAATTTACTCATTGTTTTTGTTTTGAGAGAAATTTACTCAAATTTTAAAGATGGATGTCTAATCCTAACCAAAAGAAGAGTGTATCAACTCTGTCTGTGTAACTCCGTGTCCAATCTTAGATGGTCCCACCTGTCAGTTGACAGCAGCTTAATTACCCGTTGCTGTTACCTCCGACGCTGACACTTGGGTCCCACCTAACCGACTAAACTCCCGCGAACCCATTCAAAGTCCCTCCACCTCGCGCCAAGTGTCGCCGCCGCCGCGACAGCCGCGCGCGCGATGACCCCACCGCCCTCCGTTTCCGGCGCCGGCGGCGCCTCGAGGCCCCCACCACCGACGCCATTCGCCCGGCTGCCCACCTCGACGGCGACGTAGGAAACGACAATGCCAGATCGGTCTCGGCGGCGGCGGGCACCTCCGGGCCGGAGCTCCGGTACCGGGGTGGAAGGCGATGCCGTTCGTGATCGGCAACGAGACGTTCGAGAAGCTGGGCAGCATCGGCACGGCGGCGAACCTGATGGTGTACCTCACCTCCGTCTTCCACATGACCAACATCAAGGCCGCCGTCGCGCTCAACGTGTTCAGCGGCACGACCAACCTCGCCACCGTCGCCGGCGCCTTCGCCTCCGACCTCTACCTCGGCCGCTACGCCACCGTCGGCATCGGCTGCATCGCCACGTTCATCGTGAGCGCTCGCCATCGCCGCAGTTGAACCAACCTTGATCTGGAGCGTGGAGTGAGTGATCCGTTGAATCTTGCAGGGGATGATCATCTTGACGATGACGGCCGGCGTGCCGACGCTGCACCCGCCGCCGTGCGACGTTGCCGGCGGCGGCGAGAGGAAGTGTTTGGGCGCGACGAGGGGGCAGTTCGCGGTGCTGGGGCTGGCGTTCGCGTTCATCGTGGCCGGCGCCGGCGGAATCCGTCCGTGCAGCCTGCCGTTCGGCGCCGACCAGTTCGACCCGCGCACCGAGTCCGGTCGCCGCGGCATCAACAGCTTCTTCAACTGGTACTACTTCACCCTCACCATCGCCGTCTGCGTCTCGTCGACGGCGATCATCTACGTGCAGAGCAACGTGAGCTGGTGGGTTGGGTTCGCCATCCCGGCCGCGCTCATGCTCGCCTCCTGCGTCCTCTTCTTCGCCGGCGCGGGTCTCTATGTCCGCGTGCGCCCTGAGGGGAGCCCCTTCGCCGGCGTCGTGCGCGTCGCCGTCGCCGCGATCCGGAAGCGGGCGGTCACCGCGCCTTCAGATGACGAGTCCCTCTTCCGGACGCGCCACGCTAGCGGCGGCGTCGTGTCGAGGCTCCCCTACACCAACCAGTTCAGGTTCCTCGACAAGGCCGCCGTCGTGGTGGACGCCAAGAGCGAGGTCGGCGCCGACGGGCACCCCAAGAATCCATGGTGGCTGTGCAGCCTCCAGCAGGTGGAGGAGACCAAGTGCATCCTCCGCATCCTGCCGGTGTGGCTCACCTGCATCGTCTACTACGTCGCCTTCGCGCAGACGAACACCTACGTCATCCTGCAAGCGACGCAGTCCGACCGCCACCTCGGCGCCGCCAGGAGCTTCGAGGTGCCACCGGGATCATTCACCGTCTTCCCCATGCTGGCGCTCACCGTCTGGATCCCATTCTACGACCGCCTCATCGTGCCATGGGCGCGGCGCCTCACCGGACGCGAGGAAGGCATCACGCTGCTGCAGCGGATGGGCATCGGCATGGCGCTGTCCATCGTCGCCATGCTCATCGCCGCCATGGCCGAGAAGCGGCGGCGCGAGCTCGCCGGCGGGTCGCCGTCGAACACCCGGGTTTCGCCGCAGTCCGCGTTCTGGCTGGTGCCGCAGCTCGCGGCGCTGGGGCTCTCGGAGGCGTTCAACCAGGTGAGCCAGACGGAGTTCTACTACAGGCAGTTCCCGGAGAACATGCGGAGCGTCGCCGGGTCGGTGCTGTTCAGCGGGCTGGCGGTGTCGAGCTACCTGAGCGGGATGCTGGTGGCCGCAGTGGAGCGCGTGACGAGGGGCGCCGGCGCCGGCGACGGGGACGACGGCGGGTGGCTCGCCGAGGACCTCAACAGGGGGAGGCTGGACTGCTTCTACCTCCTCATCGCCGCCATTGGGGCGGCCAACTTCTTGACGTTTGTCGCGTGCGCCAAGTGGTACAGATACAAGGGCTCTGATGATGACGACGACGATGACCATCACCATGAGCAGGTTAATGTTGTAGATAGAATCAGTGCTGCTGCTGAAGCTAGATTAGTGAGAGATTAACATGTTGTTATCTTAATCCACCTATCACAATACACATCGATAACGGAATTGCCTATACATCGCGAGGGTGATTTGGTCAGCGTGGGCCAGAAGCATACAAGGCATCCGCTTTAATCTGGTTCGGGTCGGCCCAATAATGCCCAGGTGATCCCTGGTCAGGATCACAAGTTGAAATAAGTTCACTTTAGATCCTTCAATTTGTTGTCGAGTCTGAAATTCGTCCATAAACCGAAATATCATATACAACGCAGCTCTCAACTCTCAAAACCACTACAAATAAGGTCCCAAGGCGGTTTGAACGATGGTTTCAACTGATATGTGGATGATTTGACTTGTCCTCGTCCTATATGAGGTGGACATGACATTAGAATCAAGATTAAAAGATTTAAAATTAAAATAAAATATATGAGCTCATATGTAAGTCAAATAAAAACATAAAAGATATAATGAGACCTAATGTCGGTGGATCCCACCTCCTCCACCTCACCCCCTCTCTTCTCTCTATCTCCTCATTCCCAATGAGGAATTAGCGGCGCCGGCGCCCGATGAGGAAGGCAACAACGGCATGAGGTGACCGGGAGGAGGGAACCGCAAGTTCCACGGGGATGCAGGAGAGACGGCTGTGGCGTGAGGTGGTTGGCGAGGAGGAGGTCACGACAGTTCGTGGCAGGCAAGAGCCAATGAGGAGAGGACGAAGGCGAGGGAGAGGGGAGGGGAGCCCCCTCTCCTCCGTCCCCACGGAAATGTCACGGTTTCCCTCCTCGCTGGCCACCTCCCACCGCTGTTGCCTTCCTTGCCAGGCGCCATCGTCGTTGATTCCTCATTGGGAACGAAGGGAAAGAGGAGATAGAGAGGAGAGACGGGGTGAGGTGGAGGAAGTGGGATCTACTGACACATGGCTTTTATTATATTTTTTATGTTTTTATTTGACTAACATATGAGTTCATATATTTTATTTTAATTTTTATTTTTTTTAACCTTGATTCTAATGCTACGTCAACATAATGTAGGACGAGAACCAAGTCAAACCATCCGCGTAGACGCCACGTTAGTTGAAATCATCGTCCAAACCATGGAGCTTTATTTGCAGTGGCTTTGAGAGTTGAGGTATGCGTTGCATTTGATATTTCGGTTTTGGGACGAATTTCAGACTCGACGATAAATTAAGAGACCTCACAACCAGTGATCGCGGCCATTTTCTCGTGGGCTGAAGGCTAAGCCCAATCGAGTGCGCTAGAGCACCTGAGGTAGCCTCTTATTGGGCCGGGAAGAATAGATCGCACAGCTCAAGTGAACCAATTTGGGACTGCTTCTGATCTAAACTTGATAGTTGATGTATGAATTCTGTCTGGATTCTTTTTTTGGTTGAAAATCTTGGCAGGATTCATTTCTTTATCTTTTTTTGAAAAAATAATCCTGTTACTTAGCCTAGAATTTCTTCTGAATGGATAGATGGACGACTGATTATCTATTTTTTGATAGTATTTGAGGCTATAAATGAATAAATTAACCATTACGAAATTGAAAAAGTTATTTTGTAATTATTGCAATAAATTTGTATATACAAAGCTTTTGTAAAATCGGAGATTGGGAAGTGTGACCGTGATAATCCATAATCCGTAGGAAGAAAAGAACTGAAGTATTGCACCTCATGATCAGAGTCAGACAAGCTAAATACCTTTCAGAGAAACTCAGGAAAGAAATGTTCTGCTCTCTGATAGGGGAGATGATGACAAATGTTTAGTTCTCCAGTTTGTTTCCCGCTCGCGCAAGTTGAAATTTCCTAATATAAACAGACGCAGAAGGTAAAGCATGTGCATGGAAAATCTCTCCAGATTCAGAGCCTAGTATTGCAGTACAAGTAATTAACTGTTCGTACTGCATGTGACTAAATTATACTATACTCCTACTTATTCTTGTTTTTTTGGAAATCAGCTACTTGTTCTTCTTTTGACAGTCAACGCTGTCAGCTTCGCAATTTGCAGCTAGCAGATAGTACTACTGTTTCATCATCAAAGCAGATAAAGTTCCTGATTCAATTAATTTAATCCGTATGAATGTAGTAGAGTAATCTTGGTGTAACCTCCCTAGATTTTGTCAAGTCAACGTACAGATTCCTCCAACAGAAAATTTCTCACGGTGTTTGCCGGTTTGACTGACAGCAATAGTGTTCTTCTGCCGGGCTGTTTAAGCCGTTTTCTGAAGCTTCCTAGGAAGGAAGGAGTAAGCAGATTCAGATGAATGCGAACTTTTCGCAATTATTTGTCAAACATCTGATGAATTCAAACCATGTGAGTTCACCACGGGTTTGAAAAAGAGAAGAAAAGTAGGGTTGGTCAGTGCCTCTCAAGCTAAGCCTGCATGAGAGCTCCATGCAGAAGAGTCTGACTATCTGAAGGTATCTTTGGAAGTCTGATCACCGAAGCTCATGCTGTGGAATGGTGACTTGCCGTTTTCCCATCTTTTATTTTCGTTCTACCTTTCCAGTCCTATATTGAACACTAATTTGTCAAAAAACGATGTCTGGATCATCCGACCAGTTTTGTTTTTTCAGTGTTTTGTTAATAACAAAAATGATTATTTGCCACTCTTTAGATGCGCACTCAACCATTGTGCATCTCCTGGCTAGGTCTACAACATGTCATGCATATGATGATGGCTCCGTTCAATTTAGATTATTGAGAGGATTATTAATGCGGATTATCTACTTGACTATGTTGAGAAATACATTTAATATATAGCTTCGAACAACTGTTCTAAGCAATCTAAGTATAAGTTTTCCTTTTTAAAAATAAAAGACGTATTTTTTGAAGCACAGAGCAGATAAAGATCACCAAAATTCAACTAGCATTTTAGTACTTATCACTAGTACAAAAGGGAATTATTTTAAGCTCTTGAGGGCATATAAATCTGAATAATTCAGAAAAAATAAAAAAGACAATATAGATGATTGTGTATTTTTGTCACGTATCAATCCCTCCTCAAAAATGAAAGATCAATCTCCATGTGTACATCGAATTTGATTTTGCATGTTTGTAAGAGAATATATGAGAAAATAATTTACGTAGCCTAATATTTTTTAGAATTTTCATAACTATTTGGACTAAATGCAACGTACGAGGAAATGTTCCCTCATAGTTTAAAATTCACTTCCCTCGAAAAGACAAAAAGGGAATCACTAAAATGACTTATTCTCTGCTAAAACTCATCAACCTTTGTTCTGAACTGTGATTGTTACGACTCTTTATTTTGTCATAGTTTGATTACAAAATGTGACATCAATCACTACAAAAGAGCATCAAAGCAGAGTGTCCAATGATGATGCCTTGGTATCTCGGTACAAAAGAAAAGGATGCCTGGATCCTGTAGTGCCTTTCATTAACCAGATGGAACTAAGGACATGTTTAGTTACAAATTTGATGAAAACTTTTCATCCAAACTTGTAAAAACTTTTCATAAGAGTAGGTGTTTAGTTACATGTGAAAATTTTTAGCTCTCATGCATGCAACTCTCATGCACATCTCTCAAGAGAAATTTTTACTTTTTTTTTGGCCAAACTAGTCCCAAATCTGAAGTTATTTCATCCCTACTTTTCAACCCCTGTTTAGTTCAAAAAGCCAAAAAGTGGCCAAAATTCAAAATATTTTCACTTTTCAGGTGCAACTAAACAGTGCCTAAGAAAATTACTCCCTCCATCCCGTAAGTTCATATTTAGCTCTTATGTTTGTTTAAAAATAAGTTTATTTTTAATAATTATTGTATTAAAGTTTGTGAAAATAAGAAATAATTATATTAAGAATAGATAAAATAAGAAATAATTACATTAGGATTTAATAAAGTAAAAATATTTTAGTTTTTTGGGTTTTATATTGGTATGTGTGAAATGGGTAAAAAACGAACTTATTTTGAGACGGAGATAATAGTTGTTAACATGTCATGTCTACTGAAACAAGTATATTTAAGCCTTTTCAGATGTATGCACTGTTTGTTACTAATTAGTAACATTGTTTTCTAATAATTGAATTACAACAGCAAACTCATTACAATAGCTTTGTCAGGATTGCGGCTGTCCCTTTTTTTTTTAGAAAAAATTGAATGACTGCTTCTGTCTTTAATTAGTACGGTATATCTGTACTTACTACTTCAGTAGTCCAGCCAAGAACTCATTTTAAAAACTATGGTTCTCTACCCTACTAACAGTCCAAGATGCTAGCCCATCCACTTTCATGATTCCATGAGCACAAGGATAACAAAAGACAAATTAATTGGAGCAGAGAGATCACAATTCACAAGGCATGAAATTGGCCCTCTTCTCAAGAGACAAATGAACAAGAAAAACTTTTCATCTGCATAGGGAACTGAGTTTGTATGTATGTAGTAGTACTAGAGTACATGATCTCTTCCTTATACTTGTTATCTATACAAAGTAACAAAAGAACATATGGAGCCATGCATTCATATGTCACTCCTGACAATGCCAGGTGAGAGGCATATCCTTCTCCTTCTCATGTCTAATGCTATCATGCAAATGCAAGGACATGCATGACCCTTCACTCCATCTCCATGTCTCCATCCTCTTGTACACACCCCCCTCCATTATCATTTTGCATTTGGAAGCATGTATTGGAACAGGCCAAGAAACACATACACATGGGCTTGTTCCCTCTTTCTTAAACCCTACTTTCTTACTGAAACCTCCCTCTCCATATCCATGTGGCCATGGTTAATTAGGCCAAGGATAATGGAGAAGGGAGAAGATATCCATATCTCTCATAAATTAGCTAACAGTTTCCTGTTTATTTGTCGGCTGATGTGTATATATGCATACAGTCATGCTGAATTATTCAGCTGAGCTGAAGTGCCTCCAATGGCCTCCCCAGCAAGGACAGCACAGTGGCAGCAATGTGCCTTGGTGTCAATCCTGCCTCCTCAAGCTGGTCTACTGGTGCACCATGGTCTATGTACCTGTCTGGCAAGAACATAGACCTCAACTGCATATAAAAAACATACAAAACACGTTAATTACATTAACAATAACTTTCCAATAATTAATTGTACTATGCCTAAATTTTTTCAAGTTTTTTATACCATCTTTACCACACTTTCTAGTATCATAAAAAGATAATACTAGAAAGCACGATTGGTAGGTAGTATTTTTTAGGGTGATTTTATCATTCTTCAAAATGTATCGAAACATAAAACTTGTTACCTAAGCCGGCTTAGGTATCTTGATGTACAAAATTTTAAAGTAAAATTCACATAACTCAAGATACTTTCTTAAGACCCATAAAATTAGTAGGGTTAATTATTACCTTGAGGGGGCCATCGAGGAGGCCGCTGAGGCTGAGGTAGTGGGCGACATGGGATCCGAACCCTCCGATGGAGCCCTCCTCTACGGTGACGAGGACCTCGTGCTCGGCGGCGAGCTCCCGAATGAGCCCCGTGTCGAGCGGCTTGCAGAAGCGCGCATCGGCGACGGTGATGAAGATGTCATGCTCCTTCAATGCCTCCGCCGCCTTCATGCACGCCTGCACCATCGTGCCGTACCCCAGCAGCGCCACCCTGTTCCCTCCAACGAGCACCCTCCCCTTTCCGACCTGCAACATCCACCACGAGGGTTGCTGCCATTAGAGACCTAGAAGCTTTTCGATAGCTATTTCCTTCGTTTCAAAATAAAAAAAACTAAACAACGAATATGTTTGTTTATTTTAGGTAGAAGGCAAGAAGAGAGTGCCACGTTACCTCAAGAGGGGTGCCCTTGTGGTTGGGAGGAAGGACGGCACCAATGCCATTGCCGCGGGGGAAGCGGAAGCAGCTGGGGCGGTCGTCGATGGCGGCGGAGGTGGCGACCATGTGCATGAGCTCGGCCTCGTCGGCGGGCGCCATGACGACCATGTTCGGGAGGCACGCCATGTAGGTGACGTCGAAGGCGCCGCAGTGTGTGGGCCCGTCGGCGCCGACGAGCCCCGCCCTGTCCATGGCGAAGCGCACCGGCAGCCGCTGCAGGTCGACGTCGTGCACCACCTGGTCGTACCCGCGCTGCAGGAACGACGAGTAGATTGCGCAGAACGGCTTCAGCCCCTCGGCGGCGAGCCCCGCGGCGAACGTCACGGCGTGCTGCTCCGCGATGCCCACGTCGAAGCACCGCTCCGGGAACCGCTTCTGGAAGTAGTTGAGCCCCGTGCCGCCGCCCATGGCGGCGTGGATGCCCACCACCTTATCGTCAACCTCCGCTTCCCGGATCAGCGCCTCGGCGAAGTACTGGGTGTAGGACAGCGTCGGGCTCTTGGACTTGAACTGCTTCCCCGTCGTCGGGTCGAACTTGACCACGCCGTGCATCCGGTCGGCGGCGGCCTCCGCCGGCGGGTAGCCTTTTCCCTTCTCCGTCACGATGTGGACCAGCACCGGCCCCGGCGCCGGCATCGACTTTACCTTCTCGAAGATGGTGACGAGGTCGTCGACGTTGTGGCCGTCGACGGGGCCGATGTAGTAGAGACCGAGCTCCTCGAAGAGCGTGGAGCCCGACGCGCTCACCATGCCGCGCGCGTACTCGTCCATCTTGGCGGCGACCTCGTGCGTCTGCCCGCCGATCTGCTTCGTTATCGTCTTCGCCGCCTCGCGGAGGCGGCGGAGCTTGGTGCTCGACTGGAGCTTGGTGAGCGCCTTGCTCAGCGCGCCGACGGGCTTGGCGGGGCCGTCGAGCGTCGCCGTCGGGAGGGACACCTGCTTGTTATCGTTGAGCACCACGATCATGTTGGAGTCGAGGTATCCCGAGTTATTCATCGCCTCGTAGGCCTGGCCGGCGGTCATGGCGCCGTCGCCGATGACGGAGATGACGTGGTTCTTCTTCCCGAGGAGGTCCCTCGCCACGGCCATCCCAAGCGCCGCCGAGATGCTCGTCGAGCTGTGGCCCGCGCCGAACGCGTCGTGCGCGCTCTCGTCGCGCTTCGGGAAGCCGGCGAGCCCCGAGGTTTGCCGGATCGTATGCATCCGTGACCGCCGCCCCGTCAAGATCTTGTGCGGGTACGCCTGATGCCCGACGTCCCAGATGATCTTGTCCTCCGGCGTGTCGAATACGTGATGCAACGCCACGGCGAGCTCGACCACTCCCAGGCTCGAGCTCAGATGACCCCCCGTCTTGGACACCGTGTGGACGATCTCCGCCCGGAGCTCCGCCGCCAGCTGCTCCAGCTCCGGCGTCGAGAGGTTCTTCATGTGGACCGGATAATTCACAGTATCAAGCAGAGGCGTCGCCGGCTTTTCGCCGGAGTAATCAATCTTCCACGCGCCCGAGCCCGAAGCCGGCTCCTTCCTCATCATCATCTTCCCATCCCCGCCGCCGTTCGCCGCCGCAGCCGCGCTCGCCCGCACCTGGAACTGAAACCAACACCAATTAATTCCCCGACCCAAGAAAGAAAACAGAGCATCCGCCGCGCGGCCGCCGCTCCGGCGAGCTTTAACACAACCGGCCGTACCTGTCGCCGGCAAGAAGCATTGGTGTTCGTCGGGATCGCGCGGAACAAGGACGGCGACGATGCCTGGAGCGCCATTGGAGACAAAGCTAGCTACAGCGACGCAGCAAGCAAGCTGTTTGTGAGATGTCGCGAGCTTAGTGGTTCACTGCTTCCGAAGAGCTCGTAGGCTCGGAGTCGGAGCTCGAGTGGCAATGGCGATGATGCGCCGGGATCGCAGGAGGAGGACGAAGAGGAGAGGAGTGGGAGGAGAAGCATAGGCGGAGGCTGATTTTATAGGCGCGCGCGAGGGGAATAATGACGTCATAAATAAACAAACAAGTTAGCGAGTTAAGAATTAAATTGGTAAATAAAAACGATTTAAACGTGGCGCGAGAAAATGACGGTGCTTTGGGGAAAACTGCTGCAGGGCTGCTAGCTTCTCGCGAGATGATGTGTCATTTTGAGATACAAGACGTTCACAACAACACGTGCATATTGACTCCATTAACCGTACCCGCGTATATCTATCTATAACTATTTATAAAGAAAATAATATTTTTATCTAAAGTTTTATTTTGTCCAACTATTTTGTAGAAAATTCCTTAAGTTTTTTCAAAATTAATCCATAGTTAGAGGTGGATATCGAGCCGGCTCAGCTAGTCACGGCCAAATGGGCCGTGCTCCCACGGGCCGGCCTGAACACGCCAGCTAGTGTAGCGGCACGGCCCGGTATGGCTCGATAGGCAAACGGGCCGTGCCGGCACACCCGACCAGCCGTGCCATGCTTGGGCCGGCCGCCAGAGCCGTGGGCGCACGGCGACGCAAGCACGTGCACGTAGAATGCACGCAGCACGGCATGGCACGGCCCGGCCCGTGGCACGGCACGGCCCGCGGCGCTTGCGGTCGAATCGGCTTGCGGCACGTAGCGAAAAGGAAGCAGGCGCTGTGCAACGGCTCTTCGGTGGTCCAATGGGAGCGTGCCACGTGTCCCCCAACGGCTATACGGCGGTTTAAATTTCAAATTAGCCGTTGAAGACAAAAAAAATCATAAAAAATTCAAAAAAATGCAAAAAATCAGAAATTTCGCCCTATAAATAGGGCATGAACCCCAACCATTTCTCCTCACCCCTCACTTCTCATTTTGTGCTCTCAAGTGCTCTCTTTGCTCTCAAGTGTTTATTTTTTGATTTTGACAAAATTTTCTCAAATTTTGTTAAAAATCAAAATTAGTTTCGTAGTTCAATAGTTTGATCGCAGAAGTTTGAAGTTCTCACAGTTGGAAAGATGTAAGTAATATTAAAATTTGTGTATTATTTGTATTGTGTTTATGAATTCAATAAATATTTTACAATTTGTTTATGTCGGTTTAAAATTTCAGAATGGATCCGAACTATCCATACCAGTCGCCGTCTTCACTTTGGATGATTTTGACCCCAACTACATGTCGGGGTTTGAAGATGCCTCCGGATCGGCTCCAACTCCACCATCTGTGGAGGAGGTACCGGTTCAGACGGCTGCGGTGGCTTCGGAAGGATTATCTTCCGGATCCGTGTGCGGAAGTGTTTCGACACGCACTGGTCCGAAAAGATCGAGAACCTCCGGTGTGTGGTAACACTTCGATGAGATAAAGGAAACATCCCCGGACGGAAGAGAGGTATCAAAAGCTCGTTGTAGAATATGTAGGCAAATGTTATCTGCTCGTGGTTCTGCTGGTACAGGTCATCTTAAGCGCCATGCGGAGTCGTGTGCCAAGATCAAGGAATACAACTTCGGCAACAACAACTTATGCTAAACCCGGATGGTACGGTACATAGTTGAGAGTACGATCCCATGGTTACTCGGGAATCTCTTGCCGGGTTAATCGCCAAGCAAGATTTACCCCTGAACATTGGAAAGACTCCTGATTTTGAACAATATATTCAACAATCTCATAACCCTAGGTTTAAATCTGTAAGTAGGCAAACGACAACTAGAGATTTAGAGAATGTTTATCAGAAGGATTCAAATGCACTTAAGGAACTGTTTAGTACATGTACTTTCTCTGTTAGTGTTACTTCAGATATATGAAGTAGTAGAGCTAGGCAGGATTATCTTAGCGTTGTTGTTCATTTTATTGATGATGATTGGCAATTACAAAAGAGAGTTTTAGGGCTTAGGTTAATAGATGTCTCACATACAGGAGAAAACATGGCTGAAAGAATTAGGGAAGTAATTAATGAATTTAATCTTGCTGATAAGATATTTGCTGTCACCCTAGATAATGCATCTGCTAATTCTTGGGCTATGGAAATATTGCAACCTTTATTTTGTGTTTATGCTCAATCGTTTCTACTACATTAGTGTTGTGCATGCCATATAATTAATTTGATTGTTAAGACTGGCATGAAAAGGGTTCATAACCATATTGATGCTGTTCGTCAAGCAATCGTGTGGTTAACTGCTTCGAACCTACGGATTGATGCATGGAAAAGGTTTTATCATGCGGCCGGTAAGAGAGCTCGTAAGTTTGCCACCGATGCTGAGAGCTCGCAATTGTTCAAAAATATAACCAATTTTTAGAAACTTTTTATGATTGTACTCTTACTCTGTCACAAATTTATTACCCAACTTCTAATATAATTTTGCACAATATTTTTGAATTGCTTCTCTATTTAAAGAATATGAAAATGATGATGTTCTAACTGAACCTGTCTTTCACATGAAACAAAAATATTTTAAATATTGGAAAAATATACCTATGTTGTATGCGTTTGCTTTTGCTTTGGATCCTAGGTGTAAATTAAGAGGATTGTCTGCTATTTTATCACTTCTTGGTGATACTGTAGGTATAGATTATAGTTCTTTTTATACCGAGGTTAGAAGTAAATTATATGAAGTTTTTGGAAGATATGAACTAAAGTTTTAGGGAGTTCGACAACAGAGACCCCCTCCTATCCCCACTACAGGTAAGAAGAAGATACAGTGAGGTAGGATTTGGGGTGGATCTTCTTCAAGCCAAGATGGTGGCAATTCGTCGGCTACAAGTGGAGACGGCTTTTCGCATGGTGCGGCCGAAGAGTTGTCCGGTTATTTGGACAGCGACGCCATCAACCACGAAGCACAAGACTTCAACATTCTCGGGTGGTGGAATGACCACAAGTTAGCATATCTCGTGCTTTCAAAACTAGCATGGGATGTGTTGACGGTGCCCGTCTCGACGGTGTCCTCCGAATCGGCTTTCAGTATATACGGCCGTATCATCGAAGACCGAAGGACGAATCTGAGCAGTGACCACGTCGAAATGCTACTAAGCGTTAAAGACTGGGAGCTTGCTCGACAACATGCCTAATACACTGTGGACAACCAAGAATTGGCCGCCCAGTTCGAGCAACTCTACCTGGATCCAGACCAAGCCCAGTAGAATTTTGTTAAACGTAGTTCTGACCTTTGAGCTGTACTCTTTTCTTTGTCATGGTTTTCTCAGTTTTCCCTACGAGTTTTTATATGACAAAGTTTTTAACGAGGCAGCATGTATCATTGTATCCTATAATGATATAAACATCAATAAAGGTCATTACTATTTTTAACAAATTTTTTTGCAATATTTTCGTAAATATGGATTTATTTTTAACATTACTAAGTCATTATTTTTTTGAAAACTTTAATTTTTAATTTTTATTTTTTTAAACTCATGTGTCTTGTTTAAAAAAAATTGTAAAAAACGGCTCGTGGGCTCGGCCTGGCCGTGGGCCCGGCGTGCCGTCGCACGGCCCGCCGGCTCCCCACGTGCCGTGCTTGGGCCGGGCCTAGGCACGTGGGCCGGCACGGCACGACCAGTTTCATTAAGCGGGCCAAACGGGTTGTGCCGGCATGGGCCCGTGTCGTGTCGGGCCGGGCCGCCCGTTTGGCCTTCTCTAGGCTCGGCTCGGCTGGTGAGAGCCGAGCCGGGAGGCCGGCTCGGCTCGGCTCGTGAGCCGGCTCGAGCCGGCTCGTTTAGCTCACGAGCCATTTTAATAAAGTGCAATTTATATATAAATTACATTTCATTTTTTTCTAAGTCTATTAAACATGCAAATATACAATTGAAAAAAGTAAAAAGTGATATATTAAGTCCATAATTAACGTAATAACAGTTGTCCATCGACAATTATCCATGCAAATGTAATGATGTAACTAGATTAGATATTATTACTATTATAATCTAAAGCATTAGATCCATATTCACCATCATAAAATCATAAAAATTATTAATTTATTACCACATCAACCACAAAACAAGCAAAAGAATAGCAAAATAAGCAAAACATTAGGCCTTGCTTTGTACATTACATCTCGGCTCGTTGAGCTCACGAGCGCTCGCGAGCCGATTCTCGAGCCGGCTCGTTATAGCTAACGAGCTAAACCCTCGGCGCAGCTCATTAGCATTTCTCAACGAGCCGAGCCGAGCCGAGCCGAACCAACCACGAGCCGAACGAGCTAGCGAGCCACGGGTATTTCGTCCAACCCTACCCGTAGTCCCAATCGAAAATAAAGGGAGAGCTTGGATAAAAAAGACCTCCTTCGCCCTCCCTCCCTGCGCCCCTCCCTCCCGTCCCCATCTTCGCCACGCCTTTCGTCGCGCTGCGCTCCTCCCCTCCCATCGCTGCTCGGAGCTCCCACACCCCTTCGTGCCGTCCTCATCCACGTCGTGCCTCGACTTTACCCGTTGCAATGCACGGACACAATTGTTAGTCTTTATATTATATTTATATATATAAATATAGACTGGTATAAATATAGACCGATATATATATATTGAAATTATCAAGTCGAAGACTAATTAAATTCGGATGGGTTGATTTCTATAAAAAAATCTAATAGTTAAACGATGCTAATTATATAACAAGATGGGTCATATTCTCGCGGGCGAGGTATATATGATTTCTCCTTTCAGGACAAAAATACTGTAGATGAGCTGACTGATGAGGTTAACCTTAATTATACTGTATATCACTAGCTTTGTTACTGAAAAGGGCTCGGTGTAATTTCCATTTTTGTTGTGGCCCTCGTTGAGGACCTACATGTAATTTCTTACAAGGAAAGAGTTCTTTGTTTAAATTGACAATAAGATGATGAGGCCCATATGGCTATTTGTTCATTTTTCAAAAAAAAATTAAAATCACAATTTATCCACCTTGTATAAAGTCCAAAAAAGGCATATATCTATGGTCCTTAATCATATAGTAACATAATCACCATCGGTAGCTCTGTTTGTGAAAATGGCTCAATTGTAATTTTCATTTTTCTTGTGGTTCCTTCTGATTGAAGACCAACATGTAATTTTTTTATAAGGAAGGGTCTCTTATTTAGATTGGTGGTTGTTGGAACTTTTTAATTGACAATAAGATGATGAGGCCCCTACTGTCTTTTGTCCTTTTTTTTAAAAAAAATATTTGCAAAAATAACCTCCTTGTGCAAACTGCAAAGTCCAAAAAGGGCATATGCCTATACTATACGCATGTAGCAGGCAAATATATATTCTAACTAGCAAATACGTACAACCCTTATTTAATCAAAAAATAACAACCTAGACAGATGTTTAGCTTAACACATTGGCTATGATTAAAATTACTTCAATTATATATACTTGTTTTATTTTTAAGAATAAAACTAACTGATCTTAAATAAAGTTGGTTTCATTCTGGCTCAACTCATTACCTTGTTTTTGAAATTAATATTTTAAGGTACAATAAGATGATAATGCAAGTCAATTTTGAACCAAGCAGATGAAAAAGAAGTGGTGATCACTAATAAAAGCAAGTCAATTTTGAGCTAATAGGCTTATAATTAGCTTTATGTTCACCATCACTCGTTAAATCATGCTCAGAATATATTTTTAGACCAAAGTTGATGAGAAAGAAAACCAATTTATTTGGCAGCCTCAACCAAAATAAACTTTCCTACGATAAGAACAAGTATAATACCATAAGCTATCTATACACGCACATAGGTAGAAGAGAGGGAATTAGTGGTAACTCTCATGCATGCAAGAGCGAACTTTATACATATATATATATATTTCAAGAGAAATATATTAAATAGATAAGTGAGAAAGCAAGAGGAGAATAAAAAGAGAGACAACGTTCTATATATTGGCTCTAATTAGTTAGCTTTAATATTAAACTTGTTCTAACAACAATACAATAATTAAAAACAATTGGGTTTTAAAGTTTCAGCACTAAAAATAGAAAATCAATTCTAGTTTACCCTGAGCCAATAAAGAAGCAAACTAGAATTAACTTGCTCGAAATAGAGCATCCACTCCATCTTCCTACAAGATAAACATGTCCACCGGGTGCAATAGGAATTTTATTATTTTTTAGGCCTTTTAATTTTTAATTTTAAAAATAGACTATTCTAATGTATTTTTAATTATGAATCTTTTGTCACGTCAGTCTTCATGGCGCGATGAAACAATGCTACCATGTCACCATATCAATGTTGTTTTGTCATGCCAAAGTATATCTAACATAGTAAAACGTTTGCCATGTCAGTATTTGTGACGTGACGTGTGCAAATAATGTTATCACACCAAACTCTCGTGGTGTGATAGCATTGTTTCGCCACGTCACCGATACTTACGCGGACAAAAGGTTCATAACTAAAAATAAAATTTAGGATAGTCTATTTTCAAAATAAAAATTAAAAAATTTCAAAAACTTTTAAAAAATTGGGGCATGCAACCATTAGCTAGGGCTTGGTCAGCTGGCTATTGCACGATCTTTTTTTCCCTCTCTGCAAATTAAAGTACCTCAAGGTGAAACAAAAGAAAGTACTCAATCAACCCAGCAAGATGATCAGCTCGATCGATGATGAGGTACATATTCAAGTAGATGCTTCTGTCACGGCCTAACATGATTCTTCCACGGACGAGTCCAACCGATGCGGTTGCGTCTTGACATGGGCTCGTTTTGGAGAGTTTGTGCACCATGTTTCGGTCGGTTTTTCTCCCGTATATTCCGTTGCACGAGCACGATGATTGTGCTGGTCCTTTTCCAGCCTAGCTTATATAGCAGCCGGCCAGTCGATCGGATGACCTCTCTCCCCCATGGAATCGATCAAACTCTCCTACAAATTTTCACATGACAAAATTAATATGGATGATAAATGTGTGTGAAAGAGCATTAGAAAATGTATGGATTCTTGTACTTAGATCCATAATCAGAAAATACAATAGAAGAAAGGGACATGTTTTCTTTTATATATATATATATATATATATATATATATATATATATATATATATATATATATATATATATATAGATGTCTTGTGTGGCGCACGGCATCCGTGTGGCGTGGCCGAATCTCTAATTTGAAAACTTAAATTGAAAATCCGAACCGTTCAAATTGTTCTACATATTAATATTGCCTTGTATACCAAATTTTATATTTTTTAAATTTTTTACTATTTTATCAGATAGGTCAAAAATGCAATAATCCAACGATTTCTGGAGTATCTATTTTATTGCATTTTGACCTATCTGATAAAATAGTAAAAAAATTCAAAAAAATGTAAAATTTGGTATACAAGGCAATATTAATATATAAAACAATTTGAACGGTTTGGATTTTCAATTTGAGTTTTAAAATTAGAGATTCGGCCACGCCACACGGGATGGGGCTGTGCGGCGCGTCACACAGTAGCCCATCTATATATATATATGATGAACTGCAAAATAATATATAATAACTTGATGGGTGGGGGTACGGCTTAGCATATGTGAAGTTGCAGAGTTAGCAAATTAATGTAGTACCATGATTTGATGAGCTGAGTGTGATTTTCTACAAGGAAAATCTAAATTGGTGCAATTTAATTAGTACAAAATATAACATGAAAACCGAGCAATTTAGTATATTAGTCATTAACCCGTGTGCTTAAAAATATTTTTATGATTTAATAATTTCTAAATTTGTAATTAATAAGGATCGAGTCGTACCCGGTTTGGAGCCATAGTTGCTTAATTTTTTTCATGTTTTGAGGCGTCTGTAGTATGGAAGAATCAAATGAAAAAAAATCATGCATAATAGACATGTTCCTAACGGAATAAAGTCTATTTTACCTCCCAAACTATCTCGTTGGAGCAGTTAACCCATTATTTTTTCTTATTTTACAATCCAAACTATTAATCTTTATCCCATATTTCTCTTTTTTTCTATATATAAGTTGCACTTTGCATTAAAATTTGGGAGGATTGATTGATGCATTATAAGTTATCTATCAATATTTTTAAATTTCTTTGTCACTGTTTACATGGGTTATAAATATTAAGAGTAATTTAAATATTGAGGTTTTAAATTTTAAGCAAATAGTTATGAAATTTTTAAAAATATTCTGAAGCTTTCGTAATGGTATCATCTATTGTTGTAAACAAATTTACATTAAAATACGACTCATATAAATACAAACACAGAGAAAAATGTTATTAAGCAATAAAGTGAACTATGTTTAATAGCTTAGGGATAAAATGAGAAAAAAAATAGTTTAGAGTGTTAACTAGTTTGATGCAATGATTTGGAGAGTAAAATGGACCTTTTTTCTAATTCATTATTATCTGCAAGTGGAACCAACCTAATTAAGGAACTTTTTAAAACCGATTTTCATGCTTTCAGCACAGTTATTTCATTTTTAGAAGTTAAATATCATATGCAAAAGTAACTATGATTTAAGTAATGTATTGCTTCTAGCTTGATATTGGAACACAATATGTGTACATATGTGCTAACGTGTAATCCATATATTTATAATGTTCGTCTCCACTAGTTAATATGAATTCTCTCTTTTCATGAAGTCATGTCATCTCAATTATTTTTAGTCTTGAGATAATTGTACAAATTACATCTTTTCACCTCGAAAACCATACCATACAATCCAATCACATACAATCCAATCATTTATAACCTTTGATAATTGATCAAAAGATAAAAAACGCATAAAAAAATCATATATTAAATAAGAAAAAAATTTTATAACTCATATATACTATTTTATCATATAATTTTTTCATAGCAACACGCGAGGCACCCATTTAAAATTTTTTTAAGATCGTGTGCATAAGGCTGATCACTGTATAGCCTCTTAGAAGAAATGCAAGAAAAGGACAACATGGGACCATCCACTGTTTAATAATTAGTAAAATCGGTTAATTGACCGGTGTGCATACTTATAGCCTGTTTAACGTGAACTCTGACTCCTAAGAATTAAGTTAATTCTTAAAGTAAAGTTTGTCAAACAGTCTAAATCACATCTAGTTTTTTTATCTATCTAATTTATTTTATGAGAACATTTCAGCTCACTTCGCTACTTTTTAAAAATTTAGTTTAACTTGAGCCAAGCTGAATCTCTATCAAATATGCTCTTACCTATCCGCTATAGGATTATGTGCCACGTCAGCTAACTACCGATATATTGATGTATCACTCACCGCGGGATAGATATGGGCCTTGGATAGGCAGGATAATAATTAGCCCTCTCACATCGAATGTTTGAAGTATTAAATGTAGATTGTTTTTAAAACTCATTCATAATCAGTGACTAATTCGCGAGACGAATCTAATGAGCGTAATTACGTCATGATTTAATAATGTGATGCTACAGTAAACATTTGCTAATCGTAGATTAATTAGGCTTAATAGATTCGTCTTGCGAATTAGCCATTGATTATGTAATTATTTTTATAATTAATTCACATTTAGCATTTCAAATTAATATCCAAACATCCGATGTGACAGTGGCTAATTATTAGCCTTTAGATCCAAACGAGGCCATGATATAAGTTGGCCCATGCCTATCTAAATCTATACTAACTGTGTGTTTTTAGGAGCTTATATATTTATCAAAAATATTAAGTACTTAGATGAATCTATTATAATGATCACATATTTTAACATCATAGGGCCATGTTAAAAAGAAAAAAAAGATCATTTACCCCAAACTAATTTAAAGGCAGTTAACACCATGAACTAATTCTTTATTTTATCTCCTAAGCTATTAAAAACAGTTTACTTTACTACTAAATAAAGTTAATTCAATTTACTCTGCCAAACTATTTACATAATATGTCACTTAAATAACTAGCACGTGAAAGAAGTCATACATATATACAAGACAAAACTACCGATATTTTACTTAAATACTACTCAAGTTGCTTAATGTTCTTGGCACACCTTCTATACGGCCCAGAAGTCAGAAGACATATGTTTCTGACTTATCCTTTAAATACACCTGTCTCGCATATATTTACTTACATGCGAAGCTATCATTGGCTTTGTCATTTTTTTTCTTTGTACAGAATTGATTTATCCTTTCTCATTTGTGAGGAGAGAGAAAAATTATTCTACACAAGTTAGTTGGAGGTATAGTAATTAATATATATATTGACTTATATTAAGTTGGCCGCACACCACGTAACATAATAAAATAAATAAATGTTCTTCCAAAATTAAATATGTAAATACACTACTAAACAATTAAATGCATCCAGTACCCATACTACTGTATCAATTGGGCAATTAATAAAGATTGATGCCACTTTTGAGTAATTAATGTTCTGTGTTGGTTTCGAATTGCAGATCCGTGATCCCTCTCCTATGACGGATCATGCCCAATTTTGGACAGGGTTTGTTTTTGACATGTCAAAGATATGTCGTATGACCAAATCTGTGCCAGTGTCAATTCACCAAGGAAGCGTGAAAAATCTATAAAGAAGAAAATGTATAAATACACCATACGTTACATTATATAGTCCCTGTTTGGATCCAAGGGTTAGAGTTAGAATGAGTTAGATTGAGCTAATCTAACCCAAAAATAATCAAAGTTAGAGTTAGATTTTTCATCTAACCCACCCAAAAAAACTATCCCCTCCAAGGGATGATTATTTGGGTTATTTCTAGTGGGGCCCACAACAATCCACCTTTCCCTTCTTCTGGGCACGGGGCTGGCGGGCACGGGGCACAGCGCGCCGGCAGGCCAGGGTCGCCGCAGGCGGGCGGAGTCACCGGTGGTGACGCGGCGTGGCGACGGGAGGACTTCCAGTAGGTAGTCCCACGCCCAGGGCTTTTGGTGTGCTCGGTGGTGTTCGCCGCGGCGGCCATGCTTCGCGCGCGGTCCTGCCACGGCGGCGGCGGGCCCGACGACGGCGGCGGCGGTGCGTGGCGGTTCACGGCGTTCCACAAGGTGGACTTCGGCATCGCAGAGGTGATCGAGTGCATGAAGGACGGGAACATGGTGGGCCATGACGGTGCGGCGTGGTGTACGTCGGCCGCACCCGCTCCGGCGGCTCGATCGCCATGAAACGCCTCAACTCCTCCTTGGGCGGCGGAGAGGCGGCGCGCCACGACCATGGGTTCCGCGCCGAGATCCGCACCCTGGGAAGCATCCGCCACCGGAACATCATCCGCCTCCTGGCCTTCTGCAGCCGCCGTGGCGGGGACGGCCGGGACGACGCGGGGAGTAGCAGCAGCAGCAACGTGCTGGTGTACAAGTACATGGTGAGTAAATGAGTTAAATGATTGAAAAAGTTAATCTAAACATAGCATCCAAACAACCTTTGGGTTAGAGTTAGTTCAAGGCTAGTCCAGAGTTAGAAACTAACTCTAACCTCCAAGTTAGAACAGCCAAACAAGGGTATAAATGATTTGGTCGATCATCTATTTGACACTACCATATATGTACAACTACCTATTCCTTCAAAACAATGCTACACATCTAAATGATAAAATATATATCATCTAAATCATCTACCAAATAAATTAAACATCTGTTTGGTCGATCATCGATTCATCAATGCTAGACATATATATGTCGGTCATCACGCATAAGTTCACCGGCGATTGTCACGGATGTGTATCAGTGCATTATTTGACATACATACACCTAGCTTTTTGCTAACTAGTGAAACCCGTACTCGAGAGTTTATAGTATGACAATAAGTAAAAATAATATGTAAGACAACCAGACGACATAAATTGACGTGGTTTATGATAATTTAAATAGTATATAAAATGATAATCTAAATGTAAAAATAAGGTGATGTTGCTTTATGAAAAAAGGAGGACGATAATTTAGACCATAGAAACAATTAAGGTGATTTGGCTTAATGAGAAAAGAGAGAAAAACATTAACTAACTGAGGATGAATATATATGTATATAGTATATTATAAAAAAATAATGAAGATATGTATTAAAATATTATGTGAATTATGTAGGGTGATGATTTAAATGCTTGCATTTTAAAGCTCTAAAATTTAATAAATTATATAGATAATATAATATGCTATAAGGTAGTTTAAGATGTAACAATTGTTAGTGAACTAAGTGGGTGGCTTTCAAGAAGATGGAAAATGATTGGAAAACTTTAAGTCCAAGCTAGTCAGTGAGTACGTCTTTAACCCGAGCACTCCGGAGCCATTTAGGAACTTCCCGTTCATCACGCTAGCCGTGTGGGAGCAGTTCTATGACAAGTAATCAACCCTCGAATCCCGGGCCAGAAGTGAGGTTTATCGGGCACTCCAGGCTTGGAACTTGCACCCGTAACGGCTTGTCACAGGAGGATATGTCGAGAAGAAAGTGCAATGGTAGAAGGAGGATGAAGTGACAGAGGCATCGAACACGCCACTGCCATTTGGCGATATCCCGCATCCATGGGCAAGGAACTGGGCAAGGGCAAGGGATGTTAAGAACAACGATGGGACAATTACATTGCCAAATGCCCAAGATCAAGTAGTGTACAAAAATATAGTAAGTGTCTTATCTCAATATGTTTAATTTGTTTTCATCGTACTCTTGATTTAACCCGAACTCAATTGTACTGCAGAAGGAGTTGGTTACCGAGAGACAGTCCTTGCAAGAGGCCTGCTCGCATAGACGCGAGGACAACATCCTCACTCAAGCGTTGGGCACCAACAAACACTGTGAACGGACAAGGGGCGTTGGCTCCACCGTTCCATGGCAGTACAAGAAGCGGACTCTCATGAAGGCGTAGAAATATGCATGCCTTGTTGAGAGGATCAGGGAGTAGGTCAGAGCCGAGCTGAGCTCTGAATTCGATGAGAAGCTAGTGCAGGTGGAGGCACGGATCAGGCAAGAGATCCGAGCTGAGCAACAGAACGCCGAGGCCACCGCCACTCCGCACCGAGAATTAGAAAGTCCTACGCAAAGGTGCAGCAGTTGCGCATCAACTGAGGCGGCGGAAAATCCACCATCGTTTCTTGCCGTCGTCGACTATATAACGGTAAAACTCTTGGCCACAATGCATAGCAGTCTTAACAACTCCATATATTATATAATATTCTAAAAATATGGATGAATCTATAGCAGGAACCAACTAACTGCATCCTAACAATTAGGGTGATGCTGACCTTCACGGTTCCGCCAGCCGAGGAACTTGCTTTTAAGCCAACCCCAAATACAAGAGTGCATGGGGCGCAACTGATGGCCGACCAGGCAAAAGTGCAAGTTGACACGGGGAAGAACGAATGGGCCCATTTGTCATTGCATCATCCACCCAACGATGAGATCCAAACCCTAGGAGCTGCACTTGGTACCTTCATCCAATGGCCAAAGGACCTTATTGAGATAAAGGTGATTCCGATGTCAACACTGCACCGAGCGCTCGTCCGCCGCTAAGACCTGCTCCTACTCCTTCAGCCCCTTCAGCTCCCGCTCATGATGAACAAGTTGACGAATTTGAGTTACAATATCATACGAATTTTGGGGACGATCATATGAAGGTCGACAGCATGGCGATCCCTAAATCCCCATCCATGAAAAAGAGCAGGAAGGTGCATTCTTCCCCTCTGTAAATAACTAGCGAAAAACCTACTGTAAGGGGGAGAGAGAGGAAAAGGAAAGGTGCAGGCCTCGCTTTTGGCTCCAAAGAAGCTAGATATGGGCAAGGGACAGGAAGTACCTAAGAAGATCATTGCTCTAGCGTTCTTCCAACTAGGCATGCCATTTGTTGGAGACGACGTGCTAGGCATGATGGGCAACGCTTGCAAGGAGCTTCACCGATACTACATAGAGAGATCCAACGAGAGGAGGACGAATAGGAAGCGCGATATAATAGGCCATCACGATCGACAACCATTTCTTGGGCGAACAAATTATATTGTGATCGACTTCAAGGATCTATTCGACCTTTACAAGCTCCGAGCGGTGGACACAAGTCTACTTAAGTGCAACTCTTTGTAAGTATTGTTGCGTATGGAATTTGGTAATAACAATCCATATAACACACTATAAGAGTGTTTGTCTTGCGTATAGGTACAGTTGGAAGTGGTGTCTGAAGAATGCACCAATAGTTGCCTTCCTAGATCCAAAATGGTCACCATCACAAATCTCCAAGGCGACCGCCAGGGAATGATAAACTATATCTATGACATCTTGTGGGCCCGCTGTAGACCCCCATTTTTATAACGGAAATCATTAGTGTTCATAGTACCATTTCCCTGGATCGAGTAGTTTGGTACCCACGAAATACAGTACTGAATTATCAAGTGCGCATGCACAAATTGTCTTACAAAACACATTACATTATAGGCCCGAAGGCAATGTCAAGCACTTAGGACCAAACGGTCCCGAATACAACCAAAAGCAGAAATTAGGTAAGGCAGCGGATAAAAGACAGCGGCATGCCATTGCCACAGGCAACGACCGGAGTCTAAGACCTATTGAGCGCCTTCGTCTTTCTCACCCTCCTGGTAGTAGGCATACGAGTCTTTCATGTCTTCATTGCCTCCATCTGAAGGTTTGTGCGTATAGCAAGGGTGAGTACCAACCGTACTCAGCAAGCCACCACAACAAAGATGCATATGACAGGGGATATTCAAAGGATGGCTATGGTTCATTTGCGCAAAGCCAGTTTTGTAATTCTTTTGACAAGCCTAAAATCTAGCCTGAACAAGTTTTATTTCCATTATTCATTAAATCGGCGATGGTTCTGTCCACCATCCATTGTGATCCCAAGGATAACTTTCCGCCACCGGATCGTCATGATTTTCTAGGGAGTCTACCCCTTCTCGCATCTTGAGAAGTTGATCCACCAGCACATAAAATCATCATGCATACCATCCCATCATTTTAAAACTTATGAGTCTAGCCAAGAGAGAAACTTGTCACGCCGCTCTATATCCACGAGCACGGCTATTCGAATAGATTGATTTACTCACACTGCAGTGGATGTACACTTTACCCGTACTCCATGACTGCCCAACAAATGAGCCTATGTCTCAACACATGAGACGGTCACGGCAAAGCCTTTCGATAACCTCACTTTGGCAGTACCCGCTCCATGAACTTGAGTCCTCTTGCACTCTAGCTGTCCTTTCCTAGAAGTGCGAGGAGTTCTGGCGCTCCCGGTATAAGGGAAAACTCATTCTTTAAGTTGCAATTAATTTTGATTTTTAATCATCAATCCACACATAGGCCCGCAGCCTCATCATGATCATAAGAACCACTATGCAGGGATACTGCCTCCGCTCGGCTATCTACTCCGTTAGGTCTATACCCATTCGAGAAGTACGGTTGTACTGGCTCGTTCTAGGTTAAAAGTCTCATGGTTCGGTCCTTAACTGATCAGGGACGACACTTGCCTTTTCCGGAATCCACCCAGAACTCTCAGCCGCCCCAGTCTAAAACATTGGTTTTGAATTTTTAGTTTTCATCAAAACTCATTTCATCATTTTCAAGGCAATTTGGCGCTCATGTCTCCACATGTCGTATCTCAACCACCTACCCTAAGGTAGCTGCCTAAGCATATAACATTTCTGTAAACATGAGTATGCATGAATTTAATTTAGCATGGCTAAGCATTTACCAAATATTTTCTTCGGACATATCGTGTCATGGGTAACAAAGAATATATCTACAGGTAGTCAATATCAAGGCATGACATAGCAAGAATAGGAATTCTTTGTATAGCATGCATATTTTAATTTTTAAACCAACACAAGTTTGCAAACAGGTTCAATATGTTCGAAGGTAGTGACGACTTGCCTTGCTCGCAACCTTGCTGACCGGGATCCTCGGCGCAATCAACCGCTTCCTTGGACACTATACGTACGTGCGAAAGACACGATTGAATTCGATTAGAATTCAATAAAAAAGCATCAAAATGCCAAATAAAATCATGGGAGTGATGCCTAAGACTAATGTATGATTTTAAACGATTCTAGGTTCGAAATTCGACAAAATCCAAGTTAAAAACAAGGGAGGGGAGGTTTTGATTATACCGATTTTACTATACATATATTGGTGACAAGAAATCAAGTTAAAATACTTTAAGTTTTTAGAAATATAAGAATCAATGCTTTAAAATATTATAACAAAAGATAAACCAGATCTAATTATATTTCCAAATTTTATTGAAACGATAACCCGAGGATTAAACTAATTTAAATTTGAAATGAACCACTCTAAAACTTGATACTAAAATAATTTGGAAATCTAAGTTTTAGAAAGGAAGGTATATACCAAAAGCAATGGTTAATAATAAATTAGGTTTTATTTGATTTCGAAACCAAACTAGATTAAATCACGGGGGTTGAGCACTCGGACACACCGTAACTTCCGGCCGGTTCCGATCGAAACTTCCGGTTGCTCCGATTTCTCGGACAGAGAGAATTGACCGGAACGCCGGTCGGCTTAACCGGAACTTCCGGCGAGCGGTTCGGGCTCTAATGGCACGGCGGCGATGGCGGCGCGAGGAGAGAGCGGGAGGGAGGAATGGCTTGGGGCGGTGGGGAGTGACCTTGGGGTTTTATAGGCGGCCAGCGGCACGGTGCGGCATGTGGTGACGTGACGGCGGCATGGGGCGCGGCGTGCGGCGTGCGGTGACGCGATGGCGGCATGGCGACGACGTGACTACGTGGCTCGTGCAACGCGATGGCGCGGCGTGGGGGCGTGCGGTGCGTTGACGAGGGAAGGGGCCGGGAACATGCGCGCGACGCGTGGCGACGTGGCGAGGTGCGCGCGACGTGCGCGCCTAACACCGGTCGGTCTGACTGACTACCGAAACTTCCGATGGGTCCACCCGGAACTTTTGGTCAGTCCAAAATCCCAAGTATTTTGTTCAATCACCTATTGACTTCCAATTTAATAACCTAGATATCTTCCCAAAAATAACTTTTAATTTTAAAAGTAAGTTTCCACCAACCTAAGATTTTCCAAAATATACACTTTTATTTTGAATATTTTGCAAACTATTTTCATTTTATGGATTCAAAAACCATTTCTAATTTCTTCTCCAACTATTAAATAAACTTTTATGCATAATATGCAACTAAAACTCGCAAATAAGAAGCAATAAGATTCAACAAGATGCAACAATTCAAAAGTTTTCGTAAGCTCCGGATTTTAAGTTTCGATTTTTAAGTCTCCGATTTTCAGGGTGTTACAAACCTACCCCCTAACAATAAATCTCGTCCCTGAGATTGCTTACCGGTTGTTGAGTAGGTGTGGGTACTCGGTCTTTAGAAAGTCTTCGCTTTCCCAGGTGGCTTCTTCTTCGGTGTGATTGCTCCATTGTACCTTATACATACGCCATGTCTTGGTTTGTGTTTTCTTTTCTGCCTCATCTGAGATTTTCACCGAATGTTCAGGGTATGTAAGATCTTCGTTGATAAGGATATTTTCTGAGGAGGCTTGCTCTTCTGGCACTCGCAAGCACTTCTTTAATTGTGACACATGGAATATAGGGTGCACATCGGAGAGGTTTTTAGGTAGCTCTAGCTGGTAGGCCACTTCGCCTCTTCTGGCGCTTATCGAGAATGGTCCCACATATCTTGGCGCAAGTTTTCCTTTGACCTTGAACTTCTTGGTTCCCCGTAGTGGCGAGACCTTCAGGTACACGTAATCGCCTACTTCAAACTTCAAGTCTCTTCGGCGAGTATCTGCGTAGCTCTTTTGTCGAGATTGGGCTACCTTTAGCCGATCTCTGATCAGACGGACTTTTTCCTCAGCCTCTTTGATGATGTCCGGTCCAAACACGGCTCTCTCATCGGTTTCTGACCACATTAAGGGGGTTCTGCATCGGTATCCAAACAAGGCTTCATTTGGGGACATCTTCAGACTCGCTTGGTAGCTGTTGTTGTATGAGAATTCTGCGTAGGGTAGGCATTTTTGCCAGTCCTTGGTAAAGTCTAACGCACAGGCTTTCAACATGTCCTCAAGAACTTGATTCGTCCTCTCGGTCTGCACGTCGGTTTGCGGGTGGTATGCGGTACTAAAGGCGAGGTGACTTCCAAGCGCCTCGTGAACCTTGTCCCAGAAGTGGGACGTGAATTGCGTACCGCGATCTGATTACAATCCTTTTTGGTACTCCATGAAGGCACACTATCCTGGACATATATAACTCTGCCAACTTAGCACTACTATACCTGGTCTTGACAGGGATAAACCTGGCGGTCTTGGTGAGTCGATCCACGATCACCCAAATGGAGTCATATCCCGCAGCAGTCCTGGGTAACCCCACGATGAAATCCATGCCTATTTCATTCCATTTTCATTCCGGGATCTTGAGTGGCTATAACAATCTTGCCGGTCGCTGATGCTCAACCTTGACCCTTTGACACACATCGCAAATGGCCACGTACTCCGCTACATCTCTCTTCATGTTGGGCCACCAGTACTCTTCCTTCAAGTCTTGATACATCTTGGTGCTACCCGGGTGTAGCGAGTATGCTGACTCATGAGCTTCTTTTAGAATCAATCCTCTCAAACCGCCTTTCTCTGGCACGTATATCCTCTTCCTATACCACAGAGTTCCATTGTCATCTGCCGAAAATTCCTTTGCGAGCCCATCGGCCATGCGCTCTTTGATCAGCTGGATTTCTTCGCTATCCTTTTGGGCTTCCTTTATCTGAGTCCTTATAAGAGGTTGGATTTCCAGCGAATTTAATTCTCCATGAGGAATCAGCTGCAAGTTAAGCCGAGCCATTTCTTCTTGGAGCTCATTGGCCATGCCATCCAGTCCCATATGGTGGCATTGGGCTTTGCGGCTTAACGCATCGGCTACTACATTAGCCTTGCCAGGGTGGTAATGGATTCCTAAATCATAGTCCTTGATTAATTTCAGCCACCTCCTCTGGCGTAGGTTGAGATCAGGCTGGGTAAAGAAGTACTTCAGACTTTTGTGGTCAGTGTATATGTCGCAGTGGTTCCCAATCAAGTAGTGCCTCCAGATCTTTAACGCATGAACAACTACGGCCAACTCCAAGTCGTGGGTGGGGTAGTTTTCCTCGTGCGGTCGTAGTTGTCTCGAGGCATATGCCACAACTTTTCCGTCCTGCATCAATACTCCTCCCAATCCTTGCCGGGACACGTCACAATATATAACGAATTCTTTTCGGTTGTCCGGTAGGACCAAGATTGGAGCGGTGGTTAACTTTTCTTTGAGTTGGTCAAAGGCTTGCTGACACTGCTCAGTCCAAGCGAACTTCTTTTCTTTCTTCAGAAGTTGGGTCATGGGTCGGGCTATTTTGGAAAATCCTTCAATGAATCTCTGATAATATCCGGCCAATCCCAAGAAACTTCTGACCTCTGTTACTGACTGGGGTGGTTTTCATTCGATAACAGCTTCGACCTTGGCAGGGTCTACTGCTACTCCTCCGATGGAAATTTAATGGCCAAGAAAGGCGACCTCCTTAAGCTAGAACTCGCATTTACTGAATTTTGCATACAACTGATGCTCTCGTAACTTCTCCAGCACCAGGCATAGGTGTTTCGCATGCTCCTCATCGTCCTTGGAGTAGATAAGAATGTCATCGATAAACACTACCACGAACTTATCCAGATATTCCATGAATATTTTGTTCATGAGGTTCATGAAATTTGCCGGAGCATTGGTCAATCCAAAGGACATTACTGTGAACTCATACATGCCATAGCGTGTAGAGAACGCTGTCTTAGGGATATCCTTGACCCTAGTTTTCAACTGATGGTATCCTGACCGAAGATCAATTTTCGAGAATACTCGGGCACCTTTGAGTTGATCGAATAAGTCGTCGATCCGGGGTAGTGGGTACTTGTTCTTGATGGTTACCTCATTCAATGATCTGTAATCTGTACACATCCTCATACTTCCGTCTTTCTTCTTGATGAACAGTACTGGGGCTCCCTAGGGAGAAGAACTAGGGCGCACAAATCCCTTTTCTTGTAACTCCCTGATTTGCTTCTTGAGTTCTTCCAACTCGTTAGCCGGCATTCGGTAGGGTCTCTTGGATATGGGGGCAATACTAGGTATTAGGTCAATGATGAATTCTATATCGCGGTCAGGGGGCATTCCGGGCAATTCCTCAGGAAACACATCCGGGTAATCCTGCACTATTGGCATACCGCTCATGGGTAGCATGGTGAATATCCCCGTAGCTCGTTCACATAGCATCGGGTCTTGATCTATGGTTATGGTCATCGGTGATCCCTATGGGGTGGATACGGTGACTTCTCTTCGGCCATAGTCTAGGACCCCTTGGTTTTTAGTTAACCAATTCATTCCTAGTATGACATCTAGCGTTTGTGGTGGCAGTGCCATATGGTTTGAAAGGAATACCACATCTCTAATCCGGATGGGCACATTGATGCATGCATGGGGTATGGTTATGTCTCCCCCGGGTGAATGCACTAACATGGGTCTCTTAAGATCTACCCGGTGTAGGTCGTGTTGTTTGCTTATTCGTGAGGATATAAACGAATGCGATGCTCCGCAATCGAATAAGACTTTAACTGGTGTAGAGTGGATAGAGAACATACCCATTAGCACGCTTTGATCTTCTTGTGCCTCCTCAGCGCGCACATGATTCACTTGTCCACGGCAGAATCCGATAGCAGCTTCCTTGGGTTGCGGTGTCCTGAATAAACTACGTCCAGCCGTAGGGGTGGTAGGTCCTCGTACAGCCGTAGCGTTGGCGCCAGTACGGACGGGGGTGTTGCGTGGCTTGGGGCAACTATTGGCATAGTGCCCAAACTCTCCACAGTTGAAGCAGTTCACATTCCTATTTCTTGAAGGTGCCAAGGTAGGTGTCGGAGTGCGAAACGGTGTGGCAGTTGGCCTACTGATGTTTCCGGGTGCATTGGGACGACTGGTCGCCACGACGGTTGGCTTTCATCCAGAAGGGGTTGCTCCCTTAGGACGTTGAGATGTCCGCTGGAGTGGGCGGGTCATCGCAAGCCTCCTTTTTCGGTTATTTTCCACCGTTCTTTGGTCATGTTCCAACCTCACGACCTTGTTGATCAGGCTTTGGAAATTGGCATGATCCTGTCCGATCATAGGTCCTCGCAACTCGTCGTTCAACCCTTCAATGAATTTGTCTATCTTTTCTTCCTCATGTGCGAGGTCACTGGTTGCATAATGGGCAAGCTGAATGAATTTATTGAGGTACTCCTGCACTGTGGTATTGCCCTGACGTAATCTTTTGAATTCATTCTTTTTCATCCGCATGACGGCGGTAGGTACGAAGTTTTCCCGGAAGGCAACTGTAAATTCCTCCCATGTGGGTTCTGCAGCATCTTCCGTTTGGGTTTCCTTGTATGTTCCACCAATCGCTAGCGGGTCCTTCCAACTGGTTTGCGGCAAAGATAACCTTGTCGACTTCCTGCACTCGCACAAGGGTCAGTTTCTTCTCTATCACGCGTAGCCAGTCTTTGGCATCCATAGGCTCTTTTGCTGTGGAGAAGGTAGGTGGCTTGGCTCTCATGAATTCGCCCAAGCTTGAACTTCCACGACTTCCTTGGTCATTAGCGATGGCTTGCAATAACTGAGTTTGCAAGGCCATGACCTCCGCCAAGGTGGTGGGGTTGGGCTCCGGTGGGTTCTCATTGGTAGCCGACGTTCTACGGCGGTGAGCCATCTGTAGAATATAGATAAGTAAGAGACTTGACCTACTAAGGTCATGATCCTATTTGGTTTTTCTTTAAGTTGTTTTAAGTGATCTTTTATGGCGCAAGCATGGTGGAATAAACTCATTCATAACATACCATAAAACATTCCATAGGTTCATAGTTAATACATCAAGAGCAGATACATCAGACTGCACATACACAGTTCTACAATACACAATGCAAAAGCTAACATCGAGCTACAACCATCACTACTAGGGGGTGTGTGTGGTTCTTGCTGCCCAAAAACCATCCAAAGCAAGACCAATGCCAGTGTAGACCTCTCGTCTAGTCGTCCAGCCAGCCGCAGGAACCAGGTGCAGGAAGTGGGTGGTCCCTGGCGGATGCGAACCGAAGTCCCCAAGGCTCAGAAGTGGTCGCCTCAGAGTCAGTCTTGGGCTTCTTGCCCCTGGGTCGGGTGCTCTTGCGGGCCATCCTGCGAGTGATGGGTCCTCCCACAAATGTGATGCGGTAGGTAGGAGCCTCGTCCTCTGATGGGTCGGTGATGCTAGGCTCCCACTCGACCTCCATGGGCAGACTGAGTCAGTGCCAATTTGAATCGGGTTCTCTACTCCCGAACCATGCTCGGATGGAACAGCCGTGGAAATCGGTGTAGGCTCTGACTATGCAACAACTGGCGGTGTCATGGCAGGATCCACCAGATATGGTCCGGACTCAGTGCTTAGCATGTTAGCCTGCTCCAGCAAGGCGTGGAAAGTGGCTAAGCACGGTGGAGTAAGGACGTAGTAATACTCGGAAACTGGTGCAGGGGGTGGTGGCGGTGTAGTGGAAGTAGAAGCGCCCCTACTGGTGATCGAGATGGTGCGAAGTTGCTCATCCAATTGGCCGACTTGCCTCTGGCTCTTCCTGAGCTGCTCCTCAAGGGTGACCAGGGCCTCCCCACGAGCGATGTACCGATCCGAGAGCTGATCGTACTGTGCACTGTTGAACTGAAGCTGAGTCTTCAGCGAGCTAATCTGGCTACCACAAGTGTGATGCTCCTCCTCCAGCTCGCTCATGCGCCTTTGCTGCTCATCAATCTCTAGCAGCGCTTCCTCGTAACAGCCATCTGCAGCTTCCGCCCATCGAGACAGTCGGGTTACCATAGGGTTGTAACAGCAAGGGGTAGCCTCCACGGTGCAAACAGAGTTGCCCTCCTCCCTATACGGGTGGTGCACGAACTCGTTCAACGTCGGCTCAGCTCGGTCGATGGCGTTAAGGCGTAGGAATGCCTCACGAGCAGCATCCTGAAGTGTGGCCTCCACCAAGTCATGCCGGTAGCGTGTTTGGAAGCAATACTGTGGCTCGCTACCAACACGGGGCTCAATCTCTATGAAGGCCTCCCACTCGAGATGGTCTCCGGTAACAAATCTCCTGCTCCTGTAAGTTGGTATCTCCGGGTACCTCAGGCATCGTAACAGCTGTCAAAGCTGCAAAACATATCCTTCCTCCAATGGAACCTCAAGTTCCCAAGCTCCGATCTGGCCATGTCCTGACATCTGTTTTCAAAAAAACTAGAGTTAGAGAGGAGTAGTAGCAAAATAAATGTTGTAAAAAAATAGGGGACAAGAGTGTAAGGGAAAACACATTTTGTTTTGTAGACATAGTTTTTATTTTCAAAATAACCCTAAGTAGGGATCTCTCCCTTTAGCCATCTATAAAGGGGGTGGGGCGCCATTGGTCTTATCCTACAGTCGCACGCTCTGATACTAGCTCTGTAGACCTCCATTTTTATAACGGAAATCATTCGTGTTCATAGTACCATTTCCCTGGATCCAGTAGTTTGGTACCCACGAAATACAGTACTAAATTATCAAGTGCGCATGCATGAATTATCAAGTGCGCATGCATGAATTGTCTTACACAACACATTACATTATAGGCCCGAAGGTAATGTCAAGCACTTAGGACCAAACGGTCCCGAATACAACCAAAAGAAGAAATTAGGTAAGCAGCGGATAGAAGGTAGCGGCTTGCCATTGCCACAGGCAACGACCGGAGTCTAAGACCTATTTAGCGCCTTCGTCTTCCTCACCCTCCTGGTAGTAGGCATACGGGTCTTCCATGTCTTCATTGCCTTCATCTGAAGGTTTGTGAGTATAGCAAGGGTGAGTACCAACCGTACTCAGCAAGCCACCACAGCAAAGATGCATATGATAAGGGATATTCAAAGGATGGCTATGGTTCATTTGCGCAAAGCCAGTTTTGTAATTCTTTTGACAAGCCTAAAATCTAGCCTGAACAAGTTTTATTTCCATAGTTCATTAAATCGGCGACGGTTCTGTCCACCATCCATTGTGATCCCAAGGATAGCTTCCCACCACCAGATCGTCATGATTTTCTGGGGAGTCTACCCCTTCTCGCATCTCGAGAAGTTGATCCACTAGCACATAAAATCATCATGCATACCATCCCATCATTTTAAAACTTATGAGTCTAGCCAAGAGAGAAACTTGTCACGCCACTCCATATCCGCGAGCACGGCTATTCGAATAGATTGATTTACTCACACTGCATTGGTTGTACACTTTACCTGTACTCCGTGACTGCCCAACAAATGAGCCTACGTCCCAACACATGAGACGGTCACGACAAAGCCCTTCGATAACCTCACTTTGGCAGTACCCGCTCCATGAACTTGAGTCCTCTTACACTCTAGCTCTCCTTTTCTAGCAGTGCGAGGAGTTCTGGTGCTTCCGGGGTAAGGGAAAACTCATTCTTTAAGTTGCAATTAATTTCGATTTTCAATCATCAATCCACACATAGGCCCGCAACCTCATCACAATCATAAGAACCACTATGCAGGGATACTGCCTCCGCTCGGCTATCTACTCCGTTAGGTCTATACCCATTGGAGAAGTACAGTTGTACTGGCTCGTTCCAGGTTAAAAGTCTCATGGCTCGGTCCTTAACTGACCAAGGACGACACTTGCCTTTTTCGGAATCCACCCAAAACTCCCAGCCGCCCCAGTCTAAAACATTGGTTTTGTATTTTCAGTTTTCATCAAAACTCATTTCATCTTTTTCAAGGCAATGTGGCGCTCATGTCTCCACATGTCGTACCTCAACCACCTACCCTAAGGTAGCTGCCCAAACATATAGCATTTTTGTAAACATGAGTATGCATGAATTTAATTTAGCATGGCTAGGCATTTATCGAAGATTTTCTTCGGACATATCGTGTCATGGGTTACAAAGAATATATCTACAGGTAGTCAATATCAAGGCATGGCATAGCAAGAATAGGAATTATTTGTATAGCATGCATATTTTCATTCTAAAATCAACACAAGTTTGCAAACATGTTCAATATGTTCGAAGGTAGTGACGACTTGCCTTGCTCGCAACCTTGCTGACCGGGATCCTCGGCGCAATCAACCGCTTCCTTGGACACTATATGTATGTGCGAAAGACACGATTGAATTTGATTAGAATTCAATAAAAACCATCAAAATGCCAAATAAAATCATGAGAGAGATGCCTAAGACTAATGTGTGATTTTAAACGATTCTAGGTTCAAAATTCGACAAAATCCAAGTTGAAAACAAGGGGAGGTTTTGATTATACCGATTTTACTATCCATATATTGGTGACAAGAACCCAAGTTAAAGTACTTTATGTTTTTAGAAATATAAGAATCAATGCTTCAAAATATTATAACAAAAGATAAACAAGATCTAATTATATTTCCAAATTTGATTGAAACGATAACCCAAGGATTAAACTAATTTAAATTTGAAATGAACCACTCTAAAACTTGATACTAAAATAAATTGGAAATCTAAGTTTTAGAAAGGAAGGTATATACCAAAAGCAATGGTTAATAATAAATTTGGTTTTATTTGATTTTGAAACCAAACTAGATTAAATCCCCTGGGGGGGTTGAACACTCAGACACACCGGAACTTTCGGCCGGTTCCGATCGGAACTTCCAGTTGCTCCGATTTCTCGGACAGAGAGAATTGACCGGAACGCCCGGTCAGCTTAAGCGAAACTTCCGGCGAGTGGTTCGGGCTCTAATGGTGCGGCGGCGATGGCGGCGCGAGGAAAGGCGGGGAGGGAGGGGGAATGGCTTGGGGCGGTGGGGAGTGACACGGGACGGGTTTTTATAGGTGGCGGCGGCGCGGTGCGGCGTGCGGTGGACGCGCAGCGGCATGGCGGCACGCGATGGCGTGGCCTGTGTGACGTGACGGCGGGCGTGGCGACGCGATGGCGCGACGTGGCTTATGCAACAGCGCGACGTGGGGGCGTGCGGTGTGTTGACGAGGGAAGGGGCCAGGAATGCGCACGCGACGCGTGGCGGCGCGGCGACGTGCGCGCCTGACACCGGTCGGTCTGACCGACTACGGGAACTTCTGGTGGGTCCACCCGGAACTTTCGGTCAGTCCAAAATCCCAAAATTTTGTTCAATCACCTATTGACTTCCAATTTAATAACCTAGATATCTTCCCAAAAATAACTTCTGATTTTAAAAGTAAGTTTCCACCAACCTAAGATTTTCCAAAATATACACTTTTATTTTGAATATTTTGCAAACCATTTTCATTTTAAGGATTCAAAAACCATTTCTAATTTCTTCTCCAACTATTAAATAAACTTTTATGCATAATATGCAACTGAAACTCGCAAATAAGAAGCAATAAGATTCAACAAGATGCAACAATTCAAAAGTTTTCGTAAGCTCCGGATTTTAAGTTTCGATTTTTAAGTCTTCGATTTTCAGGATGTTACACCCGCCAGGACAAGGAGTATTATGTGTGCCTATAATCTATAGTAAGTGTGGACCCTAAATATGTGCAATTGCATGACACATATAGCTTTAGTATTTAACTTTTATTATATTAATACCACAGTGCCCATTGGATTCTTCTTGTCATAACGCCTAAGTGGAGTACATGCCACTACATGAAGTCCAAAATCAATAAGGACTATGATTGGACCCTCATTCAAGAAGAGATAGATGAAGCGTGAGGCACATATATTGTAACACCCTGAGGTGTTTTTCCCTTATTAAAGATCCAAAAGAAAATCGTAAAAGAAAATCGTTAGAGTTAAACGGAAAGAACAAATAATTTTAAAAGCCAAATGCTAAATGGAAATGGCATGGTAGGAATTTTCTTAAATTCTACATGTCAAAATACTTTAACAGAATTTTTAGTGGAATTTTCAGAGCACTAAAAATAATTTTTAACCAATTAAATAAAAATCAGAATTAATAAATCTTGGGAAAAATCTTTCTCTCTCTTCTCCGTCCTTTTCCCGCCCATGGCTGTGGCGCCGGCCCGAGCCGACGGCCCAATCCTCCACCGATCGGCCCACCCGAGGGCCATCCCCACCGACGCGCGCCTCTCTCCGCTCGCGGCGGAAGGCCACGGCCCGTTTAAGTTGCGCCCGTAAATAAGTCCATTTTGCCTCCCCCTTTACCCCGGGACGCCGACAGGTGGGGCCCGCCTGTCAGGCCGTCGTCCCTGACCCCGGCCGCCCCGGCGCCATTTCCGCCGCCCCCTCCGCTCGGATCTCGCGCGCTCGCCTCCCCCGCGCTCCGGGATCCCGTCGCCTTAACTCCCCAACGTGCCCGTCGGCATTCAAAGCCCCCAGCGGCCGCTCCCGCACGCCCTAATGGCCGAATTTCATCACCGGCCATTACTTCCCCCAAATTTGCGCCGGCGAGTAATTCAGCCCTTATCCGGTCACCGCCGATCTCCCCGTGACCTATTTAAGCACCCTCGCGCCCTTGCCGTCCTCCCCACACCTTCACTCAAGCCGATCTTGCTCTCGTTTGCCCCCACACCGTGCACCCTTGCTTCGGAGCTCGCCGCTGGACTTCGGCAGTGATTTCCCGCTGTCCCGAGTCATTCCGGTCTTCGTCGCCGCTTCCCTCTCCGTCGTCGGCGTCCGTCCTCCCTCGGCCGTCCTTCCCCGCGAGCTCCCACCGTCTCCCTCGCCGTCGTCGCCGTTGTCTCCCCCAACTCCGGTGACCGCGGTGAGCTTTTCTCCTTTCCTCTCGGTCCAATCCGCGTCGCCGTGTGCGGGTGCGCGCGGTTCCGCTCACGCGTGAGCCGCGGCACTCCGCCACCCCGCGTCGCCACCCGAATGGCACCGGCCGGCCTTCGGCCACCGGCCGACCGTGCCCGCGCCCCTCCCTCTCGGCCGTCCGATCGGCTTCGGCCGATCGGCACCGTTCGTCCCCGCCCGCCCACGTGGCAAGCCACGTGGTCGCCACCTCGGCACCACGTGTGCGCCACATGGTGCACCACCCGGTCCGGCCATGGACCCGGTCCACCGTGGACCGGTGTTCCCACGGACCGCTGACGTCAGCCCTCGGCCGCTGACGTCAGCCGTAGCCGCTGACGCCTCCCCCGGGTTTTATTGCGCAATAAATCAATTAAGGATTTTTCTGTTTTAGTAAAAAACCCAGAAAACTTCTAAAAATCATATCTTTTCAATCCGACCTCCATTTTAGCCCACTAAATGAGTCATTCTCACTTAATATGTCTCTCCTGGACTTCTGTTCGGAGGATTAATTGTTAGAAATTCAGGTGAACCGGACTAATAACTAAAATATGACAAATGGTGGGCTATGGGCGCTATGGTTTTGGTTAGCGGCGCCCATGGCAATAAAGGACCGGTTCACGGGACCCCTCGGAAGAATGACCGTGCAAACCACAAGCCGAAATGGGTAAGGTAGGTCCCGTAGTGTAGCCTCTCCTAGCTGACGGACCCATCGGCAAGGGTGAGCGGGATGGAGTTTCAGTCGGCCCTGGTATAAGGGTTGCTGGGCTGCCGGATTCACCGAGGCACTCGGGGGGGGGCTTCCCATTCCTAGGGTCCGGGAGTGGGGGCGAAACCTTGGTGGGATTCGCTTGGTTAGTGGGGGGTTATACGAAAGGTCCTATCACAGTTTCCTTTCCGAGGTACCACGGTGGTATTCCGACGCACGGGAGACCGTGTCGTGGGGCTGTGTCTTGTGGTTATAGTTGTACACCTCTGATCAGAGTAAAACTATTTGAATAGCCGTAGCCGCGGTAATGGGGCGATCAACCGAGCTCACCGTGATTAGTCTCACACTATTACACCCTGATTAATGGAACATGACTAGTATAGGTGGATGGTTTGGGTCTGTCTCAACGTGGGGATAACGTTGGACAGTGTTGGTTTCAAAATGTTTTAATTACTTCAATTCTGTTGGTTTGACTATGTTCAAAATCTGTACTATTTGGAAAAACCCCTACTGTTTGCGCAAAAGCAAACCTTAGCCAAACCTTTGTCTTCTCTGCATTCATTCCTCTCCCCTTCCGGTGTGACTTGCTGAGTACGTGGAAGTACTCATCCTTGCCTCTTCACCAGAACCTGAGCCAGAAGCTGAAGAAGAAGACGAAGTGGAGTAGGCTTGTCCTACACTCTGGAAGCTGCCTGTGGAGTGGTCGAAGCCCCGTGGCCAGCGTCAAGCTTAGGATTAGGCCCTTATCCTTTTTCCGCTACTCTTTTGTAATCTTTTTGTTTTGTTTTTAAGACGTGGAACTGTAATATCAACAATTATCATATGTGTACCCTTGCTGGTCCTGGACAGGGATTTTAATACACATATAGCTTTGGAAATTCAGGCGTGACATATCTAGAGAAAGGAGGTTTGTATAAGAAAGGACAAAACCGTCTCATCCAAAAAAAGACTTCCTGGTTCAACAACAAGTTGGTGACCAAATTTGAGTAGCGGAATTTGAGTAGCGGAATTTGAGTACAATGAAAAGGTGAAGACTTTGGCCAAATTTGAGGTTTGTGATCTCAATTGTGATATATACTAACTACTTCAAAGTATATATATAGATCGACTAATTTTGAAGTGTGTACATGTAGGAAAAAATATCCAAGTCTGTGCCTAGGAGCTTCGAGGAGATTCGAGAGGAGATAGTCGGCTTCATCGTCCGTGACATACTTCACCCAAAGGAATATTTAGAATACGGGCTTCAAGTAAAATGATGAACATTGTTGAACATTTTAAAATTAATGTCAAAGACATGTGATTATGTAACACTTATGTTTATATTGTAAATTACAATCCAGTCAAATGTTTATGTGTATACTTGCAATACTAAATATAAATTTGTTCCAATTTTCAACTCGGTTTTGCAGGTTTTGATCCTTAGCACTTGAAGATGTTATTGTTAGTGATATGCCCTAGAGGCAACGTGAAGATGTTGGATATCATGGTTAATGTTTATGTATAAATAAATAAAATGTTATTCAGTTCCATGAAATAAACATCTTGTATTGATCAATAAGCGCGTGACTTATTTATGAGACTCAGTACGTATGAATCTATTTCTAAACGATCCCTGATCATATGTCACATTGTTGGAACAAATATGATTCTAAGATCGGCATGTTTATTGATTGATGATAATGTCTCATAGATCATGGTATAGAGATACCAAATCAATATACGTGGACATGTGTTAGAGAACACATTGTTGGATAGACCCACCATGAGACACTACAGGAATTAATGTGCCATTAGTTGGTCTCAAGTAGTGTTGGTGCAAAGTCCTTAGACCTGAGATCATCATGGATTCCAACATGTGTAGTAGCCTACTTTGGGACTGCCAAACACTATTCCGTAACTGGGTAGTTATAAAAGTAGTCTTCGGCTTTGTTATGAAACATGGAGTGGGATGTGAGTGATCAAGATGGAATTTGCCCCTCTTTTGGAGAGATATCTTTGGGCCCTGAGGTAATGGATTATGGAAGTACATGACATTGCCGAGTTGATTGAGGAGTCAATCAACAGACAGATAATCCAATACGGTTCGAATGAATGGTTAAGCTATTGAAGGGATAACACACATATCGTCTATAGCTTAATTGGTATCGTGAGGCAAAAGGGATTTGTGTACACATTACAGGTTCAGAGCCGATATTATATTCTTGTATACTATGGTGTCAATATGTGTTGCTAGGCGCCGCTATTGACGGTCGACTGAGTTGGACTCGAGCCGAAATCGAGTATACCTTAACCTAGAGGGTCGCACACTTAAGGGATAGAACAGACATTTGAGTTGGACTCGAATATGGCTCAATTCGGATAAGATTCGATTTAACATAGAGTCATATGGGCTTACGAAGTTCGGTCGCCAACTCTATGAGATTCGGATAGGGATCCGATCGGATAGAGTCTCGATGGGCGTATAGGCCCAGTCGGCAACTCTATATAAAGGGGCGAGGGGTGGAGAGTTGCGTGATTGCACTTGAACCGAATCAATCTAATCGCGCGGCTTTAGAAGTTGGCAAGTTTGAGATCTCCACGGAAACCCTCCCACTCCCAAGCCAAACCCTAGCCTTGCATCTTGTGCTAGCACACGGGTGTCAGGCGTTTTGTCCCTGGACGTGTGGATACCGGTAGAGACACTGCTACATTACGGTGCTGTTCAGCGGCTACGAATCGGCTGCGGTGCATCGGAGCGAGGCGGCTGCGGCGGATTGGCAGCGCGAGCGTGGTTCAGCGAATCGGCGAGTCGGCTGAGGTTGGATCGGCTCCGGCATCGGCAAATCGGCTACGTCGGATCGGCTGCGGTCAGGCGATTCGGCGAATCGGCTGTCATCGAATCGGCTGTGATCGGCCAGTATTGTTCTGAATCGGATAGCTCCTAATTGGCTATTTCCGCTGCACTCTACTCCAATCGGTAATGATCTATCAGCCCTTACTTGCAAGTATTCCTGGTTTACGGGGTAGAAAATTTTTGTTATTAGATATCGTAGCCTCCACGTAACCCTTTAGTTATTGTGAAATATGTAAATAATGGATGTGTATGTGAATGGATGTGTGAAATATGTGAATGACATATGTGATTTCTGAATGGGGTTTCCGATGAATAAATTGTATATATGAATGGGGATGTTGGGAAAGGGAATATATATCTCTGTTTCTGTCATTTTGTAGTGGACATGGCTAGCAAAGGCCTAAGGCTAGCCAAAAAACATGATTTATTTTTTTGGGAAACACTCATTGATGACGAGCTTTAACTTAAGCCTGGTGGAGATGACTCTCATCGGTCACCCTCATCTCAATCGGGCGACAACCCTCATCTGTGTTGGATATGACGTCCGTCATGACACAAGGTCACTTATATAAGAAGTCATCTCTATCAGGCAAAAGGTTGTTACGGATGCATTTATCTTTGTCAGGCCTAAACTAAAGCCCGTCACCGATAGGTTTGATCCAGAAGATCAGTCAAACAAGGGTCCATCACCGATGATATAATCTCAATTGGTCCCCAATTAATACCCGTCACGGATGATTAACAACGCAATCATGCTTTAACTTAAGCTTGTCACGGATGATGTCATCTTCATCGGGCTTAAGTTAAAGCCTGTTACCGATGAGTGTTTCCCTCCCAAAAAATAAATCATGTTTTTTTGTCTAGCCTCAGGCCTTTACTAGCCATGTCCGCTACAAAATGATAGAAACATATATATATATATTCTCTTTTCCAGCATCCTCATTCATATATACAATTATTCACAAGAAACCTCATTCAAAAACAACATATGTCGTTCATATATTTCACACATCTATTCACATGTACATCCATTATTCACATATTTCTCCAAAAACATGGGACCCATAGTCAGGTGAAAAAGTAAACTATGTGAGACTCCACAATATATATTGACAGGGTGTGAAAAATAAGTTCAGGTCCACCATAAAAAAACCATCCATCCTCAACCTTATTTGAGGTATTCCACCAGTGAGATGCTTTTGATGTGCACCAAAACTATAATTTGCTTAATGCTTGCTTGTTGTCAGTAGTCGTGTAAAAACCTGGTAACCACTACTAGCTCATCCCATAATGTTTACTACAAGGTAGTAAAGTATATTAATTGCTTATCTACCACATTGTGATTGCTCTAATTCAACATGGGAGAGCATAATAAAAGCCGTGGAAACATGTGAAAGAAAAAAAATAAATTATGAATAAAACTTTTATCTCATGTTCTTATATTTAGGACAAAACCCAAAAGGATGGTAGCTGAATGTTGAAATTTGGCTCATTTATGGTCAAATCTGAAATTCCAAAGCATGTACAACATTTAGTTTCATATTGCTAATTAAAAAAGTTGTCTTGTTTAAATATGGGAGACTTCTTTCTATACAAAATAAATACATGTGAGAGAGAAGGAGATTGTGTTCACATGTACACGTAGCCCGCACATATTTTCACGTGACTTGTGACTTGTGACGAGTGCGACATGTACATGTACACCAAGCTATTCTTTGTGTAATTTTTATTTTTGTTCTGTATCAATGGTGATTTAATGTTGTTTTAAATAGTAGTAAAGTGCATCAGTTTTTGACTCTCTAGCTGTTGCGACTCGTCGACAGTCTATAGTTTCTACTACTTGATGAGAGGTTATTCATGTTGTTTCTGCTAATTGATGATAGAAAATTCGAAGCACTTAATGAGTCCTATAAAAATAGGAGACGTCCTAGTGGCAGATAGATGGACATATAGTTCTTCCTACTCACGCGCACGCTGTTCTGACTCTCTAGCTGCTGCACCTCGTCAACCTTCGGCTTCGGCGTGCACCAGATTCGGAGGAAGCGAGATCTCCGAAACCATTGCCGCGAGTCTCGTGCACGGGACAATAATCAGGTTTTTGGGTAGCGTCTACATGTGATCGCTTAGTATTCTGTTTCATCTGTACTGACGAGTTCAATTTCGTTCTGCGCAGAATCAGTGAGTGATTTCCTTGATATATTTTTGTTGCATTCAGTATGTTGCATGTTCGTTTGTGTTTTTTTCTTATATCTTATTTAATCAATGTATTTTTCTTTCAATTAAAATGTGAACAATATGTAATTGCACCTGGACTCATTTTCCAACATCGAATTGGCATTATAAGTGGAACGGTTATTAGTTTGCACTAACCAAATTAATGAACTCAATGCATGCGACACAAATATTTTTTTCACGGCGATCATATCCTCCCAATTGCACATGTATCGTCACAACACGATGTGGAAAGACCATAGCAGAGATCATAAAGATAACTTACATATATATTGACCTCACACATCTATACCTACCTATATATAAAACAAGTAGTGTTTTCATTCAAATTTTGTTTTACCTGGCTATTTTGCAGAAAACCCTTTGAGTTTTTTCAAAATTAACCCGCAGTCCGTCTGGTTATTTTAAAAAAACTCAATTAAAGAAGAAAAAAATGTTATTTTACAGAAAACCCCTTGACTGTTTATAAAATTAACCTGCAGTCCTAATGTTGAAAAGAAAGACAGGGCTTGGATAAAAAAAAGATCTCCTACGTTCCTCTCTTTTGCTCCCATCCGCGCTACGCTTGCGCCCCTCCCTTCCGTCGCCGCTCAGAGCTCCCGCGCCGCCGCCTGGACCTTCGTCCTCTGCCTGCTTTCCTCCCTGCATCGTCGTCCCGTTGCAACGCACGGACATTTTGCTAGCTATCTATAAAGCAAGTAGTGTTTATATCCAAAATTTTATTCTGCCTAGCTATTTTGCAAAAAACCCCTTGATTTTTTCCAAAATTAACCCACAGTTAGGGGTGGATACCGGCTCGGCTCGGCTCGGCTCGGCCAGCTCGGCTCGGCTCTCGGCTTGGCTCGGTTCGGCCGGCTCGGTAGAGAGCCAAGCCAGGAGGCTCGGCTCGGCTCGGCTCGTGAGCCGGTTCGTTTAACTCACGAGCCACTTTAATACAGTGCAATTTATGTACAAATTACATTTTATTTTTTAGTCTATTAAACATGTAAATATACAATTTAAAAAAAATAAAAAGTGATACATTAAGTCCATAATTAACGTAATAGCACTTGTCCATCGACAATTATCCATGCAAATGTAATGATGCAACTTGATTAGATATTATTACTATTATAATATAAAGCATTAGATCCATATTGACCATCACAAAATTATAAAAATTATTGATTTATTGTCACATCAACAACAAAACAAGCAAAAGAATAGCAAAACAAACAAAACATTAGGCCCTACTTTGTACATTGCATCTGGCTCATTAAGCTCACGAGCAGCTTGCGAGCTGACTCGAGCTAGCTCATTATAGCTAACGAGCTAAACCCTTGGCGCAGCTCGTTAGCATTTCTCAATGAGCCGAGCCGAGCCATCCACGAGCCGAACGATCTAGCGAGCCACGAGTATTTCGTCAGCCCTACCCACAATCCCAATGCTGAAAAGAAAAGGAGGGCTTGGATGAAAAAAAGACCCCCTTCGCTCCTCCCTCCCTGCGTCCCTCCCTCTCGTCCCCATCTGCGCCGTGCCCAGCATCGCAACTGCGCTCCTCCCTCCCATCGCTGCTCGGAACTCCCGCGCCCCTGTGTGCCGTCCCCATTCGTGTCGCGCCTCGACTTTACCCGTTGCAACGCACGGGCACAATTACTAGTTTGTATAAATTAGCCGATGAACAGTAGATCGAAGCCAAATACAAACGTGCACATCAATCCGAGTCATACATGGCATTGTTCGACGGCATCGATGGATTCAGCTTTTGCACATATTATCCAAGAGTTCATAGTACTACACGTGATAATCGAGGCCTTGTTTTTTTTAAACTATAATCGAGGCCTTGTTATCTATTTGTGGCCAAAAAAAAAGGACAAATCGGTCGATCGATCAGTGTTTCTCACCACAAGACCACACGATCGATATCGAGTGGACGCACACGCGCGAGCAGCGGAAATGCTAATGTCGGACGCATGCCAATCACGTGAACAGCAATAATAACCCGAGGCAAAATTAAATTCAGGTATGGAGAATAGAGATGGTTCGTGACACATTTGGCATTTTACTTTTGGGTGTTTATACATTGGATAGATGACTAAAAGGCAATTGGTCAAGCATGACCATTTGTCAAATCGGGCTGTGCCGGGCCGAGCTCAGGCTGGGTTTGGAGGGGAAGCCCAATTCATTTGCCTCTAAGGTTGTTGACTTAGAAAGAACTTTGATGATTTTGAATGCTAAATTTCAAATCTAGTTTGAATGCACGATCGTCCCGTTTAACATGTGAATTTTGATAAATAAATAACAAACAAAAACAAACAACGACATCAATGTACATCACATAATACATATCTGGCTATTCATATATAGTAATTGTCATGGTCTATACACACATTGTTTTCTCATGGATAGTGTTCAGCTAGGGTCACTATCGAAGAAACGGTTTTTTTACAAGGTCCTCGATAAGTTTCAGACGGGCCATCATCTGCAAAAATCAAAAATACATTATCTCATGCGGTCCACTTACGCGACCGCACGGGAAAATGGATTATCCCGTGTGGTCGTTTAAGTGGACCGCACGGGATAATGCCTCACTATCTTGTGCGGCCCATTTAAGCGACCGCACGGGATAATGCCTCACTATCTTGTGCGGCCCATTTAAGCGACCGCACAGGATAATCCATTTTTTCGTATGGCCGCTTAAGTGGGCCGCACAGGATAATCTATTTTCTCGTGCGGTCGCTTAAGTGGGTCGCGTGGGATGATGCCCATGTATTTTTGTAAACCAATTTAAAGATATAAGATTTTAATTATCTATAAACCTATTGAATTCTTTATCTAATTCTTGGATATGGGATAGAATCAAATAGAAAATATTTTTTCTACAACACAAGTGGCAATATAACAATGTTGTGATAATGAGTTAATGTTAAGGTTATGCACAAATTTGATATGCATACAAGTTCATATCTTCTTATAAGATATATAAACTTAAAACTTAAAGTTTATTTAGATGAAACTATAACAGAGTAACTCCCACTACATATATAATGCAGTTTGTGCGTGTGTAACAAGTTTTTGCGTATATTGTACCCGTTTCGTCCTCCAACTCACACTCGATTTTTAAAACGACCATAACTTTCGCAGACGGACTCCGATCGAGATGTTCCATATATAAAAATCAATCAGAAAAAAAACTTTGGATGCGTTTGTTTGCTGCTTCGCCATGTTCACGATTTTATTTTTCCCAAAAATGGCTCGAAGGTTGCCTTTCGAGCCGGAAGCTCTTTTTCTAATTCGAGCATGTCTTCCGAATTTTCCACAGGCCACACCTTTCGCTTGTTTAGTCTCAAATTTTTGTGGTTACCTCTCGTGTGCCCCTAAGTCAAGAAAAAATATTAAAAAAATAAAAGAAAAGATTGAATTTTTTAAAAAGGGTTATTACTTAAAAAATAAAAAAATAAATATTTTTCCACAACATAAGTGGCAATATAACTTCATATGTTGTGATAATGAGTTAATGTTAATGTTATGTATAAATTTGAGTAATATACAAGTTCATAGTTTCTTATAAGGTATATAAATTTTAAAAATTAGAGTTCATAAATTATTACAGAGGTGTGACCATTTATGAACAACATATAGTCTCACTTGATCAAAACTGATTGGATTTTTATGATAGTGTTATGAAACAAATTAAAGTGTCATGTCGATTTATAGAATTTTCTGACCAAATTTAGATATTATTATAATTTTTGTAGTTCATCTCTAAATGTTTATAGATTATCGTATGCGGACGGCTTAAGAGCCCACATGGAAATATCTTTTTGTGCGGGCTCTTAAGCCGCCTGCACGCGATGATCACCACCACCTATATAGATGCGTGCGGGCTCCGAAATTTTCTAACTCCTGACTAAATTTTCTAGCGCCGCGGCTTCCTCACTGACCTGCTGCCTCCACCGCCGCCGCCGCCTCCTCCTTCGTCAGCCTCCTCCATCGCTGCCTCCTCCTCCGCCGGCCTCCTCCACCTCCTCCTCCGCCTTCTATCGACCACGGCCTCCTCCTCCACCGACCGCGCCGCCTCGCCCACCGCCGCCGCTCCGACCGCGGTTGCCTCGCCCACCGCGGCCGCCGCCCACCGCAGCCGCCTCCTCCGACCGCGGCCGTCTCGTCCACCGCAGCCACCTCCTCCAACGCAGCCGCCTCATCCACCGCGGCCGCCTCCTCCATCGCCGGCCTCCACCGCTGCCTCCTCCGACCACGGTCGCCTCGTCCACCGCGGGCCGCCTCCTCCACTGCACACCACCGCCGGCAACACCGACCGCCACCTCTATCGTTGTCGGCTGTCGCATCGCCGTCGTATCCATGCATTGTAAAATTTGTTGTAAATATTGTAAAATTTGTTGTAAATTATACACGTGAAATTTTGGTAAAATTGTGATAATGTGAAATTATTTTTGTGCAATTTGTGATGTGATATTAATTATCAATTTAATTCAATAATTTAATATGTAATATAGGACGAATGTATCTTCCTGTGCGGGCCACTTAATTCGTCCGCACGGAAAGATTTATTATCCCGTGCAAACGGTTTAAGTGGCCCGCACGGGATAATAGATCTTCCCGTGCGGGCCTCTTAAGCTGCCCGCACAGGATAATAGATTTTCCCGTGTAGTTAGGCCATCCGCACGCAAAAAATTGATTTTCGCAGATGTGCGGGCAGCCCTTTCGCACGGGAAGATGCTTTTTGGCCCACATGCAAAAATTGATTTTTCACTAGTGGATTGGGCAGAAAGAAACTGCAAATCGAACCCCAAATTGAACCAAACTGAAGTGTCGGTTTTTTCGATTTTGGTTGACAGCTCGGTTTTTATTTTTGTCACATTAGTTTTCAATTTCTTTGTCTCGTGTGAACCAAAATCCCTGGAAAATCCAGAGTATCCCAAGCGGAGGAGGAGAATCGAGAAATAGTTTGGATCGGGCGCCCGATCCACACCCGAATATCACGCGCCCATCCTTCCTCCCAGTGCGTGCTATGTGCCAAACGAGCACCTGACCACGCGGGAAGCTGCAGCTGCATACAATGCCTTTTCTTCCTAACATGCGTTGACTTTTCTCCTTCCAATGCGCGCTCTCTCTCTTCTTTCATATAACATTAACCATTTGCTTTGTAGCGTTCAAATGTTTTTTCTTAGAAATTATTTATTCAATCTATGATCTGATTGCATAGATATATTTATTATAATTAAATCTTTAGTACAAAATATTATATAATTATATTTCGATGAAAAATAAGTATACGTTTCAATTGTTAAAAAATAATGTTTCACGCTATGAGATGCAGATGTTTCACTTGAGATTTAACTAGGTTGCACATTATAAATTGTGTCGCTATGGACTTTTTAATATTGTACTAGGTATTATTTAGATGTTTCAATAAAGTAAATACTTTATGATGTTTTAGTAGTTTATTGGTAAATATTACACATGATGTTTTTTGTAAATATTTTGTAATGTTTCAACAATTTTAACACAATGTTTCACGTAGTATAAGTAAATGTTTCAATTAAAAATATAATTATATATAACTAAGTGAGATTTTGTTAGAAATGTTTAATTATAATGCATACAAAGGTATAATCGGATTTTAAATCATATGAATAATTTAGGAGAAAATATGATTTTATGGTTTGACAAAACAATATTTTTTATAGAAGAGAAAGAATGGGAGAGAGGGAACCACATGTAGAGATGATGACAGATAGAGGTGGGCAATCGGTTTAAACCGAGAATTCGGTTCGATTTTTTTCCTACGCATACTTTGGTTTGGCATGAAGTGAAAACCGATCGGTTCGCGTAAATAGTATAAACAGTAAATTTTGGATTCGGTTTTTTGGTTCGGTTTTTGATTTTTACCAAAAAACCAAACAAGTAGCGCAAGCAGCGACGAAGGAGCGTGGAGGCAGAGCAGAGGCGGCGCGGCGATGGAGCGAAGCGCCGGGGCGGGGCGGAGGCGGCACGACGGCGGGCCGGGGCTAGGGTTTTGTCGCCTGCCACGCGTCCGCGCCCGCGCGCCCGCCGCCGCCGGGGCTAGCTTGCTAGCTAGGGTTTCGTGGTTTGCTCGGTTTGGTTTTTTCGGTGGTTCGGTTCTCAGACATTAAAAACCAAAGCCGAACCGAATTACTCGGTTTATGCAATACTACAAACCGAAACCAAAACCAAAAACCAAAAAATCGCAAAGTTCGGTTCGGCTCGATGCGGTTTGGTTTTTTTCATTTTTCGGTTTAAAAGTGTCCATCCCTAATGACAGAGACGAAGAGATAGGAAACGGAGTAGAATACATCATGCATGTACAGTTGCAGATCGGATGCCAGTGAAGCGAGCTCTCCTATCAGATGGTAGCGGAATGATGCCTGATCTTAGTCGTTTCCAAATAATCGCCTTTGTCCCATGCGTTCTGCTACGTCGCCTCGTCTCCTCGGCTTTTAGCATGTAGGCATGCATGAGATTTGTGGGATGTTCGCAACATATGTATTCTCCCGTTTGGCCTTTGTCGCTTAGCATGTGGGGCTCATGCATTTCAGTGCAGTGACGGAGGACTCGATAGGACGAGATATGGTGTGAGTCATCTTGCCCAGCGCGAGTACCCCTAAGGCCCCAACCCCATGAGGCATCGAGTACTCCCAAGGCCTCAACCCCATCAGGCATGATCGTGCGAGACGAGCGTATGCAGCGAGCGCCACTGGCCACAACTGAGGACGCACGAGCGAGCGTAAACCGACGATGGATGGCCCAAATCTTTTCTTGTGTGGTCTGAGATGGTGTCAGCGCTACGGTAGAGTAGCGGCTAGCCGTGGGCATGCAGCCAGGAGGAGGAGCTGTATGCGCTGACAGACACGACGCGACGTGGCGGCGGGGCCAACGTTGAGGGCACGCGACGACCGTAGGCAGCCGCGCCGTGCAGGGGCGCGGAGATGACGAGAAGTCTGACGCGCGCCTTGCAGTATGTGCAGAAGAGTCAACAGGCTACTGAGAAAACGAAGCTACGTAAGTAGGCAGCAGCCGGTCAAATTGCAGATAGCAAGGAGCAAGGGCTGAGCCAAAGCGGCTTGCGCCATACCTCCGTTTTTTTCTGTCCTCCGCCCCTGATTCAGTGGGCTGCGTATGGCTGAAATATCAGCGTCCGAGGAGACACTGGCGCTCGCTCTCTCTCAAAAAAAAGTTCAATCCAAGATAATAGAGATGAATCCGGATATATACAATCCTGGAATGAATATGTATGTATATAGTGTATATATCCAGATTCATTTTCAGGGTTGTATTTTTCTGACAAAGCGAGTAGGCAGCTTTATTCTTTTCAGTAAAACCGAACCCTCAAAAAACCGATCTGAATTATGTCAGTTTTTTTATTTTCGGTTTTACTTATTTTTCAACTAGTTCGGTCTATGTTTTAGTTTTAGGAAAACCGATCCTTGTAGCAACCGAACTGACAAAGAGAAAAACTGAACGCCCACTCTAATAATGTCACAAAATAATTTTCTGAATAGTAAAAACAGTAGATATACCTGAAGCTAGATTTTAAAGAGTTTAAAGACATATCTACAGGGTATGTCAGATGGTGAACCGTGACATACCATATAGTCCACGCGTAAAGGTAAAAGAGTATATTATATATATATATATAGTTATGTGTTACAAGAATAAAAACGTACCACTACTGAAGAAACCATCATTGGTTGAAGTGGCAAAAATCACAGTAGTCCCGGTTTGAGTTGCACCCAAGACTAGAGATCAACATTAGTCCCGGTTCGTGTCACGAACCAGGACTAAAGATCACCTCTAGTCACGGAGCCGGCCACGTGGCTCCGCCATCTTTAGTCCCGGTTGGTGGCTTCAACCGGGACTAAAGATGTATTTCTAGTCCCGATTATTTAATCGGGACTATAGATCGCTCATCTTTAGTCCCGGATTCGTAGTCCCGATTTGACAACCGGGACTACTGAGGGTTATGAACCGGGACAATTGTGGCTTTCTCCAGTAGTGTACAGCAAATTTTCTCTGTCTCGAATCTCCTCGTAGCCTGTGAACTTGGGAGTAGAACCGCCCGTGCGCGGCGCGACGCCCACCCATGGAACTCGCACCCTCCCGTCGCCGGCAGCCAATGCCGCCGGCCAACCTCGTGCCGCTGGCCGCCCGTGTCCCTCGCGCCCTCCCGTCAGTCTTCATATTTTTTGGCAAAACATGATTGATGGTACCAGAAAGATGGAGTTGCTTTATTTCAGGTTCAAAGGCTGAAACATGATTGCATACAAGCCATTCAGGTTGATCCGGTGAGTTGGTAAAACTAAATAGTAAATGCAAAACGTACTATTTAGATATCAGACTTCCCTTTTTTTTGGTTTTCTGTTGTTCTAAACTATCTGGTGCTTTGATTACTTAACAGAAAATTTAGGCTGCAAGTTCGCTGAATTCTTCACATTGCTACATTTTGCAAGCCGGTGGCTCTTTCTTTAACTAGCTATGAATCCTTTCTTTAACAATACCAGCTTGCTTGTTATCAGTATAGGCTATTGCAAGTCTTTATAAGTCTCTCATACTTATATATATATATATATATATATATATATATATATATATATATAGCAATTGTGCCCGTGCGTTGCAACGGATGAAGTCGGGACGCGGCGCGGATGGGAACGGGAGGGAGGGGCGGAGGCGCGGCGCGGGCGTGACGCGGGAGCTTCGAGCAGCGACGGGAGAGAGGGGCATGGCCAAATCTATAATTTGAAAAATCAAATTGAAAATCCAAATCATTCAAATTGTTTTACATATTAATATCGCCTTGTATACCAAATTTTACATTTTTTTGAATTTTTTTACTATTTTATCGGATAGGTCAAAGATTCAATAAAATAGATACTCCAGAAATCGTTGGATTAATGCATCACCTATCCGATAAAATAGCAAAAAATTTTAAAAAAATGTAAAATTTGGTATAGAACACGATATTAATATATAGAACAATTTGAACGGTTCGGATTTTCAATTTGAGTTTTCAAATTAGAGATTAGGCCATGCCACACGGGATGAGGCTGTGCGACACGTCACACAGCAGCCCACCTATATATATAATTATCAATATAATGTTTGAACTATTTTTATATTATATTTAATGGATGATTTTTATATAACATAAGAATTTAAAACATATATACCTCATATTATTAATTTTATAATTATTATTAAAATTTGTGTTCAATTTTTTTTCATCATACGCTAAGATTCGTCACTTAAAAGTCTACATATATAAGTATCATATAGAATTTTTAAAATTTATCTATCAATCGATCGATCACGCCAACAAAGACGTGTCTTAGTTAATTATTACATCGAGAACAAATGCAGGAATCTGGATTAACACTATGGAATCTGCTTTAAAATCAACGGGGAAAAATGAATCTGCTTGCGATGTAGCTCTCCATCATCCGTACGTATATATGTACATGCTAAAGCTTACGTAGTACAGCGACTTTATCTAGGTGACATATACATGAACAAAAGGTCATCTTAATTTGGATTAAGTTATTTTTATTCGCACGTCACATTAATGACGACGACACAGGAATTGAAAGCTGAATTTTGCCTCCTTTCTCATGGAATATTAATTCTGGTTTCGACCAGGACGTACATAACAGTACATACTAATTAATTGTACGTATGACCATAAGTATTAGCAACAGATTGTGTTCTTATCGATTAATTTTCACAGCACTGATGACATTACTTTCGATGGCGAATTAAACTGTCTCGGAGTTATATATGTATGATGTATATATATTGAAGTAGCGTTTTGTGGGTTGAATGGAAACGTCTAGCTTTCCTTAGAGAGTTATATTAGTGAACGTTTTAGAAGAGTTTATCCTTGTAGTTAATGTTGTTGTAGTTCCTGTTAAAATTAATAGATGGAGCTTAACCCATTTAAAAATTAATTGTTTGAAAAATCATAAAAGTTCATCCCTCATGAGACGGTATGTATGTATATGTTTCGTACCATCTTACCTAACCTATTTTATCTAGAAGAGAAAGATCTCCTTAAAAAGAGAGAGTACTCTTCGGCCATTTAAGACATGTGTGATAGAGAGAATAAGAGTAACACATTATAGGTGCCGAAAATGCTAAAATCGATATCTATAACGATTTTTTTCACCCAAGGCGCATGCCCACGGGGCGCCATTGGGTAGAACCGGCACCTCTGTGGAGAGAGGTGCCGATTTTCAAAAGGAACCATCACATATTACTCTTGTTAGAGAAAAGTACCGGTTCTAGCTTAAAAATGACATCTTTGACTTTTGTCCCATTGTAATGGCTGGTTGCAGGGTCTACTTTAAAACCCGCACTTTTGTGGCTGTCAGAGAAAGGTGTCGGTTCTAAGAACCGACACCTTTGACACCTAAAAGAACCAATCTGAGCCAAGTGTCGAGCCGAACCCGTCCTTATCTACTTGAGCGACTTGTCCCTATCCTTAACTCTCTCTCCCATACGCCTCTCCCTCTCCTTCTCTGACGCCTCTTTCCCTCTCCCTTTCCTTCTCCAGTGCGCTTCTCCAGCCATCGCCTTTACTCTCTCCAACGACGCCAACGAAGCGGCGACAGAGGCAACCCATCTATGTCCATGGAGAGTAGAGGTGGCTAGTCCCAAGCTCGGGGTGGATAGATCCACCCGCTTTCCCCGGCGATGCGGCGGCGGAGGCGGCTGGCCTATGTCCACGGAGAGCGGAGGTGGCTAGTCCCGAGCTCAGGGCGGCCAGATCCATGCACAGTCACCTCTTCCTTCCTCTCCCCTACGTGGCACGGTGGCGGCCAATTTTTCCTTTCCCCAGCGCAGCGGCAGCGGCCTCTTCCTCTCCTATGCACATTGCGACGACAGTGGCGACGCTCGCCTCTTCCTCTCCACGCCCCGGCACGAAGGCCATCGGATCCGGTCAACACGATGGTGAGTGTAGGTTACTTATGTTGGAGAACAGGAATCTAATTGGAGTGCCAAAATTTGAGAATGAATTTTTGTGACGTGTGATTTGTGTAGGAGATGTTGTTGTTGGATGAATCAATGGTGATTTGTGTTGTGCGATTTGGGGATGTTGTTGGACCGATCGATGGTGGTATGTGGATTTGTGCTGTGTGATTTGGGTGATGGAAGCGGCACAATCAAGCCAATGCATCGAGCCGACTTTTTTTTTGCATTCGTGAAACCTTAAAGACGTCGGTTCGTAAACTGTCATTTTTTATTCTTTCTCATTAGTGTGTCCAGAGGATGTTGGTTGGAAAACTAGGCACCTATATAAAGTTTTTAACCGACATCTAACACGTTTTTAGTAGTGTTATATAACCTAAAAGACTAGTTTGAGATTGTCCCCCGTCTTTTATGTATCTTCATTATTAATTATCGAAGTAAGATTACACCCAACAGGAATTCCGTTATGTGAAAACCATCCCGAGTATCCAAGCAGCAATTGTTCTGGCTACGAAGTTGCCGTGTGCTTGTTACCGAGAGCTCCCGCTCGAGGATGCTGTTTCCGTGCGTTCCAGTGTTTTCTTTTGGTACATGCATGAGAGCCTTCCGGTCTCTGCTGGTAGTGACATATCTAAGTGGCCCATGGATATTGCTGCGATTTTTCACTAGTGAAAACTCATCGCGTACACTGCAACATAAACTCTCATATCAATCAAACGATAACCCTTGTCTGTATCGAATATGAAACCCGTCACAACACAAAGGTCATTCTTTGATGTGAGAAGTCATCTCTGTCAGGCAAAAGTCCGTTATCGATGCACTTATCTTTATCGAGAATAAACTAAAACCCGTCACCGATAGGTTTGACCTAGAAACACAATCAATTAAGGGCCCGTCACCAATAAAATAATCTCAAACGGGTCTCAATTAATGTCCGTCACGGATAACTAATATCGGTGACGGGTTTTAACTTAAGCCCATCACACATGATGTCATCTGTGATGGGCTTTGTGAAAGGGTTAAGTTAAAACCCATCACCGATGAGTGTTTCCAAAAAAATTAATTCTTTTTTTGGCTAGCCTCATGCTTTGCTCCATGCCCGATGAAAAATTAGAGAAACAAAAATATATATTCTCATTCCCAGCATTATTATTCATATATACAATTATGCAACAGCCCCATTATACAACCAAAACGAAAGTAACATTATCAGATATATACATGTCCCTATTATACAACCAAAACAAAAGTGATATTTTCTCATATCTATACATTGCACCTCTCTATGTGCTTCTCTAGATATTGTTCATCTCTTGTTTCTCTCTTTTTCTTTTTTTTTTTGAAAAAAATTTGACTTTTTATTTTTATTTTTATATATATTTTTTGACTTAGGAGCGCACGAGAGGTAATCACATAAAATTTGAGGGAAAACGATGGCGCTCGGGGTCAGGGATGGCGGCGCTCGGTGATGGTGAGGGAAAACGATGGCGCCGGGCCCGAGAGGGCGTGAGGGATGGCGGGAGGGTGTGAGAGACTTAAAGATATCGTAGGTTATCTTTGTCGGGCCGTGATTTGAGCCCGTCACCGATATATATCATCCGTGACGGGCTCGAGTTTTTTTCACATCTAATATGTCTATGCAAATATTTTTTTTGTCGGTCTCTTTTTAGGCCTATTTGAGATGACCTCGCTGTGATGGCTCGTAAAACCCAGACATATGAGAGACCGTCATAGATGAGAGGATATGTGATAAACTCAAAAAAAGACATATGGCATAAACTATATTACTATCTGTCTTCCAATCATTTCCAGAAAAGATGAAATATATCTGTATTCATATATGGACGATGTCGATGTATGTAAATAAATTAACCAATATATGTTCCTCATGGTCCTTCCAATAAAAACCACATGTTGCACGATATGATGTACATGTTTTTTTTGTCGCCACCAATAATTTGGTTGTAATGTAGAGAAGCACTGCATCAGCAAAATACGTGCAATGCTTTGAGCTGAGTCTGCTACATATATTTCTGTAGCTACAAGATCAGGATCCCTGCAAATGGAGAATGGAAATGCATGAGCACCATATATAGCTAGGTACGAAGCACGATAAATTAATTAAGTAATAAGTCCATTTAATCCCATCAACCATTACAAATAGGTAGGGACTATGGGTTAGTGACTAACTAACCACCTCCTTCAATATCGTTGTCTTCTTTCACATCTCTTCTTCTCTATCTTTATCTTCTTTCATCTCCTCTCCTAAAATACTTTGAAATACAAATATGTCATAATATTTTTACAGCAAATATATATAATAGCTAGTAATTTAACTAATTGTTTTTCAAAGTCTGTAAAGTTTTTGACTTATTTAAAATTAAAGTTCAACCCATAGTAATCAACTGAGAGATTATTTATCATTATAAGGAAAATTATGATAATCTTGTTTTGACATAATTGATTTTATTTTCCTGTCCACGACTACAAGATTTCACTTCTACTGTAATCTATATTGCACCATAAAATGTTATTGTGTTTTTTTGGAAGAGGCTTTTGAACTAATTGAAAGTGCATCTTTTAAGTAAGACCAATTCATATTTTCAGTGTGACAACTTCCTAAGACCATAAAGCAGCCCTTTCACAATGAAAAAAAATAAGAGAAACAATATATATATACTAGTAAATATGTCCGTGCATTGCAACGGACGTCATTTTATTTTATCTAATTATTCCAAAGTTGAAATCTCATGTAATTCTAATTTATATTTTTTCTTTATGTCTTCACCTGAGGCCTATTTTAGCATTGGGACTACGGGTTAATTTTATAAACACTCAAAGGGTTTTCTGTAAAATAGCCAAGCGAACTGCGGGTTAATTTTATAAACCATCGAGGGGTTTTCTGCAAAATAATCAGACGGACGAAAATTTTGGATAAAAACACTAGTTGTTTTATAGATAGTTATAAATATAGTGAGGAAGGATAGCTCTAATCGTATACCCCTTATAAAATAACTATTCTACATCCCCTCCCCTCTCACCACCCTGCCCGGCCTAGCCCACCCCTCCCTCCCTCCTCACGCACATCCATCCCCCACCTCGCGTGCCTCTCTGTCACCCCTCTCTCTCTCCCTCCGACGCACCTTCTCTCTCACCCCTCTCTCCCCGGTGCCCCATCCCCCTCCTTTTCCCTTCCTCCCTTCTAGGGATTCTCTTTTTTATCTGTGCTTCCTTCCTCTCCTTTTTTCTTCTCTCTTTATTTTTTTCTCCATGCTTCCTCCCTCTCCTTTTTTTCATATCTTCTCATTTTTTCTCTCAAGAAAAATAGCTTTATATGAAAAATTAAAAGCTAAATGAAAAAAATCAAGATTTCAACCTATAACTTCATGGTTCATTGCTAGCTCTTCTAACCAATTCACCCTCTAAGACTATATGTTTAGTTATTATGGTTTGTGTATTTTGTATCTTTATGAGAAAGCAATATGTCAATATGGTGGTCGATGTAATATTTTCCAATATCATTATAGAACAAAAATCGGTTATGTTACTATGAAAATCATAACTTGTTGCTACGTTACGGTAGTAACATTGTCATGAAAAGTGTAGTAACAAGCCACATTACTGCAAAATTTATAAGTTATAAGTTGTTACTACACTTTTGGCAATAACATCCTAATGAAAATTACAGTAACAACTTACAGTAGTAACAATAGTGCTATAGTACTATTGCTCATGCAGAACTAAAAACTTGAAATCCCATTATTTACAAAGCAATATCTCTCATGTCATATCGTGTTTTTCTAATCCGTTTGCGCCATGCTGTTCATAAAAAGGTGCTTAACAAAACTAGATCCATCATAACTATATTTTGACATCGTTACTACAAAAAGCAGTCATGTCTGCATATTGATCGTCGCGTTACTATGTCATTTCTGTGAGATGAGAACTGAAAAGAGGTGGTCATGGGGGAAGGCATCAGGTGGGTTTGATCGGGATCTTAGCGACGGAAGGGTGCTTTGACCGGCCTTTCACCGAGGTGGGAGATGGGTTTTGGGCCCTGGAAGGAAAGAGGAGGTGGTTCTGACGCATGGGAAAGGGGTGTAGAATAGATTTCACATATATATACATATACATATATACATATATATATACGAGACATACATATATATATATATACACATATATATATATACACATATATATATATATACACATATATATATACACATATATGTACACATATATACACATATATATACACATATATACATACATATATATACACACATATACATACATATATATACACACATATATACATATATATATATATATATATATATATTTCGGTGAAGTGACAACCATAATATAAATAATTCTGAATCAATCCAAAAATGCTTTCGGTGAAGTGACATTTCACTGAAGAGAATATAACATCTGGCATAAAGGAATGGCAAAGGTACAAAGGTGTCTCCACCTCAGTCCACAGAGCCAGCTCGTGAATCCACAGTGACAAGAAGATAAGCTCGAAGCACCTCAGAGCATCCTTCTCCATCCCCTATAAAAGGAGGAGCCTGCCCAGTTGAAGGGGACACACTGCAAGAAGGAGCCTTCCACTTAGAGCCTTCAAGCAAACCCACCAGTCTCGTAGTAATATTCTAGAATCCACCTTGCCAAGCATAGTTGAGCAAGGAGTGTAATATTTAATCAGTGTAAGGTAAGAAAAAACTTGTTGTATTCTCTTCGGGGTTCCCGAAAGGGAAAACCGTATGTAAGCTTGCCTGTTTAATATGAAGTAATTTTCATTATGTATCCCTGTCTGTTTGTTCTAGTCAAGCGTTTATGCTAGGGACCCTATAGGAGAAACCTCTTCGGTAGTTCTCGTTGTTAGCCTGCATCTTGCATAGGCGTCTGGAGAACCCTGAGTCCGTAGAGAAGTGTTCCCTTTGGGTGGAACTGCCTGGGGAGACGATAAATTCTTAGCTAGATCATTCGTGGCTAGGGATATATAGTTCTAAGTTGCTTCTAAGAAGACAGGTAGGTGAGGCATACGGCGAGTACCGAGTAGGATTTTAAAACTTCTGAATCAAACGCCGGCAGTTTAGGACTCGCCACCCTGCAAAGATCCAAAAAAATTTTTTGCGAATATTTCAGCAACGTGAACAGTAAAAGTGAATAGTAGCAAACAGTAATAGTGAATAGTGAGCAGACGCGAATAGTAAAGTGAACAGTTTTTCGAAACAGAGATAATAAAAATAAGTGGTATCAGAGCCAGTCATCATAGAAAAACTAAATTCAGAAGTTAATATTGGAAAAGTTATTACTACCAAAGAAAATATTAATATAAGGTGTAGACTAAATCATATCGAAGACCATAGTTGGCACTCTAATAATAGTCAATTAAATTTAGTTGTTGACCTAATCTATAATTTTTATACAAATTGGGATAAAAGGCAAGAAGAATTAGAGCAAAAATTTGAAGAATTATATAAAGAACGAAAACAGATTGAAGAACAATATTTTCTTGTTAGCAACAAATTAAATTCTGCATTAAAATTACTAGAAGAATATAAGACCAGGCAGAATAAGATCTCGCAAAATAGCGACTATATCAGAGAATTGTTAGAAAAAATAAAATCTAGTGAAGGAAAGGAGATAGTCTTGGCTTCATCAGGTATAATTGCATCCTCACAAGCCATTAATTCAGAAAAATGGACTTATCTAAAAGTCTCTTCAGAAGAATAGCAAGCAGAGAAGATAGATCTTTAAGTTATACTGATAAGCAAAAAGGTAAAAGTGAAGACATAGATGAACTGGAAGATATTGCAGAAGTAGACAAACAGCTCGAAAGATATCAAAGAGATACTTTGAGGGCAATAAGACCTCAACAAGTATACTGTATGGGATTCTTTGAGAATAAAAATGGGTTGTACAGAATATCTAGAGAAATAGAATTAAGTGTTCTAACCAAGCCAGTAGATTTAAAAATAGTGGCTAAAGAGTTTGAAAATGGGTTAAAATATTCAGGGTATAAGTATATTCACCAAGGTATGTATATAATAGGAATCAAGGGAATGACAAGGAAGAAATTAGGTGCTAAAGTTTTAATAACCTTACTAGATAAGAGATGGGACACAATAGATAAAGCCTCACTAGGTTATTTAGAAGGAGATATGAATGAGAATATGTTGATAACTTATATAGCTCCTGATTTAATGATTCCTGTAAAAGAATTCATAGATAAAATGAGTCTTGGGTTTCAAACAAAGGGATATGAAGAATTTAAAGGGACAAATTTGATAGTAAGCATAGAATTTATAGGAAGATTAACTAATAGAAGTGCCTCTAAATACAAAATAAATGTAAATGATGTGATTGAAAAAATGCATTCGAAAGAAATTGTATTTATGAGCCCCATGACAATAGATTCTGAAGAAAGAGCAGGAGAACAATGGCAAATTAGTGAATTTATAAAAAACAAAACTTTGAGTCAGCCCGAAAACTACATAAGTTACCAGGATAAAAGAGGAAATGTTAGTATTAGATTTACAAACTATAAATCCAGAAGCACAGAGGACTTGGATGCAGAATCATCCAATAGAAATATAATAAATAGTAATACCAGACATAGTGTCTCAGAGTTTATGGAAAAATTAGATCAAGATAGCGAAATAAAATATTATGAAGATAAATTAAAGAAAATAAATGAAGAATATAATAATTCAATGAAAAGTGAGTGGCCTAAGATAAGAGATAAAGAACTTTATTTCTATAGAGAATTATCTAGGATAAAGAAACTAAAAAAGAACAAAAATATGGCATTAGAAATTCCCAGCACCCAAGAAACCAAAGTAGAACAAATAAAGCAGAAAGAGCAAAAAATGACAAAGGAAAGCAGAAGCTTGATAAAGGTTTAAGTGAAGAAGAACAATGGGAAGAAAATGAAAGATTATTTCTTGAAAGTTATGAAGAAGAAATAAACCTAGTAAATGAAATGGAAAATATAGAAAATGAAATAGATAATGCAGAACAATACAATGATTTTATAAACTCTTTAGACGATATAGGTTTGCATAACCTTGACAATGCAATGGAAGCTATGGAAGTAGAATTAGGAACAGGAAAGAGGAAAAGATATGGGGAAGGTAGTGTAAAGAATGAAGGGGAAAGAGAAAGGCCATCTAGGGCAGCAGGAAAGTGGCCCCTAGATAGAGAAGATTTTTCATATAATTATATCCCAGGACAATATAGGCATATGGGCACTAAAAGGAGAGACTTTGAGAAGCCTGTAAAATTTCAAAATCAAAGGAGTGATGGTACTATATTAAATTTAGCCGCACATGACCCCATTGACTGGCCCAATATTATTAGCATTTGGAAAGGATTAATAGTTCAAAAATATATACAAAATCAACACAATATAGGAAATAAAGTTGAAGATATGATAACTTATTTAGAAACATTTCTAGGTGAATCTGCTAAGGTCTTATGGGAAGAATGGGTTGAAAAGAATCCTAACAATTATGAAGAATTAAAAAGAGCGGGTAGTAATCGCATAACTTTGCAAATGTAATATCCAACATTATTATAGCAGAAGATCCAGAATTAGGATATACAACATTACAAAATAAAAGGTTAAAAGAAATAGAGAAATTAACACTAACAAGTTGGAAAGGCATAAAGGAATTTTCTCAACATTACTTATATAATGCTACAACTGCCAAACAAGGATATAACAAGGGAATAGTCGAACGTTATTTCAATAAATTACCGACCGTTAGGAAGCATGATATTTGAAGAATATAAAAAGGAAGCTGAAGGAGCTGAAATTAATATTTCTCAAGCCATAACATTTGTGTTTAAACAACTAAGAAAAATATGCACTAGCATACAAGCCCAAAGGTCTATGAAGCATTCAGATTATAATTTTTGTAACAAAATAGTACAAATACCTTTGTCATATGGAGAGGATAGGACTAGAAGTAAAAGAAATTATAAGCATCAAAATAAAAATAACTATAATACTAGAATTAAGAAAAGATATTTCTTAAGAAGATCAGATAATAGAGCACCTTTCTTACATAAAAGAAATGTAAGAAGGTATAATCCAAAGAAAACTTATGATAGAACATGTAGATGTTTTATATGTAATTCGCCTGACCATTTAAGCAAGACCTGCCCAAATAAAGATAAAAAAAGATACTCTAGTAAATATGAAGAACAAGAAAGAGTCCTAATTATAGATAGCGTAAATGAAAATATACTAGTATGTGATGATGAAATAAAAGATGATGAATCAATATATTCTATCATAGAAACAGACGAAATTGAAAATGTTAATGAAGAGTATGAGTCTACCGATGAGGAGTTAGATTTAGTAGATGAATTAGCAGGATTAAGAATCGAAATGATGGATCAATTAAATTGTGAACATGATTGGATTAGAGGAAAAGGCGATTACAATATTAAATGTGCTTTTTGCATATATCATCCAAGCCAAGATAATAGGGTAACATGCGGTATGTGCCTAAAACAAGCTGTCTTGAATGTATAAAAGCAAATAAGCGAAATGGAGAAAGGAGTTAGAATTAGAGTCGGATGAAAAGATATTATCTAGTAGAGTGAGAGTTTTAGAAAATAGACTAAATAAACTAGAAGTAGAGTTAGAAAAATTAAAAACCAATGTTGAAATTAAAGCATTACCAGAAAATGAGGATGTACAAAACATGGAATTTAAAGAGCAATTGATAACAGTAAAAGACAATAATACTTCTAAACTAATTCAACTAAAAGATGCCATAACCAATTTTGGAAGTAAATATATAGTAAAGTTACCTTTCAAAGAAATTTTAGGGATAAGGATTCCTGTTAAAGTAAAATTGTCGCCCAAAATATCTTATAAGATATTAGCACTAGTAGACACCGGGTGTACAAAAAATATTATACATGATAAATATTTCATAAAATGTCCAGAAATAGTTCATACAATTGCTGATAGTAGGGCAGAAGTTTCTACAGACATGTCCGGAATAAAGAAAATCCATAACCAGTTAGCATATAATATTGAAGTATACATCAATGGGACTAAATACATAATAGATGAGATTACAATAAGAGATCTATCAATGATAAATGATGACATGATAATAGTCTTAAGATTTCTTCAACAATCGAGTACTGAGACCACGTAATACATGAACAAGGAATTACATTTATACCATATCAAGACAATGTTTCTTATATTTCGGAAGTTCGAAAGCGTGGTGGAACCTCTAACCTTGAATTACCTAAATTTGAACCAGAAAAAATATGTATAGATTATGAGCTTAGTGAAAGTATAGACGAATATTACATTGCAAGTTCTAATATAGAATGTATAGGATTACAATCTTTTGCACCAAATTGGTATAGAGAAATTAAATCTAAAAAAGATATAGAAAGAATTGTTCAAAGATTAGAGGACATTCAAATAATAGGAGAAATCCCAATGAAATATTGGGAGAAAAATTCAATCATTTGTAAAATCAATATAATAAATCCAGACTATATAATCAAAACATGCCCAATAGAGGCAACCCCAAAAGATATAGAAGAATTTAAAATGCATATAGAAGAACTATTAAAGTTAGGAGCAATAAGGGAAAGTAGAAGCCCCCATAGATCAGCTGCCTTTATAGTAAGAAACCAGGCCGAAGAAGTTAGAGGCAAATCTAGGATGATCATAAATTATAAGAGGTTAAATGATAACACAATTGAAGATGCTTATAACATCCCTAATAAACAAGAATGGATCAATAGGATACAAGGAAGCAGATATTTCTCTAAATTTGACCTAAAAGCAGGATTTTGGCAAGTAAGGATGGCAGAAGAGTCTATAGAATGGACCGCATTTACATGTCCTCAAGGACATTATGAATGGCTTGTAATGCCATTAGGTCTAAAAAATGCACCTGCCATATTCCAAAGAAAAATGCAAAATATCTTTAATGAAAACCAAGAATTTATACTAGTCTACATAGATGATTTACTAGTCTTCTCGAAAACATATAAAGAACATATCGCGCATTTAGAGATATTTTTTTAGAAAGGTAGAACAAAATGGATTAATTTTATCCAAAAAGAAAATGGAAATATGCAAAGAAAAGATCAATTTCCTTGGCCATGAAATAGGAGAAGGCAGAATACATCTACAAGAACATATTGCTAAGAAAATTTTACAATTCCCGATGCTATGAATGATAAAAAACAACTACAACAATTCTTGGGAATTGTAAATTATGCTAGGAATTATATTAATAATTTAGCAAAATTAGCGAGTCCCCTATATGCTAAATTGAGAAAAAATGGTCAAAAATATTTTAATTCCGAAGACATTAAATTAGTAAGGCTAATAAAAGAACGGGTGAAAGAGCTAAAGCCTCTAGAATTGCCCTTAGAAGATAATTATTTCATTATTGAAACAGATGCATCTCAACAAGGTTGGGGTGCTGTATTAAAGCAAAGACCTACTAAATATTCACCTAAATCAGAAGAAAAAATATGTAGGTATGCCTCCGGAAGCTATAAATTAAAAACAGTAAACAACACAGACAGAGAAATCTTAGCAGTAATCAATGCTATAAATGCCTTTAGGTTATATCTAGGATTCAAAGAATTTACGGTTAGAACGGATTGTGAAGCAATATAACTAAAATACTAAGTTTAAATTTGATAATAATTATCAATCTTCTGGTGGGGTAAGCCCAACCATAATATAAATAATTTTGAATCAATCCAAAAATGCTTTCGGTGAAGTGACAACGGTGTAGAATAGATTTCACATATATATACATATACATATATACATATATATATACGAGACATACATATATATACATATACACATATATATATACACATATATGTACACATATATACACATATATATACACATATATACATACATATATATACACACACACACACACACACATATATATATATATATATATATATATATATATTGGGCATCCGGGGATGGAATTCCCGAATACCTGCAGCATACATCGTACTAGTCCCATGATCAATGGCTAGTACACACATCCACAACATTGTTATCATATCCATACAACATACATAACATATAAATAGATAAAATTGTTATCATAACTTAACGGTGAAAGAGTCTTACATAGCAATTAGGCCGACCGACCAAACAAAAGAGTGTTTAAAACGCAACGAAAATAAGATACAAGGTACATAAGTTCTTCGGTGTGCCCATCTATCAAACCACACAGATAACCAATTAGGAATCACCCTACAAAGAACCATCCTCAAGAACTCCGTACCAATGCAAAATAATTGTCACTAGGCACCTCACATCCTGCATCCAATTCTAAAAACAACAAGAGGTGGATCAATACACTAAGTATTGGCAAGTCTTACCCAAACCTTGGGAAACCTAGAACTATTGCAAGTTGAGATCAAAAGATCACTATATTTGTGACTCATTTCCAATGTAAAGCAAATTTTGGTTCAAAAATAGTAAATTAAAATAGGTTGAAATGGGATTTATAAAATAAAGTAAACAATAGTATAATAGCATAAATATCATCATAATAACATCCTCATGCCCTCCATGACAACTAGTAATAATTTATTCTTAGTCCATTCCGGGCAAGATCATCACCAATATTCACCATACCCATTTCAAAAAACGTTTTAATAATCACCAACACTGTACTTGTATGATTTCAGCAAGTCACTCATGATCGTGAGCACGGCTAATCAATTAGTTTTAGACTCTATAGAGTTTGTGTAGCTTTACCTACATGATATGAATACTCTAGTTTGTTTCGTGCTCGCGAAGAACTACCACACTCTACATATTAAATATGGTCTAGAGGTCATAACGAAGTTGTTACATCACTTAAAACCTAGCCTTGCATCAGTGACGACGAGTGTAAATCCACTCTAGGCATATGACCTAGAGTATTAGGTGACGGGCCCACACATTAAACCTAACGCCATGGCAGCAACCCATCCGATTTTCCATGAGGCACTTCACAGTTGTATTGGACAAACTTAGACATCTATGCCATATCCCGACACATTGGTAGCTCCTCTGAGTTAAACTCAACACAATAGAATCATTAATAATACACACCATAACTCATACTACACCAACCTACCAAAATGCAAGGCTAGACAATAAGCAACTTAATAAGTTTAAGTTGTCCCATAAACAACACATGTGGTTGCATGGTAACCTTAGTTGGTGACACATAGTTCGGTCCTTAACCGACTCGAGTGAACACTCCCCCTATCGATGCACAACTACTACCATATGCACACCACTTGTCGCCCAAATATGTAAACATTATTTTCACTTTTCAATTTTTACAAAACAACAGAGGTGACCCCTCTGTATAATATTTTCAAATATCTCATTTGTAAAGAGTGAATGTCATATGTAATCATCAAAAATTTTCTAAGCATTAAGCAAGAAACTATAGTAGTAGCTCGTGTATACCCACATGGTGCTTGAATAGCGTGCGTGCACACACACGCACACACAAATAAATAAATAAATATATATATATACCCATCCTAGTGCTTCAACAGTAAGATTAATCAATATATCAAGGAATGCAATGCAACAAATAGGTCCCTTCTACCGATACTATAAAAACATCTCATGCAATTTGTAAATAGTAAAGCATTTGGTAAAATATAGGATTCAACATGATAAAAGGAGTAATTGAATAGGACTTGCCTTGCTCAAGTGATTCCTCAAATATCTCTTGGTCCTACACACTCTCGTCAATGACAACAATCGAGTCATCCTCCCGGGCTTTATTTGGGTGGAGGAGGTTCGGGGCAGCACAGTGTCGAGGTCCCAAGGCGGTGGAGAGCGGGGACGATGGCGGCGGTGCTTCGGTGAGGGGCCCCGAGGCAGTGGCTTGATGGGCGCAGGTTGGTAGCGGTGCTCTGTTCGGCCGAGGCAAGGCATGACAGTTGCGTGGTCGTTCTTGTCAATCAGTGGACTTCTAGATTTGGCCTTTTGCTAGGAAGGTCGAGAGAGGAGTAGGAAGTGGCTGGCGAGCCAGGGTAGGGTTTTATAGAGCGAGCGAGGAGATCGATGGAGCGCGACGTCGGGCAACGGTTGTCACAACGTGATCGGCGTCTCTCCCGTGCGTAGGCGGTGGCCAATGGAAATTAATGCGTCGGCGGGCTTTGGCTTTGCGGCTTTGAAGAGGATGGTTGGGGAGGCAAGGGGAGCCGGGGATGGTCGGGGTCATCGTGTCGCATCGGGCATTGGCTTTGGCAGGGGGACAACGGCTTCGGGTTGGGCGTGGCGGCTGCGAGGGCAACGCCTAGGCGAGGCAGGGCATCGGGCAAACACTGCGGTTGCTTTGTGCAACCTTGCAGCGGGATTCGCGGTGTAGGGGTGGCGTGGTCGACTTGGAGACGACAACTTTTGGCTTGCACCTTAGGTGTTCGACGAAATGCTTGCAAGGAGGAAGAGAGGAAAGAGAAGGAGAGAGATATGGGGTATTGGGTCACTGGCAGGTGGGGTCCAGGGTGCTTGGGCCCACTGGCTAGAGAGAGAAAAGGAGGAGGGTGAGTGAGGGTTTTTTTCTAGGGTTTTTGGAGTGAGCTGAGAGTTTGGGGAATTTTTGGGATAGCTACAGTGCTAAAAAATTCGTGTCAATTTTACTGGAACTCAGTGTATCCATGAACTCCATTTGGGAAATTTCTAGGATTTTTCTCAGATGTACATTATATTTGAAAATTCAAACAATTTTACTGTTTTTATTTCAATTTAACTTAATTTTGGGTTTTCACACAATTTTTTAGATGCAAAATTAAGTTATAACTAATTGGATTTTGTTGTTCCACTTTACTATTATTACTATTACTATTATTTTTATTTTTATTTTATATTTCCTCAAATTTAATTTATGTATGCAAAATACAATGATAAAAAAATTCAAAAGCAGATAAAAATAAAATTTCACCATAATAAATATAAATGAAGAATGCCATTACATTGATTTTTCCAAGTTTTTTAATTTGGGTTTTTTACACGTGCGCATATATATACATATATACACATATATATCTATATATATATATGTATACATATATATACATATATGTATATCTATAACTTATCTATAAAGCAAGTAGTGTTTTCACCCAAAATTTTGTTCTACCTGGCTATTTTGTAGAAAACCCCTTGAGTTTTTTCAAAATTAACCCGCAGTCCGCCTGGCTATTTTTTTAAAAAAACCCAGTTATACGTACGATAGAGCTTATCTTAACTACTTAAAAATCTATAACTTAACTTTTCGATCATCAAATCGTTTTTCGTCTAAAACTATGAAATTTTCGATCCGTATAACCTCTCGCTCCATTGTTGCCTCGTTTTCCTCACCTCCAGCAGGCGAACCCGACTCGCGCGCCTCCTGCCTCACCGTGCATTGTCCTGAGCGGCGGTCGAGCACACGCTGCATGCTTGAGCTAGCGCGCCGCTGTCGAACAAAGGAGAGAAGCGCCTGTGAGGCTGGATGCTTCCCTGACGTCCTCCTATCGCCGGCGGCCGAAGGCATGGCCGAGCGCTGTCACCTTCCGCGTGAGGACGAGAGGAAGACGACATCCTGTAGCTTTTGGCGATTTTATATTTTAGTCTCATATTTGTGGTAAATCACAGACATGTCTTAGAGGCTACATCAGGCCCCATTGGCTGTGATGTTTGACCGTAGTCAACTGGGATAAGTAAATTATAAGGAGATGCAAGGGTTCGCATGCCTGTTGATGATAACATGCAACTTATCCTATTCATCAATATACTTTTCTAACTAATAATATCCGAGTCGTAAATATTTTAAACTTTACCAAATTTCTAATCGGTTTAAAGTATCAGTAAGTCAATATCTATTTTCATTATATTTTTGACTTAATTTTGTAAAATTAAATTAACTTAGACTAAATGTCTATCTCATACTATTTCTTAATCAAGGTCGAGTGGTACACAAAGATGAAGACACTCTTGCTATCAAAGTTATATATATGTATATGTATATATATAACTATCTATAAAGCAAGTAATGTTTCTGTGCAAAATTTTTATTCGTCTAGTTATTTTGCAAAAAACTCCTTGAGTGTTTATAAAATTAACCCGCAGTCTCAATGCTGAAAAGAAAGAAAGGGCTTTGATGAAAAGACATCCTGCGTCCCTCTCTTCTATCCCTATCCGTGCCATGCCTGCGTCCCTTTCTCCCGTCGCCGCTCGGAGCTCCCGCGCCGCCGCCTGGACCTTCGCCCTCCGCCTGCTTCCCTCCCTGCGTCGTCGTCCCGTTGCAACGCACGGACATTTTGCTAGTATATATGTATGTATGTATGTGTGTGTATGTATGTATGTACACACATATACTCATAGTTCCATGCATATGCCAAACTTTGTCTAACACGATAATTTGACGCCGTCTCAAGTGATTAACATGCTATAATAATTTATCGTACATTTAATAACTTTTCACAGCAGGCATCTAGCACAAGCTAGCTAGCCATGCCAGCGCAAATTGACAACCTTAAACTATATTGACCGATCTATCGATGGATTCCACAATGACCATATGCATGCATGGGGTGATGATCGAAGGAGTATGGTAATTAATTATTCGTAGTACGCTTAATTGCACAAATTAATGGAGTGACGCGTGCGTGCGTGCGTGTGCTTCACTAATTTTCCGAGCACAAGGTTTTGACGGCGGGCAGCTCAATATCACGTTTTCGTTGCATGCTTTGACCGCTCTTGATCTACATGTAAATATATCAAGTTATTAACGTCATATATATATATAAGTATATATATATACATATATATATACTCAAGAGAAATGTAAATACTATTCCCTTTATTCTAAAATATAAAAAATATTATGTGTTTATGGTAAGCCAAACTATTATAAGTTGATCAAATTTTGTAGAGAAGAGTGCTAACATCTACCACATGAATGAAATAAACCATGAAAATATATTTCATGATGAATTTCATTTAATATCATCAATACTATTATTTCTTAATAAATTTGATCAAATTTAAAATAGGTTGACTTAAAGACAAATATAAAAAATATATATCCCTTCATATTTCAGAATGGAGAGTAGCTGCTAGCGTTTTGTCATGCGCATCTCCAATCTCTTTTATTGAAAATGATTCTTTTAAGAAAAGGAAGGGGAAAACTCCCCTTTTCGCTTGTCTTTTTCATGAAGATAGTAACGAGACTAATTTGAGTCGTGTGATTGCAATTTACTACAGCAGAAAAAGCCAATGTGGTGTTGGTTCTAAACACTATGCGAAGATCAATCTTGATTTTTTTCCAAAAACCAAATACAAAATATATACATACTTGGTTGGGTAGAGTACTAAAAACATAAACTGATTGAGGATGTGAATTAAATTTCCCAGGATTTTTATATGAATCAATTTATAATTCCTATTTAAACCGCAGTATTCATGTAGGACTTCTCATGAAATTCCTATATAAAGTAGGTCATGCATGCATGCATGAAGATCGACCCCAGTGTTTCCCGTCAGTTAGAACGTGTCGACATATTAAACTTGCTGCTTCACTAGATCTCTTTAAAAGGAAAATAACCCATCGTCGAGGTCAAAAGTTTTTTAACTTTAATTTTTAATTACTTTAAATGATATTAGCAACTATGTTCATGCGTTGTAATGGATGAAGTCGAGACGTGGCGCAGATGAGGACGGAAGGGAGGGGCGCTGACGCCGCGCCTGGATGGGGACGGGAGGAAAAGGCGCAGGGAGGGAGAAACGTATGATGTTTTTTTTCATCCAAACCCTCCATGTATTTTCAGCATTAGGACTGTGGGTTAATTTTATAAACACTCAAAGAGTTTTCTGCAAAATAGTCAGGTGGACGAAAATTTTGAGTAGAAACACTACATGCTTTATAGATAGCTATAGATATAGATATGGATTATAGATATATATTTTTTTTATCAAATACTATAATAAAAATAAAAATGTATTTATTATAATAGTAAAATATAGTAAAATATTTAAGAATTATAAAATTAGTGGGAGTAGCTAGCTACTCCGACTAATTAGTACGTACACTGACCTCTGACCATGACTAGACTTACGTTCAGATCTACGTACGAGAATTTTCCACGATATATATATGTTGTTGATTCGCCGGCGGCGAGAGAGTCCAAGCATGTTCTTAACCGGCGGCGACAGTTAGTAATTAGAGGCACGTATATACTCGTGTTCTTCGCCGGTGGCGATCGAGGAGTCAACGCATGCATGTTATTTTGGTGCCGGCATCCTTGATTTGTAAGAGCTAGGTTATATACATATTTTTTCAAATGTAAAATTTGATCAAATTAACTTTATTAATTATAAATATTTTTTCAAATGTTTAGTTAAAAAGGTATACATATATAGGTTAGTTTTATTTTGAAAAGCATACTATCATACTTAGCATATATACTACCAATTTTCTAAACTTATTTTGGTATAAACTGGTGGTAATAGTTTTAAAAGTCGATTGAATCTTGTTGTATATATAAGATATTTATGATTAGAAGGAGTATTGATAAAGTTCTGCTCATCAATTTTTTGTATAAGACTAAATCCAACAGCCTAGGCTCCATAGAAATTTTTTCCGTGGGAGGAAACGAGATATAACTATTGATAAAGTTCTGCTCATCAATTTTTTTTAAAAGACTAAATCCAACAGCCAAGGCTCGATTGAAATTTTTTCCTTGGGAGGAAACGAGATATAAATACTTACAATAAATACATTCAATAAATATATTCAGGTCACGGGACGATAAATACCACAATCATACAAGAAGTCATCTACCACTAAGATAGTGTTACCACCCGTTACGTGATGAGTCGAGTCATCTCTAATGTTATCATTTGTTAAATAGCCTCATATTAGTTGTAAAAGGACAATAGAGCTAATATATAAATAGAGGAACATATCACCTTATTGGCTAGCTTATGGGGTAGGAAAGACCCTTTACGATTCTATAATTGGTATCCGAGCCTGGCTAGTACAATATTTTTGACCCAAAGGATATAGTGTGTGAAGGCCTGATGGACTATGGATGCTTACGCATCGTATATACCCAAGGGACTATCAGTGTACGAGGTGAATGGCTAAGAGACACCAACGTGTAAGGAGAAAATTGTTATTACCGAAGGACCTATACAATACATGGAAGGAAACCTCTCAGCTTATTGGTTAGCTTTTGGAATGAAAAACTCTTTATGAACCTACGCCATTACAATAGATATCACAGATAAGAAGTTATTTGTGAGTGATTTGAATCAATATGAACAGTTAATTCAATACTTTAACCCGTACGAGAGAGACCACACATATATATATATATATATATATATATATATATATATATATATATATATATATATATATATATATATATATATATATATGAGGCGTCACCTGTGACGTGTTGTGTCCTTCTACTCGTCAAAAAGGAGATTATCTGTGATGGGTCACACCGACCGTTACATATGAATCGTCGCAGATGCTATCATGCTAGGATCTACAGCAGTGTACCCTATTTAATTAATTTATGATAACCTCTCTCAGCTACCATTCCACGCAATATGTCTAATCCGCTAGCTGGACTGTAGCTCAACTGAAACTGATCGAGCTTGTGTTCAGAGTATAATTAATATATTGTTGTATTGTTGTCCTAATTATCATTTTGACCACCAAGATATATAACACAGAGCTAGCTTTCGGTTTTAATTTGACAATCTAGTTGCAGTTAATTACATCTGGTGCACACACAAAATGCGTGTAAAATTAAGCTGATAGATATGCTAGTTTTTGGCCTAGACGAGGGAAGAACATGCAAGAGGATGCCTGTCAGCTAACTGCAAGAAACGAGAATTTTCTTGACGGCCAAAAACAGCCGGGGATAACATCAAAACCGTTTTGTTGATCAACCATCAAGTCCGAGTAAGGGAAATCCAGTTTTTTGGCTGCTAACCGTGAGGCAAAGTTTTCTTGATGGTTAGACCAACAAGAAAACTATAAGGACTGTAACCTTTCCTAAACATCAAGAAATTTAACCTTATCGGTTTAGACCGACAAAATTAATATACATTACCAATTAGCGTCCTAATGAACCGTCAAGGAACTTCTTAAGGAAATTGGTTATTCTTGATAGTTACAACCGCCGAGGAAAGTCTTTTCATTCTCAGTTAGATCCGTCACCTTTAGCTTTGGAGTGCAACATAGAGATATTTCCTTGGCGTTTGTTGCTTTCATTGGCCACCAAGGTTTACCTATGAGGTGCCAACACTAGCTATTTCCTTGGCAGCCGCTGTCTCCCAAGGCCACCAAGGTTTACCTTAATTTGGGATGCAAACCTTTGGCGGTTGCCACCCAAGGATAGCCTACATACGCAGCTCAAATATTGATGGCATGCACACACACATGTGTATGTATGTTTCTATTTTTAATAAGATCTCATCCATATTACATAAGATGGCGTGTGCCGCATATATACATGCACACATATACAGGCAATCTTTATTCTTGATTGACAAACCCAAAAGAACCGTGTGTACTACATCTATGACCCAATTAAGTACCCCTAGCTAGCTAGCTGGTAGTTAGGATTTCAGAGCTTCATCTTGTGATTCATTTCAGTCACTGCGTAGCCCTGCCATCACAGCGCTTGGACGTGTAGGGATTCGTTTCCCTGACACTTGCATACTGCAAACTTGTAGCCATATTCTCTCAACTCATAGTTGCCTGCCTGGTTAACATCCATGTCACAGTCGTCATGATCACCATGCACATCAAGAGAACCGATGTCATCGTCGCCGTCAAGCAGGCAATATATGTCATCAAGGGAAGTGTAAATCATCATCATCACCGTTGAAGCAGCTACTGTAATCATCATCGCTTGCACGGTAGCGGTTGTCGTCATCGTCATCTCCTAATTCCTCATCAATGATGAAGTCATTATGTGGTACATGCGATGATCCTCCTGTAACCTCTGCATATATATGTACGAGCAACATTGAATTAGTTTAAAAGTATGCATCACGTACGTACTACTAAAATAAATTTGATACTAGCTTCAAGACTTAATTATATTACTTTACATCACCGCTGTAAATCATGTTGAACTACATTCTTTCCTAAAATATTCCTATGCGCGATTCTTATTGCAGTTCATAACATAATTTTAAGTTAAACTATATTTCTTGGAAAATGCCATATCTTAGCATATATCACTACTGAAGAAACGATTTTTTTAGAAGAGGCCCTTCATAGGTTCCAGGCGGGCCATAAGAGCTAGCGCCTGGAAAAACCGTTCCTGGGGGGCCTGCAATTGACCCGCATGGGATAATAAATTATCCCGTGCGAGCCACTTAAGCCACCGCACGGGCGACCGCACGGGATAATACGATTATCCCGTGCGGCCCATTTAACCAACCGCACGGGATAATATCGCATTATCCCGTGCGGTCCACTTAAATAACCGCACGGGATAATTCATTTTCTCGTGCGGGCCTTTAAGAGGACCGCATACGATGATGTCCAACAGTGGCGCAATAAATTTCCCGCTCAACCCCACAGTGGTGTATTTACCCTGGTGTTTTCTCTCTCCAAAAAAAGACAATTATAGGGGGGAAGGTTTTGAACTTGAATTTTTCAATTGGAGTCAATAAAAAAGTGTCATACTTGATCTTCTCTTTCATTTTCTTCCATTTTTAAAAATTTTTATTGGTTGAATGCGAAAATATTTGAACTTTTTTAACTCGGTTTTTCTCTATCCAAATAATAGGCATTTTATTTTGTGGAAGGCTATAGACTTTAAATCTTCAATTAAAATCAATATAAAAGGTAATGTGCTTGATCATCTACTTCATTTGCTTCCGTTTTTGTAATATTTTATCGGTTGAATGCGAAGATATTTAAACTTGTTTGAAATTAATTGTATATGTGTGTTGAGCTATTTTAATTTTTTAATTTGTAGGTCAAATATTTTGTTTTTTTATTAAACCATTTTTTGGTAACTACTTTTGTCTCATTATTATTATTTGTGGTGCAATATTAATTTATGTTGTCACTGTCTGTATTATTTGTCAAATATATATTTTACTTTATTTTTATTATTTGTAGGGTTTTAGTTTAATTTGTTTATTTAGAAACATCGACAATATAATATTAATTTATGCTGTCACTGTTTTTAGATGGATCGGATATGGATGTATGAGACACGGAGAACTCATCCGGTGTTCATGAGAGAAGCATCAACATTTATTGATAAGGCTAAGGCACACGCTTTGAGGGAGAATAGGAAGGATATTTTTTGTCCTTGCGTGGATTGCAAGAATCAGAAGATGTTGAAAGATCCGAATGTAATTCTCGGACACATAATTCAACGTGGATTTGTGGAGAAATACACAGTTTGGACTTATCACGGGGAAGTCGCACCTCTGGAAGAGAATCCTGATATTTGTTTCGATGAGGCAGAGAATTTTATAATTGAGGACATGTCTCATGAAACGACGGGTGAACTTGGCGGCTCTGGTTTTGACGAGGCAGAGGTTGATATTGATCTTGATCTTGAGGATTTGTTGCGGCACGCTAAACCAGAGGTCCTAACAGAGAAAGCAAGATATTTAAACAATTGGACAGTGTTGCAGAAAGCAGCAAAAGATCTTTTATACGATCAAGCAAAGGGATGTGATATGGATTATACAGTGTTACGGTCGGTGCTAGAACTTCTTAGATTGAAGGCCAGACACGGATGGTCTGATGCTAGTTTCAACGACTTGATGGGTCTCCTGAGAGCTATGCTTCCTAAGCCTAACTTGTTGCCAGCTAACACCTATCAAGCCAAGAAACTGATATGTCCATTATCACTTGGTGTGAAGAAGATCCATGCATGTATTAATCACTGTGTACTTTATCGTAAGGAATACGCTGACATGGACAAGTGTCCAACTTGTGTGGCGAGTAGGTATAAAAAGGATAATGGTGTCGCCGATAGTGACATTGCGGAACCAAATTCATTGGTCGAGGCAGGGAAAAAGATTCCGGCCATGGTGATGTGGTACTTGCCAGTCAAAGATCGAATGAAGCGATTGTTCTCAAACCCCACCGACGCCGAGTTGATGAGATGGCATCTAGAGGGTCGAAAGACGGATGGTATGATTCGACATCCCGCCGATGCTCGACAATGGAAAAACTTTGATTCGAAGCACCCAGAATTTGCAAATGATCCGAGAAATGTCAGGTTTGCATTGAGCACGGATGGAATGAATCCGTTTGGTGACCTAAGCAGCTCGCACAGCACTTGGCCAGTTTTGCTCACTATGTATAACCTTCCGACATGGTTATGTCAGAAGCGAAAGTACATTTTGTTGACTATCCTTATACAAGGGCCAAAACAGCCTGGCATCGACCTAGATGTGTTTCTTGAACCTTTGATGGAGGATATGAAAGAAATGTGGGAAGAGGGTCTACGATTATTTGATGCATACCGCCAGGAGTATTTTACTTTGCGTGCTATCATATTCGTTACTATTAACGATCTACCAGCCAATTTTTCACTATCCGGACAGATTAAAGGAAAGACCGGATGTCTGATATGTCTGGACGACACATCGTACATATACCGACCTCGTCAAAAGTTAGTTTACATGCATCATCGTCGTTTCTTACCACGAAGCATAGGTATCGTGCGATGGCTACCTTTTTGACAAACCGTTGAGGTAGGTACGCCCCCAAGCAAAGGATGGTTCCACGGTGTTCAAGCCGACAAAGAACATAAAGGTCGTGTTCGGCAAGGGAAAGAGAGCTTCAGGCAAGAGGAAGAAAGAAGTGGTAGAAAAGACGCTGCCCTTCAAGAAACATTCAATCTTTTTCAAGTACTTGACGATCGGAAAGACTGGAGATTCGTCATGCCATCGATGTCATGCACCTCGAGAAAAACGTGTTCAACGGCACCATCGGGACTTTACTTGACATCCCTAGTAAAACAAAGGATGGGTTGAAGTCACGTAACGACCGGTCAATTTGGGCATAAGGAAAGATCTCCACCCAATAGAGCTAACGAATGGAAAGATTGAGATTCCTCCAAACATGCTACTCAATGACACTAGAAGAGAAAAAAACTTTTCGTAAATGTCTTCGTGGATTGAAAGTGCCGACTGGATTCTCATCGAATATCCGGAAGCTAGTATCAATGAAAGATTTGTCGATTTCTGGATACAACGCTCACGACTGTCATAAGATGCTTACGGTGTTTCTCCCTATCGCTATAAGGGCGATGAAACCAGTGCACACCAAGGTTGTGATAACAAAGCTGTGCTATTTTTTTAATCGAGTATCACAGAAAGTTTTTGATCCAGAAGAATTAGGACCCCTTCAGAAATTTGCAGTGGAGACAACTTGCCAGCTAGAGATGTTTTTTCCTCCATCGTACTTCAACATGATGGAACATCTGATTGTTCACATTGTCCCTCAAATTATTGAACTTGGTCCTCTATACCTACATCAAATGTGGGCGTATGAGCGATACATGGCTGATCTGAAAGGGTATGTCCGTAATCGTGCTCATCCGGAGGGCTCGATGATAGAGGGTTACACAACTGAGGAGGTTGTTGATTGTTGCCTAGATTATATGAAAGATGCCAACCCCATTAGGATACCGATGCCTCGACATGATGGAAGATTATCTGGGAAGGGCACCGTAGGAAGAAAATGCTTCTACGACAACGATTACAAAGCGGTATCAGATGCACACAGCAGTGTTCTTCAACAACTCGCCATCGTTGCGCCCTACATTGAGCAACACACTTCTGAGATCAGAGCATGCAATCCTGGTCGATCCGATGATTGGGTTTCGAAAGAACAGAAGCACACTTTCCCCCAATGGCTTATGGATCAAAATGTACCGTCTGGTGAATCACTCGAGGAAAAAAGGTACAAAGACTTGCAGCTGGCCCAACAAGCTTTGTGACCTCATGGCAAGGGTATGACATCGGCGGATACTCTTTTTACACCAATAGCAAAGACAAGAAAAGCTCAACGTAGAACAGTGGGGTTCGTGTCGAAGCGTTGGATGCAACAGGGCAGAGGAAATCATACTATGGGATCATACAAGAAATATAGGAACTTGACTACGGTTTAAACATTCAGATCCCTGTTCTCAGATGCCAATGGGTGAAAGACTGCATGGTAGATAAATTTGGATTTATGTGTGTTGAACAGAGTAAAATTGGACACAAGGATGATCCATGGGTGCTTGCAGAGTGTGTTGCACAAGTTTTCTATGTGAAGGATCCTTCCGATGAAAATATGGACATTATTGTATCGGGTTAGCAACACATCATTGGTATTGACAACATTGAAGACACGTCCGACTATAATCAGTACGACGCCATTTTGTTATTCACAGATCTTCCTACGTGGATGAAACACATTGAAAGTGTCCTCGACGAATCAAAGTTTGCATCCGTGCGGAAGGATGTTAACCCAAAAATTGTAAAACGCTAGTTTGTTTTTTATATTCATGTTGTTTAGACCTGCTTGAGTCATTATCCTGTAAATGAGAAAAAATTATATAAATAGCAAACGAAGTCAGAAAATCTTGAAAATTGTGTGGATCTCATGATATTATACGTAGAGGCTGTGGTAAAAACTTGAGAGGGTTTCAAATATTTTATCAGATACGTTATCGCGTGCGGTCGGCTCAAGGGCCCTCACACTCGGCAAAATTTTGAAAAAAAATTTCTTCTCTACCCTCCAAACTTTCTCTACTATGTAAATACAACATATTACTCCTAATTATAAAATTTGGTAATTTTTTGTTTGGTTTTGCTATATTTCTTTGATTTATTTTATGTTCATAAATTTTTTTGCCAAGTCTCATATTTGAACCGCATGTGATTAAAAAATAGAATAAAATTAGTGAAAAAATTATATTCATGTTGGTTAGACCTGCTTGAGTCATTATCCTGAAAAAGAGAATAAATTTTGAATTTTTCTTCAAGAAACATGATTAGGAACATATTGACCGAATGATTTTAAAATTGTATAAATAGCAAACGAAGTCAGAAAATCTTGAAAATTGTGTTGATGTCATTTTATTATACGTAGAGGCTGTGAAAAAAAATTGAGAAGGTTTTGAATATTTTATCACATACGACGCTCACAAAACCGAAGATTCTGCAGAGAAGATTAGAGGTGTTGAGAAGGATTGGTTAGATTTGGACAGGAAGTGATGGCCGAATTGTCATTTGATTTCAAAATTTTTTTCATAGGCAATAATTAGCATATATTGATGTATGGAAAATTTTGGTAATTTTTTTAGTCTGTTTGATAATTTTTTCCATTAATTTTCATTTTGGTGCAAAAGTTGGAGAGGGGGGGCGATTATCGCATGCGGACGGCCTAACAATCCGCACGGGAAAATATCTTCGCGTGTGGTCTTCTTAAAGGACCGCACGGGAAAATGTTTTCCCATGCAGTCAATTTAAGTTGCCCACACGGGAAAATAATTATCCCGTGCGGGCCTCTTAATCCGCCCGCACGGGAAGATCATTATCGCGTGCGGTCCTTTAAGCAGCCCGCACGCGATATTCGCCTCCTATATAAAATCGCGCGGGCTCCTAAAAATTTTCCAAGTCCCCGGAGAAAACAGATCTAGCGCCGCTAGGCTGCCGAAATTTTCTCCTAGATCCGCCGCCTCTCGCGCGCGCCCCTGCACCGACCTCACCTACCGCAAGCATCCACTCACCATGCCTTGGCCTCGCCCCTACCGCCCGCGACGTCTACCGCGCCCGGCGCTCGGGTCGGCGAGCACGTACGGAGAGGAGTTTGGCGGCTACCGCGGCGAGGGAGACGCCGCCGAGCGGGCGCAGCAGGAGACGGAGAAAGAGACGGCGAGGGCGACGGCCTCAACCAACTCCTCCCCGCCGGCCGCCAGCCGCCGCCCGACACCTCCCCACCGTGCCACCGGAGAACGTCCTCCCCTCCGCCGCCAACCGCCTCCAGCCGCTCGAAGCTAAGTCTTTTATGATTTGTCTCCTCGAAGCTAAGTCTAAATCTCTTATGATTTGTCTCCTCCAGCTAAGTCTTTTATTTTTAACAAATCTAAAATAGGCTATTGATTTATTGTTATTTTCTTAAAGAATCATAGTTATACCTATCTCAAGATCTTCAATCAACTAATGGCTCTTGCATAGGACCTTGACATTTTTGTTGGGACATATTTTAGTTAAGAGACTAGTGAGTACATTAAGAGAACATGTGAAATGGACTGTTATATAAGTGAAATGGACTGTTATATATTTGATGAAGTAAAACAAGTGATGACTAGTGAGACTAGAGTGACAGGCAGTGTTTGTTATATATTTGATGTATATTAAGAGACTAGTGAGACTAGTGTTTGTTACTTCACAAGTGATGAAATCTTCCTTTAATTTGGGATGATAATTAGTAAAATGGACTATTATTTATTTGATGGAACTATAGTTAATTTTGATGGAAATGTAAAATGGACTGTTATATATTTGATAAATTTTGTTGATGAATTTTTTTCATGTGAAATAGTTGATGTGAATTGTTTTTTTAAAGATGGACGTGAACGGACGAGCGAACGAGCGTTCGTTCGTTCGTGGACGGACGAGCGAACGAACGAGCATTCGGTCGTTGATGTGAACGCACGGACGGACGAGAGAATGAACGAGTGTACGATCGTTCGTTCGGTCGGTTGTTGATGTGAACGCACGGACGAACGGACGAGCGAATGAACGAGTGTTCGTTCGTTCGTGGAGATTAGTTCATGTGAATATTTTTGATGAATTTTAGATTTTAGGTTAGATTTTTAAATTTTCAAACACATATACCCACCCTACCGAATGACCTACAAATCTAATCTCCCTCTCTCCTCGGTCTCTCATCTCTCATCTCTTCTCCTCCCCCTATCTCACCTCTTCTCACGGATAAAATAGGCAAACATATGTATTTTTATCTCTCATCTCACCTAAATAGAAGAAGAAGGAAAGAAATATATTTTTTCATTCTTCTTCTCTTTACATATATAGATTGTGATAAAAATCGATGACCACCTCATTCCGTGATGACTCCCGTGATTTAGAGGTGTGCTTTCTCTTTTGGCAGCATTAATGTTTAAGTTCTCGTTGCTAATGTCTTTGGTCGAATTCTCGTGAATTGCCATATCTTGCCCGACGCCTTTTTCCTGCCTTCTTTACCGATCTTGGTCTTTTCAACATGTCATGATCCATCGTAGTAGCCTTCTTCACCGTCTTGGTCGTTGAACAAGTCACGATTCGATCTTAGTCTTTTTCTTGCTCTTCTCCCTTGTTTCATAATCTTTGTATTGCTCTTTCTTAGAGTATGGCGTAGAGCATTCGTGTATCTCCATCAAACGGGAGTCATGGATGATTGTTTTCATGCATGCAAGGAGGATGCTAAATTTTCTGGGTCGGGCACTTGATTTTACACCGAATGACATCATTGGGAATCAACAGGCATGACCGCTTCCCAAAAGAATAATTCGGTGTAAAATCAAGTGCCCCGACCCAGAAAATTTAGCATCCTCCTTGCATGCATGAAAGCGGTCATCCATGACACCCGGTTTGATGGAGATACACGAGGACTGTTACGCCGTACTATAAGAAAGAGCAATACAGAAAGAGTATGAAACAAAGGGAGAAGAGCAAGAAAAAAGACCAAGATCGGATCGTGACATGTTGAAGAGACCAAGATCGGTGAAGAAGGCTACTACGATTGATCATGACATGTTGAAGAGACCAAGATCGGTGAAGAAGACAGGAAGAAGGCGTCGATCAAGATATGGCAATTCACAAGAATTCAGCCGAAGACATTAGCAACGAGAACTTGAATATTAATGCTGCCGAAAACAGAGAAAGCACACCTCAGTAGGCACAGGGGAGTCATCAGAGAATGAGATGACTGTCAGTTTATCACATGCATACATAGGCTAGCTATAGACTTATGATTTCCTTCTGATGTGAAAGATGATTCAGAATCACAACTGATTCTCGCTTTTCGATCATCTTTCTTTTAGGGTAAACATTGTGCTCACATGTACACGTCTTATATACACCATATTACAACTGTCGAGTCAATTCGTTGACAAATTTCACAAGTTGTTATAAGCAACCACCAGGCACTAACCTTTGCGAGAAATACGTGTGTGAGATGCTCATAATCTACGGGATTATACACTACTAAGTTCGAAGAAGTAAGTTCATCAGAGAAATATATCTTTCTACATGTTATCGATCTTGTATAATTTTCCTAACTGTATGTATATGTGTATTATTTTTTTCTTAAACAGATCACGGAAGTTCTAGTTGTAGCGAACCGGTTCGACGATAGAACCATGCTTAACTTGGTTGCAGATCTTTGCCGCTTCATCCGTCGCGATGTCTGCAACCATTTGGACGATTTCTATGATCCGGAGAGCGAGCTAGCGACAGATGATAAATTCAGATGACTTAGGGAGTGGAAAAAAGAGCACCGCCATTAAATAATTTGTAAATTTGTTGCTAGCTAGACTTATGTTAATTTGCGAGACGAAACTAGCTTGATATGTATACATTACGCATGATCGATCTGTGTTATATATATATATCTTTTATAAGGAAATAATTTTAAATGGCTTTTTTCTCGTGCGCGAAAAATATATATATATTGACCCATTTAACATTACGAGAAGAGGAGAGGGAGACGGAGAGGAGAGGAGAGGAGAGAGAAAGGACAATGACTAGCTCACGTAACGTTGTACATAAAATAATGGGCACGACCATCTTCCCGTGTAGTCGACTTAAGCGGCCCGCACGGAAAGATAGATTATCCCGTGTGGGCCTCTTATATTAAAATACTATAGGACTCTAAAAATAATATTAGTAGTATTTAATATGTACTATTAAATACTACTTATAAGGATTTTTAGGGTTTGGACATGGGTGTTAAAAATTAGGTGGGATTAAATGTGAGAATATGTTATGATTGGTTGAGGAGAGGAAGTAGGTGAGGTAATTTTAATGGTAAAAGATTATGATTGGTTGTGAAAAAGTTATAGTATTTTGGGATTAATTTTCAATGATTGACCACTCTAAAATTAAGGACGGAGGAAGTAGAAAGAGATAGGTATGACACATGTGGTTATTATCTTAGGAGAATTGATAGATATGTTATATAATCATATTTTTTTACCGTAAATCATACCATAATATAGAAATTAGTAGTACGACAATGTTTTTTATTTTAAAATAGAAAAGATATATAATTTACTTTTCGAAGTATTATATTGGAGCACTTAACCCCAAATAATTCTAACCTTATTTTAAACCCACGAACTATAAAAATGGTTCACCTTACTGGTATTTCTCTTTTATTTTTTAATTTCTTTATATATAAGTCGTAATTCGTAATTTGTATGAAATTTGGTAGGATTAGTAGGCGTGTTATAACTTACCTTAACATTTTCTTGATTTTTTATCAGTGTTTACATATAAAGATTGGAATCACTTAGATTGATTTAAACATTAATTGTTTTAAATTCCAAGCAATTAGCCATGAAATAATTTGAAATATTTTGAATTTCTTATAATGGTATTATCTATTGCTCTACAAAATTTTAACTTAAAATACATCTCGTATAAAGAAAAACGAAAAAGAGAAAGCTATAAAGAAGTAATGTGAACCATTTTTAATAGTACATATGGTAAAATGAGCCTAAAAATATTTTATGAGGTTAAGTGAGATCTAATAAAATAGTTTGAGGGAGTAAAATGGACATTTTTAAATATGTTATTTGTGTTTAATTAGCTTTCAATTGTTAAGACATGCTCTGAAAAACAAACTGCTATGATATATATCCATAACTTTGATGTGTACAATAAACAACTCCAATGTGTTTCTCATTGTCCTTAAAAATTAGTAAAAAATCAAGCACATGCTGCACGACATGAACTTCCTATAGTTACCGTGTTAATTACAGAATTTGTACACTACCGGAAACTTGAAGTTTGCCTAGTGCCGAGGAGTTTGCCGAGTGCATACCCTCGGACACTAGGCAAACAGGGTGTTTGCCGAGTGCCACTCGGCAAAGAAACGCACTAGGCAAACTTCCTTATTTGCCTAGAGTGACACTCGGCAAAACAAGGGCACTAGGCAAACTTTCACTTTTGCCTAGTGCAACCCTAGGCACAAATATACACTCGCACAAATTTAACATTTTAGTTCCACAAAATACCCTCCAAACTTTTTAATTTGGTGTATTCTTTTTAATTTGTACATGTTAAAATTTGGTGTATTCTTTTTAATTATTCACTATATTTAAATTTTTTTATTTATAAGAATTTTTTTACTAGTGTCAAATTTGAAGTACAAGTGATTCGAATAATTGAATAAAATGTGTTAAAAATGATACTCATATTATTGAGTCTATTTTAAGGTTATATCTATGAAATGAAAAGTAATTTCAAAGATCTTCTTTGAGAAGCATGTTTGTGACCGTGAGTCAAATAAACTTTTGTTGGTTTTTAAATTATAAGAAAAACAAATAAAGTCCAAAAATCACTAGATTTGTCGAGTATCATGAAATTAGACATTGAAGCTGTGAAAAAAATTTCGTAAGGTTTCGAACATGTTGTCACGTACGACGCTTATAAACGAAGCATCTCCGAATAGAGTTCTTAGTGATCTCCCAAAGTTAGAGCCAAAATAACGATCGAATTTAAAATTTGGCACCAAAACTTTTTGTAGATGCAATATATAGTATACATGGCACCATTGCAAATTTTAAGATTTTTCTGCATCAATTTAAATTTTTTTTTAATTTTTTTCATTTAGTATACAATTACTTTGCCTAGTGTAGCGCTTGGGGAATATGCAGCACTAGGCAAACCATATGTTTGCCGAGTGCACAAGCCACAACACTCGGCAAAGATTAAACTTTGCCTAGAGCCCAGGAGGCGACACTCGGCAAAGATAAATATTTCGCCGAGTGCCCCTCGGAAAGGCTCTCGGCAAACGGCCCCGAAAAATAAAAAAAGAATATGGAAAAAATGAGGAATTTTATCTTTGCCGAGTGCCACGGTGGCATGGCACTCGGCAAAATCCCGCCTAAAACCGACGGTTTGTACGGCGCGCAAAGATTTGCCGAGAGCCGCAAAGTGGCACTCGGCAAAGTGTTTGCCGAGTGCCGCGTGTGGTGGGCACTCGGCAAAGGCGTAGGGCGGCTATTATTGCCGAGTGCCTTGATCTCGGCACTCGGCAAACTCCTAGGCGGCAATGTTTGCCGAGTGCCGTGATCCGGCACTCGGCAAACCCGTACGGCGGCAATGTTTGCCGAGTGCCTCGTTGGCAGCGCACTCGGCAAAGTGTTGCATGACTTAGGAATTTTTCGCAAACATGCACACACTCAGCCGCACAACACACACGCAAAAGCAACGGCGCCGACGCCGCGCGCACGCCGCCTCGCCGCCCACGCCCCGTGCGGCGCCGCCGCTCGGTGCCTCTCTCCCCCGTCCGGCGCCTCTCCCGCCCGGCCGCCCAAGCCCCCGCTGGCGGCGCCTCCCCACCCCCGTCCGGCGCCCCACGGCCGACGCGCCTCACCGGCGCCCTACGCCGCCCGCTCCCTCTCTCGGCCGATGCCCCACGCCCTCGGCCGGCGCCCACGACCCCCGCCAACGCCCACGACCCCGGCCGACGCCCCACCCCTTCGGCACGCTTCGTCGGCAGCCCCGCCCGACGACCCCACTCCGCCGGTGCGTCCCTAGCTGCCCCCGGTCGGGCTCATCGCCACCGCCCTTTCCGTCCATCGTCACCCGGGCCGGTAAGAATTATTCGCTATATTAAACCACTTTGAATTCATCCATACAACAATTTGTATTCGCTATATGGTCGTTGCCATTTATTTTGTATATTTGAAACCTTCGGTTTGACAAACTCGAGGTTCCACTACGGAAACTTGTTCGAACATTAGATTAAAATTGTAGTATAGACAATGTATTGTGAGATTTGACAAAAGAAAATATATGGTTCATAAATGTCTTGTTATATGTGTATGTGGTTATCGGCCATCGTGCCGTCTTGTTTGTTGCAGGTTTTGGAAACCTCCCCGTGCGAGGAGGTCTGTCGAAATTTTCAACCGACATGAATATGTTTTTCTGTACAGATCTTTGTGAGTTCGTCGCCGTCTCCATCTACTACACGGCTTCCTCGCTGTCTTCACCGACGCCGTCGTCCGTCTAGCCCGAGAGGCACCTAGGTGAGAGACCCGGGCTTTTCTTCCACATTTACATTAATTAGATGTAATACCGGTGTATCACGTAACCTAGGCGTCTCCCGTTCGAAAGAGATGCGATTAAAGTAGATATGCAGATCTTTGCATATCTCAAACCGTATCTGTTTTGAATTGTCCACGTTTTTTGGACAGCCCGAGGATGTGTAGATGGGTTTAGTTTTCATGCGTTACTCCGGTCCGAGACAGGGTTTCGGCAACACCTTCTTGTTGTTCTCTGGATACACAATCTCCCTGTCGGGACGTGTATTTGGAGAACAGCGGGGAGGTGCTGCCGAAATTCTGTCTCGGCCAGAGTAGGGCATGAAAACTAACTCTGTCTACACATCCTCGGGTGGGATTAGGACCTATCCTCACCTATTAGAGAGTATAGACACTCGGTAGATGCAAATGATTCTTATATTATTCACGATTTGTTAGAGGATGGATGACCGTGAGTGGATGTACACGGCCGTCCAAATGTGTCAGGATGACCCTTGAATGGATTAACAAGACCAATGCTTTCATCGAGGGGGCTTTTGCCAGGCTTAATGGAAAACTTAGTACTTGGTGTCCATGCAATGATTGTCGAAACAAGTGTCAACAATCAAAGAAGCGGTTGGGTGAACATCTTGTCAAGAATGGATTTATGCCAAACTATACCAGGTGGACCTTACATGGTGAGCGCCATCGTGCGAGAGAGGAGGTCGTGAGACAACGAATCGATGAATATGATTCGGATGCCGGAGTAGGAGATATGTTAAATGACTATGATGAAGGCTGTATGGAGGATGCGCCAGAGGAAACCGCAAAGGCATATTACCAGATGTTGCAGGCGGCACAACAACCCCTTCACGGGCATACCAAGGTTTCTCAACTGGATGCCATTGCACGCGTAATGGCCCTAAAGTCCCAGTTTAGTTGGAGTCGAGATGGCTTCGATGCTATCTTGTCAATAATTGGTGGTTTGCTTCCGGAAGGTCACATTCTGCCTAAGAGCATGTACGACGCACAAAAACTCCTTCGTGCACTTAAGATGCCATATGAGCAGATACATGCTTGTCCGAAGGGATGCATCTTATTTAGGAAAGAATATGCAGAAGAGAAGTATTGTCCGAAGTGTAAATCCTCTAGGTACGTAGAGGTAGACTCTGGTGATGGTGAGAAGAGGCAACTCCAAATCGGCGAGAAGATCCTTAGGTACCTTCCTTTCATACCGAGGATTCAACGGCTTTACATGAATGAGGAAACCGCGCAGCAGATGACATGGCACAAAAATGGACGTCGGTACAATCCTGATAAGATGGTACATCCAGCCGACGGAGAAGCATGGACAAAGTTTGATGCGATTTATCATGAGAAAACAAAAGAGGCTCGTCATGTACGTGTTGCGCTGGCAACAGACGGGTTCAATCCTTACGGAATGGCGGCGTCTCCATACACTTGTTGGCCCATATTCGTTATCCCCCTCAATCTTCCCCCCGGCGTTGTCTTTCAACGACAGAATATTTTTTTGTCGTTGATAATTCCTGGACACCCGGGGGATAATATGAGTGTGTACATGGAGCCTTTGATTGATGAGTTGTTCCGTGCTTGGGATGAAGGGGTTTTAACGTACGACCGAGCCACGAAGACAAACTTCAAAATGCATGTGTGGTACCATTACTCTTTGCATGACTTCTTGGCTTATGGGATATTCATTGGTGTGTTCACGGGAAATTTCCATGCCCGGTATGCAAGGAATCTCTTGAGTTCTTTTGGTTGACGAAGGGTGGAAAATATTCTTCTTTTGACAAACATCGACAATTCCTCCTCTTGACCACCCATTCGGGCGAGACATCAAAAACTTTCAAAAGGTGTCAGTGTTGAATACACTGCACCGCAGATGATGACAGGGGCCGAGGTTCGTGCTCAGTTAGATGCTCTTGTGGTGAATGAAGAAGGTGGTTTTGTGGGGTACGGTGTGCACCATGCATGGACACAGAAGTCAGGCTTGTGGAAGCTCCCCTATTTTGAGCACCTCATTCTTCCACACAACATTGATGTAATGCACACCGAAAAGAATGTCGCCGAGGCGCTCTTTGCTACAATTATGGATATTCCTGATAAGACAAAGGACAACGTTAAGGCTAGAATGGACCAGGAGAGGTTGTGCGATAGACCCAAGCTGGACATGGCGCCTCCCAACGGCGGCAAGTCATGGAGGAAGCCTAAGGCCGATTTCGTCCTAACGAGGGCCCAAAGAAAGGAGGTACTGCAATGGTTCCAAACGTTAATGTTCCCGATGGGTATGCAGCGAATTGGAAGAGGGGAGTGAACTTATCTACCATGCGAATAACTGGGCTATACCACATATGGATTGAGCGGCTTCTTCCGGTGATGGTTCGTGGCTATGTCCCCGAGCATATATGGAGGGTGCGCGAGTTGAGCAATTACTTCCGCCACTCGTGCTAAGGAGTTGTCTCGTACCGTGGTTAAAGAAATGGAAGAAATGGCCCCGTGTTGATCCGTAAGTTGGAGAAGATCTTTCCACCCGCTTCTTCAATCCGATGCAACATTTGATTTTGCACCTCGCGTATGAGGCACGAATGGGGGTCTGTGCGCCCGTTGGTGCTATCCAGTTGAGAGAGATCTAAAGGATCTTAGAACCAAATGTAAAAATAAATGCAAAATTGAAGCTTCCATCGTAGAGGCATATGTTCGGAGGAGGTGTCAAACTTTACAACAAAGTATTATGCCGACAACCTTCCTAATGTGCATAACCCACCCGCTCGTTACAACGCTGGTGAAAATGAATCAACCCTTAGCCTTTTCCGAGGGCAACTCGAAAGTGCAAGTGGTGCGACCTTCAAGAACCTGAACCATGAAGAGTGGCGATCTATCATTAACTATGTGTTGCTCAACCTTTCCGAAATAGAGCCGTACCGTATGTAAGTTAGCAATAAAATTGTTCTCTAGTAGTTACTAGTATGCATCCATCCAACCCCCTTGTTCTCTTTTGTACAGGGAATTTCTTCAGGAGTTCTGGTGTAAATCAAGGGACCCAACCCCACAAGAAATTGAGAACCTTCTAAAACAGGGTTCCAGAAATCGAAAGCTCAGTTTCATTTCTTGGTTGAAACAGAAGGTACTAACTAACCATTTTCTCGTTTCGAACTTAATTACACATGCACAAGTTTTCGTCATTTACCGGTGCTTGAACTTGCAGGCCCAAACCGATGCATCTATGAGTGCCGAGTTGAGACAAGTTGCCAATGGATTTTCCTATAGGGTTAAGTCATTTACCGGTTATGACGTGAATGGATATCGTTTTCACACAACTCGGTACGAGCAAAGTCGGCCCAATCGAAGAACCACAAATACCGGAGTCCTTACAGTGGGCTCCGATGGACTTGAATACTATGGAAGAATTGAAGAAATATACGAACTCGAGTTTCATGGTTGCAAAACTCTTGTGCCTGTCATATTCAAATGCCATTGGTTTGATCCTAAAGTAGTACGACGGACTCCGATCTTGGGCTAGTCGAAATTCGACAATCATCCGTCATGACAGGAGACGATGTCTATATTGTGGCTCAACAGGCCACACAAGTTTATTATCTATCATACCCGTGTCAAAGTGTAGCACGACTTAAGGGGTGGGATGTTGTGCACAAGGTATCGCCACATGGTAAACTACCTGTCCCAAACAATGAAGATTACAACATAGATCCAAACACATACATCGGAGAGTTCTTTCAAGAGGATGGGTTGCAAGGGAGTTTTGAGATAGACTTAACTGAAGCAATCGAAATGGAAGTAGATAATGGTAGGGTCGTTGATGAGGACGCTGGAGATGAAGTTCGTAATGTGAAGGACTTGGAATTACTTCAACGATTACATTTAGACAATGACAGTGTTGATGACTCCGAATCGGAGAACGGGATTGATTTTGTTGACAATAGTGATGATGAGACTTATGATCCAGCTAATCCCGATCCGGACGACTATTTCTAATACATGTATGATTCATACTTATATTATTTTGTAATATCATGTTATTTTTTAATTAAGTTCTGTTACTTTTGCACATCTCATTGTAAGTACAATTTGTATATCCGTGCTGACAAGTTACTCTTTTATTGCAGGTGATTGTACAAATATGGTGGGCGGTGGTGGTTTGAAGAAGACGGTGAGTTCGTTCTACGGGGTGGTGGCGTCCAAAGTCGGCAAAAAGTGTGCAGGACGAGGAGGTGGTGGTGGCTCTAGTGGTAGTGGAGGCACGAGCAGTGGTCAGGGTGGTCGATCGCGGCGTCGAGAGCCTTCACCACCACTCGCTGAGGAGGACGAGGAGGAGGCGGCCCAGGAGGAGGACGATCAGGAGACGGAGGAGTCGGAGTCGGAGGAGGCGGCGGATCAGGATGCGGAGGAGTCGCAGTCGGAGGCGGCGGAGGATGATCAGGCGACGGCGGAGGACGATGGGTCGGTGGGGGAGGAGGCAGCTGCAAGTGGTGGACCGCCGACTGTTTGGCTGAGAGGTCCCTCGAAACTCCCAAAGCGACCACCTCTTCACAAACGACCGGTGATTCGACCCGATGGGGATAAGTAAGTTTTCATGTGTTCATTACTTCTTCTAATTGAAAGTTACTATGAAAACTAATTATTTTTCTTAATCAATTGGGCAGGGATTGGGTGGTGGTCAGACCAGGTGATCACACACGCCTCGTCAACGGCATCATCGGACTTTTATGCAAGGAACACTTCCCGGCTTGGTGCATCATGCGGGTAAACCGGAGCTGCTGGACGTGGGCCCACTACAAGTCCGCCCCGATGTCCGTGATCTATTGGGAAGGGTTTTCGCTAACGAGCGGAGCGGATCAAGGCCGAACGTGGTACGTATTCGTTGCATTACATTCGTTCAACACACGATATTCATTATTGTGTATTCTTGAACTATTTACCTCCAAATTGTGTTTGTATGTAGGATTTCTACGCACTTGATGATAGCCGTACACGCCGTGCGGATGCCGTGATCGAGAAAGTGGCAAAGGACCGCGTGAATGACATGCATTATGAGGCGCGCCTCCAAGCTGTCATATCGCACTGGGCTGATGAAGGACATAAGATCAGCAAAACCGAAGCAAGGACCAAGACTTTGACCCGGGAACAATACTTGGCGGTAAATATAGAGCCAACAGAATGATTTTTCTAAGATTTAGTATACTCAATTTTATGTTTAATGTCATTTGTTTGATAATGTGCAGGCGATTCCGGGTTGGTGCGCGGGCCTAGACGAGTGCTGGGCAGCCATGGTGGATAGGTGGTGCTCCTCCGATTGGCAGGCCCACCATCTCGCGTGCCGGGGTCGTCGTTTGATGATGGAAGGTGCTTCACACCGTCAGGGCAACAGGAGCCTCAGACGCTATGCTCAGAAATATGTATGTGAATATATTTCTTTATTGTAACACTACATTCTTTATAATTTCTAATCATATTGGTTGTTTTCGCAGTCGGAAGCACATGGTGGTCAGCCTATTAACACGTTCCAGGCGTATGCTCTGGCCCGCAAGGGCAAGGCGACGTCCGACGTCTCCTACAACCCGGACGACCCGCCCTCAGTGTACTGCAATCCGGGCGTGCACAAGCGCCTCACCGATTACTCAGCGATGGCAAGAGAGATCCACGGGCCAGAGTTCGATCCGAGCGCCCATGATCTTGATGGTGAAATCGTCATGAGGGTGGGAGGGGGCAGGCAGCACGGACGGTTATGGATGGGCGACAGTGTGATCGACACGGCTAGTACTCCTACTCTTGCTGAGATTCGAGCGAGGAGCACGGGGTCAAGCCCGGGCATACGGTCACGCCCGACCCCTACACAGTCGCAGATGGCGGCACTACAGGTTATTTCTGTTTCACTCGTCGTCCATTGATTCTTACAAATGTTTGATTTGCGTATCATTTGGATGCAATTAATAATGTAGGCCCAGCTAGACGAAGAAAGGAGGCTACGGGAGGAGATGCTACAGGCGCATCAGGCCCAGCTAATGGAGGTACAGCGGCAGCAACAGGAGGTACAGCGGCAGCAACAGGTCCAGATGCAGCAGTTCTATCAATACATGCAGACACTGTCTCAGAACATGGGTCAGCCTCCGCCTCCACCTACGATGTTCTTTCCGCCTCTACCAATTGTTATGGCCACTCCGCCGCCAGCTCTTATGGGCACTCATGTGAGTCACCTGAGAACGTTGCAGTTTTCGGACACTAGACATAACATTGTAGTTTTATGTCACGTTCATTCTTCTTTCTGTTATGCAGTACACCTCGTCGGCATCTAATGTTGGGTCTCAGGATGTGGATTTGTCGCCGGAGCATCGTAGGCCACCAACTATGTAAGCACCCTAACTCAATTTGTGGTTCTGGATGTTGTGAACTTGTCACAGATGGAGTTAAATTAGTGTTCTGGATGCTTGTTGTGATATAATTGTCTGTGATGGTTCTTGTGGTATTGAGATGACATATTGTGGTCATGTGAAGCTTCCAGTGATATATATGTTGTGTCTGTGAAGAATATTGTGTTATGTCTGTGATGACGATTGTCGAATGCCTGTGATAATGTTTGTGAAATGTCTATGATGATGATTATGGACTACCTGTGATGATTTGTGAAATGTCTGTGATATCTGTGTATTTGTGATAATTGACGAAAAGAATTAATAAAAAGGGTTCTGGATGCATGTTTGCCTAGTGTAGCACTAGGCAAAGAGAAGTTTGCCTAGTGCTACACTAGGCAAAGAAGGGGTTTGCCTAGTGCTACCACTTTTTGCCTAGTGCTTGTCATTTGTTTGCCGAGTATATGCACTAGGCAAAGATAAAACTTTGCCGAGTGCCATGCACTAGGCAAAGAGTAAACTGTTTGCCGAGTGCCTCCCTCGGCAAAGATAAAACTGTTTGCCGAGTGCCGTGCACTAGGCAAATAGTTTACTCTTTGCCTAGTGCCCGGCACTCGGCAAAGTTTTATCTTTGCCTAGTGCGCAGCACTCGGCAAACGTTGTACTCTTTGCCTAGTGCTCGGCACTAGGCAAAGGCTTTGCCGAGTGCCCGCAATTTGGCACTCGGCAAACACGACTTTGCCGAGAGACGCTTTGCCGACGGTTCTTTGCCGAGTGCTACCCTCGACAAATCTTTTGCCGAGTGTTTTGGAGGGTTTGCCTAGTGTCCTGGACACTAGGCAAACTTCAAGTTTCCGGTAGTGGTAGTTGCCAATAAGCTACCTGCACTCTTTATTATCTATAGATGATACTCCGTGCTTTGCTATGAAATACATGTTAAATATTATATAAATGATGAATGTTAAAATATTATATAAAAATGATGTGAAAAAGGTAATTTAACTTACCTATATGTCGAACTCTGTAATATTATATTATATTTTAGATGATATGTTATGTTTGTATAAGATTTAAAGTATTTTTTTATAGTTATTGCTAGTGGACGATGACGTGAATATTTATATATTTAACTTTAGTTTTCATGATTATTAGTGAGTACCAACTACATCAACTATATAAAATATAAAAGGTGTACATATCCGGTATAGGTGGCGGAACGATATGGTGTTGACGTATGTTCGTCAATCCCCTTGTGGTTTGGAAAAGCCTAAATTTTGATTTTGACCTTGGATGATATTATTGTCTTCTGCACCCAAATGATTGGTTTTAGCGTCATAGCTGGGCTAACCTTTTAAGTACATTTTTTCCAACTATTTGGTAATATTACGACTATTTATCGGAAATTAAAATCTTTAATTAATTTGGAAACTATTTTTTCTGGCATGAATTATTAAGTCCACATCACTTGCATTTTCTTCCGTACGTGATGCATGCATCAAGACCATTTGGTCGTCGCATGAATGCAACCGATCAATCACATGATTTGAATGAGAATATATGATTTTTTTAAAAAAAATGCGATGAGATCATGTGGAACAGTAATGCAATATATATATTTGCACGTATACCCGTGGTTTGAAATCTCGTAGGCTAGTGTGTCCATGGCCTCCATCGATCGATGACGTAAAATAGACTAGTAATACAGAACACACATCAATTTTGTTTGGTTTTATCAATTAATGAATTGCATTTCTTTGACTAGGAGTAGTTTTCAGAGGAAAGATACTGGTCTTTACTCCTTAATTAGACTCAAGCTAGGTTTTTCATCACCCAAATTAACGAATTTGCATTAATTAGGTATTTATAACTTTTTTTAGACAAACACTTCAATAGATTAATTATATATTTATATAGATCAAGATCGACAGCACTTGACCATGCATCTCGTACATTCCAACAAGCATCATATTGACCATGAGCTGAGTAGTACACATGAAAAACCAATTGTCAGTCTTCAGTCCGAAGAGTTCAGCTGGATGATGTAGAGAGAGACCAGATAATTTGGAAATTTACCAACAGTAGATGCTACACTGCGTCATCAGCATACAAAACACAATGATCTGAAGCAACCAACATAAACTACAATCAGTTGATTTAGAAAGCCTATGCGCCTGCAAAGTGTAAATACCATGCATGGCTCATCATCCAGAATAGAGTATAGACCTCAGATCGCTAGGGGTTGGAGAAATAATGAAATTTGCCCCATCTGTCGTATTTCGTCTGAGACAGCTCTGCACCTGTTAGCTGAATATAGATATTCTACAAGGATCTGGAGTTTGGTGGCCAACTGGATAGGTTTTCAGCAATTGCAACCAGTGGAATAGAGGGAGGCCCATTCTGTCCAATAGTGATGGAAAAACATAGCTAATACACAGGGTGTCCTGAAGAAGGACCTGCGATCCCTTATACTACGTGTTGAGTGGAAAATCTAAAAGGAGCAAAACCGCCAAATTTTTTATCACAAGGAAGCAACAACGGTGTCTACCTTAGCTTTAATCAAGGAGAAGGCAAAGCTTTGGGCTATAGCAAGCGCTAAACATTTTCGCGAGTTCATACCATACCCTGTATAGCGGCCTTTAGTTTTGTTTTCTTTTTCCTTTCCTTTCCTTTCCTTCGAGGTGTATTTACTCCTTCTCTATGCAATGAAAAGACACAATCATGTCATTTTCCTTTCAATTCATTTCGGATAGTTGTCGGATAGACAAGCATGATTATTGATTAAGGAGTTGCCATTGCCTTTAATTTCCTTAATTTATTTTGTGCTACTCAATATAATTGGCACATACGCACATGGAATTTTCTCCAAGAATTTTCGCAATGAATTTAACTAGAATCGATATTTTGTTACACTAACTAGGACATTCTTGAAAAACATATTTGTGGATTAACTATGGGGGTGTTTGGTTAGGGAGACTATAGTTAGTTCCCATCACTAAACGTGAACTAACTATAAAAATAATTGCAAATCGAAAGATAATTAGTGAGACAAATCTATTAAGGTTAATTAATCTATGATTAACAAAATCGTCAAATCATGACGTAATTAGGTTCATTAGATTCGTCTCACGAATTATCCACCGATTATGAATGAGTTTTATAAGTAGTTTACATTTAACACTTCAAAATAGCTTCTAAACATTCGATGTGACGGTTAGCCCGTCAACCAAACCCCTATATATCTAGGTATATACATATGCATTCCAATTTCATGTATATTACATTATTACGTGAGCGTATTTTAGTTTTATGTAAGTGTCATGAATTAATTAATTTTCACCATGAATTTACTCAAACGAATTTATCTGTTATTTCCGTTCAATTTGGAAGCAAATTAAGTAAGCACAAATCTTCGAGCAATATGGTTAAGTTATGCAAATGAAACAATAATATTAAAAAACTTACTCTATATACCATATATATCCCAAAAAACAATTGTATATAAAAAACTATATACAACTGCGTATTTGAGTATAATTAATGCTCGCAAAGAAATCTGTAAAATACAATAATAGTCTTCTTTTTTATTTTTTGAAACCGGCCTGGTATGTACAGCAAAGGATGTTGAATATTGGCGCGAAACTCCACCACATGAATTAATGGCACGTTTTCTCCCTGTCAGATAGAATTCCCAAGGTCCCAATTTGAACCACATGCATACGTTTGTTTGAATGTTTTGACTCTATTGCAATGTGATATAGACTTTCTCCTCTCAGGACGGCTTAAGTAAGGTTAAAAACGCAGGAAATGAAAAGAAAAGGAAATAACAGTTTTCCTATTATATTTTGCTGTATATGTAGCACATGACACGGATCCATAAGAAACTCAGGAAAGCTCTCGAGTTTGGCAGTGGGTAGAAAAAGAACCCCAATGCTTCATGCATGTTCAATATATTGGTACCATGCGCTCGTACTTTGTAACAAGTCATATCCATATATATATATATATATATATATATATATATATATATATATATATATATATATATATATATGATAGTATATGATAGGCTAAAAGATACGAAATCATTTTTTTGTTAAAGTGCCAAAATCCACAATAGTTCCGGTTTGAATAGTACCCGGGACTAAAAAATATTTCTAGTCCTGGTTTAAAAAGTCTTTGGATTTCTAGGAACATTAGTCCCGGTTCAAATATTGTTAGAGGTTGTCAGAGCGTGTTAACGGCTAAATTTAGTAACCAAATCTCTAAGTCCCTGCCGAGATAGAAATGAAATCGGATCGGAAGAACAGATGTCAAGTCGCTGTGATACAATCGGCTACGAGGCTAATTGGCTGAGGTTGAGTCGGACGAGGATAGCCGATGCTGAGTCAGAGAAGAAGATAAGACCGTTTCCGATAAAAGTGCTTAAAGATAAATAGAAGATTCGGTTCTCACATTGCACGTTAAAAGGTATTGCCATCCATGATAGGGTCCTATAACGACAATTGTATCTGTAAATTAGGAATTTGTTTAGATTTTCTATTGTAATGCGGCATGGGACCATATCCCGGGATATTGTCGTATTTTAAATAGTATGTTAGATAGAGACCGTGGTTCGCACGGGTAATGTTATTCTTGGATATAAATAGGACCCGAGATTCCTGTAAATAAAAGCACACAATCAATACAACTTTCAGCGCATCGCCTCCTATTTTCTTCAGAAGAACACTTGATCCGGCTTCGGGCTGCATCGTTAGATTAAGGTAAATGTTTGTCATTAGTGGTGTATCTTGTCGAATTTAGTGCTTCCATCGCTATGATACTCTAAATTCAATGATTTATGTTGCGCTAGTTATCATATAATCTAAAACAATGTTTAGATCTGTCTTAATATCGGCCTGTTTCTATCAGGAATCAGTAGCCGATAGAGCTAGATCTAAGGGTTGGCCTAGATTATATGCGATATCCACGGTCTCGAGGGGTTTTACATCAGCTATAGTAGATCTGATTGTTCTTTTTATACTTAATGCTGCATCAATTTGACCTATTAAGTCGTTTTTAGAGCTTTTATGATCTACTCGGCTAGATGTATATGTTTAGAGACAGTTCCGGGGTTTCAGCCGGCCTTATTTGTTTTAATATTCTTTTGATATATTTACTATTAGGTTTATTAAAGCCGCCTCTTATATTAAGATCTTGCTCTAGTTAAATGCCCTAAGCCAGAATCAGTTTGTCAGCCACAACCAAGAGCCGACTGATCTAGGTTTAGCGCATTTAGCTTAGTTTAATATCTTTTCATAAGACGTATCGGAGTACTACCGATTCACAGTTAGTCTTACGGTATCGGCTAGGCTGTTAAGACATATATTTATTATCCTATTGTATATTTGGATTAAGTGATTAATACTGTCTCGGCACAGCCGATCTATTCTAGTCACTTGGTTTAAATGCACTTCGGGATAGCATATATATGTAAATTGACTCTAACTTAACCCTTAATGCATATGTATTTATTTTTCTTGTTGGTTAATAGATCAAACCAACTGGCACGCCCTGTACTACACAGGCAGCCGAGAAGGACCTGCACTGGAGCTAAGCAGATCTGTTAGGCCAGCGTGCGAGAGAAATTTCTCATCAACAAAGCGCTAGGCATCTTTAGCCCCGGTTGGTAACACCAACCGAGTAGTCCCGGTTGGTAACACCAATTGGGACTAAAGATGCTATTTTTGTTCCGGTTGGTGTTACCAACCGGGACTAAAGATGCCCGGCAGCTCGCGGGTTACGACTGACCTCGACACCATCTTTAGTCCCGATTGGTAACACCAATCGGGACTAAAGATGTTATTTTTGTCTCGGTTGGAGTTACCAACCAGCACTAAAGATAATTTTGATATTTAGTGCCGGTTGGTAACACCAACCGAGACTAAAGATGGCTTGCTTTTTATACTCCTTCTTCCTTCTCCCCAGAGCGCTACTTTTGTCTTCAAAATTTTTCTATAGCTAGAGGGGAGGTGCTGCCAAAATTTTTTGTGATTTTGTTTTGGTGATAATACATAAATCTTTGCTATCTACAAGGTTAACAACTTCTTCCTCTTATGATCTATGCTTAGCACTTCGCATTTTATAGTTGTTTTCTATACATTTTCATCTCTAGATTTTTTGTAAACATGAGGAGAGAGAAAATTTGTTTGGACTAATTATTTTGCTAAGCACATTACATTGTGTTGAGAAAAAGTTAGGAAAAATAAAGAGGAAGAAAAATAAAGCAGAAGGGTTTCATACGTTGTCCATGCAAAAAATACAAAAACGAGAAGGAGTATTCTAAATCAAGAATTATTCATGCCCACTTGTTTCAATCGGGATTCATGCCTCACTACAATTGCTGGACATCGCACGGAGAGGTGGGATTGCAATGGAAGAAGATGAAGACGACGACAACAACATTCCGGACTGTGGTCAATACGGTGGGTTTGAAGAGAATACAGCAGGCGAGGTGGGCGGGGATGCTGAAGAAAACGACGGTGCTGATGACCTTGGTCAGATGTTGCACGACGTATAGGGGGACTACGAAGGCGTAAAGGAGGTGCAGAAATTGGAGCGTATGTTGGCGAACAACAAAAGGTCCTTGTACCCAGGCTATGAACAGGGGCACAAAAAGTTGGGTACCACGCTGGAATTCTTGCAATGGAAGGCCCAAAATGGTGTCAGTGACAAGGCATTTGGCGAGTTACTAAAACTCATGAAGAACATTCTTTCAGAGGGAAACGAATTGCCGGAATCAATGTACGAGGCTAAGAAGTTAGTCTGCCCTCTAGGACTAGAGGTACAGAAGATACACACGTGTCCTAACGATTGTATCCTCTACCGAGGTGAGGAGTACGAGAACCTAGAAGCATGCCCGGTTTGTAAAGCACTTCGATACAAGATCAGACGAGATGATCCAGGCGAAGTTGACGGATGACCTTCGAAGAAAAGGGTTCCTGCTAATGTGATGTGGTATTTTCCCAAAGTACCACGGCTGAAGCGTCTATTCAGGAATAAGGAGCATGAAAGGATGATGCACGCGGAAGAACGCCTACAAGACGGCATGCTGAGACATCCCGTCGATGGGTCACATGTTAGTGATATGCCCTAGAGGCAACATGGAGATGTTGGATATCACGTCAATGTTTATGTATTAATGAATAAAGTGTTATTCAGTTCCATGAAATAGACATCTTGTATTGATCAATAAGTACGTGACTTATTTATGAGACTCTATATGTATGAATCTATTTCTAAATGGTCCCTGATCATATATCATATTATTGGAACTAATATGATTCTAAGATCGACATGTCTATTGATTGATGATCATGTCTCATAGATCATGGGTATGGAGATACCAAATCAATAAACATGGACACATGTGTTAGAGAACACATTGTTGGATAGACCCACCATGAGACACTACAGAATTAATGTGCCATTAGTTGGTCTCGGGTAGTGTTGGTACGAAGTCCTTAGACTCGAGATCACCATGGATTCCAACATGTGTAGTAGCCTACTTTGGGACTACCAAACGCTATTCCGAATCGGGTAGTTATAAAGGTAGTTTTTGGGTTTGCTATGAAACATGGAGTGGGATGTGAGTGATCAAGATGGAATTTGCCCCTCCTTTGGAGAGATATCTCTGGGCCCTCGAGGTAATGGATTATGGAAATGCATGGCCATGCTAAGTTAATTGAGGAGTCAATCAACGGACGATAATCCAATACGGTTTGAGTGAATGGTTAAGCTATTGAAGGGATGGCACACATCTTGCCTATAGCTTAATTGGTATCGTGAGGCAAAGGGATTTGTGTACACATTACAGGTTCAGAGCCGATATTATATTCTTGTATACTATGGTGTCAACGTGTGCTGCTAGGCGCCGCTATTGACAGGTCGGTTGAGTTGGACTCGAGCCGACGATCGGCTAAGTTAGACTATAGCCGAAACCAAGTATACCTGAACCTACAGAGTCGCACGCTTAAGGGGATAAGAACAAGCATTCGAGCTGGACTCGAATATGGCTCGATCGGATAGGGATCCAATTGGATAGAGTCCTATGGTCTTACGACGTATGGGCGGCCAACTCTATGAGATTCGGATGAGATCCGATTCAAAATAGAGTCTGATCGGCCACTAGTCCCGTGAGGCCAACTCTATGTAAAGGGGCGAGGGGTGGAGAGCTGCGACACATCGGTTGAATTGCATTGCGCCGAGATCAATCTCCACGGAAACCCTCCCACCTTCGAGCCAAACCCTCCTTGCATCGCGTGCTAGCACACGGGTGTTTGGCATTCCTTCCCGGACGTGTGGATACCGGTAGAGGCGGTGCTACATTGCGCGCCGTTGATCGGCTACGAATCGGCTGTGGCGGAATCGGCTGCGGTCGAGCGCATCGGTGCGAGGCGCGAGAACGCGATCAGACGACTCGGCGAATCGGCTACATCGGCGAATCGGCGATCGGCGAATCGGTGTCCTCGGGAATCGGTCGGCTTTCGGGAATCGGCTACACCTTCGGATCGGATAGTCCCGATTGGCTATTCCGCTGCATACTCCAATCGGTAACGATCTATCGGCCCTTACTTGCAAGTATTCCTGGTTTGCGCGGTAGAAAAGTTTTTGTTTTCGGCTAGCGTAGCTTCTGCGTAACCCTTCAGCGGTATCATAGCTAATCTTGCTTAGTTCGGGTTTTAGATTGGATCTGGAACAAGTTTTGGGCACGGTTGATTAGATCAATCGGTTTTACAGGATTTGTTGAGGAGAGTTAATGGTAATTGTGTTCCTTGATAGTGTATCGGAACGGCGTAATGTGATTACGTCGAAGCAATATCCATAGAACTCGGTTTGAGTCGGCTTCGAGATAGCGTTTCTTGATAGTGTATCGGAACGGTATAATGTGATTATGCCAAAGCTATCTCATAGTCCGATCTTGTTAGCTGCCTCGCGCCTACGCAAACCATCTCCCTTGATAGTGTATCGGGACAGCATAATATGATTATGCCGACATGGTTTCCGTAAACGATTTCATAATATGATTATGCCGCCGTGTGCGTACCCCTTTTAGGTCGTCTCGATGCCATAGCTCTGCGATAAGTAAAAAACGTTTCTACGCCTAACTTATTTTTGCAGAGAATGCTTTGAGATGGTATGGCCCTATTGTATGTATGAGATGTATGAGATGCATGTGATGCATGTAATATTCTTTCATATGTGCAATCTCTGTAATATTCTTTCATACGTGCCTAATATTCTTTCACGACCTACGAGTCGTTGTAATCTTCAATTATAGCTTCTATAGTAGTAGCTTAGTTTGAAGAAATCAAGCATCATGCACATTGGAAGATGGTGCCGAAGATGGAGATCCTCAGCGCCGACATGGAGATGGAGATCACCATGTGAAGGGGGCCATACTATTTCATTATATGCTATTCTACCTGCTTTCATATATGTGATATGTTTGTTTGATAGGATAGCATCCCTCTCAAAATTAAGTAGTAATGATGCCCTTCCAAATGTTGCACCCGTCACCGTTATGCTCGTCAATGGTGGGTCTGCCAAAGCAGAGTGCCATTCTCTATCATAACACGAGGGGGTATATGTCAGACATATACATGCAGGAGCATTTGGTTTACTTAACAAGGCTATCAAAACAGTTTTGGGCCTTGGGGCATAGGTTGGGGCCGGGGCATGGAGATGCCACACCAACAACAAGAGTCACATAGAGATGTGATTAGCAAGGAGTTGCTTACCGATGTTATTAATCTTCTAGCAGTGATGCCAAAGCTCACTAGAAATTAACTAACATGTGGATCTTGACCCAATACGTAACCTAGAGGGAAGGTGTAAAATACGTAATGGGAGTCTAATGTTAAATTGTTTAACAATAGACATAGCATAAACATTGTGCTAAACTTTGCTTTTTCTCGTTGTAGAATAAATGACGGCGATACTACACCTAGTGCTTTTAATTTGCGATCTATTCTCGAAAAAGAAAAATTAAATGGAACAAACTTTATGGATTGGTATCGCAACTTGAGAATTGTTCTCAGAAGCAAGAGCGTAATGAGTACGTTCTTGAAGTACCCTATCCCGAGGATTTGCCTAATAATGCCACCGCAATCGCACGGAGAGCTTACGAGAAGCACACTAATGATGCCCTAGATATAAGTGTCTCATGCTTGCTACAATGTCCCCTAAGCTTCGAAGCAATATGAGAGCAGCGATGCTCACACTATTATTCGGGACTGCGTGGTATGTTTGAGAACCAAGCAAGGGCCGAGAGATTTAACACCTCGAAGTCCTTGTTTGCGTGCAGGCTTGTTGAGGGAATCCCGTCGGTCCGCATGTGATAAAGATGATGGGCTATATCGAGAGTCTTGAGAAACTAGGTTTCCCTCTTAGCCAAGAGTTGGCTACAGACATGATTCTCCAGTCGCTCCCTCCGAGCTTCGAGCCATTCATATTAAATTATCACATGAACAATATGGATAGAACCTTGGCTGAATTGCATGGGATGCTAAAGACAGTGAGGAGAGTATCCAAAAACGGTCATCATGTGATGATGATGCGAAGGCTAAGCGCAAACCACTGTCAAGAAACTTTGCACCAAGAGGAAGTTAACTCCCGATTAGATCGCGAGTGCCTCTAAGGCAAAGAAGGGCAAAAGGGATTGGCGACATCGATGCCGTTTGCTTCTATTGCAAGGAGACATGCCACTGGAAAAGGGACTGTAAGAAGTACATGGAGGATCTCAAAAAGAAGCAAAGTACGATTTCGCTTCGGTATTAATGTTATAGACATTAATCTTGCTACTTCACCTACGACTCTTGGGTATTTGATATCGGATCGTAGCTCATATTTGCAAATCGTTGCAGGGAATAAGAAGAAGTAGAGGATTGAGAAGGGGTGAGGTGAACTGCGCGTCGGCAATGGAGCAAGCGTTGCTACGTTTTTTGGCACAAGACCACTTCATCTACCTTCAGGATTAGTTTTGGAATTGAATAATTGTTATTGTATTCCAACACTATGTCAAAACGTTATTTCCGCTTCATGTTTGCAAGCGGAAGGATATGACTTTAGATCAATGGACAATGGTTGTTCAATATATCTCAAAGATATGTTCTATTTTCATGCTCCATTGGTGAATGGATTATACGTTTTGAATCTTGAAGCGTCTCCCATCTATAACATTAATACGAAAGGCAACTCTCTAATGATATGAACCCCGTATTTATCCGGCATTGTCGCTTAGGCCATATAAATAAGAAACACATGGAGAAGCTCCATAAGGATGGACTCGCTTCACTCTTTTGATTTTGAATCATTTGAGACATGTGAGTCTTGTTTACTTGGTAAGTTGACAAAGACACCTTTCACGGGACACGGTGAAAGAGCAAGTGACTTTTTGGCACTCGTACATACCGATGTATGTGGACCAATGAGCTCAACGGCCGAGGTGGTTATCAATACTTCATTACCTTTACCGATGAATTTAGTAGATATGGTTATATCTACTTAATGAGGCATAAGTCCGAATCCTTTGAAAAGTTCAATGAATTCCGAATGAAGTAGAATCATTTAGGGAAAACAATCAAGTTTCTACGATCGGATCGTGGAGGGAATACTTGAGCCAAGAGTTTGGTAATCATCGAAAGATTATGGAATTGTTCCACGATTGACTCGCCAGAACTCTACAATGGAACAGAGTGTCCGAACGGAGAAATCGCACCTTGTTGGACATGGTGCGGTCGAAGGTGAGCCAAAGTGATCTTCCGCTATCCTTCCGGGATATGCTCTTGAAACATTGCGCTCACACTAAATAGAGTTCCATCTAAGTCAGTTGAAAAGACACCATATGAAATATGGACAGGGCGACCCCTAGTCTGTCTTTTCTCAAAATTTGGGGATGTGAAGCTTATGTAAAACGTTTACGTCGACAAGCTCACACCCAAATCGACAAGTGCTTCTTTGTGGGATACCCTAAGAAAAATATGGGATATTACTTTTATAATTGGGAACAAGGTAAAGTGTTTGTCGCCCGACACGGTGTCTTCTTGGAGAAAGAGTTTCTTCCAAGAAGGGTTAGTGGGAGCAGGGTGCATCTTGAAGAAGTTCAAGAAACACCGAGAAAATGTTTCGCGACCACGTAACCACAACGGGAGGAGCAAAGTGTTGCGCCATCGTTGTAGATACACCGCCCACGGAGGTCCGAAAGATCACGTCGTGCGCCCGCAGTACAGTGCGGAACAATATGATATATTGTTGTTGGACAACGATGAGCCTAAGACCTATGAGAAAGCGATGGTGGGACCCGATTCCAACAAGTGGCTTGGAGCCATGAAATCCGAAATAGAATCCATGTACGACAATCAAGTTTGTAACTTGGTTGATCCACTGATGGTGTCAAAACCATTGAGTGTAAATGGGTTTTTAAGAAAAGGCCGATATGGATGGAAATGTTCACATCTATAAGGCGCGATTGGTGGCAAAAGGTTTTAAACAGATTCAAGGAGTTGATTATGATGAAACCTTCTCGCCCGTCGCAATGCTTAAATCTATTCGGATTATCCTAGCGATTGCTGCATATTTCGATTATGAGATATGGTAGATGGATGTCAAAACGGCTTTCCTGAATGGAAACCTAAGCGAGGATGTATACATGATACAACCTCAAGGTTTTATCGATCCAGAATCGCTGGAAAGATATGCAAGCTACGAAATCCATTTATGGATTGAAGCAAGCATCTCGGAGTTGGAATATTCGTTTTGATGAAGTAATCAAAGGGTTTGGTTTCATCAAAAACGAAGAGAGGCCTGTGTTTACAAAAAGGTCGGTGGGAGCGCAATTGTATTTCTAATCTTATATGTGGATGACATATTGTTGATTGAAAATGATATCCCTATGCTAAAATCCGTCAAGTCTTCATTGAAAAATAGTTTTTCCATGAAAGACTTAGGGAGGCAACATACATATTGGGCATTCGGATCTATATATAGAGATAGATCCAAGAGGCTAATTGGATTAAACCAAAGTACATACATTGACAAGGTGTTGAAAACGTTCAACATGCATGATTCCATGAAAGGTTTCTTGCCCATGTCACATGGCATTAATCTTAGCAAGAATCGGTGTCCTCGGACACATGATGAGCGGAATAAGATGGGTATGGTTCCATATGCTTCAGCAATTGGATCCATCATGTATGCCATGCTATGTACACGCCCGCATGTCTCGTACGCTTTGAGTGCTACGAGCAGATACGATCGCCGATCCAGTGAAGGTCACTGGATCGCCATAAAGAATATCCTTAAGTACTTGAGAAGAACTAAGGATATGTTCCTAGTCTATGGAGGTGAAGAAGAGCTCGTTGTAAGTGGTTACACCGATGCTAGCTTTCAAATAGACAAGGATGATTATAGATCGCAATCTGGTTCGTGTTCGCCTGAACGGAGGCGCAGTCTGAAAGAGTTCCAAGCGGGATACCGTTGCTGATTCTACAACGGAGGCCGAGAACATTGCTGCGAAGCGCAAAGGAGGCTGTTTGGATAAAGAAATTTGTTTCGAGCTAGGTGTGATGACAAGTGCGATCGGTCCAATGTCTCTCTATTGTGATAATAGTGGAGCCATTGCGCAAGCCAAGGAGCCGAGGTCACATCGAAGTCCAAACACATACTTCGGCGATATCATCTCATCCGCGAGATAGTGGACAGAGGTGATGTCAAGATATGCAAAGTGCACACGGATCTCAACATAGCCGATCCGCCGACAAAACCTCTCCTTCACCAAAACATGAGGCACACGGAAGAGCAATGGGTGTTAGATACTTACATGATTGACTCTAGTGCAAGTGGGAGATTGTTAGTGATATGCCCTAGAGGCAACATGGAGATGTTGGATATCACGTCAATGTTTATGTATTAATGAATAAAGTGTTATTCGGTTCCATGAAATAGACATCTTGTATTGATCAATAAGTACGTGACTTATTTATGAGACTCTATATGTATGAATCTATTTCTAAATGATCCCGATCATATACCATATTATTGGAACTAATATGATTCTAAGATCGGCATGTCTATTGATTGATGATCATGTCTCATAGATCATGGGTATGGAGATACCAAATCAATAAACATGGACACATGTGTTAGAGAACACATTGTTGGATAGACCCACCATAAGACACTACAGAATTAATGTGCCATTAGTTGGTCTCGGTAGTGTTGGTACAAAGTCCTTAGACCCGAGATCACCATGGATTTCAACATGTGTAGTAGCCTACTCTGGGACTACCAAACGCTATTCCATAACTGGATAGTTATAAAGGTAGTTTTCGGGTTTGCTATGAAACATGGAGTGGGATGTGAGTGATCAAGATGGAATTTGCCCCTCCTTTGGAGAGATATCTCTGGGCCCTCGAGGTAATGGATTATGGAAATGCATGGACATGCTAAGTTAATTGAGGAGTCAATCAATGCAGATAATCCAATACGGTTCAAGTGAATGGTTAAGCTATTGAAGGGATGGCACACATCTTGCCTATAGCTTAATTGGTATCGTGAGGCAAAGGGATTTGTGTACACATTACAGGTTCGAGCCGATATTATATTCTTGTATACTATGGTGTCAACATGTGCTGCTAGGCGCCGCTATTGACAGTTGGTTGAGTTGGACTCGAGCCGACGATCGGCTAAGTTAGACTATAGCCGAAACCAAGTATACCTGAACCTACTGTGGTCGCACGCTTAAGGGGATAAGAACAAGCATTCGAGTTAGACTCGAATACGGCTCGATCGGATAGGGATCCGATTGGATAGAGTCCTATGGTCTTACGACGTATGGGCGGCCAACTCTATGAGATTCGGATGAGATCCGATTCGAAATAGAGTCCCGATCGCCTACTAGTCCCAGTAGGCCAACTCTATATAAAGGGGCGAGGGGTGGAGCTGCGACACATCGGTTGAATTGCATTGCGCCGAGATCAATCTCCACGGAAACCCTCCCACCTTCGAGCCAAACCCTAGCCTTGCATCGCGTGCTAGCACACGGGTGTTCGGCGTTGTTCTGGGCGTGTGGATACCGGTAGAGACACCGCTACATTGCGCGCTGTTGATCGGCTACGAATCGGCTATGGCGGAATCGGCTGCAGTCGAGCGCATCGAAGCGAGGTGCGAGAACGTGGTCAGACGACTCGGCGAATCGACTACATCGGCGAATCGGCTGATTGGTGAATCGGCTGTCCCTGGGAATCGGCTGTCGACTTGCGGGAATCGGCTACACTGTTCTGGATCGGATAGTCCTGATTGGCTATTTCCGCTGCATACTCCAATCGGTAACGATCTATCGGCCCTTACTTGCAAGTGTTCCTGGTTTGCACGGTAGAAAAGTTTTTGTTTTCGGCTAGCGTAGCTTCCGCGTAACCCTTCATGGGTCACAGTGGCGAAACATCGACAGAACATTTAAAGACTTCGGTGAGGATGTAAGAAACCTAAGGTTCGGCTTAAGCACGGACGACATGAATCCTTTTCAAGAGATGAGCAGCGGGCATAGCACTTGGCCTGTAACGATGTGTATCTACAACCTCCCGCCTTGGCTATGCATGAAGCGGAAGTACATTCAGATGCCGGTCATTATTCAAGGCCCGAAATAACCTAGTAACGACATTGATGTGTACCTGAGACCGCTGATCGAAGATCTAAAACTGCTGTGGAAGAAAGAAGGTGTTCCCGTGTGGGATGAGGATATACAGGAGCAGTTTAACCTACGAGGGTTGCTGTTTGTTACCATCAACGATTGGCCTGCACTTGGCAACCTATCCGGACAGTCAAACAAGGGGTACAACGCTTGCACCCATTGTATGGATGAGACTGAGTGTACGCACTTGAAACACTGTAAGAAAGTAGTGTACATGGGCCATCATCGCTTTCTTGCTGCAAGCCACCCTGTCCGGAGAAGAGGCAAACATTTTGATCAAAAGGCAGACCATCGTACTAAGCCAAAGCATCGTAACGAAAAGGCCGTGTTTGCCATGGTGAAAGACCTCAAAGTAGTATTTAAAAAGGGACCTGGCAACCAACCTATAGCAAGTGAAGGTGGTCGCGCGGCGATGTGGAAGAAGAAGTCATTTTTTTGGGAGTTGCCCTACTGGGAAGTCTTGGACGTCCTCCACGCAATCGACGTGATGCACCTCACGAAGAACCTTTGCGTAAACCTGCTTGGCTTCCTAGGTGTGTACGAAAAATCAAAAGATACACTTGAGGCACGTAACGATCTGAAACATATGGCACAACGCGAGGGCCTTCACCCGCAACCAAAGGAGAAAGGAGCCCAATACCTAAGTCCGGCCCGCTACACTCGAGCGGGCGGAGAAAGAAATAATGTTTGAATGCCGGAAAGCATCAATGTACCACTGGATACTCCTCGAATATAAAGGGAATAATAAGCACGAAGGATAAGAAGTTCACAAATCTAAAGTCCCATGACATCACGTGCGATGACACGTTGCTTCCCGTTATAATTCGGGGTATCCTTCCCGATAATGTCCGGGCAACAATAACAAAGCTATGTGCTTTCCGAACGCAATTTCACGAAGATCATCGATCCGCATGACTAGAAGACTTTCAAAATGATGTGGTCCAATGTCTTGTCAGCTTTGAGATGATCTTTTCGCCTTCCTTCTTCAATATCATGACGCATCTCCTATGCCACCTTGTCAAAGAGATTCGTATCCTCGGTCTGGTATTCCTACACAACATGTTCCCTTTCGAGAGGTATATGGGCGTTCTAAAGAAGTACGTCCGTAACCGTTCGCGTCCGGAGGCCAGCATCGCCAAGGGATATGGAACAGAGGAGGTGATTGAGTTTTGCATCGACTTTATTGAAGACCTTCGTCCCATCAGGATGCCTGATTCAAGCCGTGAAGGTAGACTACGGGGGAAGGGAACTCTTGGAAGGAAGGTAATAATGAACATAGACAATGACTTGTACAAAAAAACACATTGGACCGTGTTGCAACAATCTTCCTTGGTGGCTCCTTACATCGAGGAGCACTTGGCGATTGTTCACTCCGAAAACATCGGTAAGACGAATGCCTGGATTACACGCCATCACATCGATGCATTCCATGCTTGGCTGCGACAATGTCTCATGGGCAACGCGAGCCTTGACCAACAACTAGCCTTCTTGGTGAGGGGACCATCTTGCTCGATCATCACATTCCAGGCATATGAAATCAATGGTACACATTTTACACATGGGCCCAAGACTTAAAGAGCACGAATCAGAACAGTGTTGTCCGCATCGATGCCGTGGGATACGACGGTACGGCTAGCACATATTACGACAGCATCGATGACATATGGGAGCTGCACTATGGACCTCTGAAGGTCCCTCTGTTTCGATGCCAGTGGGTTAGGCTCAGTGGTGGAAGCGTAACCATTGATGCAAGTGGAATGACAACGGTCGACCTGAGCAAGGTCGGATACTGTCACGCCCAGAAATTCAAACCCGAATTTCCAGACTATTTTGTGTATTTAATCCCTGTCCAGGCATCAACCAGGGTACACAAAATGACAAATCAATACACGATCCATACGTATAAATAAAGCATATAAATACTTACGGGAAAAGAGGCACTTAGTCCTCGCACTCGAAAGAAAGCACGGCAAGAGAAAAGACGATCTGTAATGCCCTAAAAATTGGAAAATTTAAAAAAAAACCAAAAATTAAAAAAATCAGAACTTACAAAAACTTTTGCTTGTTGCCTTTTTGCTCGTGTTTATTGCTTCTTATTTGCCAGCTTGGTTGCATGAATTTAAGTTGTGAACGATTCATCTTGAGGTTTGTGAAAAAAACCGAATGATTTGGATTTCCGTTGGAGGGAAAAATCTCGAAGTCTAGGGTTAGGAATTTTTTTAAAAAAAATCAGAAAGAGATGCGGATTCATGAAGATGGGTGTTTGAAAAATAAAACATTAATTGGTGATTATAAAATATTAATTAGGAAATAAAATAGACAATAAAATTTTTAGGCATTTATATAAGATTTGGAAAATTATTTGAAATCAAAAATGGTGTTTTATGAATTTAGAAAAAGGGACTTAATTAAATATGGAAATATATATATTTGAAAATGAATAATGGTGGTGAAAAGTTTGAAAATATAATTTTTAACTAATTTTGGGAATACTATATGTTTATTTAGAATTTATAGAGTGAAGAAAAATTACAATTGGAAAATGGAGTGGAAAATCGGAAAAAATCAGAAAGTGAACTATTCATTGGTCACCACGTGTTCGACGCCGTACCGCCCGGCCGCGCGTCGCCCGCCGTACCGCGCCCGCGCCGTGCGCCATGCGCCGCGCGCCGCGCGGCCGCGCCACGCCCGCGCCGCGCGCGGCCCCACTCGCCCGCACGCCGCGCCTCGGCCCCACACTCCGCGCCCGCCCCGGCCCCGTCACGCGCCAAGCCGCCGTACTAGCCCCGCCCGCGCTCGCTTGCCACGCGTCGCTGCCGTATCCCGACCCCGCTGCGCACCGCGCCGCGCCCGCCGCGCCGGACCCGCTTGCTCGCGCGCCGTCCGCCGCCGCGTCGGACCTCGCTCGCTCGCGCCACGCGTCACCCGCCACGCCGGTCCCTGCCGTCGCGCCCGAATCTGCCGCGCCCGGCCCCGCCAAACCGCGCCGCCGCGTGTGCCTCCACCGTACCGCCGTGCGCCGCCCCCTTTTCCTCATTGCCCTCGCTCGGTCGCGCCTATAAATAGGGGCAAGGCCTCCCTTTTTCCCCCACCTCGCCGCCTCAAATCCCTCTCTTCCCCCAAGTGCCGAGCGCCGCAAGCCCCGAGCTCCACCGCAAGCCGAGCGCCGTCGCCACGTGTGCCGGAGCTCCACCGCACTCCCCGAGCATCGCCATTGCCGGTAAGCCGAGCCGCCACCCTCTCCCCCTTCGCTTGCGCCGGCCGCCGGCCGCAACAGAGAGAAGAGAGGAAGCGAGGTTCGGTCGAACACCTAGTAGAGCGATGAATAGTAAACAGAGAGGAAAAGAAAGAAAAGAAAAGAAAAGAAAAAGAAAAGGGAAAAGAAAAATAGAAAAAATAGGGAAAATTTTTAGAAAATTTGGAAAATCGTTTTAAAAAGATTTGAGTGAATTTTGGGCAAAAATATATTATTTTCTTGTATATTTTTCTCGAGCAAATTCGAAAAATCAAAATCGGACTTTTCGAAATTTCATTTCCGTCACTTTTAAATCCGGATTTCGTTAATTCTTTCTCGCTATCTAAATATGTTTTTTCTTTTGTGCTCGAACCTTCAAAACCTCGAGTACAAGACCCCTCCCTCCGTTAATATTCATAAATTCATTTTCTCGATTATTTCAATCGTCGTTTTGTGAAAACCCTAGGGCATCGACTCGAATTCAAAACTCGGATTTTCTTTCCCTAGCAATCCTCGTCCGAACTCAAGTAAAATTCTAGGCTAAATGTTTGGAGTCGTTTTCGTGATTTTTATGGTTGTTTTTGATCTCTCGGTATTTTATTGAATTCTAATTGAATTCAATTGATCTTTCGCACGTACGGATAGCACCTGAAGAAGCAGGCACCGACTCCGTTGAAGACCCCGCTCAACAAGCATGCGAGCAAGGCAAGTCATCACACTCTTTGAACATATTGATCCCAATTGCGAAGTGATGTTGTTTTAAACTTAAACATGCATGCTATACACAAAGAATTACCTATACTTGTTATGCCATGCCTTGTTATTGATTACCTTTAGAATTATTCCTTGTAACCCTTGATGTGATACATACAACTGGAGAATATCTTCGGTAAAATGCTTAGCCATGCTATTCTTAGATTCATGCATACTCATGATTTTATAAAGAGCTTTATGCTTGGGAAACTACCTTAGGGAAGGTAGTTGAGATACGGCATGTGGAGACATGAGCGCCACATTGCTATAAGAATGAAAAAAATGAGTTTTGATGAAAACTAAAAATACCAAACAAATGTTTTAGACTGGGGCGGCTGGATGTTTTGGGTGGATTCCGGAAAAGGCAAGTGCCGACCCTGGTCAATTAAGGACCGAGCCATTAGATAGCCGGGAAACGAGCCAGTACAACCGTACTTCTCGAATGGGTATAGACCTAACGGAGTAGATAGCCAAGCGGAGGCGGTACCCCTTCATAGTGGTTCTTATGTATGAGATGAGATAGAAAAAGGATGATGGAAAATTGGAATTTAATATAACTTGATGAATGAAGTCTTCCCTTACCCCGGGTGCGCCAGAACTCCTCTCACTGCTAGAAAAGGACGGCTAGAGTGGATGAGGGCTTAAGTTCATGGAGCGGGTACTGCCGAAGTGAGGTTATCGAAAGGCTCTGCCGTGACCGTCTCATGTGTTAGGACGTAGGCTCATTTGTTGGGCAGTCGCGGAGTACGGGTAAAGTGTACATCCACTGCAGTGTGAATGAATCAATCTATTCGAATAGCCGTGTTCGCGGATATTGAGCATCGTGACAAGACTTTCGCTTGGCTAGACTCTAAACTTTAAAATGATGGGATGGGTTTGCATGATGATTCTTATTCACTGGTGGATCAACTTCTCGAAATGCGAGAAGGGGTGGACTTCCCAGAAAACCATGACGAACCGGAGGCGGGAAGCCATCCTTGGAATCACGATGGATGGTAGACAGAACCGTCGCCGACTTAATGAAGTGTGGAACTAAAACTTGACTTGGCTAGCTGTTAGGCTTGTGAAAGGAGTTGTGAAAATTTGCTTTATGCAAAAGAACCCCCGCCATTCTTTGAATGACCCTATCATGTGCATCACTTCCGTGTTGGCTTGCTGAGTACGGTTGGTACTCACCTTTGCTATACGCACAAACCTTCAGATGGTGGAAATGAAGACTTGGAGGATCCATATGCCTACTACTAGGAGGGCGAAGAAGCCGATGGCGCTTGCTAGGTCTTAGTCTCCGGTGTTGCCTGTGGCAATCGACAGGCCGCTGCCTTCATTCCGCTGCCTTACCTAATTTCTACTTTTGGTTGTATCTGGACCATGAGGTCCTATACGTTGGATATTGCCTTCGGGCCTATTATTGTAATAAATTCGATGTAAGACTATTCGTGCATTTGCACCTGAATTCAGTACTGTATTTCGTGGGTACCAAACTACTCGATCTAGGGAAATGGTACTATGAACACAAAAGATTCCCGTTCCAAAAACGGGGGTCCACACGATCCTAGCGGGGCTTCAGCTCCACTCCACAGGCAAACTCAACCGGGGTCTGAGCCCTGGTCCTCTAACGCCGTCTTCAACTCAGAAGCACTACACTTCTGAAGGGGAAAGAATTTGCAAGGCTGAGTACAACCAACATACTCAACAAGCCACACCAAGGAATGCAGAAATGCGTGGGAAGGCAAGGGGAGGCTTGGGGCTACTTTGCGAAAAAACGGTTGTAAAACACTTTATTTTGGAAACTGGGAAAACTGTTGAGTAGTTAGGTCAATATTAATCCTCCACTGAACAACGTTATCCCCATGTTGAACAGGCCCAACCATTTCTCACCTAGTATAATCCAGATTATTAAGCCAAATTATTAAGGGGGGACTAATCATGGTGAAGCTGGTCGATCGCCCATAACCGTGGGCACGACTATTCAAATAGTTTTTACTCTGATCAGAGGTGCGCTACTTTACCCACAAGACACGATTCCACACATGTTGTCATGCCCCCGAAGTATCGCCACGATATTGCAAAGGGGGGGATCGTGACAAGACCTATAGCATAACTCCTCCTAACCAAGCAAACCACACCAAGGTTTCACCCCCACTCCCGGACCCTGGGATGTGGGCAGCCCCCCTGAGTGCCTCGGTGAATCCGACAGCCCAGCAACCCTTATATCGGGGCCGACTGAAACTCCATCACGCTCACCCTTGCCGGGGATCGTTGGCTAGGGAAAAGCTATACTACGGATCCAGCAGTTGCCCATTCTTGCTTGTGGTAAGCACTGTAAGTCTTCCAGGGGTTTCCCATGAACCGGTCCTTAATTGCCATGGGTGTGACAAGCCAAAACCATGCACCCATAGCCCACCAATTAGTCATATTTTAGTTGGGATAATTATGACCAAAAAGATATGGCCAGGTGTTCCGAGCTAGCAGCTCATCTGAACTAATTATAGATAGTGTGATTATCCCATTTAGTGAGCTAGTGGTAATTAAGCATGGCTACGCATATAATTCTAGCAAAAGTCACGTAAGTAACTAAAGCTAGAGTCAAATTATCACCCAATGTTTGACAAAGGACGGTTATCAAGAGGTATGGCATAAGCAAGCAGGTAGGTAATCCCAACATTTCATGTAATTCGCAAAACATGAAACATTTATAAAATAGGTTCAATATGCTTCAAGGAAAGTGTGACTTGCGTTGCTTCTTCCAACCAACTTCCGAACTCTTCACGAGGGCGAACTCCGAAACAACGAAAACTACACGCTGGCATGCAAAATGAGGGAAAAACCCTAATAAAACCAAATAATAGTACAAGAAAAGTAAACCAACATGTAGAGCTCAATTTTAGATAAATTTTGCAATTTGAATGTCCCAATTTGGAGTTCGTATGAATTAGATATGAATTTTAGAAGTTTTGAACCATTTAAATGAATTCTAGAAATTAAAATAATTTATTGCACACTTTTTAATTATTTTTGAACGGGAGAAGGCTGATGCGACGTCGGCTCGAGGGTTGATGTCGGCGGCAGGGCGACATCGGCAGAGCGGCGTTGACGTTAGCGGCCAAGGGCACGTCGGCAGGGCGACGGCGCGGTCCATGGGCCGATCCACCGTGGACCAAGCCAACGGCAGTCCACGGGCGGGCATGCCACGTGGCACACACGTGGAGCCGACGCGACAGCCACGCGGGCGGTCGGATGGTCGGCCACGATCTGCCACGAGGCAGATCGGGCGGCGGAGGGGCGGCGACGGTCGAGACGGTGCGGCGGCGACGCACGCAGCCCGATGGTCGCCGACAGCGGGCATCGGCGTGGCGGCGAGCGGCGGAAGGCGACGGAGGAGGCGGAAAGAGGAGGGCTCACCGGCCGATGGAAAAAGCGGCGGGCGGGTGAACGGCGGCCGACGGCGGTGGCCGGCGCCGGGGACGACGGTGCGGCGGCGGTTCCGGCCAAGATGGCGACGCCAAGGGCGACCGAGCTTGAGGAGGCAGCGCCGAATGGAGGGCGTCATAGGCCGACAAGTGGCGCAGCGGCCGAAAATGGCGACCGGAGGTGGCAATGGCGGCGGCGGCTCGGGGAGCACGGCGGTGGGGCGTTCCGACGGCGATCCGAGCACGGGGAGCGGCGGCCAGGGTGCGGGGTGATGCGAGGAAGGTGGTGGCGGCCGTGGCGCTCAGCGGCGGGCTCGGGAATGGCGGTGGCGTGCGACCGGAGAAGCGGCGGTGAGCGGCGTAGAGGGGGGCGGTGCAGGGAGAGCGAGAGGGGGCTCGGCAGGCTCGGGCAAATTGGGGAAATGGTAGAGGGGAGCGCGGCGAGGCGTTTTATAGGCCGGGGAGGTGCGGGCAAGGTCGGTGCTCATCGGATTTCACGGGGAGAGGCGGTGGCTGACGGCATTAACACGGCGAGCGAATGCGGCGATTAATGGTGGCGGGTTTTGGGGAAAAATAGGGGAAACGCGGCGGCGTGATTGGTGCGACGTTAGGGCGAGTGCGGGACGAGCGGGGCGGCGAGAATCGCGGTGGTGAAGCGCAGCTTGCGGCGGCCATGGCGGTGCGGCCAGAGGACGAGGATGACAGGTAGGCCCCACCTGCCATCGGCTCTGAGAGGAATGGAGTCCGGATGGACTTTGGCGGGCGCGGGCGAGAGAGATGGACCTCGGCCACTAGGCCGGCCCGGGAGAGAGAGAAGGGAGGGTGCGCGTGGGCAGGGAGGCAAAGTGGACTTTCAAGGAAAATGGGCGAAACAGGCTCGAGAGCGGGAGAGGACTTTTTATTTTGTTTTTCTTTTAAATTAATCGCATAAATGGTTCTCAAATTTTTATAAATACTTGCAGTGCTCAAATAATTCCAAGAAAATTCTTGAAAATAGAAGGACACTCAAAGTATTTAATAAAAATATATCCAGACCATTTAGTGATTAATTTATTTATAAAATAATTACTGAAATTTTCTTTGTATCATTAAAAATTATTTACGGAGCTCCAAAATCGAAAAATTTCGAGAGAATACTTTAGGGCATGGAGAATATTTCAACAATATTTCCACCATGATTTTTAAAGGAAATTTTAATTTCCTTAGTACTTTCACTTGATAACTTTCTTTTGCCTTTTTATTTAATTTTTAGAAAATGATTTATTTAATGATTTTTAATCCGAACGAAAATCGGGTTGTGACAGACACTCGGACAAACCCTTCGTCCTTGCCAATGATGTACGACAAGTTTTCTATGTCAAGGACATGGCTAGCAAATCAAACAAGGGGAAAGGGTCCGATGAGCCAAAGCGCCACGTGGTTCTCCCAGGCAAAAGAAAAAAATCGTGGGAGTCGAGGATAGAGCGACGAAGATTACGATTAGTTTGATGGGCAGCCTCCGTTCACGGTGGCGGTTGACCCGAGTAACCTCCTATCAAATGAGGACACCCCTTACTCACGCAACGATCATAACAAAGGAACAATTGTGCGGAAAAAGTACGTGAGGACAAATGTCACTTAGCTAAATTTCTATGTGAACGATGTAAATTAAATTGAATCATTGAATATTATTGCTATCATTTGAATTTATTGTAAATTATTATAAATTATTGAATCTATTGTAAATTATTACCTTCAGGACCAGCGGTCTCAACATTTTCTTCTCCGAGGGTGTTTTTTCGATCCTATGGTTGAGTTCAGTTTCTTTTGTAAATTCGACGTCACGATCTATCAGTATTTGATAAAATAAATCAAAAGAAGAACTTTAAAGAAACATCAAATAAATACAGAAATTCAAAAGAAAGTTGAAAGGTGATTTTTGAAGTTTTTAAAGGGAAAGTTATTTCCAGGCCTTGAAATTAGCATGCCTTATCTTCCACAACTCGTACAACGATTGACATGTAGTGATCACGACGACGTCTTGCGCCACGCCACCGGCGATCATGGCGTGGTGGCCGGAATAGGAGGCTACACGACAGCGGATCTCGTTATCAGGTCAACATAATTAATTTCTTCTCTGTTCTAGAACTTTGGATTGATCGCATTCATCATCTGGAATTTTAACATACGGTTGATCATCTTGTCATCAAGGAAGAGGAGATGGACATGCCGGGCTACCTGCCGATCACCGCGTCGGCCGCTGTCGACATCGACCACTACATGTACCAACTTACGATTGCATTAGCACCGAGAACTTGAACATTGTTGCTGAAAACAGAGAAAAAAGACCTCTAAATCACGGGGAGCCATAATGAAATGAGGTGGCTGTTAGATTATCTAAGAAAGAGCAAGACAGAAAGATTATGAAGCAAATGGAGAAGAGCAAGAAAAAAGAAGCACTGCCCAAAGAAGATAAGTCAAATGTTAATTCTATATGCTTATTAGAATTTAAAATAGTTTTGAATATGGCAAATGTTAATAATATATTATTATTTAATTTTGAAATATTTTTAAATAGGCCATATGTTAATTATATATTATTAGTTTTAAACATGACAAATGTTAATTATATGTTATTATTTTAATTTAAAATATTTTTCAAATAGGCCATAGGTTAATTATATATTATTATTTAAATTTTAAATAGTTTGGAATATGACAAATGTTAATTATATGTTATTATTTAAATTTATAATATTTTTTGTTAATTATATGAACATATATTAATTATATATGAATATATGAACATTATATGATTATATGAACATATGTTAATTATATATGAATATAAAATACAATATAATAGGCCTGTAATCATTAATCCTGGTTTTCAAAATCAACCGGGACTAGAGGTGAATTTGGATGGGCAGAAAACCATCTTTAGTCCCGGTTGGTGGCTTCAACCGAGACTAAAAATGCCCATCTACCTGTGCCACGTGGCTGCCCCGCCATCTTTAGTCCCGGTTGTTGGCTTCAACCGGGACTAGAGATCCTATCTTTTGTCCCGGTTGAAGCCACCAACCGGGACTATAGTATCTCTTGTCCCGGTTGATGGCTTCAACCGGGACAAAAGAGGCCGTGACTATATATAGCAGTAGCCGCGAGGAGATCCGAACACTTAGCCGTTTTCGCAAGCAACTCATCGTCTTCGTCGTCGTCGCCGTCGTCGAGCCCTAGGACTCCGCCGCAACACATCGTCTCCGCCGTCTTCGTCGTCGTCGTCGTCATCGCCGGAGGCCCGTCGCGCCGCCGTCTTCGTCGTCCGCCGGAGTTAGCGCCGCCGCCCCCTTTTCCACACGGTGTGATGCGCGTGCTAGGGTTTTAGGCCGCTATCGACGCCATCGCCATTGCCGCCATCGTCGCGATCGTCGCGGCCGCCCCGCCCCTCCCCACGCCACCACTCCCTTGCCCCCCTTCCCACGGCCCCCTCCCCACGCTGCCCCCTAAACCCTAAACCCTTGCCTCCTCCACGCCGCCGTCGACGCCGCCGCCAACGCCGTCTTGCCGCCGTTGCCGCTTAGTTTAAATTTAGTTTAAATTTGCAAATTTTGAATGTGATAAAAATGTTAAATGTGAATGTTATATGTGAATTATCTGAATTATGTGAATTTTGTGAATTTGCAATTTTTGATGTGTGAATTTTGATGTTAGAATGTTAGAATGTATGTGTATTTAAATAAATTATGTTAGAATGTAAATTTTGATGTGTATGTGTAAATTTATATGTGTAAATGGACTTTATATGTAAATGGAATGTTTATTTAAATTTTAATGCATGAAGATTGTGAATTTTGAATTTTGAATGTGTATTTAAATTTGAGTACATGAATAGATTTAAATTTAAATACATGAATAGCTTTAAATTTGAATGTGTATGTGACTTGTGAATTTTGCATTTTCGAACGAACGAGAACGATAAAATCAATGAACGGACGTGAATGAACGGACGGACGGATGGATGGACGTACGAACGAGTGTTCGTTCGTTCATTCGTTCGTTCGTCGACGAACGGACGTGGACGAACGGATGGACGGACGAATGGACATGGACAAACGGACGGACGGACGAACGAACGAACGAGTGTTCGTTCGTTCGTTCGTTTGGTCATTCGTTCGTTCGGTCGGTCGGTCGTTCGATCGTTCGTTCTTTCGGTCGGTCGTTACAACGTACATAGGCATGCAATGTCCTCTCTCTCCCCTCTCCTGTCCACTTCCTCTCCTCTCCACCTTATTTCCCTCACATCATTCTCCTCTCTTTCTCTCCTCTCCTCCAGACGATCGTACCCATGGACTTGAACGAACGATAGAACGAACGGACGATAGTTTAGGATTTGGGTTAGGGTTAGGGTTAAGGGTCCGAACGAACGGACATGAACGAACGATAGTTTAGGGTTAGGGTTAGGGTTAAGGATCCGAACAAACGGACGTGAATGATAGAACAAACGATTGGTCGTTCGGTCGGTCGTGTTCTAGCAAAGATAAACAAAAGAGAAGAAGGAAAATATAGAACTTAGTCCGACATATGCTAGAGACAAGTGTGCACAATTGGATCTAGTGTCGGTCGGATTTCATCTATTTTTTCATCTTCTTTTTTTTGTCTATGTTTTTTTAACGTAGACATACATGATTTCCCTGAATAATTGATACATGTATTAACCGAATAAATTTTTCTTTGTCAGAATTCTTTGATTAAGTCCTCAACCCACAACAATCAAATGGCGGATCGTGACGAGGAACAGTTTCTCCTTGACGAGATCGCACGCGGTAGCACAGAGTTTTACAATGAGAAGGGGACTGAGGATCCAGATCAATACCTCAACGAGGAGGGAACGAGGGGGGACGAGGAGGGGAATGAGGGCTCCGCCTTCGCCTCCGCTAGACAGAAGAGGGCATGCGGGCAACATGGTCTCAGCAAGCCCATAGAGGGTCAACATGTCATAACAGAGGTAGCATCTCACGGTCAACCAAGTGCCCCAGAGGACGCCGCAAGGAAGTTTGTGGCGCACAGCGGATGGGTGGTGAGGGATCACGTGCCCATAAGCGTTGCCAACTGGAGGCGATCAACCAAAGGAGGAGATGAGCAGAGCTATCTCAAGGACACAGAGAAAGAAATGTTGCGGACCACAATGCTGTAAACGTTCACCATCCCAGACTCACAACAAGCAAGGGTCAAGGAATGGACGTTAAATAAAATGGCAGAGCTCTTTAGGAACTATAAGAAAGAGTTACACAAGAAATACTTCTTGAAGGGCCAGAACCCAGACTTTGACAAGTTCCCAAAGCTCAGAGATCATTGGGATGCCTTTGTTGAACACAAGACTGGAGAAGAAGCGCGAGCGATCATAGAAAAGAACAAGGCCAACGCAGCAAAGAAAAAATATCATCATAGGCTTGGGTCAGGCGGCTATAAGAAAGAAATGGAGAAATGGGAGAAAATGGAAACCGACCTTGAAGCGCGAGATATCGTTCCAGGCATAGCCACTGGACGAAACGATCAAAGCATTGGTTTTATGCTCATGGCGGCTCACTTAATCCTGTAGATGGCACAATTATCTTCGGCGAAAAAATCCAAGATGCCGACCGAAGATTAGAGGAGGTGATGGAGGCCACTTCGTCGGGCGCGTTCAGGCCCGACAGAGAGAAGGACGAGCTAACGCTCGCCCTTCAAAACCCAGAGCATCCGGGGCGTACGCAAGGAAAAGGCGTCGTCCCCTGGAAATATGGGTTTCAAGCTGACATCGAGACGTACAGGAGCCGCATGAGGTCCAGGTGAGAGCACGATGCGAGGTTCACTGAGACGGAAATGAAGATCTCGCAAATAGATCAAATTGTGGACGAAAGGCTGAACCGCAGGTTGGCAGAGGAGCGGAGCCATTGGGTTAGCCAACAGCCGGATCCAGCAACAACCGCTCAACTACAGCAGCAGCGCAGCAGCTGCGCTTCAACTGGAAATGAAGGCGACTCGGCCCCACAAGCTGAACCGGGTCTGCCATGCCCCGTTGATGACATCACACAGCGGACCCCATGTGAGCTGTACATTCTACTAAAGAACATAACAATAAAGGTATGTTCGTACTTTTATGTTGTACGTATATTTCCTTGAATAACTTGTCAATCAACGTTCATTACTATCTAATAAGCAATCTTCTCGAACAGGTCGTGTCGGGCATGGCCATTCCAGTAGACCGAGATGGCACCTACCACTCCTGGCCCGTTCCACCTGCGTACTCGAAAGTTGAAATTAAACAGATGGAACGTGACTATGAAGATCTTGAGCTGGATATCCCCAGAGGAGACGGGGAGATGATGCTAGGAGAAACAGCTCACGGAATATTTCTCTGGAGGAAGATCTTCATAATATTCCCTGGACGAACAGCGTCAACTATCGTTCCACCGTCCTCGCCTCCACGTGGGTCGTTTCCTCCACCTCCTTCGTCGCCTCCGCCTCCTGCGTCGCCTCCACGAGCACCGACTCCTAAACGGCCGTCTCCAACTCCACCGCCTTCCAACCCTCCTCCGTCGCCACAATGAGCACCGACTCCTAAACGGTCATCATCAAAGAGCGCGCCGTCAATATCAAGCGGTCATCGAAGAAGAAAGATTCAAAGAATTGAGAAGACGCCGCCACCCGCACATAAGCTTTCATACGAGAAGACTGATGACGAGTTGCATGAAGCCGTCCAAGATGAAGTCAGGGCTCACTTCAGAAAGAAGTCTCCTGAGAAGCCTCCTGAAATCCCCCAGGAGACCAAGGATTTCTTCAAGAAGACGTACCTAACGTCACAGCCTGAACCGCAACCTCAACCGTAGTCCACTACGACAGGACTATTCGGAAGGCTGCTAGCAAGGCGAAGAGAACGAGCAAAGATGTACCCCAGCTTGGCATGCAGCCCCAGAAACCTCTGGAGTTCAGCACAATTCCAAATGTTAGATCAGAGTTAAGACAATTTATGGAATATGCTGGAATTTCAATGGAACAATTACACGGTCGTGCTCCCCTGGCGAAGGCTCCGCTGAAATACAAGTTCAAACTTGGAAAGCCTCTTGTAAAGCTGGATCAAGTGAAAAAGCTACCTACACAGATGTACCGCTTTCACAAGTGGTACATGCAAGAATCTAGCAAGGGTGGAGAGATGGTAACGGGCAGATATTCACTGCACTATTTTTTCGATGGAGGTGACCACTTGTATATCCAATTCGAAGACATATTCGACCTGTACCAGCTTGATGCCCTCGACGTCTCACTTCTAGCCACGCGGGTTCTGTAAGTATCGTTCTGTTATTTCGTTTCTTACCTCCTTGTATTTAGCTAACTAAAAATTTTTTAACCGTTGTAGAATGGTGATCCAATACTGCAACAAGCACGACTGTACCAAACATGAATTCATGGATCCACGCAAAATCAATGGCATATTGGTTGCTCAATTTCCTGATCCAACAGTGGACAACATATACAATGCGCTGGTGCAGAACCACTTCCGGTCGTTTATCCTTCTTCCCTACAACACTGCGTAAGTTTTGTCTTCCTTCCATACCGATTTCAATCCCGTGCATATATAAATTTCCATATGTGTCATCTAAACCAATTTGCATATTTCACCGGGTTCTGTTAGTAATTGACATGGATCACTCGCGGATCCATGTCTTTGACTCAATGGATAAACCAGAGTCCACGTACTCAAAGATATTTGAACTGTTTAACAGGTAATGCCATATATCTTACTTGCTATTGCATATATTTGGTTCTCGGATAATTACTAGCTAACTTTCAACTGCACGTAGGGTATGGGAACGACTTCGGGTGAATATTCGTGGAAATTGGAAAGATAAGCTCTCCGTGAGGATGAACTTTCCAGTGAGTAACATGCTCCAAAGTTGTTTTGAATCATTACTTTGTTCTAAAATATGAAATGTATATTAAATCTGTCGTCATTTCTCCTTTAGTGTGCAAAATAGTCGCAAGGCACCAACTTATGCGGATACTACGTCTGCGACTACATTCACCGCTTTGTGACCGATGTCACAACTATCGACGATATAGATGTACGTATAACAGCCATTCATACATTACGTCTCGATTTCTTATTCACTTCATATATTTATTTCTTATTTATTCGAATTAATGTCAGCTTATGCGAGTAAGAGACAACCTCCCCACGAGACTTTCATCCAAGCTACTCAGGAAGAATTGATGGGATTTATAAACGAGCAGATTATTGATCCCACGGGGGAGTTCTACTTTTATTTAAGTAACTTAACCACCGGATCCACAAAATAAATAATTTTTTGTAACATACGAAATATATGTGGATATTGTACATAAGTGTACATATTTTGGTAATATATGTATATATTTCCTTTCTTAAGTTCATTTATATATGTGTAAATTATATATTTATACATATATATATATATATGCATGTTGCATATATATATGTATAAATATATGTGTGTAAAATATGTATATGTGTAATATAATATATGTGTGTAATATATAGGCAGCAACACTGCTGGAGAAAGGAGCAAAATAAAAAAATAAAAAAAATATTTAGTCCCGGTTGGAGCCACCAACCGGGACTAAAGATGGTGGAGCCGGCCACGTGGCTCCGTCATCTTTAGTCCCGGTTGGTGGCTCCAACCGGATTAAAATGCATCTCTAGTCCGGTTATTTCAGCGGGACTAGAATGGTGATCTCTAGTCTGGATTCGTAGTCCCGGTTTGATAACCGAGACTACTGAGGGTTGCCAACCGGGACTCTTGTGGGGTTCTCCACTAGTGATACTTGATGATAAAATATTGGATGTGGTGGTTAATTTGAGCGTAAGAATTGAACGTGCTGCAGGGTTGAACTCGCGTGTCCACCGGGATGCTGGGATGCTGTACGCGATGTAGTCCGTGATGAGCATGTCTCTTTACTCTGCCTAGAGAAGACCAAAACGGATGTATTATCGCCTCGAATAATTCTTGAAATGCTAGGCTTAGACTTCGATTACTCTTTCTTGACTGCAATTAGTCAGAGTGGACGTGTATTGCTTGCTTGGCGGACTGCCGTCTAGTCTATATCAAATGTTCACAACGCTAATTTCTCTCTAATAGCGTTGGTTCGGGACCAGTCTGACGGCCACCCCTAGTGGCTCCCTGTGGTCTCCTCGTCAAAAGTGCATCACTTTCATTTCAAGGCGATCTGGCCTAAGTTCGATGGCTTCCTCCGGGTTGTGCAAGATGTGTGGTAGCCGTCGGCCAATCTCTCCCGCTGGCCGTGCTTGCCTGGTGTTTCTCAAACACGGCTAAGCGCTTGCAGAACTAGAGCAATCGGCATGTTGGTAGTGTCCGTCTCTAGTTGCAGATGGCGAAAGAGCTCATCTTCTGACTCGAAGTCACGCAAGAGTCTTGTCCTCTCTCTCCCTTGGAATCTTGGTTGCGGCGAGACCTTAAGCTAAAGTGCCTCAGGCTAGTTTCGCTGGAGCATACTATTGCACGCTAGCGTTCACGCCTAGTCTAGCTCAAAGAGGGTGACGCCAACACCCAATTATTCCATCTACACGCTAGGGCCCGACAGCAGAAGAACTTCATCATGCGCCTTCAGGCTGACGATCGACTGGTTGTCTCTCATCATGAGAATCATGAACTGTAAGACCTTGCCTCCTCTCACTGTAGCTGTGTCATGGGGATGAGCATCGAGTGAGATCATTATCTCGATTTCCACTCTCTTGGCCTTCGCCTAACATAGCTTGGTTGCCTGGACAACACTTTCTATGAGGACAAGGTTTGGGTGGTGATTAGGTAGCTACCATCAGATAAGGCGCCCGGCCCTGATGGTTTCACATGTTGCTTCTACAAGTCTTGCTGGCGTGATCAAGTCAAAATCGTGGCTGCTCTCAATGCCCTCTTTCTAGCGAACGACCAGGGTTTCGCCTCCTTCAACGATGCCCTCATCTCCCTCTTGCCGAAGAAGGATGAGGCCATGGAAGTCAGGGATTGCCCAATAAGCCTCATCCACAGTTTTGGCAAGCTGTTCTCCAAGCTGGTGGCGGTCAATCAAAGTGCTTTCGTCAAAGGTTGCTCTCTCCACGACAACTTTCACTATGTTCAGCTTGCAGCCAAGGCTTTACATGCCAAGTGCATGCCTCATCTGCTCCTCAAAGTGGACATTGTGAAGGCCTTTGACATAGTCAGTTGGCCGTTTCTGCTCAAAGTGCTTGCCCACCTTGGGTTCAGTCGCCACTGGTGTGAGCGGATCTCCCTGATCCACCATTGCTCCTCTTCCCGAGTGCTAGTCACAGGGTGCCAGGTCCCCGCTTCTCCCACCGGTAAAGATGGCAATGGGTAAAATCCGTGCAGATACTTGTATCTCAAACCCGTACTCGCGAGATTATTTTTGTGTCCGCGCTCGCGCCCGCTACCCGCCACGGGTAGCAACATCCGCCCGCGCCCGCTATCAGCGGCAAAACATGCCAGCGGGCATGCCCGCATACCCGCAGCGTGGGGTGGGGCTGGCGCGCTGACGGGCGGCTACGGGGTGGGGGTAGCGCGTCGGCGGCGGCGCGGGGTGGGAGCGGCGTGCGCGGGCGGCTACGGGGTGGGAGTGGCGTTCGGCGGGCGGCTGCGGGGTGGCGCGGTGTGCGGCGGCGGTGTGGGGTTGGGGCGCGGCGCAGCGGGGTTAGGCGTGGGGTGGGGCTGGACGGTCGGCGCGCCGACAAGGGGCCAGAGGCGAGCTGCGGCTGCGGGGTGGGTGGGGGGTGGGAATGGAAACCCTAGATAAGTTGCTTATATACTTCTTTTTTCGTGGTCCCACATGTCAGTGTGGGTATGCGGGTTTGCGGGTACGGGCGTACTCAATTTTTACCCGTATACAAATGCCCGTTGGGCACAACCCTATGTCGCGCCCGTGCTCGCGGGCATAGGTTCACGCCCGTATCTGTGCCCGCCAGGTCGGGTGTCCGCGGGTACATGGGTTTTTTATGCCCGTTGCCATCTTTACCCATCGGAGGGGGCTCTGGCAACGTGATCCCTATCCCCTATGCTATTCTCCTCGTCATGGATGTGCTCAATGTGATGATCCGCAAGACCTCTAACTCAGGCAGTTTCGCTCCCCTCAATGATCGTGCTTTACGACATCACACTTCTCTCTATGCCGATGATTTGGTCCTCTTTCTCTCCCCCATTCAGCAAGATCTGGAGTTCATTCAAGGCATCCTCCATGTTTGGTTCGGCCTTCGGGCTACGTACCAACTTTTCCAAATGCTCAATTACTCTGACTCTGTTGTTCGGTCGAGGACCTAGAGCTGGTCCAGACCTCCTTCCCCTGCTCTATCTCTGAATTTCCCTACACTTACCTCGTCATCCCGCTATCGGTTCGCAAGCTTCCGAAAGCGGCCCTGCAGCCTCTCGTTGACAAGGTCTCCCACCGACTCCCTCCGTGGAAGGGTCGGCTAACCACTTTGGCCAGTCGCTCTGTGCTGGTCTAGCCCGTGTTCTCTTCTATTCCGGTTCATGTGTCCATGGCGATTGGGTTGCCGGGCTGGGTCGTCAAGGCCATTGACAAGAAGTGTCACATCTTCCTGTGGATGGGTTCACACTCGGTCCAAGGGGGTGGTGCCTTCTGTCTAGGATGAATGTTTGTCGCCCCAGAGCAGTCGACGGGTTGGGTATTGCTTACATGAGGACAGCAACTTCACTCTACGACTTTGCTGGCTCTAACTTCAGCGCTCAACCCACCCTTACTAGGATGACCTGAAGGCCCTCCTTGAGCGAAGCATCTCCGACATGTTTGCGGCATCCACCTACTTTGTGCTCGGTGATGGAGCGTCAACTCTTTTTTTGGACGAATCAGTCAATTGAGGGCCACTCGGTGGCTTTCTTGGCGCTGGACCTTCTCCTAGTAGTACCATCGTGTCTCCGGGCATCGTGCTCGCTAGCTTTTACCCTCACTGACAACTCTTGGGTCAGGGGCATCCGTGGTACTCTCACTGTCCTTGTCATCTCCCACTTCCTGATAGTTTGGGATGCGGTGCTTCCCGTCTAGCTCTCCTCGAGCATGGCGGATCGTCTTATGGCGTTAGACAAGTGACCAACGTTACTCGGCTCACTTGGCCTACCAGGCCTTCTTTCTTGGTCAACAATCCTTTGCTTGTGTCGATCTACTTTGGCAGGCCAAAGGCCCTGCTAAATGCAAGCTTTTTCTTAGGCTTTTGTTCCAACAACGTTGTTGGACGGTCAATCTTCTGCAAAAGCATGGGATTGATAGCCACTCAGCTTGTCCTTTTTGTGCCTACGAGCTTGAAACGACGAATCACATCCTTCTCGACTGTGTCATTGCCCGTCAGGTATGGCACCATGTTCTGTCTTCACCTGGTTGGCCTGGCCTTGCTCTCTCCCGTAGTTGTTCTTCAAGTTTGGTGGCCAACTTCTATGGCTTGCCTGCTAGGGCATCTCTACAAGGGCTTTGATTCCTTAGTCCTCCTGGTTTTCTGCCAGTTGTGGAAGGAGCGAAACTCCAAGGTGTTTGATTACTCTCTTTTGTCGGTCTTTGTGGTCATGGAGTCCATTCTTCAGGAAGGCCGGTTGTGGTCTGCTGCTGGTGCTGTAGATTTTGGGGGGCTGTTGGGAGTTTAGGGCGGCTCCATCGTCTCCCTGCCTAAATCAAGGAGCAGCGTTTAGTTAGCAGTCTTCTTCTTCTTTTTTTTGTTTTCTTTTTTCCCTTTCTCTCTGACTATTGACCGATTACGTTGTGTAACTAAAACTCATGCTTTCTTCTGATATGTTGATGTGTAATTCTTTTACGCGTTCAAAAAAGTGTTGCACGCAGTGGGAGGAGACGATGAAAAGAGTACAATTTTGCTTTTAAGATAGTAGAGATATTTGTCTTAACAACAAACTAGGGTAATGTATGTGACCCCGTTCGATTATATATAGGCTTATTAAAATGATGAAGAGATTGTTTGGTTTGTCACCATGCCAAAATTTGGTAGCGCCAATTTTTTGACAACTTATGTGTGTTATTATTGGCATATTTTGATAGCAAATCAAATGCTATCTAAAGTTCTATTAGAAGTGACAACAATTTTGATAGGGTATATTTTCGCTTCAAACCAAATTCCATGAATAAAGCATAGGTCAACAGGTTGCCAGGTTAAGGGGTGTATACATATATAGGCGTGAGTACAGTGCATGTCTGCATTTGATTTGTGCTAAAGTAAATATTAAATTTGAGCTTAAAAATATGAATACGCACTCCCTGGTCCATAAATATATAAAGGATTTTGGCTACTATATACTATTTTGTAGATGGAGTGAGTAATATCTTTGAATCGGTCAGTTCAATAATTATGTTGTGCATACTATTTCCTTCATTGTAAAATATAATTATATATATATATATTAAAATATGATTATGTTTAGATTTAAAGTAATAGTAATAGCTATATATTTTGTGACAGAGGATGAACCATGAATCCATCTTAGTCATAGACTGACCGATAACTATCGGGGACTGCTACGCCCTGGACGTACGAAGCTGACAAAAAAATCGGACGCATGTAGAGCCCTTGATACACGTACAAAACAATCCACGGTAGTATTCCCTCCTCTCTCCCATCAAGAACAAACAAAAACTTTAAATGATTTTTCTCTCAAACTATTTATCCAAATTTCAAACTAATTATATCATTGGATTTGTTAGAGTTAAATCTTTATAATAAAATATCACATGACTATATTTCGATAAATTTTTTTACTAAAATATTTTTGTGCAGTAAGTGAAACATTTGAAACATTTTTGTTGAAACAATTTTTAGCACACTGACGCACCAGATTAAATCCTTATATAACAGTGTAATCTACAATCCAATTACACCGTTATATTTGTTACAATTAAATCTTTATAATAAGATCCAACATGATTATATTTTTATAAAAAATAATAAAAAAGTTGTTATTTTCATTGGTTATAAATAAATGTTTCAGCACTTTGAGGTCAAACTGTTTCACTCTCGCTTTTAATAATGTTTCAAAGAGGTTTTATCCGTGTTGTAGTGCAGTGTTGCCCATCCTATTATATAGATGTTTCAATAAGTATTTTTAAATATTTTACTAGTTATTTGTAAATGTTGCAATAGTGTTATTCTGATGTTTCAGTAAACAGGTGTGATGTTTCGGTACTTTGTTTCATTTATGATATAAAAATATTTCATATATATTTTTGAACGCAATATACTCATGTGAGATCTTATTATAAAGATTTAATTATAACAAATACAACGGTGTAATTATCATAGATCGAACAAAAATTTACTAATTTATGCATGAGTGTAATGTGTGGGACTCCTCTTCCACAGCGCATGCAGTGTTCGATCTTGCGTTTGACGCTCGCATGACCGAAAGAAAGCATTCTCGATGACTAGAGATCGGACGTCCGTTTCCGGTCTTAGTGTTTGATCACATGTAAAAAGTGTTTCATTGATCAATAAAAAATATTTCAACACGAACGTTTAAGTGGATATACTAGTGAAACATCCTAATATACTTATTGAAACATTTTGATAACACTATATGCAACATTTAAACAATATCCACTAAAACATATATTATTTTTTATCAAAAATATATTCATATGATATATTGTTGTAAAGATTTAATTGCAGTGAATCCAATGGTATAATTAGATCATACAAAAAATAAAAAAATTTGAAGGAAAAATAATTTAAAATTTATTAATTTATGTATGCATGCGATCGATGTTCTCGCGTACAGCGTTTGAAACTTTTATCTCAAGGCGTACGTGCATGTAGCAGTCTTCGTCCGATAATTTGCTTCCCACCGAATACGCGATGGGAAGAATTTAGAGACTACTACGGATCGGACGTTTCAATTTTGATACAAATCGTTGGATGATGTAGGATCTTTTTATTGAGGAATATTTCTCCACTTGCTAAAAATTGTTTCAACGAAAATTTTTAGATGTTTCACTTACCATAGAACAATGTTTCAATAAAAAATCGTTGAAATATAGTCATGTGATATATTGTTATAAATATTTAATTTTCATGATATAGTTAGTTTGAAATTCGGATAAATAGTTTAAAAGAAAAATCATTTAAATTTTAAAACATATAAAACGTGGTGCGTCAGGGTGGTGTCTTTTTTTTACCAGACGTGCTATCACCAGCATTTCCCATAACTATCCGCTTACTTTCCTACCCTGGAAGACCTTAATTTCAGCAAACCTTAATTAAATCAGCCCACTACAGCCAGCACTTTCAGGCCATGCTAAACTTTCTCGGTAAGGCCCAACACGGGTTTCATGCCGTACGGCTAACTGTTGAAGGGGCCCATTTTGACATATCCAGCCCAATAGAAATATCCTATCTCCAACCCAGGAAGATGGACCAAAAACATAAGTCTGTCACAAGATCTCGGCCCAAAAAGACAAGGAAACACCAAGATTTCTCATCCTACACGGGCTGCGTCGAAAATTTGGTAAATTGGTTTTTTTCCAAAACTTATTATTTTAATTAAAAATAAATCACAACCTCAACGTCAATCACCTCAGCGTTGAACTTTTAACCTCACGTCAGGTTCGTTTGGAAGGGTCAGCGTAAACGTGTCTGATTGACATCATGTCAACATGCTTGACGCAGACCCATAAGACCTCAGCGTCTAGGGATGAAAATGGTTGGACACGGTTAGAAAAAGATTTAACCATTCTCGTTTTCGTATTTCTATCGGGATCGGAAATGGGAACGAGAAAGACGGACACAGAAATGAATTCGGTAATACATAACATCGGAAATGGTTGGGAGCAAATCAATTACAATCGGAAATCGGTAAAAAGACAGGGACGTCGACATACATGTAATCACTTTAAAGAGTTAACCACTTTGATTAGAGACATGACAAATATGTAAATTAGAGATTTTTTGGGGCATAAATATAGTCTAACTTGATGTTGGGTATTTGGAGAGGACTTCAAATTCAACCTTTCTCTTACTACTGAAGTAACCCGAGTTAAGAAGAAAGGATGGAAGATTGTAATCATGAACAGAAATTAAAATGAATTTGGGGATTCCTTCAGAAGAATACACAACAGAAGCTATGTTACATTCTTTTATTCGTTTCAATAAAAAAAGGAAAGAGTAGGTTAACAAAACAGTGGGCACAGTTCAATAAAGAATAAGTCCCAGCTGTTTGAGGTATTTAATCTGTCCTAGTCATCCGTAAAACAAATTTCCGAGCAAAATATCATTTATTTCACAACGCATGTATGGCTACCTTCAAGTTTCAGAGTTACAAATTTACGAATTTACAAGCAGTATGCTCACCATAGAGCGAGGCGGCGAGGGTAGGACAGACCTGAAAGTGCAGGCGAGACGGTGGCAGCACGAGCAGAACCCACATCTCCTTCCTATCCGTCGCGACATGAGCAGGGAAACAGGGACCCCCGCTACTTGCGACGGTGACGCCCGAGCGTCGGCGACGGCGCGCACGAGAGCGGCGGCGAAGCCCGGTGTGCAGCGGGTGCGCACGAGGCGGGGCTGCTTGCAGTCGGTTGTCGCGCGTGCGGCTGTGGCGCTTGGTGCGACGGCGGGAGGTGGGTGTGGCGCGCGAGGCTGCGGTGGACTAGCGGCGCTCGGGGACCGGGGGTGGACGGGAGTTGTGGCGGGCGGCGGCGGCGGGTGTGGGAGCACTGGCGACGAGGCGAGACCGGGCGAAGACCTGTATATGCGGTGCGAAGACTTGGCGGCGATGGGAGACCGGGCGGGGTTGACCATAGTCGGGTGTGGCTGCGGTGGGTGGGGAGGTGCGATGGCAGGCAGAGGCCGGGGGTCCGGGTCGCCGTGGTCGGGGTGTGTCGCCTTCGCGTGCGCGGCTAGGTGCCGAGGAAGGTGGTTGGGGCGGGTGACTTAGGGTTTGGGAGGATCCCTATTGAGTGGGCCGGGAGAACTAGGAAGGAAGTGGCCGAATGAACCACACGTTACTGGCTGGGAGGGGGTGGCCGGCCCGAGTGGGGTGTAGACTGTGTAGGCCAAAATTGGTTGAGAAGACCTGATAAACGGGAATTTCCCGCGGGAATTTTTACGGACAAATATGGGATCGGCGAATATGGTCGGGAAAACACTCCAATCGTTCCCGTTTCCGTTTTTCTGTTCCTATTTTTTCTCACAAAAATAATACTCGATTCGGATTTTCGGTATTCGATGTCGTCGGTACGGGATTTTACCGACCTTGACGTTGCATGGCCTAGTTTCAAAATTAAGTTTTTGAAAAGGGTCGAATTGTCAATTTTCGACGGGCTGCGAGCCATTCACTGCCCGAGGTGGGCCCCACGCCACAGAGCAAAACATTTCCTCACCGCCTCACCTGTCGGTTGGTCAGCTGGCGATCACACAGCCGGAGACAGAATCGGATAAGCCGCCGGAATAATCGCCGCCGATGCCGGCGCCGCCGCCGCTACTGCTCCGGCTACTCCTCGCCGCGGCCGTTCTCGCCTCGGCGGCGGCACTCGGAGGCGGCGTTGACCCTCCTCAGTCCCCGACACCGACGCCGTGGCCGGAGCGGTTCCACGCGGTGCTCTTCACCAACATGACCCAGATGAGCGGCGGCGGGCAGCTGCAGATGACCGACCTCTACTACGACTGGCCGGGTGGCCGCAACCTCAACCTCGTCACCGGCCAGCTCGCCGGCGACTCGATCTGGGACGTGGAGTGGACCAACGGCACCTCCTACTACTTCGACTCCACCTCCTGCCGCACGATGCTGTTCCCCGTCGGCATCCTCCCGCCCGACTGGCTCGCCGGCGGCGCCGTCTACCTCGGCCGCGAGGCCGTCGACGGCTTCGACTGCCACGTCTGGACCAAGGTCGACTTCATCTGGTACTACGAGGACGTCGTCACCCACCGCCCCGTCCGCTGGAATTTCTACAATGGTAGATCGACTGATCCATCTTAAGAACTTTCTTTCAGTTCTTAATTGATTCCAACACTACTGTAAATATTACCAGTGCTCAGTTTTGTTCTGTAATTTGTTGGTGTGGCAATGTCATGTGTGGGACAGGTCTTGCTATGCAAATTATAATTTCAGTTAGTTGTTTCTTGATGCTCTGATCTGCATTGTGATAGTTCTGAGAAATATTTTTTTGATAATACAGAAATCTAATGTTTTGGTACTAATTATGTGCAACATTGCAAATGTCAGCACCTACTAATTACTCACTCTGGTTTCTTGTTGTGGCAACCAGCAAATCTGATAGGAGTAATTTCATATGGCCCTGCTCTGCAGTCGCCAATCGTAGTCACTAACCAGTAAATTCAGTAAATTTGATGAATCTTTAATGAAGTATCATCATTTTCACCTGACATTCTTGTGCAGGGATGCACTCCAATATCTACATTCAATTAGTGTCGATGCGGCTTTCTGCTTTGTTTGCACAAAATGCAGCTTAAATTCCTGCACTGCTCCAGTTCATCATTTATGCAGAAGTGCAATGATTTTTGTGTTCTATTTTCCAGGTATGCAGCAGCACGTGATGAGCTTTGAGGTGGGTGGAGCACTAGAGGATTCCAAGTGGCAGGCACCGGCATACTGCTTCAATGATCAAGAAACCGCCACAAATTCCGATACCACCAACGACAAGAAAGACGGTGAGGTTGATGCAATGAGCAGCCTCCTCAAGTTCTTCAGGGCTCAGCAAACAGCCGTGGCTGCGGTATGACTATGAGCAAGACTCATCACTTATGCGGCCTGCTCCACTCTGCTCCTGGATCATGTTGTAATAATGTGTAAAAAGCGTTTATGTATATACCTCATCTGTTCTTTTATGTATGACGTTTGTTAGTTCAATCTTGAACTAACCAACGTCATATATTAGAGGATGGAGGTGCAAGAAGTACGCAAGTGATGAATCTCAAAATAAAAACAGTAAGGAAAATTCAGAGTAACATACCGATGGTATGTATGTAATCACCTGGAAATTTTTCAAGTACGGTGCATCTACTGAGATTGAGCTACTGAATTCATGGCCAGTGAGTTCTTAATCGACAACGCATTTGTGCCTTCTTCGGTTTGAAAGGAAAGCATGGTGAATTACTGATTTGTGAAAGTTAGTTAATTTCAGCAGGCACTCTGCCTCAATAGATCAAATGTTACCATGTCATCTTCTTTGTAGATCAAAAGTTTATGGATTTGCCTTGTAATGGAACTTGAACCAAACTTGACATTCTCTGCCATATTAGCACACAAGAACATTTCATTTTGCCGGAAATCCAGAAACGTTCGTTCACACATCATAAACAGGATCCAAGAAGAAAGAGAGTGGAGCAGGTCATCAATGGTGACACTCTCATCAGTGCAAATCTTGCTCATAGCCTCATACTGAAGCTACTGCTGCTGGAGCTCCTACAAACCTGAGGAAGCTTCTCATCACAGCAACCTTGACATCCTCACCTTCTACACTGTCGACAGTGGTAGAGGCGGCGGCACTGGGCTCTCCGACGATGGTGCCTTGACCACTGAAGCAGTGAGCCGGCGCCTGCCATTCGGAGTCCTCAAGAACTCCACCCACCTCGAAGCTCATCACATGTTGCTGCATACCTGTGGGAGCATAAGCACACAAATCATGGCACTGTTGCATCAAAGTTACAGAAATAGAGTGGAAAATTGGACTGCATTTCTTCAGAGCAAAGCACAGTGTGGCACCAGGACACTAATCACTGCAGAAACATGAGTGCTGCCATGGGCACAATGCTTCATCAAGACTCAAGGAATTAACTGAAATTATGCATAGCAACACTGCCAACTGCTAAACAAGACCGTATCAATCATCAAACTGGCTACTTGACACATCAAGAAGCTCGAGAGATGTAACGCCCTGAAAATCGGAGAATTTAAAAACCAGAAATTGAAAATCGGAACTTACAAAAACTTTTGCTTGTTGCCTATTGCTCGTGTTTATTGCTTCTTATTTGTCAGCTTGGTTGCATGAATTTAGTTGTGAACGATTCATCTCGAGGTTTGTGAAAAACCGAATGATTTGGATTTCCGTTGGCGGGAAAAGTCTCGAAGTCTAGGGTTAGAAATTTTTAAAATAAAATCGGAAAGGGATGCGGATTACGTATTTGAGAAATAAAACATTAATTGGTGATTATGGAATATTAATTAGGAAATAAAATAGGCAATAAAATATTTTTAGGGGTTTATATAAAATCTAGAAAATTATTTGAAATCAAAAATGGTGTTTTATTAATTTATGAAAAAGGGATTTAATTAAATATGGAAATATATATTTTAAAATAAATAATGGTGGTGAAAAGTTTGAAAATATATTTTTATTAATTTTGGGAATACTATATTTTTATTAGAAATTTTTAGAGTGAAGAAAAATTAGAATTGGAAAACACAATTGAAAATCGAAAAAATCGAAACGACACTATTCATTAGGTCACAAGTGTTCGACGCCGTCACGACCCCGGCCTCATGCCCGCCGCGCTGCCGCGTACCGCGCCGTGCGCCCGCGCGCCACGCGCGCGCGCACGCGCGCGCGCGCGCCGCGCCCGCCCGGCTCGCCGCAGCGCGCGCCGCGCCACGCCCGCCCGCCGCGCATGTGTGCCGTCGCCGCCACGCGTTTGCCCACGCACGGACCCCGCGCCTCGCCGCGCCGCGCGTTGCCGCCCGCACCGCGCCGCGTGCCGCGTCGTGTCACCCACGCCGACACACGTCCCGCCCGCGTTACCCACATTGCCGCACGTCGTCCGTGCTCGCGCGCCGCACCCGACCCCACCCGGACACCGCCGCGTGGCGTTCCGCCGACCGCCACCGCGCCGAACCCCTTCCTCTCTCTCCCTCTCTCGGCCGCGGCTATAAATAGGAAAAATCCTCCCGGTTTTCCCACCTCGCCGCCTCTAACTCCCTCGCCGGTTTCTTCCCCTCCCAAGCGCCGCCGCAAGACGCCGCGAGCCACCGAGCGCCGTCGCCGCCGTGCGCCGAGCCCCACCGCCTCCCGAGCGTCGCCATCGTCGGTAAGCCCAAGCCACCGCCCCTTCCCCACGCTAGCACCGGTCGTCGGGAGGCGAGTGTGAGCGCCGGTCGAACACTGCGTGTCGATGAATAGTAAACGGAAAAAGGAAAAGAAAAGAAAAGAGAAGAAAAGGGAAAAGAAAAATAGAAAAAAATGGGAAAAATTTTAGAAAATTAGGAAAAATATTTTGAAAAGATTTAAGAGAGTATTTGAGCAAAAATATATTGTTTTCTTGTATATTTTTCTTGGAGCAAATTCGGAAAGTCGAAATCGAACTTCTCAGGGATTTCGTTTCGTGTCGTTTTAATCTGGATTTTGTTTAATTCTTTCTCGCCATTTAAATATGTTTCTCTTTTGCGCTCGAACCTTCAAAACCTCGAGTACAAAAACCCCTCCGTTGATATTTCTAAATCTATTTTCTCAAATAGCTTCAATCGTCGTTTTGGGAAAACCCTAGGGCATCGACTCGATTTCAAACTCGGATTTTACCCTAACAACCCTCGTCCAAACTCGAGTATAATTCTAGGCTAAACGTTGGGAGTCGTTTTTATGGTTTTTATGGTTCTTTGCGATCTCTCGGTATTTTATTGAGTTCTGATTGAATTTAATTGATCTTCGCACGTACGGATAGCAACTGAGGAAGCGAGCACCGACTACGTTGAAGACCCCGGCCAACAAGTGTGCGAGCAAGGCAAGTCAACACATCCCTTTTGAACATATTGATCGTACCTTGCGAAATGGTGTTGTTTTCAATTACAAATTGCATGCTATACACAAATGAGTACCTATACTTGATATACCCTGCCTTGATATTGAATACCCCTGGAAATACTCTTTGTAACCTTCGATGTGATACAACCGGAGGATATCTTCGGTAAAATGCTTAGCCACGCTTATACTAGATTCTTGCATACTCATGATTTTACAAATAAGCCTTGTGCTTGGGCAACTAACTTTCGGAGGATGGTTGAAACACGGCAAGTGGAGACATGAGCGTCACATTGCCCTGATTATGTTGGAAATAGCTTTGATGAAAAAGAGGAATACAAACCAATGTTTTTAGACTAGGGCGGATGGATGGATTTGGGTGGTTTTCTGAGAAAGGCTAGTACCGTCCCTGGTCAATTAAGGACCGAGCCATGAGACTACAACTTAGAACGAGCCAGTACAACCACACTTCTCAAATGGGTATAGACCTAGCAGAGTAGATAGCCGAGCGGAGGCAGTATCCCTGCATAGTGGTTCAGGTGTAAGTGTTGAGTTAGGGACCTACCAAGGGTAAGGTGCCCATGATTGCGATGAGATGAAAGACCTTTATGTGAATAGTAACCTGAACCTATCAATGTCTTAAAGATAAAGTGAAGTTTCTCTCTTACCTCGGGAACGCCAGAACTCCTCTCACTGCTAGGAAATGACGGCTAGAGTGCATGAGGACTTAAGTTCATGGAGCGGGTACTGTCAAAGTGAGGTTATCAAAAGGCTTTGCCGTGACCGTCCCATATAGAGGGATGTAAGCTCATCCAATGAGTAGTTGCGGAGTATGGGTAAAGTGTACATCCACTGCAGTGTGAGTCAATCAATCTATTCGAATAGCCGTGCTCGCGGTCAATGAGCGACGCGACAAGTTTCTCCCGTGGTTAGACTCTTAAACTTTAAACTGATGGGAATCGGGATTGCATAATAATTTTTGTGCTGGTGGACTTAACTTCTCGACCTGCGAGAAGGGATAGACTCCCCGGAAAAACCATGACAAACCGGAGACGGGAAACCATCCTTGGTATCACGATGGATGGCAGACAGAACCGTCACCGATTTAATATACTCTGAAACTAAAACTTGACTGGCTAGATGTTAGGTTTGTGAAATGATTTGTGAAAATTGGCTTGTGCAAATAAACCTTAGCCTCCCTTTGAATGGCCCTATCATGGGCATCATTCCGTGATGGCTTGCTTGAGTACATTGGGTACTCACCCTTGCTATACGCACAAACTTCGGATGAAGGAAACGAAGAACCTGGAGTACCCCTATGCTTACTACCGGGAGGAATGAAGACAATGAAGCGCGCTAGGTCTTAGTCCCCAGTCGTTGCCTGTGGCAATCGACATGCCGCTGCTTTCCGTCTGCTTATCTCATCTAAACTCTGATTTTGGTTGATTTCGGACCAATAGGTCCTATATGTATCGGATATTGCCTTCGGGCCTATTATTGTAATAAGTCGTTGTAACACTATTCGTGCACTTTGCACCTGGTAATTCAGAACTGTATTCGTGGGTACCAAACTACTCTATCCAGGGATATGGTACTATGAACACGAATGATGCTCGTTCCCAAAAAGGGGGTCGACAAGAGAGTAACTGCTAAATGCTGGCACTTGCAATGTAGAAATTGTTGTCTTCCCAGCCGGCTGTCTCTGGCCAGAGACATGGAAGAACTCCCCTGCAGAACACACGCGATGCAGTGGCTCACACACGAAACCAGAATTTTGGCGCTACAAGAACTGGCAGCATTTTCTTGACTCTGTATTGCTTTAAGTAAAGGAAACACATTTGAATTAACCAACCACGACTTCTAAACAACGAACACACGCACGCCATGTTTCAGTTCTTGTCGCGCCATCTCACGACTGAGTTCATGCCGTGCATCTAGGACTCTAAAGAGAAACAGAAAAAACAATCTACAGACGCGCTCACGCAGGAGCTCAAATTATTGAAAGCACAAAAGTTAATCTATTTTGCCCAGGAGCTGCTAGGATTACTAACAATCCCAGTCTGCTCACCTCAAATTGACAACGCCGATTCGATCACGCAGCTCCCGAAATTTCACACGACCGAGTGACTTTGTCATCACATCGCAAGCCGATCATGAGTGCTAGCATACTCCGGCTTGATCTTCCCCTTCTCCACACATTCTCGAATAAAATGGAATTTTGTTTCAATGTGCTTGCTTTTGTCATGGAGAACTGGGTTCTTACGAGTGCAATAGTGACATATTATCCATCTTCGACTTGGCGGCGATGACTTTACCCTGTCATGTCATCCATTAACCGCACAAGCCACACCTTTGACACACCTTGCGGTCGAGCCAGCAATGTATCTCGCTTCACAAGACGAGAGAGCTACCACCTTTTGCTTCGAGGACGCTAGGCAATTGGCATGCCGTCGAGGAAGAAGATAATGCCGGTGGTGCTCTTCTTGTCATCAACGTCTCTCCCAAAATCACATCCATTGAATCCCGACGGGGCTCCGGGTTCTCTCGCTCTGTGTACACAAGGCCATAGTTGATAGTGCCAGCTATGTATCTCACCAAGTGCTTCACTGCCATCAAATGCTCTTGCTTGGGATTCTCCATGAACTTGCTGACGAGTCCGACAGCGAACGCGATGTCAGGCCGAGTATACACCAAGTACCGCAGACCGCCAATCAAACTCCGATACATGGTTGCATCCACCGCGCCGTCGTGCTGTCCTTAGTGAGTTTCAGCCGCACCTCCATTGGGGTCGGCTAGAATTACGATCCTCCAAACCAGCCTTCTTCACCAATTTGCATGTGTAAGTTGCCTGACCCAGTGTAATGCACCCCCTGCTTTGCTTCACCTCAATGCCAAGATAGTACGAGAGCATGCCCAAATCACTCATGTGGAATAGGCGCAGCATCTCACCTTTGAACGTCGTCACCACATCAGCACGAGCTCCAGTGATGATGAGATCATTGACATACACGCCAACGATCACCCGCGACGTCCCCGTGCCTCGAGTGTACAGCCCATGTTCACTGCCACATCTGGAGAACCCAAGCTCACGCCGACTGCTGTCCAGCTTCTGATTCCAGTTGCACGGGGCCAGCTTGAGCCCATACAGTGCTTTCTTCAACCTTAGCACCTTCTCAGCATGCCCCGCAGCTATGAAACCAGGTGGTTGGCGCACATACACTTCTTCTTGTAGGTCCCCATTGAGAAACACTGACTTGACATCCATATGATGCACAGCCCAGCATCCCCGTGCCGCCATGGCGAGCAACATCCTCACTGACTCCATCCTAGCCACCGGCGCAAACACTTCATCATAATCAATTCCGCCTGCTGCACATAGCCCTTCGCTACTAGTATGGCTTTATGCTTGACGATGACACCTGTTCGTTGCGCTTCAATTTAAAAACCCATTTCAGCCCGATTGGAACGTGACCGGCGGGGGTCGGTGAGTACCAGTGCCATTCGCTCGATGGAAGCCATCTCCTCAAGCATTGCCTTTCTCCAGCACTCCTCGCCATGCGCTTCCTCAAATGTCGTGGGCTCGTCATCGACGGCGAGCATCAGCTCATCGTCCAGTGTGCGCACCTGCATAGCCTGGTGGAGACGAGGGGCCGAGGAGGTTGTCGAGGGAGCGAAACCGTAGTGGTGCGTCATCGTCGTGCGCGGCATCGAGGTCCAGCGCCTCGCTAGGAGGCGAGACAAACTCCACTGCTCCTGGGGTGGCGAGCGGCGTCACGGCTGCGGGCGTGTGCAGCGTCGGTCCACCCAAGGGTGTTGCCGCGCCTCTGCGAGATGTCTTGGGGTTCTTTGGAAGCGAGTTGGCGTCGGGGATGTGGTGATGTCGACCCGGCTGTGTCCCCGGCTTCATGCTCCCCGGCGTTGTGAAGCCCGTGGACACCGTCACGTACTCGACGCAGAACGGCTCATCACTATCACCAGGTCCAGCTCCCTTCTCTGCGCCCCAATCCCAGCTTCGCTCCTCCTCATACGGAATTTTGCCGTTGACGCTTCTCGTCGGTGCTCTGTTCAGGATGAAGACAACCGTGGTGACTGCCTCCCCCCAGAACCAGCCCGGAAGTGACTTCGCCTTCATCATGTGTGGACCCTCGGTTTTGCGGACGGGAATCTTTCGTGTTCATAGTACCATTTCCCTGGATCGAGTAGTTTGGTACCCACAAAATACAGTACTGAATCATCAGGTGCAAATGCACGAATAGTCTTACAGCACAAGTATTACAATATAGGCCTGAAGACAATATCCAACATATAGGACCCCATGGTCCAGATACAACCAAAAGCAGAAATTTAGATAAGGCAGCGGAATGCCTGTCGATTGCCACTGGCAACGACCGGAGACTAAGACATAGCAGGCACCATCGTCTTCTCTGCCCTCCTGGTAGTAGGCATATGGATCCTCCACGTCTTCATTTCCACCATCTGAAGGTTTGTGCGTATAGCAAGGGTGAGTACCAACCGTACTCAGTAAGCCAACACGGAAAGGTGCACATGATAGGGGATTCTCAAGGAAATACCGTGGTTTATTTGCACAAAGCCAACTTTATAAATATTTTTACAAACCTAGCATCTAGCCAAGTCAAGTTTTAGTTCCATAGTTCATTAAGTCGGCGACGGTTCTGTCTACCATCCATAGTGATTCCAAGGATGGCTTCCCGCCTCCGGATCGTCATGGTTTTTCTGGGGAGTCTACCCCTTCTCGCCTTTCGAGAAGTTGATCCACCAGTGAATAAGATTCATCATGCAAACCCATCCCAACATTTTAACATTTAGAGTCTAGCCAAGCGAAAGTCTTGTCACGATGCTCTATATCAGCCAGCACGGCTATTCGAATAGATTGGTTAATTCACACTGCAGTGGATGTACACTTTACCCGTACTCCGCGACTGCCCAACAAATAAGCCTACATCCCAACACATGAGACGTGTCACGGCAAAGTCTTTCAATAACCTCACGTTGGCAGTACCCGCTCCATGAACTTAAATCCTCTTGCACTCTAGCCGTCCTTTTCTAGCGGTGTGAGGAGTTACGCGCTCCGGGGTAAGGGAAAACTTCATTCTTCAAGTTATAATTAATTTCGATTTTCAATCATCCATTCCCAATCTCATCTCATACATAGGAACCACTATGCGGGTCGCCTCCGCTCGGCTATTTACTCCGCTAGGTCTATACCCATTTGAGAAGTACGGTTGTGCGACTCGTTTCCCAGCTATCTCATGGCTCGGTCCTTAATTGACCGGGTCGGCACTTGCCTTTTCGGAATCCACCCAAATCATCCAGCCGCCCAGTCTAAAACATTTGTTTGGTATTTTCAGTTTTCATCAAAACTCATTTGATCATTCTCATAGCAATGTGGCGCTCATGTCTCCACATTCCGTATTTCAACTACCTTTCCCAAAGGTAGTTGCCCAAGCATGTAGCTCTTTTCAAAAGCATGAGTATGCATGAATCTAATAATAGCATGGCTAAGCATTTTACCAAAGATTTCCTTCGGTTACATCATGTCGAGGGTTACAAAGAATTAAAACTAAAGGTAATCAACATCAAGATATGGCATAACAAGAATAGGTATTCTTTTATGTAGAGCATGCACATTTTAGTTTTAGAATCAACACAAGTTCGCAAATAGGATCAATATGTTTAAAGGGAGTGATGACTTGCCTTGCTCGTGACCTTGTTGGCTTGAGTCTTCGACGTTCTCAACGGCTCCCTCGGACTCTACCGTACGTGCAAGAAATTCAATTGAATTTGATTAGAATTCAAATAAAATCCAATGAAAACCAAATAAATTGCAAAAGCGGCTTCTAGCACTAGGTTATGGTTTTGCGTACGTTTAAGTTCGAGTTTTGGCAAAATCCGAGTTAAAATGAACGAGATATAATAATTTGAAGTTTCGCGTTTTATCGACTTAATTAATTATAATTAATTATAAGGTGATGTAATTTCGAGTTAGTTTATTATAACTTAGAAAAAGAGATATCGGCCGATAATTAGAAAAATATTATACCGACAAAGGAAGTGGTTAATTCAAATTTTATTTTCAATTTAACGGCCGACAAATCCTAGGGTTACAATTAATTCGAATCCCAAGATAATTTATTCTAAGGCGTGTCACTATGCTAAATGATTTAGAAATTAAATTCTAAAAATTTTATATGACAAGGTTCTAGGTTAAACTAGATTATATTCAAATTCCTAAATGATTTATTCCAAACAAACGATTGTATTTAATAAATTAAAAATTGAACTCAAAATAAACTTGGGGTTTAATAGCAACTAAGTCATAATTAAATTCCTAATTTATAAATATTACTAAAATACACTTTTATTCTAGGAGAGAAAATAGATTTTTACTTTAAATCTAAAAAAATTTTCCTATTTTATTTATTTTTTCTTCTCTCTTTTTTCTTTTCTTTCTTTCTCTTCTTTTCTTTTCTTTTCTTTTCCCTTCTTTTCCTTTCTTCCCTTTCTTTCCTTTCTTTTCGCGCTCTGTTTCTTCCTCCCTTCTCTCTTCTTTCTCCCTCCCCTTCCCTCACTCTTCTCTTTCTGCAAGTTTGGCCGAGCCAAGGCCGGGGGAACGCACGAGGAGCGGCGGCCTATGGCAAAGGGGATAGGGCAGAGGGGGCTCACCGGCGGCGTGTCGACGACGAAGGCGGCGTGGCACGACGCAGGCGAGGGAGAGCGGCGGCGCTGATCTCCGGCGGACGGGTGGGAAGATGGGAGGATGGGGGAGTGGATGTGGGGCGGCGGGGTGAGGGGCGAAAGGGCTGTGTCTCTTTTATAGGCGCGACAGTGGGGGAGAAAACGGGCGGCGTGGGCCGGCGACATGACGCGCGCGGCCGCACGGGGCTTGGTGCGACGAGACGGTGCGCGGCGACACGGGGTGCAAGGGGGTCGGCGCGGGGATGGGACGGGCGGCGATGGCGACGGCCAATGGCGCGGCGGAGAGGGGGCGGGGCGCGAGGGGTGCGGCGCAGCGACAGGACCGGCGCGTGTGGCGACGCATGGTGCGGCGATGGCGACGGCAGGCGCGCGCGCGGCGCGGCTAGAGGGGCACGGGCGCGAGGCGCAGCGGCGCGACGGGACGCGTGCAACGCGCGCGGGTGCGAGGATGGGGACGGTGCGCGGCGCGCGGGGCTCGGGACCGGACCGAACACCCTTCGCGCAATGAATAGTGCATTTTTTATTTTCCCGATTTTTATTTTTCTTTTTTATTATTTTTTCCATCAATTCCTTTTGTATTTTATTTATAAACTAAATAGGATTTTGGCCCAATTGTAATTTAATTACATTTTGAATTTTTGCCCACTTTATTATATACATATATATTATTTTAATTATACATTTATTATTATCTTTTTATACTTTTTCCCTCTTATTATAACTTAGTAAATATGTGTATTTATACCCCAAAAATTTAATATCCTCTGCTCAAAAGTAAATTGCTATTAAATCTTAACCTTTCCCTGAATCTTTATTTCTAAATTTTATTCCTAGTAGTTATAGTTTCCTTTCCTTTAGTATTTTAAAACCCTATAGACCTTCCAAATATTCACTTATTCAATTCGGCATCGAAGATTTGTAAACAAGAGGCAAATAAATTCGACAAGATGCAAATAGTTAAAAGATTTTTGTAAGCTCCAATTTTTATATTTCGGTTTTTAAAACCTCGGATTTTTAGGGTGTTACAAACCTACCCCCCTTAAATAAATCTCGTCCCTGAGATTTCTTACCGATTGTTGAGTAGGTGTGGGTATTTAGTCTTTAGAAAATCTTCGCTCTCCCAGGTGGCCTCTTCTTCGGTGTGATTGCTCCATTGCACTTTGTACATGCGCCATGACTTGGTTCGTGTCCTCTTTTCTGCCTCGTCCAATATCTTTATTGGATGTTCCGGGTATGTGAGATCACTGTCGATATGGATGGTTTCCAAAGGAGCTTGCTCTTCCGGCACTCGCAGACACTTTTTCAATTGCGACACATGGAATACTCGGTGGACATCGGGGATGTTCTCGGGTAACTCTAGCTGGTAGGCCACTTCGCCTCTTCTAGCGCTTATCAGGAATGGGCCCACGTATCTTGACGCAAGTTTTCCTTTGACCTTGAACCTCTGGGTCCCTCGTAGTGGTGAGACCTTTAGGTACACATAGTCGCCTACATTGAACTCTAAGTCCCTTCGACGAATATCCACGTAGCTCTTCTGTCGAGATTGGGCCGCCTTTAATCGGTCTCGGATCAGGCGGACCTTTTCCTCGGCCTCTTTGATTATGTCAGGTCCAAACACGACCCGTTCACCGGTTTCTGACTACATCAATGGGGTTCGGCATCGCTGACCAAATAAGGCTTCATTTGGCGACATCTTAAGACTTGCTTGGTAGCTATTGTTGTAGGAGAATTCGGCGTACGGTAGGCATCTTTCCCAATCCTTGGTGAAATCCAACGCACAAGCTCTTAGCATATCCTCAAGAACTTGATTTGTCCTTTCGGTCTGTCCATCGGTTTGCGGGTGGTACGTGGTACTGAAGGCAAGGTGACTTCCGAGTGCCTCATGAACTTTGCTCCAGAAATGGGACGTGAATTGAGTACCGTGATCCGATATAATTCTTTTCGGTACACCGTGAAGACACACGATCCTACTCATGTATAGTTCTGCCAGCTTGGCACTATTGTAGTTAGTCTTAACGGGGATAAATCTGGCGGTCTTGGTGAGCCGATCTACTATTACCCAAATGAAATCATATCCCGCTGCAGTTTTGGGTAGTCCAATGATGAAGTCCATGCCTATCTCATCCCATTTCCACTCGGGAATCTTGAGTGGCTACAACAAGCCTGCTGGTCGTTGATGCTCAGCTTTTACCCTTTGGCACACATTGCATACGGCCACGTATTCGGCTACGTCCCTCTTCATATTAGGCCACCAGTATTCCTCCTTCAAATCCTGGTACATCTTCGTACTGCCAGGATGTAGCAAATATGCTGATTTGTGTGCTTCTTTTAGGATCAATCCTCTCAAACCACCTTGCTCAGGCACGTAGATCCTTTTCTTATACCACAGGGTTCCATTGTCATCTACCGAGAATTCCTTCGCGTGCCCAGCGGCCATACGCTCTTTGATCGTTTGAGTTTCTCCATTATCCTTTTGAGCTTCTTCTATTTGAGTCCTCAGAAGGGGTTGGATTTCTAGTGAGTTCACTTCTCTATGAGGAATCAGGTGTAAGTTAAGTCGAGCCATCTCTTCTTGGAGCTCACTGGCCATGCCTTCCAGACTCATATGGTTGCATTGGGCTTTGCGGCTTAACGCGTCGACCACTACATTCGCCTTGCCGGGGTGGTAATGGATTCCTAGATCGTAGTCCTTGATCAGTTCCAGCCACCGTCTCTGACGTAAGTTGAGATCGGACTGAGTAAAGAAGTATTTCAGGCTCTTGTGATCAGTGTATACATCACAGTGATTCCCGATCAGATAGTGTCTCCAGATTTTTAACGCATGAACAACTGCTGCTAATTCCAAGGCATGTGTGGGGTAGTTTTCCTCGTGGGGTCACACTGTCTCGAGGCATACGCCACGACCTTTCCATCCTGCATCAATACACATCCAGTCCTTGTCGGGACGCATCGCAGTATATCACAAAGTCCTTACGGTTGTCAGGTAGGATTAAGATTGGGGCGGTGGTTAACTTTTCTTTTAGTTGGTCAAAGGCTTCCTGACACTTCTCGTTCCAGGCGAATTTCTTCTCTTTCTTGAGAAGTTGAGTCATGGGTCGGGCTATTGTGGAAAACCCTTCGATGAATCTCCGGTAATATCCGGCCAATCCCAAGAAACTACGAACCTCATTCTCGACTTGGGTGCCTTCCATTCCGTAACGGCTTCGACCTTGGCGGGGTCTACCGCTACTCCTTGGTGAGACTACATGGCCAAGAAAAGCGACTTCCTTAAGCCAGAACTCACATTTACTAAACTTCGCATACAACTGATGCTCTCGTAGCTTCTCCAGTACTAGTCGTAGGTGTTCTGCATGTTCCTCATCGCCCTTGGAATAGATAAGAATATCATCGATAAACACCACCATGAATTTATCCAGATATTCCATGATACTTTGTTTATTAGGTTCATGAAATACGCCTGGGCATTGGTCAATCCAAAAGACATTACTGTGAACTCATACAAGCCATAGCGCGTAGAGAATGCTGTTTTGGGAATATCTTCGGCTCTAATCTTCAACTGATGGTATCGTGACCGAAGATCAATCTTCAAGAACACTTGGGCACCCTTGAGTTGATCGAATAAGTCATCGATTTGAGGTAATGGGTACTTATTTTTGATGGTCACTTCATTCAACGATCGGTAATCTACACACATCCTCATGCTTCCATCCTTCTTGACGAAGAGCACCGGGGCTCCCCAGGGAGAAGAACTAGGGCGTACAAATCCTTTTTCCTGTAGTTCTCTGCTTTGCTTCTTGAGTTCTTCTAGTTCGTTAGCCGGCATTCGGTAGGGTCTCTTGGATATGGGGGCAGTACCAGGCATTAGGTCGATGATAAATTCTATGTCACGATCAGGGGGCATTCCAGGCAATTCCTCAGGAAATACGTCCGGGTAATCTTGCACTACTGGCATCCCACTCAAACGTAGCATGGTAAATACTCCCGCAGCTTGCTCACATAGCATCGGGTTTTGGTCCATGGTTATGTTCATTGGTGATCCCCATGGGGTGGATACTGTGACTTCCCTTCGGCCACAGTCTATGACTCCATTGTTCTTAGTCAACCAATCCATTCCAAGTATGATATCAAGAGTTTGTGGTGGTAGTACCGTAAGGTTTGAAAGAAATACCACGTCTCTAATCCGGATGGGCACATTGATGCAAGCATGGGGGACGGTTATGTTTCCCCCAGGCGAGTGTACTAACATTGGTCTCTTAAGTTCTACCTGGTGTAGGTGGTGTTGTTTGCTTATTCGTGATGATATAAACGAATGCGATGCTCCGGAATCAAATAAGACTTTAACTGGGGTAGAGTTGATAGAGAACATACCCATCAGCACGCTCTGATCTTCCTATGCTTCTTCGGCACGCACATGGTTCACTTGTCCGCGATGGAATCCGATAGCAGTCTCATTGGGTTGTGGCGTCTTAAACAGACCGCGTCCAGCAACAGGAGCAGTAGTTCCTCGTACAGCCGTTGTATTGGCGCCGGTACGCATAGGAGTGCTGCGTGGCTTGGGGCAGCTGTTGGAGTAGTGCCCAAACTCTCCACAGTTGAAGCAGTTCACATTTCTTCTTTTAGGAGTGGCTAGGGTCGGTGTTGGAGTACGGAACTGGGGCGCAGTCGGCCTGCTAACATTGTCAGGTGCAGTAGGACGACTGGTTGCTACGACGGTTGGTTTCCATCCAGATGGGGTGGCTCCCTTGGGACGCTGAGACGCTCCCTGAAGTGGGCGGGTCATAGCGAGTCTCCTCTTGTGGTTGTTCTCCACCATCTTTTGGTCATGCTCCAATCGCACAACCTTGTTGACAAGGCTTTGAAAGCCGGCGTGGTCTTGACCGATCATTGGCCCCCTCACTCATCATTCAATCCTTCAATAAATTTATCTATTTTCTCTTCTTCGTCCGCAGTCCTTGGTGGCATATCGGGCAAGCTGTGTGAACTTGTTCAGGTATTCTTGTACCGTGGTGTTGCCTTGGCGTAACCTTCGAAACTCGTTCTTCTTCATCCTCATGACCGCGGCAGGTACAAAATTTGCATGGAAAGCGGCCGTGAACTCCTCCCAGGTTGGTTCTCCGGCGTCTTCTGTCCGTGTCTCTTTGTAGGTGTCCCACCAGTCACTTGCGGGACCTTCCAGCTGATTGGTGGCAAAGACGACTCTGTCAGTTTCTCGCACTCGGACAAGGGTCAACTTTTTCTCTATTACTCTCAGCCAGTCTTCAGCATCCATTGGCTCGTCTGCTATGGAAAATGTAGGCGGCTTGGCTCGCATAAACTCTCCCAAGCTTGATCCTCCGCGATTCCCTTGGTTGTTGGCGATGGCTTGAAGCAATTGGGTTTGCAAAGCCATGACCTCTGCTAAGGTGGAGGGATTAGGCTCCGGTGGGTTCTCGTTGGATGTTGAGGCTCTGCGACGGTGCGTCATCTGAAGAAGGTAGATGAGGTAAGAGATTGGACCCACTAAGGTCATGGTTTCTAAGTGGTTCTCTCTTTAAGTTGTTTTTAGTGATCTTTGAACAGAGTTAGCATAGTGGAATAAACTCATTCATAACATTCCATAAAACATTACATAGGTCCATAGTTAGTACATCAATGGGGGATACAACAGTCTACACATACGCAGTTCCACACAACACAATGCAAAAGCTAACATCGCACTACTGCCATCAGCTACTAAGGGGAAGGTGTGATCCTTGCTGTCAAAAACCATCCAAAGCAAGGTCAAAGCCGGTGCAGACCTCTCGTCTAGTCGTCCAGCCAACCGTAGGAATCGGGTGCAGGAAGTGGGTGGTCCCTGGCGGATGCAAACCGTAGTCCCCACGGCTCTGAAGTGGTCGCCTCAGGGTCAGTCTTGGGCTTCTTGCCCCTAGGTCGGGTGCTCTTGTGGGCAGTCCTACGAGTGATGGGTCCTCCCGCATAGGTGATGCGGTAAGCAGGAGTCTCGTCCTCGACGGATCGTGATCTTGGGCTCCCTCTCGACCTCCTCCGGATCGACTCGAGTCCCAGGTCGGAATCGATCGGATCGGGATCTCTACTCCGGAACCGGGCTCAGATGAAGCAGCTGTGGCAATCGGGGTGGGCTCCGTCTCTGCAACAGCAGGCTGAGTCGCAATAGGATCCACCAGGTAGGGTGCGGGCTTAGTGTTCAGCATGTCCACCTCCTCCAGTATTGCGTGGAAAGTCGCCAAGCACGGCAGAGTGAGGAAGTAGTAGTGGTCGCGGGCCGATGCAGGGGGCGGTGGCGGTGCGGTGGAGGTAGAGGCAGCGCAGTAGCAAACGAGACCATACGGAGCTGCTCCTCCAGTGGCCGACTTGCCTCTCGCTCTTCCTCATTTGTTCCTCAAGGGTAACCATAGCCTCACCACGTGCGACGTACCGGTCCGAGAGCTGATCGTACTGCGTGTCATTAAACTGGAGTTGGGTCTTCATCGAGTTGATCTTGTTGCCACAGGCGTGGTGCTCCTCCTCGAACTCGCCCAAGCATCTCTGCTGCTCTTCGATCTCCAGTAGTGCCTCCTCATAGCCGTCGTCTGCAGTCTCAGCCCACTGAGACAGACGGGTCACCATAAGGTTGTAGCAGCACGGGGTATCCTGTACGGTACAGACGGAGTTGCCATCTTCCCGATACGGGTGATGTGCATACTCGGTCCTCGCCATCTCAACTCTATGGACGGCGTTAAGGCGAAGGAATGCTTCCCGGGCGGCATCCTGAACTATAGCCTCTGCTGAGTCACGCCGGTAGCGTGTCCTGAAGCGAAACTCCAGCTCACTAGCCATGCGTGACTTGATCGTCATGATAGCCTCCCACTCGGGTCGGTCTTCAGTACCAAACCTCCTCCTCCTGAAGATGGGTAACTCAGAGTATCTCAAGCACCGCATCAGTTGTCGTAGCTGCGCCACATATCCATCCTCTCGTGGAACCTCAATCTCCCAGACTCCGTTCTGACCTCTTCCTGCCATCTATTCCTAAGAAAATTAGAGTTAGGTGAAGGCAGGAGTAAAATAAATTTTATAAAGAGGAAAGGGACAAGAGTACAGGGGAAAACATATTTTGTCTTATAAACATAATGTTTTTATTTTCAAAATAGTCCTAGATGGGGATTTCTCCCTTTTGCCAGCTATCAAGGGGGATGGGGCGCCAGTTGGTCTTATCCTACAGTCGCATTGCTCTGATACCAGCTCTGTGGACCCTCGTTTTTGCGGACGGGAATCTTTCATGTTCATAGTACCATTTCCCTGGATCGAGTAGTTTGGTACCCACGAAATACAATACTGAATCATCAGGTGCAAATGCACGAATAGTCTTACAGCAAAAGTATTACAATATAGGTCCGAAGGCAATATCCAACATATAGGATCCCATGGTCTAGATACAACCAAAAGCAGAAATTTAGATAAGGCAGCGGAATGAAGGCAGCGGCCTGTCGATTGCCACTGGCAATGACCGGAGACTAAGACCTAGTAGGCACCATCATCTTCTCCGCCCTCCTGGTAGTAGGCATATGGATCCTCCACGTCTTCATTTCCACCATCTGAAGGTTTGTGCGTATAGCAAGGGTGAGTACCAACCGTACTCAGCAAGCCAACACGGAAAGGTGCACATGATAGGGGATTCTCAAGGAAATGTCGTGGTTTATTTGCACAAAGCCAACTTTATAAATATTTTCACAAACCTAGCATCTAGCCAAGTCAAGTTTTAGTTCCATAGTTCATTAAGTCGGCGACGGTTCTGTCTACCATCCATAGTGATTCCAAGGATGGCTTCCCGCCTCCGGATCGTCATGGTTTTTCTGGGGAGTCTACCCCTTCTCGCCTTTCGAGAAGTTGATCCACCAGTGAATAAGATTCATCATGCAAACCCATCCCAACATTTTAACATTTAGAGTCTAGCCAAGCGAAAGTCTTGTCACGATGCTCTATATCCGCCAGCACGACTATTCGAATAGATTGGTTAATTCACATTGCAGTGGATGTACACTTTACCCGTACTCCGCGACTGCCCAACAAATAAGCCTACATCCCAACACATGAGACGTGTCACGGCAAAGTCTTTCAATAACCTCACGTTGGCAGTACCCGCTCCATGAACTTAAATCCTCTTGCACTCTAGCCGTCCTTTTCTAGCAGTGTGAGGAGTTCTGGCGCTCCCGGGGTAAGGGAAAACTTCATTCTTCAAGTTATAATTAATTTCGATTTTCAATCATCCATTCCCAATCTCATCTCATACATAGGAACCACTATGCAGGGGTACTGCCTCCGCTCGGCTATTTACTCCGCTAGGTCTATACCCATTTGAGAAGTACGGTTGTACTGACTCGTTTCCCAGCTATCTCATGGCTCGGTCCTTAATTGACCGGGGTCGGCACTTGCCTTTTCCGGAATCCACCCAAATCATCCAGCCGCCCCAGTCTAAAACATTTGTTTGGTATTTTCAGTTTTCATCAAAACTCATTTGATCATTCTCATAGCAATGTGGCGCTCATGTCTCCACATTCCGTATTTCAACTACCTTTCCCAAAGGTAGTTGCCCAAGCATGTAGCTCTTTTCAAAAGCATGAGTATGCATGAATCTAATAATAGCATGGCTAAGCATTTTACCAAAGATTTCCTTCGGTTACATCATGTCGAGGGTTACAAAGAATTAAAACTAAAGGTAATCAACATCAAGATATGGCATAACAAGAATAGGTATTCTTTTATGTAGAGCATGCACATTTTAGTTTTAGAATCAACACAAGTTCGCAAATAGGATCAATATGTTTAAAGGGAGTGATGACTTGCCTTGCTCGTGACCTTGTTGGCTTGAGTCTTCGACGTTCTCAACGGCTCCCTCGGACTCTACCGTACGTGCAAGAAATTCAATTGAATTCGATTAGAATTCAAATAAAATCCAATGAAAACCAAATAAATTGCAAAAGTGGCTTCTAGCACTAGGTTATGGTTTTGCGTACGTTTAAGTTCGAGTTTTGGCAAAATCCGAGTTAAAATGAACGAGATATAATAATTTGAAGTTTCACGTTTTATCGACTTAATTAATTATAATTAATTATAAGGTGATGTAATTTCGAGTTAGTTTATTATAACTTAGAAAAAGAGATATCGGCCGATAATTAGAAAAATATTATACCGACAAAGGAAGTGGTTAATTCAAATTTTATTTTCAATTTAACGAGCCGACAAATCCTAGGGTTACAATTAATTCGAATCCCAAGATAATTTATTCTAAGGCGTGTCACTATGCTAAATGATTTAGAAATTAAATTCTAAAAATTTTATATGACAAAGTTCTAGGTTAAACTAGATTATATTCAAATTCCTAAATGATTTATTCCAAACAAAAGATTGTATTTAATAAATTAAAAATTGAACTCAAAATAAACTTGGGGTTTAATAGCAACTAAGTCATAATTAAATTCCTAATTTATAAATATTGCTAAAATACACTTTTATTCTAGGAGAGAAAATAGATTTTTACTTTAAATCTAAAAAATATTTCCTATTTTATTTATTTTTTTCTTCTCTCTTTTTTCTTTTCTTTCTTTTCCCTTCTTTTCCTTTCTTCCCTTTCTTTCCTTTCTTTCGCCCGCTTCTCGTTTCTTCCTCCCTTCTCTCTTCTTTCTCCCTCCCCTTCCCTCACTCTTCTATCTCTCTGCAAGTTTGGCCGAGCCAAGGCCGGGGGAGGGGGGGCGCACGAGGAGCGGCGGCCTACGGCAAAGGGGATAGGGCAGAGGGGGCTCACCGGCGGCGTGTCGGCGACAAAGGCGGCGTGGCACGGCGCAGGCGAGGGAGAGCGGCGGCGCTGATCTCCGGCGCATGGGTGGGAAGATGGGAGGATGGGGGAGTGGATGTGGGGCGGCGGGGTGAGGGGTGAAAGGGTTGTGTCTCCTTTTATAGGCGCGCCGGTGGGGAGAAAATGGACGGCGCGGGCCGGCGACATGACGCGCGCGGTGGCACGGGGCTTGGTGCGACGAGACGGCGCGCGGCGGCACGGGGTGCAAGGGGGTCGGCGCGGGGATGGGACGGGCGGCGATGGCGACGGCCAATGGCGCGGGGGAGAGGGGCGCGGGGCGCGAGGGGAGTGGCGTGGCGACGGGACAGCGCGTGTGGCGACGCACGGTGCAGCGATGGCGACGGCGAGGGCGACGCGCGTGGCGCGGCCAGAGGGGGCGCGGGGCGCGAGGGGCGCAGCAGCGGCGATGAGACGTGCGCGGCACGAAGGTGACGTGCGCGGCGCGCGCGAGGTGCGAGGGATGGGATGGTGCGCGGCGCGCGGGCTCGGACCGGACCGAACACCCCGCGCGCAATGAATAGTGCATTTTTTTATTTTCCGATTTTTCTTTTTCTTTTTTTATTATTTGTTTCCATCAATTCCTTTTGTATTTCATTTATAAACTAAATAGGTTTTTGCCCAATTGTAATTTAATTACATTTTGAATTTTTGCCCACTTTATTATATACATATATATTATTTTAATTATACATTTATTATTATCTTTTTATACTTTTTCCCTCTTATTTATAACTTAGCAAATATGTGTATTTATACCCCCAAAAATTTAATATCCTCTGCTCAAAAGTAAATTGCTATTAAATCTTAACCTTTCCCTGAATCTTTATTTCTAAATTTTATTCCTAGTAGTTATAGTTTCCTTTCCTTTAGTATTTTAAAACCCTATCGACCTTCCAAATATTCACTTATTCAATTCGGCATCGAAGATTTGTAAACAAGAGGCAAATAAATTCGACAAGATGCAAATAGTCAAAAGATTTTTGTAAGCTCCGATTTTTATATTTCGGTTTTTAAAACCTCGGATTTTTAGGGTGTTACATCATGCTTCTTGCCATCCCCATCACCGTTTGGTTTCTTCTCTCCACCACTCCGTTTTGCTGCAGCGTATACGGTGCAGTGAGGTGCCTCTGGACCCTGTGGCAAGCGCAGTACTCCATGAACGCGCTTGCCGTGAACTCCCCGCCACGGTCGGTGCGCAGCGTGCGCATCTTGTTCCCAGCCTCTGCTTCAGCTCCCACCCGAAAACGCTTGATGGCGTCAGAAGCTTGATCCTTGGACTTCAGCAGCGTGAGCCACATATAGTGACTCAGGTCGTCGACGAGGAGGAGGAACAGCCTGTTCCCACTTGGCATCGCTGGCATCACTGGCCCACAGAGATCGCCGTGCACCAACTCCAGCTTCTTCTCCGCGCAGTACCTCGCCTCCGATGGGAACACAAGGCATCGCTGCTTGCCGGCTAGGCAACTGTCGCACACCTGATCCACATGGTCGATGTGCGGCAGACCGCGCACCATGTCTTCACGAGCCATCTTCTCGAGCACCCTGAAATTCAGGTGCCCAAATCTAGCGTGCCAACGCCAAGCTTCATCATTTCCCTGCGCCGCCAAGCACACTGGCCTCCCGATGTCAATCTTGAGGATGTACAGCCTGTTCTTCGTGCGTGTCACTTTGGCCAACAGCCGTCGGCGCTAATCCCAAATCCTGAGCAAACCATCTTCGATTAGGATCTTGAACCGCTCTTCGTCGAGCTGCCCCAAGCTGACGATGTTGGCGGTGAGGCGTGGAATGTGGTACACCCCCTCCAGCGCCTGGTGCTCCCCATTCTTACACTTGAAAAGGACAGTGTCGCGCCCTTTGATGCCGACGACGGAGCCGTTGCCGAACTTGACAGTGCCGCGGATGCCGGTGTCGAGCTCGGAGAAGGCCGCGCGCAATCCCATCATATGATTCGTAGCACCGGTATCGAGAATCCACCGGGTGTTGTCACCGCCGTCCTTCTCCCCAATTTGCATGAACAGCTTGTTCTCCTCTATATGGATCTCCGTCGGCGGGGATGAACGAGCCGCGGCAGCCTCGACAGTCGCCAGAGCCACATGCGCCGCCGGCTCCGGCTCTGCATCCGCGAAGCTCCATTGCACCAAACCTCCCCCGTCGAGCGGGACAGAGAGATCCTGGCCAGCCGCTGGTGTCGCCGTTCCCGGTGGTGGCGGCGGATGCGAGTCAACGCATGTGCTTCCCAGCATCAATGCCTCCTCCATCTGGTCCTCTTCAGCTTGGGCCACATGGGCCGCTTCATCACGTCTTTTCTTACGGCATTCCCGGGCCCAATGGCCTGTTTTGCCGCAGTAGCGACATTGGTCGTTGCCCACGGCTCCGCGTCCAGCGCCTCCGTTGCCACCGCCGGGCTTCGTCGCTCGTCCACCGCCGTGGCCGCGTGACCGACCTCGCCCGTGGCCCCCTCGCTGGCTTGACCCCAAGGGCACACCATTGCCCCTAAGTTGCAGCCGTGAGGCCACGTGCGTCAACAATTCTTCCTCAGTGAGATTGAGCCAGTCGGCTGTGCCACGCTTCCGCCAAGATCATGGCGCTCCTCCGTCGCCTTCAATCTCCCGACCAGCTCCTCCACGGAGAGTTCACTGATGTCAAGTAAGGTTTCAATTGACATAGCAATTTGGTTATACCTCGCTGGCAGTGCCTGAAGGAATTTCCGCACAATTTCCTCCTCCGTGCACCTGCCGCCAAGCACCGCGAGTTGATTTGTGATCCCAGTGATGCGGATGTGAAAGTCATCCATCGTTTCGCCATCGCGGAACTTGAGAGCGTCGAACTCCCTCCACAGTGTACTCGCCTTTGCCTTGCGCACGCGCTCCACGCCGAGGTGCATCCTTGTGATCGCGTCCCACGCAAGTTTCGCGGTCGCCTTATAGGCGATCGTCCCCAACAGCTCTGGTGGCACCGCCATGGCGAGCACCTCGAGAGCCATCTGGTCTTCGACGTAGTCGTCGGTCCCCATGCCGACAGCGGTCCAAAGACCGCGAGCTTGCAACTTCACGCGCATGATCACCGCCCAGTCATAGTAGTTCGTCTTCGACAACGTCGGGTACGAGCCACTGCCGCTGATCTCCTTGGTGACCCGATGGATCACCAGGTTGCCGCCGTTGTTGCCGCCTCCTCCGGGCGTGTCTCTGCTTCCTGCACCACGGCTCCACGTCGCACCACCACCAGCCGCACTATGACTCCCCGACTCCCCACCGTGTTCCCGTAGCGGTGGCGGCGTCTGACAGCGAGATCGCCGTGCCAGTGAAGTGGATCGTGGATGAACCATCGTCACCCACCGGATTGCAAGATCGCAGCTCCAATGTCGAAAACCGGCTCTGATACCAATTGTTGTCTTCCCAGCCAACTGTCTCTCGTCGGAGACAAGGAAGAACTCCCCTACAGAACACACGCGACGCAGTGGCTCACACACGAAAACAGAATTTTGGCTGCAAGAACTGGCAGCATTTTCTTGACTCTGTATTGCTTTAAGTAAAGGAAACACATTTGAACTAACCAACCACGACTTCTAAAGCACGAACACATGCACGCCACGTTCCCGTTCTTGTTGCGCCATCCCACGACTGAGTTCATGTCGTGCATCTAGGACTCTAAAGAGAAACGAAAAAACAATCTACGAGACGCGCTCACGCAGGAGCTCGGATTATTGAAAGCACAAAAGTTAATCTATTTTGCCCAGAGTGACTAGGATTGCCAACAGAAATGTCATAATGCTACATCAAAAATTGGCTGAGTTTATAATCGCAATGTGATACCAAGAAATTAGAGAGAGAATGAAGCAATGAAGAATTGCAACAATGAAATCAAGAATTGAAATCAAGAAACTAATTTAAAGAGTTGTGGAGGTAGGTAGTACTACCATTGAAGAAGTTCCAGCGGACGGGGCGGTGGGTGACGACGTCTTCATAGTACCAGATGAAATTGACCTTGGTCCAAAGGTGGTAGTCGAAGCCATCGACGGTCTCCTGGTCGAGGTAGATGGAGCCGGCGATGAGCCAGTCGGGCGGGAGGAGGCCGACGGGGAACAGTTTGGTGCTGCAGGAGGTGGAGTTGAAGAAGTAGGAGATTCCATTGGTCCACTCGATGTCGTAGGTCGGGTCGCCGGAGAGCTGGTCGCTGATGAGGTTGAGGTTGCGGCCCCGTGGCCAGTCGTAGTAGAGGTCAATCAGCTGCAGCCGGCCAGTGCTCTCGGTGAGGTTGGTGAAGACCACCGCGTGGAACTGCTCCGCCACGGCGTCGGGGTTGGGGTGTACCGCCGCCGTCGAGTGCTGCGGCGGCGGCGGCGGAGGAGGAGGAGCGGGAGCAGGAGAAGCAACCGACTTTTTTCTTTTTAGTCCTGTTTTGGAAAGATTCTCATAAGTAGACCCAGTTTTAAATCGAAAAATGGACCCAACCTCGACGTCGTGCATATTGGCGCCGAGGTTGCACGTCTTGGCGCCAAGATAATTGGTGCCGAGCTTTGCGCGCCATGTCGCCGCCGAGGCTGACGTGACACTGACGTGGCGGAGCTTGGGTGTTGACGTCAAATCCGTACCGCCGCTGTCATGCCGAAAGATGTGTTGACGTCAAAGCATACGCTAGCCTGGGAGATCTGCTTAGGTCCAGTGCAGATCCTAAAATTGATGAAGTACGGGTGTGCCAGTCAGTTTGATCCTGCCACTGACAAGATGTATAAAGTAGCAAAACATAAAGCATATAAGCCGATAGGCCGATAACCGAAACAGCCGATCGGCTGATAAGCCGATGGTATGATTCCAACCGATGCTGATGTCAGCCGATGTAGTTAGCATTTCAATCCATTGGTAATGTGCTGAGCAAACATCTATATAAAGGATATCGACCGATGATAACACGATGATAAAATAAACATTGATCTGAACATTGAAGCATACGTCGGCTGGAGGTCCGATGGCATAAAATCCCAAAGGTAAGTAATGATAGGTGAATACTCTCTTGTCATCGGCAAAAAAAAACAACCCGTAAGCAATCCTTGCAAGCCGATGCAACGTCCATGAAAATTATGTCTAATCAATCGGCTGTAGATATCAATAGTATATAATCTAGGTCTCAAAATATGTTTAGACCAAGTGACTGGGATAGATCAGTAGTGTACCGAGACAGTATAAATCACTTATGTCTAAACGTACCTTAAGACGAAGATTATATGTATTCATAGCATAGCCGATGTGACGTCCAGATAACTCATCGGCTGAAACCCCGATGAAACCCTTATTGGCAGCCAACAGGCAGGCTAGAGATTACAGTTCTAATCACGACTTAGTAGGTCAAACTGAACTGATGCAACACTAAGTATGAAAAGGAACGCAATATCTAGACAATCAAGCCCTTGACTGATTTTAGGGTGGTGGATGCCTAAGCTAATCTAATCTAATATAATGATTTAGCCGGTACCGACAGAAACCCTAAAATGAGAGACAACCGATAGAGCCAAATCGAGATACTAAGACTAGATTCAACAGAGACATATGATAAATAATCAGGCAAAGATGTTAACTAGAATCGAAGCAATCCAAGAGGTCGAATGTGCTGATGCAGCCTGAGACGATGCCAACATAGCCAATACGATTGCCTGAACCGGCAGGACCTTGGACTTACCCCTTCGCCGGAGATCGAAGCCAATGCAGCCCCACGTCAGGTGTCAAGTTTCATCGGATGATAAAGTAGAATAGATGAAAAAGGTGACGATGCGTCGAATTGTATTGATCAAGAGATGATTTACATGGACCTCGGGCTTACATATTTATACCCGTAGGTTGACAAAGATCCTAACATATTACAATTCGAACTTTGTTAAAGATAAAAGGAAACAAACCGAGTCCTTATTGGACACTAACACATTTTCCTAAAGATAAAATAGAAAGCTAACAAACTCTTCCTAATTAATAGATACAAGCCGCATCCTTCCTAAACTCGGTCTCTTCTGGATAAGATTTTCCCAAACCGAATCTAACAAGAATCCGACTGCTGAAGATATTGATAACAAAAAATCCCCATCGGTTGCTTACAGAACTCTAAGCCTATTCTAGCTTTGAGCCGATAGGGACACCGGAACTTACCAAATTCTGGCGTTAACATTGGGCCACTGTATTTGGCGCCAAGGCTCGGCGCCAGTAATAGTGGCGCCAAGCATGCAGCACTCCAACTCTCCCATTCTTTTCTGTACAATCTCTACAAAAAGGAAAAAACAAAAATACTACGAATTAGAGCCTAATTAATATAGGATGACTAATGTATGCACCCTAATGAGGAGTAACTCTATAAAAATAAAGAACTCTATTTCAGAACGTAGATCGATTTAGATTTAGGTAATCTATAAATATAGATAAGCAAAGTAATATACTTCAAACAAAGTATGAATTTGCAAGATGGAGAACATCTTGCAGTTATTATAGGAAAGTCTAAGGACCTCTCTCCCGTGTTTGTTCTCTTCCCCTTCGTCCTTTCTCACGAATCATTTATGTTTTCGTTGAATAATACCATGTTGTTTTTTATTTTGTCAATTTTGATTGAGGCATTCGTATTTGTAGTTTACATTCCAATTTTATTTCGGTAAGTTTGAAATACTTCAAGAGACTCACTTCAAGAATAGTCCATGCAAGAGATAATATTAGTCCATACAGTCCACAAGTACAGACTAACATCTACCATAATCTGTACACAAGGTTTCACTGTCTCCTACTCCTACCCTTGCCCTTGTGTCCAAGAGCGTCGCTGCCTGGAGTGAAAGGGTTGGGTGGGTGGCGTCTCCTGGTCCCAAGATGCTGCGTAGGCTGACTCGAGGGAGCGTCGTGCAGCTGAGAAGACCCAATCTCATTGTGTCCCTGGAGTGCCTCTTCCTCGTCGTCGTCGTCATCCTCCTCGTCAGAGGCAGCGCCTCTGGAGTCTGTACGTGCCTGGCTAGACGACCCGCCACCTCCTGTGGATGTAGAAGGCACGTGCACGTCTTGCGTCGTGGTTGTCCTACAACCACAACGAGCAGCTGCACGATGTAGCCAACTGTTAGTGATATGCCCTAGAGGCAACATGGAGATGTCGGATATCACGTCAATGTTTATGTATAAATGAATAAAGTGTTATTCAGTTCCATGAAATAGACATCTTGTATTGATCAATAAGTATGTGACTTATTTATGAGACTCTTTATGTATGAATCTATTTCTAAACGATCCCTGATCATATGTCATATTGTTGGAACAAATATGATTCTAAGATCGGCATGTTTATTGATTGATGATCATGTCTCATAGATCATGGGTATGGAGATACCAAATCAATAAACATGGACATATGTGTTGGAGAACACATTGTTGGATAGACCCACCATGAGACACTACAGAATTAATGTGCCATTAGTTGGTCTCAGGTAGTGTTGGTACAAAGTCCTTAGACCCGAGATCACCATGGATTCCAACATGTGTAGTAGCCTACTTTGGGACTACCAAACGCTATTCTAGAATCGGGTAGTTATAAAGGTAGTTTTCGGGTTTGCTATGAAACATGGAGTGGGATGTGAGTGATCAAGATGGAATTTGCCCCTCCTTTGGAGAGATATCTCGGGCCCTCGAGGTAATGGATTATGGAAATGCATGGCCATGCTAAGTTGATTGAGGAGTCAATCAACGGACGGATAATCCAATACGGTTCGAGCGAATGGTTAAGCTATTGAAGGGATGGCACACATCTTGCCTATAGCTTAACCGGTATCGTGAGGCAAAGGGATTTGTGTACACATTACAGGTTCGAGCCGATATTATATTCTTGTATACTATGGTGTCAATATGTGCTGCTAGGCGCCGCTATTGACAGTCGCCCGAGTTGGACTCGAGCCGACGATCGGCTAAGTTAGACTATAGCCAAAACCGAGTATACCTGAACCTACAGGGTCACACGCTTAAGGGGATAGAATAGATATTCGAGTTGGACTCGGATACGGCTCGATCGGATAGGGATCCGATCGGATAGAGTCCTATGGGCTTACGACGTATGGGCGGCCAACTCTATGAGATACGGATGAGATCCGATTCAAAATAGAGTCCTAATCGGCCACTAGTCCCGTCGGCCAACTCTATATAAAGGAGGGAGGGGTGGAGAGCTGAATAGACATCAATTGCATCGCGTGCAACGAAGTCGCCGAGATCAATCTCCACGGAAACCCTCCCCACTTTCGAGCCAAACCCTAGCCTTGCATCGCGTGCTAGCACACGGGTGTACGGCGTTCGTCCCCGGACGTATGGATACCGGTAGAGGCGCTGCTACGTTGCGCGCCGTTGATCGGCCGGATCGGCCGCAATCGGAGCGATCGGCCGTGGTGGAATCGGTGCGGTCGGGCGCATCGGAGCGAGGCGTGAGAACGCGGCCGGACGACTCGAATCGGCTGATTGGCGAATCGGCCGTCTCCGGGAATCGGCTACACTGTTCCGGATCGGATTGCCCTGATTGGTTATTCCGCTGCACTCTACTCCAATCGGTAACGATCTATCGGCCCTTACTTGCAAGTGTTCCTGGTTTGCACGGTAAAAGTTTTTGTTTTTGGCTAGCGTAGCCTCCGCGTAACCCTTCACCAACGTACTACTCTTTGTTGCACAAAATTCAGTATTTAGCTCAAAGACTGCAATGTATTAGATGTATAGTTGAAAGAGCTTTCAAAATCTTACGTCGAGGAAGTTGCGTGTCTCGTTGTCTCTAACTCTCCCGCGAAATTGCGTCATCTCCTCGACCGTCGTTCGGAGAGTGTTGCCCTGAAACAAATTTCACAATTAGAACATAAAGTTATGAAACTAAACCTAGAAAACCGAGTCAATACCACTCTGTCCAAGATAGGCCCTACCTCCACCTATCTCCCGACACGCGTACTTTGGTCGTAGGTTGTGTCTTCATCGTCGGATAACTCAATGTCGGCGTAGTCAGCCTACCACCACTGAAGTCTGAGCCGGTGACGTGTCGCCTCATGGTACCAAGCCTGGTACCTCCTGAACGCTCCGTTCCAGTGCGGCTCGTCGTTGACGTCCACGTTGGCATCGAACAGGTCCCACTGGTGAATGTAGTTGTAGTGGTACTAGTCCCAATCAAATATCTTCCTGTTCTTCTGACGATCTAACCTGAAGCCACGTATTGCAAAGTTAGTAAATTTTTATGTTATGTAATACGAAATGCTATAAAAAGTTACAAAGCTGATCACACTTACTTGTGTAAGTCAAATCTAGTCAAAACCAGTTGAGGTGGATACAACTGCCTTACTCCAAACTTGGCATGCAACTCTATGCGACAAGTGGAACTCAACAGCGTAGAAGCAAATGAGGGGACACCTCATTCTGTATAGCTCACTATCGCTGGAACACAAGTTGTTCACCAGAAATGGCAGTGCCACCTCTCAGGCGTACGACTCCCACATCACCTGCAACATGTCGAAACATGATGTTAGATTATAAACTAAATCACTTCAAACGAAAAGAACAAGTAATAAGGACTTACACTAGATGCCGTGAGCCTGTCCAACTCTTTCGTGTACTCTTTATACGCCCGCTGCATCCTGGTGTGAGGGACTGTAACCTGGTCCCACAAGTAGGCCCACATCGGTTGCCGATGTGCGTCCTGACCTGCGAACCAGTCGCGACGGGGCAAAACCTGTGGCCGACCAACTGGAAGACGCGACCACATCCACAGCTGGAGCAGGTAGATGCATCCACCAAGTGAGGTTGACGACAAAGATCGACAACACGCCTCGCATAGCTGATGGTAAAGGAAAGCCAACACTGCCGAGCCCCAGCTGTACTGACCGGCCTGGTCCCAGTCAGTAAGATAGTGGATCCACATCCAGGAAGCACTATCCCCCGTGGCGTCGGGGAAGAGTACGCAGACGAAGAGATGGAGAATCCACGCCCGAAAGTAGTGCGCAACAGTCTGCTCGTCCGCCCCCTCAGGGCAATGCACGAACTCTACCCGGAGCCAGGAAATTAATACTCCAGAAGTGTGCGTCCCGTGCTCAGCAATGTGTCGCCCTAGGAAGGCATCTACTCTTGCTCGCCAACCATCTGACCTGCACGGCCCTGTCACGGCACGACCGCAAACCCTCAGGCCAAGAATTTTCTGACAGTCCTGTAGCGTGACTGTCATCTCCCCAAAAGATAAGTGAAATGTATGCGTCTCAGGCCGCCACGTGCATTTTTTACACCGCAATATTTATGGAGACAAAAAGGGAAGTGTATGCACAAATGCTTAAGCAAGAAAGGGACGTTTCGAGATAATACCTGCCAACTAGCGTAGTCAAGGCCAGTGAGTTGAACGTGGGCAGCCCACGACACACCTGAAATGAGATGACGTCTAGACCAGCTCTTTCTAGAAAAGTTGTGTACTTATCATCAAAAACCCTCCATGTGCTATAGGACGGAGGAGTGGAAGGTCCTGAATGTAAAAAAAGATGGATGAATCGCATAGTAACAAAAAGGATGTTCTCAATGCAGCAATTATGGCAATAGCACTCATGTATAATAACAGTGAAGGTCTTTGAAGGTCTTATACATTACTAAGAATAAATACATCTCACACATTTCTATCCGGAATGTGCATGCGGAGTCAACAAATTACAGTTATGCTAGAACAGTACACAAGTACACATCCGTAGTACATATGATAGGCGGAGGCCACATGTCTTGCTTGCATACTGATGCATCTTATTCTAGATCAAATGGATCACACTAGTGTCCACGAGTACAGGACATTCAGGAATCAAATCAATCTTCACAAATGCTAAGCTTGCAAATAACCGTTCACTTCAAGGTAGCACAGAACATGCTGGGCCATTGCTTTGGGTGAAGGGCATTCCCCGTCTACCATATTAATTACTATATATGGAAGGTCAAAAAAGATTCTATTCAGCTTTGTTCAACGAGCAGATAGCTTTGCATTTTACTTGGGGGTAAAATCAGAATTGTGTATGCCATCACAAATCTTAGCTCAAAATTAAATTTTCTTTGCTCATGTCATCTATTAAAACTAGCTACAATATGTGCATTAATATGGTTGTGAAAGGTTAGGATTATTCTGAGCAATGTGTTGTCATGCATATATTAAGTTCACTAATTCATATATTAAGTACATGGCAACTAACTTCATTGGAGCAATGTGATGTCATGCATTGAGCTGTTCACAGTATTTACTGGCATTGAAAAACATAAGCATTGAGACAGATTTTCGGCATCAAAAGTTACTGGTGATTTTGCTTATAGACCAGATTATGTCCTGGAGGTATATACAATACTACATACTGCCACATCACTGTGTAGCAGCACAGGCCTGCAAAAAATATTCAAATCATCTTCCTCAAGATACATCAAGTTTGGAGACATCTAGGAGCTGGCAGTTAGCATATGCACGAGAGATATAATAGTTCAATCAGTGTTTTCCGGTCACATTTTCATGTCCAAATTATGAATCAAAATGAGACGTGTACTGCTCACAACTTAATATGCCATGTCATACTCAAAATAATGTGTATGTCCATGCATTTTTTTACATAGATTTTGAAATAAATTTAAATTAGTACATGTCTCTCCGCTACAAGACGTCCTCGATGGGTCACTTCGTATGCTAGATCCAGAATGTGGAATTGCACCATCCTCAAAGATTTAAAATTTACCTAAAAATTACATACATTTCATATTTAAATTTTAAAATACCTAAATTTCATATTCAAAAATTACCTAGGCGGAGAGGAGGCGGGGCGGCCTAGAGCGGCAGCGGCCGGGCAGGGAGCGCCAGGCCAAGGCGGGCGCGCGGGGCCGACTGGAGCGGGCGAGGCATGCCGGGGCCGAGTGGGACGGGCGCGCCGGGGCTAGCCGGGGGACAGGCGCGCGGGGCAGGCGTCGAGGACAGGGCGACGGGCGCACAAGAACGACGTCAGGGGCGGCTGGACTGAGCGAGATAGCAAAAACAGAGAGACATGTCCACCTGTAAGCCGGGCTCGGTGCCGCAGAAGTTGGCGCCGAGCTCGGCGCCCAGATCTATGGCGTGGAGCTCGACGACACCCTAATTGGCGTCGAGATCAGTGCCAATTTCCATGGCACCGATGTTGCCATGGCAGCTGCTCCGCCGACGTGACGCGTAGAGCTCGGCGTCACTAGTATTGGCGCCGAGCTTGTTGGCGTCGAGATCAGTGCCAATTTCCATGGCACCGATGTTGCCATGGCAGCTGCTCCGTCGACGTGACGCGTAGAGCTCGGCGTCACTAGTATTGGCGTCGAGCTTGCTGAGCTGTGTAAGCTCGGCGTCAATATTGACGGTGCTGAGGTTGGGATTCATTCTTAAAAACGAAACTGTCAGAGACCTATTTATAAAAATCTTTTAAAAAAGAAGTCAAAAAAGTAAAAAATGGCGTCGGCGCTTCTTGCGGATTATCCGTTTGGTCACCGACGGAGCAGACCAGCCACAGGCAAGCACAGCTCACAGGAGAGATGTTGCTCTCTGCATGGTGGGGCCAACACAGGGCGTCTCTCTCTCTCTCTCTTCGTATCGTTTTACGACAAGGTGACGATGAAAACTGAAACATTCAAATATTATGGTGAAATCAATCATGTGAGCGTATATGCGCAAAGAAAATCTGATTTGCCTGTTGTACTGCATTATTAGACCATAAAAAATAAACCATGATATAACTTAAAAGACCAAAGCTTCCTGCTACTTATGAACAGTTTGGTAGTTCATAAGTAGTTTAGGGTTCATATATATAGAAGTTGCTTATTACATTTGTGCAATGCATCAAGCATGATGCATTGATATTGTTTGAACAAATCACTATAACACATGTTTTTTGTATTCTTTTAAAGTTAATGATCAATACAATCAATCTTTATTTAAGAAGTCTAATGATCTAGCTTTAGCAAGAAAGTGAAAAACGAACCTCCTGACAATAGGCTATCATCTTGTCATCTAAACAAAATCAATCTTTTATGATCTGGTTGACGACCAATTGAGCATCTCCTCAAACAACCATGTATCCCAAGAGACACAGCAAGCCGCAAACCATGAAGTATAGTTTCATACTTAGCCACGTTATGCGATGCCGGGAAATAAAATTGAAGGACGTATCGCAGCTGCTCTCCAGTCGGGGAAATCAAAACAACTCCAGCTCCAGCACCAGTAATTCTTTTAGACCCGTCAAAATACAGCGTCCAATACTCCAGCTTCTCCACATGCAACTCCTCTTGAATTTTTGTCCACTCGACGACAAAATCGGCTAACACATGGGACTTAATCGAAGTTCAGACTTTAAATGGGATGTCGAATGACATCAATTCTAAAGCCCATTTTGCAATTCGTCCCGTGGCTTCACGGTTGTGAAGAACATCTCAAGGGGGAAAGAGGTGACCACAGTAATCGAGTGGACTTGAAAGTAATGAACCAACTTCCTCACCATGATCAGAACTCCATACAATAGCTTTTGGACCTACAGATAACGCGTCTTGGAGTCGGCCAAAACTTCGCTAACGAAGTAAATTGGCCTCTGGACCTTTTGGATATGTCCCTCTTCCTATCTCTCAACAACCAAAACTATGCTAACCACTTGAGAAGTTATCGATACGTAAAGCAATAGAGGCTCTTGTGGATGCGGCGAGGCCAACACAGGTGGCGTGGTAAGGAAAGTCTTGAAGTTTTCAAAAGCTTTCTGAGCTTTAGGGGTCCACCGAAAATCTTCCATCTTCTTGAGCAACTTGACGGCGCCATATTAAGTATAGCTTTAATTTTATCTGGGTTGGCTTCGATACCACGATGCAATACCATGAAACCAAGCTCTGCGTGCGACTCCACATAAGAGTACGCGCGCTAGAAAACTCGGCGACGTCATATTAAGTATAGCTTTAATCTTCTTCGGGTTTGATTCGATACCACGATGTGATACCATGAAACCAAGCAACTTTCCTGACGGTAGTCCTTATGGCAAAATAGGAGAATGTCCTTCCTCAGAGCATCTCCAAGAGTTTCCTATTTAGCTTTCTAATACTTAATTTTTAGAAAAATAAGGAAAAATCATTCTCCAACAATTTCTAATATATACTTCTATTTTTTACTCACTTGGAAAATCGGAGGAAAATCGCGTAACTTTACGCGAAGGAAAATCGCGTGGATACAGCTCTTGCGCGTCGCGTGCCCCCACCATCTTGTTTTCCCGCCGCGCGTCATCCCTCCTCCTTTTCCCGCCGCCACACGTCCTCCCGTCCTCCCTTTCCCGCTGCGTCGCCGCCTTCTTTTCCCTCCTCCCTCCTCCTCCGTCGCGCAACTCATCGCCGCCGCGCCTCTTTCCCTCCTCCGCCGCGCCTCTTTCCACCGTGTGGAGGTCGTCGTGAAGCAGATCGACGCCGGGTCACATTGTAAGTACTCCAATCCCCCCTTCTACACCATTGCCTTGCAGAATGGACATTAGCGCCTTGACCCCGCTGCAGCAACAGTACTATACGGTAATGCAGCAGAAGATTGTTGCTCATCGTCTAGCCAATTAGATGTAGTAGCTTTCATTTACCCAGCCAAATTATTTTTAGGAGATAAAAATAGAGAACTCTTTAAGTCTTAATATATGTGTTGTGATCATATTTTGGTGGATCAGTTCTTTAGGTCTTTAGGGTGACAGCTTCATGCTCAGTTTTATGAGACCCTTGAATTTTGATGGGAGCTTTGTGCAATTCAAATTCTGCAATCAAAACAGAAGAATTTTGCTGGGACCTTTGCTTGCACTCCGTTCTGTCATTGATTCTGCATTTCTGTTTGTGTATGCGTTGCTTTCTATGAACCAAAACTAGCTTCCAATTTCTGCATGTGTGCGTATGTGACTGAAATGTGTGAAATGTGAGAAGTAGGGGATGATGTGGCAAGTTTAAAACTTTTTAGAATCAAATATTGGGATACTCTTGGAGAAGAGAGTGTTTTTTTACCCAATAACTTTTAAGATGTTCCTAATACAGGATTATTGGGAGTTTAATTTTAGGCAACTTGCCCTTAGTACCTGTACTAAATGGATGAGAGATACCGGTAGATACCAAATACTAACACGACATTGGCTCTAGCTAGTCTAATAGATAGATGGCTTCGACTTTCTTTCCGATCTCCCCTCCCCTAAAGAACGGTAAAAGTAAAGAGTGTAAGTGAGTTGGACCCATCAATTTTTTTATATATAGGCTAAATAAGTAAATAACTTGTGGTTCAACCTGTAAGTAAGCTCGTGAATCGATCCACTTACATCCCTAGATAAACGTCATCGTCAAACATATGTGCATGTACATATAGATAATGCGATTTTGTAAACGCTTGAAATGAGGCATGCAAATTTAGATAATCCCATTTGGCAAATGCTTGAAATGAGGCAATCGAAGACGAGACTAGCTAGCTTTATTTCCATGGCATGGCATCCCGCACCTATCCATTACTTGCTCCGTCCCAAAATATAAAAGATTTAGACCACATGTTCAGATTTGTAGTATTAATATGAGTCACGTCCAATCAAAAACTCTATATTATAGAGCGGAGAAAATATTATTCTGTTCATTTCGCATTGGTGCATGTGTCTATTTCCATGGATGGGCAAATGAAGAACGTACAAGATGCCTTTTCACCTCACTTCTGCGAGGTGGGCATGGAGAGGGAGACGCGCTGGGCCGGCGACTCCTTCCACTGCTGCGTGACCGTCTTGATCTGAGTGAAGAACTGCACACCCGCCTTGCCTGCGATGTGTGGCAGTGTTACATTGCGTGAGTTATTTTCAGATGATCGATATGGCCACAGCTGGCTATAGCTTTGAGCACATTGAAATTGTTGGGAAAGGATCAAAGTGAGATTAGATTGGGAGAGTTGATCTCTTACCGTAGAAATTCAAGTCTCCTGCAAAGGAGGCTTTGCTGCCGGTGAAGGAGAAGAACGGCAGGGGTACTGGAATCGGCACGTTGATGCCAACCTGCAGAAGTGCAAGGAAGAGCCACAAACTCTGAGTGATGCAATCTGTGCGAGTTAATTCGTAATGTGTGGATAACTACACAATTGCTGAAGTTCACGATAGATATTGGTTTGTTCTGCAAACTTATAATTTAAAATTTTGAATTCAAGCTCAAAATTCAGGATCCCAGTTAGAGCTGGATTCAGAATTTCAGATCGCTTCTCACTCCATATATGTGTTTGAATTCAACTTAGCAAATAGCAACCAAACTGGGAATCCAGTTACTTCCATTCTTGTTTTTTTTTCTCCAAAACTGTTTTTCCAGACCCTGACTAGGTCTAGTTTGCATGCATGAAATGCGTGCGCAGAAAGAGACTATACACTACCTGGCCAGCTTCAATGTCCGTTTGGAATTTCCTTGCAGAGACACCAGACGTGGTAAATATGGAAGCTCCATTGCCATACCTGACACACCAAGATATGGAGGAAGATTTTTCAAATTGCAACATGTGCTCAGTCAGGACTATCTGTATGCATATTAGGAGGAAAAAAATATTACTTGTTTCTATTCACGATTTGGATGGCATCATCTAGGCTCTCGGCCTGTAACAGAGAACACGGTCAGCAGTGTTACGAGATCTTTAAGGTGCATAGCAAGGGAAACAATTTGCGCTTACCTTCATCAAGAGAAGAACTGGACCAAAAATCTCCTCCTGTTTCAATGTGGCAAGGTTCAGTTAAAACAACACATGCAGATTTTTTTTTCTATTCTATGTTTGAAAGAACTTGCTAATAAGCACCACCAATAAATCTTTTCTGCACTACCAATAAATTTTTTCTAGTGTTCTTTCTAGAAATACTGGAGTACCAATAACATGTTCACACAATTCAAGTAAGCAACAGCCGTCACTGCGACATGACATAATGTTGATGGATCGTAAACTAATACTGACCCTATGCTTCAAGGTTTTGTAACATTTGCCTTAGCTCGTGGGAGCATTGGGAGACAGAGGAATAAACAACAATACGACAAGTCAGCCACTAAAACAAGGTTGTCTACTTCAGGGGAATAGTGTCTTACAAGTTACAGGTGGGAAAGTGAGCAATACTGAAAATTGTTACCATGCAATAAGTAAAGTAGCCGCTTTGCCATTTCCCTGTTTTGGATTGTTCATTACATTTGTCTCCAGCCAGAATCATAATTATTTTAAAAACATCAGCCAACACTAAAAAGATAAAAGATGCTCCGTACAACATAGCCCCAAATAACACTAATATCAAATAGATCCACAGTTGGCACTTCAAAACTAGAAAATAATATATCCTTATAAATGCACTCCATGTATTGATTTTTAGAACACAGACGGCACTAATCCAACAAACAGCTTTGCAGGACGCTAAGAATGCAATGTTGCTTTCATGACTCTTTCAGCAAGAAATGTTATGCTAATGCAGAGTTTAAAATGATAAATGGGTTTCATTATAATACCTTGTAACATTCCATGTCACTTTTAACATCAGCCAGGATTGTTGGACCAACAAAATTACCATTCTCGAAGTTAGGAACCTGCACAGTTTAGCACTATTATGCTCTGTTGAATAAGAATCTAGGAGAACTGCAGCCAAGGAAATAACTGAATCAAAATTACCACAATATCTCTCCCATCAAGCAGCACACGAGCACTGTTGTCAGCACCACTTTGGACTAATTTGCAGATACGTTCCTTAGCCTATTGATAGTAAACGGTTAAGAGAGGAGTCATTTTAAAAACAAAAGAGCCAAGGCAAATCCATATTTTACAAGAAAAGAGCCTCCAAACCCTGAAAGATAATTGCAATCATTGTGAATCTGAAGTTAATAATACTTGCGGTCAAACACCAAAAGGTAATCTATTTCCAGAAATTCTATACCGGGTACCAATAGTTTCATCATAACTAAAAGAAAAAGAAGTAGCATTTTGAATTTGAAAACAATTTCATATGCTAAATCACTCTATCTTACTGGCTCCTGAGATAAACTGAGAAAAGAAATCAATCTCAAGTTCTCAACACAAGGGGGTTCATTCATGAAGTAGATGTGATCAAAACCTACAGAAACTCTACAGTTCCTTACTTGTCTATGCAATGTTAACACTATTGATATCTAGGGATGTTAAATGCACGTGATGAGTCAACATAGAAATCATGGTCATAACCTGTCCAACATAAGTACCAAGATAAATCCACATTAGGATAAGTGTAGGTACCAAAAGAATCTCTGAACCAGATGATTTCAATGTGTCTATACATGATTAGAAGACCATTCAATGTTTTTGGACGAGTGGAGAGACCAGTTCAGCATTGCAAGTAACAGGACGGTACTAGTAGGATCCCAATCATTCCACTTCATATATAGGTTACTTGAAATCAGGTCGACAGCCATTTCATTGCTAAAAAAGCATATGATTTAGGACCCTTTTGTTTCGTCTTACGCGTTTAAGCTAGCTATTTGCTTTTAAGCCCATGGAGTTTATGCCATAAGTTCAAGGGTATAGTTAAGAAGACAATTTCAGAAAGATGAAACAGCAAATCTATCTGAAGGTTTAAAAGTTAAGAAGACAATTCATTCAAAAGTTAAGAAGACAACTATTTCTTAAAAAGAAGTCAACCCCTGTGAAGAGTCCCTGAAGTTATTGCCAGTATTTTACCCGTAAGCAGGAAAGTGTAAATAGCATGTGTCCAGAAGTAAACCTGTTTGCTTATCACTGGACCAAGGTCGGCATCATTAGCCATTCCTGAATTAACCACAAGGCTGCTTGCACGTTTGACTAGTTCATCCTCCCTATAACAAGACAAACGGTTATTTTTCTACTCCATTAGCTTAAAATGGTTAATGCCAGGTCTTAACCTGAAGAAATGTCTTAACTGGAGTGCAGGACAGAACTATACCATGGCTCTGAACCTCCAACAAAAACAGCAGTGCTCAATGCCATACACCTTTGCCCAGCAGCACCAAAACCAGCAGCAATAAGGGCATTCAATGTGCCATCTCGGTCAGCATCAGGAAGGATAATCGCATGATTCTTTGCACCCATATTAGACTGTAAATAAACAAAATCATTTTTGTATTATGCTGTTTACAACACTAAAGGTAGAATATTTTGAAGGAAAGGTTCTGCAGAATGTCAGGAACAGGTACAAACTAACCTGAACACGCTTCCCTTTTGCAGATGCTCTAGAATATATATGCATACCGGCCTGAGAGAGATATCATAATTATATTATCTGCTGAAACAAATGGCTGAATTTGGGGGGAAAATAAAGAATGATGCTAGGTATCATATGTGTAATTCAGATCCAACATAACTGGTTACAAAGAAAGTTTACAACCGAATGACCTAACATCATGAAAACACCCTCATACTGCTTCAAGTACAAACATCCAAAACCTTGGTGTGTGCATGCTGATTATCAGTTTATCACCATTGTGGTAAATTTAGAATCTATATAAGTTGGATCACAATCAGAGTTTGAACCATTATGACAGCATAAGAATACAAGATTGAAAAGATCTTAAACATGTAGAGGTGTGTGAGAATGCATTGGCCTAGTTAATGACCCAAAGACTGAAACAGGATAGGATGTAGGCCAGATTGGCAAGTATTATGCAGAGCAGAATATCTCACAGATGATTGATGCAAAAAAAAAAAGTTTACCACAAATCAAGACATAGACAGATTATTGGATCTGCTTACTGTATTGGAACCAACAAAGGAAACTGCCTTAATGTCCTCGTGATCACAAATGTTGTTGACAACATCCTGAAATGGTAAGGTAGAATCAAAATAGAGCAGCTTAGCAAGTGTGGCAGCTACAGAAGAACAGATTCATGAATGTTTAGCAACACAACAGTATAATATAGCCATGAAGACCAAACAATCCCTAGAAAGGTAAGAAGCAAAGTGAAGTTTCGAGGAAACTTGTTTTGCCAGTGTTCTAAGAGTAAAAGTACTGTGCAGCATTGACCAGAAAATATCGATCATCAAACATTCATCTGTGCTGTAGCAATACTAAGCATCAACAATTCACAAGAAAATTATTTAATCTAGTATGCAGCTCAGAAATAGGAAAATAAAGGAAGAAGAGTAACCAAGGTTATCGTACATGGGTACCATGAACAACGTTCAGCACACCCTTAGGCAACCCAGCCTCCATTGCTAGCTCCGCAAGCATCATAGCAGCTCCTGAAGTATTAACAAATAATTAGAAAGTATACCATCACATTACCAATTGGATCATGTGCCTCCTTTTGTTCCATTAGCCTAAAATTAAAGCATCTTCAAGGATTCAAGGGCATGCACAACAATTCCTACTTTATAATATACAGTTTCTTTTTTCATGCCTGAAAAAAAAATACCACTACTAGTGTATAAAAAAGGTGTCATATTTCCCTCAACCATAAGTCAATGCCATGTATACAAAGATTGTAAAGCAACATTGCAACTACTGACAAAGAGTAAAAACTTACTGCTGGTTTTGTATAGCAGTGACTAACGGAAATCTCTAATTTGAGTAGACAAATGTGCACCAAATGTTTAACGTTGGAGTGTAATTTTTTTTACAATCACTTGTGGTACCAATATGTAATGACTACATAGATCAATGATCCCGTATGTGTGGTAGAGAAAAGTACACCTCTGTTACCACTCTACAATATCTTCTAAGCAATACTTTTCTGGTTTTATTTTGTCGACAATGCAACAACAGCAGGTGTAGTGAAGAAACTGGATAAAAATAAAATGATAAAGAAAAGCACCTGGATCTTTTTCTGATGGTTTTAGAACAAAAGTGTTGCCACAAGTGACCGCTAGTGGAAACATCTGCAGCCAAAGGAACAGAGGAAACAAATGAAGTGATTAATCATGCAGTTGACTAAAGTAAGATGTATTGCACGGTATAGTGATTGAGCTAAGAGTCGTAATAAGAACAAAACTTGATGTTAAGAAGTGAAGTTGGGCATACCCATAGGGGAATCATAGCTGGAAAATTGAATGGGCATATTCCAGCACATACACCAAGTGGCTCCCTAATGCTAAAGGTGTCAATACCGTTAGAAACATTAGATACATATTCACCCATCTGCAGTGTCCCCATTCCACAAGCATGTTCCACCACCTCTACAAGACCAGGAGTAAATCAGATCTTGCAACCAGCATGTCAAACAGCCAATATAAGAAATATTCCTTGCAAACTAATATTATCTCATTGAATCAAGCACAATTAAGGGGTAGACTGCTTCTGGACTACAAGGAAATATTACTAGTAAAACTGGCGAGTCATGCAACCTGGAGTGGAGGATAGTTGGAATAGAGAATCAAGCTTTTTACTACATATATAACAATAACCTGCTATAACCAAGATCATTCAGGACAGATTTTACGGATTTGTGGGCTGGTAAATGTTCTACTATATAGTATTGCCTATCCTAATCATAGAGTGAGATTAGTATATTGAAACAACATATGGGTTACTCATAGATTTGAAATGTTCAGATTATCACTATCCAATGAAGCAGTGAAACCAAGTAATATAAGGGTCTGAAAATCAACCTAGCCCACGGAATACATCGCCCCAAGCATCCTTCAGTGTCTTCCCTTGTTCGGTTGTAATGTTCTCTGCCAGCTTATCCTGTCATCAGTCATCACCGATGACAACAAATTACTATCACACAATTCGATCGCAGCATCAAGAGAAGATTCTAGCTCTCCAATCCCCACTGAAGGATGGTCAATCTATCTATTAACTAAACTAATTACCATGTTGGCCCGGATGAGCTCCTGGTACTTGAACATGATGCGCTGCCGCGTGGTAACCGGCGTGTTCCGCCACCCAGGGAAGGCGGTCCTGGCGGCGTCCACGGCGGCCCTGAACTCGTCGGCGGTGGTGAGCGGGATCCGCGACACCACCTCCTGCGTTGCCTGCTCACATCCAGAGAATTACTGCCACATGTCCATACCTCCCAATCGATCGATCGGGGGAGGCTCACGGCGGCTTACCGGATTGGTGACGTCGACGTGCTCGTCGGCCCGCGACTCGACGAACTCCCCGCCGATGAGGAGGCGGACCCTAGGCTGCGCGGGAGCGAGGGAGAGAGCGGTCAATCACACTTCACACGCACGCAGCGACGGGTACACGGATGGGAAATTGGGAATGGATGAGACGCGCGGACGCGTACCGGAGACGAGGCACTGTCGGAGAGCCACGAGGCGGCGGCGGTGGAGAGCGGCGCGGCCATCGGCGGCCGGCGGAAGCCGGAGCCTGCGCGGGGAGACCGAGAAGGATCAGCGGAGCATGCGGCGGAGAAGGGAGGAGGCGGCGGCGGAGACCTACCTGAGCGGAGGAGGGCGGCGCGGAGCATCGGTCGCCGGCGGTGGGTTGCTGTCTCTCTTCTCCAGTTGTTCGCGGGGTGGTTGGATTGGGGAGTGGAGTGTGGAGTGGGGGAGGCTGACCTGTGCCGTGACGCCTCCTATTTGTACCCCCACGCCGGCGCCGGCGGGACCCACCGGTAGAGTAGGAGCCTACGAGGCGGCGGCGGCGGCGAGCTCGTGCCTATCGGAAAGAAACCAACCACCCGGCGCTGGGCCTGACGTGGCAGGTGGGGCCCACGCCAGCACAGCACGTGGATGGTGTCAGACTTGTCAAGTGTCAACTCCCTCACGTGAACGCAAATCTCAACCGTCCATTCATCCATCCGTCAAGTTTTGAAGCTTCTGCAAAATTCGTGCACGCATTCAAACAAACAAACGAACGTAGACAATCCTTTTATTACTGCTGCTCGAATTCAAACAAACGTAGAAAATCCCAGCCTCTGAAACTTTCTGTACACGGTGCACAACTGCACACAGTCACTCCATGAACGTTTTCTTTACAAAAATGCAATTTCAAGTTTGACCAAAATATACACACATCAAACATTCGAACAAGTTGAGGAAAAAAGAACAAGAAAGCAGGCAGAGAATATTAATTTGGTTCAGTCCTCCGGCGCAACGACCCTGACGTTGAGCCTCCTGAGCCAGATGGAGTGAAGGATCATGTGGAACACGTCGAACCGCCAGGGCGCGCCGTCGCTCACCATGAAGTGGCGACGCACGGCCCGCACCCGCCGCTGCATCCGTATGTACTGCCGTGGTGACACGGCGGCGAGGATCTCCTTCAGTCTCGGGATGTCCCCCACCGCGACGCGCACCGAAAACGCCGCCCAGTTGAGCACGTCAGCGAAAGGCAGAGCGTAGTCGTCGCCGATCACCACGGGGACACACTCCAGGTAGATGGCCTCCACCACCCGGGGGCTCGCCACCTCGTACCCGCTAGGGCACAAGCAGAACCTGCTCCGTCGCATCATGTCGGTGTACGACATGCCGCGGCGGGGCAGGTACTCGCTCACCTGCACGTCGGTGTCCTGCCCTTTTCCCCAATGCTCCAGCAGCAATGGGCGGACGGGGCCATGGTCGCCGCCGGCAAAGAAGGCTAGGATGGGACGGCGCGACGCCGACGGCCCGCCCACCTGACGGTCCACGGCGTCGCTCCGCAGGTTGATCTCCGGCAAGGACACGTCCTTGGATGGGTTGAACCCCTCCGACGTGTTGGCATTGCGAGCACCCTGATGGAGTTGGAGAAGAGATGGCCATTCGCCGACGAAACGTACGGCCCCTGCCACAAAACCATTCATGCTGACGTGTCAATCAAAAAAAGAAAACCATAAAACCTGAAGTTGGACATGATGTAGTACTACTGCTACCCAATGTGTACGGTAATCCTTGAAATGGTAAGTCAAGGAACTGACCCCAATTGCGACACAATTACTTTTGAAGTGTCACATTAGTTGATCGATACTAACTAGGTTTCAAAATATAATACAGTAACCTATTACCAAATGATAGATGACACATGTTCTATCCTAAAAACACAAATCTGAACAAGCCCCTGTTCAGATCAGATGAAACCTGTCTAGATTCATAGTAGCAGTTTAGTACTATAGTTGCTTACCCAGTCATGGCAGGAGAGCATGAAGTGGTCAGCTCCGAGGCTCCGGTTCCAGTGCGGATACTTGGTCGACACCACGTTGATGTAGTCTGAGATGGTCCGCCGCAATGGATCCATGTCGTGTGAGTTGGGCTCATAGATCATCTTCACCATCTTGACGACGCTGAATGGAAGGAAGAAGACATGGGCCTGGTCCGGGTCTTTTGTGCGCATCCGGTTCTCCATCTCCATGGCATATATGAACCTGCCTTCTGTCGAGTATATGCTGCGGCACGGGCCGTCGTGGAACACCGGTGGCTCGCCTTCTTCGTAGACGTAGACCTTGAAAAGCTTTTCCATTTCCAGGTAGCTCCTGTCAGCATTGCAAAACAAATATCAGAACCAGTGACATTCCAAGTGTTTAACATGCTTTCTCCCTTAATAAACAACTACATTTCTCTTCATAGAATCACATTACAATAGGCAAACTAGAGAAACATCGGGGTACCTGTGAAATGCATAGGCATTTCTGTAGATTGGCCCAACTGGCACATAATCTTTGTCGGTCAATGGGGGCCGATTGTCCTTGTTTTGGATGGCTTCCCTTATCGCCGCTCGAGCTTTACCGAGACCGAGTTCTAATCGCTCCAATTTTACATCCCTTCGCTTTTGCACTTGCGGCTTTACTTGAACAATACCATCTCTACTAGCAGCATCACCAACACTCCGTTCCTGCCGCACACGAAAATTCAGTTCAAGTGACACGAAAATTCAGTTCAAGAAAGGCACTTGAACAAAAAGACCCAACACAAAGCTGAAAAACTCTGATGTATACCACAGTGTAGGTTAATTATATTATGCGCAAACAAAACACGCCACAAGCATTAATAAGAATATGAATGCCGAACCCAAATTTTCTTTAGATAAAAACACGTATTTTTGTAAACATAAACATGCTCATTTGGTCCGTAAATTTGCAAATTCTGCAGTAATTTTGTAAATGTAAATTTTCTTCAGAATTTTTTTTTGGTTATTAGGTTTCCAATTTTAGGTGCAAAGTGCAAACAGGTGGTCTATTTCCTTCTGCGGTCCCCTCTCACTCCGAGACTGAAAGTATATGGAAGATCCAAAACTTTGTGCACACATGTCAAGCCCATGAGAATGAGTGCAGAATGACTTCCTTGCAACTTAATCTTTTCTCTGTGGCATGATAAGAACATGCATCTCTGGTTGTCCTTTCCTCTCTCAATAAAGAAAGAATATCCCATTTTATTAATTTAGTATATTTGGTCCACATACTACATTGGTTAGATAATCCATATTACTTCATCCATTTTTCATATTATAAGTTATTTTTACTTTTTTAGTCAAACCTTTTTAAAGTTTGAGCAAATTTATAGACAAATTTAATAACACCTAAAACATCAAATTAAATTAGTTTTATTAAATACAACATTGAATATATTTCAATAATACGTTTGTTTTATATTGAAAATACTATTATGTGTCTCTATAATAAAAAAGTCAAAGCGACTTAAAAACAGAGGGAATAACTATTAGCATACTTGAGGGGCGCTACTGTACAAAATGGTATAATTATATTTAGTGCACGTCATTGATAGTTTGATTCTACAGACTTAATTACGGATATCCAAATTTCGTAACAAAAATTCTGTATATGAGATTAATTTGCATGAAAAATCCAAACATATGTGATCAAATTAAACGATTATCACAGAAACAAAACCTGAAAATCATAGAGCAGAAGGAATAACATTCGCATTTTCACTAACACGTCGTATTAAACGATTTCACAGCAACAATATAAAAAAACAATATGAAACAAATAAAACATGGATACGGCCAGGGGTTCAGGAAAAGCGTACCGGAGCCGGGGCAGGAGCCAGCGCCGGTGTAGGTTCAGCGGGCGGCGCCGTGACGGCCACGCGAGACGGCGACACACCATGGCCGGAGCTAGAACCGATGATCATCACCGCCGTCGGCGCCGCCGCCGTCGTCATCCCATCACCGCCGCCGCCGCCGCCCTGGAACAGCACCTCCTTGCTCGTGCTGTTCCGGCTCCTGCCACGAGCGCCACCACTACCAAAGCTACTAGAGGTGACCAGGAGGTGCTCGCCGCCGCCGGCACCGCCGCCTCCATTGCCGCCCCAAGAACCCGGCTGACGCAAGGTGGCAGCAGAGCTAGCTGCAGGACGAACCAAGGTAGAAGGAGACGAAGACGAAGAAGAAGAAAGGAAGAACCAAGAAACTGCTTGTGCCCTCGGATCCACGGAAACCACCAAGATCACCAAGGCCACAAGCGCAAGGCACGCCGCCGCACACGTCGAGGTGGCCCTGCTGCCATGGCCATGCAAGCAAGGCAGAAAGGAGAAGGAGCTGCCTCTCATGGTGACCAGCTAGCTAGCTTAATTCGGTGTCAAGGCAACATAAGAAGAATCTGAAGAATGATCAATCCATGGCAAGGTTAGCTGCAGGATAAGCTTGCCTTGTGGCTGGCTAGCTAGATATAGCTGGGACAGCAAGGTTAGCACATATCCATACGAGGATTGCTGCTGGAATTAATGCTGGGTGAGGAGGTTGCCATAGATGAGAAGAAAAGGATGTGTGCGAGGGGAGCAGCGAGCTGGATTTGCTGACGATGATGACGAAGAATGGTAGCTAGAAGCTTGAGTGGGCCCACTCGATACGGTTGCCTGGTCAATATGGAAGCTTTCGCAGTTAGGCCCATCGTTCTCCCTTATTTTTTAATCGCTCAGTTCAAGAAAAATAAATCTAACACACTATGTACGTCTAGATATATAATAATAAAATATATTATATATGGTTTAGATTTATAGTATTATAATATATTACATCCTATCTAATTTATAAATTAGTTAGTATTAATATAAAATGAATAAAGGACTAACTTTAACTTTTTTTAACTACTTTAAAACCGAGTCGTTTTCCCTCTTAAAAACCGCTCCTTCCTCTTATAAAAAAATTTCTCCAAAAAAGCTCGTAGAAAACTGACATAAACGAGACTAAATTACATTTTATATCCCAATCCGATAAAAAACAAATCATATTATTATCTCTTCTCCTAGCATATGGGCATGTAACTATTTTTAACAAAATAAAAAGTTCAAAGTCTTCAAGAAGAGGAGAGGCCCTTCATTACGAGATGAGAAAAAATCGAGGGGGCTATGTGGGAAAAGTCTAGTGTTTCGTCGTCACGAAACTCGTTTTCGAATTCAGAAATGCATCAATCCTGAGGCGAGATCTTGGAGGGTTTGTCTCGTCTCCCCGCCGCCGCCAGCGCACGCAGCCGTGCGGTGCGGGCGAAGACATCCGAGGGGATCAAATCAAGGAGGCATGGCCGGGTGTCGCCAGCGTGCGTTGCGCTGCGTCGAGATTCGGGCGCCGCGCGGACGCGATGGTGTCGCCGACGGCTGGGCTGGTGGTGGTGAGTCGGACGCCGGGGGGACACGCGGCGGCGTGGGGTGGCGCCGCCGTGCCGGTGGGGGGTGACGCGTGGGCAGGGGGTGCGACGACGCCTTGGCCTCGCGCACTGATCCGATTCAATGCGCGCTCAACGGCGCCTCTGTCGACTGTCGTCTCGGAGTTACGCGGCAGGAGGAAAATATTGATTAAAACAGGATAGTAGTTCAATGCTTACTGCTGCTCCATACTTGCATGATTTTCACGAGGATCATCCATAGGATTTTTTTATTTTATTATAAAGTATAGACAATAATATACCATCTTCATCTTTTAAAATATAAAATATAAGTATTTTTGTTCTATTTGTCCGGATAGTTTTATATGAACATATATATAAATGTGTCGACCTGGTTCAAAATTTACACAAATGTTATCGAGTTTAAATCTATCAATTATCAAACTTATATCAAACTTATGTTGATCGGTAAGATCCTACGTTAAGGGGGTTGTGGTTGTAACTTAAATTTATTTAAGTCAATTAGTATTTATTATTATTTGGGTTTCAACCGATGAGTTATCTGAATATTGTTTATATATTACGTCGGCTTACAAATATTATATACAATTTGGTTTTAACCGATTGCAACAAAGCTTTTATTGATTATTTAATCATATGAATTTAATCATATCGGATAACTAGCCGATGTAAACTTTAATCATCAGATCAATATTTATTCTATCATATCATTATTGACCGATTAGTTCATTATCTTATTATATTATTATCAGCCGATAGTTTTTATTCATTTTTTATCTAAGTGTCGAAATCTACATCGAACATATAGCCAATTGTTCAAAACCTTATCGACATCGGTTAGTATCGCTACATCGGTTATCAGCTGGCATCAACAACTATGGGATATCGGTTATCGGCTGACGTCGATAACTATTGGATATCGGTTATCACGCTATCAGCCGATTCTACATTAAGCTATCTGTTGACACATACTTTTTTTATCTCTTAGCAGGACCCAGATTTCGTTTTATCGACACTAAGCTGTTGGCTGATCAGCCTTACTTATATCTTGTCAGTTCCAGGATCAAACTGACTGACACGTCTGCATCTTACCAATATTTCACGACCTGCACTGGTGCTAAGCAGATTTCTCAGGCCTGTTTGTCGACATAGTTCGCGTAAACACAGATTTTGTATCATCGGCTGAGCCTGTATTTTTCATCAACACAAGTACTACTCATATGTTCTAAATTATAATGTCTATAAAATTTTTACACGGTCCCTAATGACATACTTTGACAACCAATTCATTTTATATTATGTTATTAACAACTATAAAATTAATATCACATGATGAAATTATTTTAAAGTACGAATTTAATGATATACCATGTGTAATACTTATCATATAAATTATCAAATTTGATTTTTCTCACAAGGATATCTTATAGTTGGGACGGAGAAAGTGCTATAATAACTACGCGTGTCATAGGCCCAACTTTCAAGTGAGTTGTCATAGACCCAACTTTCAATTGTGATGAAATAATTTCTTTTCTACATGACGGGCTTCAACTGTGAGTTGCCATAAACCCAACTTTCAGTTGTGATGAAATAATTTCTATTCTACATGACGGGCTGATGATAAGGTAGCCTTACTAATTATAATTATATATTTTCAGCAGTTATCTTCTCCGTGCACTAAAACCCACTATCGATGATTCGTCTACTCATTATTTAACGGACGTAAACCTTTCATTCAATACTAAAATCTATAACTGAAACGATCGATTTTAAGATATTGGTCTAAACCAAATTAGTTACTGAACATGTCCAATAGTGTCCGTCTCTAAACTTGTTTTAAGGAAATTTATCGATAAAAATGGCTTCAACAGATGCTATATATGAATCTCTAAAAATATAAATGTAAAAATACGGTTCTCGTTCTCAAAAATGGGAATATAAATATGGTTCTTTGAAATTCTCGATCGTGCTCCCACCAGCGTGAGAAATTATTTTGGCGCGATAGCCTGGGCGTGCGGCCGTGTGATTTTGCATCTTGTCTCTGTGTAAAGATATTGCGATTCATCACATGATCTGTTTTGTGCGTGGCACGGTCACGGACAGGTGACGTGGGGCCTGACGGGCGGTGCAGCGGCGGACGAGCACGGTGAAAGTGCATCTAGCCCCCTAAGTGGGTTTTGGTGGTTAATGACAATTTGGTTAAGGGACTAATGCATTTAATTGAGATGTGTGCAGGAAAATTAGTCCCTAGATGCTTAGTTGTGCAGGTCTAGAGAATAAAGAACCCTCAAATATCAATTGCAAAAAGGGAAAGAAATTCGATGATGGTTTATAGCTCTATTTTTCTTGAATCTTGAGTTTTAGAAAAAACCATACTATTAAGAGGGGTGAAACTCATGCCATGAGATGATCTAAGTGCTCTTAGTCACAATATACTTGAGTGAGAATTTTTTGGAAACTACTCCCTCACACGGCAGAGAAAGCCGATCGAAAGTTTCGGGGTCCCAAGCCGGAACTTCCGGACATCTTCACCTTGCAGCCAAGTCCTGAGAACTAAGTGTTGGCCGGAACTTTCGGTAGTCCCAGACCGGAACTTCCGGACAGTATTCCAGCAGGCTATGTGAGTAACGGCTAGGTGACGCAAGCGTGTACCTATATATATCCCACTTTGTCCCCAGCCCACTTTTGGCCGTCCAAATTTCACATTTCAGTCCCATAGCCTCTCCTATGGTGTTCTAGCTCATTCCAACTCAATTCTTGAGCCACAAAATCAAATTTGTGAGAAGATTGAGGGCTTGTTTGGTTGGGCTCCTGATTCTATGATTCTATGATTTTAAATTCTGATTCTTCTGAATCAGATTCTGGAGAGAATCAGAATCGATATAATAAAGTAATAATTAGAACAATATTTTAGGTGATTTTCAGGGGATTCTTGAGAGAAACTGGCTTCAGATGATTCTGGGGAAAAACTGCTTTTTAGGTGATTCTCACTCTCTATGTAATCTCTTCTCAAAATCAGTTGTAAAATAACCCGTTTGGCAAGGATTCTACTGATTCTGTTGAGAATCAGGGAGAATAATCCCTACTACACGGGGCCTGAGTGATTGGTGTGATTGTGAGAGTGAGAGAGCTAGGTGACTTGAGCACTTAGTTATTCTTGCAGGACTTTGGAGTGGTGTCTATTACTCTTGGAGAGCAATCTCCTAGATGGTTAGGTGTTTCCCGCGAGCCTCCGGAGAATTGTGGATTGGCCCAGGAAAATTTGTGAAGGATCACCTCTCCTTCGCAAAGAAACGAGGTATGAATAGTGACAAACCAAGCTGATGTTTTGGAAATTGTCTAGGTAGAGCAATTCACGTTTGTGGTTCTCGCTAGTGGATTGAATTTGGATCTTTGTGGTCAATTCGATCTCTAGGCAAGAACCTAGAAACGTTGGAATTGAAGACCGTAGACTTCTTCTCAGGGATTTGCTTGGTGAGTCAAGGGGTTAATTGAGACCCAACTCTACGGAGTTCCTCAACGGAGAGTAGGATTCGTTGAATCCGAACTTCGGGTAAAAAATCCTTGTGTCTCGTGTGCTATTCATTTTCCTTCTATTGCTTTGTCCTATTGCTTGTGTGATTCTCTCTGTTGTTAGCAATATACCTGTGTAGAAAGTATTTAAATTTGAGCTCAAATTCTTTTAATTCACAGAACACCGGAGGTTCCGGACAATAACACCGGATGTTCCGGACAGCTTGCGTTGATCGGAAGTTCCAGGGTTAAGTACCGGAAGTTCCGGTGACTGTGTGTTTTAACCGCTGCATTTCCAAGAAAATTTCAAGATCGCCTATTCACCCCCCTCTAGGTGACATCTACGGGCCTTCAATTGGTATCAGAGCCAACACTCTTGATAGGCTTCATCGCTTAGAGTTGATCCAAGATGTCGGAACAACCTAAAGACGATGCAAATAGAGGAAAATCTCCAATCAAGGAGACAGGGGGAGCTTCTATACCTTTTAATTACAGCAAGCTTAATGTTCCCTCTAACAACTTCATCTCCGTGCCATCCGGGTGTGCACCTCAATTTGATGGTACACACTATGCCGCTTGGAAGCACGAGATGAAGTTACATCTAATCTCTTTGCATCCTAGCATTTGGAGGGTTGTTTGTACAGGTATCGATGTGCCTACGGAGGACATGGACCTCACTTCGGAGCAAGAGCTAAGCATCCACCGCAACGCTCAAGCCGCCAATGCCATTCTCTCCGCCTTGAGTCTGGAGGAATTCAACAAGGTTGATGGGCTTGAGGAGGCCAAGGAGATTTGGGACACATTGCAAGTGGATCATGAAGGCACCCCCGAAGTGAGAGAGTCCAAGATTGAGCTCTTGGAAGAAAGCTCGGAAGATTCGTGATGGAAGATAATGAGACTCCTCAAGAGATGTACGACCGGATGATGATCTTGGTCAACAAGATTCGAGGCCTTGAAAGTGAATACTTGACGGATCACGTGATGGTTAAGAGACTTCTTTGAGCCTTTGGACCAAGGAACCCTACCTTGGTCACTCTCATCCGTGAGAGAAAGGACTTCAAGAGGCTCACACCAAGTGACATCCTTGGAAGAATTGTTGCTCACGAGATGCTAGAAGAAGAAGCAAAGGCGGTCAAGCAAATGGCCAAGAATGTGGCAATGATCAAGAACAAGAAAGTCGCTTTGAAGGCCTCAAGTGATCAAGCATCATGTGAAGATGAAAGTGATGATGAAGAGATGACTCTTATGGTGAGGAAGTTCAAGAAATACCTTCGTCGAGTAGGATTTGGCAAGAGCAAGAGAAGTGAAGACAAGGGAAGAGCTCGCCAATCCAAGAGGGCTTGCTTTCAATGTGGTGAATATGGTCACTTCATCGCCGAGTGTCCAAAGAACAATGAAGCCAAGCCAAAGATGGTCAAGAAGAAGCTTGGGCGAGCTCACATTGGAGAGGTGTGGTATTCTGGTGATGAGGAGGATCCCGAGGAGAAGGATGAAGGTGATGGAGGAGTTGCCACCATCGCCATCAAGTCTTCATCACCCACCGAGGAGCGTCTCTTCTCCAACTTGAGTGATGACGAGGGCTACACCAACCCTTCTTGCTTCATGGCCCATGGGCACAAGGTAATACCCTCATCCAAGCTCTCTATTGATGATGATCTTGATAGTGATGAGGGAAGTGAGGATGATTTGGATGATGTGATGAAAAGCTTTAGCAAACCGGCAATGCAACATGTGGCTAAGCTAATGAATACATTGGACTACAAGGAGAAATCCCTCGATAGGCAAGAGGACTTGCTCATTCTTGAAAAGAAGAGAAACCTTGCTCTAGAGGAGGAGTTGGCTAAGGAGCGAGAGAGGATTGAGAAATTGACTGAAGAACTCTCTTTGGTCAATGGATGTCACATCCTGAGTTTTTCCCTAATTCATTTTAAATAATTTACCCGGAAATAATCGGAATTTCTGAAATTAACCTGGAGTCAACCTATAATTTTAAAATGCGATTAATAAATGGAAATGACATGATAGGATTTTTCTTGAATTCTTCATGTCAAAATACGCTAACAGGATTTTTACTGGAATTTTTAGAGCACTCTAAGTATTTTTAATCAATTAAATAAGCAAACAAGAATTTAATTAAGCCTTTTTCCTTTTTTTTCTTTTTTTTCCTTTTTCTTTTTCTTTTTCTTCCTTTTCCGTACGCCGTACGGTCCCTTTTTCCCGCCCGACGCCGTAACGGGCCGTCGGCCCAGCTCCCCGCGCACGCCGCCCCTCCTCGGTCGTGGGCCGAAGCCCACGGTCCCGCCGCGCGGCGCGCAAGTACCGCGCGCCTCCCGCGCGCGGCCACCGAAGCGTAGTGGGCCCCACTGTCGGAGCCGCCTTCCCCGCGCCGGCCCCAATCGCCGCCGCCGCCGCCATAGCCGCCCGCCCTCTTACCGGGCCGTTTCCGCGCGCTCTCGCCGCGTGGGCCCCATGCCGGCTCCGGCCGTGCCGCGCGCTACCCGTGCCCGCACTTCCCGCGCGCCGCAACGGCCGCCGCCGCCCCGAAACGGTCGCCGTATATCCCTCTCTCTCTCTCCGAGTCCGAGAACTCCGGCGACCTTATCCCCGTCGTTTTCGTGCCCGTTTCGGTCTCCTCTCTCCCCCTTTAAAACCCCCTCGAGCTCCGCCTCGTTTCCCTTTGTTCGCCGTGGTTTCTAGCCCGTGTCGCCGCCGTTCTCCGTCGTTCATCCGCCGGTGAGCTCGCCGCCATCCCCGGATTCCTTTTTGCTTTTCGTTTGCGTCATTTTTCCTTTCGCGCGCACGCCGCCGCTCGTCGGGTTGTCGCCGCCGGTCCGCCGCCGTTCGTCGGGTCGTCGCCGCCGCCCGCCGCCGCTCGGATGGTCGTCGCCGGCGTCCCGCCGCCGCCGCCGCCACCCGTGGAACCCTAACCCTAACCCTAGCGCCGCCTCTCGTGCCGTCCGATCTTGTGGATCGGACGGATCCGCGCCGTCCGATCGCGATGGATCTGCGCCGTCCGATCGCCGCCATCCGGCCGCCAGACATCGCGCCGCGTCGCCGCGATCCGGCCGCTGGATTGCGCCACGTGGCAGCAATCCGCCGCCGCGCCCGTCTCCCCGCTGCTGCAGCCGTGCGCCGACGCCACCCTAGGGCCGACGCGCCGCCGGACGTCATGCCGACGCCAGCCCCGTGCCGCGCAAGGGTGACGTCACCAGGGACTTAATTGCGTAATAAATAGTTTAATCTTTTCGTTTAGATTAAAAATCGCAATTAAACTTCTAAAATTCATATCTTTTGAATCCGAGCTCCGTTTTAGTCCATTCAAATTTCATTAAATCCAAAAAATGTCAAGAATCCATTAAAAATACTTTTCAGTGCTGTTTCAGTAGACTTTTTAGGGTGTTTGTTGAGTGCTTTGTTTGTCGTGTAGATCCCGAGTTTTCCGCGAGCCCGTTCTCTTCGAAGTAGTCGCCGAGGTTCCTCGTCTCCGAGCAAGGCAAGTCATACCTTACATTGACCATATTGTACCTATTTTATGTAAATACCTCTATTTCATTCAAATACTGCATATGTTTTAGAATGTCATTTTATGGGATGATTATACCTATTGTACTCAACCATAGGATTGTTTACCTTATACCATTGATAACTTGGGATCCAATGTGACTAGATGTTAGTTTAAGGTTGCTTAGTCATGCTTAGCGCAACTAGCTCACTTAAGGGAGTCACACTAATCAAGTTTATTTCTAAAGTGGATCTTCCGACGATATTAAGATATGACTTTGGTTTTAATAATATTGAATTATAAGAAAGGTGGGTCGTGAGCACATGGTTGGACTTTGGTTAGCGTGCTCATGACGATTAAGGACCGGTTCTCGGAACACCCTGGAAGAAATGCCGTGCATACCACAAGCCAGCATGGGTAATGGCTGGGCCCGTAGCACAGCTGTCTCTAGTTAACGTATCCCAGAGAGGGTGAGCGTGATGGAGTTGGGTCGGCCCCGGTTTTAAGGGTTGATCAGCTTCCGGATTCGCCGCGGCACTAGAGGGGGCTGCCCATTGCCCGAAGGGAATGGGGGCGAAACCTTGGTGTGGTACGATTGATTAGAGGGGGGTTGTGTGAAGGGTCTTGTCACAATTCCTTTCCGGGGCACCGTGGTGGTGCACCGGCGCACGGTAACGTGTTGTGGGATTGTGTCTTGTGGGTACAGTTGTACACCTCTGATCAGAGTAAAAACTATTCGAATAGCCGTGCCCACGGTTACGGGCGATCGACCAGATTCACCTTGATTAGTCTCATTTACTTTATTCGAATGAAATGTTGGATTATGACTAGTGCAGGTGGATGGATGGGCCTGTTGCAACGTGGTTTGAGCGTTGAACAGTGTTTGTTTAATATTGCTTAATCATTACTACTGTTTCTTGTCTTCAAATATTATTATTATATACTGCAAATGCTGTTTATGCAAATCGAGCCCCTTGACCTTTCCTTGTTATTTATCTTGCATCATGTACTCCTTTTCCGTGTGACTTGTTGAGTACGGAGGTTGTACTCGTCTTGCTTCTTTTCCCCCTTGGTGCGAGGTTGAGAGCGAGGTCTCCGAGGAGGTGTAGGCTTGTTCTCGTCAAGGTTTAGCCGTGGAGTTGGTGTTTCGCTTCGCTCGTGTCAAAGTTTAGCTTAAGTCGGTTTTACTTTTTTTCCGCTGCATTTATGTAACTCTTTTATATTGTTTCTAAGACGAGGATTCGTATTATCAATAACGTCGATTTGTGTACCTCGTGATTCGGACGAGGATGTAATACACAAATTAGCTGCAGAAATTCTGGTGTGAATTTCTGGGCGTGACAAGTTGGTATCAGAGCCTTCCTATGACTGTAGGACAAGCCAACTCGGAAACCTTAAGAGCCCTCTAATTCTTTTCATGTGCATATGTTTTGAAAAAGGGGTGTTTTGAAAAGTGGAGTCGATCTAGGGTTTAGAAATTGCGAAAATGGGATGTGGTCATGGGTTTTGAGCATGTTTTGATTTTCCCATTCCTTTGTTTCCATAGATGGCAGGTTCCCCAGCGACGCACTGCGGAAAAGGGATGACAGGCTTCGTGGCAGAGCTGGCGCGTATGGCCCTTGCGGTTGGATATCCCGAAGCACCGAGTATACAATGTTGCGCCTCGTGGCGAGTTGCCATACCGTGTTCGGTTGGAGGTTCACGGGTTTGTGGGAACGTGTCTTCCCAATATGGAGGTCACAGCTTCCGGAGGCACGTCAGATCACGCTTGTCAAGAAGCCGCCTACCTGATGTTGGCCAGGATGAGGGAGCTGCATGATGCTGACCTTCGCACCTCCTCCTACCGCTACCATCCCCGTCGAGGTAGTTCCTCAGAGGTCAGTGCATTCAAGTCTACGGCAGAGGAGAATGATTCTACCTTCGGTCACATGTGCATCGTGCTCAAAGGACTGGATCAGATGCACTCTGACCTACACAAGGCGACCAAGGAGCTGAACGACAAGAAGATGCTGAGGATCGCGCGACTGCAGGACGAAGTGGTTCGTCTGAAGAAGGAGGTAGCTGAGTTGAAGGGACTCCCGCCACCAGTTGGGGTTAGACTCCGCACTACGCCTCGGAAGACCACCACCGCGCCTGTCCGTATCCAGCTAGCCCCTCGGATTCCACCGCCTTCTCCAGCTCCACCCGCTCCAGTTCCAGCGCCGGTTCCAGTACCTCCTGCTGCAGGTTCTGCCCTCACCTTTGCTCCAGCTTCGGCAAATCCAGGCGGAGGTGGCAGTAATGGTTGGATCTCCGTCTCCAGTGACTCAAGCTCAGATAATTCGGCTGAAGACATGGACTCCGAAGAGACTCAAGATTCCTCGGAGGGAAGAGGCAGGATCGGTTGGGCTACGGCAACCGACTCAGAAGATTCCAAGTCTGAGGTGACGCCCGAGGACTCCAGGAGCCGTTCGGAAGAATGGGGATCTTCTGAAGGAAGCAGTTTCGACTCCTCGTCTCGTGGATCGTTCTAGTTGCCCTCCTTAGTTTTACCGTTTAAATTAGTTTGTCTTCTTGGTAGTTGCTGTGTGTTAGGCTGCTGTGTGTGGGATAGCTGGCAGTCGATATCAAGTGTGGTATGACTGACCAATTAAGGATGTTTGGTGCTTTTCCTTGTTTCTAGTCCAGATCGAACAATGCATTTGAATTCAAATAATAAAGATTAGTGCTAAGTCTGCCGTTTTCTTCTTTTCTCTCTCGGTCTGGTCGTCTCCTTCGGATGGTGAACACCGGACCGGCGGGCGAAAGCAACAATGGGCGTCAGTGCCGACAACAAACGAGGCTCACGACGCCAATGGCAATGCTCCTCCACCGCCACCCGAGAATCCCACCATTGCTCAAGTGCTCGCTTCACAGACACAGATGATGGCTGCAATGATGCAGCAAATGCAACAACAACACCACCAGATGCAACAGCAGTTGCTGCAGCAAATGCAGCAACAGCAGCAGAATAATCAGTTTGCCGCCCCACCACCCCACCCAAGCCGCGAGTTTCTTCGTGTCCGACCGGCGACCTTCTCCAAGCACCACCAATCCCATGGAGGCTAATGATTGGCTTCATGCCATAGAGAAGAAGTTGGATCGCTGCAGGTGCACGGATCAAGAGAAAGTCTCTTTTGCCACTCATCAGTTACAGGGTCCTGCTTCAGCTTGGTGGGACAACTATTTGGTTACTCGCCCGGCGGGAGCAGCGGTTACCTGGGAAGAGTTTCGTCGCAGTTTCAGGACCGCACATATTCCTGCGGGAATAGTTGCACAGAAAAAGCGTGAGTTCCGTTCTCTTGAGCAGGGTAACAGATCAGTTACTGAGTATCTGCACGAGTTCAATCGTCTTGCCCGTTATGCCCCAGAAGATGTGCGCACTGATGCAGAAAGGCAGGAAAAGTTTTTGGCTGGTTTGGATGATGAACTCACGGACAAGCTTATCTCCGGAGAGTATGCTAACTTTGAGAAGTTGGTCGATAAGGCCATTCGACAGGAAGATCAGCGCAACAAGATGATCAAGAAGAGAAAAGCATTCCAGACACGACCTCCTCAACGCGGGAAATCGGCAGAGGCCGCGTTTCATGCCTGGAAGTCGAGTGGACCTACCACCATGATTGTTCGTCGGCATCGACCTTATCACCGTGGAATTTCCAAACTGGCAGTAGTGGCAGTGGTCAGCAACAGCGTACTCCGGCCCCGCGCCCTCCGGCGCCAAAGAATAATCAGCCACCACCTCCAAGGAAGGACTCGGGAGGAAAGCCGAGTCTGTTTCAACCGTGGTGACCCGGGGCATTTTGCGACAAGTGTCCGAAGCCAAGACGCTGGGCCAAGGTTCATCCAGCTCGAGTCAATCATGCGTCCGCCGAGGAAGCACGGACCGCTCTGAGTTATACGGTATGTTTCTGTAAACTATACTCCCGCCACAGTATTATTTGATTCTCGGCGCTACACATTCTTTTATCTCAAAACAATTTGTTGGGGCACATGGGTTGTCGTAGTGGGACTTAAGATACCTATGCGGGTTCAAACCCCGGAAACCATTTGGAGACCACTCGCATTGTCCCTCGGTGGCCATAGAAATCCAAGGGTCTATGTTTCTAGCCAACCTTATCCTCCTTCACCCAAAGGCATAGATGTCATTCTTGGGATGGATTGGTTGTCCAGACATAAGGGAGTAATTGACTGCGCTAGTCGCACCATTACTCTAATTGATACGAAAGGAGAAAGAGTTGTTTTTCGCTCTCCCATGCAAGTCAAGCCCGTAGCAAGTTTGAATCATGTTTCCACCGGGAATCGTCCGAAATGGCGGCCAAGACCCCGTGAAGTTAGAGGATATCCCCATCGTCGAGAATACCCGAAGTTTTTCCCAGGATTTAACTCGGATGCCGCCAAAAAGGAAAATTGAATTCCAGATTGACCTAGTACCCGGGACAGCCCCAATACACAAGAGGCCATATAGGATGGGAGCCAACGAGTTGGCCGAAGTAAAGAAGCAAGTGGACGAACAGTTGCAAAAAGGGTATATTCGCCCGAGCACGTCGCCTTGGGGTGCTCCGGTGATTTTTGTGGAAAAGAAAGACAAGACCAAGAGAATGTGTGTGGATTATCGAGCCCTCAATGAGGTTACTATCAAGAACAAGTATCCCCTACCACGGATTGATGACTTATTCGATCAACTCAAAGGGGCCAAGGTATTTTCCAAGATAGATCTGCGATCGGGCTATCATCGTTAAGGATTCGGAAGAGGACATTCCCAAGACCGCCTTCACCACTGTGTATGGACTGTACGAGTGTACGGTCATGTCTTTTGGGTTAACCAATGCACCGGCTTTCTTTATGAATCGATGAACAAGGTGTTTATGGAGTTCTTGGATAAATTCGTGGTGGTGTTCATTGACGACATTTTGGTCTACTCTAAGTCGAGGAGGATCATGAGCAACATCTTCGGACAAGACTCGAAAAGTTGAGAGACCATCAACTCTACGCCAAGTTTAGCAAGTGTGCTTTCGGTTAAAGGAGGTACAGTTCCTTGGCCACATTGTGAATGCCCAAGGAGTAGCCGTGGATCCAGCAAATGTGGAATCAGTTACTAAGTGGACCCCGCCTAAAACAGTCACGCAGATTCGAAATTTCCTTGGACTTGCGGGTTACTACCGCCGCTTCATTGAGAACTTCTCCAAAATCGCCAAGCCAATGACTCAACTGTTGAAGAAAGATGAGAAGTTTAAGTGGTCGGCAGAATGCAATAGGAGTTTCGAAGAGCTCAAGAGGAAGTTGGTGTCGCACCGTGTTGATACTGCCCGACCCAAGCAAAGGACTTCCAAGTTTATTGTGATGCATCTCGCCAAGGGTTGGGATGTGTGTTGATGCAAGAAGGCAAAGTGGTCGCATATGCATCTCGTCAATTGCGCCCACATGAAAACAACTACCCCACTCATGACTGGAGTTATCCGCAGTGGTTCATGCATTGAAGATCCGGCGACACTACCTAATTGGTAATCGTTGTGAAGTGTATACGGATCACAAAAGTCTTAAGTACATTTTCACCCAACCGATTTAAACCTCCGACGAGAAGATGGTTGGAACCGATCAAAGATTATGACTTAGGGATACATTACCATCCCGCAAGGCTAATGTGGTTGCGGATGCACTAAGCCGAAAGAGTTACTTGCACCACTCTCGGTGTCGAAGGAATGTGTGACCAGTTGCGGCGGAATTCGAGAATCTAAATCTACGAGTGGTGGATTTTGGTTTTGTGGCGCTCCGGAAGCCCAACCCACTCTCATTGATCAAATTCGGCCTGCTCGGCGTCGAGATCCCGAAATGGCCGAACTCAAGAAGAACATGAGAGTCGGAAAAGCTCGTGGTTTTTCGAAAGACGAACATGGCACAACTGGATGGGAAAGAGGTGTGTGTGCCGAAGACAAGGATTTGAAAAAGGCGATCCTTACGGAAGTTCACCAAACTCAATACTCAATTCACCCGGGCAGTACCAAGATGTATCAAGACCTTAAAGAAAGGTTTTGGTGGGTCAGCATGAGGAGGGAGATAGCCGAGTTTGTTGCACTTTGTGATGTTTGTCAGCGAGTGAAGGCAGAACATCAACGGCCAGCCGGATTTGCAACCACTTCAGATTCCAGAGTGGAAATGGGAAGAAATTGGGATGGATTTCATCACGGGTTTACCCCGCACGACGTCAGGATATGACTCAATTTGGGTCGTGGTGGACCAACTCACCAAGGTGGCCCACTTCATATCGGTACATACTACCTACTCAGGGAAGAAGTTGGCAGAGCTTTATCTCGCAAGGATCATGTGTTTGCATGGCGTGCCTAAGAAGATCGTGTCCGATGGGGAAGTCGGTTACTTCCAAGTTCGGAAGAAGTTGCAAGAAGAACTTGGTACCCGTTTGAATTTCAGCACGGCCTATCATCCGCAAACAGATGGCCAAACTGAGAGAGTGAATCAGATTTTGGAAGATATTCTAAGAGCATGCGCGCTCGATTTTGGAAAAGCGTGGGACAAAAGCTTGCCCTATGCCGAATTCTCTTACAACAACAGTTACCAGGCCAGCATTCAAATGGCACCGTATGAAGCACTGTATGGACGGAAATGCCGCACACCCTCGTGGGACCAGACGGGTGAGCGCCAATTGTTTGGCACGAAGTAATAAGCGAAGCGAGAGGAAAAGGTCCGAGTGATTCGGGAAAGGTTGAAGATTGCGCAGTCCCGACAGAAGAGCTATGCCGATAATCGTCGAAGAGATCTCGCTTTTGAAGCAGGGGATTTTGTGTATCTTCGCGTCACACCACTCCGGGGAGTACACCGTTTCCAAACCAAAGGTAAGTTGGCGCCACGTTTCGTGGGACCATACAGGATTCGGGAACGTCGAGGAGAAGTGGCCTATCAGCTGGAGCTTCCCTCCAACATGACTGGTATTCACGACGTGTTTCATGTGTCCCAGTTAAAGAAGTGTTTAAGGGTACCAGAAGAACAGGCGAGTCCAGACCAGATTGAAATCCAAGAGGACTTAACCTACGTAGAGAGACCAGCACGTATTCTTGAGGTCAGTGAGAGAAGGACTCGGAACAAGGTTATCAGGTTTTGCAAGGTTCAATGGACTCATCACTCCGAGGAAGAAGCTACTTGGGAACGAGAAGATGAGCTAAAGGCCGCGCACCCGCACCTCTTCGCCAGTACCTCCGAATCTCGGGGTCGAGATTCCGTTTAAGGGGGGTAGGTTGTCACATCCTGAGTTTTTCCCTAATTCATTTTAAATAATTTACCTGAAAATAATCGGAATTTCTGAAATTAACCTGGAGTCAACCTATAATTTTAAAATGCGATTAATAAATGGAAATGACATGATAGGATTTTTCTTGAATTCTTCATGTCAAAATACGCTAATGATTTTTACGGAATTTTTAGAGCACTCTAAGTATTTTTAATCAATTAAATAAGCAAACAGGAATTTAATTAAGTCCCTTTTTCCTTTTTTTTCTTTTTTTTCTTTTTCTTTTTCTTCCTTTTCCGTACGCCGTACGGTCCCTTTTTCCCGCCCGACGCCGTAACGGCCGTCGGCCAGCCTCGCGCACGCCGCCTCCTGGTCGTGGGCCGAAGCCCACGGCCCCGCCGCGCGTGCAAGTCCGGCGCGCCTCCGCTCGCGGCCACCGATGTGTGGGCCCCACCTGTCGGAGCCGCTTCCCGCGCCCGGCCGGCCCAACCGGCGCCGCCGCCATAGCCGCGCCGCCCGCCTCTTACCCGGCCGTTTCCGCGCGCCTCTCGCCGCGTGGGCCCCATGCCGGCTCCGCCCGTGCCGCCGCACCCGTGCCCGCACTTCCCGCGCGCCGCAACGCCGCCGCGCCCGAAACGGCCGCCGTATATCCCTCTCTCTCCGAGTCCGAGAACTCCGGCGACCTTATCCCCGTCGTTTTCGTGCCCGTTTCGGTCTCCTCTCTCCTCCTTTAAAACCCCTCGAGCTCCGCCTCGTTTCCCTTTGTTCGCCGTGGTTTCTAGCCCGTGTCGCCGCCGTTCTCCGTCGTTCATCCGCCGGTGAGCTCGCCGCCATCCCCGGATTCCTTTTTGCTTTTCGTTTGCGTCCTTTTTCCTTTCGCGCGCACGCCGCCGCTCGTCGGGTTGTCGCCGCCGGTCCGCCGCCGTTCGTCGGGTCGTCGCCGCCGCCCCGCCGCCGCTCGGATGGTCGTCGCCGGCGTCCCGCCGCCGCCGCCGCCACCCGTGGAACCCCTAACCCTAACCCTAGCGCCGCCCCTCGTGCCGTCCGATCTTGCGGATCGGATGGATCTCGCGCCGTCCGATCGCGATGGATCTGCGCCGTCCGATCGTCGCCATCCGGCCGCCTGGATCGCGCGCGCGCCGCCGATCCGGCCGCTCGGATTGCGCCACGTGGCAGCAATCCGCCGCCGCGCCTCGCTCCCCGCGCTGCTGCTGCGTGCGCCTGCGCCCTAGGGCGACGCCGCCGCCGACGTCATGCCGACGCCGCCACCGTGCCGCGCAAGGGTGACGTCACCAGGACTTAATTGCGCAATAAATAGTTTAATCTTTTCGTTTAGATTAAAAATCGCAATTAAACTTCTAAAATTCATATCTTTTGAATCCGAGCTCCGTTTTAGTCCATTCAAATTTCATTAAATCCAGAAAAATGTCAAGAATCCATTAAAAATACTTTCCAGTGCTGTTTCAGTAGACTTTTTAGGGTGTTTGTTGAGTGCTTTGTTTGTCGTGTAGATCCCGAGTTTTCGCGAGCCCGTTCTTCGAAGTAGTCGCCGAGGTTCCTCGTCTCCGAGCAAGGCAAGTCATACCTTACATTGACCATATTGTACCTATTTTATGTAAATACCTCTATTTCATTCAAATACGCATATGTTTTAGAATGTTATTTTATGGGATGATTATACCTATTGTACTCAACCATAGGATTGTTTACCTTATACCATTGATAACTTGGGATCCAATGTGACTAGATGTTAGTTTAAGGTTGCTTAGTCATGCTTAGCGCAACTAGCTCACTTAAGGGAGTCACACTAATCAAGTTTATTTCTAAAGTGGATCTTCCGACGATATTAAGATATGACTTTGGTTTTAATAATATTGAATTATAAGAAAGGTGGGTCGTGAGCACATGGTTGGACTTTGGTTAGCGTGCTCATGACGATTAAGGACCGGTTCTCGGGAAACACTGGAAGAAATGCCGTGCATACCACAATCCGCATGGGTAATGGTGGGCCCGTAGCACTGTGTCTCTAGTTAACGTATCCCGAGAGGGTGAGCGTGATGGAGTTGGGTCGGCCCGGTTTTAAGGGTTGATCAGCTTCCGGATTCGCCGCGGCACTAGAGGGGCTGCCCATTGCCCGAAGGGAATGGGGCGAAACCTTGGTGTGGTACGATTGATTAGAGGGGTTGTGTGAAGGGTCTTGTCACAATTCCTTTCCGGGCACCGTGGTGGTGCACCGGCGCACGGTAACGTGTTGTGGGATTGTGTCTTGTGGGTACAGCTTGTACACCTCGATCGAGTAAAAACTATTCGAATAGCCGTGCCCACGGTTACGGGCGATCGACCGATTCACCTTGATTAGTCTCATTTACTTTATTCGAATGAAATGTTGGATTATGACTAGTGCGGGTGGATGGATGGGCTGTTGCAACGTGGTTTGAGCGTTGAACAAGTGTTTGTTTAATATTGCTTAATCATTACTCTTGTTTTACTGTCTTCAAATATTATTATTATATACTGCAAATGCTGTTTATGCAAATTGAGCCCCTTGACCTTTCCTTGTTATTTATCTTGCATCATGTACTCCTTTTTCCGGTGTGACTTGTTGAGTACGGAGGTTGTACTCGAGTCTTGCTTCTTTTTCCCCTTCGCGAGGTTGAGAGCGAGGTCTCCGAGGAGGTGTAGGCTTGTTCTCGTCAAGGTTTAGCCGTGGAGTTGGTGTTTCGCTTCGCTCGTGTCAAAGTTTAGCTTAAGTCAGTTTTACTTTTTTTTCCGCTGCATTTATGTAACTCTTTTATATTGTTTCTAAGACGAGGATTCTGTATTATCAATAACGTCGATTTGTGTACCTCGGCTGATTCCTGGACGAGGATGTAATGCACAAATTAGCTGCAGAAATTCTGGTGTGAATTTCTGGGCGTGACAATGGATCAATAGCTAGCCTAAAGGATATCAATGACTCACTCCAAGAGAAGCTTGTGACATTGGACCAAAGTCATAAAGCGCTTGAAGTGCAATTTGATATCCTTTAGAATAGCACCTCTTCCTCCAATGAAGCCACCAAGTCGTCCAATGCCTCCTCTAGCAATGGTTGTGCTAGATGCTATAGCTTTTATTTGGATTCCTATGTAACTAACCTTGAAGCTATAGCGGAACCCAAGAAGGAAAATGAGAGGTTTGGTACTTTGGTGAAATATGGGTGTTTGAAGAATTTTCACTCAAAAGACGCCCTCTACAAGACCATAGCCACCCATGTCAACAAAGATGGACATGGTCTTGGATTCTCCGAAGAAAGCAAGCCCTCAAGAAGGGCAATTGTGAACGAGAAGCCATGATTGAAGTTTGTCAAAGAAGGAGAAGCCCCACAAGCAATCAAGGTAAGTTGTTCCCTGACTGGTCAGAGTTTCGAAAGTTCCGTATCAGCTGACCGGAAGTTCCGGGCGAGGAAATCTCTCGGACAGAGAGAAATTCCCGGAAGTTCCGGTAGGAACAACCGAAAGTTCCGGACCTCTACCACAACCAGGGAGCTGGCAGGAAGTTCCGGGCCCAGGGCCAGGAAGTTCCGGCCAGAAGGTATATACTATGAGTCATTTGTGATCCGTAAGAACCACAATAGTAAGGTGGTTGCTCACTTCAATGGAGGTCACAATGATGAGTATCATGCTTGTGTGTGGGTGCCCAAGGCGCTTGGGGCTAACATTCGAGGACCCAAACTTCGACAAGTTTGGGTACCTAAAACCCTAGCATGACTTTCTTTTATAGGCATACTCCTCCGGTGGATCAAGTTGGGTGGTGGACAACGGATGCACCAACCATATGACGGGGGAGAGGAGTATGTTTACAAGTCTTGATGAGGAAGGAGAAAATCACGAAAATATCATATTTGGAGATGATGACAAAGGAAAGGTAATTGGGTTAGGTAAAATTGCTATCTCAAATGATCAATCCATCTCCAATGTCCTTCTTATCAAGTCTTTGAGCTATAATCTTCTTTCCGTTTCACAATTATGTAAAATGGGTTACAATTGCTTGTTCACCGACGAGGATGTGACCATTTTTAGGAGAGATGACTCATCTGTGGCCTTTAAGGGAAAGTTAAAGGGTGATCTCTATCTTGTTGATTTCGACATAGATAGAGTAAACCCCGAAGCTTGCTTAATGGCTAAATCCTCCATGGGTTAGCTATAGCATCGAAGGCTAGCCCATGTAGGGATGAGGAATTTGTCAACTCTTTTAAAAGGCGAACACATTCTCGGTCTTACTAATGTAACCTTTGAGAAAGATCGTGTGTGTAGCGCTTATCAAGCCGGAAAGCAAGTTGGAAACCCACATCCTATCAAGAACATCATGACCACCTCAAGACCACCCGAGCTTCTTCACATGGACCTATTCGGCCCCGTGGCTTATCTAAGCATAGGAGTTAATAAGTACAGATTTGTGATTGTTGATGATTATTTCCGTTTCACTTGGATATTCTTTCTCCATGACAAAAGTGAAGCTCAAGAAGTCTTCAAGCACTTCGCTCGACAAGCCCAAAGTCAATATGATCTCTCCATCAAGCGAGTGCGAAGAGACAATGGAGGAGAATTCAAGAATACTCAAGTGGAGGAATTTCTTGATGAAGAAGGCATCAAACATGAGTTCTTCGCGCCATATGATCCACCTCAAAATGGCATCGTCGAGAGAAAGAACCGTACACTCATTGAAGCGGCTAGGGCGATGCTTAATGAGTACAAGATCTTCGATGTCTTTTGTGCGAAAGCCGTGAGCACCGCATGCCATGCCATCAACCGTCTTTACCTTCACAAGCTTTTGAAGAATACTTCCTATGAACTCTTGAGTAGTAAAAAGCTTAACATTTCCTATTTTCGTGTCTTTGGGAGCAATTGTTTTATTTTGACTAAGGGACCTCGTTCATCTAAATTTGCACCTAAGATGGATGAGGGCTTCTTACTCGGTTATAAATCAAATGCCCGTGCCTATCGGGTTTTCAACAAGACCTCGGTATTGTTGAGATCACTAGGGATGTGACATTTGATGAATCTAACGGCTCCCAAGGAGAGCAAATTGTGGTACATGTTATAGATGGTGTGGACCCAAACAAGGCTATTGCGACGAAGGCTATTGGCAACATACGACCAGTCGAGACGCAGGATGATCAAGTGAATGGTGATGAACCTCCGTTGTCGATAGCCAATGGTTCTTCAACAAGTCAAGAAAATGAGGTATTGGAAGTTTCGGTGCACACAGCCCGGAACATCCGGTCAGATGGTCTAAGCCCTAGGGATTGAAACATCCGGGCATCAGGTTTACCGGAAGTTCCGGGCCCAGAAGGCCGGAACCTCTGGGAGGCTGGACATGAAGCTGTGCCTCCGGCACAAGTGGATGGGCTCGATGCCGAGGGCACTCAAGAGCTACCTGATCAGGCTGTAGTCCCCTCGGTGCACCATCCAAGGATACATCACATCGTTCAACGAGATCACCCCGTCGATAACATTCTTGGAGATATTCAAAAGGGGGTAACCACTCGATCTCGTGTTGCAAGTTTTTGTGAGAATTACTCTTTTGTCTCTCCTATGAAACCAGTTAAAGTAGAGGATGCGCTTGGTGATCCAGATTGGGTAATGGCCATGTAAGAAGAATTGAACAACTTTACTCGCAATCAAGTGTGGTCATTGGTGAAGAGACCCAATCAAAATGTGATCAGCACCAAGTGGATCTTCCGCAACAAGCAAGATGAGAATGGAGTAGTCACTCGCAACAAAGCCCGGTTAGTGGCACAAGGGTTCACTCAAGTCGAGGGACTTGACTTTGGTGAAACTTTTGCGCCGGTTGCTCATCTTGAGTCCATTCGTATTCTTTTAGCCTATGCTGCTAATCATGATTTCAGATTATATCAAATGGACGTCAAGAGTGCTTTCTTGAATGGACCAATCTCCGAATTGGTATTTGTTGAGCAACCACCTGGCTTTGAAGATCCCAAATATCCAAATCATGTGTTCAAGCTTCACAAGACACTCTATGGGTTCAGGCAAGCCCCTAGAGCTTGGTATGAATGTCTTGGGGACTTTCTTCTCAAAAATGGCTTTGAGATAGGCAAAGCCGATACTACTCTCTTCACTAAAAAATTCAAAAATGATTTGTTTGTTTACCAAATTTATGTCGATGACATAATATTTGGCTCAACTAATGTCTCATTTAGTGAAGAGTTTAGTAGGATAATGACCGAGAGATTTGAGATATCGATGATGGGTGAACTCACATTCTTCCTTGGGCTTCAAGTCAAGCAACTCAACGAAGGGACCTTCATCTCCCAAATAAAGTATTTGAAAGACGTACTCAAGAAATTTGGGATGAAGAATGCAAAGCCCATCAGACGCCAATGCCTACCAATGGTCATTTGGATCTCGATGAAAATGGCAAAAGCGTGGACCAAAAGGTATATCGCTCCATGATTGGATCCTTGCTTTATCTTTGTGCATCTAGGCCCGATATCATGCTTAGTGTGTGCATGTGTGCTCGCTTTCAAGCGGCACCCAAAGAATGTCATTTGATTGTCGTTAAGAGAATCCTTCGATATTTGGTGCACACTCCTAACCTTGGCTTGTGGTATCCTAAGGGTTGTGCCTTTGAGCTTGTTGGCTATTCCGATTCGGATTACGCCGGATGTAAGGTTTATCGCAAGAGCACTACCGGCACATGCCAATTCCTTGAACAATCACTTGTTTCTTGGTCCTCCAAGAAGCAAAACTCCATTGCCCTATCCACCACCGAAGCCGAGTATATAGCCGCCGGTTCTTGTTGTGCTCAACTCCTTTGGATGAAACAAACCCTACAAGACTTTGGCTATAACTTTTCAAAGATTCCTCTCCTATGTGACAATGAGAGTGCCATCAAACTAGCCAACAACCCCGTCCAACAATCAAGAACTAAACACATAGATATTTGCCATCACTTCTTAAGAGATCATGAGGCTAAGGGTGACATAGTCCTATCCTATGTGAGAACCGAGAATCAATTAGCCGATATTTTCACCAAGCCCTTAGATGAGAAGAGGTTTTGTGAGCTTAGGAGTGAGCTAAATATCTTGGATTCTCGCAACATTTGTTGAGGATTGGTTGGTTAAACAATAGCCAAGCATGAACCAAATTGAGTGTAAATTGAAATTGAACCTTTGTATATTGTGATCACTTCTTGGGTAGAAGTTGGTTTTGAAGACTAAGGTTCAAACATTTCCATCTTGCCCAAAAATCATTTTCAAAATGTTTGAAAAACTTGATGTGTGCTCGTTTTGATTGCGAAAACTTGGCTTTTGTTCTTTGTGTGATGCATTGTGACCATTGTTATGTACTGATTGCTTGCGTGCTGGTCATGGGCGTCGTATTTGTTTACATGTCCAATCCATCCTTAGACTCCTCCCTTCAGCTTTCTATTGGAAGTTCCGGACCCCAGCCCAAAACTTTCGATATCTTCTCTCTATCTATTTTTCGGGCGCGGCAAGAAGTTCCGATCAGGTCTGACCGGAAGTTCCGATAGTCGGGGTGTTAAGTCCCAGGGGTGGCCGACAACCGAACCCTTCTCGTCACTCTTAAACCGTCACCGCCTCTCTCCTCTCTCTTCCCTCTCCCGGCGATCTGAGGTTCCCACCGAGTTCTTTCTTCATTCTTGATCGATTTTCGGTTGATTTTGGTCAAGGATCGATGCCCCGTGCTTGTTTTCGACTTCCATTCGCCCGAGGTACTTCTTTCGATTCATCTCCCTAGTTTCACCTTCTCTTGCCCCGATCTATCAATTCTTGGACCTAGGGAGAAAACCTTTTGGTTAGAAACTCAATTAGGATCTTGTAGATGGTCGATCTATCCTTTTTGAGGCAATGCGGTTGAGTTTCAGCCGGGGGCTGTGCGGCTGCCAAGCACACCGGAAGTTCCGGTGTTCCTGGACCGGAACTTCCAGTCCCTGTGCAGTCAATCCCCCTCCATCTTTCCTATCTCTCGTCTTGCCACTGCAACGTCCTCATGTTTGTTTAATCCTTATTGCAGTGTTCGCATGGCTTGTGAAAAGCGTCAGAAAGCTCACCAGGACGTCTCGGGAGATGATGACAATAGTCCTCCCATTCGAGGCCCTCAAGGACGTCTCAGCAAAGAAAAGGCGCCGCAAGAGGATATGTGTCAGGATCGGACTCCTCCAACCTGTGCTACTCGGAACCGGCCTCTGATCATTCGTGATACCAGAGGCGAGGGTGCTGGCGGCTCTCAGCCTGCAAATGCACCTCGTGCAGCTCGGCGTTCCACCTCCTCCCATCCACAGCCTGGGGAACCCAGCTCCTGGGGAAATCCCATCGAGCTGTACACAGCTCAGGGATATGATGTTGATCCTCCTCACCACATTGGGCGCCAGAGTATTAACTATCTCAAGCAGATAGCCCGGTGTGGTCATGATCGCCTGGTGGATCCGGATACCATGCCTCAGGAGTCCCTGGATCCCCATTTTCGGACTCCCTTTCAGCTCGACTGGTACAATTCAGTCTTTCTTTCCCGGACCAATCGGGTTGTGGAGATGAAGTATCTTGACTGGGGATATCTTCTGTCCAAGAACAATCCCATATTCAACGAGTTGATGCATGTCTGTGAAGTCAAGAACATCAAGGATGTCCTATGCCTCGACTACTCCTGGAACACTGAGGTTATAGGGCAGTTATATGCCACTGTCTTCTTCGGCTCCACAAAGAACGAGGTTCCCTTCATGAAGTGGAGGACAGAGGGACACCCTTACAAAGTGTCCCTGCCTCAGTTTGCAGAGATCTTGGGGTTGGATCCAGAAGATTTGAACCGTCCCAACATTTAGTCAGAAGACCCCATTCCCACGGTGCGCACCAGATTCCTCTACGCACCAGATGCTCCTCGTGACTGTCTTGGGACGACAAAGGGGCTTCTACCTCAGTACAAGCTTCTTTACTCCATCTTTAGGTTTGAATCCTCTTTGCTCCTTCCTGTTTTGCTGTGTTTCCTTGTGTCATTTTGTTTTTTGTCTCCGTCTTCAGGTGGACCCTGCTTCCTAAAGCGGGGATGCGACTGCTCTTCCTGCGCGCCATGCGCATCTCCTGAGTCGCATGCGACTTAATCAGCCGTCCTTCGGTGTTGCCAAGCTTATCTGGTTTGAGATCTACAACACTGCCTACGATCCCAAGCGAGGGCGTGTGTATGCTACCTTCATCATGAAGATGATCAACAATGTGACCGGATTCTTCTCCATCTATGACGGTCAGCACAAGCCTTTCCGTCCTCACGTGCCGGTTGCACCCAGGACGCCTCCTCCAGGATCCCATGGCTCCGCTTCGGTGCCGGATCTTCCTCTGCTCCTTCACGTCCTTCGGGCTCGAGCTCCAGCTCGCGCATCATGAGGGCGCTACGCTCGATCTTCTGCCTCTACACCAAGACCGCCTCTAAGGTTGAGAAGATCGAGCGGCGTTAGAAGAAGCTTTTGCGGGAGGTCGGTCAGGCGGTCTCTGATGACTCTGACGAGGAGGTCTTTGAGGACCTGTTCACGGCATTTGAGACCACTCGTGATGTTGCTGCGGGCGAGGGGACCTCTACCTCTGTTCCTTGGGCCTTCGCTGAGGTGTCCTCGCACTCAGAGGTGGAGGACGAGGAGGAGGAGGATGACTCTCCTGCTGCGGCTTCCCCAACTGCTGACTCCGATAGCGCCACAGACATCGCTGAGGCCTCCCCTAGTGGTGGAGACGACGATGTTCACTTCGGCGACACCGAGATCATCGCCAACTCTGATGACTTCGATTGACTTCCCTTCTCTCTTATCCCTTTCTGGTGTCTTGATGCCAAAGGGGGAGAAGATTGAGACAGCAGGGGTGTCATTTCACTCTTTTGGTGCTTCCTGTCGTCTTGTTCTGTCAGCCGACCGGAAGTTCCGGACCTAGTGACCGGAACTTCCGGCCGTGCATCTATCTTAGGCCATCTATTATCGTTTGGACATGTGAACCTTATGTGTGCTGGGATGTAATGATTGCTAGACCTTATGATATTAATTAGGCTTATTTGCATGATCTCTTGTGTGATTTGTGAATGGTGAAATGTTATTTTCAATTTCTTTGTGTGCTTGCCATGCCATATGCATGTAAATTGTATGGTTTCACCTTTCTTGCATCTCTCTGGGTAAAATGAGTTGGTTAGAATTTTTCCCTAAATGTCTTCTATCAATAAAGCATATGTAATTCTCTCTATTTTACCTATGCATACTTTTAGGGGGAGCTCTAACTAACTCTTTCTACTTAAAACTTCATTTACTCCTATCTTTTGTAAAGCTTTAACCAAGTTGTCATCAACCACCAAAAAGGGAGAGATTGAAAGTGCATCTAGCCCCCTAAGTGGGTTTTGGTGGTTAATGACAATTTGGTTAAGGGACTAATGCTTAGTTGTGCAGGTCTAAAGAATGATTAGTCCTTAGATGCTTAGTTGTGCAGGTCTAGAGAATGAAGAACCCTCTAATATCAATTGCAAAAAGGGAAAGGGATTCGACGACGGTTTATAGCTCTATTTTTCTTGAATCTTGAGTTTCAGTAAAAACCATACTATTAAGAGGGGTAAAACTCATGCCATGAGATGACCTAAATGCTCTTAGTTAGAATATACTTGAGTGAGAATTTTTGAAGTATTTTTTTGGAAATTACTCCCTTCCAAGACAGAGAAAGCTGATCGGAAGTTCCGGGGTCCCAAGCCGAAACTTTCGTACATCTTCACCTCGTAGCCAAGTCCTGAGAACTAAGTGTTGGCCAGAACTTCCGTTAGTCCCAGACTGGAACTTTCGGACAGTATTCCAGCAGGCTATGTGAGTAACGGCTAGGTGACTCAAGCGTGTACCTATATATATCCCACCTTGTCCCCAGCCCACTTTTGGCTGTCCAAATTTTACATTTTAGTCCCATAGCCGCTCCTATGGTGTTCTAGCTCATTCCAACTCAATTCTTGAGCTACAAAACCAAATTTGTGAGAAGATTGAGTGATTGGTGTGATTGTGAAAGTGAGAGAGCTAGGTGACTTGAGCACTTGGTGATTCTGCAGGGCTTTGGAGTGGTGCCTATTGCTCTTGGAGAGCAATCTACTAGACGGTTAGGTGTCCCGCGAGCCTCCGGAGAATTGTGGATTGGCCCGCGAAAATTTGTGAAGGATCACCTTGTTAGTGATATGCCCTAGAGACAACATGGAGATGTTGGATATCATGATCAATGTTTATGTATAAATGAATAAAATGTTATTCAGTTCCATGAAATAGACGTCTTGTATTGATCAATAAGTATGTGACTTATTTATGAGACTCTTTATGCATGAATCTATTTCTAAATGATCCCTGATCACATGTCATATTATTGGAACAAATATGACTCTAAGATCGACATGTTTATTGATTGATGGTCATGTCTCATAGATCATGGGTATGGAGATACCAAATCAATAAACATGGACACATGTGTTAGAACACATTGTTGGATAGACCCACCATGAGACACTACAGGAATTAATGTACCATTAGTTGGTCTCAAGTAGTGTTGGTGCAAAGTCCTTAGACCTGAGATCATCATGGATTCCAACATGTGTAGTAGCCTACTTTGGGACTACCAAACGCTATTCCGTAACTGGGTAGTTATAAAAGTAGTTTTCGGGTTTGCTATGAAACATGGAGTAGGATGTGAGTGATCAAGATGAAATTTGCCCCTCCTTTGGAGAGATATCTCTGGGCCCCTCGAGGTAATGGATTATGGAAATGCATGGCCATGCTAAGTTGATTGAGAAGTCAATCAACAGACAGATAATCCAATACGGTTCGAGTGAATGGTTAAGCTATTGAAGGGATGGCACACATCTTGCCTATAGCTTAATTGGTATCGTGAGGCAAATAGATTTGTGTACACATTACAGGTTCAGAGCCGATATTATATTCTTGTATGCTATGGTGTCAATATGTGCTGCTAGGCGCCGCTGTTGACAAATCGGCTGAGTTAGACTCGAGCCGAAACCAAGTATACCTGAACCTACAGGGTCACACGCTTAAGGAGATAAGAACAAGCATTCGAGTTGGACTCGGATACGGCTCGATCGGATAGGGATTTGATCGGATAGAGACCTATGGGCTTACGACGTATGGGCGACCAACTCTATGAGATTCGGATGGGATTTGATTCAAAATAGAGTCCTGATCGGCCACTAGTCCCAGTCGGCCAACTCTATATAAAGGGGTGAGGGGTGGAGAGCTGCGGCACGTCAATTGAATTGCATTACGCCGAGATCAATCTCCACGGAAACCCTCCCCACTTTCGAGCCAAACCCTAGCCTTGCATCGCGTGCTAGCACACGGGTGTTCGGCGTTCGTCCCCGGACGTGTGGATACCGCAGAGCGCTGCTATGTTACGGCGCCGTTGATCGGCTACGAATCGGCTGCAATCAGAGCGAGACGACTGCGGCAAATCAGCGACACAAGCGCGGCTGCGGCGGATCGATCGACTTTGGTGGAATCGGCTGAGGTCGAGCGCATCGAAGCGAGGCGCGAGAACACGGTCGGACGACTCGGATCGGCTGCGGCATCGGCGAATCGGCTGATTGGTGAATCCGCTGCATTCCTGTGAATCTGTGCCGGCTTGGCCATGGAATCGGGTGTCATCGGCCAAAGATCAAGCTGTCAGATCGGATAGCCCCGATTGGCTAATCCGCTGCACTTTACTCCAATCGGTCACGATCTATCGGCCCTTACTGCCAGTGTTCTTGGTTTGCGCGGTAGAAAAGTTTTGTTTTTAGCTATCGTAGCTTCCGCGTAACCCTTCACACCTCTCCTCCGCAAGGAAACGAGGTATGAATAGTGACAAACCAAGCTGATGTTTTGAAAGTTGTTTAGGTAGAGCAATTCACGTTTGTGGTTCTTGCTAGTGGATTGAATTTGGATCTTTGTGGTCAATTTGATCTCTAGGCAAGAACCTAGAAACGTTGGAATTGAAGACCGTAGACTTCTTCCCAGGGATTTGCTTGGTGAGGCAAGGGGTTAATTGAGACCCAACTCTACGGAGTTCCTCAACGGAGAGTAGGATTCCTTGAATCCAAACTTCGGGTAAAAAATCCTTGTGTCTCGTGTGCTATTTATTTTCCTTCTATTGCTTGTCTCTATTGCCTGTGTGATTCTCTCTGTTGTTAGCAATATACCTGTGTAGAAAGTATTTAAATTTGAGCTCAGATCCTTTTAAGTCACAGAACACCGGAGGTTTCGGACAATAACACCGGATGTTCCGGACAGCTTGCGTTGATCGAAAGTTCTGGGGTTCAGTACCGGAAGTTCCGTTGACTGTGTGTTTTAACCGCTGCATTTCCAAAAAAATTTTAGGATCGCCTATTCACCCCCTCTAGGAGACATCTATGGGCCTTCACACGGCAGCGGACGGGCTCCCGGTGCTGCTCCGGCTACTGACGGGCGGCGTGGCGGACGGGCTCCTGACGCTACTCCAGGCGACGCGGCGGATGGGTGCGACGACGGACGGGCAGCACTGCTCCCGGCCCTGCTCAGCCTGCTGACGGACGATGCGGCGGACGGGCTCCGAGCGCTGCTCTGGGTGACGTGGCGGATGGGCGCGACGGCGGACGGGCGACGCTGCTCCGGCTGCTGACGGGTTACACAGCGGACGGGCTCCCAACGCTGCTCCTGGACAGAAAAGAATGTAAGACTTGCGCCCTGGACAGAAAAGAACGCGATATTGATAGTGCGGTTGACGGGACTCAGTTAGTATAAAATAGAGAATTAGTTGTAAGAATATGTCGTATCAATTTTTATTTCATACTCTATTTTTTTAAAAAAAATCTTTGTATGGTCTTTTTTGAAAATTGATTTTTAAAAACATGTTGGACAGGCTTAACTAAATGGGGGCGTTAGTTCAAGACTACTAAATGTGCAAGGCTGATTTTTATTGATAGTTTGAATCATTTTTATTAGAAGGGGTTTAATTTCTTTACAGATTTCCTTTTTAAGAGGTGACACCTAGAAATCAATCAAATTTGACTTCCTCTACAGAATAGACCTCGATATAAAAAAGATTGGTAGGAGAGTCTTTTGACGCCTTCTTTCTTTTTCCCATATATGAACAAAACTGTCATCCAAGGTAGTACTAGCACATTACACAACATATTCACTGCTCACAAACAAGACAATCCTGACCGTGAATGTTAACTTTTCTTCTCAACACAATTTACTCAAGAACAGTCCAAAGACTGCTGAATTTTCCATTGAAACACATACAAATTTGAACTTTTTTTCACATCATCACAGGTAATAAATAAATTCGAATAAATTTGAACGAATTACATCGGACTAGTTGGGAATTCGATCTTGCACTGCCTCCTGCTCCCGCCCTTTCCACCGGCCCACCCTCTGAGCCTGCGGAGCAATCTGGGCCGTCCAATGCCCCAGCTCCCGCCCTTCCTGCACCCGCCGGCGAACCCCATCATGCACGACGATTCCCCCGCGCCGCGCATCTCCGACGACGAGCTCGACGACGCCGACGCCGACGCCGCCTTGCAGAGTTCCACCTCGTTGCTCGGCGCCACCGCGACCACCACCTTCTCCCCCTTGTGCTGCTGCGCCGGTGGCTCGTCGCCGACGTCGATGATCGCCGGTGTGCCGACCTCGCCGCCGTCGAGGACGAGGAGGTCGTGCTGCAGCCACGCCGTGATCCAGCCGAGGTAGATCATTTCCTCCATGTCGGCGGCCCACCGGTCCCGGAGCGCCTCCAGCCCGTCAAGAACGTCCCTGCCGCTCGACCCCAGCTTCCGCATGCTCCTCTCCACAATCACCTCCACATTCTGCACAGCAAAATTAATTGATTTGATTTCACAGTGCTAATTACTGATCAAATTCAACTGCAATTGCAAATGAAATGAGACAAATGAGTTTGTGTAATCAGATGATTTGATAGATTTTTACCTCATTGTTTGTTCCTTTCTCCTTCTGCAGCTGCAAAGTCAGCTGCTTCATCTCTTCCATGAACTGCTCAAAGCCTTGGCACCTTGTTGCCATTTCTGCCTCCCTGGCATCAAGAGCCAGGACTCTTTCATCAATGGCGTCCAGATCTTGCTTGTTCTTCTTCCAGATCTTCTTGGACTTGCTCTGCAGTACGTCAAACCGAGCCCGCATCGTCGTGAACTCTTCAGCAGCTGTACGGATCTCTGCAGCAGCTGCTTCCAGCCTCTGGTTCTCAGACTCCAGCTGCTCCAGCTTCATTCCCAAGCACATGATCTGCATCTTCTGGTATGTTGATTCCTGTTCCTTCATGTCGCAGTAGTCATGAAACTGCGACTCGATGCTTGCAGCCTGCTCTTCGAGGGCAGACACCATGCGCTTCAGGCTGTCGATGTCTTCCATCATTCTCTGGTCATCCTGAACTCTATTGACTGAAACTTCTGATGAACTCTCGGAGGCCTGCGCCGCCATGATATCTTCAGTGTGGGAAGCCTGCCTTGAAAATTCACTGCTAAGCTTACCTATGCTGCAGGGATTCTCTGTTTGCACTAGTTTTCGCGGCGCACAATGAAACGACTCCATTTCTTCTTTCTCTTCCTCACAAACTGATTTTGATCCGTATGATGGATCCAATTGGATTGGTCTATCAGACAAGTCTATATCACTGTCTCTATTTGCCCTATCTGTTATGAGGTCAAAGATAAAAGAACCAGCAAGGGGAAAGGTTAAAGGAAATAATATTTTCAGGAGGAGATTCTTGATGCCCTCTGCCCTCTTACTTTCCATTTAGAAGATCTCATCATTACTTTAGTCTCCATGAACAAGCCTTTTAGTATATCTACTGCCCCATGAAGCGCTCCTACCTTGCTTTGCCTTCAGGTCTAAACTATGCCAAATCTCTCCAGTTCTCTATCAGTTTTGTTGCCAACATCTTTGATCAAGGCCAGACAAAGTCAGGGTTCATCATTATCATTGTTTGATTTTGTTTCACACAAGGACCTCTCTGAGTTAAAGTATAGCAACTGAGGTTTTGTAACAACTTGTAAGTTGTGATTCATCTGTCTTGCAAGGCAAGATTAGTATTATCCTATTTCTTGATTAAGAGAAGAAAGCATAATCTTTGCATGCGCAGGATGCAAAGGCCTTCTCCATATAAATGTTATCCAGGGTGATACTGCTGGCAACTTGCCTTTTCTAGTAGTTAAAAGGTATTGCTATAAAAGACAGGAAAATTATAGCTGATCCACATTCTGTAACTTAAGAAATAATATGGTAGATACCTTTCCTGAGATGTGGTTATTGGCTGATAATTGTAGGCAAGCAACAGTAATAAAATAGACGAAAAAGCATTTAGGTACCAAAAATCAGACCGAAGTGCCAGGTAAAAGCAGGGTTTCCTAGCGAGATAATCCTAGATGAACACTTTCTCATTTCTGTTTTACACTTTATGTTGCATTATTATTTCTGCTTTCGACATATGCATGTATACACTCTCTCAAACACCAGAATTAAAATCATATATTGGAACCTAGCAAGTGAACTTAATTGACCAGCAAAGAATCTTCACATTGCATAGGCAAAATAAAATTGAAAAGAACGCAATCCAAAAAGAAATCATATATATTCAAGAGAGAATCTGGCAAGTCTATATTTCAACTCAATCCAAAACCTTACATGATCATGCACTTCTGTATGTGGTACCACCAATGAATTTAGATACATCTAGCCCTTTATTTCTCCAGCTGTTGAAACGACATGTCCAAAATATATATATTATGTACTACTTACTGCAGAAGTCTATGCACATTTATCCTTCAATGATCTTCACAGGAGTCCTGTGAAACACATTTCGTTAGAATAATGTAGGAGTAAAAAAATGAATTAAATAGTTATACCTACCCATATGAATTCTGTTTAACTGATAGTAGTTCAACGTCCAGCTGTTGACAACAGAGGAGGGAACATGTTGGCATGGCAATTTTTTTTTTAAAAAAAAACAAAGTTGAGCATATCAATGTAAATGACAAGGAAGCAAATGACAATCGACCTCAATAGTTGCATTTGGAGGAATTTCCTGAACGCCCTTCTTCCCATAAGCCAACTCAGGAGGAACTATGATTAACCTCTGAAAATTTTGATATGAAATCAGATTGAAGAACAAGAAAATGTCTAATGCATATCAATTCAGATTGAAATGACCCAAGGAACTTAACATATGTGATATAACATTATCATCAATTAAGTTCTAACACAATCATCAATACTATTCTTTGCTATTATAATGTATGATAGAAAACTTAGACATCCTCAGTTTCGTTGGGTACAGGTTTTATTTCTCTTTTAAATCAAAGCTATCTTGAGAGAAAAAATATCACCAGACAAAACCAAAAGAAAATCATAGCATTAGCTGACCTGGCCTCCAACTTTCATTCCCTCAACCCCAAGATCCAATCCCTTTAGAACATTGCCTCTTTCAGAATTGCCAATATCAAATCCATATGGCTGCAAATCATTTAAGATATGTAAAAGACAGGAAGTCTAGGGTGAACATATTTGAAACTATAACCGCTCTATTAATACGACATTGGGAAACTATCCAGAGATTTCAACATGTGAAAAATCAAACAATATACATTCTAACCACAAAATGATGTGCAGAGGTATTGTTTTGAAAAAAAAAAAGAGGAAGTGGGAAGAAGGAACTTATCTAATACACAGCTGTTAGCATACTACTATACGCACAAAGAGGCAGTAATGTCAAAGTAATACCGTTCCACCACCAACACCGAGACCCTGTCTGCTTGTCATGAATGTTATGCCCTTCCATTTGGCCACATAATGTACCTGAAGTAAGATGAGAATGTGTCATTGAGCTTGTGGACATTCATCTGCTGGCATATAAATTGCCGGTTCGTTGTTTTTACATATCATGGAACTGAAGACTAATCTTAAATTAAAGGCTTCCTCTTAGGCTAGTCTTGCAGAGTTACATTTTTCAGCAGGGAGTTACCTGTTCCATGCTTACGTAACTGACCGTGGTTCTTAATACTCAGCCGGATAGTGTAGTTACAATATATAAAATACTATATGCCTACATGCCTAAATATAAGACACTTACAACAGAATGAAAAACCAAAAGGGTGGTATATGGATGCTTGTTGAAAAAACATGTACACAACTGAAAAATATCAGATTTTCTGAAAATAAAATGTAACCTGATATAGCATTACAGATTCAAATTAAGAAAAAGATTTACACAACTCAAAATTGTCTCATTTCATGAGGTATCAAGCTCGTTGGATTATTCAGTCTCATGATGACACTGCTCGTGATTACTTGGTTTGCAGTACATATGCAGATGTCAGTAACTATTCTATTATGACATGGCTCTACAAATGTACTATAAGTTAACTGAGCAGCTATAATGAAGGTACATACTGCGACACGGGATCCCTTAACAGCCTTGAGCCCAGATCCCACCGTGATGTCGTAATACCTGCTCAAAGCTTAGGAAAGTTACACGACATTCAGAAAATAGAAAATAGCAAATAGCAAAGAATGGTCTGGCTTCCAGTCACACAATAACAGAACTTGTCTGAAGAAAACAATTTTGTAATATGTTAAAAACCAACCTTTTGTTGTACCCTTTTTTTCGTAAGCACATTGACCTTGTTAATTAGTGGAATGAACTACCTGTTATACCATAATATCAACATAGAAGCTACATGTTGGCACCATGAAATCAGCCCAATTCAGGGCCAGAAACTCGTGCAGTACACAACCAATTCCAGTTTTAAGTTGGAGAAGAGAACCAAGTGATGAAAATTCAACAAGGAGCAGCTGCAGAAGCATACTTGAGGCCATTGGGCAGGGTGGTGAACTCGCTCTCCGGAATCTTGGCGCTCCTGAGCTGCACATCCAATGCAAATAAATCAAACAACAAGAACAGAAAACATTTCAACCCCACAACGCAGGATCATCTTCTGTACCAAATGGAGCGCGCACAATTAGTCAGACCCTTACCGCTCTCCGACTGGTAGACACCGCATCGGCGTCTCCCCCAGCCACGCCAATCCCCACAGCTGCGCCCCGAGACACAAACCACCAACCAAGAGGAGACCATCAGAGCGCGTAATCCAGCAAACAGATTTCTGAAACAATCTAGGAGAAGGGAACCATCAAGAACCTGCGGTGGCGGCGAGGAGGGAGGCGAACCATCGCCGGGTGGTCCCGTCGGGAGAGGCGCCGGAGCAGCAGCGGCATGCGAAGGCGGCCGGCCGCCGCATCCGCGACGTCCTTGCCGCCGGGGAGAGCGAGAGAGCGAGGCGCGCGGAGAGGGAGGGGAGAGAGAGCTCCATTGTTTGGTTTGGTTTGTTTTTTCTCTTTTTTTTTTTCGTTTCGCGGTTGGGTCGAGTGGATTTTGCGTGCGTGGCCTCTGAATTTTCCTCAATCCTTTCAGAAAATTGGAATCTTCAGTTTCAGCCACACTAATAAACATGCTCTACAGAAAAAGGAAATCTGCTCAATTTGGTGAAATGAATTTTGTAATCCATATTTCGTATTTCGCATTCATGCATGCATGCCCGGATGATCGGATGGATACGATGGACCATCTCATCGAGTCAAGATTGACAATAATAGACTGTAGAAATAAATTCAGGAAATGCTATGCAGTGTTGGTCCTCAGACAAATTGCAAATACAAGTTGTCTGTTTCGGGAGGGAATTTGAGTTTCCAGAGAATTTAGCGTGCGTTTAACTTACGAAAAAAGGAATTTTAACTTAAGTGGTGATTGATGTGAAAATTAATCATGTGCCTTTTTTGATTGACATAATTTATCTCTATCTCTATCTCTTTTCTCTTTAACTTATAATACATTTTTAGCAATGATTTATATCTAAACTTTTTTTACTCACTTATAATTTAACGGACGAAAATCAAAATCTACTTTCATATCATTTCTTATTTTTATTTTTTATTATGTGTATGCATGGATTTAATTGCGAGAGGTTATCCGAGATTTTTTTTTTATATTATTTTTTTTCTAGCTTACATGCATATTTGAATTTAAAAAAGAATGATCGATTATATTATTATAGTGTTAGTATGGTGTAACGTTAACACGGATATGTTAGGGTCCATAATTGATTTGTTTCTTCATATTCATACAAACGTGCAAGGTTTGCCATTTCAATTTTTTTAACACGGTAATAAATACGTCGCATAGTTAACATACATTAAAATTGAAGATGTCACCATATACATCTGGATATACTAATGAATGAATGAATGAGTATTAACCCATAAATACAAGCACCCATACCAAAGCTACAACTTCAATACGGGTGTTACGACTTAAATACGGGTGTTTATTGTGCTACAAACAGAAAGAACACAAATGGCCATATACACACACTAACAAACACAGGCCCTGTGGAGATTATGGCAATCGGGTATCTATATGGCAAGTCTATCCGACTGGAGGTAGGGATAGGTTGCGCCTGCCATATCTATAAATCAAACATGACTTGGGTGTTACGTTGCCGATTGAGATAAGACAACAGTCTATAGTCATGGTTTGATAAGATTGAAGAAACCGACTTAGAGTAAGATAGGGTTTCCGATCTGTAAGCCCTCCTTCCAAGACTATATAAAGGGGGTAAGGGGCATCCCTTGAGGGATATGCGATAGCAGATATCAACTTTATGAGCCTTTAGCTTTCAGCTTTAGATCTTGAGATCAATAAAGACACTCGACGGATTGAATCCACCAAAACAGGAGTAGGGTATTACCTCACGAGAGGGCCTGAACCTGTCTAAACCTCGCTCTTCAATCTAACCCATTGTGCTTGGCGATCTTGACTGCACCCCCAATTTTCTATTGCCGAAACCAAGTTTCGACAGTTGGCGCGCCAGGTAGGGGCCCGCGCGTCAAGACCTCTTCAACAATCTCGCCGACAAGCGTGATGGGATCTCCTTCAGGATTCGGCGACTTCGCCGCCAACAACTTCGACGACTTCTCCTTCGACTCGGATTCGAACCAGTCGGAAGGAAAGACAAACTCGGTGTCGTTCGGGCTCTCGAACAGCGCCAAGATCTACGACGACATCTTGAAGACCAAGATGCACTCCGCCCACTCCGACGAAGGAATTCACTCGGCACCGTTCGGACTAACGAACGCCGCCAGAATCTACACCGATCTTCTCGTCTCCCCGACGGAGACGATCTACTCAGAAGAAGACATCTCGTCACCGTTTGGATTACCAAACACCGCTGAGATCTACGGCAATCTCCTCTCCCCCGAGTCGGGTTTGACCCACTCGCCGGAGTCCACATCCTCAAGCTCCAACTCGGACTGGAACGATCCAGATTCGAGCTACCCAGGGTCGAGGGAGGTCGCTGTCATCCTCTAGCCGTTCGGCTCATGCTCATATTCGGAGCTCAACGAATACCTCAGCTCCGCCGGCTTTGACGACCTCTATGGCATCCTCTCAGACGAAGCCGACGACTCCGACTGTCACAAGGACTACGAGCCGAAGTGCTTCGATGTCCTCATGGCTGAGCCGGACGAGTCCGACTCAGCCATGGCCTGCAGGCTTGCAGAGGAAGAGCGAGCCAAGATCGAGCAAGAACGCAAGCTAGCTGAAGAGGAGAAGAAACGCAGGGAAGAGGCCGACAAGAGAAGGCGAGATCTACGGGCAGCCGGACGATCCGCTCAGGAGGCTATCCTTCAAACGCGGGTCCGCAACACCAACGTCTTCCAGACGCCACAGCAGAACGTTGTTGCTGCCCTCACACTCTTGGACACCGTCATGGAGACGGCACCCCCCGACGTGACTCCAATATTAGATAAAATCAAGACCATCGTCGCAGCTACAGCCAACGGCCATCCCACCACCTCGGCACGAAGGCTGACTGAGACCGTGGCCGAAACGCCCGACAAAAGCCGACTCCCGCCTCTAAGGTCAGGAGACTATAAGAGGCCCGAGCCAGACCGGTCGACGACTAGGCCAAGAGGCCCACGCCACGAGTCCACACAGAAGTACCAGGAGCAAACGGCCGACTCCCGCGACAAACGACATGGACGTCCACCCGTCCACCACCGCATCCGCCACAACAACAGCTCCAGCTACCCAACCAGTCAACCGAAGACCCCGCCGAGTGATATGCGGGAAGTCCTCAATCGCCGCTACCAGGAGCGAGACCGACGCACTCGGGAAGATTGGAGGGGATCACCCGATAGCAGCGACGACGAAGTGCCAGCTTTCACTCGGGAGCTTCGCCGAGTGCACTGGCCGAATGGTTTTAAGCCAACAGGAATAGAGAAGTACGACGGCAAGACCGACCCCGAGTCGTGGCTTACCGTGTACACTCTCGCCATCCGCGCAGCAGGCAGTGACAACAAGGCCATGGCCAACTACCTGCCCGTGGCCCTCGCCAACTCAGCCAGGAACTGGCTCACGAGCCTGCCAAGAGGCTCAATCGGCTCGTGGAGCGAGCTGAGGGACCACTTCATCGCCAACTTCCAGGGCACCTTCGAAAGGCCCGGCACGCACTTCGATTTATACAACGTTATCCAGAAGCCGGACGAGCCTCTGAAGGATTACATTCGGCGCTTCTCCGAAAAGCGCAACAAGATCCCTAACATCACCGATGACATCATCATCGCCGTCTTCCAGAAGGGAGTCCGTGATGAGCTGTTAATCGGGAAGTTCGGGCGCAAGCCATCGAAGACGGTGAAACAGATGTTCGAGACGGCGAACTCCTACGCCAAATCCAACGATGCCATCAAGGCGGCTCATCAAGACCGGCCCGACAGGAGGGAAGACAAGCAGGCAGGAGGAAGCCGGAATCCTAAGAAGGATAACGGCAACAACAACAACCAGGGCCAAAAAGACCGCAAGCGTCGATCCGAGGATCTGGTTGCCGCAACCTCCAATTCTCAACGCCGCCCCCGAGTCGCCGCCTACGACGCCATCATGAACGCTCAATGCACTCATCATCCCAATCACAAGCACGCGGCTAAAGACTGTTTCATTTACAAACAGTTCGCTGAGTAGTACGCGGCGCAACTCAACAAGAAGCCGACTGATGAGGCTGGTCCATCGGGCGCCAAGAAAAACAATGCGGCTGAGAATGCCGAACCTTTCCAAGACCCTGTGGGAGAGCTCAATCACATCTTCGGGGGGCCGCTAGCCTATGAATCCAAGAGGAAACAAAAGCTAACCGACCGAGAGGTCAACGCGGCTCAACCCGAAGTCCCTCAGTACCTGCGATGGTCGGAAGTGGCCATCACTTTTGACCGCTCGGATCACCCCGACCGAGTGGTTCACCCGGGGCGCTATCCACTCGTCCTGGACCCCGTGGTCCGCAACATCAGGCTCAAGCGCGTCCTCATCGATGGAGGCGTGCCCTCAATATCCTGTTCGCTAAGACCATGGACGAGATGCAAATCCCGAGGGCCGAATTGAAGGCAAGCTCAGCCCCCTTCCATGGAGTCATCCCGGGGCTATCTTCTACACCACTCGGGCACATCACCCTCCCGGTCACCTTCGGGGCTCGAGAGAACTTCCGAACGGAGAACGTCACTTTCGAGGTGGCCGACTTCGAAACGGCCTACCACGCCATCATCGGAAGGCCTGCGCTTGCCAAATTCATGACGATCCCACATTACACCTACCTCTGCATGAAGATGCCGGGTCCCAACGGCGTCATCACTCTTCGCAGCGATGTGAAGCAAGCCTTCACCTGCGACAAGGAGAGCTGCGACATGGCCCAATCTCGCGAGAGATTGCGTGGCCAGCAAGAAATCCGATTGGCTGCATCGACTTCGGCAAAGGGCGAAGTCCCCACGAAGAAGATAGCCAAATAAGGATCCGACGATGCCAAGACCAAGAAAGTCTCCCTTGATCTATCGGATCCCTGGAAAACTGCTGTAATCGGCGCTGAACTAGATCCCAAATAGGAAAGCGCGCTCGTCACCTTCCTCCAAAATAATAAAGATGTTTTTGCTTGGAAACCATCTGATATGCCTGGAATTCCTAGGGAAGTGATCGAGCACTCTTTGCACGTCAAAGATGATGCCAAACCGATAAAACAACGATTACGCAGATTCGCGCAGGATCGAAAAGACGCTATCAAGGAAGAGCTCACAAAGCTCTTGGCCGCCGGCTTCATCAAAGAAGTCCTACATCCCGACTGGTTAGCCAACCCAGTCCTAGTCCGCAAGAAGATGGGGCAATGGCGCATGTGCGTTGACTATACCGACCTCAACAAAGGCTGTCCCAAAGATCGATTCGGGCTGCCTCGCATCGACCAAGTCGTAGACTCAACATCCGACTGCCAACTCTTGAGCTTCTTGGATTGTTACTCGGGCTATCACCAGATCAGCTTGAAAGAATCCGACTGCCTGAAGACATCGTTCATCACACCGTTTGGGGCCTACTGCTACATCACCATGCCTTTCGGCCTAAAGAACGCTGGTGCCACATATCAACGCATGATCCAGATGTGTTTCCAGATGCAGATCGGCAAGAACGTAGAAGCTTATATCGACGATGTCTCATCAAGACCAAGTAGAAAGAAGACCTGATCGCTGACTTAGAAGAAACCTTCGCAAACATCCGGGCCTTCAGAATAAAGTTGAACCCGGAAAAGTGCACTTTCGGCGTCCCGTCAGGCAAACTGCTCGGCTTCATGGTGTCACATCGCGGCATTGAAGCCAATCCAGAGAAGATCAACGCTATCTTGAGCATGAAGCCCCCGAGTAACCAGAAGGATGTCCAGAAGCTCACTGGCTGCATGGCGGCGCTAAGCCATTTCATCTGTCGACTCGGCGAACAAGGCATGCCCTTCTTCAGATTGCTAAAGAAAACGGACGACTTCTAGTGGACTGCGGAAGCCCACAAGGCCTTTGAAGATTTTAAAGAATTCCTCATGACGCCACTCGTCCTAGCCTCACCTCAACCTCAGGAGCCCCTGCTACTCTATGTCTCAGCGACTCACCAAGTGGTCAGTACGGTCCTCGTGGTCGAGCGCGAAGAAGAAGGGCGGGCTCAGAAGATTCAGAGGCCGATCTACTTTGTTAGCGAAGTATTGGCAGGAGCCAAAATTCGCTACCCTCAGGTGCAAAAACTGCTCTATGGTGTCCTGATAACCGCGAGGAAATTGGCGCACTATTTTCAGGGTCACTCGGTCACCGTCGTCACCTCCTTTCCACTCGGCGACGTCGTCCACAACCGGGAGGCAACTGGGCGCATTGCTAAGTGGTCTCTGGAGCTGATGCCATTGGACTTGACTTTTAAGGCGAGGACGTCCATAAAGTCACAAGCCCTGGCAGATTTCCTGGCCGAGTGGACTAAGCAACAAGAAAACGTACCTCGGGAAGACCTCCAACACTGGACCATGCACTTCGACGGATCCAAGAGGATCACTGGCTTGGGAGCAGGAGTTGTACTGATCTCCCCGACTGGGGAAAGGCTAAGATACGTCCTCCACCTCCACTTCTCCGCCTCACAAAACGTCGCCGAGTACGAAGCCCTGCTACATGGACTGCGGCTCGCAGTTTCACCCGGGATACGTCGGCTCATCGTGAAAGGGGACTCCCAGTGGTCGTCAACCAAGTAATGAAGGATTGGTCCTGTCTAAATGACACCATGGAGGCCTACCGACAAGAAGTCCGCAAACTTGAAGACAAGTTTGACGGACTCGAACTATCACATGTCTTGAGACACAACAACGAAGCAGCTGACGAGTTGGCGCAGTTCGGGTCCAAGCGTGAAGCCGCCCAACAGACGTCTTTGTCGAGCACCTTTATGAGCCAACCATTACGGCGAAGACAACTTCCAACGAACAAAGCGCAAACGAAGTCACCATGATCGACACCGACCGGAGGACACCTCTCATCAATTTTTTAACACAAGAAGAGCGCGGAAGACCGGGATGAGGCGGAGAGCGTGTCCGACGTCGTTGCCAAGCTTATGTCATGGTTGACTCCGAACTATACAAGAGAAGCCCCTCCGGAATCTTAATGAGATGCATTACACCCGAGGAAGGGAGACAGCTGCTCCAAGACATCCACTTGGGCATCTGCGGAAGCCACGCGGCAGCACGCACCTTGTTAGGCAAAGCCTACAGACAGGGTTTTTTCTGGCTTACCGCAGTCTCCGACGCGGACAAAGTGGAACGAACCTGTGAAGGCTGCCAATTTTTTGCCCGATAGAGCCATGTCCCAGCCCAGGAGCTACAAACAATCCCACTATCCTGGCCGGTTTTCGCGGTATGGGGCTTGGACATGGTTGGCCCTTTCAAGAAAGCTCCAGGAGGATTTACACACCTCTTCGTCGCAATCGACAAGTTCTCCAAGTGGATTGAAGCCAAGCCGGTTGCCACAATTACTGCCGACAAGGCACGAGATTTCTTCCTCAACATCGTGCACCGCTTCGGCGTCCCAAACAGGATCATAACCGATAACGGGACTCCATTCACGGGAGGCATCTTCAAGGAATTCTGCGAAGACTTCGGAATCAAGATCTGGTATGCGTCGCCGCACATCCCAAAAGCAACGGACAAGTCGAACGGGCCAACGGCATGGTCCTTCAAGGCATCAAGGCCCACGTGTTCGATCGTCTAAGCCCTTACGCAGGCAAGTGGGTTCAAGAGCTTCCCTCGGTTCTATGGTCTCTGCGGACCACACCCAGTCGGGCTACCGGCCAAACTCCTTTCTTTCTGGTCTATAGCGCAGAAGCCATGTTGCCTAACGAGAAGGAGTATGAATCCCTCCGAGTCCGCAGCTTCAACGATGAACGCTATGACCCAGACCGAGTGGACGACCTCACCCGACTGGAAGAGGCCCGAGAGGCAGCCCTCATCCAGTCGGCAAAATATCTTCAAGGGCTCAGACGATACCACAGTCGCAACGTTCGAGCACGAGCTTTCATCGTTGGCGTCTTGGTTCTGCGCAAGATTCAAACCACCAAAGACCGTCACAAGTTATCCCCCTTATGGGAAGGACCATACATAATCGCTGAGGTGACTCGGCCCGGTGCATACCGACTAAAGCGTGAAGACGGATCTATGGTGGATAACTCCTGGAACATCGAGCATCTTCGACGATTTTATGCTTAAATTGACTAAAGTTTCATGTTTTCTTGATCGCCAACCTCAAGTAAGATGACTTCTTGAGTTAGCAGTCGGGGGCTGTACATATGTCAATAAAGCATAGTTTTCCTCTTCAACCTTTGTGCGTGATTCGGTTTATCATTGTTTAATGTTCCTTGATTCGAGTTCAGTGTTTAAGGACTGAGAGTTTTCCGATGACCTAATCGAGCTTAGGCTCGGTGACAGTCGGACGAAAACTACTTAAGAAATTTCACATAAAAACTCGGATCAGGGCATTAACATAAATAAACTGAATATTTCACAAGTCTACGTCAGAGTGCCATAATCGGACAATGTTTATAAGACAATGTTCATTAGACAGATTAAACCCGGAAGTTATTCACTACATCGACAGGAATCTTCTTCGCCGACTCCTGCGCTTCGCTCAGCATGTCCAGGGCCTGCTCATCCGAGGTCCCGTCGGTGAAGCCCTCTCCGACCGAGTTGACATCCACTCGGGGGTAGAGAGACTTGGTCTGTGCAAGAGCCAGACCAGCCCCCATGGTGGCGGCCTCGGTGATGTTCACCAAATATTGGTCAGGGGCCCTCCGCAGCTTGTCAAAGATTTCCAGTGGCTCCAGCGAGCTAGCCCCGACCCCTGGTGAAACAAAGATTGCAAGATTGGCGTTGCCGCGTTAGCAACTTCTTCTCGGACCTCTCCGGCTCGTTTGACCCTCTCAAGAAGCACGTCGTATTGAGCTCGGGTCTTGACTTTGTCAGCTGCCAAAAGAATATGATCACGCAAAGTACTCGAAGACAAAGCAGCACAAAGGATATTACTTCAAAAGAGCTCACCTTCGAACTCGGCCTCCAACTCGGTCTTACCGAGGCTGACTGCCTCTAGCTGGACCTGGAGCGAGTGGACCTCCGACGAATTTTCTACAAACACAGAAGGCTATTAGCGACCAAGATCCGCACAGAACCCATGAAGAAATTGGGAAGAGTGGACTTACTCCCGACTGAACCGCGGAGGTCAAGGTTCTCCTCCCGAAGTTCGGATATTTCCTTCCTCAGGGCCGCTTCCCTCAACGGGGCCTCCTCCTGAGTGGTCTTCAGCTTCCGCTGGACGTCCTCCAAGGAGTTCAGATGAGGAACCAACTTCTCCAGCACCTCGGACTTCGCCATGGATCGGCAATACTCCAAGGTTGACCGATTGAAGAGAAGCAATGATACGACAACAGAAGAAAGATCAAGGCTTTCGTTGAGTAGCCGAGTCGCGTCGTTCAGGCTGTTGACGAGGGCATCCCGTTCGTCTCTTTCGGCTTGTTTATCAAGGATGATGCCCTGCCTTTCTCCTTCCGAGTCTCGCCATTCGATCTTAATCGGAGGAACCCGTGTTTCGAAGACTCGTAATTCCGGGATTTCCTCCACCGTGGCCGGCATTAGGAGGAACAGATGAAGACACAGAAGATGTGAACTATAGATTCAAGATGAGATTTCGACTCGAGACTTACCAGCTTCGTCGGCTGAGCTCTGGACCAGAGCAGCCCGGCCGGTCCTCTCCCTCTGGCTTTTCCCCGATTGATTTTCAGTCGGGGCTCCCTGAGCCGCAGCCTGGGGCTTCTCCGCAGCCGATTGGTTCCCAGCCGGGACGTCTCGGCTGGCGGTCGGGGGCTCCTTCCTCGGGATATCCTTCTTTGGAGGCGAGGGCTTTTTGCCCGAAGCACTTTTGCTTGGGAGAGGGCTCCGGGGCCTCTGTTCCGCAGACCTAGGTGCCTCGGGCGCAGCAGCTGGAGTAGGCCCCTCACCCTTCCCGGCAGGATCTATGTCCTAGCACCTCCTGCAACAACAAATGCAGTAAGAATGAAGACGAAGAAAATTTTCAACAAAAAAGTTTGGACTTCAGTCATGGAACATACCTGGACGACCGGCGGATCTTCGGCACCGCTTTCGGCGACGGCCTTGGAGGGGTCGTCGCCGGAGGAGCCGGGACATCGTCATCCGATTCGTCGATGACGAGCCTCCTCTTGCTCGCCTGCTTGTTGGTGTCCTCACTCGGGGCCGCCCGTTTCCCGACTGGATTGCTTTGAATCTTTATCCCGCCAGTCGGCTTCTTGGCAGGGCGAAGCGGCACGTCATCATGAGGCACCTTGTACGGTTTTGAGATAACAGAAGCATTTTCCTGCAAGAGAAATTCTCACAATACTAAGAGGCATGACATCAAGGTTGCAAGACAATACAAAGAAGTCAGTCGGCTTACCGGAGGAGGAGGTTAATGGATGCTGAAGGGAAGAACCGGCAACACGAGGGCGCGCTCGACTGCGATTCCAATCGAGAAGATCTTATACATTCGGATCTTCAGGACCTCGTAGCTTAGGGGGTCTTGGTCTTCCCGATTGGGGTCCTTCCCGCCTTCGTACTCGAAGGCTGATTTCGACCGCTCTTTGATCGACGCCAGTCGGCACCTGATGAAGTGCCGAGTGATCTGCTCGCCACGAAGACCTTTCTATTTCATCACCAGGATCTTCGCAAGCAGTTTGTTGGCCTCATCCCAATCTTGAGCCACTGGAATAGTGCTCCAAGTATGCTTGGGTACAAGGGGAAGGCCGACAAAGGCTGGCAGGCTAGGTTCGAGATTGCTGATATAGAACCAGCCCGCGTGCCATCCCTTATTGGAAGATTTCAAAGGGAGAGAGAAATACTCCTTGCGGAGGGATCCGCGGAGTTGGAAGCCTGCCCCGCCAACAACGCACGGCTGGTCCTTGTTGGGATGCGGCTTGAGATAGAACATGCGACGGAAGAGATGGAAGTGGGGTAGGATGCCAAGGAAAGCTTCACATACGTGGATGAAAAGAGCAATTTTAAGCATGGAGTTGGGGTTCAGATGGTAGAGTTGAAGACCATAATAATCCAAAAGCCCCCTAAAGAACTCGGAAGTAGGGAGGCTGAACCCGCAGTAAAATAAAGAGGTGAACACAACAAGCTCACCGGTGTTTGGGGTTGGAAAATCTTCACCCGCCGCTAGGCGCCAACCCACGATCTCCTTGGGGGGAAGCACGCCGTGCTTCACCATCTCCTTGAGGGTGGATTCCCTCACATCCGATGTGGCCCATTGGTCGAAGGGGATTTTCTTTTCATCCGCCATGAGAGTGGTTTGGATGAGAAGTGGATCTGATCGGAAAGGATGGGGATCTAAGCAAGGGATCTTGGGAGTTGGCTGCGGAAGCTGGTTTGTGGCAAGAAGCAAGCTCCTGGGTGGATGGATTCGGGTACGCGCGAGTCTAGGGTTTTTCGCAGGGAGCTGGGGAACAGCGCTGTGAAAAGAGGAATTTTTCGGGAAGACGAAGTGGCGGGGATGACCTCGAGGCTTTATAGAAAGATTTGAGGGTTGCGCTAGGTTTTCTTGTGATTGGGCCGAGCCCATGAGAGAATTTGCGGCCCAGCTAAGGTGTGGCCCGACGCGTGTCCTTAGGGACTTAAGCGGATGAGCTTAAGCAGATTTGCCTTGGCAATATGCACGTGTCCGAATGCCCTATGCCTTTGGAAATCCTTTCATGCCGCGGTTTGCTTGACTTCATGAGAAGCTAGCACGATGCAATTTGGGAGGTGACCAACAGCTAAGCTTTTGTAGCTGCCTTGATGACAAGGGCTGTTTGGTTTTTTAGCATTCGATTAAGTGGTTATATCAATGCTATTTTTCCACCTTGGTGAAGATCTTTATAGATTGAGACCAGTATTATGGCAAGAGCTATTTAATAACTTGGTCATGTTTTTCATGCGATTGAAAAACTTATTTACCCATGAGGGATGATTAAAATATTTGTTCCGAGATGACTCGGACAGATCCACTCGGATAAGTATGAACTTACAGAGTGCTTTTCATCCATAAGGATTGATCGAGTTATTTGTTCTGAGATGACTCGGGCAAATTCACTTGGATGAGCAGGAGCTTACCGAGTGATGAAATTTTTTATGAGGATGATTTTTTATAGTTCTTGACTATATGATTAGTCTAATTTTGACTAACCATATAGTCGGGGGCTACACCTAATTAGGTGCATCAGGAGATGCACCCAAATAATTATTTTTGAGAATTTTTTAGATATTTTCCAGCCCTTCACAGTCTTTGGAGCCACTCGGGAAGATTCAGGCAGAGATGATGGAGTCACTCGGTGCCAGAAGCACTCGGCCAAAGAGGTTTTTTGAGTGTTGTTTTGGTTTGAAGCTGAGTTGTCTCGTCGACTGAAAAGGACTCGGGGGCTACTGTGGAGATTATGGCAATCGGGTATCTACATGGCAAGTCTATCCGACTGGAGGTAGGGATAGGTTGCGCCTGCCATATCTGTAAACCGAACATGACTTGGGTGTTATATTGCCGATTGAGATAAGGCAACGACCTATAGTCACGGTTTGGTAAGATTGAGGAAACCGACTTAGAGTAAGATAGGGTTTCGATCTGTAAGCCCTCCTCCCAAGACTATATAAGGGGGGTAAGGGGCGTCCCTTGAGGGATATGCGATAGCAGATATCAGCTTTATGAGCCTTTAGCTTTCAGCTTTAGATCTTGAGATCAATAAAGACACTCGGCGGATCGAATCCACCGAAACAGGAGTAGGGTATTACCTCACGAGAGGGCCTGAACCTGTCTAAACCTCGCTCTTCAATCTAACCCATTGTGCCTGGCGATCTTGACTGCACCTCCAATTTTCTATTGCCAAAACCAAGTTTCGACAGGCCCGATCTAACTATAGAGCATCACTATATGCTCTTTTTCTTTCTTTGCCAAACGATTGAAAAAAATTGCACAACACAGAGAATTGTTTGAAAACTTAAATATTTCAACCGACCTGTCACGTAGTGTTGACGAGAAATCTCTCTCACGCGCCGGCCTTGGAGATCTGCTTGACTCCAGTGCAGGTCCTTCTTAGCTGCCTACAATGTGTAGAGCGTGCCAGTTGATTTGATCTGCCAATCAACAAGAGAAAATACAAGAAAGTATCCGTTAAGCGTTAGGTCAAACCCCCGCGGTATCGGCCGAGGAAATCCATAATCGTACACATGCTATTCCCGGCCATATTTGTACCAAGCGACCGAAGCGCGTCGGCTACGCCAAGACGATCATCAGCCATCCGGCCCAAATATGACGAAGAATAACGAATATACAGATCAATAAACCAGCCGATCCTGGGAAACTGTCATCAAATCAGCCGATGCTCCAATGATTCTCGCACAAACGTAACATTCCCAGCTTAAGGGCGTGAATAAACACAATATAGATACAAACTATAGCCCTACAGCAGATCTGATGACAATCATATTAAAAGAAACACATAAAAATAGATAAGATCGGCTGAAACCCCGATGCTATCCCCAGATAATGTAAATCCAAAAGAATACATTGCCAACGACTCTAAAGACGACTCAATAGTTCAGTCTTGATGCAGCATTGAGTATCAAAAGAAGCATTCAATCTATCACTTTCGATTTACACTTCGTAAGATGGTAGATACTGCGTACGAACCAACCAGCCTTTAGATCTAATATCGCTGACTACACATCCTCAACAAGATGAGTCAACCGCAAAATAGATCTAAACGCCAGATTGATTCGTACGCACTATATGATATATAGCGTAGCAAAACTACTGAATCCAATGTGTCATTGCGATGGAAGCATCAGAAACGAGTAATCTCACCACTAACGACAAACATTTACTCGAGTCGGGATCGAGACGATGCAGCCCGAAGCCAAACGGGTGTTCGTCCAAAAGGAAAAGGATGGCGATGCGCCGAAGATTAGATTGATTCAATTGTCTTCATACACGTGGTCTTGGGTCCTATTTATACCCGAAATACGAATATCTCGTAACAACTTCGACTCTATCTAAACATCATATTATCCCTAACAAGATCCATTACAACTAACAATTTAACAAACTCCTAAATTATATCTACAAGCGCCATTACAGGACTTTATCCATAGGTGGCAATATCTTAAAACGCGCCATTAACATCCGAATCCCCACTTATCTTCAAGTTTCGCATTGGATACGGTCTTATCTCTTTTAAACTGGAATCGGCCGTCGGTGTTCCATTCAACCCATTCCCGACCAGCCCGCAGCCGATTACTCTTTTAGCCGATACAACCCCTGACCTCAGCCGATCCTGATTCCACCTTGCTTCCTTAGGACTCACGGACCTTATTACCAAATTCCAGTGTTAACACATGCCCCCCTAGTCCGTAACATAAAGTGTTGCGGATTTGTTTATCTACTCAAACTCCTATTCCCTTCTCGGCCCGAATCGTTTCGGCTTCCCCCACGAGCCCCTTAAATATCCACTTTCCTCGGGCGAGCCACCCACGCTCCCATCGTGCACTCGGCTTCCTTCTCAAGCAAACTTCCTGCCCTTCTCTCTCTCCTCCGGTGACTTCATCGGCGTTCGATATTTTCCACATCCTTCGAGCCCCATCGTCGTCTCCGACCTCCCGATGGCCTCCGCCGCGACCTCCAGCACTTCCAACTCACCAGCCACCGTCGCACCTACTGCGACCGCAACTTCACCTGCCGCTGCTACTGGGACTGCCTCAGCCACCGCCATGAACGAATTTCCTCATGTATTTCCCTTCTATTTTTATTTTTACTTTGTAATCTTACCCTCAACTCGCTCCTCCATGCGCCTTTACACCAGACGTTTGCTTGGCAACTTTCAATATCACCTTATCCCGCATTCTTACTAATTAATGCTTTTCTTATTCCAAACTATAAACACCATCATCTCTGATCAGTATTTTTCCCCCTCCTTTGAATTGCAGCACCTCTCTCACCAAGTACTCATCCCCAACTTAACACAAGAGGGAAAATATTTCCTTGGGCCTATTGGTGACACAGACCCAACTGACGTGATCATTGCCGAAACCAACCGCATGCCCTTCAACACTGCCAAACCATCTCTTTCCCACTGGAACGAGACTTTCAAAGCTTGGCCGTCCACCGACACAGCCTGGACTGAATGGTACAAGAGAATACAATCGGCCAAGTACACCCAATGGGAAGAAAGGAAACTTGCCCAATGCTTAGAACTGCCATAGCCAATATGGAAAAGACGAACCCCTCCTATCGATGCAGCTTACTTTTGGAACGATAGTTTTAATGCTTTCCTCTTCGTGCGGGGGCCGATGACCATCACACTAGCCGATGTGCATATGACAACTGGGCTGGACATTGAATCATCGGCTAATCCATGCGTCTTGAACCGAAAAGGCCAACACCAGTTTAAAACCAAAGCCATCGGTGGGTGGAGTGGCTTCATTGCCCAAAATATGAAATATGGAACAGTCGATCACCGAGAATACACGCCTTTCGATGATGTGGTTAGAGAAATTCGTGTTCTGCGGATCGAGCTGTGGGCCGACCGCCAATTGGCAAATAATGGCCGAAATCCTAGCCGACAGGACAGAGTTCGCATTGGGAAAATACCTCCTCGGCTACACGTATCAAATGTTGCATCAAACCGCCACAAAAATAGCCGCCAATGCCCCAGTCAACACCGACGGACCTCGGTGGTTCCTTCAAATTTGGTTGGTGTTGGCCACCAAAACGTAGCGGTCGGCCCGCCCGGCAGCCGATTCCCAAGGTTGGAGCCAATCGTAGACGAAGAAGGCGATCAAATCACCACCAGGCGATGCACCAACTACGGGGAAGCAGCCGCCGCCCATGCAGGTTCAAGGCAAACGGCTGAGCTGTTGGCCGATTGGTTCGTGGCTTTCTACGATGGGTTATCCCGTGACAACCGCACCTGGTACTTCTACTCCGATCAAGGCTGTTTCGAGCTGCCGATCGATTTCAAATGGGACGACCTCAATTCAGCCAACAGTCCAAGGTGTAGGAAATTGTTCATCTGTTTAGCTCCCTGCATTCTGCCGACCGGGGTCCATCAAGGCCGATCAACGGCTCGGAGTTATGAATTTTACTACCCGGCATCGGCCGCAAGGCAATTTGGCCTCGGGCAGCTTCCCATCGGCTTCTTTTACGCCGATAAGATCGAGACCAGAGGAGCGGTCGGCCAAGATCTAATAATGAACTCACTGCTGAACATAGCTGGTCCCCCCTTCGGCGTGCCGGCAAAATTACCCTGTCGACAAGGAGAAGCGCCGCTTATGACCGATGGTGGTTGGAACTTAGACGCCACATCTTTCACCAACGACCATCTTGCTATATTGACTCGCTCCGCCTGGACGAGATCCCCGGTATGCTTTTACCCCCACCGATTATTCCCTTCCTACGATTCGTTTACCGACCGTGCCGCCCGATTTAACACTTGTGCTTTGACTTTGCGGAAATGAAATGGAATGCGCCGACGGTAAGCGACTCGGGCGCCCCATCGAATACAAAACAGAATTCTGGACACGGGGCTCGGCTCGTCGCCCATCGGCCGGGGCGCCAAGCTCTCATCTCATTGCGAGGGCGAGGTGCGTCATCCGATCGCACCGAAAAGGAAAACGGCGCCACCGCCGCGTTCATCGGCTGCGCTCGCCCCAAAAGGGCGAAAAGATAGAACCGACGCCTTGGTCGGCGTCCTCCTCCTCGGATCCGGCCGTCGAGCGGTTCTCAACGCCGCCGACGAAGAGGCGCCATTAGCCGTCCAAACGGCCGTTGAAACCGGGCTTCGAGTCCCGAATCGGTGAACGCCCCAACCGATGCTCCGCCGCTCCAAGCCCGCCGATGAGACGCCCTCCCGTAAGTTTTTACTTCATTGTTCTTGGTCTTGCGATGTTTACTCAGTATCGACTTGTCCGTTCCTTGCACTCAAGAAACCGCCGGTCGTGCCGTGCCCTCGTCTCTGCTTTCGTAACCGGCTCTTACCCCTTTGTTCGTAATAATCAATCGGTTCATCTGCTAATCCCGTTTTCCTTTTTGCGCTTCCGCGCCCTCCGGCCGCTCCCGACGCCGAGTGAATGCACCGCGCCTGTTGGGGGCGGCACGATGATACCGCGGGAAAAGCCGACGGCCGTGGGGAACGACCGCCGAACCCGTAATCCCGACGACGGCGCCGACGGTAGTCGATCGGCCCTGACCATTGATTTTGCCATGCCTCTGACCCTTTCTTTCTTCTTCAGCACGTGGCCGATCTCCTCAACTTCGACTTGTCGGAGTTCGAGGAACCCGGCAATGCCGGCGAGGAAGCGCTTGCAACGTCGGCTGAGAACCTGAAGGCCACTTTGGCTGACATCGGCAACCGACTGGACGCCTCATTAGATGCGTTGGTGGTCGACTGCAGCTCCATACGCGCACGATTCCAGAATATCCAAGACCAACTGCCGGATGCTGTAGCCGAAGCCATCGCGCCGGCGACCTTCATGGAAGCTTACCAGCTAAAATACGAACGAGCCTGGCAGCGAGCCATTGATCGGCGTGAGAGTGAGGCGCGGGCGGCTGCGATCCAATAGACCAAAGACGCCATTGAAGCCCGGAAAACCACCTTCGACCGCCTAAAAACCGAGCCGGCCGCCAAGCTTGAACAACTTCGTGCCCGCCGGGATCAGCTGGTAGCCGATCTCGTTCAGATTACCAACGAGATTGATGTCCATGAAGAGTATATGGCCAATTTGCCGCCAGGGTTGAAGCTGAACGTAGAAGCATCGGGCGGCCGTCGCGCATCTACGGGGCTTGGTGCAAAGCGCTCGCCGTGACAGGTCCGAGGCCGACGACCTCGGGCACTCGGCGAGATTGACCAGTTAGGTCGACGGCTCTATCGGCGATAGCCGATTTTCTAAAGAAATGAAGATTGTAAAATGTCCGACCCTGCGAGGTTGGCTTGTGTTTCTCTCGACATGTGCTTTGTGATGTAACCGGACAACTTGTATCAAACATGCTCGTATCGTTTAGTTAGAACTCGCCCCGAAATGACGCCCAATCACTTAGTGTCCGTCTTTCGGTTATTCGATTCTCTAGCCATCGGCCGATAATATCCGATTACGTCACCGCCTGTTTGTAGGCCGATCCTCTCGAATCGTACCGGAACCCGTGAGCCCCGGGTGACAGCATCCATTCCTGCACCATCGCTGGTTTTCAACGATTCCCGACGCCCTTAATAATGACCCCTTTGACTCTCGGGTTGCAGCCGACCTTTCATATCCAAGAATCGTATCTTTTCTTTCTATAAATGGGCTTCCCAGACTCTCTGAATAGCTCACGGCCGAAAGCGACGAACTTCCAATAGTGAAACACCTAGTCCTTTGATTCTGCGGCCAGGCTTCTCATGGCGTCTTCTAGCTCGTCGGTGAACCAGGTGGTTGTTAACACTGGAATTTGGTAATAAGGTCCGTGAGTCCTAAGGAAGCAAGGTGGAATCAGGATCGGCTGAGGTCAGGGGTTGTATCGGCTAAAAGAGTAATCGGCTGCAGGGCTGGTCGGTTGGGAATGGGTTGAATGGAACAGCCGACGGCCGATTCCAGGTTTAAAAAGAGATAAGACCGTATCCAATGCAGAAACTTGAAGATAAGTGGGGATTCGGGTGTTAATGGCGCGTTTTAAGATATTGCCACCTATGGATAAAGTCCTGTAATGGCAGTTGTAGATGTAATTTAGGAGTTTGTTAAATTGTTAGTTGTAATGGATCTTGTTAGGGATAATATGATGTTTAGATAGAATCTGAAGTTGTTACGATATTCGTATTTCGGGTATAAATAGGACACGAGACCCGTGTATGAAGACAATTGAATCAATCTAATCTTCGCGCATCGCCATCCTTTTCCTTTTGGACGAACACCCCGTTTGGCTTGGTGCCGCATCGTCTCGATTCCGGACTCGGTAAATGTTTGTCGTTAGTGGTGAGATTACTCGTTTCTGATGCTTCCATCACAATGACACATTGGATTCAGTAGTTTTGCTACGCTATATATCATATAGTGCGTACGAATCAATTTAGCGTTTAGATCTATTTTGCGGTTGACTCATCTTGTCGAGGATGTGTAGTCAGCGATATTAGATCTAAAGGCTGGTTGGTTCGTACGCAGTATCTACCATCTTACGGAGTGTAAATCGAAAGTGATAGATTGAATGCTTCTTTTGATACTCAATGCTGCATCAAGACTAAACTATTGAGTCGTCTTTAGAGTCGTTGGCAATGTATTCTTTTGGATTTACATTATCTGGGGATAGCATCGGGGTTTCAGCCGATCTTATCTGTTTTTATATGTTTCTTTTAATATGATTGTCATCAGATCTGCTGTAGGGCTGTAGTTTGTATCTATATTGTGTTTATTCACGCCCTTAAGCTGGGAATGTTATGTTTGTGCGAGAATCATTGGAGCATCGGCTGATTTGATGACAGTTTCCTGGGATCGGCTGGTTTATTGATCTGTATATTCATTATTCTTCATCATATTTGGGCCGGATGGCTGATGATCGTCTTGGTGTAGCCGACGCGCTTCGGTCGCTTGGTACAAATATGGCCGAGAATAGCATGTGTACGATTATGGATTTCCTCGGCCGATACCGCGGGGGTTTGACCTAACGCTTAACGGATACTTTCTTGTATTTTCTCTTGTTGATTGGCAGATCAAATCAACTGGCACGCTCTACACATTGTAGGCAGCTAAGAAGGACCTACACTGGAGTCAAGCAGATCTCCCAGGCCGGCGCGTGAGAGAGATTTCTCGTCAACAGTGGTACCTCAACTCTTCTACTTTTATCGATTTCTAGTTTCGAAAAACTCAGGGACGGAATCCATTGCAGCCGCCGCACCCGCTTCGGGTGATCCAGGGCATCATGGAGACGTCGTACGAGCTGTCGGTCAAACAGGACCGACGGGTGAGGGCGCAGCTGAAGCGCTTTAGGGAGTTGGAGGCTCGCCATCCAGCGGCCAGGCCGGCTTTCCACCTTGGTGGCATTCCGGCTGCTACCCCATGGCGTACCCGACGCTTGCGCGCCTCGACCGGCTGGAGGGGAGGCAGGCGCAACTTGCCAACGAGCTGTTGATCACCACTACCGACATCAGGGTCACTCGGTTGGAGCACCTGATCCTGGATGCTCTGGAAATAGAAACCGCAGAGCCTTTTGAGCGAGCCCTGGCGGCCATTAGAGAGTTCCTGGCAAACATGTAGTCCTAGACGGCCGTGCGCCGGCTCTGAATAAAACGCGTTGTAATGTTCCTGGGTTCCTTGTGACTTGTGATTTCTTCAACTCCATGGCTTGATTGGTCCCAAGTTGGCTTTTCCGGCCATGCGCATGGTCTGATTGTCTCACGCATGTGTAGCGTAGGTGTATGCCCCCCAAGTTTCGGTGATAGCATCGATGCCGACGAAACTTGCTGATAGTAGTCATGGTGATCGCTGCCGGAGGTCATGGGGTGTGGGAGGGTAAAGGAAAACGAATGCCTAAAGGCGATGCCCCATAAGGCATCGGCTGTTGTAGGTCGGCCCATTGTGGCGATAGCCGACTTACGCGTTGATCCACACGCTCGGGTAGTACTTCTTCAGATATTTTCCGTTGAGGGCCCTTCCGAAGACCTCCCCATCTAGCCCTTTTAGCATGTAGGCTCCCTTGGACACGCATTTGTGGACCTTGAAAGGCCCCTCCCAATTCGGCGACCATTTGCCGAATTTGTTATCTCTGGATCCGATTGGGAGTATCAACTTCCAAACGAGCTCGCCTTCCTCAAATGATTTAGGGACGACCTTTTTATTGTAATGCCTGGCTACCCGTTCCTTATCTCTTGTTACTTTTTCTAAGGCTCTCATTCTTGATAAGGCAAGATCCTCCGATTCGTCTATCATGAGATTGTAATAGTCATCGGCTGTGAGTTGGTCTTGTAACTGAATGCGTCTTGAGCCGATTACGCTTTCCCATGGAAGCACCGCTTCGTGTCCATAGACCAGTTTGTATGGCGGAACTTGGATGGACCCATGACATGCCATCCGATAGGCCCACAAAGCTTCGACCAATCGGGTGTGCCATTGTTTGGGATGCTCGAGATATCTTTCTTTTGATCAGTTTGATTAAGCTTTTGTTTGACGCCTCGGCTTACCGTTGGCTTGTGCGTAATATGGCGAAGAGTTAAGCAGCTTGATCCCCATGCCGTCAGCAAACTGGATGAATTCGTCGGAGACAAAGATGGACCCTTGGTCGGTCATTATCGTTTGCAGAATGCCGAACCTGTAGATGATGTGTTCCTTGACGAACTCGATTACGTCTTTAGAATCCACTTTTCGGAGGGGAATTGCTTCTACCCATTTTGTGAAATAATGTGGCCGCTAGTATAAACTTGTGCCCCTTGCACGAAGGTGGATTGATTTGGCCGATCATGTCCATGCCTCACCCTCTGAAAGGCCATGGTTTAATGATCGGGTTCATGGCCGACGCCGGAGCTCGTTGCACTGTGTCAAATTTTTGACAATCTTGGCATCCTTTATAGTATTTAAAACAATCCTCTAGCATCGTCGGCCAGAAATACCCGGCTCGGCGAAGTAGCCACTTCATTTTGTGTGCCGAATGATGTGTACCGCAGATTCCTTCATGTACCTCTCCGATGGCCACTGTGGCTTGATCGGCGCTCAAACACTTGAGAAGTATGCCATCGATTGTCCGATAGTATAAATCTTCGTCGAGCAACACATACCGTAACGCCTTGTACCGTAACTTCCTTGTGGCCGATTGAGAAGGGTTTTTGAGGTAATTGTAAACGTCGAATCTCCAATCGTTGGTCGTGATGGTGGCAATGCTTATGTCGACATCTCTTAGCATCGGCCGGTAGCCTGATGCCCTTTGAGCCAGGTCATTGGCCTCCGTGTTCTGCTCCCTGGGAATATGCTTCAAAGTTACTAGTCGAAATCCTTCCATTAATTCCCGGCACCGTTGATGATAGATTACTAGTGCGTCATTTTTGCACTCATACTCTCCTGACAATTGACTAATGACGAGCAACGAGTCCCCCATTATCTCGACCGCATCAGCCTCCATCTCTCTGAGTAGGAGTAGCCCCTTGAGGACGGCTTTGTACTCGGCTTGGTTATTCGTAACGTGGGGGTCGATGGCGAAGGCGAATTCGAAGCTTGTCCCTTTGGGTGAGATAAGAACTAAGCCGATTCCGCGGCCGCTTGTACATACTGAGCCGTCGAAAGTCAGGGTCCAAGGCGTGATCTCTACGGAGCCGATTGAGTCGTTCCCATGTTCCACAATGAGATCGGCTGTGGCCTGTCCTTTACGCCCTTGGGGCTCGATACCTCGATCGACCGGTCGGCGCCGCCGCATCCACTTTCCGATCCTCCCTTTGAGCACTGGAGCCGATAGCATGTACTTGACTACGTCGGCTTTGCAAGTTACGGTGCATTCATTGGACAGCAGATAGTGTCTTAATTTTGTGCATGAGAAATAGAGGCACAGACATAGCTTCTCGACGGTGAATATCTAGTCTCGGATCTAGCGACCGCGGCTAAGATAGAAAATGGCCCTTTCCTTGCCATCGACTTCTTGGATTAGGACGGAGCCGATGGATTTGTCGTCGGCGGACGTGTACAGCTTGAACGGCTTTCCTTTTTGTGGGGGCATTAGAACTGGGGGAGAGCTTAAATACTTTTTTATGTCGTCTAACGCCTTCTGTTGCTCTGCCCCCCATGTGAATATCTGATCGGCCTTAAGCCGAAGCAATGGTGTGAACGGTTCCAATTTCTCGAGAGGTTAGCTATGAACCGTCTAATGAAGTTTATCTTTCCGATCAATGATTGGAGTTGTCTTTTATCCTTAGGGGGTTGAATCGTCTTAATTGCGTTGATGCTCCTTGGTGTTACTTCGATTCCTCTTTCATGAACAAGGAATCCTAAGAACTGCCCGGCCGACACGCCGAACGCACAATTGAGCGGATTCATCTTCAATCCATACTTCCTCGCCCGTTCAAGCACCTGCCTTAGATCTGCAATGTGGCTTTCTATTTCTCTTGATTTGACGACGACATCGTCGATGTATATCTCCACTAGTGCTCCGATCATGTCGTGAAAAATGTAGTTCATTGCTCTTTGATATGTTGCCCCGGCATTCTTTAGGCCGAACGTCATCACCACCCACTCGTAGAGGCCGATTGCGCCTGGGCATCGAAAAGCGGTTTTATGGACGTCCTCTTCGGCCATGAATATCTGGTTGTATCCTGCATTGCCGTCCATGAAGCTGATGATTTTGTGGCCTGAGGTGGCGTCGACAAGCAGGTCGGCTATTGGCATTGGGTATTCATCTTTTGGAGTTGCCTTGTTTAGGTCTCTGAAATCGATGCATACTCGAAGTTTGCCATTCTTCTTTAATACCGAGACGATATTAGAGACCCATTCGGCATATCGGCAAGGCCGAATGAACCCTGCATCGTATAGCTGAGTGATTTCGGCCTTAATTGCGTCGTACATGTCGGCCTTGAACCTCCTGGGAGGTTGTTTGAATGGCCGATATCCTGCCTTAATTGGCAGCTGATGGACCACTATCGATCGGCTTAGACCAGGCATTTCGAAGTATTCCCACGCGAAGTAATCTTTATATTATTTTAATAATTCAATAAGTTGGGATCTACAAAGAGGAGATAAATATTTACTAATGTACGTCGGCCTTGGCTTGTCGCGATCCGATGTCGATCTCCTCTAACTCGTCTACCGACGTGAAGCCCTGTCCTAACTTGCCATCGTCTTCATCCGCGGTGGCTACACCGAGCACGCCGGATCCCTCCACCATGTCTTGTTCAAAGCAAAGCTCGCGCTCGTCGCTTCCGATGGGCTGTATTGTTGAATTGGACACGTTTAGAAAATCGGCTTGCCGACTTTCCCCGATAAACATTCGATGCCTTCGATTTCCCAAAGCGGCAAATCGACACTGACGATACTAACTGACCTGTCGGCTGGCACGATCTCGATCTTGTCGCCGTCCCACTGGATGAGGCTCTGGTGCATTGTAGAAGGGATGCAGCAGTTAGCGTGGATCCAGTCCCTTCCGAGCAAGCAGCTGTAAGACCCCTTCCCGTCGATGACAAAAAACGTCGTGGGCACGCCTTGTTGCCGATGGTCGCTCGACGTTGAGAACGCCTTTGGTCTCGATGGGTTGCCGCCGAAGTCCTTGAGTACCATGTTGGTTTTGATCAGGTCTTCGGCTCCTTTTCCAAGCTTTCGGAAAGTTGCGTAAGGCATGAGGTTGACTGCCGCTCCCCCATCGACTAGCATTTTGGAAATCGGCTTACCGTTGACGAAACCTTTAACGTACAACGGCTTCAGATGTCGATTTTCGGTTCCTTCCGGCTTGTCAAAAATGGCTTGGTCTGGGGAGATCATTAGTTTTGCCGGATCATCTTCAATGGTATCTGCGTCGGCTTCGGGAGCACCGAATTCGGCGGGCAACACGAAGACCATGTTGACCGATGCGGCAGCTTTACCTTTCCCTTTGGTTGCCCTTCTGGCTTGGTCGGTGGGGCTCTCTCCGCCTTGCTCTTCAGTGGCCGTAGTGTTCTCCTGCTTGGGTACCCACCGTCTCTTGATCTTGCCCAGCCGACGGCGTTGTTCGTATATCATTTGTGCCACCTCGTCCTCTCTTCCTTCACGCTTAAGCCGCTGAATTCTCCTTTTCTGAGTCTTTGTAAATAGATCGGACGGGCACCACTGGGGATTGGCCGGTTCCTCCTCGTCGGCCTCCTCGTTGTTGCGATCGTCCTCATCTTGATTTTCGTCGACGAAGAAGTCTTGATGGACCGGGCCGAGCCGATCGTGGACCGGTCGTCGTTTCCGGTTTAGTTGGACGGCTCTGGGAATGAAACGGACTGGACTTGCCGTTGACGAGCTCCTGTGTTCGTCATGACCGTGATGGTCGTTACATGCCGGCGTCTTCCAGTGTTGGTAGTCTCATGCCGATTCCCAGAATGCACGAAGAAGCCGCAATGCCAATGTGGATCGTCATGGCTTGCCATGTTCCGCCGGCTTTGGACTCTTGGATCATGTCGGCGAGGTACTTCGTCGTAGCTTTCTTCACGTCGAAACCGGTATTAACGGTGGTATCTGCTTCGTTCGCGGATCGGCTGTTGGCCGGCCGATCTGATAACTCGGCGCACCATGTTGATTTGTGTAGAGGGGTTTCCTATCTGACCTTCTCCTGTTTCGGCCTCGATCGCCGTATCGACTAAGTCGCACATTGTTCCGCTTCCGCGACAATTCGTCCGAGACCGGTATGGACTGTGTTCACGGGAACGGATTGCCGTCCACTTTCATGGGCCGACTTGAGTCAGCAAACTTCAACTTCCCGGCCTCGATGGCCGATTGAATCTATTGTCGAAGACTTTGCAATCGTTCGTGGCGTGAGATGCAGAGTTGTGCCACTTGCGTATTTCTTCTTTTCAGCTCTTCTACCGACGGGATCACATGATTTTCGTGCAATTGAATTTGTTTTTCTTTGAGTAGTAGGTCGAAGATTTTGTCGGCTTTAGTGATGTCAAAATCGTATTTCTCTTCTTTAGCCGTTTTGAGCAGCCACTGGAAGACGATGGCCTTCTTGTTCTTAGCCCATTCGGTTGCCGCCACTTCTGTTTCGTCGTCGTTGGATCCATAATCTGAGTCGACGATGACTTGTGTTATGGTTTTGACAGCCTTCCTGGTTGAAACATTGTTCATGGCCGTTACCCTCTGCGCCAGGTGGGATAGACTTTCGAAGTCCTGCACAGAGAATCTTTCCCTGATTGGCGCGATCAGACCATGGAAAGCTAAATCGGCCAGCTGAGTGTCCGATAGCACCAGGCTGTAGCATTGGTTTCTCATTTCTCTAAAGCGCTGAATGTAGTCCTGGACCGATTCATTATGTTTTTGCCTGATGCTGGTGAGGTCTGACAACTTCATTTCATGATTGCCAGAATAAAAATAGCTATGGAACTATTTTTTCAAGATCGGCCCAACTCTGAATCGAGTTGTATGGCAACGAGGAGAACCAAGTGAAGGCCGATCCTGAAAGAGAAAGGGGAAATAGCCAAACTCTCAAAGGGTCAATAGCTGATGCTTCATCACATTGTGCTAAGAATCGGCTGACATGCTCGTAAGTAGATACGTTGTCTTGTCCTGAGAACTTAGAGAAATCCAGGATTTTGTACCGGTTGGGTAGTGGAATTCTTTCGAAATGCTCCGGGTAAGGGTACCGGTACATATTCCCCGAGTCTTTTGGTTTGAGGCCGAACTAATCTCGCATGATGTCGCGATTAGCTCGGCCCAGTCCTATTATCTTGTTTGTACGGCACGTATGGGTCATACGGCATACGTGCCCGCCGTTGTGGAGGTGTCCGAGGTCGGTAATGATGATCCCGACGACCCCCTTGGTATTGGTAACGATGATCACGGGTGGCGGCCGGGATTCGGTGGTGGCGTTGGCGGGTGCAGGAAGCATTGTCGCCCCCGATATTCTCGCTGTCGCCATGATCAATCGGCTCGCCGCCGATTATGGTGAAACATGTCGAATTGACCTTGGGGCGGCGTGTTGTCGGTTTAAAATAGTGACCGCTGGTTTCACGGCCGTCCCGCTTGAGCTCAAGTGGCGACTCCTCCGGCGGGTTGGGCGTGCTATTAACGAAAGCGGCCGATCTTGGGTGACTAGTGTCCCGTAGTCGGGAAACTTGCCATCCGTGAAATATGTAGGACCCCTTTGCTGCTCGGCCACCTTGGCATCAACCACATGAGAAATCATATTGTTGAGGGTGTTGACCAGATGCCGCTCCGGTTGACCAAGGCGTGATGGACGGCCGAGTCGATCCAATCTTGCAAAGAGTACACGGCCTGATCATCCTGCACTTGAGTTGGTTCTTCCACTTTCTGCTTGCCCTTCGCATCACTCGACGAGGATGCTATAGTATCGTTGAGGCTGAACTTGTACTTTTGGTGGACCGTTCCAGACCTTGTTTGAGTGAAGGATTGAAGGTAATTGTTCGGAGTTCCTCCACCATCTTCTTATACTCGGTTTGTTGTTAGATAGTTGATCCATTTTTACAGTACGACATTGTCTGTGTGATGCCAGGATCTTGGAGTCGACCATCTTGCCTATGAGTCTATTCGTCCGAGTCGAGCCGACAAAGATAGTCCCACCGGCGTGCCAAGAAGCGTGTTGACGAAATCTCTCACGCGCCGGCCGGGAGATCCGCTTGACTCCAAGATGTCCTTCTTAGCTGCCTACAATGTGTAGAGCGTGCCAGTTGATTTGATCTGCCAATCAACAAGAGAAAATAAAAGAAAGTATCCGTTAAGCGTTAGGTCAAACCCCCGCGGTATCGGCCGAGGAAATCCATAATCGTACACATGCTATTTCCGGCCATATTTGTACCAAGCGACCAAGCGCGTCGGCTACGCCAAGACGATCATCAGCCATCCGGCCCAAATATGACGAAGAATAACGAATATACAGATCAATAAACCACCGATCTGGGAAACTGTCATCAAATCAGCCGATGCTCCAATGATTCTCGCACAAACATAACATTCCACTTAAGGGCGTGAATAAACACAATATAGATACAAACTACAGCCCTACGGCAGATCGATGACAATCATATTAAAAGAAACACATAAAAACGATAAGATCGCTGAAACCCCGATGCTATCCCCGATAATGTAAATCCAAAAGAATACATTGCCAACGACTCTAAAGACGACTCAATAGTTCGTCTTGATGCAGCATTGAGTATCAAAAGAAGCATTCAATCTATCACTTTCGATTTACACTCAGTAAGATGGTAGATCTGCGTGCGAACCAACGCCTTTAGATCTAATATCGCCGACTACACATCCTCGACAAGATGAGTCAACCGCAAAATAGATCTAAACGCCAGATTGATTCGTACGCACTATATGATATATAGCGTAGCAAAACTACTGAATCCAATGTGTCATTGTGATGGAAGCATCAGAAACGAGTAATCTCACCACTAACGACAAACATTTACCTGAGTCCAGGGATCGAGACGATGCAGCCCGAAGCCAAACAGGTGTTCGTCCAAAAGGAAAAGGATGGCGATGCGCCGAAGATTAGATTGATTCAATTGTCTTCATACACGTGGTCTCGGGTCCTATTTATACCCGAAATACGAATATCTGTAACAACTTCAGACTCTATCTAAACATCATATTATCCCTAACAAGATCCATTACAACTAACAATTTAACAAACTCCTAAATTACATCTACAACTGCCATTACAGGACTTTATCCATAGGTGGCAATATCTTAAAACGTGTCATTAACATCCGAATCCCCACTTATCTTCAAGTTTCTGCATTGGATACGGTCTTATCTCTTTTAAACCTGGAATCGGCCGTCGGCTGTTCCATTCAACCCATTCCCAGCCGACCAGCCCTGCAGCCGATTACTCTTTTAGCCGATACAACCCCTGACGTCAGCCGATCCTGATTCCACCTTGCTTCCTTAGGACTCACGGACCTTATTACCAAATTTCAGTGTTAACACGTAGACAGTCCCTATTGTTTATTATACAGTGTTAAAGAGAAGTAGTAAATCCCTTAGACTGAAAATGTTCCAAATCTAAACAATGTCCAACTGAGGAGAAAATTGAACATATATATAATTCCGATAGTTGAAAATTAATGATGTACTCTCTTATTAAAAATATTTGATGTTTAGAACATAATTTAGTCAAAATTCTAAATTTCGAGAATGAATTACTCAAAATCTTAAATTAAAAGATCGCATTGATTTGCCTTGAAAACTACTTATTAGATTTTATTATTTTATTCTAATATAAAACTGGTTCTTAGAATTATTAAAGTTTTAGTTGAACATATATCTTTGAGAGAACATGTCACTGAGTTTACTCCAATTCAACGATTTTCATCTTATTCCATAATATGCCATTGACTTTATCGAATAGATACTTTGTAAGAAATGTCTAAAATACCTTTCGAGTCATACATAGATTGTCAATTGATTGACCAACTAAAAGTATCAAAAAATATGGAAGTTTTGGGGACGTAGTCTTCTTATAAAATATAGAAGTTTGTGTGTATATTTTAAGATTTTTTTTATATTTTAAAAACTAGTTTTATGCAGCATATGAAAGAGAAATCACATATATAAAAGATATATAGCCACATCAAAAAGAATTATATAGCATATGATACATGAAAGAACATTAACACAAGAGTATTCTATTGGCATATGAAACATAAATTATATTTTCAAAAAGTAAATACATGCAAATGAAAATCTTGAAATATACACAATTGTCAACTCTCGTAAGTTTGGAAAGGTATTTTGGACATTTTTTAAAAAAAATCCACCTAATATATTATAGAAAAAATTAACAAAATCAAGTGGCATATTATAAAGGAAGATAAAGTCAATAACAAATCATTCAACTAAAGTAAACTTAATGGCATTGAATGAATTCTCTCGGTATCTTTTACCGGACGATGTACTCCGTATGATATATCCTCCTCCAGATTGCATCGCAGAATTGGAATGAAATGATTAGTCTATCCATTTTATTCCCAACATAATAATGGAACAATTAGTGTTCCTAATTAAATAGACGCAGAACGTTTTATAAGCCACGTAAACATGTATGGTGGATTTGGTGGGGAAATTTACTCCAATATAATTACATTCATCTATGAGCTCCCGTCATTACATTGCAATTAATTTTTCATTATACCGCAATTTGCAGTTGCAAACACTACTACTACACTTCAAATTAACACATGTCCATCTGCGCGGGAGGAGGCGGGAGCCGCGCCGCCGGCACCGGCGCCGGCGCGGCGGCCGACTTCCCGGAGCGGCGAGACGAGACGACGATGGAGGACACGAAGTACGCGTCGGCGACGCAGCACAGCAGCACGGCGACCCAGTTGACGAGCTTCCATGCGAGCGCCACGTGCGGCGGGACGGCTCCGGCGCCGCCGCTGGGCCCGAGCACCACACCGCCGAACGACCTCCCCGTGGCGCAGAGCAGGTAGAATGCAAGGAACGCGGTGTAGAGCACTAGCGACACCGCGGAGTAGATGAGCCTCACCCGCGGCTGCGCCATGGGCAGCTGGGAAAGCTTCGAGGAATCTTCTGACGACTTCCTCTGCCGCTTCGATCTTCTTCTTCGTGGAGAAGGAATTGAGGACAGGTAGCCGGATTCTCCGATCAATTTATCGGCTGATCAATCGATGGATCGGTCCACCGACTCGGCTTCGCGGTCTGCATCGGCGTCGGAGTACGGCGCGCTCGCGCAGCGGCGAGTCGCCGACTTACCCGAAGCCGATTCGGAAACGGGGAGGCGGATTTCGCGAGCTCTCGAGCGACGCGTCACACGCGGGGAGGGCCCACACGAGTGTTCAACGCTTTGAGAGGAGGCGTGGAGAGGCGCTGGTGGTGTCCCACGCATAAGTTGGGATATCAAACACTACTTAAAAAAACAAAAACATACATAAATATCGACCTAATACATATTTATTTAACAAAAACCAACACCTATTAAAATAATAGGTAGCGTCTCTAAAAAACCGGCACCTATACTATAGGTGTCGATTTTTATTAAAAAATCGACACATATAGTACATGTGCATTTTTTATAAAAACCGTACTACAAAAAGACACCTATGGTCGAGCCGAGCCGACGACAACTGAGCCTTATCAGAATATTCTCCACCACTCCCCTCATCCTTATCTCTTCTTCTCACTCTCCTATCTCTTCTCACTCTCTCTCTCCTCCATACGCCGGCGGCGGAGGTCGGGCGACAGCACGGTGGGAGCCTCTCTTCTCTCTTTCCTTATCCTCTCGATCCGTGCCCTCCTCTCTTCTCTTTATCTCTAATTTTCCGCGCTCTCTCTCTCTCTCTCTTCTCACAAAGTCGCGCGGGAGGCGCCTCCTCGGGCGGCGGAGCCGGCGCGATGGGAGGAGGAGGCGAGGAGCTCCTCCGCATCCGGCAGAGGCGGCGGTTGGAGGAGGGCAGGCGGAGGAGCTTCCCTTCGCCAGATCCGGCGAGAGGGGCGGCGGGGCTGAGGGGAGGGCAAGCGGAGGAGCTCCCCTCCGCCAGATCCGGCGGGGCTCGACGACGACTACGACGGCGGCTATGGACGACGTATGGTGGGATAACGAGGTTTTTGTGATCTCGTGGATTTTTAAAATCAAAATTTGTGTTGTGATCTATGGATTGGATATGTGAGATATGTGGAATCGTTCTTATGTTGTGATTGATATGTGGAAACAAAATTTGTGTTGTGATCTGTGGATTGGATATGTGCATGATTGATATGTGAAATCGTTCTTGTGTTCTTGTGTTGTGATTGATATGTGAAATCAAATTGTGGAATCAAAATTTGTGGATTGATATTGCTCGACTCAAAGCAAGCCCAAGCCGAGCCTAGCCGAATTTTTTTTGTTTTCTTAAATTTTAAAGGTGTCGGTTCTTAAACTGACACCTATTTGGCTTCGAATAGGTGCCGGTTGGAAAAATCGACACCTAAGTGGGGTTCTCAACCGGCACCTATGCGCTCTTCTGTACTAGTGGAAGTGTGTTAGTCATTTCATATGTAAAAATATTATTAAGGACACATGTTGTGTGTCTCACATATTTATAAAAAGTTATATTATTTAAAAGAGATATAGCTAAAGACTCATGTTGTGTGTTCAACTATTGTTATAAGTAAATTATATGACGGTATATAAACTTATAATGTGGATTCAATTTAGCACGTGAACTTGTGAAATACTCATTATGGTGAATGATGTTGTCTATTACGTGGGAACTAGTCCAAAACAATATATTGTAATTAATCAGGTTGAGTTAGTCTGACTTTATAATGTCACACACACACATGACTATATGAGGATATGAGATACATCATATGTGTAAATAATTAACTTTTATACATACTGTAGTTATTTTGTTCTTCAATTATTTTGTATTCGTTGCAGACTCCTTTTATATACTTTTTAGTATGCATAGTTAACATGGCTTATTACATGTTTGATTGAACATATGCATATTTAGGTAGCATCATCTTGACATACAAGCCTACATAACATCCTAATCAACGACTAACTTAGTGAAATTAGTTACGACATGTTGTTTTGGCTTTGGTTTGCACATACTAGACAAGTTTATGCATCAAAATACGATTTACAAGTTCATGTACTGAATCGCACCCACCTCTCAAGCTCATGTACCAGCAGTGCAATTTACTCTCTAGTTATATTTCAGATAGACACTATCCCTAGTCTTTTCATCACTAACAAAGCCGTTTAATCTATATTCATTGATAGTTGACATTTTCATACACACAAAGCTTGCTATGTCTAACGGAAAAAAGTAGGAAAGGCTATCACTACTGGAGAAACAATTTTTCTGGACGAGGCCCCCAATAGGTTCCAGGCGGACCATAAGTGGCCGCGCCTGGAAAAATCGGTCCCGAGGGGGCCGGCTATTGGACCGCATGGGATAATGTATTATCCCGTACGGTCCACTTAAGCGACCACACGGGCTATTATCTCATGCGATCACTTAAGTGGCCCGCACGGGATAATGCGATTATCTCGTGTGGCCCACATAACAGCCCGCACGGGATAATGGTGTATTATCCCGTGCAGTCCACCTAAGGACCCGCACAGGATAATGCATTTTTTCGTGCGGGCCATTAAGTGGACCGCATGCGATGATGCACCTTAAATTCCCTGCCCAACCCGACAGTTGCACATTTACCATGATGTTGCTCTCTCAAAAAGGGCTACTATAGAGGGAAAGGTTTTCAACTTGAATTTTTCAATTGGAATCAATAAAGAGGTATCATACTTGATCTCTTCTTTCATTTGCTTCCATTTTTAAAAATTTTTATTGTTTGAATGCGAAGATATTTGAACTTTTTAACTCGGTTTCTCTCTTAAATAATAGGCATTTTATTTTTTGGGAGGCTTAGACTTTAAATCTTCAATTAAAATCAATATAAAAGGTAATGTGCTTGATCATCTCCTTCATTTGCTTTCGTTTTTGTAAAATTTCATCGGTTGAATACAAAGATATTTAAACTTGTTTGAATTGTTATATATTTTAAGCTATTTTTGTAATTTGTAGGTCAAATATTTTGCTTTTTTATTGAACCATTTTTTGGTAACTAATTTTGTCTCATTATTATTATTTGTTGTGCATGAGGTTTTAGTTATAAAGTAAGATTTAAGTTTAATTTGTTTATTTAGAAAACACCGATAATATAATATTAATTTATGCTGCCACTTTTTTTAAGATGGATCGGATATGGATGTATGAGACATGGAGAACTCATCCGGTGTTCATGAGAGAAGCATCAACATTTATTGATAAGGCTTTGAGGGAGAATAGGAAGAATATTTTTTGTCCTTGCGTGGATTGCAAGAAACAGAAGATGTTGTTAGACTTCAAAAGATTTGTAAATTGTTGCTACACTTCTGTAATATTTACGAGACGAAACTTGATATATATATAATGCATAATATGTGTACATTTATATCTTTTATGAGGAAATAATATAATTAAATGTCTTTTTTCTCGTGCGAAATATATATATACATGCATCTTATCAATCGACCAATAATATTACTGAGAGAGAGAGAGGAGAGGACAGAGAGAGGACAGAGAGGAAAGGAGAGAGAGAGGAGAGGAGAGACAGAGGACAGAGAGGAGAGGAGAGAGAGGACAGAGAGGACAATATATATATAGCTACAAATCTGTACATAAAATAATGGACACATGGGAGGCCATCTTCCCGTGCGGTCAACTTAACGGACCACTCGGGAAGATAGATTATCCCGTACGGTCTGGTAAAGTGGGCCACATGGGATAATCGATCTTCCTGTGCGGGCTCTTAAGCCGACCGCACGGGATAATCGATCTTCCCGTGCGATTGGGCCGCCCGCACACGAAAATGGTCTTTTCCCAGACCTTTTCGTGCATGCGGGCAAGCCTTCCGCACGAGAAGATGTCTTTCGGCCCGCATGAAAAATTGTTTCTCCAGTAGTGTATGCATGTCGTGGATGGTAAATTATAAATCAAAGTAGTGTTATGAAAGCTTGCTATGTCTAACGGAAAAAACACATTATAGAGCACCCCTACTAGCCAAAGATTAAATATTAAGATTTAGGATTAAAGTATTGTTACACATCAAATAAAAAACAATATTGCATGGTCAACCTAAATAGAGAAGGACAAATCTCACTAGTTTCTTGCTTTATTTATGATTTACCACTTTCATTAATTTATGTCTTGAAACCGATTTGGAAATGAGGAAACATATTTCGTGAGCTCTCGAGGGATTCGGTTTTCTCTCATGAGAAAAGCTTGACGATACGTGCCACACACGGGGAGGGCCCATGAGCGTTTGACGCTTTGGGAAGAGGCATCATTGGAGGCGCCGGTTATGTCCCACACGTAAGTTGGGGGACGTCACTGAGGAGTGTGTCTTGGGCATACCACATGTAAAATGTCACTGAGGACACATGTTGTGTATCTCACATATAAAAAAAGCTATAATGTTTGGGAGAGATGTCGTTAAAGGCACGTGTTGTGTGTCCCACACATAGAAAATAAAGACAATTATTTGGTAGTTCACTATTATAGTTATATTTCAGATAGATACTATCCCTAGTCTTTTCATTGCTACCAAAGCCATTTAATCTATTTAATCTATATTTTTTGATAGTTGGCGTTTTTATACACACAAAGCTTGCTATGTCTAACGCGAAAAAGTAGTGTTGGGTGTCCTACACGTATGGAAAGCTATGGCATGGATGGTAAATTGTAAATCAAAGTATTACAAAAGGCTTTCTATGTCTAATGGAAAAACCACACTATATATAATGAGCACTTCTACTAGCCAAAGATTTAGATTTAGGATTAGAGTATTGTTACACATCAATTAAAAAATAATAACACATGGTCAACCTAGAGATAGAAGGACAAATCTCGCTACACTACTACAATCCTTTTATCTGTGATGGCCCATAAATGTATGAGTTTTACGGGCCGTCACAACTAACTCATCTCAAACGGGCCTAAAAAGAGACCGACAAAGATATAGTCGCATAGACATGTCATATGTGCATAATTCTAGAGCCCGTCACGGATGACACACATCCGTGACGGGTCAAACTAACGGTCCGACAAACATAATAAATGTTATCTTTGTCGGACCCCAATATAAACCCATCATCGATGTTTGTCATCGGTGACGGGCTCTAGATCATGGCCCGATTGAGTTAACAATTAGGCCCATCACCGATGATTGCCTTCGGTGACGGGCTTGAAGTTAGACCTTACAAAGATAAATGTAATACCCATCATAGTTGTTGGTTCGTTGGCCATTACAGATATTTATTGCGCTCTATAAATACCCCAACCAGACAGTTGGAGTGGTTATCCTACTGTTCACTGTCTTGGTGGGAGGAGGAAGAGGGCGATTTTTTGTCATTTTTCCACGAAATCAGAAAGTGCAAAAATAATTGAAAAATAATAGTCATTTCTCATAAATCTAGTAGACACTTATGTACAAAATGTTAATTTAATATTTTTTCACCTTTTTGCAGCTCAACGATGGATCGAATTTGGATGTATGGAAAAAATGTGCAGCGTTATAATGAAGAGTATCGACTTGGCGTGGTAAATTTTATAAACGCCGCGGAGGAGGATAGGAAAAGAAAAAAGAGTGATTACATGTGTTGTCCATGTGGAGACTGTAAAAATGAGACTATGTTTCATAGCAGAGTGGACGCACACGCTCATCTGATTCAACAAGGATTCATGGAGGGGTACACATGTTGGGTGAAACATGGAGAGGAAGAATCAGGCAGTGGTGCAGTTGCAGACAGAAGTGATGCACAAAATCAAGAAGATGAACATGAACATGACATGTTTTTACCTTCTCCACTGGGCGATGAAAGCGTTGATGTGGATCACGATATGCTGTAAGTCATATTACGTGACATTGAGGACCCAACCTACAACGAGAGAGATTTCCTAAAGTTCAGCAGGTTGGTCAGTGATTCGGAGAAGCCTCTATATGCCAGATGCAAGGAACAACACACAAAATTGTCAGCTACCTTGGAGCTAATGAAGCTGAAGGCAAGCAGTGGATGGACAAACAAGAGTTTCACACAGCTTTTTGGAATTCTAAAGACCATGTTTCCAGATAAGAACACATTGCCCGAGACGACATATGAAGCAAATCAGGTTTTGTGTCCCCTGGGGTTAGAGGTCCATAGAATTCATGCTTGTCCAAACGACTGCATATTGTATCACAAGTAACATGCGGACCTAGATGCTTGTCCTATCTGCAATGTTTCTCGATACAAGAGAATAAAAAGTGCTAACGAAGGAAAGAAGTCAAAGCGAGATGGTCCGGCGAAGGTCGTTTGGTACCTACCTATCATCAATCGTTTCAAGAGAATATTTGCCAACCCCAACGAAGCAAAGTTAGTACGCTGGCATGCCACAGAGAGAAGGAACGATGCTATGCTAAGACACCCCGCAGATTCCATTCAATGGAGGAATATTGATCAAAAATACCTAGATTTCATAGCAGACCCTAGAAACATGAGAGTTTGTTTGTGTACGGATGACATGAATCCTTTCGGAGACATGAGCAATTCTCATAGCACGTGGCCAGTTTTGATTGCAAACTATAACCTACCGCCATGGTTGTGCTTCAAAAGGAAATACATTATGATATGCCTGTTAATCCAAGGACCGAAATAGCCCGACAATGACATTGATGTGTTCTTGGAGCATGTGATCGATGACCTTGAGACTCTTTGGAAAGAAGGTGTGGAAACTTAGGATGTGTACGATAGGAGAACTTCAACCTACGCGTTCTATTGTTCTGCACCATTAATGACTATCCTGTACTGGGCAATCTTTCTGGACAAATCGTGAAAGGAAAGAAGACCTGCTCCGACTGTATGAAACATACACGTAGCAGGTGGCTGAAGAAATCCAGAAAGATGGTTTACATGGGGCATAGGAGATGGATCCCTCTCCAACACGCATTTAGAAGGAAAAAAGAAACTTTTTCAACGGTAAGAGGAAACTTCAGACTGCACCAAGCATTTGCCTGGAGATGAGGTCCACAACATGGTCAAGGACCTAACTAATGAGTTTGGCAAGAAAAGAAAACGAAATAAGGCAACAGACAAGGGTATGTGAAAGAAAAAAATCCATATTTTGGTGACTTTCTTACTGGAAAGATATCGAGGTCCGTCATTGCATTGATCTGATGCACGTCGAGAAGAATGTGTGTGAGAGTCTGGTAGGGCTACTGCTGAATATTCCCCGAAAGACAAAGGATGGGTTGAACGCGCACCTTGATCTACAGGAGATGAATATTCGCAGTGAACTCCTGCCTGTAACAGATGCAGAGACAGACAGAGTGTACCTCCCTCCAGTTTGCCACACATTGGCTAAGGATGAGAAGATCGCAATGCTATCATGCCTCAGAGATATCAAAGTTCCATCAGACTATTCAGCAAAGATAAGTAAATACGTCAAATTGGACGAGCTAAAACTGGTTGGAATGAAGTCTCATGATTGTCACATGCTCATCACGCAAATCTTGCCCATTGCTATTAGAGGCATTCTACCACCCAAAGTCTGCCACATGATCCAACGTCTGTGTCGCTTCTTTAATGCAATCAATCAGAAGGTTATAGATCCTTAAGACCTAGACGAATTGCAGACTGATATTGTCAATACTCTATGTCATATAGAGATGTTTCTTCCTCTGTGTTTCTTTGATATCATGACTCATCTCCCTGTACATCTCATGAAGCAAACAAAATTATGTGGCCATGCATTTCTAAGAGAATGTATCCGTTCGAGAGGTACATAGGAGTTCTAAAGTTTTTTACGTGAGAAACAGAGCAAAACCAGAGTGAAGCATCATTGAAGATTACACGACCGAAGAGGGTATTGAATTTTGTGTTGACTATATGGATGAGGTCGATCCTATCGGAGTACCAACGTCTCGTCATGAAGGAAGGTTGTCAACCGCTGGCACAATAGGCAGAAAAATAGTTGTGCCTGATCGAGCCTCCTATTCGCAGGCTCATTTCGATGTGCTCCAACATATCATAGAAGTTGCCCCATACTTTGAGGAGCATTTAGCAAAAATCCGACATGAGAACTTGGGGTGATCAGACACGTGGATTAACAGAGAACATAACTCTAGGTTCAACGAATGGTTCAAGAAGCGTATTACAACATCGACAGATGATTCAATTGAGGCAGTAAGGTTGTTGGCGATGGGACCGTGTTAGGAGATAGACACATGGCAAGGATACGATATCAATGATTACACGTTTTACACCATACAACAATATGACAAAAGCACAATGCAAAACAACGGACTCCGTATAGATGCATTCCAGCAGGATCAAGTTGGGTCCAGCATATATTACGGCCACATTGAACAGATCTGGGAACTGAACTACGTGAGATTCAAATTCCCTCTATTTCGATGCCGTTGGGTGAATATACGCACCGATGTGAAAGTCGACAAGGAAGGTTTCACTTTAATAGATCTATCCAAGGTTGGATACACCAATGAACCATTCGTGCTTGCGAAACAGGTCGAGCATATATTCTACATAAAAGACCCTACAAACAAGAAGATGCACATCGTTATGGATGGCAAGCGCCGAATTGTTGGGGTTGACAACGTCGTCGACGAAGAAGAATACAATCAGAATCTTCATGTCAGACCTAAAATCGACCTTGACGATGATTCCCAAGAGGATCTGGCATATGCTCAATCAGATCATACGGAAGGCAAACCCTTGTGACTAATGACTTTGTACCGTTTGTTTTGCTATTTGTTGTAATGAATGAAGTATTTTGTATTAACAAGACTTTTGTGTAAAATAAATTATTGAACTTTACTGAATTATCTAGTGAGTACTATGAAAATAGTAATTTGGATATTTATTTAGTGACTTAAATAAATTATTGAACTATACTGAATTATTTGTTGAATTATATGAAAACGTAATTTAGTGAATTATATGATAATAGTAATTTGGTGAACTTTACTGAATTATTTAGTGATTTACTGTATTGTTAAATTATTTAGTGAAATAAATAAATACAAGTGAAAAAATTGTATCGGTGACGCGCTTTATATAATAGACCGATATGGAATATGTCCAGAGCAAACAAGCTTAAGCTTTGTGCCCGACAGAGATGATTAACTCACTTATTGGGTTTTAACTTAACAGTCGTCATCGACGAGTCATCGGTGACGGGCCTTATTTTCATTCTGACAGAGATGGTTAATTTACTAATCGGGCTTCAAGTTAAGGCCCGTCACCGATGAGTCATCCGTGACGGGCCTTATATCAGGCCTGTTACCAATAATATTTTTCCATCGGCCATTAGGGCGTTGAATCCTTCATCATCCGTGATGGCTTTATATTAAGCCCGATTGAGATGATTCATCTCAATCGGGCTTAATGTAAGACCCGTCGCCGATGTGATTCCAAATCTAGTCAGATATATACATTAGCGCGAAAAGTGTCAAAGCCCCTCACTCTCACTCAGAACCCTCGCGTGTTCTGTAGAGCACGTCACCGTGGTCCCTCGCGCCCTCTCGAGCCCGGTGCCGTCGTCCCTGAGCACATCGTCGTCGTCCTCGAGCCCATCGCTGACGTCCCCGAGCACCGCACATCATCCCGGAGCACGGTGGTTAGTTTCCATGCATATAACCCTAGCCCTTCTTGATGTGCCATGCATGTGTGTATATTTGAGGTTGCTCGTCATCTTTGCTGTCCCCGAGATTGTCGCCATAGACTAGCCATTTTCTTCCCTCGTCGCTGGCCGCCGTTCAACCCCTAGTCGCCACTGAGCGCCGCCGTTTCTCATCGCCACCGGGCGTCACCGGCCATCTTCTTCCCTCGTCGCCATCGAGCTCCAGGTTAGTCTCCATCCCCCTCATTTGCCCTGATGTTGTCCGAGGGCATGTTTGTATATGTAAGATATGTTGTTGCTGCATGTGTGTATGGCCCTGATGTTTGATGCCCTAATTGTTGCCATGAAATGAGATATGAAGTGTGTATATGTGAGATATGAAGTGATGTTTGAAAATGCAGTATGCCGTGATGTTTGAAAATGCATGTTGTGATCTTGTGTATGTACATTGTAAAATTTGTGTATTATTCAGTGAATGTTGTATAATGGGACTGTTAAGCTATGTTTGGACAGTGAATGTTGCAAAGCTATGTTTGGATAGGATTTATGAAAGCTATTGCGAGAAAAGCTATGTTTGGATAGGATTTATAGTAGGTTTATAATTGCATGATTAAACAAGCAAATTAATATTCTTAGTTTGGAAAAGCTTTAAAAGCAATTTCATAGATTTATAAATAAATTCAACGATTTATTTTCCTCCCTTTCTCATCTCTTTCAAAAATACTTTCACAAAGTTTGAGAATTTTGACATATGACAAATTATTGAATTTCCTCGTCTCCACTTCTTCTTTCTTTATTTCCAATCCCTCTTCTTCTTGATTAGATTATTTTTTTCATTTTATGATATTACAAGCTATCTAGAGGATGTTGCATAACGATGGAACACCGTCGGCGACAACTAGTGGGTCCACAAGGTCATGGACCCCTAGGAGCGACAATAGAATCCCAAGGGAGAGGTACACCATAACAGAGGTGGACCTCCTAGGAAAGCCAATCGCACCAAAGCATGTGTGCAAAAAATTTAGCTCAATTTGCGGGATTAAGGGAGGCAGAGCTTCATGATCTTAGCTGATAACGTGAAGGACGTGTCAGAAGTGGAGAAGAAATCTGCATGGCTGAAGTTCAAGGAGAGCTTCGACTATCCCGCAGTCGACGAGAAAAGGATAAAGACTATGGCCTTCAGGTCGATGGGAACTGCTTGGAAGAACTTCAAGTCCAGGCTAGTGAACGAGTACATTAACAACCCCAGCGCCGGGGAGCCTTTCACGGAAGGCCCCTTCATCACGCAAGAGGTGTGAGAGAAGTTCGTCGAGAAGAAAAATAGTGAGGAAGCCTGAGCGAAAGCCGAGGCTTTTAAGGCACTCCAGGCTCGGAACGTGCACCCGCACCGGCTAGGCACGAGGGGATATGCCAGGAAGATGAAGATATGGCAGAAAGAGGATGAGGCGGCAGAGTCATCCAACACGCCGGCTCCTTTTGCCGAAATCCCGCACGCAAGGGTAAGGAGGTGGGCAAGGGCAAGAGCTGTGAAGAATAGCGATTGAACAATCACATGGCCAAATGCCCAAGACCAATAAGTATATGAAAATATCGTAAGTGTCTCACCTTAATATGTTTCTTTACACAAATTGTACTATAGATTTATAGTAAACTCACTTGTATAGCAGAAAGAGTTGGTTGCCATGAGACAGACCTCCGAAGAGGAGGACTGCTCTTCTAGACACGAGGATGACATCCTCACTCAAGCGTTGGGCAAAAACGAACACCATGGACGTACACGGGGATTTGGCGCTTTGGTCCCTTGGAAATATGGATTTCCAGAATACACGGGACAATACAAGAAGCGGGCCCTATCAAAGGCCGAAAAAGATGCCCGGCTGGTCGAGAAGATCCGGAAGCAGGTCAGAGCCGAGATAAGCGTTGAAGTAAAGGCACAACTTGATGACATGGCTGTAAAGAAAAGGGAAGAGATACGACAAGAGTAGGCGCAGCAGAACGCCGAGCGTGCCATTGTTCCCCACCGAGATAGTCCGACACAAAGACGGAGCAGTTGCACATCAACTGAGGTGGCAGAACCTCAACAGTCATTCACAGCCACCGTCGATCAAATAACGGTAAAACTCTCAGCCACAAGGCGTAAAAGTCTTAAAAATCCTTCTAATATAGTATTCTAAAAATAGAGATGAATCTGTCACAGGAACCGGCACACTGCACACTATTAATTAAGGTGATGTCGTCCTTCACTGTTGCGGTGGCCGAGGACTTGCATTTAAGCTGACCCCAGATACAAAAGTGCATGGGGCGCAACTGATAGCTGACACGACAAAAGTTCAAGTTGACGCGGTCAAGAATGAACCGGCTCATTTGCCACTGTAGTACCCACCGAACGACGAGATCCTTACTCTAGAAGATGCACGTGGAAGTTTTATCCAATGGCTCAAGGAGCTTATTGAAATGGAGGCCGACAGCACAGCAATAGAAATCAATCCCTCACCATTCAAGAAATCAAGGAAGGCGCGTTTCTCTCCTCCGCAAATAACTAACGACAAACTTGCGGCAAGGGAGAGAGGAAGACCCTAAGGCAAGGCCAAGCCCTCGAGTCTAAAACCAAAGAAGCTAGAAATGGGCAAGAACATATCAACGGAGTTCACTAATGGCATGCCTTTGGTTGGAGATGATGCCCTACGAACGATGGGCACCACATGCACGGATTTTCACCACTACTACATGGAGAGGACAAGCGCCAAGAGGATGAACAAGGACACTGACATCGTAGGCTATCACGACAAAGAACCATTTTTTGGGCTGGATGCCTACCTCATCATAGACTTCAAGGACTTGTTCGACCTCTACAGACTACGAGCGATGGACACAAGTCTACTTAAGTGCTACTCCTTGTAAGTATTCTTGTGTTCCTCAATTTTGGTAAAAAAATAATCCTTATAACACGCTTATAAGAGTGTTTGTCTTATGTGTAGGTTTAGTTGGAAGTGGTGCCAGAGAAATGCACCGGAAGTGGCCTTCCTGGATTCGCAAATTGTCACGGTTGTCAATCTAGATCATGACAGGAAGGCCATGGTGGACTATATTTTTGAGACCTTGCTGGCCCAGCAAGACAAGGACTACTTTCTCTGTGCCTATAATCAATAGTAAGTGTGTACCCTAAGTATATGCAATTGCATGACACATAGTATTTTAGAATTTAACTTTTACTATATTAATGTCGCAGTTCCCATTGGATCCTTCTGGTCATTACGCCAAAGTGGAGCACATGCCACTACATAAATTCCAAAATCAGTAAGACGTATAACTGGACCCCGATCCAACAAGCAATCGACGAAACATGGGGAACATATGTGGAGAAACGAGGGCGACATAACAATTATCAACAAACCCTCATCCACAAAAAAGACATCCCCGTCAAACAACAAGTAGGCGACCAGTACAGATTCCATGTGTGCCACAACATGTGATTCCTGTACAACAACAAGTTCAAGACTATGACCGAATTTAAGGTTTGTGATCTCAATTGTGATATGTACTAACTACTTTGAATTATATATATCGATCAACTAATTTCAAATGTACATGTAGGAAAATATATCCAAGTCTGCGCCTACTAGCCTTGACGGGATTAGAGAAGAGATAGCGGACTTTATAGTCCATATATTAAATTCCAAAGGAATGTGTTCACTACAAATACATGATTAAAGTCAAAGAAATGAAATAGCGGACAAATACATTTTGTAATTAATGACAAATACATGTAAATACGTAATCAATTCTGATATTATTAAATTACAATTTTGTTATATGTGTTTTCTACTTGCAATATGAAATATGTGTGAATAATGGATGTGAATAGATTTATGAGAGTGTCGATGTATGTGAATGTATGTGAAATATCTTTGTTTCGTCATTTTGCAATGGCATGGCTAGCAAAGGCTCGAGGCTAGCCAAAAACAGAGTAATGTTTTTTGGGAAAGACTCATTGGTGACGGTCTTTAAGTTAAGCCCGATGGAGATATTAGTCATCTGTTACGGGCTTGAGTTAAAGCCCGATTGAGATGTTAGTCATCCGTGACGGGCACTAATTAGGGACCGTTTGAGATTATATCATCGATGTCAGGCCCTTGTTTGACTGGTCTTGTGGGTCAAATATATCGGTGACGGGCTGTTCTTTAAGCCCCACAAAGATGACACACATTGGCGACGGGCCTTTGTCCGACAGAGATGACTACTCACATCAGTGACCTTTGCGCTGTGACGGACATCATACCCGACACAAATGAGGGTTACCGTCCGATTGAGATGAGGATGACCGTTTAATGCTAGTTTCTTGCTTTATTTATGATTCGATGCTTTCATTAATTTTTGTCTTGAATGACAATTGGCTATGGCCGCAAGCACCCCTTTTGCCAGCTCATTGTAACAGACATGCCTATGTCTATAGGCTAGATAGCTAGTCACTCGTGTGGATGCTTTCACATGAAGGAGCCGCATGGGAGGAATTGAGGCATACTAGGGAGCATGGAAGGGGCATAAGTCCCGTAGGGTAGGAAAGAGGCTATATTGTGAATGGAATATTATAAATCAAAGAATGATTGCTATCTATAACTAAAAAAACATAGAGGACCATTGTAGCCAAAGATTTAGATTTAGGATTAGAAAAGGTTGTTACATATCAATCTAAAAACTATATCACAAGGTCAACCTTAATAGGGAAGGGATAATCCTACAATTTTCATGTTCCTTTTTGATTCACTGATTTTGCACTGATGAATTTCCGTCTTGAAGCTAGGATAGCTGGCCTACTCATTTTAGGCATATATATCTATGCCTAAGCCCTAGACAGCTGGCGTGCTGGCTCAGTCGAGCAAGTCAAAGGAGCCGTTTGGGAGGAACAAAGGTATATTGTGACGCGTTGGAGGTGCACCGGGCATATAGATTGTTGGACCCCCACAAAGCACTTAATACATGGGAGGAGACGTCACGATAGGCGCGTGTTGCACGTCCCACTCGTCGGAAGAGGCTATATACCATAGATGGTATACTATGAATCAAATTGCTACGAATTGCACATAGTAGAATCATAATTTACTGTAACATGGAGAAATATACTATATTTTTAGTTGTTTGCTTACTACAAAATATACTAGCAAAAGATTGATATTTAGAACTAGAGAAGATTGTTACTACATATCAACCATAGAAAGATAAGAAGTGTTAAATCTCCCTAGTTTCATGTTCTACCTATGTCTATGATTCCTTATTTTCTTTTGTTAATTTCCTTTTAGAAGAGCAACTACATATGGCCACAATTGTGCCCTTTGATTGCTCATCGGCGATCAGTATGCCCACACCCACTCACCTCTAGGTAGGCCCGACGATCTGCCATGAGAGCAGGTCCCACCTATCAACGTGTGCTAACATAAGTGAGTCAATCCTTTCCATGTAGGAAATCGATCGTAGGGTGGGCATGGGGCCCCTTGGCTTGACCCACCCAGCTACAAAATGCCTCGTCTCTCCTCTTGTCGTCTCATTCCAATAGACATGCCTACGTCTATAGGCTAGATAGATGGCCACTCATGTGGATGCCTTCAAACTGAAGGAGCCACGTGGGAGGAATTGAGACATACTATGGAGCATGGAAGGGGCATGAGGCCCGTACCTTGGGCCCACAAGCGTGCAACACATGGAAAAAGGCATGACGGGAGACATCTGTCGTTTGTCATATGCGTAGGAAGGGAACATGTTGTGAATAGAACATTATAAATCAACAAATGATATATTGTATGTAGAACTAGAAAAAAGACCCATGGAGGATCATCGTAGCCAAAGATTACATATCAATCTAAAAAACAATATAACATGGTCAACCTCAAATAGAGAAGGTATAATCCATCAAGTTTCATGTTACTTTTTGATTCACTGATTTTGTACTCATTAATTTTCATCATGAAAAGACATGTGATGATATGCCTCTGATATCTCTTGTGCCCACTTATCTTAATAGACATATATAGCCTAGGCCCCAGAATGGTGTCTTGGCTCGGTCGAGCGGACACCCTGAGGTCAAAGGAGCTGTTTGGGAGGAACCGTTGTGACGCGTGAGAGGTGCACCAAGCATACGGGCGTTGGACCCACAAGCACTTAATGCGTGGAAGGAGGCGTCATGATATATGTGTGTTGCACGTCCCATTCCTATAAAAAGGTTATACCATAGATGATATGTCACGAATCAAAATGTTACAAATTACACGTCGTATAATCATAATATACTATAACATATCGAGATATATTATGTCTTTTAGCAGCTTGCTCCTATAAAATATTAGTAAAAAATTAATATTTAAAAGTAGAGAAGATTGTTACTACATATTAACTTCAAAAACAATATCACATGGTCAATCTTAATAGAGAAACGTTAATCTTCCTATTTTTATGTTCTCTCTCTATGTTTCCCTAGTTTTATTTGTTCATTTCCTTCTGTAAGACGGTAAGAGCCACAAGCTAGGGCTGCAACCGCCCAAGTTTGCCCGCTCATCGGCAATCGGCACGCCCACGCCCGCCCACTCACCGCCGGGTGGGCCCGATTTTATCCGCCACGAGAGCAGGTCCCACTGTCAGTGAGTGCTACCAGAAGCGGGCCGATGCTTTCCAAAAATCGGTCGTAGGCCCCTCGGCTTGACCCGCCCGGCTATAAATAGCCCCGCCTTCTACCTCTCTTCTAGTCTCATCATCTCTCTCTCCTCTCTCTCTCTCTCTCTCTGCCTCAGCGGCCTCGCCTCCGCTTCTTCCGCGTAACTCCCACCCTATCCGCGTGCGTGCGCCGGACAAAACCCTCTGCCTCTCATGGCGTCACGCGGCGGCGGCGGCGGCGGACTCGTCGGAGGAGGACGCGGACCCCCCGGTGGACGGGACGGTAGAGGGCGCGGACCCGGTGGGCGTGGCGGAAGGGGAGGGTACCCTCAGCAGCAGCAGCAGCCGTGCTACGGCTGCGGCGGCGGAGGAGACCGTGTTGGTCGAGGATCTGGAGGCGGCGGGTACCAGCAGCCACCGCCTTACGGGCGCGGGGACGGCGGCCGTGGCCGTGGCGGCGGAGATGGCGTTCGCTCTATGGCCGCGGCTCCGGCTCCTGGTCCGGTTGCTGCTCGCCCTGCGGGCCAGATCCCCGTGGTGGCGTCGTCGTCAACGCAGCCGGCGCAGCCTCCAGCCGCGGCGGTTTCTGCCCTCGCGAGGGACGTGGGGAGGCTGGCCGTCGCGGGTGGCGCGGCCCCCGCGCCTGGATCGCAGCAGGCGGCGGCGCCGCCGGCGCCCATCCCGCTGTCGAGCAAGGGCGTCGTGCCGCCGTCGAGGCCGGGGTTCGGGACGTTGGGGGAGAGGATCGTGGTGCGCGCGAACCATTTCCTCGTTCGCGTCTCCGACAACGACATGATCTACCTCTACGACGTAAGCCTCCTCCTACAACCCTACTCGATTGTTCTTCCCCTTCCCCTCCTCTATTTCTATTTCGTTTTCGTTGCTATCTCTCGTAGTCTGGTAGAATTAATTCGTTGCAATGCGATTCACAAATCAATCCGGTTCAATTCAAGGCGATCAAGCGAATCGATCAGACGTACTTCTCGCTCATGCGCTTTCGAGTTCCATTGTGAATCTTTCTTTATTCTAGTGTTAGCCACTAGCAGTACTAGACTACAGTGTACTGGAGCACTACAAATCGTCTTCAATGTGCTTTTTTTTAATCTTCATCCATCTTCTCATTCTTTTTTACCTTTATCTTCAACACGCGGTAGTTTTCGGGTTGCCGTTTTGGGCGAAAGCGCCGCAGGGGGCCATGTGCCGTGCTTGCTTCAGTTTCGGTATCCATCATCAGCTCAGCTCTCGGCTAAATCGTGGCTTTAGACCTTTAGTACTTCGGTCTCGATGCTGCTTGCTTTTTGTTGCTATCACCACCTCTCTGTCTGAATCCTTAGAGGTAGTAGCCTCGTGGATCTGTGCAGAGTCGATCTGTTGCTGATTGAGGAAAAGGTCTTGATCCACTAGGTGGTTGCCCGGTTGATGAGCTCTTAGTAGAGTTCCTCTGTTTTTCATCTTTGCTATTTTGTGCCCCAAAATTATAGGGGTTTGGGTGGTGGTGGGTGTGTAGTGGAAAGAAGGGGGATCTTCGGGCTTAGAGGGATGACCAAGGCGGTGGTGCCTCAGCCACATGGGAGAAGGAGAGCGGTGGGTTGATGTTGGTGGCGAGGAATCTCATTGGACTGGCTAGGAGAGGTGAGGAAAACGATAGAGAAGTGTGCAGGGGATCGACGACAAACTTGAGGAGGAAGATAATGGTGGGCGGTGGAATTCGACGGAGACGGTGAAGGAGGAGGTTGGGAGGTGACGAGAATAGAGTTGACTAGTGGGGCTCGTTGGCAGGGTAGGGGTGGCGGCGCATGGGGTTTGAGGGAGGCAGGGTGAGGGTGGCGGCGTGCGGGGTATGAGGGAAGGGAGTGAGAGGGAGGATTAGGGTTAGATTATTATAGAGCATGCACGAATCTTTGAGCAATCTTAATTATCCAAAAAAGTAACTAAAATTCATAAAAAAATATCACTCGCATCCCGAGAAACATTTTGTGTGAAAAATCAAAATACCCCTCAATAATATAAAAGTTGTATTGGCGAACATTTAGTGAGAATAAAAAACCAAAATACCTTTCAATAATAGAAAAGTTAGAAAAGTTGTATTGGTGAGTGAAAACCTTTAGTGAGAAAGAAAGACCAAAATACCTTTCATTTGTAAAAAAATTAAATTAATGAGTGAGAGCTGAGAGATATTAAAAGAATAAAACTTTTCGATTTGTGCACGGAACAGGTAAGAGGCTTAGTGCAAATACGATACGACGCTAGCTGTCGGCGATAGAAATACCACGGGAGCCTTGATGCTCAGGTGTAGGTGAAAAACGTGGTGATAAAGGGTAAGTGGGCGACTAATTAGTCGTTAGTTAACTCACACTCTCCAACAAACATGCATTTAACTCCTGCTAGTCGCATACCATGGCAACAGTACAAGCTGTGTGGGGTCACCTTCATTCCGCTGCATGCATTTGTCTATGGTTGATGGGAACTATATATATATGTAGAGAGAGAAAATAGTATATGCTTACTGTATGCACTATCTATTAGCATTAACTACAATCTGCTGATATGGTTGTTTTTAGAGCCATTAGCTAGCTACACTATTAATCTTGCTCTAAATAAGTAGGAATTTGTTTATTTTAGACAAAGTTAAACTCTTAAATTGGTTTATTCCGGGATGGATAGAGTAATCAATTGACCGGTGAATAGACAATCTCTTTCTATTAAAGTGACTCTTTTTAAACAAATGCTACAAAACATATACCCTTGTAACGAAATAGTTGACGTCAGTTTGATATCAGGATTTGATACTTACAAGGTATCATGTCTAGTACCTCAATATCAAAATCTGTATCCCGATACTAAATCTGATATCTATGATATTATGCTGACATGCTGACATCATCATGACCTATATCAGAGTATGATACCTAAATGTATCATAAATATTATATTGATATCATATTGACATCAGTTATTTTGTTAGAACCATATAGCATTTTATAGTAGTCTTATACCGGCGGTAATGTTGTTAGACGTTTCTGGCTTTTTAACTATTAGACTACGTCTAATTTTTTTTCAGGTGAATATGAATCCCCCACCAAAGACCAGGCGTATCAACAGGGTAGTGATGTCCGAGCTGGCCAGGTTGCACCGCGAGGCGCATCTCGGTGGCATAAGCTTCGCCTACGACGGAAGCAAGGCCCTGTACACGGCAGGAAAGCTGCCGTTCGAGTCCATGGACTTCAAGATCAAGCTGGGTAGAGAGCTCAGGGAAATGTGAGCATTGTCACTCTCCTAATTAATGTTTACTACTCTTAGCTAAGGTTTCTTGTTTTTGTGCATATAGTGTTTACTACATTTTGTGCACTCTAGCTAGGCTACTTATTTTTGGAAAATGTCTAGTACATTTTGTGCACTCTAGCTAGCTAGGCTACTTATTTTTGGAAAATGTCTACTACACGTGCTAGACTACTTATTTGTGGATAATTAATGTTTGTTTTGAGCACTCTAGCTAGGTACGGTACTTATTTGTGGAATCCACCAACTAACTAATGAACCGTTTAATGTTTACCTTTTCAATTGAAAATTAAGCGAGTACAAGGTCACAATTCGACGCGCCGGCCAAGCAGATCTGCACCACCTGCACGAGTTCATCGCCGGCCGGCAGGGGGATTCGCAGCAGCAAACTATTCAAGCACTCGACGTTGTCATGAGGGAGTCACCTTCTCTGAAGTATGATGCCTTTCATCATAACCACTTTTTTAGGGGCAAATGTTTAGACCATAAGATGATTCCTTGGTATCTTTGCATTTTGCAGCTATGTCATCATTTCTCGGTCATTCTTCTCCACTGTGTTCGGCCGACAAGACATTGGTGATGGGCTGGAATGTTGGAAAGGATACTATCAGAGCCTGCGCCCAACTCAGATGGGACTCTCGTTGAATATAGGTGCATAATTATCTCTAAAAACCCTATTTCTTTTGGGCGAACAATTAATGACACATAATCCAATTGCCTCTATTGAAATTCTGGTGGAATATGCACGCTTCACATTCATTTTTGCTTTCCTTATTTTCTTTCTTGCCAAAGTAGACAACAATTCCCATTACTTATGTTCACTTGTGTTGAACTTATATATTTACACAAAGCCTTATTTATAGTATTCCATTTGTTTGCTAGGCCTATAGGCACACCCATTGATTTTTTTATGGACACTGGCATCTTCATTAGTATATTGAACATTTGTACAATGTTTCACACACAACCAAAAATAATTCTTAACTGTAATACACGAAGTAATGTGAACATGCAAAAATAGGAAAGAAGCGAACATGAGTATGGTTTTAGATAACATCCAGTTAGACGAACTTAAATGAAACATTTTACAATTCAATTTTTATTTCCATAAGATTTAATTACTTATGCAGCTCTTTTCATGCATGGCTGAGCATTGTTACTAACTCTTGATTGGGTCCTCGTGCTTTCAGACATATCATCTACTCCATTCTTCAAACCTATCAGCGTGGTAGAATATGTCAAGAATTGTCTGAGCACACCTACTAATGCTAATGGTCCTGATCCTAGGCGGCCTCTTACTGACATTGATCGCCTGAAGGTACAATTTTCTCAACCAAAAAGTGTGTTGCACGAGAACTTATCTATAGTAACTGACTTCTTTATTCTATTGAAAATTTGTTCTCCAGCTTAAAAAAGCACTACGGGGAGTACGTGTTGAAACAACACACCAGGGGAAGAGCAGAAAGTACAGGATAACTGCGATTACGTCTGAGCCACTGAGTCAGCTGAAGTAACTATTCCTCTCTTCTCCCTTTACGTGCTCTATAAACTATAATCATACTCCATCCGTCCCAGAATAAATTAATAAGATGTAACATATTTTAGTAGTATATGTTATATGTGTCATACTAGATTAACTTATTTTGAGACAACACTAATAAAATATATCATACCCCATATTAGATTAACTTATTTTGAGACCAAGGTAATACTTTCTAACTCCCAACTTGTATCTTGCCATTTGCTGTTTCCAGCTTTCCTTTGGATGGAACTACCCAGACTGTTATTCAGTACTTCTCGCAGCGGTACAAATACAGACTGCAGTACACGTCTTGGCCCTGTCTGCAATCCGGCAACCCTTCTAGCCCTATATATTTGCCAATGGAGGTAATTTTTGCATTTCTTTTGTGCATGATTCCAGATACGTTATGCTAATTGTGCATACAACATATTTGTAGGTATGCACCATTGTAGAAGGGCAAAGATACTCCAAGAAGCTCAATGATAAACAAGTGACTGGCCTCCTGCGATCAACATGCCAGCCTCCCCAGAAAAGGGAGCAGCAAATCATTGAGGTAAGTGTCCAGCTCATATATGTTGACATTTCACATTACCTTCTTTTGTAAGACCAGGAGAGTAGTTACTTTTAGTGCTTATATATACATATATACATATATATATATATATAAATATAATCCAACGTGTTGCATTTACTCAAAAATTTCAAAATAAGTCAATAGTTTTGGTCATTATGCGAAAGTGTTGTAGTACACATAAATCCAACTTGTTGTAGTACACATAAAGTGGTGCATCCCTAATTAATGGACGACCCACATTCGAATTTTGTTAAGCATGCATCCAACATAGTGAATTTGGCCATGAGGAAAAAAACATCACTCCTATTTATTTATTTATTTATCAAACAACGATTGGGACTTTTTGATGTTTTAACATGCATCCAAAAGTGTTATAACTACTAACTATCTAACACGATTGTATTTAATTATTGTATAGATGGTTCAACACAACAACTACCCAGCTGATAAGGTGGTGAGGGATTTTAAAATTGACATTTCCAATCAGATGGCCATTATGCCAGCTCGCATGCTGCCTGCGCCCACGGTAGCTATTCTGCAACTCATTTTGGTGTTTTTATCTCCTGTGTTTTTATACTAATCTGGCCTTTTACGTTGTTTCAGCTGAGATACCATGACTCTGGAAAGGAGAAAACTTGTAACCCCAGAGTTGGGCAATGGAACATGATCAATAAGGTGATACATTGTTGAATGCCCCCTTGAACAATTTTTTTTTACAATATCATTTCTGTGTTACTACTAATATTTGACATGACTTGAAATAATTCATCATACCTACCTTGTAGAGATTGGTTGTGCTCTGCTCGTTGCATTCCTTTGAAACTTGTGATCACAATATAGTGGATGTCACAATTTTCATTTTTGAAGAATTAGTGGATGACACATGAAAGCTCTTAATACGAAACTATTGACATATGCAAGACTAGATTTGAATAGCCTTCTTTCTGTTGTTCACTTGTACATTTGTTTGTGTTTTCTCCCAGAAAATGGTTGGTGGAGCTGTGGTTAAAAAGTGGACTTGCGTGAACTTTTCACGCATGCATATTGATGCCGTGCACAGACTATGCGGTGAATTAGTTTATACATGCAATGCTATTGGCATGGTGAGCTTATGTTATGCTTATGAATATATTTTAGTAGTTGGAATCGTTAGTCAACACATATAACAGCGTGTATGTTTTTGTAGGTTTTCAATGAAATGCCAGAGATAGAGGTTGGGTCAGCTGCTCCTAATAACATAGAAGCTGTCCTGAACAATATTCACACGAGGGCTCCACAACTCCAGCTGCTTATTGTGATTCTCCCAGATGTTAATGGATATTATGGTATGTACACATTCTTAATTAATTAGTATGCCTGCAAGCTCTCCCAGGATATATTATTACACAGTAAACTGTGCAATTTTGCAGGAAGAATTAAGAGGGTGTGCGAGACTGAACTTGGGATAGTATCCCAATGCCTCAAGCCAGGCCGCAAGCTCTTAAGCTTAGACAGGCAGTACCTGGAAAATGTTTCACTTAAAATCAATGTCAAGGTAAGCTTTGTTTGTGGCCATGCTCTCTCATCTCCCTCTCTGTTTGATACACGAATTAGGTGTTCAATGGAGAGATGTTTACACATTCTTGATCAGGCTGGAGGGCGCAACTCAGTTCTTCAGCGAGCTCTTGTACCCGGCGGATTAGAAAACCCGACAATAATTTTTGGTGCCGATGTCACCCATCCTGCTTCCGGAGAGGACTCATCGGCGTCGATCGCAGCCGTTAGTTTCTTTCATTTCCTGACATCAAATTTGTTTACTTCATCGTTGAATTAAATGGAATTATCCTGACGAAAAAGTAACATTGTGACGCAGGTGGTGGCCTCCATGGACTGGCCTGAGATCACCAAGTACAAAGCCCTCGTCTCTGCCCAGCCACCTCGGCAGGAGATTATACAAGATCTCTTCACGATGGCTGAAGCTCCACAGAATGGTGATGCTCCGCACAAGGCTGAAGGTTCGAAGAAGAATGTCGTATGCGGTGGAATGTTCAGGTGAGTTTGTTTGTCCTGAGATCAAATTGACAATGGTGACATATTTGGATTGAAACTTAGATGCTCTGTCCACATTTCTTTTGCAGGGAGTTGCTTATGGCATTCTACAGTAAGAATGCCAAACGTAAGCCTCAAAGGATAATATTTTACAGGTATCCACTTCAAATTATGCCTCTATTGAGTCAAATACTAGATACCTAGAGAAACTTGGATTTTATAATTACGTAGAATAATATGCATCCAAATCTGGAATTATTTGTAATTTGGTAGTGTTCTGCGTACGCAGGGATGGTGTAAGTGATGGACAATTCCTCCATGTTCTGCTCTATGAGATGGATGCAATTAAGAAGGTAATGATCTTTGCTTATAGACGTAATTATACTTTCATCATGTATTGGTTGTTTCATGACGTTTTTCCTTTTTTCTGTTCAAAGGCTATTGCATCTTTGGACCCAACATACAAACCCCTGGTGACATTTGTGGTTGTCCAGAAGAGGCACCACACAAGGCTCTTCCCTGATGTGCATGGAAGACAAGATCTGACGGACAGAAGTGGAAACGTTCGTCCAGGTATACAATCGCCTATGAATCCTAGTTCTCTCTTACCACAAAACACATTAATTAGTGTGATGCCTGTGACTGTATCTTACATAATATGTCGTGATTGTTTTGTTAAAAACAACATTTGTAAGATCGTGTCTGATACACTATCTGATATGCAGGAACCGTGGTTGACACTAACATTTGCCACCCTAGTCAGTTCGACTTCTACCTCTGTAGCCATGCCGGAATCCAGGTAGATATATATGTACACAACAATGTTTGTTCATCATGGATTTCTTTTCCTATATATCTTTGTAGACGACTGAAATATTAATGATGCGAAATTGCTCTCCTCCGTCCAGGGAACAAGCAGGCCAACCCACTACCACGTTCTCCATGACGAGAACCGTTTTAGTGCCGATCAGCTGCAGACTCTCACTTACAATCTGTGTTACACGTATAAGCTTCTGAATTCTTTCTCAATTTTTGCCTTGTTAGTTTTGTAGTTTGTACTAACCCAATCTGATCTTCGCATTGAAAATTAATTGCAGCTACGCTCGATGCACCCGGTCTGTATCAGTTGGTGAGTTTTCTTCCTTGTGCTCTCGCTATCTCCATGTAATTTGGCAAGATTATCTTGCAGTTTGGATGCTTGGGGATCATTATTTCTTTTTATTTGTTTTTTTTTGTACTGAAGATAACAGAATATCTTCCTGTTTGTGCAGTCCCGCCAGCCTACTACGCTCACCTGGCGGCATTCCGAGCGAGGTACTACGACGAGCCCCCCGCCATGGACGGAGCTTCGTCCGTCGGCAGCGGCGGCAACCAGGCGGCCGGCGGCCAGCCGTCGGCGGTGCGCCGCCGGCTGCCGCAGATCAAGGAGAACGTCAAGGACGTGATGTTCTACTGCTGATCGAATCGGTGCCTTGGGTTTTAACTACAACATTTTGTTGGTCGCGCGTAGTTTTCGTTAAGACTGGTAGTGTACTGTGCTATCTCTGAAACTGTGATGGTGTCATCTGTTGTTGAACTTGTGATCTGCGACGTTGATGCTGCTGCTACTGGATACTAGTACTTTTCTCGAAGTGTTTTGCTTGTGTGTATTGTTTGAAAGACAGGTCAAAGAAGTTTCCAAGTTAGCACATGACGTACACAAACTTGGTTGATTTAGATTATCGAGCGACTTATTTCCGCGGATTAGTTACATACATCTATTTTTTTTGTAGTTGACTTAGGTAGTAGTCCAGTTTTCACCCCATATATGTCTTTTAGCTCTCACTGCAACGGTGGTTTTATAGGACAGTGCAAGTTCACTTGGTCCCCCTTTTAAACCATCAAAAGTTCAGTAGAAGAAGAGTTGATAGTTAGGGTCACTTGGTCCCTTTAAAATATTTCTTTTTGGAGTTTAAATTTTGTCCCACGATACTGGTCACTTAACAGTATTACTTTCACATCAGTTACCCTCAATTTAAATTTTACCCATTCTATTCTCATCATCCTCTTGCTTCCATTTAAATAAAAGACAATATAGTTTTTGTTTCTCAAATCTTAATTTATACTAAATAATCTAGAAAGACTAATATTGTGAAAAGGAGGAAATACAACAAAAATTCGTTTTTCCATCGTACATCGTCCTTTCTTCCCCAACCTTCCCAATCCCATCAATGGATCTTCAAATCCTTTTCCTTGCCAGCGGCATTTTGAAACAATGGTATCAATAACTCTTCAAATCGTTTTCCTTGTCGGCAAAATTTCCTCTCTTTTTTTCGTCTTGTCCTTGCTTGTCCAACCATCCCATTTCCACCATGGACTCCTCAAATGCTGTTCCCTGCAGACGTCATTTTGAACCGTGAGGAGCTTCGCACGGTGGAGCACGTGAGAAGGTGCATGGTGCACCCACCCAGTGCCAACAGTGAATCAACTCTTTAAATAATGCTCCGCCGGTCAGGAATAATATTTATCAATTTAAACTATTCAGTGTTAAACTAAAAATATTTTTAAAATATCAAATTTTATATTCTTTTTATAAATAATCATTTTTACCATGTTTTATAATATAAGACGTGTATGCATGCATGTAATTAACTAACATCTTTTTTATAAATTTATTTTTTAAAATTCTTCATCCTTAATATCTCTAATCCTATTGAATATATGCATAATATTATTAACATAATAATGAGATGATAATAATTATTTTTTGGTATTTATATTTGTGATGGGCTGTGAGTTATATTTTAAGACGAAAAAATACGTGAATAGAAACAGTAAGAGTCAAAATGGTTCTGAATAATTGGTCCGGAATTTTCGTTACTGTTATTGTCCCTTCTCGTGACTCTGGTCCGTGTGTCCACCGGTCATGGTGTAGACGTGGTACGCGACAAGGCTTTGGACCTGTCACTTGTTGCCATCAACAGTACAAGAACCGGACATGCTCCGTCCTTCACGGCCTCACCTGCTCAACCGCAACACTGCCACGCAATTATGATGCCATAATAATCATCATTCAATTGCATTGCTTTCTCCTGATCTCTCCATCATCAGATGTGCAGAGCAGCAGAGAGTGCGGGCTCTGTTCTGCTAATCTTCTGCTCCTACTAGTAGTAGATGAAGATGCATGCATCAACACGGTTTTGAAACAAGTTTTTTTTTACCAGTCGTCGGGGGCGAAATATTTACCTGAATATATTACTTTTAAACGATTTTGGACAGACTTATATCTGCGCAAGTGCAGCAACTCTAAAATATAATATTAAAAAATATATAGAAATATATAAAGAAAAAAATACGAACGCATCACTGGTGAGTACATGAAGGCACAAGAGATAAGAGATTGAGGAGCTTTGAAGTTTACCACCTACAAAATCACCCAACCAAATTCTAAATCAAACTAATGCTAAAACCCTTGTTCGACATCATCCACTTTGCATGCAGACTTGAAACACTAGAAATCGAAAATGCCGGAGGGCCTCTCTACCACGTGTATGCCGGTTTGGTTCTCTAGTAGTTGAAAGGTTGTGTTGTCGAAGACCACCCACATCAAGCCGTTAGAATTAGTACGACTTCGTCATGTTGCTGCTTAGATCAATGTCCGTCGATGTCCTCTGGGGGAAGAAAGTCATCTTCAATCGAGCTTTAACAAACTGAGAAAGCTCCAAAAATGAATGAACCACTAAACGTTGCGGTCAGTGACACCCAAGAAGAGAGTGAAGGCGACCAGGGAGCTAGACAAAAGAGAAATGAAGAAACGGGAATTCCATTGGTGGAGGAAACATCATCAGCACAGAGAAGAGCACAATTCAAAAGCATCACAACCGTCGAAGAAGCACATGTTCCAACCAACAGGCATACCCAAGCCAACGAAGGAGAAACATGCTAAATTGAGGAGATTTAGAGCAAGGGATGATGCACCAGCAAACTCCTAGACATGCAGTTTGGGATGAGCTGGTCGTGGCAAGGCTAGGGGCTCAAAATGTTTCCAACCAAAAGCAGCAAGCTGCCATCGCCACCGCACCGCACGACCTCGCCGGAAGTAGCAAGCTGTCGGCAAGCTCCAACTCTGACAGGACCGAGGGAGAGGAGGAGCTTGGTAGGAGGCGGATCTATCTGCCATCGAACACCATGGCCAGCTGTCATTGCCAATGGTTGCAATAGGGCCGGGAGACGAGCTGTCGAGAAAAAGTGTTTTGGATCTGGAGAAGGAAGAGTGAAGGAAAAGAGAGGAAGGATGAAGGGAGGACATGGGGGTGCCGCCGTCGGCACCACCATTGGTGGCAGCGTCGCCGGCGGTGGTGAGGTGGTGTGCACAGAGGGGAAGCAGGCCTCGGCGGTGGTCGCCTCCCGGGTCGCCCTAGAGAGAGCTACACGAGTCTTTTTAACGGTACATCATATAATGTGTGCCTGATAAAAGTCGGTTTGAAACAAATAGTACTACCATCTCAAACTACTACCTCCCACTCAAAATATAAGGGTTAAACATGTATTAAGAAAGTTAGTGGAATTAAACAGAAAAATGTATGTTGTGATTAGTTGAGAAGAAAAGTTTGGTAGGGATTTTGAGTGGTAAAAGGTTGTGATTAGTTGAGAAGAAGAGTTAAGAGTTAGGTAGGGATTTTAAGTTGTAGAAGGTTGTGATTAGTTGAGAAGATAATATAGATGTACATATTTGAGATAAATTTTAAATTCTATAAGTAGTTATATTTTGGAACAGATAGTATAGCAGCTTTTTATGTTGAGTTCTTTTTAGCGGCTCAAATCAACAACTTTCTTTTTACATAAAAGTTTCTTAAAAATCAAATAAATTAATTTTTATAATTTATAATAATTATTAATAATATTGCGTTATTAGCTTGCTTTTCGTCAAAATTTTCTGCCACACAAACTAACCGAAAGGGCCATAAGTCCACAACCACCTAAAGATATAGATGTTCAAACTGATTGGTGGTCGTATGCTCACTGTAAGTCGTACGTCTAGGAATAAAACAATAATTTATGATTAAAACTTATATATATATATTCTTAGTTTTTTTAAAAATCAATATTAAAAATAAAATTTGATAATTTTTTAATAATAAGTTTTAAAATTTAAATTTTAACTTATAAGTAGTTGCAGAGAAAAGATGAGCTCACTTATATACCAGAGTGGTGTTCACTAGTAACCATTGGCTTTAACTTTGAGTTGTCGTATTTAACTAGCAATATCTTTTAAATATTCAAACTATTTAGCATCACAATTGGAGTATCACTATAGATTTGTAATCGAAAGTGCTTTACTCAAATCTACTCGCTTTGATATCGCTTAAAAATTATAATAATTGAAGTTCATCTCTTCTTATTAAATGCTCTTTGAAACGTAGGAATGTAAAACCACGAGAATAGACAAACGTACACATGATAGGGAATACATATATAAAACAAAGAATTCAAAAACTGAGAAAAATATGAGATGCGTTGTTTGGAACATAGGAATGGAGTAAAACACAATATTCTTGTTAACTATGCATAATATATATTTTCTGTGCTTTAATTGTGTCTAAACTATGTTTATTTGGAGGTGTATATATTGATTTATCTTGGACATATAAAAAAGAGATTCTAGTGAATGTTAAAATTCCTATTGATTTCCTATGAAATCAATGGCAAAGGAACCTCTTTTAAAAAAGGCACAGGAAATTTCCTCTATTTTTACTATGTCGCATTCCTTCATTTCAAATGAGTAAATAATGACAAATTTTTTGGGAATTGAAATTCTCCAATTTCATTAAAAGCCTATCAATCTTTTTTTACCAAAGAGAATATATTAATATTTCAACTTCTGCAGCATTGATTAATGCATATAGCTGTCCATTATTACAAACAAGCAGAAAAGAGTTCAAGAAATCTTAAACACAAGGTTTGGCCCATGAATATAACTAAGATCGTAAACAAGAAATGACTACATAGCAATTCTATTGTTAAACTGCCAGCCATGTCTTGCAAACACCTTCATCACGGCAGTTTCAATAGCCCTGCAGCCCACCACATGAAGAGGTGATTCTCCTCCTTCTGAAGTAAGTTCCAGTACCTGGTCCAATATATTCCCTCCAATATATTTCCTTGAAGATAACCTGCAAATAAGATGGTGTTTTGGCCTTGTCAAACACAATGTCATTCTGAATTAATCACAGAGCCCAGCAAATGGCACTGGCACCAACAAGAATTTGAGACTTCATTTTCCTATTTAACCCTTCTATCAGTTCCTATCTTCTTGTCGTTGTCGCTTAGGTAAATTATCCTTGGTCAAGATTACACCCTTGTACAAGTACCACATAAAGACTTTAATCTTAAGGGGTAATTTAAGTTTCCAAATTAAAGTATTGTAAGGTACATCCTGTGCACATAATAATGCTCTGTACATGGAATTAACTAAAAACAACCCATTGTGATGCAGCCCCCACACAAAGCGATCCCTTTGGTTTCTTAACTGAACATCTGCAACCATAGCCACTACATTATGCCATGGAAGCAAATTAGCCCCCGTCAGAGATCTCCTGAAAGCTATATTTAAAGGTATTGTAGACAATACTGTCCTAACAGATGCATTTTTCTTTCTCACAATATTATATAGTGCCGAAAGAGCATCCTTAAAGGTTGTGGCATTATCCACGAATCCTCCCAAAAACACACTTGGGATCCGTCACCAAAATCAAACCTACCCATGAATATAAACTCACCCTTGACCTTCATGAGGCCAACCCAAAACTGAGAGTCCCCGAACATGTATTGAACTTGCGTCAAAGTCTTGTCCCTTAAATACTTATTTTTAAGCAATTATTGCCATACCCCATTCCCATTTATCAGTTTAAAAATCCACTTACTTAAGAAGCACTTATTATGGACACCTATATTTAGGACACCCAATCATCCTTGATCTTTTGGTGTACAAACTACTTTCCATTTTGTCAGTCTATACTTTTTCTTGTGTTCATCACTTTGCCAAAAGAAGCGAGATCTAAAATAATCCAATTTTTGCAAAACCCCTCTAGGTATTTCAAAGAAGGATAACATGAACATTGGAAGACAACTCAATACTGAGTTAATGAGGACAAGCCTTCCACCCACCAAAAACATTTTATTACTTCAACTACTCAGTCTTTGTTGAAATCGTTCTTCCACATATTTCCAATCCTTATTCATTAATCTTCGATGATGCATAGGAATTCCTAGGTATCTAAAAGGGAATGATCCTACATTGCATCCGAAAAGTATATATTCATATTGATTCACATTGGATGAACCAAAACAAAATAATTCACTCTTATGAAAATTGATTTTGAGTCCCGATAATTGCTCGAAAGCACAGAACAAGAGCTTCATGTTTTTGGCCCTTTCTAGATCATTGTCCATAAAGATAATCATATCATCCACATATTAAAGGACAGGGAGTCCCTCATCGACCAAATACGGAACCACTCCATGGATTTGGTCAGCCTCTTTTGCTCGTGAAATGAGTATAACCAACATGTCAACCACTATGTTAAACAAGATCGGAGATAATGGATCTCCTTGCCGCATCTTTTTCTTGTTTGACAATAATGACCTACATTATCATTAACCTTTATAGCAACACTTCCTCTAGACATGACATTTGAAATCCATTCGCACCAAACTGGTGAGAATCCTTTCATTTTGAGGACTTGTTGTATAAAAGGCCACTTAATATTATCATATGTTTTTTTTGAAATCTAGCTTTAGGATCACTCCATCTTCCTTTTTCCTATGTAGCTCATGTATTGTTTCATGAAGTACTACCACACCTTCCATTATATACCTCCCCGGAATAAAGGCCATCTGAGACGGACCTATCAACTTATGTGCCACTTTCAGGATTCTTTATTTAATACCTTTGTAAAAATCTTGAATGATACATTGAGGAGACAAATAGGTCTTAACTGTTGTATTCTAGTCGCATCCGTGATCTTGGGCAGTAGTGTAATTATCCCAAAATTTAAACGATAAATAGGCAATCTCTCCATACAAAATTCATAAAAGAGACTCATCAAATCTTGCTTGATAACATCCCAAAAGAATTGGTAAAATTCTGTAGGAAAACCATCCAGACCTGGTTCCTTATTGTGCTCCATATCGAAGATTGACATTTTTTGACCTCCTTCTCACTGAATGGAGCCACCAATACTTCATTCTCCTCCTCCGACACTTGAGGTATATCATGCCTCAAAGTCTCATCTAATGAGAAATAATTTTGTATATGAGGTCCAAGTTATATAGTTTTCCAAGTTCGTATCCCCAACAATAATTCCTTCTTCCTATTCGAATTTGTGTGATTCTTGTTTTCCTATGTCTCCCATTTGCCACCATATGAAAGTACTTAGTATTATCATCTCCTAGCAACAACTTTGTTGCTCTAGATCGTTGAAGCCAATAAATATCCTCCTCTCTTTGCAACTTAGTTAATTGTCCTTTAAGATGATATCTCAATTCTCCCTCCTGGAATGATAACAAAGAAGTTTCTGCCTTTCTGTTACAGAGAAGTTTCTGCCTTTCTGTTAAGTATATCTATTTTATCCATCAGTTATGTTTAAGTTTCTTATTTTGGGAGACTAAATTTCGAGCCTAACCTCTAAGAAAACGTCATAGCCAATCTTAGATTGCCACCATTCCAAGGGTGTTGTACCCCTATTCTCAGACTCCCACACCTCTTTTACCAAATAAAAAAAATCATCCCTTGTCAGCCACCTTAGCTCAAATTTAAAATTTCTAGCGTTGCCTATATGAGATGACTCCCCTCCATCCAGTAAAAGTGGTGTGTGGTGTGAGATTTCCCGCGTTAGAGCCTGGACCGAAGATAACCGAAATTTTTGTTCTCATTCTGTTGTCACCAAAATACGGTCTAATTTCTCATAGGTAAGAATTTCAGCATAATTAGCCCAAGTGAACCGTCCACCTGTCATTTTTAGTTCCATCAGATACAAGGTTTCGATAATGGCATTAAAGAGAAGTGGTCATTTATTATTATACGTAGAATTATTTTTTTCTGATGGGTTCCTAATTATATTGAAATATCCCCTACTATAAAAGGTAGGTAGGTAGGTCCCCGCAGCTAGGACAAGCACATACTAACTCTGATAAAAGTTCTTTTTGTGCTCTTCCTGTGCTGTGCCATAAACAGACATAAGGGTCCATCGAAAACCATCTTGTAAGGCAAATTTAATATAGTAATCTCCATCAAAAATATTAGAAACCTTATTTCGTAAGACAAATTTAATATAGTAATCCCCATCATAAGTATCTTCTAATTCAAACTGTCTTGCTTTATCCCTATTAGCATTCCCCAGACATACTCCAAGGACATCGCCAATGCAGCCCTTGCACAGAAATTTTATAGCCACTAAATAGAGAAGCAATTTCTGTTGGTTTCTGATAAAGAAATTAAGTCTCTTATCTTTTCACTCAATCAAAACGAGCCCTAAAACAGATAGATGCTTGTAAATAGGATAGTAAGGCTATTTTCAGTGAGAAGTTTCATAAGGTTTAATGCACTTAATTAGAGATAGAAACAATTTTATCTGAATAAAACCCTGTATATAAAAATATCAACTCTCCCTGAGTCATAAAATTAGATCCTATGAAACCACACCATAAAATTATACATTGAAAAGATATATTTAAATATTATTTTATTTTTAAAAACATCAATATGAAACTTTTTATTAGGTTTAGTCTAACTTTCAACTAGAAAAGCATGCACTTTGTCCGTCTTTTGTACCTGCCAAAACGAAGAAATAAATGTGAGAGCTCTATCTACCTAACAAGTAGACATTTAATGGCCCGAATTTATCAAATCAGCCAATTGGGATATGAACATGTACTGTAGTAGAACTTTCAAGCTGGATTTTTCAAATAAATTAAATGTTACTCTCTCCCTTTTAAAACATCTTTTAAAAACGAGTTTCCTAATACCAAACTAAGATATCTCACTCTTAAGTAGTAGATACAATACAAGTAGTTTGAAATTCACTTGTCATAGTACTCGTATTGTTCTTAAAAAACAGCATTCATATTTACATTCGATGCGATTTTGCCCAACCGAAAAATTTCCAAAGCAAATAGAAACTTATATTTGCATTTCCTTTGGTGAAACCAAATTTACAGCCGCTTTGTGCTGTACTTTTCTCTTCTGTAAATGCTTTAGTTTTCATTTCACGTCAGCAGACAAAGCAGAGTTGACCAAGTCAACCTACCAAGCACTCACACGGTCACGCCTCCTCACCTCACTCCTTCCTTCCGTTGACCGCCGTTGACACCATCTCCTCCTCCACCGGCCGCCGCCGCCGCCGCTGCTCGACCGGCAACCGGCCATCACCTCCCTCTCCGGCGACGGCGCCACCGTCTCGGAATCTCGCGTAGATGTCCCCCTTGTAGAAGCTCCACGTCCTCCATACCAGCACCAGCGAGACGAGCGCGCCGAACACGGTGGCCGCCGTGATGATGAGGAAAGATTTCTTGAAGCAGTCCACGCCGAGGCACACCTTGTCGCGCCCGGCGCCGGCGGCGAGTCCGCCGCCCGGCTGCCTGTCAGCCTCCGCGTCGTAGAGCCTCCCCGCGACGAGCACGTTGAGGATGTAGGAGCCGACGGGGCTCGCCATGCCGCCGAAGTTGTAGAGCGTGGAGTAGTACTTGAGGCCGAACACCTCGGAGATGATGGCGAACACGAGCGGCCACTGCGCGCCGAAGCAGAAGCCGATGATGACAGATGCGGCGTAGAGCGAGCGAGGCACGCCGAGCGCGATGAGGAGGTGGCCGGCGCAGGCGAGGAGGAGCACGCCGGTGAGCATCAGCGGCCGCGGGAGGCGGTACCGCTCGAGGAACGCCTCCGAGGCGAAGCCGGCGGCGACGCGGCCGGCGTAGTTCCAGATGCTGATTAGCGAGACGAAGGTGTTGATGCTCTTCGCCGGGTAGCCCAGCGACTGCCCGATCTGCCCCATGTTGTCGATCGCCGTCAGCGTCCCGCCCACGCCGCAGATCGTCGCGACGAATAGCACCGCCATGTCCACGCTCACCAGCGCCTGCAGGATCGTGTAGTCCTCCCCCCTCGCCGGCGGCTGGAACATGCTCTTCACCCACCTTCCCGCGCACGAAGAGCCCGCCGACTCCGCCGGCGGGGAGACGAAGGTCGCTCTGTCTCTTTCTTGGTGGTGTTCGACATTTGGAGGTGGTCGAGGACGGTGATGGTGGGCGGCGGGGCGGTGGCAGCGGCGAGCTCCTGGCGCTCGCGGTGGATCTTGAACTCCTGCTTGATGACGACGCAGAGCGGGAGGAAGAGGATGATGAGGAGAGCGGCGGCGGCGCAGGAGTAGGCGGTGCGGGAGAAGGCGAACTGCCGCTGCACGACGATCATGACGAGGAGGTAGACAGCGAGGCCGATGGAGATGTAGAGGAAGCAGAAGAATGGGTCGCTGCTGGTCTCCTGCCCGCCACGGCGGCGCGGGTACGGCATGATCCGTATCGTGTGGACGAACACCACTGACACCGCCGCTGGCAGCCACGCGATGAGGAGGATCAGCGACTTGGCGTCGTCGCCGTAGAACGCCAGGTAGAGCTGCGTGTACACGGCGCCGCTGAGCCCGACGAACCCCTTCAGTATCCCGAGCACGACGCCGCGGCTCTCCGGGAAGTTCTTGACGCAGGTGACGAGCGCGCCGGTGTTGGCGAACGACTGCGAGTTGGCGCCGACGAACACGTACAGGCACACCAGCCACACGGGCGGCGCCGCCGTGCGCCCCGCCACGGCGAGGTACACCATGAGGTAGCCGGAGAGGTTCATGGCGGCGCCGATGGCGAGCACGACCCACGGCGGCGTGACCTCGTTGATGAGGCCGGAGAGCACGCCGAGGTTGGCGCCGAGGTCCTTGAAGAAGGAGACGGTGTTGAGCGTGCGCTGGTCGTAGCCGAGCGACTCCTTGAGCGCCGGCGAGTAGATGCTGAAGATGTACGTCGCGCCCGACGCCGTCAGGATCAGCAGGCTGGCGAACACGGTAAACCACCGCCCCACCGCCACCTGCCGCGCGAACGCCGCCGTCAGGATTACGCGGAGAGGGTTCTTCCACGGCGGCGGTGGGGAGGACGCCGGCGAGCCGCCGCCGCTGCTGCTGCCGGTGCCCGCGTCGAACACCATGGCCGCACCGCAGCTTAGCTGTTTCGTGGGGGAGTTGGGTTGGTGTGTGTTTGTTACTTAGTGAGGTGGTACTATTATTTATTTATAGAGAAGTAAGGAGGGTGAAAAAAAGAGGGGTTTGAGGCTACGTCTCTTTACACATTGCTTTCTTGGAATGGACTTAACGTGTGTGGTTTTCATACTAAGGCCTCGTTTACTTCTAAATTTTAGGTGTAAAGTTTACATCTAAGAGAGGTATTTACTTCCAACTGCGTAAAGATTTTGGGATACTATAAAAATATAAATTTACCCCTCTCTCCCTCTTCCCCGCACATCATTCCTCTCTTCCAAATCCAAAATCCCTGTTCTCCCAAATCCAAATCGCCGTCGATCGAGACCGAGGCCGCAGCCATCGGCGCGCGCGCCATCCGGCGAGGTCGACGAGGTCGTCTCCAGGCAAGGTCGAGGAGGTCTGGCGGCGGCGGCGTTGATCCGAGCGGTGACCGATCCGAGCGGCGGGGGCGTCGACGGCGACGGCGACATCCGTGGCGCCGGCGCCGCGTGTTCGAGACTCCGCCACCGGCCGCGCGCGCCATCCGACGAGGCCGCGTGCGCCATCCGGCGAGGCCGCGCGTGCCATCCGCCAGATCCGAGCGGCGGAGGCGTCGACGGCGACGGCGACATCCGTGACGCAGCGCGTGCAGAGAGAGGCGGGGGCGCGACGGCGGCGCCATGCGTGCGCTGGGCGGGCGGGCGGCCGGGCTGGCCGCGGTGGGGGGGGGGAGTACTGTTGGCATAGGAGTAGGGGTGGGCAACACTTCTCCCAATAAAATTTTGCACTTTTTGCTCCCAAACCTCCCAAATCCAAAATTTTTACAGCCAACTTTACACCTACATGTTTACTTCCAAAATGCCAAAAAGTGACCAAAATTCCAAATTTTTACTAAACTTTACGGAAGTAAACGGGCCTAACAGAGAGAGGACCAGTGATTTGGGGGAAAATGCACCAAAAGATTGCAAAAGATTTGGAGTAATATATTGTATCCATTTCATTTCAAAATATAATAGCTTTTAATTATAAATCTATACAACTATTTATCTAAATTCATAGTTAAAAATGTTTATAGTTTAGAATTGATGAAGTAATTAGAACCGCAGGTGTAACCGATTTAAGGTGAAAATAAGTTATATGTACATGACTCTATAACGACTTCTCGATAAACCAGGCATAGGTACCCAATAGCTCGGCCAGGCGGCTAAGGCAAAATTCCGTTTCTCATCAGTTCATTAGTTCAACAAACTATTCGAACACCAAAACTTTAGTTTTTAGAAACATATTACGAACATACCCGCTCATAACAAATATACATTCATCCCTACAAATACAAATGTATACTCTAATACTATAAATATCTTTAAAAATTTTGGTTGATAGCTGTAAATACGAGCATATGTTTCAAATCGAAGTCGAACTTAAACCCGAATGAATTAATTTCATAAAAAAACTAACCGTTTATTTTGCACCAAAACCTTTTTAACTAAAACGTAATGTATGTTTCGCTAAGCTTGCTACAACGACTAGAAAACGAGACAAAGTAGGTTATACGCATTGGGCTCATGATTTGTTACTAGCAAAATGCCCGTGCGTTGCAACGAGACAATGATGCAGGGAGGGAAGCAGGCGAAGGGCGAAGGTCCAGGCGACGGCGCGGGAGCTCCGAGCGGCGACGGGAGGGAGGAGCACGGGCGCGGCGCTGGGTGCGGCGCGGATGGAAACGGAAGAGAGGGATGCAGGAGGTCTTTTTTCATCCAAGTCCTCCCTTTCTTTTCAGCATTAAAACTGTGGGTTAATTTTATAAACACTCAAGGGGTTTCTGTAAAATAACTCATTTTTCTTCTTTAACTGCAGTTAATTTAAAAAGACTCAAGGGATTTTCGCAAAATAACCGAGAACAAAATTTGGGTGGAAACACTACATTTTATCTCGAATAAACCTCTATTTCTCTAGACAAGAAATAAGAAAGACAATAGGATCACACTGAAAATTGTTTTCATATCTTGAGTTGACATCCTAATGTTTCTTACATGTTTCATAAATAAGTATTAATATTTTTTAAAAAATTGATAAAATATATTAATATAAGATATATCACTCTATAAATATGCTAGTTTAAATTTGACTTTTACAAATTATAACAAATATTGTAATAAATATAACTATAACTATGTTTCAGTTTATTTTTTTAATTGTGAAAGTCAAATTTGACATTACATGATATGAGGTGATATATCTAATATTAATTTATTTTATAAAAAATTTAAATAAATTTATTTAGATGCAATAAATAAGATGATATGCTCTTGAGAGATAAAAGTCCTTCAAGATCACACAACATGGCACCATTGTCGTCAATGGACCCCCACCTCTTGTTTGTTTCTTCCGTAATGGTCATCACACCCTTGTCCCCATGATTGATCAATCAGGGAGCTGCAGGCGCCTCCGACGCATGAGCTTGACCATAGTGGGCATAACACAAGGCGATGGCGAGGGAGTGGTGCCGGTGCCATCTCGGTTTCTACTCATCAAATTAAACCTATAGGAAGTTACTGCATCCGTTTTCATTTACTTTAGCACTATTGACTCTTACACTTCCATCATTAACATTTTTTAAATATTTAGATAAATGAAAGTTCCATGCTGCAGCATGTTTAGCATGTTTAGACAGTTATAACTTTTTATTTTTTTTAAACTAGACGCATAAGATAGTACGTGTTTTATTGATATAGCAGTAAAAAAATAAGACTACGGTCCTAGAAGAAGAAATTCACCCGGTTGAATTGAGACATCAACCCGGACAAAAGCTCAACTCGGGCCTCCACAATAACCTTAACAAAAACCAACTCACACCACACAGCCGACAGATCGACGCCTTATACGACGACACCCACCAAACATACACACAACTAGTCATGAAAACCTTACAGCGGAGCTCCAATTTAACCAGATAATAGGGAAAGACATACTGCACTTCACCGAAAGGGTCCCCGCCGCGCGGTACTCGTCGCTGTTGTGCCGTTGCACGTTAAACCCCACCCGACAGTGTGATAACCACCACATTCGGATTTCTTATAGGACCCAAACGCGCGGGGGGGCCTCGCCACATCCGTCATTGGATACCACCTCGCCGCTCACGGGGGCCACGCCATGCCCGCAACTGCACTCCTCTTCACGGGGGCCACGCCAAGTCCACTACTACACTCCTCATCACAGATCTATTTTTTCCCCTTTTTTCAATTTTTCTCTCCTCTTTTTTCCTCTTTTTTTCAATTTTTCTCTCCTATTTTTTCTTTTTCTTTTTTCTCCACACCTAAAACAGGTTGTTGTTTATCGGTAACCATAGTCCTATATCATGGAAAATTGTCCTCAGGAAGAAACACTGGCCCCATGGCTTGATGCTCAGCAATTCTACCATCAATCACATAATTGATCATATTGTTTAAGGTATTAACAAGAACTCCTGACTGGTTGATTAAAGCATAATGCACAGCATAATCAATCCGATCTTGTAGATTGTTGAATTCTGTAGGACCTTCCTCTTGCTTCACATCCTGAGGTTTACCATCCTTGCCAGAACTTGTTTCAGGCTCATCATTGCTTGGCAAAGCTATTTTGTATCTTTGAATCACCGTGCCTGAGCGAGTTTGAACAAATGAATGCAGAAATTGGCTCTGTAGGTTATTCATCATCTCTTCAAACTATGCCTTTGTTCTGACGTCAATTTGTTCATTGTTACAGGAGTGATGTTCTCTGGGTCAACATTGATAACATCGATCGACTTGAGGTTTACCATGATGTCTAACTTCTAATCAGGTCCCACCGGGCGCGTCAAAAGTGTGTTGATGTGAAAAACACACACTGGCCTAAGAGATCTGCTTAACTCTAGTGCAGGACCTAAATCTTACTTTTGGGTTTCAAAGGCGTACCAGTTGGTTTGATCTTGTAACCAACAATAAACAAAGAAAGAAAACAAAGTTAAATACATAAACGATAGTCGACCGGCTAATGACCGATGACGTATCGTTCAATATTGGACCGATACAATATGCATAGGATCGGCAATAAAGGATAAAGCAAAGGGAAAATTAGATTCACTTGATCGGCTGTAGATATCAATAATATGTAATCTATGTCTCAAAATGTGTTTAAACCAAGTGATTGGGATAGATCGGACAGTGTGCCGAGACAGTATAAATCACTTATGTCTAAAAGTACTTTAAGACAGAGATTATATGTATTTATAGCATAGCTGATGTAATAAATCTAACATGTATCGGCTAATACTCTGATACCACTTTATACTAAGATATCAATATAGATTAAATATATTAAACAAGAATCAATCAAGTGTTAAGATGACCTAACAGATTAATAACAAGCTTAATATATTTTACCACAATGAGATCTTAATATAAAGAACAGATTTAGCATATCAAGTAAATATGTAGGAAACAAGATAATTAAATCAGGTAAGATCGGCTGAAACACCGAAACTATCTCTAAAAGCAGTCATAGAACAAGATAGATATTATGATACTGGATAATACTTAATAGGTCAGACTTAACCGATGCAGCACTAAGTATAAAGAGAAGCATAAGGTCTAAACAAATCAATGAAAGCCTTTCAAGATGGTGGCTACGCTATATAACCTAGGTCAACATTGATATTTAACCTTATCGGCTGTTGTCTAGTAACAGATGCTAGCCGATTAGAGTTAGATAGCAATATTGGTTTAGATTATATAGCCTATATGATAACTCGATGATTTACGTGAACAAGATTAGAGTGTCATAAAGATGTAAGCACTAATCCCGAGAACACAAGCCGCCAAAATGAGTTTTACCTCTTGTCGAAGATCGAACCCGATGCAGCCCAACTCGAAAGCAAGAACCCATCGAAACAAACGAAAGTAGAAAAGGTGGCGATGCGTCGAAAATGTTGTTGAACTGATTGTTATTTGATTACGTAGTCTTGGGCTATATTTATACCCGAATACATAATATGTCCTTGTCGGACAAGACTCTTATCTCTATCACAACTCAAAACATACACAAGTCCCTTAGGCGGACTCTTATCGGCATAATCTATAAGGAAATTACTTAAAATAACCTAAGTAATAGACACAATTATCTTTTTTGGACTCTATCCATATATAGCAATCCTCATGAAGCACATCAACATGATTCGACAATGATTCCAATGTCATCTTACCAGAATCGGCTACATCGGCTTACCTTGTCTGACTCGGTATCAACCGATGAACACCTTAGCTGATTCGGTTTGCAACTAGTGCATACTCTGTTTCCGAGAATCACGATTTTCTCCAAATCTGCTTCGGCCTTAACTCCAAATCCGATGCATGATTTACCAAATTTGGTCGTCAACAACTCCGTGTGGGCGTTCCCAGCCGAGCACGTCCGCGAGCGGCTCTGTGGCGTCATGGCCGACCTCCGCACCGCGCACGATGGCGGACGTCGTCCACTCCCGTGCCGTGTGTCGGGAGAGGAGTGCCACCCTCACCTCCGACCGCTTCATCCTTGCGCACCGCGCCAGAGCCGCGGTCGCGCGCCACCCCGAGCTGCTCTTATTCGCGTTGGGCGTCGCTGGAGGGCACACCACCTCCTTCTACACCTGCTCGCTCTGCGACGGCAAGCCGCCAACCGCCGCCTGCGCGCTCCTCACCGTCACCGACATCAGCGCCGACCACGCCATCCTCGCCGCCAGCCGCCATTCCCACCGCCAGTCGCCATCCCCGCCTCCTGCCGTCGTCCAGCCGTCGTCGCCATCACGTAGCCGGCGAGAAGCCCTGCCGCCTCCGTCCTTGTGGTCGTGCGGCTTCGCCGGCGGCCGCTCGGGCGACGGCAACATGGAGGAGGAAGGAGGAGGAGAGAGTGCGGCCGGCTGAGAATGTCGATGTCGGCGGCGGCGGGGGAGGAAGCCTAGGTCGTCCTGTTTGAGATGTTGTTAACTTTCTATGGTGTTTGAGATGCCACTTTGGCTATAGTTATAACTTTTTATTAATACTAGTCCTCCTCCCCTACTTTCTCCTAAAAACCGTTTCTCTTTTGTAAAAACCGATTTCTTAGAAAGAAAGATCATATATAAGAAAAACCAATCGACCCATCATGTCCAAATCATCTTACTAAACTGAATAAAAGAAACCGAAGTGCTACAGAGCATGTATGCATGTAAGGGTTTAAAAAAATGAGTGACTTTAAAAATATACAACGTCCTTTTAAGCGGGTATTTGTAATTAATTGAGATAGTAAAATACTTTTTCTTAGCTGGCGTCACCAATGTCTCACTGACACATGGATCCAAACATCACATGGCACTCACAGGGGCGACATAAATTGTCAACATAAATTAGCTAGTTATTATCTCCCATCTCTTTCTGTGTTTCTTTTTATTATGGAAGAAAGCTACGTGTGAAGCATGATGGGGCCTAATATATGGACGTGCAAAGATGAGCAGCTGCTTGGGCGTATGGAGACGGTAGGGAGGCGTCGGCGGGAGGAAGCGCATGCATCATGTGTGAACCGGGATACCCGATCGTCGTAGGTTATATTTGGAGAGCTTGGGATTCTAAACAATAACAACTGGTTAGTTAATCAATAAATATCTTTGAAAAATTGTTTTTATCAGTTTTTACTCCTATTTTTATTAATTACTATATTCTTTTTAAAATATTGCCATCTAGTACAGGATAATGATAATAGTACAGCTAGTACTATGGATTTGGATATATGATACTACAAACCTAGATAAATTCTCTGTCCAAATTCACAATACTATGTGATATCCCTAACTATGTATTTTATCAAAATGAAAATACATGTATCATGTGTAACGGGAACTTAAGATCATAAGAAATAGGCTAACCGATGATAATATACAAAATTGTGTTACGTTAGTTGCTAATATATAACTATGTATTTTATCAAAATGAAAACACATATATCAGGTGTGACGGGAACTTGAGATCATAAGAAATAGGCTAACCGATGAGAATATAAAAAATTGTGTTACGTTAATTTTTCTCTGGTTTATTTTTTATTTATTATATAACTACATAGTTTCATCAAAATATGAATTGTTTATGGAGTTGAAGATTTAAAAGAAGTTCTATAACTTGTGAATGAGGGCTACCCGTCGAACCAATGAAGTTTTCTCATATATGTTATAAGGAGAGGTTAAAGGTAGAAAAAAATAACTTCAACCTCTCCAAAGATTCCTTACTGATCGTCAGATGTAAGCTTCCCAAACAGAGCCCGGTTACTTGATGAGCCGTTGATCACTTGGGATTTTGTCATGTGGTAATTGCCAAGGTTAGCGAGTGATTTGAGGGCGTATGGGTCATAGTCAATTCCAGTCCAAACGAGGGCAGCATGATAGGGATGATTAGGTGTCCAGTAGGAAGGGTTAATTAATAAGCTACCCAACTAAGGACTAGCTACAGATCAAGACGGCCATGTCTACACTCTCTACAGGTGGTTAATTGGTCCTTTTTATTCTCTAGATAGAGATTTCAGGACCATTGATTAATTAATCGACTGGCCATCTTGTGATTTATTACATTTTTTCGTTTTCTTTTAGCTCTTAATTAATGTGTTGCATTCAGGTGTGTTTATCCTGTTTGATTTTCAATTTAGAGAATTTGTTTCCATGTAAACTGATGAAATTGATATGTGCGTCACAGATGCATAGACCTTGTCTGGTTATGACGTAATGTTTACTTCATCTAAAAGGGAGATCATTGGTTTAAATCCCTACATAACCATAACCATAACCATATATATAGTAGATACCTAGCAGATTAATGAACTCCTTCCTATGTCACCGTTCCTCGCAGCAAACGAATTGTTTTTTTATCGTCTGCTTGTTAGCTTATTAGCGACAACCAAAATTTAGTTTTTTAAAACTTAAATTATGAGTTGATTTTGAGGTTTTCTAAACTTTTCATCATAGTTTATTTTTAAGACTTAGCTTTTAAATCGTTAATAATATAAATATAAAAGTTTAAGTTTTACTTATAAAGTATCTTTGTTGCTTTGTTTATTTTCACGCTCTATCAGCCACAGTCCAAACAGCTTGTCACTCAGCATTTCAACTGTAGATTTGGAGGATACATAACCATGTGATTAACCTAAATGTGAAGATTTGCAAATTCAATTAGCGCGGTGTGGCATCAGCTTGCACAATCTCATATCAGAGCAAATTGTCAAAGATCTTTTTGGGATTTGCATTTCTTTACTAGTACTACCATTTTCCTGGATGCTGCTGTGGTGGTTAGGGTATTGACTATACTCTGCATGACTTGAATCATAAGCGTCTTTGCAGTATTATTATTGCAACATCTAGCTTTAAGACTATTTGGTCTTCAGGTCTCTGTAATCCTGTTTATAAAATTATTGCTGATCTTTTTGTCGCATTCTTCTCTGAAACTGGTTGGACTGCTACTACCAAACAAGCTTTTACAGGAGTAGCCTTTGCTGACTTAAAGAGTGCAGGAATTGGCATGCTTGTCTCTGGTGCATTCCCACATTATATCCTTTTTAATTAATTAAGTTTCAGTAAACTTGGTGAGTGTGAGCCTGACATAATGCCTATGCATCATTAGTTCTTCATACTTCTCATTTATGATTGTGAAGAAGGGATACTGAGGATTGGTTTTTGGAATTTTTTTTGTGACAATCATATGATTTGGAGGAACAGTCGGACAGAATATATCATAGCCATATGATTTTTGAAAAGTTGCAAATTCATTCAGCACGGTGTGAAATTAATAATAAGGGATTCCGAAATTTCACTTGAAAATTTCTGCAGAGGAACGGTCGAACAGAATATATCATCTGGAAATTGTTTTGTTTAGCCAATCCTAAAATGGATGATTGGGTGAATCCATGTCATGCCATTTGGTTGAATATATATATATATATATATATATATATATATATATATATATATATATATATATATAAAATAGCAATCGTGCCGTGCGTTGCAACGAGTGAAGTCGGGGCGCGGCGTAGATGGGGACGAGAGAGAGGGGCGCAGGTGCGGCGCGGGGCACGGTGCTGATGAGGACGGAAGGAAGGGGCGCATGAGGTATTTTTTTTTCATCCAAGCCTTCCCTTTTTTTAACATTGGGACTATAGGTTAATTTTATAAACACTTAAGGGGTTTTCTGCAAAATAGCCAGGCAGAACAAAATTTTAAATAGAAACACTACTTGCTTTAGATAGGTATAGATATATGTTCCTTTTCAAGAATGACATGCATTAAATTGTTCAATTTGAAACCAACCTTAAAATAGAGAATAGGCATGCTTATAATATAGGATTTCCACATAAATTTGTAGGAATTTCATAGGAATCAAACTAAAGGAATCAGAAAAAAATCCCCATGATCCAAAGGAGGGCCCTGTTTGAAATAAATTTTTGTGTGGATTGTTTACTCAATTAACGTGATAAACAAATATCTTAGAACAACTGGTCTAAAACATGAAGTAGAAAATTTATTCTTTAGAAATTATATTTTTAGAAGCGTGGAGCAAATAATCTGTGACCAAAAAAATATGGACAAAAAAGCCAAAAGGATCAGGGCTTAGCTAAAGGTTGCTGAGATACTTGGGAACTATAAAGATTTTTCCATCTTCACCTCAACTGTCTAGGCAGTGTGTTAAATTCTTAACTAAATACTCCATTGCACATGTGGAGCAAACGGCATACTTATGCCATTTGAAGTGTTAGCAGAGCATCCAAATTCAATATTTGCCAAGTCACGGCAACCTCAAATATTATTTGCTAAATATCGATCAGTTCGTTGTCATCCTCGTCATCGTCTTAACCGTTTGTTTTTTACTGAAGTACGTAATGATCTTCTTTGTTCGTTCTTGTGAGAGAGAGAACACACAACATGTCAAATTGACAATGCTACAAGAGATCTTTTCAACTACGAATTATCTGGATTTTTCAAAAAAAAATGCATATATGCACAATCATTGGCATGAGAAGAGACTGTCCACTCATCCAAAGAAAGTCCAAGCCGTATGTGTCAAGTGTCAAAAACAAATTATGTCAATAGACCTTATCATGTAATCTAGCTAATCGAAGTGGTTTCTTTAGAGTCTTTGAGTCGTTTATTCAGTCTCAAAATAAATTAAAGCTAGCTAGTGCCTGCTTGTCACAAAGGGTATATTAGATTCTCAGATAAACAAATTTGCCTAGAAAAACTATTCTGATTTCTTCCTTCCATTTTTCAATTTTCAAGTTTAGTTAAGGAGGTTATAAACTTGACAAGAACCAGAAGGTCCCATTTGTTGGCTCATGTAAATATATGAGAAAACCCTGAAGCATGATTTGGATATTACATATAAACTTAAAATAGATTTATTTGATTTTTAAAAGAAAATTATATATATATATATATATATATTTACAAATATATCATTTGATAATTTAAGAGATGTGTTAACGAAAAACGAGGGTCGAGCCTTGGACAGTGCATATCTCATGTTCTCAATTGTTCTCAATAGTTCAGTTCAGTATCAGTTTCTCTTATCCAACAAACCTTTAAAGTTGGACACAACATATAAGGTTATAGAATGCTTGCAAGATAAGATCGCTGTACTTTCATTAACCACTTGAGTGTTTGAACGCTAGATATGTCGTCCAAATATGAAATTTCGCATGTTACGTGTGTACTAGCTTGATTCAGAATATAAGAAGGCGACTGTCACTAAGCATAAAAACTTTACATTTCGAAGTCTTGTAGTACAACTTTTCTCTATTTTAATTGTTGGTATCAGATGATGATACTTTTATATATGCAAATTCATATAAAAAATTAATTCACTTTAGGACGGAGAGATTACAAGGTTACAAGCCTACACGAAAATACAGTTAGAAAAAGGTAGCTTCCAATTTCAGAATATTTTGTTTTACTTCAATATATGGGTCCCTATTTCATCGGTTTGGCAATATTAATTAGTACAATAGTCTGCTTTTGAATAGCAACCTAAAATACAAACCAACCTTTGCAAGAACTCACCTGCAGATGCAACACATGCCGGAACCGATTTCCAGTCAAACATCAAGAAAAATCTGTAGTGAGTTCTATGCTTGCAAGTGATTCCAAGGATACACTAGATACACTACCTGACATAAACAACTCTCCAGCCAATCCTGATCAGAAAAAAAAACCTCCAACCAACCGATCAGAGAGAAAATTACACAGCAACAGTACAACAAGAACAGTACGAATCTCCCGGCAAAAACATCAGGCATGGAAGAGATGCTGCTGCAATCATCAGAACTTATGGTAGAGTAAAGCCATGCATGATGTTCTGTTCTAGCTTCTAGAGAGTAGAGACAGCATCCACTTCCTGGCATGCCATGGACATTATCTGGACAAGACAACAAAAGATATAACGCACTTTGATCTTCAGTCGAAGATACAGACATGTACAAAGATGACAGCCACTTGTCAACTTTACTACTCCTATGCAAGAAGCAAGAATATGTTGCACCATCGGATCATCTCGTGATTCGTACCAAAAGAAGAAAGAAGGAAGAGCTACTCTCCTTCTTGATTGAACCTTCCACCACAACACATGGCCCTTGATCTTTCACTCAAACCTTCCAAAGAAGAGACAAAATGGAGTGGCAGATCCATGATGGAAAGGAACACAATGTGTCCTAACTCATCAAGAACTTCTCCAGTGTAACATTGATACTATTTCAGAATTGCACTGTACGTATAAACATTTCCTTTGGTTCTTTCTGGAGAGGAATGAACCAAGAATTGACAAGGGAAAAACTTAACTTAGAAGTGAAATATGTTGACCCCCTCTTGTGGCAGACAATCTTACACATGATTTATGCATGTGATATTTCACATCGTGGCACACCTATCCCCCTTATTTATATGAGTGGTGAAAGGTTCAGTTGTCCATTGTGTGTGGAGATTCCTCATCATGGGTCCAACCAAACGATCACACATTCGGATTTGTAGTTGAGACACGTCATAATCTTTATTCTTTGTTCTCAATACGGAATTATTATTCTGTCCTCGATGAGGAAGAACAGGGGAGAGAGAGAGATAAGTGGCACACCTGTCAGTATTAATGATCAAGCCACATCAGCATCCATGTTGATGTTGGTGTGCCACATCAGATTTTAGACCTCTAGTGGTTAATACTTAATAAGTTCAGGTGCTCTAAAAATGCATTGTCAAAGTTTATAGACATCTAATGGTGTGTTCTCTCTCTAGAGGTATCCGTGCATAATTTAAGGACCGCTATACATTTTACTCAAAAAATTCAGATGAACAACACAACAACCATAGGCCATTACTGAGGGACAAGGACTGCTAAGGAAAAACTACGAAAAGAGAAAAACACTGCTCCTAAACTGAGGGAAGGGGTGGCTGTGGGGCCCCACTAAACTCCCAACAGGACCCCAAAAACAGCGGCACCGGCAGTTAATCACAAACGTTCTTCTTGTAGGATAAACTCCAAAACCACTAAAATCGACGAAAGAGAGAAATCGAACACCCTGAAGTTCTACTCCTTCCACAGCTACCAAGAAACCAAGAGGACTAGGCAGTCGACGCCCTTACGAAGATGCTTCGGTAGGCAAGCCCTATAAGTCGGCCACCAGACCTGAAGCATGCAACAGCGGGAAGGAGCGAGGTCAGGCCAACCTAGTGGAGACAGTACATGGTGCCAAACCGGGCAAGCGAACACACAGTCAAGGAGGATGTGGCTCGTCGTTTCAAGCTCTTAGACGCAAAAAGGGCAGGCCAAGTGGCTGTCAATACCATGCTTTTGTAGAAGATCGATCGTCTAGCAATACTGCTGGAATGCAAGCCAGAGAAAAATCTTGCATTTAACAGGGCCTTTGACCTGTCAAAGCGGATCGGCGCAAGCAAAGAAGTGCTGGCCAAGGAAGAAAGCCTGGTACGCGGAGCGAGCCAAGTATCTCTGATCACTTGTCCAACGCTAGACAAGACGGTTCTCTGTGCTCAGAGAAAGCTGGACGGGAAGCATCGCATCCCAAACCACCAGGAACTAGGAGATGAAAGGGACCATGAAAGCACCACAGATGTCTCTCACCCAAGAGTTGTCAGTGAGACCAGAAGCGACCATGAGCGAAGCTCGGAGACGCGGAGGCATGACAAGGAAAAGGTCAAATGCCAAGGAGGCCACCGAGCGACCATCAATCCATTGGTCTGTCCAGAAAAGAGCCGATGCACCGTCTCTTGGCACAAGGAAGGTGGACGCCGCAAACATGTTGGAGATGCTCCGCTCGAGTAGGGCCTTCAGATTAGCCTAGTAGGGGTGGCCTGAGTGCTGAAGCAAGAACAGTGAAGGCGCAGAGCGAAGCCTGTCGTCCTCAAGTCAACAATACCCAGTCCGTCGACTGCTTTGGGGCGGCAAACATTTGTCCAAGACACAAGGCACCGTCCCCCCTGGACCGAGTTCGTACCTATCCATAGGAAAGCGTGTGTTTATTATCGATGGCCTTGACTACCCAACCTGGCCGCCATGGACAGATGGACCAGAATAAAAGAGAGCACGGATTGTACCAGCATAGAGCGACCGGCTAAAGTGGTGAGTTGACCCTTCCAGGGAGTAAGCTAGTGGGAGACCTTGTCAATGAGAGGTTGCAGGGTCGCTTTCGGTAGCTTGCGGACCGACAGTGAGATGTCGAGGTAGGTGCAAGGAAAATCAGAGATAGAGCAGGGAAAGGAGCTCTGAACCGGCTCTAGGTCCTTGATCGAACAACGAATCAGAGTAGTCGACTCGAGAATTTGGCAAAATTGATGCGTAGCCCAGAGACCGAACCAAAGACGGAGAGGAAGCCTTGGATGAACTCCAGATTCCTGTCGTACGGGGGAGAGAAAGAGGACCAGATCATCGGCATAGAGAGAAGCATGATTTCTGCGACACATGGTCATTGAGAGGGAGAAACCCGCCCGAGTCGAAGGCCTTGCGGATCATCGCATTGAGCACATCCATGACAAGGAGTAAGAGCATGGGGGACAAGGGATCGCCCTGCCGGAGCCCCCTCTGGTGGAGAAAGCGAGGACCCGACACCCTGTTGACCAGTACCTGGGAAAAGGAGCAGCGGAGAATCAGAGAGATCCAATCACGCCAGCGGCGGCTGAACCCAAGGTAGGCAAGCACTTCGAGCAGGAACGACCAACTAACCGTGTCAAAGACCTTCACAATATCCATTTTGAGGAGCAGACAAGGTGTGCGCCTGGCATGGAGTGCCTTGGCCGCAAGCTGGACATAACGAAAATTGTCGTGGAGTGACCGGCTCTTGATGATAGCATTTTGGTTGACCGCCACCAGCTCGTCAAGATGAGGAGAGAGACGGGAAGCCAAGATTTTAAAGAACAATTTGCCAAAACTACGGACGAGGCTTATCGGGTGGAAATCCTTGACTTCCACAACCTCATCTTTCTTTGGCAAAAGGGAGATGAGGGCATCGTTGATAGAGGCGAAGCCCTGGCCGTTTGCAAGAAAGAGGGTGTTAAGTGCAGCCAGGATTTCTGACTTGATCACCGACCAGCAAGATTTGTAGAAACGACTTGTGAAACCATCAAGGTCGGGCGCCTTATCTGACGGCAGTTGCTTGATCACCGCCCACACCTCATCCTCGAAGGTGTTGTCCAGGTCACCAAGTTGTGCCGAACGAAGGCCAAGAGAGTGGAAGTCAATACAGAGATCTCGCTCGATGCTTGTTCCCATGACGCTGCTAAAGTAAGTGAAGGCAAGCTCCTGCAGCTCGTCATGTGAGACGGCCAGCCAGTCACCATCACGAAGACGTGTGATGCAGTTCTTTCGCCCAGCCAGTCACCATCACGAAGACGTGTGATGCAGTTCTTTCGCCGATGGGCCCTAGCATGCAGATGGAAGAATTTGATATTAGCATCACCCTCTTTGAGCTAGACAAGGTGTGAACGCTGGCACACAATGATACGCTCAAGTGAACTAGCCCAAGACGCTTCAGCTTAAGGTCTCACCGCAACCAAGACTGCAAGGGAGAGAAAGGACAAGTCTCTTACACGACTTTGAGCCGGAAGATGAACTCCTTTGCAATCAGCAACTGCAGGATGTTTTTTTAGTTTTGATTTTGTTTTGAGTTTGAGATCGGCAATTAACAACTGCCAGGGCTTAATTAAAGCTGAGTTCGTATGTACTTGTACTTACATCCCAACCCACATATACAAAATACATTGATAAATTCAGTTATTGACTACCAAAGAGGAGGGAAATAACCATGTGGATAAATCCCACTGCAAGGTACAATAGACTTAAAAATGCCACCGAAAGTCTCATTGGAAGTCAATGGCATTTTCATAACTACCATCAGACCACCATTTACAGTGGCATTTTACTGATTTACCTAGAAAGACTGACGTGGTCAGATCAGTGAACAAGTAAAATGGTACAACATGAATCGGGCTTGAAAAAAACCCTTTCATTATGAAATAAACAACATCCAAATGCTAGATTGCTTGAAAGATAATTCACCAGGGGTTCTGGTCCTCAGGAACTGGATGAGACTCCTTCAGGACACTCCATGGCTTGGTTGGCTGATGCTGCCCCATCGGAAAGTTCCAGAAGGAATCAGAACGCTCGTAGAACATATAGAACAGGATGGCTGACACTAGGAAAAGAGACAAGAGTATGAGCCAGACTTGCCATTCTGCAGAAGAAAAACGCAAAAAAGATTTGGTTAGTATGGTAAATTGTACCACAGGAGGGACAAGCAGCATTTTATGAGACATGTACCTTTCCAGTCAGCAGGGACATTCAGCTTTGTTAGCTCTGCTCCCCATTGATGCGATGTGGAGATTACGGCCCTGCAGTATCAGCAGGCATCATGTTATAACATAAACAAAGAGATGCTCTGGAAATTGGAAAAGAACAGGACATTAAGTTTTAGGAGAAACATTCTTGCATAAATAAATGAAATACATGAGGGCCATCCCTACCCGACCCAGCAGGAGGAAGAGATATTATCTTGCAATATTTTCCAGGCTAAACGTAAGCAAAATTTAGTAAAATATGAATATTCGGACTCACATCCTAATTAGGACATAATGCAGTACAGCTTGCAGGCATACACAGACATTTCCATTCTACGAAGCATGTTAGATTTAGAACTTATAAGCATGGCACTTAATAGTCTGACACTATGGCTCCTACATGTCAGTGGACACTAAGCTACCTACCTAGTTATTTACCCTGTGAATTCAGTACAGCAGTGTCCGAAAAACTAGAAATCCATAAGATTCAAGATGCTGATAAACCTGCCATCATTACAGTGTTTCAGTACCTTTCAGTAGGACAAAATTCAATTGAGGAAACCGGGGAACCAAGATGGACCTTCTTACTCCAGTGAGAAACCTCCATCTTCTTTACATCGACAGCACAAAAATCACCATCATGGCTCCCTCTGAAAGAAGAAATACAGAATACTTTCACATGTTAGTATGGTAAATACCTCACAAGCAATTCAAGTTTAGCATTAGCGCACTGCAAATTTATTAGGAAAAAAACATTACTCCAGTTGATACTGTCACTATTAGAACTTACGTTAATTGTTTTTCCTCCATTTTTCAGAGCTACACAACACACTATCCTTGTCAACCAGAGTAATTCTTTGTTATTGTCTACGTGATAATTATTTCAAGCTGTTGATATATTAGATGTCAAGGTGAGAATGTAATAAAAAATGCAAGGAAGTAGGCAGTTGTGGAGGTTTGTAAGCTTTTCAAAAAGGACAAATTAGAGAAGTTACTAGGAGAAGGTAGCGTATGTTAGCCTTAAAATTTGCATTGTAAATGTTTCTAGAAATGAAATGGAGTTATATACTTGTCGTTCAGTATGATAAGATCAACACTATATATATATATATATATATACTTACAAAGCCAGATATTTCCCATCCATGCTAACTGAAAGTGTGGAGATAGGTTTTCCCAGAAGTCTCTTGTATCCAATTCGACTCCAGTCACTTATGTTCCAGACAACAGTCACAACTTTGTTACCTGTTTCAATGACAAGCAAAGATAAAGAAAAATCGTTTGATATGCATACATCTATTTCTGGACCACAATAGAAAGTATACCTTTTGCAACGGTGCAGAACAGGAACGGTTTCATGCCATCCCTAGAAAAGCGGCAACATTCAATCTTCTCATCCTGCACAGAAAAACAAAACAACAAATAGTTAAGGCTTTAGCTATCTCAACAAGGGAACATGGCGTGCATAAATTTATCATATCATACCGCAGATCGAGTCAAATTGACCAATGGTGCCCCCTCATCTATCTTCCATATTCTTGCAGAACCATCAGTGGATGTGGAAACTAAAAATTCCGAATCCAAGCTATAAGAGGAAAAGTAGCAGTATTGCAAAAGTCAATTCTCAATAAAGCACAGGATGAAAGCCAAAGACCAGAACGCTTCATTTGTAAGGTTCGGACCAATGCTACTGCTATGTTATCAATGTTCTTGGTTACTCCCTTAAGATAATGCCTACATGATTGTGCCACTTACATCAACACTTGTTCAACCGATGATAGAATATCCTGGTATTCTTTTGCAAATAATAAAGGAAAACAATTATGCATGCGCAGTTGTGCTTGCCCTAACCTGATATCCATGTCTCGGAAGGACTTGTGAGCTTTGGGTTCATCTAAGAGCACATTCATGCTTGGCCATTGAAATATTCTGAGATGCCCATCCTATAGTGGTAAAAAATTAAAACACTGTAAGAATCATAGGCAGATACTTTGTATAAGTTCAGCTAGAAGAGCAGCATTTTCTAACAAAATACACTGGGCAATAACATCAGACCACAAAAAAACTGAACCATCTGGATGAAATTATACTACAGAATGATACAACAGTGGATTTTGTGCTTAAAATCACATGGCTGCAAATGATGTACATATACTTCTGAAGAGTGTACAAATGCAGCATAGTGGAAACACATCAACAACAACAACAACAACAACAACCAAGCCTGTCAGTCCCAAGCAAGTTGGGGTAGGCTAGAGTCGAGACCCAACAAACACCCTCAATTACGGTTCAGGTACGTCAATAGCTGTTTTCCAAGCACTCCTATTCAGCCACAGATCTCTAGGTATATCCCATTCTTTCAAATCTCTTTTTATTGCCTCTTCCCATGTCAACTTTGGCCTTCCTCTGCCTCTCCTCGCCTTATTATCTTGACTTAGAACTCCACAATGCACTGGTGCCTCTGGAGGTCTCCTTTGGACATGGCCAAACCACCTCAACCGATGTTGGACAAGCTTCTCTTCGAGAGGTGCTACCCCTAGACGATCACGAATATCATCATTTCGCACTCGGTCCATCCTTGTGTGACCACAAATCCAACGCAACATACGCATTTCAGCAACACTCAGTTGTTGAACATGTCTTCTCTTTGTGGGCCAGCATTCTGCTCCGTACAACATAGCGGGTCTAATCGCTGTTCTATAAAATTTACCTTTTAGCTTTTGTGGTATCCTCTTGTCACAGAGAATGCCAGAAGCTTGGCGCCACTTCATCCACCCTGCTTGGATTCTATGGCTAACGTCCGCGTCAATATCTCCATCCTTTTGTAGCATCGATCCCAGATACCGAAAGGTATCTTTCCTAGGCACTACTTGACCTTCCAAACTCACGACTCCCTCCTCCTGTGCTGCAGTGCCAAAGTCGCATCTCATGTATTCGGTTTTAGTTCTGCTTACTCTAAAACCTTTAGACTCAAGGGTCTGCCGCCACAATTCTAGTTTCCTATTTACCCCCGCTCGGCTTTCATCAACTAACACTACATCGTCGGCGAACAGCATACACCAAGGGATATCTCCTTGGATGTCCCTTGTAACCTCATCCATTACTAAGGCAAAGAGATATGGGCTCAAGGCTGACCCTTGATGAAGCCCAATATTAATCGGGAAGTAGTCCGTGTTACCACCATTTGTTCGAACACTAGTCACAGCATCATTATACATGTCCTTAATGAGGGTAACATACTTTGCAGGGACTTTATGCTTGTCCAAAGCCCACCACATAACATTCCTTGGTATCTTGTCATAAGCCTTCTCCAAATCAATGAAAACCATGTGTAGGTCCTTCTTCTGTTCTCTAAACCGCTCCATAACTTGTCTAATTAAGAAGATTGCTTCTATAGTTGACCTTCCGGACATGAAACCAAATTGGTTCATGGATATCCGCGTTGTTCCTCGCAAGCGATGCTCTATGACTCTCTCCCATAGTTTCATGGTGTGGCTCATCAACTTGATTCCCGATAATTAGTACAACTTTGAATGTCTCCCTTGTTCTTATAGATTGGTACCAATATGCTTCTTCTCCACTCCCGAGGCATCTTGTTCGATCGATAGATATTGTTGAACACCTTGGTTAGCCATACTATAGCTATATCTCCGAGACATCTCCACACCTTGATTGGAATACCATCGGGGCCCATTGCTTTACCCCCTTTCATCCTTTTTAGGGCTTCTCTCGACCTCCGATTCTTGGATCCGCCGCACGAAGCGCCTATTGGTGTCATCAAATGAGTCGTCCAACCGGATGGTGGTGTTCTCATTCTCACCATTGAAAAGCTTATCGAAATACTCTCGCCATCTTTGCCTAATCTCATCCTCCTTCACCAAGAGCTGCTCTCTCTCATCCTTAATGCACTTGACTTGGTTGAAGTCTCTTGTCTTCCTATCACGAGCCCTAGCCATCCTATAGATGTCCTTCTCTCCTTCCTTCGTACTCAAACGTTGGTACGGACCCTCGTATGCCCGTCCCTTTGCTTCGCTCACCGCTCGTTTTGCCGTCTTCTTTGCCACCTTGTACTTCTCTATGTTGTCGCTTGTCATGGTACAAGCGCTTATAGCATTCCTTCTTTTCCTTAATAGCCTTTTGCACATCTTCATTCCACCACCAAGTGTCTTTTGAATCGCATCTACCCCCTTTGGTCACTCCAAGCACCTCGAAGCAATCTTCCGAACGCAAGTTGCCATCTTCTCCCACATGTCGTTTGCATCCCCTTCATCTCCGCCAAGGGCCCTCTTCAATAACTCTTTCCTTGAAGACCTTAGCTGTCTCCTTCCAATTTCCACCACTTTGTTCTTGCAATCCTAGGTTGTTTAACCCTACAAGCTTGCACCCGAAAGCGGAAATCAGCCACCAACAACCTGTGATGAGAAACTACACACTCTCCAGGTATTACCTTACAATCAAAGCATGTCGCTTATCCTCCTTCTTGTAAGGACAAAGTCGATCTCGCTAGAGTGTTGGCCACTACTAAAGGTCACTAAATGAGACGCTTCTTCCTAAAGAAAGTGTTGGCTAACAAGAGATCAAAAGCTAAAGCAAAGTCTAAGACTTCCTCTCCTTCTGGTTCCTACCGAAACCGAAACCTCCATGAACCGCCTCGTAACCTACTCTTGACGTACCTACATGACCATTAAGATCCCCTCCTATAAAGAGCTTCTCGTTACTAGGTATCGCTCTAACCAAGCCATCTAGGTCTTCCCAAAAATGCCTTTTAGCACTCTCATCCTGGCCTACTTGGGGGGCATACGCACTAATTACGTTTAAGACCATATCGCTAATGACGAGCTTAACTAAGATGATCCTATCCCCTTGCCTTTTCACCTCCACCACACCATCCTTAAGGCTCTTATCAATGAAAACTCCTACTCCATTTCTATTGGAAGTTGTCCCTGTGTACCAAAGCTTGAAGCCGGTGTCGTCCACCTCCTTCGCCTTCTGACCCTTCCATTTAGTCTCCTGGACACACAAGATATTTACCCGCCTCCTAACCGCTGTGTCAACTAACTCTCTTAACTTACCATTAACTCTCTTAGCATAGTGGAAACACATAATCACCAAATAGATAGCAAACTAGAAAATAGAAAAAAAATGATCAGTGGAAATCAAATATCAATGTAGTGCAATCTAATACCTCACCCCCAATGGCAAATTTAGCGCCATCGGTGCTAAAAGCAAGACATTTCTGCGGTCCAACAGATTCAAGAGGTGGAGTATCTCTTGAAATAAGTTGAATGGTGAATTCTTCAAAAACCAGCTTGAATAGTCTGCAGTTTAAACATGTGGTTAATTATAAAGTGCTACTCTTAGTGAAAGAGAACAGGAAAAGGTAAAGCAGGTTTTTTGTTAACAGTGCAGATACAAAGCTTCAATAACAACATAATCAGAATTAAAAAGTACAAAACAGCATGGAACTATATATATTATGCATTAATTTTATTAACAAGATAAGTGAGAGGAACATGGGTGCTATTCTAATAAGCATTTCACCATTTGTTACAAAAGATCAGCTTGGGTGGCCCTTTTATTTTAGGTTCCAAACACCTAAGCCAACCCTTGCATAGACGCTTGAAGCGAGGCCTAATTGAACGTTATTGGAATAGTAAGTGATCAAACAGAGAAAATCAACTCAGTTGTTGGAGTTCCATGCATGATGACCAGTCGACCTCACAACAATCTAAAAATAATTAGAATACACAAAGCCCTGCACTCTAAACAGACCCCAATTCACAACATTATAAATGTCTAAATTACTTAACCCAGCCAGCACCAACCAAACCCAGCTCCAACGTCATCACAAGTAATCAATTACCATCTTAAATCAGCTGGATCGAACTGATAATGCAAAATTTCTGACACGAACGCAGACATTAGCAGGGAAATTCCGCAACGGCAATCAGCCAACGAGAGAAGCAGTGGAGGCACGCACCTGCACCCCTTGGCCGTGGCGCAGACGAGCTCGTCGCCGCTGGGGTGCACCGTGATGCCACGCGGCGCGTCGCCCGGCTCCTCCCCGAGCACCGCCCTCGCCTGCAGCACAAAGAAACCCCCCACAACCACGCCCCCGGAGTCAAACCGGCGAACCAATCCTTGGAATCCTTGGAGCTCGGAGGAGAGGGAGATTCCGTACCAGGGGTTCGGAGAGGGAGCACTCCTTGGAGTCGAACCCGAGCACCTCGACGGCATGCGCCGCCGCCCCATCTCCCGACCCCGCCCGCCCGTACGCCGCGAAAACTCGCGGCGCCTTCTCCTCCCGGCGCCGGATCCACGCCGCGCACGCCACCTTCCCGCCGCCGCCTGCCATGGTTGGGTTCGTTCACCTCGCCGGCGGCTGGTCGCGTTTGAATTTGGGAGGGTTTTAAAAGGGAAGCGCGGCGGAGGCGGCGACCGGCGGGAGCGAGAGAAATTATATGCGTGGGGGTGGATGGGTTGATCACGCGTCGAGTGGGCCCGGATGGACGGATGGATGGAGGGGATATTCGCTGGGTTATCCGTTGACCGTTAGATTGTCAACGGCGGATGATGGTTTTCTGTGCTTGTTTTTGTTTGCTCCGTTGGCAAGATTGGCTTTAAAAAAACTCATGTATATTTAAGGGAGGTTAATACATATTAGTATAGTGCTTGTGTTAACGGCACGGTTTTATTTAAGAGATACACTTAAAAACACAACCAGACGATAATATTTTTTTATAGTTTTTCAACAACTGGAGCTGTTGCTGGTGATGTTAACGATCTCGATGGAAGGGTTGGTGTCGCTGACAGCCAACCTCCATGGCTGCTACCCACTGCTGCTGATGCTGGAGTGAAGGTCAACCCCGGCGCCGCTATGAGGTGGAGCGAAGGCTGAGGCGGCGCACGAACGCGGGGAGAGGCTCTGGTGTTGCCGGTGGGTTCCGGTGTGCGAGCTGGATACGCACTGGAGCTGTGGTCGTCTTCCTCGGGGTGGTACGGACCCTGGCTCCCTTGGGCGGCGAGCGGCCTTAGAGAATAGTATTCTCCCTTTTGAGGCGAGTCACCTCATCCTTAAGCCGCACGATCTCCAACAGCTTCTGATCGTTGAGGGCCTTGGACGCCCTATGCAGGTTGGCATGTATAGTGTCCAGCCCCTGCAACACTGTGCACATGCGCCCGAATGTCGTGTCGTTCTTCATCACTGCTGAGCGGAAGGTGCTGGTGCAGTCGAAGTCGCCACGACTGGGGTGGTAGCGATACGTGCTGTCACGGAAGTCGATGTCATGGTGCTCCCAGAGTCTGACCATCATCTGGTAGGCGGCCTCCTGGTAGGCATGCTCAAACGTGCCTCCGGAAGCAGTAACCACCATTTATGGCAACACAGTGGGGATGCCATGCACCTCCAAGCTGACTCGGTGCGGGAACTCATCGCTGAGTGGGCGGCTTTGCGTGTACTCCGGCTCATTGGGGTACCCGACCAGAATAGTCATCCTGCTGAGCTCTGCCATGAAGTCTCCCATACGTTGACCACGGTGCATCGGGGGAAGGCATGACATCTATAGAAGACAAAGGAGGAACCAATGCATGCTCAGATTGAAATTAAATTATTATTTAAAATATTTTTATGTGATACTAACAACATTAGATTTGTATTTTAAAATATTTTCATGTCATACAGGTTGTTTATAACATAGTATATATGAAGTAAATTAATGATGAAAGTATATGATTAAATACCGTGTAAAAAATAGCCGAGAGCTCCCCATGCCCGCCGCTCCCCATGCTCATCATAGTAAGTACTATATGTATATGTAGTGGCGATTTGGCTAAGTACAAAAAGAATCGCTTCAACATATATTTTTTTCGTACTAAATAGAAAAATAAAATCCATATTGTCTAGAACGCATATTCATATCATCGTCACGAAATACGAAATACAGTTCTTTGATATAGTCATGATTACCATTGAATACTTGTCGGAGTTGAGAAAAAAAGCTTGTTCTAGCGATTCAATGGAGCAGGAAAAGTGAAATTTAAAAATTGGAACCTAACGATCCTAAAATATATCTCACCACACATAAAATTTGTACTACTATCAAAATTCACAACTCCCACTTGTCTAGGGATAGGACTGATTTTATGCTAAAAGCTAGCTTCATTAATTTTATCTTTGTTTCAAAGGATTTCGTCTTGTTTTAATACATAATTTGTTAACTTTTGTATATATATTTAACCATTTATCTTATGAAAAATATTTGTATAAATATGTAAATAGAAGACAATGACATAATAATTTTAATAACGGTCTATAAAGCTAAAGATGGTATTTTAGAGAAAATTCCAAAGAACTGTTAGCCTATCATAGTAATACTTTATATGCAAGAGCTAGCTATTCTTGTTAGGATAAAAAAATCATCTGACTTCATGTTCATCTTGGACCAGTTGCATGCTGGATGTCAGGTTTTAACCCAACATGCAACACCTCATACCAAAAATTGAATTGCAAGAAAGAGGCTAGTACTAAGTGAAGTATTGAAGCTTTAATTCTATCGAGAACAACGATGCATCGATTGAGCAGAAAATATTGAGGGTGTTAGAGTAGAGAATGCAGAATTGACATTTTTTACCTTGCTCAGCTTCTGCTACAATTCTTTGTAGGTCCTGCTCGAGTCCTATAGCCCAACTCTATACATTCTGAGCCCCAGGCATCCTTTATATAAGCCGAGGAGAGGGAATTCGGCTCGGAATCGAAAGGGGACGGCCGGCGGGAAAAAAATTAGGGTTTGTAAAAAAAGAAGTCTGATTTTGCAAAGGAAAATTGGGATTGATTTCCTTGTGGTTTTGGTTGATTTTGGGGAATGGAAAGAGGAGATAAAGGGAAAGATTATCCCTCAACCAATTTTGGATTTGGGCAAGGGATTCGGCCGGATTTGGATAGGGAAAAAAAGATGTACTCGGGATGAACAATAGGCAGCCGGCTGAAGGGAAGATAATACTGTAGCGACATGGAGGTAAAAGCAGACTTTTATTTCCTAAACAGTTCTAGGCCGATTTGAGCAAGGAGGAAAAACAAACTTTAGATAGAGACAAACTTCAAACAGTTCTGGGCCGATTTGTTTGTTGAAGATTTAGAATTATCCAACCTAATGGGTTCTTTGAGGTAAAGACAAACAATTTATTCAATCTAAATTCTAAAAATTTGCAATCCCGTCGGATGGTATATATAAACAAATCAAACGTTTAAATCTATGTATACATGGAAAGAAATCAATTCATTTAAGGGCTGAATATAATTTTTCCAAATGAAGGTTCTCTATTCAATTCACCAAGAAAACAAGGTGAAGGGTTACGCGGAAGCTACGCTAGCCGAAAACAAAAAATTTTCTACCGTGCAAACCAGGAACACTTGCAAGTAAGGGCCAATAGATCGTTACTGATTGGAGTGTGCAGCGGAAACAGCCAATCAGGGCTACCCGATCCGGAACAGTGTAGCCGATGACAGCCGATTCCTGGGGACATCCGATTCACCAATCAGCCGATTTGAGTCGTCCGACTGCGTTCTCGTGCCTCGCTCCGATGCGCCCGACCGCAGCCGATTCGAAGCCGATCAACAGCGCGCAACGTAGCAGCGCCTCTACCGGTATCCACACGTCCGGAACAAAACACCGTACACCCGTGTGCTAGCACGCGATGCAAGGCTAGGGTTTGGCTCGAAAGTGGGAGGGTTTCCGTGGAGATTGATCTCGGCGACTTTTGTTGCGGATTCGGTTCAACGCGATCCAACTGATGTGTCGCAGCTCTCCACCCCTTGCCCCTTTATATAGAGTTGACCGACTAGGACTAGTGGCCGATCAGGACTCTATTTTAAATCGAATCTCATCCGTATCTCATAGAGTTGGCCGCGCACACGTCGTAAGCCCATAGGACTCTATCCGATCGGATCCCTATCCGATCGAGCCGTATCCGAGTCCAACTCGAATATCTATTCTATCCTCTTAAGCGTGCGACCCCGTAGGTTCAGGTATACTCGGTTTTGGCTATAGTCTAACTTAGCCAATCGTCGGCTCGAGTCCAACTCAGGGCCGACCCCACATGGCGCCTAGCAGCACATATTGACACCATAGTATACAAGAATAATATCGGCTCGAACCCGTAATGTGTGCACAAATCCCTTTGCCTCGGGATACCGGTTAAGCTTTAGGCAAGATGTGTGCCATCCCTTCAATAGCTTAACCATTCACTCGAACCGTATTGGATTATCCGTCGTTGATTGACTCCTCAATCAACTTAGCATGGCCATGCATTTCCATAATCCATTACCTCGAGGCCGAGAGATATCTCTCCAAAGGAGAGGCAAATTCCATCTTGATCACTCACATCCCACTCCATGTTTCATAGCAAACCCGAAAACTACCTTTATAACTACCCATTTACGGAATAGCGTTTGGTAGTTCCAAAGTAGGCTACTACACATGTTGGAATCCATGGTGATCTCAGGTCTTAGGACTTTGTACCAACACTACCCGAGACCAAGTAATGGCACATTAATTCTGTAGTGTCTCATGGTGGGTCTATCCAACAATGTATTCTCCAACACATGTGTCCGTGTTTATTGATTTGGTATCTCCATACCCATGATCTATGAGACATGATCATTAATCAATAAACATGCCGATCTTAGAATCATATTTGTTCCAACAATATGACATATGATCGAGGATCGTTTAGAAATAGATTCATACATAAAGAGTCTCATAAATAAGTCACGTACTTATTGATCAATACAAGATGTCTATTTCATGGAACCGAATAACACTTTATTTATTTATACATAAACATTGACGTGATATCCAACATCTTCATGTTGCCTCTAAGGCATATCACTAACAATCTCCCACTTGCACTAGAATCAATCATGTAAGTATCTAATACCCATTGCTCTTGTGTGCGCCTCATGCTTCTGTGAGGGAGAGGTTTTGTCGGATTGGCTATGTTGAGATCCGTGTGCACTTTGCATATCTTGACATCACCTCTGTCCACTATCTCACAGATGAGATGATATTGCCGAAGTATGTGTTTGGACTTCGATGTGACCTCGGTTCCTTGGCTTGCGCAATGGCTCCACTATTGTCACAATAGAGAGACATTGGACGAGTTGCACTAGTCATCACACCAAGCTCGAAACGAATTTCTTGATCCAAACGCCTCCTTTGCGGCTTGCAAAGCAATGTACTCGGCCTCCGTTGTAGAATCGCAACGGTATCGCTTGGAACTCTTCCGTGGCTGCGCCTCCGTTCGGGCGAGAACACGAACCCATTGCGATCTATAATCATCCTTGTCCGTTTGGAAGCTAGCATCGGTGTAACCACTTACAACGAGCTCTTCTTCACCTCCATAGACTAGGAACATATCCTTAGTTCTTCTCAAGTACTTAAGGATATTCTTTACGATCCAGTGACCTTCACTGGATCGGCGGTATCTGCTCGTAGCACTCAAAGCGTACGAGACATCTCGGGCGTGTACAAAGCATGGCATACATGATGGATCCAATTGCCGAAGCATATGGAACCATACCCATCTTATTCCGCTTATCATGTGTCCGAGGACACCGATTCTTGCTAAGATTAATGCCATGTGACATGGGCAAGAAACCTTTCTTGGAATCATGCATGTTGAACATTTTCAACACCTTGTCAATGTATGTACTTTGGCTTAATCCAATTAGCCTCTTGGATCTATCTCTATAGATCCGAATGCCCAATATGTATGTTGCCTCCCTAAGTCTTTCATGGAAAAACTATTTTTCAATGAAGACTTGACGAATTCTAGCATAGGGATATCATTTCCAATCAACAATATGTCATCCACATATAAGATTAGAAATACAATTGCGCTCCCACCGACCTTTTTGTAAACACAGGCCTCTTCTTCATTTTTGATGAAACCAAACCCTTTGATTACTTCATCAAAACGAATATTCCAACTCCGAGATGCTTGCTTCAATCCATAAATGGATTTTTTGTAGCTTGCATATCTTTCCGAGCGATCTCGGATCGAGAAAACCCCGAGGTCGTATCATGTATACATCCTCGCTTAGGTTTCCATTTAGGAAAGCCGTTTTGACATCCATCTCGCCATATCTCATAATCGAAATATGCAGCAATCGCTAGGATAATCCGAATAGATTTAAGCATTGCGACGGGCGAGAAGGTTTCATCATAATCAACTCCTTGAATCTATTTAAAACCTTTCGCCGCCAATCGCGCCTTATAGATGTGAACATTTCCATCCATATCGGCCTTTTCTTAAAAACCCATTTACACTCAATGGTTTTGACACCATCGAGTGGATCAACCAAGTTCCAAACTTGATTGTCGTACATGGATTCTATTTCGGATTTCATGGCTCCAAGCCACTTGTTGGAATCGGGTCCCACCATCGCTTCCTCATAGGTCTTAGGTTCATCGTTGTCCAACAACAATATATCACGTTGTTCCGCACTGTGTCACATCGGGTGCACGACGTGATCTTTCAAACCTCCGTGGGCGTGGTGTATCTACAACCGGTGGCGCAACACTTTGCTCCTCCTGTTGTGGTTCCGTGGTCGCCGAAACGTTTTCGGTGTTTCTTGAACTTCTTCAAGATGCACCCCGCTCCCACTAACCCTTCTTGAAAGAAACTCTTTCTCCAAGAAGACACCGTGTCGAGCGACAAACATTTTCCTTGTTCTCGATTATAAAAGTAATATCCCTTAGTTTCCTTAGGATATCCCACAAAGAAGCACTTGTCGATTTGGGTGTGAGCTTGTAACACCGTAAACCTTTTACATAAGCTTTGCATCCCCAAATTTTGAGAAAAGACAAACTAGGGGTTGCCCTGTCCATATCTCATATGGTGTCTTTTCAACCGACTTAGATGGAACTCTATTTAGTGTGAGCGCATTGTTTCAAGAGCATATCCCCGAAGGATAACGGAAGATCACTTTGGCTCATCATCGACCGCACCATGTCCAACAAGGTGCGATTTCTTCGTTCGGACACCCCATTCCATTATGGAGTTCTGGCGGAGTCAAGCGTGGAACAATTCCACAATCTTTCGATGATTACCAAACTCTTGGCTCAAGTATTCTCCTCCACGATCCGATCGTAGAAACTTGATTGTTTTCCCTAAATGATTCTGTACTTCATTCGGAATTCTTTGAACTTTTCAAAGGATTCGGACTTATGCCTCATTAAGTAGATATAACCATATCTACTAAAGTCATCGTAAAGGTAATGAAATCGATAACCACCTCGGCCGTTGAGCTCATTGGTCCACATACATCGTATATACGAGTGCCAATAAGTCACTTGCTCTCTCACTATGTCCCGTGAAAGGTGCCTTTGTCATCTTACCAAGTAAACAAGACTCACATGTCTCAAATGATTCAAAATCAAAAGAGTGAAGCAATCCATCCTTATGGAGCTTCTCCATGCGTTTCTTATTTATATGGCCTAAGCGACAATGCCGGATAAACGTGGGGTTTATATCATTAGAGAGTTGCCTTTCGTATTAATGTTATAGATGGGAGACGCTTTAAGATTCAAAACGTATAATCCATTCACCAATGGAGCATGAAAATAGAACATATCTCTAAGATATATTGAACAACCATTGTCCATTGATCTGAAATCATATCCTTCCGCTTGCAAACATGAAGCGAAATAACGTTTTGACATAGTGTTGGAACACAATAACAATTATTCAATTCCAAAACTAATCCCGAAGGTAGATGAAGTGGTATCGTGCCGACAAGAATCGTAGCAATGCTTGCTCCATTGCCAACACGCAGTTCACCTCGCCCCTTCTCAATCCTCTACTTCTTCTTATTCCCGCAACGATTTGCAAATATGAGCTACGATCCGGTATCAAATACCCAAGAGTCGAGGGTGAAGTAGCAAGATTAATGTCTATAACTTTAATACCGGCGAAGTCGTACTTTGCTTCTTTTTGAGATCCTCCATGTACTTCTTGCAGTTCCTCTTCCAGTGGCCTGTCTCCTTGCAATAGAAGCAAACGGCATCTGATGCCGCCGACCCCTTCTTGCCCTTCTTTGCATTGGAGGCACTCGCGATCTCATCGAGAGTTAACTTCCTCTTGGTGCAAAGTTTCTTGACAGGTGGTTTGCGCTTAGCCTTCTGCATCATCATCACATGATGACCGTTTTTCTGGATACTCTCCTCATCTGTCTTTAGCATCCCATACAATTCAGCTAAGGTTCTGTCCATATTGTTCATGTGATAATTCAATATGAATGGCTCGAAGCTCGGAGGGAGCGACTGGAGAATCACATCAGTAGCCAACTCTTGGCTAAGGGGAAAACCTAGTTTTTCCAGACTCTCAATGTAGCCAATCATTTTTATCACATACTGGGTGTAGTATTAGTCGCCATTTATTCTACAACAGAAAAAGCAAAGTTTAGCACAATGTTTATGCTATGTCTATTGTTAAATAATTTAACATTAGACTCCCATTACGTATTTTTCACCTTCCCTCTAGGTTACGTATTGGGTCAAGATCCACATGTTAGTTAATTTTCTAGTGAGCTTTGGCATCACTGCTAGAAAATTAATAACATCGGTAAGCAAACTCCTTGCTAATCACATCTCTATGTGACTCTTGTTGTTGGTGTGGCATCTCCATGCCCCGGCCCCAACGTATGCCCCAAGGCCCAAAACTGTTTTGATAACCTTGTTAAGTAAACCAAATGCCCCCGTCGTATATGTCCGACATATACCCCTCGTGTTATGATAGAGAATGGCACTCGCTTTGCGGACCCACCATTGACGAGCATAACGGTGACGAGTGCAACATTTGGAAGGGCATCATTACCACTTAATTTTGCGAGGGATGCTATCCTATCAAACAAACATATCACATATATAAAAGCAGGTAGAATAGCATATAATGAAATAGTATGGCCCCCTTCACATGGTGATCTCCATCTCCATGTCGGTGCTGAGGATCTCCATCTTCGGCACCATCTTCCAATGTGCATGATGCTTGATTTCTTCAAACTAAGCTACTACTATAGAAGCTCTAATTGAAGATTACAATGACTCGTAGGTCGTGAAAGAATATTACAAGCATTGCACGTATGAAAGAATATTACAGGGATTGCACATATGAAAGAATATTACATGCATCACATGCATCTCATACATACAATAGGGCCATACCATCTCAAAGCATTCTCTGCAAAAACAAGTTAGGCGTAGAAACGTTTTCTATCTATCGTAGAGATACGGCATCGAGACGACCTATAAGGGGGTACGCACACGGCGGTCCCGTAAAACCGATTGATCTAATCAACCCGTGCGCAAAACTTGTTCCAGATCCAATCTAAAACCCGAACTAAGCAAGATTAGCTCTGATACCACTGAAGGGTTACGCGGAAGCTACGCTAGCCGAAAACAAAAATTTTTCTACCGCGCAAACCAGAACACTTGCAAGTAAGGGCCGATAGATCGTTACCGATTGGAGTGTGCAGGAAACGTCAATCGGGGCTATCCGATCCGAACAGTGTAGCCGATGACAACCGATTCCGGGGAGCCGATTCACCAATCGCCGATTTGAGTCGTCCGACGTGTTCTCGTGCCTCGCTCCGATGCGCCCGACCGCAGCCGATTCGAAGCCGATCAACGGCGTGCAACGTAGCGGCGCCTCTACGGTATCCACACGTCCGGGGACAAAACACCGTACACCCGTGTGCTAGCACGCGATGCAAGGCTAGGGTTTGGCTCGAAAGTGGGGAGGGTTTCCGTGGAGATTGATCTCGGCGGCTTTTGTTGCGGATTCGGTTCAACGCGATCCAACCGATGTGTCGCAGCTCTCCACCCCTCGCCCCTTTATATAGAGTTGACCGACTAGGACTAGTGGCCGATCATGACTCTATTTTGAATCGGATCTCATCCGTATCTCATAGAGTTGGTCGCCCACACGTCGTAAGCCCATAGGACTCTATCCAATCGGATCCCTATCCGATCGAGCCGTATCCGAGTCCAACTCGAATATCTATTCTATCCCCTTAAGCGTGCGACCCCGTAGGTTCAGGTATACTCGGTTTTGGCTATAGTCTAACTTAGCCGATCGTCGGCTCGAGTCCAACTCAGCCACCCGTCACAGCGGCGCCTAGCAAGCACATATTGACACCATAGTATACAAGAATAATATCGGCTCGAACCTGTAATGTGTACACAAATCCCTTTGCCTCACGATACCGGTTAAGCTATAGGCAAGATGTGTGCCATCCCTTCAATAGCTTAACCATTCACTCGAACCGTATTGGATTATCCGTCGTTGATTGACTCCTCAATCAACTTAGCATGACCATGCATTTCCATAATCCATTACCTCGAGGGGCCGAGATATCTCTCCAAAGGAGGGGCAAATTCCATCTTGATCACTCACATCCCACTCCATGTTTCATAGCAAACCCGAAAACTACCTTTATAACTACCCATTTACGGAATAGCGTTTGGTAGTCCCAAAGTAGGCTACTACACATGTTGGAATCCATGGTGATCTCGGGTCTTAGAACTTTGTACCAACACTACCCGAGACCAAGTAATGGCACATTAATTCTGTAGTGTCTCATGGTGGGTCTATCCAACAATGTATTCTCCAACACATGTGTCCATGTTTATTGATTTGGTATCTCCATACCCATGATCTATGAGACATGATCATTAATCAATAAACATGCCGATCTTAGAATCATATTTGTTCCAACAATATGACATATGATCGAGGATCGTTTAGAAATAGATTCATACATAAAGAGTCTCATAAATAAGTCACGTACTTATTGATCAATACAAGATGTCTATTTCATGGAACTGAATAACACTTTATTCATTTATACATAAACATTGACGTGATATCCAACATCTTCATGTTGCCTCTAGGGCATATCACTAACACAAGGGCCTCCATAGAATTAACATTAGCATGACCAAAGAACACGACATGGTACAACAACAAGAAAATAAGAAGCGTTGCAGACAGTGGGACAGATCCATGATGACCATGGGTGATGGTGCGGACTATGGACATGGACAGACCCAAAGGTAAGCAGCGCCCGGAGTGACCTCATGAGCTAGTCAGCGGTGAGCTGTCCTCCCCCATCATAGCTCTACCCATCCCGTCAGCATGTAGAGGCACAGATCCCGCTTTGCAAGAACAAAAGGAGATCGGGAACTATTGCATTATGTCCCCATCTTCGAGCAAAACGACAACATTTATACAACAAAATCAAGAACATAATCAACAGGGCCATATGCACTAAGTAGTTCAGAAAAATGTATCGATATACTCTGTTCAACCAAAAAATTGTAGATAATTGCTAAATTTTAGAAGGAACAAGATAAAGGAGCTAAAAATCATAGCTCAGTTGCAACCCAATGAACCAAAGGATTATTTTAGAAAGTCAATAATCAAGACGATGCTTCATCTCAAACTCGTTGACAAAGAACACAGCACAGCATGAAACAATGGTTAATGACAAATAGTTCTTAGCTTAGCGAAACAAGAGTAGAATAGTTCTTAGCTAATGACGAATTACTCCCCAAGTTCAGCCACCAAAATGACAGAAACAATTGTCATACTTGTGGTTGAGTTTCAGTACAAACTATGTCATCAACGACATCCTTCCAGTCATAATTCTTAAAATCATTCAATATCTTTGTTATACAGAATCTGTGCAAATCGTGAATTTAGGAACTCGGATTTTGTAGACATCCACAAGCTCCATCATCAAGCCATATAAGTTAGTGAAAGCACTATCCGATACCATTCCAGCAATTGAGGAATCTTCTGCTCCATAGAGTAGGCTGTATTACATTAGTTCACAAAACAATGAATGAATTGGGGGGATTCCTTAAGCAGTGATCACATATTTAAGACATCTTATACATGACATGAACCCAAAGCCTAAAAACATTCTAAAACACATTGTCGAAGAGCAAAACGAGAGAATCGAGGCCACTTAAGTACGAGATAATTTTGTTCAATGTTGATCTCTGTTTGGTTTAACATATCAATCAAGTCACGTGAAGTGAAATAAATAAATCTCCACCACCAAGTAAAAGGAGCATGCAGTATATCCACACTAAAAGATACCTTGTAACAGCACCCATCGATCGCCCCCAAAGGCCTATACAGGAAACTTGTTTAGTGGTCTGTAGATATGACACCACACATTTTAGGTCCTCTTTCTAGAAAAATCCAGAATAATGTAATTATCCATGATATAAATGTAGAACAACAAATTGATACTGATTATATACCTCATACCAACCAAGGCTTACATAACCTCCACCGATAGACGATCCGGAAAAATCAAGTGTAAAAATAGTGATATTTGCAGAAGCGGTATAACGGCTTCATTTGCATCGCTCGGCATCCCTTGCATTGAGTCAAAGCAAAAGCCTGTTTAAAGATTCCAAAAGATATTGGTGATTGCTTGACATGAATCGCATCAGTAAAGAGGAAATGCTAGCTCATAACTTGTGCTACTACCTTAATATTAATATGGTTTCCAAAGGCTTAGGAGCATGTATTAATATATCAAAATACAGTAATCTGAATGTTAAAGAAAACAAGACTCAGAACATATGCTAGCACTGAGCACGCAAGGTAAATACCTATTTCCATGGTAGTAAATCACACATGGAAGGGAAGTATTCTCTGGAATGAAAGCAGGAACATAGTGGCTGCATTTTATTGTAAGGCATCTTGCTTCCGTAAGCTGGTAAAAGCATAATAAGGCTATCAACAAAGATGTCCATGATTGCAGTCAAACTTCTTCTCCCAGTAAATGGATGAAAGAAGAAACCTCGATAATTGGTTCCCTTACTTGCCTCCAGAATAACATATGAGCCATTCATATAACATCTCCTTGTATACATGACTGTAAAAATGATGCCACTAAATGTGATATGAAAATTGAACTCGTGCAGACAGAAGAGTTCATAAAATTATATTATAATGATTCAACAAAATATAGATGAGGAAACAAGCTTCACTTCGTTTCGATAATCGATCTAGCTAAAGTGCTGACATCTGAAGTCACTTTATTCAGAGTCTATGAACTTTCTAGCCCACCAAAGTACACAATATATATTCCAGGCATCAATTCTCCAATAATTAGAACTTGATGGGATCGGTAACCTTCATCTTAAAGATTGATAACATTGTATAATCATGTATATCCACAGATATTTTCTCAATATCCTACCCTAAAATTAGTGATATAAGATGGAAACATCACAATAATTATCAAGTATTAGTTCATCACAAAGTTACAGTTAAGATAATCCAAGTTATATTGATCACAGAGCACTGAACTTTGTTCCCTGCACATGACGTTAAAATGCAAGGGCCTAACTTATAGATGCATCTGTACATGCCTATTGCTATGGATCTCAACTACATAAACAAAGGCAAGCTTCTCAGAAACAAGAACAGGCACAAACAAAGCCAAGCTCGCATCCTACCCTAAAATTACTGATATAAGATGAAAACATCACAATAATTATCAAGTGTTTGTTCCCTGCACATCATGTTATCATGCAAGGGCCTAACTTGAATCTCTGCATGTCACAAACACTGGTTCCATAACCTTATAGATGCATATGTACATGCCTTTTGCAATGGATCTCAAATACACAAACAAAGCGAAGCTCCTCAGAAACAAGAACAGGCACAAACAAAGCCAAGCTCGCATCAAGATTTATGGTAATAGAGTAGGGGGCATACATTTATGTGCAAGCATCAAGATTTCCTGGAGACAGGAGCAGCGGCGAGATTGGAGCTTTCTTTCCCTTCCTCCCCAACTCTGCAGCTTGCCTTCTGCCTCTCTGTTTGCCGGCGGATGGAGGGGGCCAGAGCGAACGGAGGCGGCGCGGGGTGGCGGAAACAGTACAAAATCAGTGGATGCTAACTTATCTTTGAGCGTGGGCGACGGATGTAGCCGGCGGCGCGGCGGATCAGGCGGCGGACGGGGCGGCACGCAAGAGCGATGGCGTGATGAAAACCGTGGCGCGATGGACGGGACGACGGATGGCGCAACTGCGTGACGCGGGCAGCGGATTGGAAACCGTGGCATGATGGACGGGGCGGCGGATGGCGCAACCGCGCGGCGCGGGCATCGGATTGCGCCGGCGCCGCTGGCGGCGGATGGAGCTGGTGGCGCGGCGGTTCGAGCGGCGGACAGGGAAGGCACGCGGCGACGATGGCACGGTGCGGGGGATGGAAACCGATGGCGCGGGTAGCAGCGTCCATGGCGTGGTGCGGGGGATGGAAATAGATGGCGCGGCGATGGAAACATATGACACGGGCGTGATGGACACAGTGGAGCGATGAAAACAGATGACGCAGTTGATTGGGACCGTTGGATGATGAGTGAGTAAGAGAAAACGAATGTATCTGAGCCGTTAATAAGGTGCATTATAAGTAGTAGAGATAGAGAAGAGATAGAGATAGAGATTATATGAGTGATGTTCACATCTGTAGGAAGAGAGACTAGATTGCTCATAGAGGGACAAGCAGGTGCTACGCGAGCGCAGCTCCTCTCCGACCGCCGCAACTCCTCTCTGGCCTGGCCCTCTCCATGAGCGCCTTAGCCCTCCTCCGCGACCCGCCCTCACAGTTCGCCGTGCTCGTCCGACGCCGCACCATTCTGCGCAGCCCGTTCGGTGCGCCGCCGCAGCCTCTGTTCCTCCTCCGTCGCGGGCTCGCCAGCCACCACAGCTCCTCTCCGGCCCGGCCCCCTTCGCGTCAGCCCTAACCCTCCTCCGCGACGCACGGGATAGAAAGACAAAAGCAGCACTGCATTGACTTATTTCCATCGGCGCGCGGGAAAGAAAACTTCACACGGCGCGTGCGTGGGAAAGAGGACAGCACACGGCACACCAACGCTTTTTGAGAACCGGGGACACTTCTCAGTCTAGAGAACGTGATAGCTAATTTAGAGAACCTTCAATTTTCAAGATCTATTTAGTCTCTGTTGGAGCCACTTTTCCAGTAAATTCTCAACAACAAGTTTAGAGATCCATTTAGAGACACTGTTGGACATGCTCTAAAAGAACAGTATGATTTGCGGAAGGACCCTTTCAATGTACACAAGTTACACAAAGGTCCTAAAAATAAGCAAAGAAGGACTTCAAAACAACAAAAAAAGCAATCTAGTCCCTACTACACTTCTTCCATTCCAATGACCAAAACTATGAAGCCGACGGTAGCGACGATGAAAGCGAGATTGACTGCGAGATAAAGCACCAAGCCACATACCCAACAAGGGCCTCTCAAAGGGAGAGGCTAAAGCGGACTCGGTAGACAAGTAAAAACTCAGTCGAACCTTGAAGATGTTCCATCGGAGACAAGGATGGACACCAATTAGGCAACAACTACCTCATTAGGGTGGATTTGAACGACCAACGCAACCTCGTCGTTGTAGAGGAAGGACGCATCCAATCCTAGAGCAAATATGCTGCACTTGTTTCCATGGACATTGGCAAAGAACCCCACAACCTTCATCTAGATGGCTTGAGCCAGAGCAAAGCTCCAGCCGATCCATCAATGGAAGAAGGCAGCCGGGACGAAGAAGACGGGCGCCTACATCTTCTTCGATTTTTAAGAGAAAGAGAGGAAAAAGACCTACTACGAGATAAACCCAATATACAACAAGATTTATCCGACCACGGGATGAACCCAAGCTGCTCTCTAGACCCCCTTCCCCTCGACGGCGACCAACGGCCGTCAGAGACTGAGGGGAAAAGAGGTCAGGTGGAGCGAAGAAAAGAGCGCTCTTTTTTCGCCTCTTGGTACTCATCAACGAGAGAGAGAGGATAAGAATGGATGCATCTGCCTAGTTGTGATGCAAGATTGGCTTTGGTTTGTTGAATCCAACTAGTAGAGTCCCCATTGCTACATGCTAATCTTTGTTTAGAAAATGACACGCTAATTATTCGTGTGTTTTGGTGATTGATACTTAATTGTGACATTCATTATGGTAAATTGATGATGTGTTGTTTTTGGTGGTAGTATGTCAAAATTTGTCTACTCCTTATCTCATCAATGTTTGTCTAAACTAGTGTAGTATACATGGAGTAATTACTACCATTCTGATTTGATATCGAAATAATTTTTGTTACTATGGGTGATGATTCGTGATAGAGTACTTCAAATCTTAGGCGTAAAGATAAAAAGAAAAAGGAAAACTGAGCTTTACCTAGAAATTTCAAATTAGTGTTTATTTTGGTTTAATTGTTGTAAAATTAGCTACGCAATTCGATTCTCCGAGATAAGGAAACTAGAGCACATATTATCTTAAGAAAAAAAATCATGAAACCATGCATCAATATAACAACTCAACAAGTATAGGAGAATAGACTATTCTAGCTATCTCAATACACTTATTGCATACCTCCAAAGTGCCCACCATACTCATGCAACCAATTAACCATGACATCTAACATCACAAAAAATATGTAAGCTCTTTTTAATGAGTATTCCTATGTTTTTATGGGAATTAAGAATTGAACTAGTATAATATATATGAAATTTGTGTGTGGCTCAAACTGAGATTTTGTTCTTGGAGAGTTAGAGTTACACTTTGTTTGTGTTTGTTTGTTGTGTTCTTCACACAATATAATCTCTTCATGTCTAGTATGGTTGACATTAAGCGAAGATTCAATCATATATTCATTAGTTATCTATTGACTTTTGCATAGTCAAAGCCAATTGAAGATTCTTTTATTAGTAGTATTTACTACTTTTTCTCTTTCAAGATTCACCTGGTTTGTCCAGTCCTACATACTTGTCTCCAACACTCTTTGTTGTACTGGTAAAGAAAATTTCAATGTGGCTTGTGTAGCATTTCATACTACACCTGTGGAGATTGTGGCAATCGGGTATCTACATGGCAAGCTTATCCGACTGGAGGTAGGGATAGATTGCGCCTGCTATATCTGTAAGCCGAACTTGACTTGGGTGTTACGGTTGCCGATAGAGATAAGGCAATCGGCCTATAGTCATGGTTTGGTAAGATTGAGGAAACCAACTTAGAATAAGATAGGGTTTCCGATTTGTAAGCCCTCCTCCCAAGACTATATAAGGGGGTAAGGGGCGTCCCTTGAGGGATATCCAACACTAGATCAGAGATCAGATTCTAGATCAGAAATTCCGATAGGAGATCAGCTTTTAGCTCTCAGCTTTAGATCACGAGATCAATAAAGACACTCGGCGGATCGAATCCACCGAAACAGGAGTAGGGTATTACCTCACGAGAGGGCTGAACTGTCTAAATCTTCTTTTTCTCCTAACCCATTGTGCTTGGCGATCTCGACTGCGACCCCAGAAAATATATTGCCGAAACCAAGTTTCGACAGTTGGCGCGCCAGGTAGGGGACGCGCGTCGAGACTTCCTCAACAAATCTCGCCGACAAGCGTGATGGGATCACCTTCAAGACTCGGTGACTTTGCCGCCAACTTCGTCGACGACTCCTCTTTCGACTCGGATTCGAACCAGTCGAAGGGAAAGACCTACTCGGCGCAATTCGGGCTCCCCAACAGCGCCGAGATCTTCGACAACATCTTGAAGACCAAGATGCGATCCACCTTCTCCGACGACGGACTTCACTCGGCACCATTCGGATTACCGAATACCGCCGAGATCCGTGCCAATCTTCTCGCCTCCCGACGGAAGCGATCTATTCTGACGAAGACCTCTTGGTGCCGTTTGGGTTACCAAATGCCGCCGAGATCTACAGCAAACTCCTCTCCCCCGAGTTGGCGGCCATCCACTCGGAGGAGCCTACTCCCCCAGACTCTGACTCGGACTGGAACGATCCAGATCCGGGTTATCCGGGATCAAGGGAGGTCGCTGTCATCCTCCCGTCATTCGGCTCCTGCTCATCTTCAGAGCTCAAAGGATACCTCAGCTCCGCCGGCTTCGACAATCTCTACGGCATCCCTTCCGACGAAGCCGACAACTCCGACTGTCGCATGGACTGCGAGCCGAAGTGCTTCGACGTCCTCATGGACGAGCCAGATGAGTCCGACTCAGCCATGGCCAGAAGGCTTGCCGAAGAGGAGCGAGCCAGAGTGGAGCTTGAACGCAAGACAGCCGAGGAGGATAAACAACGCAAGGACGAGGGCGACAAAAGGAAGCGGGATCTACGTGCGGCGGACGATCGCCGGAGGCCATCCTCCAAACATGGGTTCGCAACACCAACATCTTCCGACGCCACAGCAGAACGCGTCGCCGCACTCACGCTCTTGGACACCGTCATGGAGACGGCTCCGGCCAACGTGACTCCTATACTCGACAAGATCAAGACCATCGTCGCTGCCACGGCTAACGGCCATCCCACCACCTCGGCGCGAAGGCTGACTGAATCCGTGGCCGAAACGCCAGATAAAAGCCGGCTTCCGCCTCTAAAGTCAGGAGACTACAAGAGGCCCGAGCCGGCTCGGTCGTCAACCGGCCAAGAGGCCCACCTCGCGAGTCCACACCGAAGTACCAAGAGCAGACGGCCGACTCCGCGACAAACGACATGGACGTCCACCCGTCCACCACCGAGTCCGCCGTAACAGTTCCGGCTACCCAACCAGCCAACGAAGACCCCGCCGAGTGATCTGCGGGAAGTCCTCGATCGCCGCTACCAGGAGCGCGACCGACGCACTCGGGAAGATCGAAGGGGATCACCCGATAGCGGCGACGACGGAGTACCGACCTTCACTCGGGAGCTCCGCCGAGTGCATTGGCCGAGTGGCTTTAAGCCTACAGGGATTGAAAGGTACGATGGCAAGACCGACCCTGAATCTTGGTTAACTGTATATACCCTTGCCATCCGAGCTGCAGGTGGCGACAACAAAGCCATGGCCAATTACCTGCCCGTGGCCCTCGCAAACTCAGCCAGAAATTGGCTCACGAGCCTGCCAAGAGGCTCAATCGGCTCGTGGAGCGAGCGAGGGACCACTTCATCGCCAACTTCCAAGGCACCTTCGAGAGGCCCGGCACACACTTCGACCTCTACAACGTCATCCAGAAGCCGGACGAGCCCCTGAAGGATTATATTCGTCATTTCTCTGAAAAGCGCAACAAGATCCCGAACATCACCGATGACATCATCATCGTCGCCTTCCAGAAGGGAGTCCGTGATGAGCTGCTTATCGGCAAGTTCGGGCGCAAACCACCGAAGACGGTGAAGCAGATGTTTGAGACGGCGAACTCATACGCCAAATCAAACGACGCCATTAAAGCCGCCCGCCAAGACCGGCCTGACAGAAGGGAGGACAAGCAAGCAGGAGGAAGCCGAAATCCTAAGAAGGATGGCGGCAACAACGGCAACCAAGGCCAAAAAGATCGCAAGCGCCGATCTGAAAACCTAGTGGCCGCAACCTCCAATACTCAACGCCGTCCCAGTCGCCGCCTACGACGCCATCATGAACGCCCGGTGCACCCACCATCCGAATCATAAGCACGCGGCGAAGGATCGCTTTATTTACAAGCGTTCGCCGAGCGTCTGCGGCGCACTCAACAAGAAGCCGCGACGAGGCTGGCCCGTCGGCGCCAAAAAGAACAAGGCGGCTGAAAATGCCGAGCCGTTTCAAGACCCGGTGGGGAGCTCAACCACATCTTCGGAGGCCCGCTAGCTTATGAATCCAAGAGGAAACAAAAGCTAAGCGACCGAGAGGTCAACGCGGCTCAACCCGAAGTCCCTCAGTATCTGCGATGGTCGGAAGTGGCCATTACTTTTGACCGCTCGGATCATCCTGACCGAGTGGTCCACCCGGGCGCTACCCACTCGTCCCGGACCCCGTGGTCCGCAACATCGAGCTTAAGCGCGTCCTCATCGATGGGGGGCGCCCTCAACATCCTATTTGCCAAGACCATGGATGAAATGCAGATACCGAGGGCCGAACTGAAAGCAAGCTCAGCCCTCTTCCACGGAGTTATCCCAGGGCTGTCTTCAACACCACTCGGGCACATCTGCCTCCCAGTCACCTTCGGAGCCCGAGAGAACTTCCGAACGGAGAACGTTACCTTCGAGGTGGCCGACTTCGAAACAGCATATCATGCCATCATCGGAAGGCTGCGCTTGCCAAGTTCATGGCGATCCCTCACTACACTTACCTCTCGCATGAAGATGCCAGTCCCAACGGCGTCATCACTCTTCGCAGCGACGTGAAGCAAGCCTTCACTGCGACAAGGAGAGCTGCGACATGGCCCAATCTCGCGAGAGATTACGTGGCCAACAAGAAGTCCGATTGGCTGCATCGACTTCGGCAGAGGGCGAAGTCCCCGCGAAGAAGATAGCCAAATCGGGATCCGGCGACGCCAAGACCAAGAAGATCTCCCTTGATTCGTCCGATCCCTCCAAACGCCGTAATCGGCGCCGACCTAGATCCCAAATAGGAAAGCGCGCTCGTCACCTTCCTCCAAAATAATAAAGATGTTTTTGCATGGAAACCATCCGATATGCCTGGAATTCCTAGGGAGGTGATCGAGCACTCTTTGAACGTCAAAGATGACGCCAAACCGATAAAGCAACGATTACGCAGTTCGCACGGGATCAAAGAAGAACTTGCAAAGCTCTTGGTGCCGGCTTCATTAAAGAAGTCCTTCATCCCGACCGGTTAGCCAACCCACTCCGGTCCGCAAGAAAACGGGGCAATGGCGCATGTGCGTTGACTACACCGACCTCAACAAAGCTCGCCCTAAAGATCCGTTCGGCTGCCTCGCATCGACCAAGTCGTCGACTCAACACGGCTGCGAACTCCCGAGTTTCTTGGATTGTTACTCGGGCTATCACCGATCAGCTTGAAAGAATCCGACGCTTGAAAACATCGTTCATCACGCCGTTTGGGGCTTACTTGCTACATCACCATGCCTTTCGGCTGAAGAACGCCGGAGCCACATACCAACGCATGATCCAAAGATGCTTCCTGACGCAGATCGGCAAAAATGTTGAAGCTTATGTCGACGATGTTGTCATCAAGACCAAGCAGAAAGAAGACCTGATCGCCGACTTAGAGGAAACCTTCGCAAACATCCGGGCCTTCAGAATGAAGTTAAACCCGGAGAAGTGCACCTTCGGCGTCCCATCAGGCAAGCTACTCGGCTTTATGGTGTCACATCGCGGCATCGAAGCAAATCCAGAGAAGATCAACGCTATCTTAAACATGAAGCCCCCGAGTAATCAGAAAGACGTCCAAAAGCTCACTGGCTGCATGGCGGCACTAAGCCGTTTCATATCCCGACTCGGCGAACGAGGCATGCCCTTCTTCAGACTGCTGAAGAAGACAGACGACTTCCAGTGGACCACAGAAGCCAACAAGGCCTTTGAAGATTTCAAAGAATTCCTTACCACGCCACCCGTCCTGGCTTCGCCTCAGCCCCAGGAACCCCTGCTGCTGTACGTCTCAGCCACTCACCAAGTGGTCAGCACGGTCCTCGTGGTCGAACGCGAAGAAGAAGGACGGGCCCAGAAGATCCAAAGACCAATCTACTTTGTTAGCGAAGTATTGGCAGGAGCCAAAATCCGCTACCCTCGGTACAAAAATTGCTTTATGGTGTTCTAATAACCGCAAGGAAATTAGCACACTACTTTCGTGGTCACTCGGTCACCGTCGTCACCTCTTTTCCACTCGGCGACGTCATCCACAACCGCGAGGCAACCGGGCGTATCGCCAAGTGGGCCCTAGAACTGATGCCGCTGGACTTAACTTTCAAGCCCAGGACGTCCATTAAGTCACAAGCCTTAGCGGACTTCCTGGCCGAGTGGACTGAACAGCAAGAACACGTGCCTCAAGAAGACCTCCAACACTGGACCATGCACTTCGACGGATCCAAGAGGATCACCGGCTTGGGAGCAGGAGTCGTGCTGATCTCCCCGACTGGGGAAAGGCTAAGATATGCCCTTCACCTCCACTTCTCCGCCTCACACAACGTCGCCGAGTACGAGGCTCTTCTACATGGACTGCGCCTCGCAGTCTCACTCGGAATTCGTCGGCTTATCGTGAAAGGCGACTCCCAGCTGGTCGTCAATCAAGTGATGAAGGATTGGTCCTGCCTAAATGACACTATGGAGGCCTATCGACAAGAGGTCCGCAAGCTTGAGGACAAGTTTGATGGGCTAGAACTCTCACATGTCCTGAGACATAACAACGAAGCCGATGAGCTAGCACGGTTCGGATCTAAGCGCGAAGCTGCTCCAACCGACGTCTTCGTCGAGCATCTCTACGAGCCAACCGTCACCGCAAAACAGCTCTCACCGAGCAAACCACGAACGAAGTCGCCATGATCGACACCGACTGGAGGACGCCGCTCATCAAATTCTTAACCCAGCAAGAGCTGCCGGATGACCGGGATGAAGCAGAACGCGTCCGGCGCCGCTGCCAAGCCTACGTCATGGTCGACTCCAATCTATACAAGAGAAGCCCCTCCGGAATTCTAATGAGGTGCATCACACCCGAAGAAGGGAAACAATTACTCCAAGATATCCACTCGGGCATATGCGGAAGCCACGCGGCGGCACGCACTCTAGTCGGCAAAGCTTACGGGCAAGGATTCTTCGGCTTACCGCGGTCTCCGACGCGGATAAAGTCGTAAGAACCTGCGAAGGCGCGATTTTCCGACAAAGCCATGTCCCGCCCAGAGCTTCAAACAATCCCACTTTCCCGGCCGTTCGCGGTATGGGGGTGGACATGGTTGGCCCTTTCAAGAAAGCTCCGGAGGTTTCACACACCTCTTCGTCGCAATCGACAAGTTCTCCAAGTGGATTGAAGCCAAGCCGGTCGCCACAATCACTGCGACAAAGCACGAGACTTTTCCTCAACATCGTGCACCGCTTCGGCGTCCCAAACAGAATCATAACTGATAATGGGACTCAATTCACGGGAGGCATCTTCAAGGAATTCTGCGAAGACTTCGGAATCAAGATCTGCTATGCATCAGTAGCTCACCCCAAAAGCAACGGACAAGTCGAGCGAGCCAACGGCATGGTCCTTCAAGGCATCAAGGCTCGCATTTTCGACCGACTAAGCCCTTACGCCGGCAAATGGGTCCAAGAACTTCCCTCGGTTCTATGGTCGCTGCGAACCACACCCAGTCGGGCCACCGGCCAAACTCCTTTCTTTTTGGTCTATGGCGCAGAAGCCGTGTTGCCAAACGAGATGGAGTATGAGTCCCTCCGGGTCCGCAGCTTCAACGATGAACGCTACGACCCCGACCGAGTGGATGACCTCACCCGATTGGAAGAAGCCCGTGAGGCAGCCCTCATCCAGTCGGCCAAATATCTTCAAGGGCTCAGAAGATACCACAATCGCAACGTGCGAGCACGAGCTTTCATTGTTGGCGACCTGGTCCTACGCAAGATCCAAACCACCAAAGACCGACACAAGTTATCTCCCCTATGGGAAGGACCATACATAATCGCCGAAGTAACTCGGCCGGTGCATACCGGCTAAAGCGTGAAGACGGGTCTATGGTGGAGAACTCTGGAACATCGAGCATCTTCGACGATTTTATGCCTAATTTGGCTAAGGCCTCATGTTTTCCTTGATTGCCAACCTCAAGCAAGATGACTTCTTGAGCTAGCAGTCGGGGGCTGTACACATGTCAATAAAGCTCAAGTTTTCCTCGTCAACTTTTGTGCATAATTTGGTTTATCATTGTTTAATGTCCTTTGGCTCGAGCTCAGTGTCTAAGGACTGAGAGTTTTCCGATGACCTAATCGAGCCTAGGCTTGATGACAGCCAGACGAAAACTACTTAAGAAATTTCACGCAAAAGCTCGAATCAAGGCATTGACATAAATAAACTAAAAGCGTCACAAAGTTCTACATCAAAGTATTACGGTTGCATGACATTTACAAAGCAAAGTCAGAATACAAATCAGATCTTGAAGTTGTTGACTACATCAAGAGATATCTTCTTCGCCGCCTCTTGCGCCTCACTTAGCATGTCTAAGGCTCGCTCGTCCGTTGTTCCTCGGCGAAGCCCTCCCCGACCGAATGGATATCCACTCGGGGTAAAGGGACTTGGTCCGAGCAAGAGCGCACCGCCCCATGCGGCCGCTTCGGTAATATTCTTCGGTATCGTTCGGGAGCGCCCGAAGCTTGTCGAAGATCTCGATTGGCTCAGCGAGCCGGCCCCAATTCCTTGATCGAACAAGGACGGCAAGATCGGCGTGGCGGCGTTGGCGACCTCTTCCCGTATCTCGTCGCTAGTTTTGATCCGCCCAAGCAAGACGTCGTATTGGGCTCGGGTCTTCATCTTATAAGCTGCCAAAAGTCCCAGATCATCTAAAGCACTCGGATATAAAGCAGCGCACGGAATTCGACTTCAAAGAAGATTACCTTCAAACTCGGCCTCCATCTCGGCCTTGTCGAGGCTGACCGCTTCCAGCTGGACTTGAAGCGAGTGGACCTCCGAAGAATTTTCTACAACGAAAGAAGATCATCAATAGCCAAGATCAACATGAGAACCATGATGAAGCTGGGGAGGCGGGCTTACTCCCAATTGATCCGCGGAGGTCGAGGTTCGCTTCCCGAAGCTCCGCGATCTCCCTCCTTAAAGCCGCCTCTTTTGATGCGGCCTCTTCCCGAGTGGCCTTCAGCTGTCGCTGAACGTCCTCCAAGGAGTTTAAGTGGGGAACCGGCTTTTCCAAGACTTCAGATTTTGCCATTGACGCAATATTCCTTCGCACGCGAAAGCGATGGAGTGACCGGCGAAAGATAACGATGATATAATCAAAGAGAAAAGACAAAAGGCTTACGTTGAGCGGTGGTCGCCTCATTCGGGCTCTCGACAAGGGCATCCCTTTCATCTTTTCGGCTTGCCGATCTAGGATGATGCCCCGCTCTCGCCTTCGAATCCCGCCACTCGATTCGATCGGGGAACCCAGTCTCGAAGACCGCAACCTGGGATCTCTTCTACCGTGGCTGGCCGCAAGAAAGACAAATGAAGACATGAAAGATTCAAAGTTGAAAGAGTGAAAGAATGCTCGCGAGCCTCATCGGTTTCGGTGGCTGCCTGCCTAGGTGGAGCGGCTGGGCTGGCTTTCTTCTTCCGGCTCTGCGTCGAGTGACCCCCAGTCGGGGGTGCTTGGGCCGCAGCCGCGGGTTCCCCAGCTGATGATTGGCTTCCAGTCGGGATATCCCGACTGGCAGTCGGGGGCTCCTTCCTAGGCGGGTCCTCCTTTGGAGGCGAAGGTTGTCTGCCCGGAGCGCTCGCACTCGGTTGCGGGCTCCGGGGTTTTGGCTCTACTGGCCTTGGCACTTCGGGAGCAGCGGCCGGAGTCGGCCCTTCACCCCCTCCGACAGGATCTATGTCCTGGGGCCTCCTGCGGAAGTGAATATAGCAAAGATAAAGAAAAGTTTTCAGCGAAAGAGTTCAGACTTTGGTTTCATAGTATACCTGGATGACCGACGGATCTTCGGCGTCGTCCGCGGTGATCGCCTTAGAGGCGGGGTCTCGACCGGAGGAGCCGGGACGTCGTCATCCGAATCTTCGATAATCAGCCTCCTTTTGCTTGCACGTTTGTTCGAGTCCTCACTCGGCTGCCCGCTTCCCGACCGGATCGCCTTGGATTTTGATCCCGCCGCCGGCTTCTTGGCGGGCGACGCGGCGCGTCATCATGAGCCACCTTATATGGCTTGGAGGTGATAGAGGCGTTTTCCTGCAGAAGAAAGAAAGTGCAACATTAAGAAACAAGATGTCAAGATTGAAGGATACTATGAAGTAACCAGTCGGCTTACCGGAGGAGGAGGTCGATGAATGCTGAAGAGAAGGACTGGCAGTATGAGGGCCCGCTCAACTGCAATCCCGGATGAGAAGAGTTTGTACATCCGAATCTTCAGGATCTCATATGTGAGTGGATCTGGGTCTTCCCGATTGGGATCCGTCCCGCCTTCATACTCGAAGGCCGGCTTCGACCGCTCCCTGATCGGCGCCAGTCGGCACCTGATGAAGTGCCGAGTAATTTGTTCCCCGCGAAGACCCCTCTTCTTCATCGCCAGGATCTTCGCGAGCAGATCGTTGGCCCCGTCCCAATCTTGGGCTACCAGGACGGTGCTCCAAGACGGCTTGGGGACCGGAGGAAGACCGACAAAGGCGGGCAGGCTGGGTTCGAGATTACTGATGTAGAACCAGCCTGCGTGCCAGCCTTTGTTGGAAGATTTCAAAGGGAGAGAAAAGTAGTCTTTGCGGAGAGATCCGCGAAGCTGGAAGCCTGCTCCGCCAACAACGCAAGGTTGGTCCTTGTTCGGATGGGGTTTCAGATAGAACATACGACGGAATAGATTGAAGTGAGGAAGAATGCCAAGAAAGGCTTCACACACATGAATGAAGAGAGCTATGTGAAGCATCGAGTTGGGGTTCAGATGGTAGAGGTGAAGCCCATAGTAGTCCAAAAGCCCCCGAAAGAACTCGGAGGTGGGAAGGCTGAACCCGCAATAGAAAAAGGAAGTGAAGACAACGAGCTCACCGGTGTTTGGGGTCGGGAAGTCCTCCCCCGCCGCCGGGCGCCATCCCACGAGCTCCTTCGGCGGAAGCACGCCGTGTTTTACCATCTCCTTGAGGGTATATTCCCTCACATCCGAGGTAGCCCATTGGTCGAACGGAATCCTCTTCTCCTCCGCCATGAGAATGGGTTGATGGGAAGCGGATCTGGCTGGAAAAAGTTGGATCTTTGGCGACGGAACGTGGGAGATTTGGCTGTGGAGGCTGGTTGTTGCAGAGAGCAAGCTCCTAGATGGATGGATTTGGGAGCGCACGAGTCTAGGGTTCTCCGCGGTGAACTGTTGAACGGTGCCGCGAAAAGGGGAATCGTTTGGAAGACGAAGAGGCGGGGACGACCTCGCATCTTTATAGGAAGATTTGAGGGTTTCGCTAGGTTTTCTGGTGAGTGGGCCGAGCCCATAAGAAAATCTACGGCCCAGCTAAGGTGTGGTCCGATACGTGTCCTTAGGGACTTAAGCGGATGAGCTTAAGCAGATTTGCCCTGGCAATATGCGCGTGTCCGAGTGCCTTATACCTTTAAAGATCCTTCCATACCGCGGTTTGCCTGACTTCATGAGAAGCTGGCACGATGCAATTTGGAAGGTGACCAACGAGTTGAGTTTTTATAGCTGCCTTGGTGAACAAGGGCCGTTTGGTTTTTTGGCATTCGGTCGGGTAATCTTACCAATGCTTGTTTGTTTTCCACCTTGGTGAAGATCTTTATAGATTGAGACCAGTATTATGGCAAAACTGTTTAATAACTTGGTCATATTTTTCATATGATTGAAAGAACTTGTTCTCCCATGAGGGATGAATGAAATACTTATTCCGGATTACTCGGGCAAATCCACTCGGATGAGCAAGAGCTTACCGAGTGCTTTTTACCTATGAGGGTTGACTAAATTATTTGTTCTGAGATAACTCAGACAAATTCACTCGGATGAGTATGAACTTGCCGAGTAATGAGATTTCTATGATTGCTTTAGCATGAGCTAAGCATCTACATGAGAATGATTTTTATAGTTCTTGACTATATGCTTAGCCTATTTTTGACTAACCACATAGTCGGGGGCTACACCTAATTAGGTGCATCAGGAGATGCACCTAGATATTTATTTTTTAGAAATTTTTATATATTTTTTCCAGCCCTTCACAGTCTTTGGAGCCACTCGGGAGGATTCAGGCAGAGATGATGGAATCACTCGGTGCCAAAAGCACTCGATCAAAGAGATTTTTTGGTTGAGTGCTGCTTTGGTCTGAAGCTGAGTTGTCTCGTCGACTGAAAAGGACTCGGGGCTACTGTGGAGATTGTGGCAATCGGGTATCTACATGGCAAGCTTATCCGACGGAGGTAGGGATAGATTGCGCCCGCTATATCTGTAAGCCGAACTTGACTTGGGTGTTACGGTTGCCGATAGAGATAAGGCAATCGGCCTATAGTCATGGTTTGGTAAGATTGAGGAAACCAACTTAGAATAAGATAGGGTTTCCGATTTGTAAGCCCTCCTCCCAAGACTATATAAGGGGGGTAAGGGGCGTCCCTTGAGGGATATCCAACACTAGATCATAGATCGATTCTAGATCGAAATTTCGATAGGAGATCGCTTTTAGCTCTCGCTTTAGATCACGAGATCAATAAAGACACTCGGCGGATCGAATCCACCGAAACAGAGTAGGGTATTACCTCACGAGAGGGCCGAACCGTCTAAATCTTCTTTTTCTCCTAACCCATTGTGCTTGGCGATCTCGATTGCGACCCCAGAAAATATATTGCCGAAACCAAGTTTCGACAACACCATTTAAGAATAAATGAATTACTTCATGTTTCTTTTGTTTATTTTCAATTACACAAAAGAAATTCGTACATATTCATGATTTGAATATTAGTGGATAGAGCATATAACCACAACTCCAGCTAAAAGAAGGTATATATGTTGATATAAAGGAGTGCTCATTCGGGCATTTTAAAATGCACGATCATGCCATTCCTAGTCTAAAGGTGACCATAATTCAATCTAGGTCACGAAGTGAGCTCAACTGTCAACTGGTTATATTTCTTATGGTGAAACCAACCCATCCAGATTTAAGTTCTATACTTGGCACATGTGCTCGCCCGTGGTGAAACGTTAATCTCAAGATATACTAGCTCAATCTTTCATATGTGTTTTATAGGGGTAAAGCGTGCATGTGTGCGTTCATTAAAGTAAGTATGCATATGTTATGAGCACTTGAGTTTGTGCTGTGTTTTGTAAAAACCAATCTATTGTCGGTCCAGCAAAAAGCCAATGTTGATTTGGGCTAGTAGTCCTTCATTCCTTCCCTAAGCTTGACCTAAATAGAAGCCTCATGTTTCAAACCGGGCTAGGCCGGGCTTGAGTTTTGTCCATAGCCGACCATCAAATTAACACTATAAATTGGACCAGTTGGGCGCTTGGGCTTGACCCAGTTCATTTCAGGGCTGATAATTGAAGTCCCTACCAAAATGGCACAACGCATTGGCCCATGGGTCAGGGCTTGGGCTGTGCCTAACAATTTGTACAACACGTACGAGTGATTGTAACATGTAAAGATCGATCTCTGTCAGAACGTGAGGTAGGTGACTGACTCACTGGGACTCACAAATTAATCGTACCTTGCTTACCTTGCTAACTGATTGCTATATATTCAGACAACGAATTCAAAGTAGCATCACTCTCTGTGTGAAAAACAAGGAGAAAAACACATATTAGAAGAGATCGAGACTTTCACATATGTTGTATATGCGTACATCTCTGAATTTCACATATGTTGTATATGCGTACGAAACTTTGACAATTGATTGTATTTGAACTGAGAGAGACATATTAGAAGAGATCGAGAGGGTCAAACACAAAGGTATTAGACACACGGCAAGCAACCTGCAAGCATGCCATTCATGAACCTTCGTTATGATCTGACTCCTCTATGAACCTGCATGGAGCCTAGCTCAAGACTTTTTATAAAACACATAACATTTCTTTAATAGAATTTTGATATGAACTAGTCCAATTTCATGCAAAGCTCCTCCAAAACTCCAATATTTTGATATATTTTTTTAATAAAGAAAGTATAACTTTTGGTCTCTTAACCAACTAAAAAGATGTACGCAACATTAGCGTAGAATCACGGTGCAATATTTATGGTTTATTTAGAATATGGTAGCTATGAAGAATATAGATGCACCTGTTTAAAATTCCTATTTATGGCTTATTTTGAAAAGCCGGTCATTACATGAAAATTCGTTTAAATGTTCAAGATTAGTTTGACCACGATAATTTTGGCCGCTGGCAGGTGAAGGCTCATCCGAGGATATCCTCTCTAGCCAATTGCTTTTTGTAAGTAAAATAAAAGACAGGTGGCACCATGGAATAGTATGTGAGAGATGGAAGCCTTGAAGTTGAAGAAGCGGAGAAGAGGCCGGAGATGAAAGGGAGATGTCAGCATTGAGCAAAAGAGACCAATCTCCTAAAGCAACCCGTCTTCTCCTCCTCCACAGAAGTTGATGCCCTGGAGCCCCCCTTGCCTCGGCTCGTTCATGGACCTACCTCATGGACCACCTACAGATGATTATTTTTCATCTACTCTATTTCAATATATAGTAATGGAAATATATACATGGTTTTTTTTTCTGAATTGAAAATCGCTTCTCATCGATTTAACAGAACTGATAAAAACCAATGTATTTTGATCAGCATCGTAAAAAACAACCCGAAAATGATCAATCAATAGTTTCACGAAAACCGTTGAACTTTTTAACTCTGGGTACACGGAGTAAAGAGACTTTGTGAACAAAATATAGAGCAATATGTACAGGAGGTAGAATCTCAAGATCACACGTATGTGTGTGAGGTTTAGGGGGTGTTGGGGGCAACGGTGCATGGCTGATTTGGCAGTGGCACACAAAATGAAATATGCAGATGTAAAAACCAAATAACATTTACTTAAATTATAGTAGATTTAGCTTGTATTAATACTATTCACCTTTACCATCATTTAAACATGTTGAAGTTAAATGTATTCGTTTCAATAGGTTAAAAACTAATCCCTTCTACACATAAAAGAAAACAACTTATTAGCAATATTTAATCGAGTGTTAGTTATTTTTTAAAAATAAATTAACATAATTTTTAAAAGCAACTTTTATATAAAATTTTAAATTTTTTTAAAAAGTTTGAAAAGCATGTATGAAAGAGATGAGTTGGGAACTTAAAAAGCAAACTTTGTCCATAGACCGTGTCCAGGCAGCAGATTAAGCAGGTTAACGGCCAAGAAGAGTCCCCGGCGTCACCGCCTCTGAAACAAACCAAACCAATGCTCACTCCTCCCCCTCCACTCGCCCGCCGCTATCCTCCCCGGAATCTTCCTTCCTCCGATTCCCTCTTCTTCTTCTTCTTCTCCACCACCTCCGCGCCCTCCACCTGTTCGACGAAATATCCCACCCACCCGTGACCCGCGTACCGCGCTACTTATACCCGCCATTGTCACCTCGCCCTTCCCGCCATTAACATTCACTGACTTAGCCATCAGCCACCGCGATGCTCAGGGCGCTCAACACGCCGACGCCGCCGCTCCGGCTCCGCCCGACCTGCCGCGTTGCCTCGCAGTGTGGTGGGCGGTCGAGGCGCAGGGGGGCCGGAGGCTGGCCGCGCAGGGCGGTGCCGCAGCAGCAGCCGCCCGTGCGCCGGCCATCCGGGGACCGCGTGTGCACGCCGTGGCGCGGCGGAGTGGGTGCCGCGGCGAGCCCCGCCGCGGCGCCGGCGCCGGTGACGCCAGGGGTGAGGGACGAGCTGGAGGCGTTTCTTGAGGTGGTGCCGACGAGGATGAGGCGCGGGCTGGCGCGGCATCCGGAGGTGAGGGAGCTGGTGGAGGTCGTCATGGACCTCGGCCGCCGGCCGCTCGCCCGGTTCCCGTCGGGGGACTGGGTGATCTCCGAGAAGGCCGTCACCGCCGATGATCTCCACCAGGCCGTCTCAAAGGTGTGGAGGCACCAACTAATTCACAAAAAAATGTGTCATCTTGAAATGGACTTGAGCTCTACAAGTCTAGATCAATGATCATGATGTATGATAATACCTCATTACGTCCCAATTAGCTAGATAACTAGCTCATATCAAGTATGATTTCTTTCTTTCCCTTTTGTGAATATGTTGTGTTACTCATTTTGAAGATCGGTGATTCTTGCAGGTGGGTGACTTCTCGGAGGACAACCGATCTGGGATCAACCACTCGTTGCACAGGATCAGCGCAATCCGGAACCGCAAGACTCACATAATTGGTCTCACTTGCCGTGTGGGCCGAGCTATATCTGGAAGTGCAGAGATGATCCGTGATCTGGTCGTGGGAGGTGGTTCAATATTGGTGATTGGACCTCCGGGGGTTGGCAAGACTACTCTGATCAGGTATATCACTTGTTAATGCTACTAAAATTTTGTAGATCAGGCAGTTTTTGTTGTCATGTAATGTGGATCAGGAGCTAATTTGGCAATTTAGTTGGGAAGTTCGAAAGTAAGTCGATCAGTGTTGTGATATGATGCTAACACTTTGAGATGCTTTCGACAATACAGGGAAATAGCTAGAATTTTGGCTGATGAGGGTAAGAAACGTGTGATCATAGTGGACACATCAAATGAAATAGGAGGTGATGGGGATGTGCCTCATTCTGGCATCGGGCGTTCTAGGAGAATGCAAGTTCCCAAAGTTAGCATGCAGCATAACGTAAGTTTTCAGTATTGTTTTATATGCTTTATATTATCAAAGAATTCCCTGAAATATTTTTTGAAGAAAGTTATATCTTATTAGTGAAGTATAATGATATATATAGGAAACTTTCTTTCTGTAGGTAATGATTGAAGCCGTTGAAAATCACATGCCGGAAGTTATTGTAATCGATGAGATTGGTACAGAGCTTGAAGCAATGGCAGCCAGCACCATTGCTCAAAGGGGTGTTCAACTTGTTGGAACTGCACATGGGGTGACAATTGAGAGCATAATTAAAAACCCTTGTTTGCAAGTGCTTGTTGGTGGTATTGAGGTACAGTTTTTTCTTCAATGTTATCTATTCACTCATTGTTTGTATGCTGTTGAAGCATTTACTATCTTCTGCAACAGAGCATTAAAGCACTATCTGTTAATTTGTTAGTGAAATTAATAATCATAAGTTCATTATACAGAGTGTGACTCTTGGCGATGAGGAGGCGAAAAAGCGGAAAGTTCAGAAAACAATTCTCGAGAGAAAAGGACCCCCAACATTTTCATGTGCTGTGGAGATGATTTCAAAGACTGAGTGCCGAGTACACCACAAGTTAGAGGCTACTGTTGATGCTATTCTTGCAGGTAATCATTGAACTCTTTACTCTTTAGATGTATAACACTCCTAAATCGACACCTCTTAAATGAAGTAGAACATTTATATATATGTTCAGGTTTTCATGGCCATCAATTCATTTTTATTTCACACTATTACAGGGAAGCCTCCTAAATTTGAAGCACGTAAGATGGATTACAAGGCTACTGAGTCAGGAAGATCGTTGGTGATACCTGAAAGAGAATATGAAACAGAACCCTTGCCTTCATACCAGGAACATCATTTTGCCAAGGCAATGCCATTGGAAGATAACTTTGATGATGATTTCAGCACCCGGAAAACAAAAAGCAAGGGTGTATCATCAGATGATAATTTCAACGATGATTTTGGCTCTACAAGAAAAACAAAAGGCAAAACATCTGTATCTGGAAAATCTCCAGTCCGTGTGTACACGTACCAGGTAAGTTTGAGATAAAAAACATGAAGTTCTGGATTTTACCTTTTTATTATTGGTTATCGTATTCATGTAAAGACATATTAAATACATCATGTTATATGACCTCAGTAACTAACAGTCACATCCGGGTTGGGAGCACACCACTTGTCCTTAGATCGGGCTTGTTGTGGGTTTAGGACCGGTGCAATGCCCATGGCAGACATTAACTGCGTGTTCTTCTATACTGTTTAAATTCTTTCTTGGGTTCTATTGTAGTCTACTTTTTTATATGTTTACAATTGAATGCTAGCCCCTTAGAAAAGAACATAACTTAGGAAGATCTTTTATTTTTTTCTAGTACTTCAGTGTCTGCAACTATTAATATTGAAAGGTGGGTCTCCTATATTTTCTTATAACAGATGTTTGAATTATACTATAATCTGGTTCCTGATTTAGTGAGAGATAACAAAGATCTATTTCTATTTTCTTCTTTCAGATTTCAGAAGCTGATATCTTGCAAGTAGCAACAGTGATGGGATTTGATGATGAATTAGATGTGACAGATGACATTGGAGCTGCCAATGTGATTCTTGCATCAAGTTCTGAAATGAAGCAGAATCACTGGATTCGCAATGTCGCCAAATACCACCAGCTTCCCATATTTGTTGTTAAGGTCATTGCTTGATCTTTGTATTTTATGATATCAAGTGCCAAACATTGTTATGCTTGTCTTAACGTATTTGTGTTTTACATTGGCACAACAGACAAATACAATGGCTCAGATAGTAAAGGCTGTTAGAATGATTGTTGGGAGGGATAAACTTAATGCGTCAGCATGCAAGCAGCCTAAGGTTGTGGAGGGAGAGATAGAGATTGAAGATGATGCTCCAAAGAGGAAACCATCATTGGAGGAAATTGATGCCTTGGAGGTAACTACTTTACCATTCATTGTGACTCTTGATAAATAACTAAAACTATTTCAGGTGCCATGCTCATGTAAAAAATTACTCATATCTTGTACAAGTACTATAACTTATTTTACATCCGGTTGCTCAATTATTACTGCAAGATGCAGCTTCTATACTACAGTAGTTGCTTAACAATCACATTGCATTATCTGCACAAGCAGGAGGCACGCCTCGCAATCGAGTACATCGTAATCCCAGGTGGAGAGCCCGTCGAACTCCTCCCAAGATGTTCAGAAATAGTTGCCCGGCAGCTGGAGCTTGTTGAGAGCTACCAGCTTCTGGCTGAAACCTTTGGAACTGACTCCAACTCGAGGCTGCAGATTCTTCCGGTGAAAATAACCAAGAAGAGCTCAAGCAAAGGCAGTACAGGATCGACGCCCAAGCAAGCCAGCTCTGACCTGATCGTCAGCGATAACGGAGGCGGCTCCAGTTTTTCCCGGCTGCCCTTTCTGCCGAAATGACCACCACTAGATTGACACTCTGATCTGATCACCGTTGCCCCCAAAATGTACATCATTCTTCTTTCCTCTGCTTTGTTTTTGTTGTACATAATACATACCTTTGCAGTGTTGTAAATAGTGTTTGAATGTTGAAGAATCGAAAGAGCAAAGCTAATTGTAATTGCCTTCCATTCTTTTTCAGAAATAAAAATATCACATTTCTGGTGTGTTGCCAGATTAACTCACAGTTGTGCCCTCATTTTTGTTCGGCTGATGTTTACTAACGCTCTTTGCATTTCTTTTGTTTGGATACCTGGATGACAACGCACGCACTGTTAGGCCTCCTTTGGGACACAAAAAAGTTCAAGACATCCTCTCAAACACGCAGGAATTTTTATAGAATTTTTGCAAAGACCAATTCAACTCCTCTAAAAATCGTTTGAAATTCCTCCGTTCCATACAAGACCTCAATCTTGTGAGGCGCAGCATGTTACATGGATGGATTTTTCTTAGTAGCTTTGGCTAATACAGGTACATTCCCCATCTCTTTATTGAGAAACAGGAAAAAAATTCCGCATCACAGCAGTGGCATCTGCAATTTCCCAATAAAACGAATATTTTACTTTTGCCAAACCCATAAAAATGAACATCAGTGTGGCAAAATTATTCTTGTATATGTAACAACAAAAAAAAAGCATGCACACTCGCCATCGGACGTACAAAAAGTGGACATTTTTTTCTTAGGAGTGTATCATGAGTCTTCAGGAACAATTTTTTTTGAGAAATTCAGGAACATTGTTTATGTAAAGTAGGAGAGTAAACAGTGTAATATCTTTGCTAAGAAAGCAACAAAGAAAGAAAAGAAAAGAAAAGGCTCAAAGTAGAAAGAAGAAACGTACCACTCCCGTGGGCCGGTCCTGAATTCCTTCCCAAAAAAGCCCAAAAATATTTAATCTTGTCTAATAAAAGGGGAAAAAATGAAAAGGCCCACGAACCAATCGCACGTGCGTCCCGTGCAGCCCACCTCCCGACCATCTCTATATATAGAAAGACCCAGATTTTTCTCCTCTCTCCTTCTCGCCTCATTCCGTTTCATCCCCCACCTCTCACTCTCTCAAAACCCTAACGCCGACCAAGCCCTAGGTCGCCGCGCGCCCACCGCGACCGAGGTAGGTTGAAGCCTCCGCGGCTCCCGCGGGGGCGCGAATTGGTGTCCTGATTGGTTGGTTGGTGCGTGTTTCGGGAAGGTTCTGAGGGGTGGTTTGTGTTGTAGGTTGGGGGGGAATTGGATTTGGTTGTGGATTGGATTGGGCGTGGAGATGGCGGAGAAGGAGGTGGGGAGGATCTTCGTGGGCGGGCTGTCGTGGGACACCACGGAGCGCACGCTCGAGCGCGCCTTCAGCGAGTACGGCAAGGTCATCGAGACGCAGGTATAATGAAAATAAATCTCTTCAAGCGGATGCGTGTGAGTCTCTTCTTGCCGTGGGAGGATTGTTTTGTAGGGTTGAAGAACAGATCTTTTTGCTTAACTTTTGTCCAAATCTTTTGTCTGTTTATGCATCGCGTGATTACTTGGCAGTTCTGCATGGATTTCAATTATGGTTTAGAGTAACTATAACATTAAGAGGTAACCTCCTGTTAATTTGCTTCTTTTGATGAAAAGATCGTAGGCGCGGTAGATCCGCTTTTTGTTGGTCCGATTAGTGATGCCCGGATTATTATAACTTAGTTGAAACAGAGTATCTATGATGCCCTTTTAGCAATCAATTAATTTCCATTAAGAAAAAAAAAAGAAAAGGAGCAATGGAACCATGTTTATTGAGATCCACGAAAAAGGGTAAACTGTTGCCTACCTGCTGGTAACTGATATATTAGGTTATTAGGTAGATAGCTAATAATGTCCTATCAATTGAGCGATTACAGGAATAAATGTCAGCTACCAAAGATGGAGCATAGGGTGTTTATTTTGTTTCTGCTTTTAGTAAATGCTTTTTTGGCTTTCTTCATTTTCATTCTAATAGCAGTTATTGATTTTCAGAGCCTGCAGTCCCTCCCAGTTCTATATTTTAGGAAGTTGAAGGAAAAGAAACACATTAATCAATTGTGCCCATGGTTATACATTTTCGGGGTGATGGGTTCAGTAAAAATCAATTTCAAGTATCCGCACCGTTAGTCAATTTGATAGCTGTGCTCTGTTTTGTGGGCAGAAGCAGAGATCTGTTTTTGCGATGTTAGTTCTGATAACTGATGTCAGCTTAAGATTGCAGCAAATGAATTGTCATTGCTATTATTAATGAATTCAACAGAACTAAACATGCTGCGAGTGTGGATGTGACATACTGCAAAAACAATCTGCATAATGGTTCCGGATCCGTTTGGTAAGAAAGGCAGAGGCAGGTTTGTTTGAATCCTATGATTAGTCAGGTGGCATGGATGATGCTGAAGAATGAGTACTATATGCTCTTGCATGCTTTCATTTGTCTGGAAGACAATTATTCACTGCCTTGACATTGCCCTTCCCTTAAATGGACATGCTTATCTGTGCATGACAGAAACAGCATGCTTCCATTTGCCTGGAAGACAATTGTTCGCTGCCTTGACATTGCGCCTTCCTTGAAATGGACATGCTTAACTGTGCATGACAAAGAAACAGCAGAAGATAAGAATTTGTTTAGATACTGCAAGTATTCTGTCTTGAAGGTATATGGCAGGCCCAGCTAACATCTGATCATGTTCTTATTAGAACTTCATCTGTAACTCCTTTCTTTGCATCTGTAGTGCTGGTCAAATACTTGATCTTTTGTCTCAGTTTGTTTGATGGTGAGCCTACCGGTTCCTGCAGCACATTAGATACAAAGAATCCTATATGTTGTTTTGGCAGTGTGCAGTGCCCACTGATATTCTCTGTACTCTGGCACATGTTTCAAGTTGCGGTCTGGAGATCACTAGCAAACTGTACCACTGGGCAGTTAACAGATTTGAATTTTCATAGGGTGTTTGAGCAGTGGTAAAAGGGGATTTGCCTGTTATCCTTCCACAGTTGTCTGAGATGGTTTGACTGGTTGCATGCATGAAATTTGCTTCAGCTGTTGTCACTTTATATGTCCCAATTTGTATGTGCATGCCATCGTTAGCGTTTGATTTTTTAGGTTCATTATCATATACAGTTGCTATGTACCCATCAGTTCACTTTCATTGTATGTATAGGTCGTATTGGAAAGAGACACAGGCCGCTCCCGTGGATTTGGGTTTGTTACATTCTCAGAACCTCGGGCTGTGGATGCTGCAATTCGGGGAATGCATAATGGAGAACTAGATGGCAGAACCATTTCTGTGAACAAGGCTCAACCTAGGATGAACACTGATGATGGCTATGGCTATGGTGGTGGTGGTGGTGGTGGTACTTACTCATCTGGTGCTAGAGGTGGATATCGCGGTGGAGGTGATGCAGTTCCCTCTGCAAATGATGACTGCTTCAAATGTGGCCGTGCGGGACATTGGGCTCGTGAATGTCCTTATTCTGGTGGAGGTGGGGGTGGTAGAACTGGAAGGTACTCTCCCCCTTCCAGATATGGCAGTGGGACTGGTGGTGGACGTGGTGACCGCTTTGGAGGAACAGACCGTTTTGCTAACCGCTATGTTGATGACCGATATGATGGTGGGCGCTATGTTGATGATCGCTATGGTGGTGGTGGACGTGATCGATATGCCACTGATCGCTATCCACCAACTGCAGATCGTTTTACAGGAGACAGATATGGTGGTTCTGATCGTTATGCTTCAAGTGGATTTGCCAGGGAAAGAAGCTATGAAAGAGATGGAGGACGGTCCGGTGGAAGTTACTATCGTGATGAACCTAGAGGCTCTGGTGGTTATGACAGAGGTGGCATGCGCATGGGCAGTGGTGACAGATATGGTACTGGTGGACCTGCTCGCTTTGCTGGGAGTTACAGAGATAGGCCTGCCCCATATGATCGTCCCAGCCGGGCAGCAGCACGCACTTACGACGATCGCTACTGATGGAGGTTACCTTTGGAGCATTGCAGCAGGCCAGAGCTACAATATATGTTCCAGTTTGCAGTTCCTACTTTATTTGCCTTGCTGTGTTAGTTCATCGACTTTTAAGTGTTCTCATGCAGTTTGTTTAATTACTAGTGAGACAATAAGGCAGTTCTTGAATTATTAGTGTGTTGGCACATTAAGCTCCAGGCAGTGCAGTGGGTGATTCTGATTCCCTGTTATCATGGTACTGTGTAATTATTCTCCAGTGTAATAATTGTGTTCTTAGTGTGCTGTCTTATAACTTTATTCCGGATAGTATTGAAGACTACTGTGGCACATTTGTGGTTTCTGGAATCTGGATAGATGTTACATCCTCTGGAAAGAAAGTGCCCCAAGTGCTCATTTGGCATCAATATGGATACTATATCAGATTTGATAGATGTTACAGGCTGTGTAGAAATGGTGTTCTAGCTCCCCAATCCTTCCTGGATCCTATAAGCCTACCCGCTCTGTTTCCTGCCACTAAGTCTCCTTGTTCTCAGATCAGGCTGCATTTTTGTATAAGTTAATCTACAGCTAATGATATGAGCTGAACAGGTGTAGGATTGAAATGTTGAATCGTAGGCCGCAGTCCAGCTTTAGATAAGAACAATTCGTTGAGATCAGAAGGCGCAAGCAGAGTCATCTACGTTCTAGGATATGAAATGCAGTATTGCCAAGCTTCAGCTTCACGCATGCATCACTGAAGAAATGCAGAATATCATAGGAGAATTTATGAAGAATTTATTTCTAGTTTGTCAGGTTCACATGCTGGGAGATGAGTATATGTACATCCGAAACTGTTACAGCACCTGAAATTTATTAAACTTGCTGGATTGGCTACAAATCCACTGCTGTTTAAAAACTGTTTATTGTAAATCAGATGGGTAGTGAGCCAATCTCTCTCATGATCTCCATGTCCATAATGACTAACCCCGCTGTTCTTCGCCATCATCTTATTCTCTCCAGGATGTATTCACTGATTCGTCTACTGATAGACCACAAGTTACCTCAATCTGATTGATGAAACAGCACACTATTTTGAGTTAGTTAGTAGATGACCGATGTACGAAAGTAGTTAAGTTCCATCAACTAAAGAACAAAAGAAGCTTTACCATTTCCAGCTACAGCACGGACTGTGGTAGAACCTTGTAAGGGTTTAGGATTGAATTTGGGTCGAGCAACTTCTTGATGGAAGCCATCAGTTGCACCTGACAACATTAGAACATTAGTTGCACAATTAAATGGCAATGCATAGCTAGAGCAACTGGAGAATTCAGTGTCAGTTAAGTTGATCAAGTAATGCGCAATGAGGATCATTCTGAACAAAAACAAACAGACAGGCCCTAAAGCAGGACGAACGTCTCTTAGTTGAAGTAGTTAGCCAACATAAATAGGCAGTCCGTGGTGACTTATTGTTCACTAAGAAAAAAAAAGCACTTCATTCTTGCATAAAATTCTCTGAGACAGACCTTCCACACAATGAATAGTGTAATGGGTGGATGACATGTTGGAAGGTAATATGTAAGGACTTACTGCCTCGGATGACTTGCTGTAGTGAATCTTCTCTGCTTTCATTAGACCCAACCCATGCTCTGCACTAATGCTCCCTCTCTGTTTGGAGGTCCACTCGTAGACAAATGGTTCAATTTGTGCCAGCATCTAACATTTTCCGTAAAGCACCCAAAATAAGCGTCCACATTCCTATCTTGAGATACTGAAGCTTGACTATATCTAAATTAAGTTATGACCAACACCTTGTCACTGTACTTTGTTGATAAGATGTTCAGATGCAGGTTCCCATCACCAAGGTGCCCATAGCCCAATACTTCTCCCATATCACCTACGAAAGAAAGGAAATCAGTAGCTTATACACTATTAATGGCACAACCAAGTAGACAATTACCAACACGATTGCGCATTTCTTCAACAATATCATATAGCTTCTCTACGGGTATGGACAAGTCATACTTGTAGACAGCCCCAACTTTGACGGATGCTTCTGATATACCCTGCAAACAAAGGCATACTAATTTGAATGATGTTTCCCATCATTAGATTCATTACACAATCTTAAAAGGTCTTCGTATTTCATAACTAGTTTGGACCTGTGTTACAAAGTGGTAACGTTTCCTTTTTTCTTATTAGATGCTTCAACTATCAGAGAAATTACATATGAGAATAAACATATGATCACCTCACGAATTCTCCAAAAGTTAGACGCTTGGCTAATATCTTGTGCTATGACTCCATCAGCTACCAGGCCATCTTCCATTGAACGCAACAAAAAAGCTTCAAGTTTTGCTCTACAAAAGAAATGCAACATAATGACTGGATGATAGCACCTCTGCAATGCGGAAATATGCATAAATTGAATTTTCAGCATAGCTACATTAATTTTATTTCAAGAAGAAATGGTAAAAGTTAGTTCATTATGGACCATTGTCTTATACACACAAGACGACAATTTGTTTTCAATTTTCTTGGCATCCCAACAGGCACTATTTAAAGAGAAAAGAACAGAAAGTCTACACCTTGATGCAAGTCTTAAAGAGATTGAAATATCACAGGAAGAAACAGTCAAGTTAAATTGCAAATCGTGTTCTCCTAAAGATAAAATCACAGGTAGCTCAGAATTAGCATTAGCAACTGTTGACATTATTATGCTTACACAGAATTAGTACCATGCTACAAGCACTTACTTATCATATGACTCGTCACTTCCTGTTGTCTCAATTAGAACATAAAAGTTGTAAGGTGACACGGGTAGAGGGTTGTGAACTCCTTCCAAATATTTCATAGCCTTCAAAAACCAAATAAAATATCAAAAGCCAATCTATATACACAAGAATATATGATACAAAAGGTATTACATATATAGAGCAACACAATTAAGAACCGCAAGGACTTTCTTCTCTTCTGCTAATTGCATGAATAAGAAAGCCAAGATATAATAAATTACATTAAACTGATCTAAATTGAACGTGGTCACAACTTCCCTACTTTACAGAATGCCAACATGAGACTTAAAATTTTGCTTGTAAATACCAGATCAATACAATGACGATCCATGAACTCAAATGCAGAGAGAATCTCACCCAAGCTCCTCCTAGCTGCGAGTAGTAATTTCTGGATACACAAACAGTAAGAAACCACTATCTTCAAAATCACAAGCATACACGTGAAAATAAAGGGCCAACTATGTGTAGAAATGAACTGCCTATCCAGACCTGGCAGCTTATGTAGTCATTGCAGGAAAGAAATGCAACATTAGTTGATGGTAGCTTTGCAGGAGTAAGTATTGCAACTTTAGTGACAACTCCTAGTGAGCCTTCACTTCCTGAACAGCTGGAATTAGTTAGTGTATTCAGTACTAACCAATGAAAATATTCAATGCAAGCATATCGAGAACAGTTGAAAATAGTTAACTGCATTCAATACTAACCAATAAATAAGTGCTTCAGATCATATCCAGTGTTGTCTTTCCTTAAAGTAGTAAGCATATCTAGAACAGTTCCATCGGCCAGGACAACTTCAAGGCCTGTATAGAACGAAATAACTAAAAAGATCTTGCACGATATCATGCTTTTTGATAAACATGCAGCAATTTTATACTTACAAATTACATAAATTCAAAGTTATAGGGGATGGGTAAGGGGGTTCTCTCCAATCCCATTCATCAAGAACTTGTTTCAATTGTAAAATAATTTAAACAAGGATATTTATGTAAGACTAGCAGAGAAAAAAGATATTATGATCTATGAGGAACACAAAAGCCTCTTACGAATGGAAGTATGGAACCATGAGGCAACAAGAGTTCAAAATACAACTATCACTCGGAAAAAAGGGAGGCCCTATTTTAACTTACCAAGTACACTTCCATGAAGTGAACCGTAACGTATGAAACGTAGGCCACCAGCATTAGTTGAAATGTTTCCACCTATGTGACAACTACCTTTTGCTCCCAGGTCAAGCGGCATAATAAACCTGAATAAGGAAGTGATAGACAGTATTTTGAGTTTTTTTTCCTTACAATAAAATTAAGCAGAGATGGACCTTACAGAAAGGCATTCTCGAGTAACAAGAATGACAAAGGTACTGACAGTGGCATACCACAACCATCCGTTGACAATGAGCAATGAATACTTATGAGTCTTATGATAATCCAACAGCTCAATAGTCAACAATATAGTTATGAATAGAAGAAATACAAAGAATGTCAAACAAAATAATAATGGAAATGCTAAAGACAGGTTACCCCTTATTTTCCACGAAGGAGCTTAAATTCTCCAACACACAACCAGCTTCGCAAGTAAGAATACCATTTACCTACAACATATAATAGCAATGCTCAGAACTTGATAACTGCTACATGATTTGTTTCTGCAGTTGCTCATAACAATGGATAGATAACATAAATCTCAAATATTCAATTGATGAGCAGATCACAGGATTATTGAATCCAAACAAACGAAACTGTACCGAGTACCAACATTGTCAAAGGTTATTATTTTGTCCATACCACCAAGGCTGATGATAACCTACAAACAAGGGTGGGAGCACTTGTGATCTCAGGGCTTAAACATAAAAGCAGTAGTAAAATATAGAATGCAGTTGAACAGAAAAGGAAACAAAGATTCAATTGACATGCAAGTTACATCAACAAGTACACAAAGAGATACTATAAACTGGATTGAATTTTATTATCAATGCAGTAAAGATAATATTAATCACAAGAATTGAAACTGACTGAGTTCAAATAATATATTCTCCGTGTTTCTAAAATGTAACTGATCATGTAAAATAAACAGTTCATCATGTGTCACAGTACAAGATGAAGTAAAAAGATCACCAAGGCAGCATTAACTGAAAACAATTCGATAGTAGGAGAAATCCTAGAGAAACAAGAAAACTAGCTGAAGCAAACTTGGAGCTAAAATAATTACCAAACAATATATCTTATCATTAAACAGAGATTGAGCTTTATAGTCACCTCGTCATAAACAGGCACACTGCCACCTACAAGACCTGTGTTCCCACCCTGCGGGACCACAGCCAATTGTCTGGAGTTGCAATAAGAAAGAATCTTAGAAACCTGGAATAGAAGAATGGTTTAATAAACAATCTGCACGTGAACTTTTATTGTATCTGACCATGAATAGAACTGGACTAGAATAAATGAGCTGGAGAAAAAGGAAAAGAAATACCTCAGCGGTACTTTTTGGTAAAAGCAATAGCTGACTTGCACCCTTGTATTTACCCATCCAATCCACATTTGCAACTGTTACTCTGTCTTCATCCTGAACTACACTGCTCTCACCCAAGATACTCTTAAAGTAGGAGACATCATCAGAATTCAGCACTGAATAGGCTGGATTCCTGTGAACATGTGCTGCTGCAGAACTGAATGAATGCTTCTGGACTTCAAAATTCATTTGTGCACTTTGTTGTGTGTCATCTGTTTCCACATTCGTCTTGGATGCATACAAAGGGCGTTGCTGACCTTGAATCGAATAGAATCTGCTAGAAGTATGGTTTGCGGCTCCATATTGTGTAGGATACATGCCTAGAAAGCATCATTGATCATAATATTTCAGTTAAAAACATCTCATGGAGTTGCGGGAATCATCAAATATATTTTATTGCAACTTTGGAGTTTGAACAAAGCATGGAAACTAGTGATTCTGTCTAATAAATTAAACTTTGAAAACAAAAAATATATAAAAATTATAAAACCGTACAACATTATTTGGGAAATCTCAGAAACCTTGATGCTTTCACCATGTTGAAAACTAGTTGCGACCCTACTTCAGCTAGACAGCTTGGAGCATGCATAGTGCAAATAAGGATATATGACTATTTCAAAATAGAACTACACAAAGGCAACCTTACTTGCATTATTTGATATGGTGCCATATATGCTCATTTTACCAAGACATTTAACCAGCCAGAACAACTTCTCCAAGCTCAGCATATAGCCATATACACAAAATTCAGAGCTAACGAACACACATCTATAATTGCTTCTAGTACACAATGTACACTTAACTCCTTGCTTACTGCAATATGCTTATGTCACCCTAAAAATATGCTTATGTCAACCTAGAATCCGGTCACAGACTAAATCCCAGCTAAAGCAACAAAATACATCCGAGATTTTCTCCTCGGGACTAAAATCATCCGAGATAACTAACCACCCATTGCTGTTTCAGATTTACAGCGTATGTGTTGCTGCAACTCAAAGTTAATAAGTTCACAAACCACTACCACTCCTCAGTCCTCACACTTCCCCGCACACAGCTCGGGAAGGGAATCGACTCCTAACAGCGAGCGACCATGACCGACAGGATCGTTCGAACCCTAGCAGGGAGAGCAAGCGCAGAGCACGATGCGGGGAGGGGGGAGCGGGTGGGCAGGAGAAAAGCAAATCCAATCTCACCTCGCGCCTGCAGTGTCTCGCCGGCGGCGAGAGGCCCCAGGTGGCGGCGGAGGAGTCCCGCCGCCGCGCGCCTCGCCATCCCGCTCGTCTCCGAATACACGCGCCCTTGGAAGGAGGAGAGGTGGTGGGGGGAGCGAGCTCGAGCGTCGAGGGCAGCGCGCGGCGTCTGCCCCTTCGAAGAAAAGAAAAGAAGGTGGAAGTGAACGGTGTGGAAGAGAGAGATCCGTGGAGAAGAGAGAGAGAGAAGAGGCGTACGGGCTTGGTAGCTTGTCCAGCTGGCATGATCTAGTCATCGTGACGTGTAAAGCCCTTATCATTATATTTTAAAACCATGGTACAAACGCATGCACATACACAAAAGATGGACATATATATGTGACCACAAACATCTCGCTATTGATTGATATATTGTTTATTATTGAAAAAATAATTAACCATAAATATAAACACTTATATCAGTTTAGGATTTAAATCTGAATTTAGTTAAGCTAAGCTCACTTTTTAAAGTCTTATTATTACAGTAGTACTCTAATTTGCTCGCTTGATTTTGTAGTTTATCCTCTAGGTCGGTTGGTCTCAAAATAAACCAATTCATACCATGTCTAGATCCGTGGTGGTTAGGAATTAGTTTATCTAGAATGGAGGATGTACTTGGAGAGTTGAGAGTCGAAAATGATATTAATTAAGCTTGTTAGCTTATCATCCGTAGTTAAAATTTAGATTTTGAAATTTAATTTTAGAATTGATTTTGAGGTTTTTATGATAGTTATTTTTTAACATTTGCTTTTAAATCCTCCAGAGCATATATAGGAAATTTTTACTCATAAATAATTATAAGCCGCACGCTTATCAGTGATTATAAGCTATGGGCCTCGTTCCAATCATTTTGACCAACCACTGATTATAAGTCATCACGTTTATTAGTGATTATAAGCTACAGGCCTCGTTCCAATCATTTCGACCAACTAAATATAAGCCATAATGTTTATTAGTGATACAAAATAATATATGAATAAAATTATTATATATGTGTTTTTATGGACTTAAATGTTAATATTAAAAAATAAAATACAATGAAAAGTATTAATGTCACCCTTAAAGTTAGATTTTAAAATTCAAAATTTATACGTGACTTATAATTAGAAGAGTAAACGATTGAGCTAGGAAAGCGGACCTCATGGCACGCGTGGGCAACAAGGCATTTAGCCTTCTCGTAGGACTTCGGAATCGGCGCCGAATGTTTGTGTTCTATGCTACGGTTTTGCTCGTTTATTGTAAAAAGTGTTTTTATATGAAAAAAGCTTTTTATATAAAATTTCAATAAAAAATAATTCTATGTTTTAATCATTTAACAGTTGCTAGTCTATAACTCCTGTCACCGTGTCAATTGAGATGTGTTCTTTAGCAATGAAAACTGTGAAGAAGATATTACGTAACCGTATCGGTAACAAGTTTATGAATGATTTCATGAATGATTGTGTCATTTGTTTTGTTGAGTCATCCTATCTAGCTACAACCCCAAACAATATTATTGAATATTATCGTAGATCGTTAGATCATTTTCGGAGTACATATAATACTTCTTTACATCTACTTAGTACTGTTACCTGTTATTAAAATGTTGTATTTACATGTTTTCAGTGAGACGAGCACTTAGTGGAACCGATGATTTAGACTCATGCCATTTCGATAGCTACATTTTTCAGTTTTGTTTTTGTAGAGCAATTTGATGGTAGTCTATCGAAAACAAGACCGATTTCTTACTCCTGATTGGTACTCTATGTAAACAATCGCTTCCCCAATTTAATACCCTTTTTTCTTTCACTTCTGCAACTTGGAAGGAACAGTTCAAAATGGATGAAGATATGTTTGGTTTGCATATTGTGCATTCAGGTGACTAACTACACAACTGCTCATGGTGTTGTCAAATGTCTGCTTAACACAATTGCAGAGGCAAATCAGACTGCATCTGTTTGGCTATGTGTGCTTGCGATACTGTTTGTTTGGTCTGAAAGCAACATGCATGTTCTTGGTTTATTGGTTAAATCTCTTTCCGTATAACACATAAATGATAAATGTCCAGATGCATTATTACGAGTGCTCTGGAGATATTCTTATGCAGCGTAGGCGGCCCTGTTTAGTTTTAGATTTTGGGTGTAAATTTTACACCCAAAAGATTTTGGATGTAAAGTTTACACTCAAGAGTGATGTTTAGTATCCTCTGTGTAAATTTTTTTAAGATGCTATAAAAATGCAGATTTACCCCCACTCTCTCCTCCTCTTCCTCGCGCCTCCTTCTTCCTTCCTCACTCCATCTCGGCTCCGACAGCGGCCTCGGCGGTTGCGGCGGATGTGGCGGATGTGGCAGCGGCGGATGCGGCGGCCTCGTCGTCGTCGGCGGATGCGGCTGCCTCGGCGGTGGCGGCGGCTGGATGCAGCGGCGGCGGCGGCCAGATCCGGCGGTGGCGGCGGCCTCGTCATCGTCAGCGGCGTCCACGGTGGCGGCGGCGGGGAGGTCATCGGCGGCGGCGTCCTGTGCAGCACTGGGGAAGAGCCCGACGGGGGAGGGAGGAAGTACTGTGCAGGGTAGGATGGGCAATCACATTTCCCAAAAAAATTTTACACATTTTTTTCTCTCAAACCTCCCAAATCCAAAAACTTTACAAGCCAACTTTACACCTAGCTGTTTAGTTTCAAAATCCCTAAAAATGTCCAAAATCCCAAATCTTTACACTATTTTACATGAACTAAACAGAGCCTTAATAGGGGAAATGTATTCTAGCCAAGGATTTTATTCAGTTGTCAATTAATTTATTCCTGTATAGTTAAAAGTTTCTAGAACTCAATTTAGCGTACACATTTGACCTCTACAATTTTTGTGTTTGCATATTCAGTAAATTGTTACCCATAGATATACACAGAAGTGAGTACGCTCTTGGATTTGCTAGACTAATGTCAAATTGTTAGCGTGCCATGTATCCATTGTATGCATATATGGTTTACAGAGTACTGGTCCCTAGATGCCCATATCGTCCAAACTCCAGTGTTTTATCACTTTCCAGCTCCTGCATCAGAAACTTCTAAATTTGTTCATGAGATATTGTAATGATATGGTTATCCATATGGCACTAATTAAAACTAGATGATCCTTACGTGCACATGTATATTGGCCCTGTTTGAATCTAAGGGATAGAGTTAGAATAAGTTAGATTGAGCCAATCTAACCCAAAAGTAGCCAAACAGAAGAGTTAGAGTTAGATTTTTACATCTAACCCATCCCAAAAAACTATCCCCTCTAAATAGTGATTATTTGGGTTGGTTTGGAGAGAGAAAGAGAGGGAGGAAGGAAGCCAGCCACTGGGGAAGAGACAGAGTGAGGGAACCATCATTAATCTAACCAAGCATTCAAACACCCTTTAGATTAGAATTAGTTTTAGAGGAGCCAAACAGGGTCATAGCCAGGTCAACACCAATATCTGCTTCTCACGATTGGCTGCATACATAAGTTAATTAATGATGTGCCTTTTTGCTTGCAGCAAAGAAGGTGCTCCATTATGGGACTTTGGGGGATGCTCTCATGGCATACGGTTTAGAGATTTGAAGAATTAATGTGCTTGCCCAGGTGCGAGCAATTGTGTTCTTTTGGTTTTGTACTAATTCTCGAACTAAGTGATTTTGTGCTGGTTCATATTCAATAGTTTTTTTTTCTGCTACTTGAAGATTTTAGAATCATTAATTTGTTTTTCCATGAGCAAGCATGCTATGATGAATGTAAAAGAGGCAGGATGGTTCTAATTTATGTATGTATCCGGACCATTGGTCACACCAAAGAAGTTACTCTATCGATCTTGTTTTTCTTAGGTTTATGTTGTTCGATCACCCATTGTTAGTTTAATTATAAAGCTGCTTTGTTAACAAACAATGTATATTTTGAGCGTATAAGCCGTTTGCAATATTTTTTAAGCTAAATGGAATTACATATTAATATTTGATCTGTCGATGGGCTACATCCACAAAAGGTATTTGTAGAGTATGGAGATTGTTGTAATCAGGGTGTACGTAGGATTAAGGTAAAAAATACAAAAGAATGATTTTTATATAGGTTTGGGTCTCTAAACTAACAGTAATAGCTCTACTCCCGTTGGCCAAAACCGATGTTGCCTTTATATATCGACTCACATGAGTATAATATTTGGGATAATTCAATCTAGTCGACGTTGGCTTGGTGGCATGGAGTTCGAACACGTAGTTTTTCCTTGAATATGAACTCAACGAGATTGAAAATAGCTCTAGATCCCTCTTATCGGCTTTGTAGTTTTGTATTGGGTTTGTCTAGATCTATTTTCATGTATTCCCTCTTCTTCTAGGGGTCTTGTATTTATACTTTCGGATGTTCCCTTGTCCAAGTAGAACTAGAAAGACAAGTATGGATACGATTCAAGTAGTCCTTACAATGTTCGAGTAGGACTTCATTTCTCCTTTCTTATCAGGAACACGTTTCGAGTAGGACTCCACTTCTCCTTATCGGAACACCTTCTATTTCGAAAAGATAATTTTCTTCTTTATCCATCATATTTTCTTAACCAAAGAATATCTTCTCGTATATTATTAGATATATGGTATTTTCGTATACCATGAACCCATGTATAGGAGGTATGCCTTATTCTTGACAGTGGCGGTAGCCTCTAACTTCAATGCAAATGAACTAGATAATGTTCTCGGCCCCAAATACCTTAGAACAATAGTTGTCGAACTCACCTAATTGTTCTCGGATGGACGAGAAGGTGTGGAGTATGCGACTAAGTTCCCTGTCCAGCCTTGACCGAGAACATGTCCATCGGTTGAATTTGGATTGAAGTAAAAAACTCAAACTGCCATAAACAAATCTACAAAAATCCTGCCGGTAATCTTTCTTTCTTTTTATGTAGGTTTTCATATCCATACGAGATATGTGACCATGCTATAGCGTTGTTGTTTTGAGTTTCTTATAGTCGGCAAAAAGTGCGATTACCGGACAATTGTTTGATTCTACTCTGTCATAGGACCTCTTCTTATATGCACTAAGACTTGAAGTCATTAATACAACATCCATCTAGTTGGAAATAAATTCCGGCTACTGTGTGCCTTGGGACCAATAAACGTCTTTTAGTTGGTTCAAGCTTCATTTAATCAAGACAAGATGCCGACTACTATAAAGCCTCCAACTAGTCTCTTTTACTTAAAAAACCAATTGCTCTATTATCTGATTTTCCTGATTCTTAGAACAAATTGTTAGACAACAAGCCCCCAAGCAAACACTTAGGAGTAATATAATATGAATTGAAAATAAATTATATATGTGTGATAATAAAAGAATAATCTCGCCAGAGCTGCTCTCAGCTAAACAGAGTTATGCACCCTTCCTAGCCCCAGCTGGTTTTATGGAAAGTTTTCCACAAAAAGCAGGTTGAATCTTATAACATGACTATGACTATGCTCAAGTTGCAAATTCCTAACCCCCAACCGTAAAGTTGGGAAATCAATTCCCGATTATACAGCCAGTTAATATGTTACAGTTGGTACTCTGACATGACCATGTTGACATGGTCGTTGACCCTTAGAACTTTACTAATTCAATACTACCAGGCGTCCTCGGCCAAGGTCTATGAGACCCGGCGATTAGCCAGGTTTAACGTAAGAGGACGATAAGAAACGACTTCGAGACGTAGTGATATAAAAACATGTGATCAATGGACAAATATTGCACATTTGATATGTATAGATACTTACAGAGATTAATGCATGAGGATGATGAGATCACTATCACGCTGGTCAAGGACCATGTGTGTAGTCGTACCTCGACCACTCGAGTTGTGGGAGGATCGCCACCATGCTGGTCAAGGACTAGGTGTGTAGTTGTACCTTGACTACTCGTAGAGGTGGTGAGAGGATCTCTACAATCGCTGGTTGAGGACCAGATATAGTCATACCTCAACAACTCGTAGAGGTGGTGAGAGGATTGCTACAACCGCTGGTGGGGGACCAGATGTAATCATACCTCGACCACTCCTAGAGGTGATGAGAGGATCGCTACAACCGCTGGTCGAGGACCAGGTGTAGTCATACCTCGATCACTCGTAGAGATGGTGAGAGGATTGCTACCACGCTGGTTGAGGATCAGGTGTAGTCATACCTCGACCACTCGTAGAGGTGGTGAGAGGATCGCTATAACCGCTGGTCAAGGACCAGGTGTGGTTGTACCTCGACCACTGTAGAGGTGGTGAGAGGATCGCTACAACCGCTAGTCAAGGACTAAGTGTCGAATAAATTATATTGCTGATTGTAAGAATCAACAATATAATTTATAAGGTGCGCTATATCAAGGAGAGATGGTGACACAGATGTTTATACTGGTTCAGGCCCTCGACAGAGATAAATATCCTACTCCAGTTGTATGTAGATTGGATTTGTGTAGGTGCGCAGCACGGTTAATAATAGCACGTAGCACTTATGGGAATAATGTTGTGTGTCCCTTAGGGTTTATTCCAGCGCCCCTTATATAGATACTAAGGCGGCTGGCAAGATATGATAAGGTAGCCCTTATGATATGGGTATTTACATGGGATAAGATTGATTGCCTTATCCTTAATCTCTTTCTTCAAATACAAGTAGGCCGAATAGGCCTAGGGCACTTGGCCCACCCTACACCGCACAGCCCAAAAGCCATGTCGTGGGTACCCAGGTATTATGTATCCCACAGTAGCCCCTGAGGACTAAGCTTGACGAAGACTTGGAAGTCGGCAAAGCCTTTTGGAAAGAACGAGACGAGCTAAGTACTCATCCCTGGCATTGCCAAATAGTTGCTTATTTCAACCGAATAATTATCCAAGTGATCAACCGACTGACCAGCCGAGTAGTTATCCTTTCAAGGAGGTATCATAAAACTCTATCAAGGAATCCTTTTGTGGGCCGGCCTGCGAGGCGTTCCGAGCATTATAAATAAACTGAGATGGAGGGCCGTTGCCCTAAGTCCCAAATCGAACAGTTCTGTGCCCCTCTCGTCTTCCTCGCCGCGCTAAATCCTCCTTCCTTTTCCGCTAGGGTTCGAATAGATCGAAACTCATCGAGATCGATTCTCCTCCAGTCCATGTCTCAAATCCATCCCCATCTCAAAAACTTCATCTTCTTTGTCCACCATGTCTCAATCCACAGCGAAATCAATCCAATCCCAGATTAGACTCAATCTTGGGTGAAATCCACTTGACGGAGGCAGATCTACTGGCGGTGGTAGAGGATGGCATGCTTTCGTTGCAGGAACTCATCGGCTAGCGGGCAGCTGCCAGCGAAGAATTTTCCACCCCCAACACTAACATGGTTGTGGTTTTTTCCACCTTTTTTTACTTCGGGCTAGAGCTCCCTGCTGGCGATTGCTTCCGTGGCCTTCTTCATTACTTCGGTATTAACATCCACCATCTCAATCCAAACTTGATCGTCCAAATCTACCTCTTTGTTCATCTGTGTGAGGCACACTGCTGGATCTACCTGCATTTCGGGCTATTTTGGTACTTGTACCAACTCAAGGCCCAACCGAGAAAAAAGAATCCCTGGGTCATCGGCGGTAGCGGATTCCAAATCCGCCCGGACAGGAAAAAAGAGTTCTTTGATCTCCCCCTGCGCTCCACCAACAAGGGATGGCGCGCGAAGTGGTTTTATTGTTCAAACTTGCTCCCTGGCTTGCCTCCCTTCACAGCCCATTCTCTAGTGGTAAGGGTCCCTCCCAGATCGCAAAGAGATGGACCATGTGAGGGAATTGTTGAAGGGAATCCGGATGTTGCGTAATGCCGTTTGACGGGCGTTGCCATAGCCTATAATTTTGTGATGCGCAAGGTGCAACCCTTGAAGAGCTAAAGTCACCTGGCCTAGGAGTATAGAGGTCAGAAAGACTCCACTCGGGAATCTCTCGGGCCGTGTGACAAGGACAAAGCTATCGCCTAGTTGTCAAGCTTCTTCGAGCTGGGTACTTCAATAAGCATAGAGGGCTGCCCCAAACCATTGAAGCACAAGTCAAACCGTCCCGAGGTAACTTCACTTGCAATACGTCTTCTTTCTGGGTCAGGATTAACCCCTACCCCTCCTTGTAGGGAGCCAACAAATTCATGTCTCATTTGCCACTACCTGAGACACCAGTGAAGAGGCGTGCTACCAATAGCCCATCGGGGGAACGACCTTTCAGGCGAGTCATAACCTGGCAGTCGGAGACCCTGAGAACCTAGCAGCCCATAGGCGGGACCAAGGTGGTCGGGGCTACGACAGAGCCAAAGGCTGCTGTGGCCGTGATAGGGAAGGGTAAGCAGGCCACCGAGTCCGTCGTACCGGGTCCAGAAAAGAAGAAGGACGCAACCCACCCGATCGTTCGAGCTTCCTCGGCAATGGAGAAGGGCAGTAGTGGTAGCACAGGTGATGGGGTGAAGGGAGCAATGATAGGGACGACGACAACGATGCAGGGGACGACTTCACCCGGAGCCGACTAGTTTCCCCAAGATACGCCGATCCACCTGGTAAGTGATCAAGATAGCCGCGTTCTGTATGCCATCATGTGAATTCGTCCATGACTGTTATTTTGCTAATCAACTTGTACTCTAGGGTCTCGACATAGGCCAACCCGGGTAAGGCGGCGACTGTTGAAGAGGAAACCAATGCTTCCGCCCAGGCCGAATCTGAGTCGGACAAGCTGGCCACAGCTATAGCCGGCACCACAGATAAGCCGACTGCAACCGATGAGGACCAGCCGAGCGTCGGCGATGCAACCGCGGCGATGGGGAAAGATGAAGCCGATTGCGTTGCCGACGACGCTCCCGGGTCTCCTCCACCAAGTGCTGCTATGAAGTTGTCTTCTTCACTCACAAGGTCTTCTCCTCCTCCTGGTGCTGCGTTGAGGTCTTCTTCACCGCCAAGCGCCATGAGTGCCCAGCTGGGGCTGAACACCATGGGGACTCAGTCGCCTCCGGCTCGCAGGAAAGGCAAGGAGGCCACCAGTGCTGATGATGACGCCGAAGAGATCCTCCGCGTTAGGCGAGCCCTGCCTTCGACAAGGTATGAATCTCCTCTCTAAACATCTTTGTTCCAAGAAGGCTAGGAGGAAAGGAATGCCGTGAAGAGAGGATTTGATGACACTGCTAACAAGGCTGATGCCGAAGCAATGTACGAGGCCGAGATAACACTTCTACAGAAAATGATCTATACCGAGTAGCCACCGACTCCATGGTGGGATGAGCGTGATCATCGTGGCGTGGAGGAAATGAACTTCTCTTGTTGTTAGTTTGTGTTGGGTAGCCCCTGACTTGATGGTATGAGGGGTGAACCATCGTGGCATGAAGTAGAATTCACTACCGACTGTTTGTTGCTTTGCAAAAAATCATTGAATGGTCGAAAGCCAAGAGCAAGGCATTAAAACACGTCTTCGACAATGTCCAGGAGATTGAAGTTATCTGTCAGTTTGTCCAGCGGGTGGAGAACTAGCGTCAAAAGGACGCGAAAGATGCACACTGACGGGAAAGGATGCTTCGAGATGATATTGAGGAGCTGCATGCTGAAGGTAAGTCCGAATTCTCATAGTTGTGGTAGTTGCCGAGTTGTGGAGCTTGATGTTTGTGTTGCTCTTAGTTGGCCGGGAGCGGGTGAGGGGGAAAGCCGAGGCTGCCGAGTGGTTGAAGAAGGTGCAGGAGGCTGAGGAGATCGACGGGAAGTGCGGGTGGTAGAATTGGTGCGACGTCTTCAAGAGTCTGAAGTTGTTGCTCGTGTGTTGCGTGATGAGTTGGAGAGTAAGTCCTTTGTCAGATTCGACGTCTGCCGTGTAGTTTGTTTGTAGTAGGCTTATGCTGTTTTGTTTGTTAGCTGCCCAAGCCACGACAGTTGCCGTTGTTGCTGAGAAGACCAGTGCCGAGGAAGCTCTCGGAGAGAAGTCGGCGGTGCTTGAAGAGTTGCAGGTCGAGATCGCCAAGCGTCAGGAGAGGAACCAGGTGCAGTGGAAGCATTTTCAACGTGAAGTAGATGTTGCCCAGTCTTCGTGCGAGGCTTGATCGAGGCGCTGAAGCCATCGCTTCGACTCCTCTTCCCAGATCGGCTTGAAGAGGGCGACTTGTGGACGTAGGTGGCGGAGTTGCTCCCAGAGGGGCCGGTGACCGTGAGGAGGCTGTCGGAGATGGCAACCACCTCCAGCACCGGTCATGCCTTGGCGATAGTGAAGTCCCATTATCCCCAAGTTAGCTTGGAGGCCGTCGGGGAAGGATGCGTCGCCGACTGCTCTGAGGAGGAAGCTCAGAGGCTGGAGGAGGAAGCAAGACCCACTGCTGTAATTCTTGTCAGCGATCTTGATTTATAAACATGTTTTCATTTGGGTCCTGCATGCAAATAAATTCACATCGATATATATTTGGCTATAAATATGTACACCAACTACTAATCCAGAGATTGGTACAGAAAAACACATGAGGTTTTTAGTGTTCACAACCGGGGGCCGGCACTGCGCCCCATCCTCGATGTTGTGTTGGTGGCGCCTATGCCTCCGCCTCTGCCTCAAAGTGGGTCAATATTTTTTTATTTTTAACTGGGCACTCATTAACATATGGTGAGAACCATTTTTTAATGATCGCATGCAAGTTCCACATCAATGCTATGTGGGACAGAAGCTAATAATTCTAAAATATCCAAAGATAATATAGTTATTAGTGTATTACTCTATATTAGGCATTTTTTTCACGGGTCAAGGGGGCCCAAGTGCCCACCTAAATATACTACTATGTCAGACGGTATATTCAGCATAATGGGTCCGAATAATTTTCATTTCACAGGTTTCATAAAATAAACCTCCAGTGTTATTGGATTCAAAAACTGCCACTAATTGCAGTGTGTGGCATAAATTAGACAATCCTTCAGAACCGCATTAAAACATATTAACATAATGTTTTTTCCTTAAGGAAGCCTCCAAGCCAATCCAATCATGAATCATCTACAAGACTAGACAACTCAAGAAATTTCATACTCAATATGTTGCTGATTAACACAATGTTTTTTTCTTGTAGATGATCCCACAACGGGCAATGAATTCAGAGATGTCATCTTGCTGATTGAGATCCATAGATCTGTGCTATGGGATTCCAGCACCTTCATGATACCGAGACTTCTCATCCTTGTTAACTAAGGTGCGGACCCTTAGTTAACCGAATTTTTTGCTTTGTAGCTCAAAACTTGAAAAATTTTTACAAATAGGTCCCTGGCGGTTTGAATTCCAGAAATGAACCCCGATCTCGGCGCCAATAGTGATGGCGCCGAGTTTGAACTACTCGGCGTCAATACTATTGGTGCCGAGATTTTTGCGCCACGTAGGAGCCGGGTCTGACGTGGCAAATCTCGGCGCCAGCTATAGTGGCGCCGAGCTCGGCGCCAGTGATTGTGGCAAATCTCTTGCAAATATTATACACTGCTCTTGTCAGTGCACACATTGTTTCCTTCTGTGTTATTGCTGTTATCTTCTCCCAGCAATATTATACACTGCTCTTGCAAATTGGCAAACATGTCTCGGGATGGCAGTTTCTTACTTATACCAATTTGCATAATAACTTCATGTTAATTGACAAATAAATTTTGTTCTTACTTTTGTACGGTGATGACAATACCTGCGCAGAAGAGCTTTGTTGTCCTAAGCTAAGAAAAATGGAATCATAATGAGGTGCAATCATGATCAACTGGTGCCTGAAATAAGCACATAGCAGTTGTGTGCATCAAATTAGAACTACCCTCTCCTTTCTTGGGCTTAACATTGAACTGATCCTTTTACTGTGTTCTTCATTTAGAGGAATGATAACAAGGGCAGGATGAATTGAATTGGTTTTCATTTGATGCAAGTACAATAAAAATCTGATCCAAGTACACTCTAATAAAAATCTGATCCAATAAAAATTTTATCATGACACTTGTCAATTTTAGGACTTTCCACAGTACACTCCAAACTAAAAATCTGAAGTTATCTAAACTGATCTCTACTGCAGCAGAACTAGAACTAGGAAGTAGCACACAAATCCAGAGATATATTTTTTATCCACCCTCTTATATTCTGTAGTTTATTTAGAGTAATGTTTTGTTGTATGCTCAATTATCTTTAACATTGATCAATGCCATCACTGACATATGTTATTAACTCATCATGGACTTGGATAACTGAAGAGTTTTTTTGAGTATTGTTCTGCAGTTCATATGACAACCTATGCATAAATCTCATAACTTTTGCATTTCAGACTGCAGATTCATCCCTCATACTTCCTTTCTTACATTCAGGACCTTCCGCTCCTCCGTCCTAGAGCCACGGTGGGTTCTTGGACATGGTGTACGACGATAGGTACACGCCTTTTCTGGAGCGAGCTGGCCTAGACGTCATATCGTTTCAGGTTCGTCGTGGCCTCCCCACGTTCAACTCACCGGCATTGACGACACTAGTTGATAGGTACTATATTGGAACTTTCCCATCTATCTTACTATTTTGTGCACGCACTTCTCTTTACATGGAAATTAATAATGTGGTTATTTACAGATGGCAACCTGAGACGCACACATTTCACTTGTCTTTTGGGGAGATGACCGTCACGCTACAGGACTGTCAGAAGTTGCTTGGCTTAAGGATTCGTGGTCGTGCAGTCACAGGTCCGTGCAGATCAGACGGATGGAGAGCTCAGATTGAGGCCTTCCTTGGGCGTCCAATTGGTGAACACGACACACGCTCTTCTGGAGTGCCAATTACCTGGCTTCGGGCGGAGTTCACCCAATGCCCTGATGGGGCGGAGGAGGAGACAGTTGCGCGCTCGCCTTGCGTGGATCCCGCATCTCTTCGCTGCGTGCTCTTCCCGACGCAACGGGGACAATGCTTCCGGATGTGGATCCACCGCCTTACTGATCGGGACCAGCAGACAAGCATGTGGGATCGGCAGATTAGCTTTCCTATACCGGCAGCTGTGCGAGGCATGTCGTCGTTCTTCGTCGTCCGCCTCGGTTGGTGGATGTGTGTACCTACTTCAGTTGTGGATGTGGTCGAGGTTTCTAGTAGGTCAGCCGCAGGTGTTGCCTCCTCGCGAGTGGTTCGCAGGTCAAGACGCACGTCGACAGCCGACGTGGGCCTATCTTTGGGACCAGGTCACTGTCCCACACGCGAGAATGCAGAGGGCCTACAAGGAGTACACGAATGAGATGGACAGTCTCACGGCAACAAGTGTAAGCCTTGTTTACTTGCTCTATTCGTTTGTAGGTGTTTACTTTGTAATGTACCATGTTGTATCGACATGTTGCAGGTGACGTGGGAACCGTACATCGGAGAGGTGGCGCTGCCTTTTTTGGTGAGCAACTTGTACTCTAGCGACAACGAGCTGTATAGGATGAGGTGTCCCCTTGTCTGCTTCTACGCTGTCGAGTTTCACTTGCCGCATAGAGTTGAACGTCAGTTTGGACGGCGGCAAATATATCCACCTGATCTAGTTTCTACTGGATATGACATACATAAGTCAGTGAGATGTTATTTACAATTGTTTCCATCATTTCGTATTAACTGATTGAAAACTTACCTAACTTACCGTTACGTACCTTTCAGGTTGGATCGCCAGAAGAACAAGAAGATCTTCGACTGGGACCAATTTCACTTCAACTACATAAACCAGTGGGACCTGTTCGACGCTAATGTGGACGTCAATGAAGAGCCGCACTCGAACGCGGCATTCAGGCAGTACCAGTCTTGGTACCACGGTGTGACACGTACACGGCTTAGACTCTAGTCGTCGCAGGATGACTATGCCGACATTGCGTCATCCGACGATGAAGACACGACCTACGACCAAAGTACGCGGGTTGGGAGCCAAGTGGAGGCTGGGCCAATCTTGGACAGAGTGGTATGTCATCTGACTTGGTTCTTATGTATTAAGTTGAATAACTTGATGGTCTAAGTGCGAAATTTGTTTCAGGGGAACCCCCTCCGAACCACGGTCGTGGAGATGACGCACTTTCGCGAGAGAGTTAGCGACGATGACACACGCAACTTCCTCGATGTAAGATTTTCAAAGATCTTTGAACTTTACATCCCTTTGATATTGCAATATGTGACATAGGTACTGAGTTATGTGCAACAGAGAGTAGTACGTCGTCTATGTCATGCGGCTGCACGTTGTGGTTGCAGGACAATCACAAGTCAGGACGTGCATGTTCCATCTCCTTCCCCAGGAGTTGGCGGTTCCTCAAGCCAGGCACGGACGGCCTCCAGATGCACTGCCTCCGATGAGGACGACGACACCGACGATGAGGAGGATGCGCTCCGGGGACATGATGAGATTGTCTCATCTCAGCTACAGGACGCTCCTTCGACTCAGCCTACGCAGGACCTTGGGACCAGGAGAAGGAACCCACCGGTCCATTTTACTCCAGGCAGTGACGCTCTTGGACACAAGGGCAAAGGTAAGAGTAGGAGGCAGTGAACCTGGTTGTACATATTGTGCTACATGTATGCAAAACTGCTGCTGGACTGTATGGAATATTATTATGTCTTGGATGGACTCTTCTTTTGGACTGTCATAACTATTCTGGACTTTACGGACTGTTATGAAGTTCGTGATATTTTCGTGTTGTCATGTATATGGGATGGGGATGAATGTGGTATATATTCTGTGACTGTTATATGCTAGATTGATATTTGTGTAAGCTTTGAGTACATAAACAGGGGAAATTCTGCCAAAATTTTCTCCTCGAAGTTTCTAACGTCAAAAATTCAGTAAAATATGGAGTGAGTCCCTAGAATTACTTCTAACAGCTAGAGTGAAATTGGACTGTATACTTCAATTACAATTTACTCATTCAAAACTGACAAAATGACACACATATTATTGCTACCCCACATGTTCCATCCTTCATACTCGCTCATGCTCTGTCACAATGAACTTTCGGCGTGCGAGAGACATGTATGATATGTCGCTGTCAACTTTCGGCGCGTGAAGGATTCCCCACTCAACTTTCGGCGCGTGAATGATTCCCCACTCAACTTTCGGCACGTGAAGGATTCCCCACTGAACTTTTTCGGCGCGTGAAGGATTCCCCACTGACCTTTCGGTGCATGAAGGATTCGCCACTGACCTTTCGGCGTGTGAAGGATTCCACACTCTCCTCCCTTCACTATATATTACTTCAATCCGAATACGAGCTCTTCATATCTTCATTCTGTTTTCTACACTTACACGTACAATGAGCTCTTCATTTCGTCCTTTCGTTGAGCGTCTCCACTGGCGACTCCATCCTTCGAGCGGTTTCATTCCACCATGGTGTGACCGTCCGTTATGCCATTGTGGGGATGCTTGCATACTTACGTCGTCCCTCCTCACGGAAACCCGGGGAAGGCGATTTTTCCAATGCGCCAACGTTGATCGGGTATGGCTGATCTGCAATGCTTTCTTCTACAAAATATTCACATAGAAAAAGCTAACTTTAATAGTGTATCACGTTAACACATCATGCAGATATATCGTCGGGTCTGCAACTTCCTTGAGTGGATTGATATGGATAACCCACGAACCGATGGAACACGGTACTACCCACTAAGCGAAATAATGTCAGACTACCTTCAGCGAAAGGCTGAATACCATCGTCGAGTTGGTGCTGAAGCTTTGGATTGGCCTATGGATCAGCTAGCACTACCCACATGGCGGGAACGTCCAGAATGCCATTGTGGTCTCCGTTGCCAGGTGGTAAGATCCATAAGACAAGCAACTAGAGGACAAAGATGCTTCGTGTGTCCCGAGATTGTGGATGACGATTTTGTCGTAAGTACCGATTTTTCTTGTTCAACCTATTCACTTGTTCCATTTTCTAACCTCGAACATCACAAATGAACATACAGGAGGATGTACGTCAGTGTCCATACGAACAGTGGATCGATACGGTTAGACCTGCTTTAATTGGTCGAACGGTAATGCAACCTGAGTCGACCGAACAATTCCTTCAGGCATGGATGGAGTACGAACGTCAAGTGGAAATCGCAAGCTTAGATTGGCGGAACAACCCACTTGGTTTCCCAAAATGGTCGGAGCGTCCCATGTGCGGTTGTAGGGATCGTTGCAAGATGGCTACCTCCTTTGAACCACGAACCTATGGCCAGAGATATTTCATTTGCCCCAACTTAGACAACGACTTCATTGTACGTCTGTGGCTCTCTAACTGATAACATGTGTTTCTTTACCAGGGCATTCAAAGGAGGTGCGGATTCACTAGGTGGATCGACAATGTCATTCCCCAATATAACGGCCTAAAAGTAACTGAATGTGAAACACATAAGGAGTACAACGCCGAGAAGGAAAGAGAATATTGAAGACAAGCTGAAAGCCATAGAATGGATCTGTATGATACATGAGACTCGACTCGTCGGGTCCGATTAGTTTGTATCGTGTATGCATGGCATACATTCCGCGGTTTAATTACGTGCAATTTTCCTTATGAACCATATGTCATGTATTATATCATTAATATATGCTGAGTTATGCTTGTATTACTACAAAAGTTTTCTACCATGTCAATTGCTTATACAACAGAAATACGATAGCTCAAACTCACTTTTCCACGGTCGTGAAAATGTCGATTCGTGACGAAGGGTGAAGATTCGTGACGAAGGGTGAAGGGAACACTGGCGACAGTTGAATACGACAGAGATGAAGAGAAATAGGAGAATAGGAATGTGTTGACAGGAGGAAGAGGTCTAGGAGGTAGGCGCCACCATAGTTGGCGCCGAGGTTGGCGCCACCTTCACTGGCGCCGACCTAGGCGCCACAATCACGGGCGCCGAGCTCGGCGCCACTGTAGCTGGCACCGAGATTTGCCACGTCGGACCCGGCTCCTACGTGGCGCAAAAATCTCGGCGCCAATAGTATTGGCGCCGAGTAGTTCAAACTCGGCGCCATCACTATTGGCGCCGAGATCAGGGTCCATTTCTGGAATTCAAACCGCCAAGGGCCTATTTGTGAAAATCTTTCAAGTTTTGGGCTAAAAAGCAAAAAATTTGGCCTTAGTTAACATTGTGGTCTCACTTGCATTGGCGTTCCAATACTAAACAATTGAGATAAAATGTTTGCAGATTGCTAAGCCCACTACCGGAGAATCGATTTTTGCGTCCGGCCGAAAGGCATCTTCCCGTGTGGAAGGCCTGCCCTCACGCGCGAGATGGTCTGGAAAAATTAAATTTTCGCGTGCGGGCGGCGGCGTAACCGCATGGAAAAATCGATTATCCCGTGCGGGCGACTTAAGAGTCCCGCACGGGTGTTAACGCCAGAATTTGGTAAGCCCTGGTGTCCCTATCGGCTCAGTGTTCATATCGGCTCAAAACTAGAATCGGCTTAGAGTTCTGCAAGCAGCCGATGGGGATTTTTTGTTATCAATATCTTCAGCAGTTGGATTCTTGTTAGATTCGGTTTGAGAAAATCTTATTCAGAAGATACCGAGTTCAGAAAGGATGCAGCTTGTATCTATTAATTAGGAAGAGTTTGTTAGCTTTCTATTTTATCTTTAGGAAAGTGTGTTAGTGTCCAACAAGAACTCGGTTTGTTTCCTTTTATCTTTAGAATAGTTCAAATTATAATATGTTAGGATCTTTGTCAACCTGCGGGTATAAATATGTAAGCCCGAGGTCCATGTAAAATATCTCTCAATCAATACACTTCGACGCATCGCCACCTTTTTTTATCTGTTCTACTTTATCATCCGGCAGAACTTGGCACCTGACGTGGGGCTGCATCGGCTTTGATCTCCGATGAATGGGTAAGTCTAAGGTCTCGCAGCTCAGGCAATCATATTGGCTACGTCGGCGTCGTCCAAGGCTACATCAGTACATTCGACCTCTTGGATTGCTTCGATTCAGTTAACATCTTTGCCTGATTATTTATCATATGTCTTTGTTGAATCTAGTCCTAGTATCTCGATTTGGCTCTATCGGTCGTCTCTCATTTTAAGGTTTCTACCGATACCGGTTAAATCGTTATATTAGATTATATTAGCTTAGGCATCCACCACCCTGAAAATCGGTCAAGGGCTTGATTGTCAAGATATTGCGTTTCTTTTTGTACTTAGTGCTGCATCAGTTCAGTTTGATCTACTAAGTCATGATTAGAACCGTGATCTCTAGCCTGCCCGTTGGCTACCGATAAGGGTTTCATCTGGGTTTCAGCCGATGAGTTATCTGGATATGACATCGGCTATGCTATGAATACATATAATCTTTGTCTTAAGGTATGTTTAGACATAAGTGATTTATACTATCTTGATATGCTACCAATCTATCTCAGTCACTTGATCTAAACATATTTTGAGACGTAGATTATATGCTATTGATATCTACAGACGATCCCATGGACGTTGCATCGGCTTATAAGGGATTGCATAGGGGTGATGTTTAGCCGATGACAACAAAGTATTCAACGTTGATCGCTCATCTTTCGGATATTATGCCATCGGACCTCTAGCTGATATGTGCTTCATTATTCAGATCAATATTGTTTTCATCATGCGATTGGTTTTTCTTCGCTATATTACATTACTATATTATCACGTGATCATCAGCCGATTGCGTCTATATGGATGTTTGCTCAACACACAGCTGATGGACTAAAACCCTAACCGCATCGGCTGACATCGACATCGGCTGGAATCATGCCATCGGCTATCGACCGATCGGCTAGCGTCGGCTATCGACCTATCGGCTGATATGCTTTATATTTCGCTGCTTTGTATATCTTGTCAGTGGTAGGATCAAACTGACTGGCACGCCCGCACTTCAATGATTTTAGGACCTGCACTAGAGCTAAGCAGATCTCCCAGGCCAGCGTGTGATCTGACGTCAATACATCTTTTGGCACGACAGCGACGGTATGGATTTGACGTCAACAACGGAAAAATCTATTATCCCGTGCGGGCCAGTTAAGCCATCCGCACGGGATAATAGATCTTCCCATGCGGACGAATTAAGTGTCCCACACGGGAAGATACATCTGTCCTATATTACATATTGAATTATTCAATTATTCAATTAAATCGACAATTGATATCACATCACAAATTGCACAAAAATAATTTCACATCATCACAATTTTATCATAAATTTCACATGTACAATTTTACAATAAATTTTACAATGTAGAGGTGACGGTCGGTGCTGTCGGCAGCGGTGGAGCCGCAGTGGAGGAGGCGGCCACGATCGGAGGAGGCGGCGGTGGAGGAGGCGGTGGTGGTGGTGGCGGAGGAGGAGGAGGAGGCCACGGTCGGAGGAGGAGGCGGTCGCGGTTGGAGGAGGAGGCGGCCGCGGTCGAAGGAGGAGGCGGCCGTGGTCGGAGGCGACGGAGGAGGAGGAGGAGGCAGCGGACGTGTTCGGAGGTGACGAAGGAGGAGGCCCGTTGTCGGAGGCGGCGACGGAGGAGGAGGCGGAGGAGGAGGTGGAGGAGGAGGCGGCCGCGGTCGGTGGAGGAGGTGGCCGCGGTCGGTGGAGGCAGCGAAGGAGGAGGAGGCGGCGGGTCGGTGAGGAAGCCACGGCGCTAGAAAATTTCGTCGGGAGTTAGAAAATTTCGGAGCCCGCGCGCACCTATATAGACGGTGGTGATCATCGCGTGCGGGCGGCTTAATGGTCTGCACGAAAAGATTATCATTCCGTGCGGGCGGCTTAATGGCCTGCACGGAAAGATTATCATTCCGTGCGGGTGGCTTAAGCGGCCCGCACAGAAAAACTATCTTTCCGTGAGGGCACTTAAGCCACCCCGCATGCGATAATCTATAAACCTTACATCTCTAAATTGGACTATAAAAATTATAATAATATCTAAATTTGGTCGAAAATTCTATAAATCGACATAACAACTTGTTTTTGTTCCATAACACTATCATAAAAAATTCAATCAGTTTTGATCAAGTGAGACTATATGTTTGTTCATAAATGGTTACATCTCTGTTTCATCTAAATAAACTCTAAGTTTCAAAGTTTATATATCTTATAAGAAGCTATGATTAACATGACAACTTGTATATAATTAACATATTTCTTTTGAAGCTTAAGTTTACATTACAATCCTAGACTATGTGCTCTTATAGATATATTGTTCCTCTTTTGCCCCTCTCTATTTTCCCTTTTGATCTGCTATTGACCAAGACAGGAAAAACTCGATTTTTTTTCTTTTTATTTTTTTATATTTTTTCTTGGCTTAGGAGCACACGAGAGGCAACCACATAAAATTTGAGCCTAAACAAGTGAAAGACGTAGCCGGTGGAAAATTCAGAAGATGCGCTCAGAATAAAAAAAGCTTCCGGGCTCGAAAAGGCAATCTTCCGAGCCGTTTTTGCGGAAAATAAAATCGCCGAACGCGAGTTATGCGAAAGTTATGGCCGTTTTAAAAACCGACTCGAGTTAGAGAAAACAGGAACAATACGCGCAAAAACTTGTTACACGCGCACAAATTGCATTATATGTGCAAGTGGAGCCACTCTATTATAGTTTCATCTAAATGAACTCTAAGTTTTTCAAGTTTATATACCTTATAAAAGTTATGAACTTGTATGCATTCCAAATTTGTATTAACAACATATGAAGTTATATTGCCACTTGTGTCGTGAAAAAAATATTTTTTCTATTTGATTCTATCCTATATCCAAGAATTACATGGAGAATTCAATAGGTCTATAGATAATTAAAATTTTATCTAAATTGGTTTACAAAAATATATGGGCATCATCCCGTGCGGCCCACTTAAGCGACCGCACGGGAAAATGGATTATCCTGTATGGTCGCTTAAGTGGACTGCACGTGATATTATCGTGTGCGGTCGCTTAAGTAGATCGCACGGGATAATACACATTATCACAGGCGGTCCACTTAAGCGACCGCACACGATAATATCTCGTGTAGTCCACTTAAGCGACCACACGGGATAATGCGCATTATCCCATGCGGTCTACTTAAACGACCACACGGGATAATGCAACCGGCCCCTAGGGACCGGTTTTTCCAGACGCGGCCACTTATGGCACGTCTGGAACCTATCGAGACCTATCGATCTTGGAATCTCTTTCAACTTTGTGTATCCCAAGTCTATGTAGTGCAAGTTAAACAGCTGAGAAACGACATCTGGCACCTTCTGAATATTCCAGTACCTCAAGCACACGACCCTTAGCAATCTTTCTTTCCAGCGAGTGAGACTGCACCAGGGTTTATGAAACTGTTTGGATGGTTATCGCACCCTCGCGGTAAGTAACCGCACAGTAACCGTCAAAAAACCATGTGAATTTCACCGTCGAACATTTGAATTTGAATATATCATGGTTTCACGGTTTGGTCACGGTTGCACGGTTTTTCGTGGTAATCACGATATGAGGCGTGGTTATCACGTTAAGTTTGGCAGAAAAAGAGTAAAGCTAAAAATAGAAAAAACACTTAAATGTGTAGAAAAATTTGGGATAATTATAAAAATATATAGGATGCTTGCAAACCTAACTTATGGATGTAAAATACAAAAATTTGGCATGACTTTTTCTATATTATGGACTTCAAATCAATTCAATAATTCATAGCATAATAATTCAACAACAACAATTCAACAACCTCATATTTGAAAGCATAATGATGTCTATATGTAGCTGAAACAATAGAGTCCACAATATAATGTCCACTAACACATAGTTAATATGACTAGCGAGATGAATATAGAAGTTTTAGTTTGAAACGTAGGAAATAAACAAGTACACACTAACATAGAGCATACTCAGCATAGCTAGGTGTTCCACTGATTATATGCCATGTTATACTCCTTTGTGGACATGAGCATCAATCCGTGTGAGTGTAGCAACCCTGCCTTATATTCCTGCCAACTTTGACCTACCCATGATGTTGTTGATTGTCACTGACCGTACATTGAACACACCACGGGCTCTTGCTACTTATACACCTATATAGGAGGAGGATAATTAGAAGCTTGGGGATGATTGTACACAATGTCCCTACTATCTGCCATCATCCTAAATCATATGGAAAGAATACGACATTATGAAAATAATCACCAAGGCGACATAGTTATAATAACAAATTAGTCCATCCCATTATCATTACAATAAATGTACATCACTAGTCATGAACATATCTACTCACCCAACAAATAACATATCATATCAACTCTATGAACAAATACCATTTTCCACATCACTAGTTCACTACCAAACCATATTTGATCTATTTCACCGCACTTATGTCAACAAACAACAATCTTTCCAAATAGGAGTACTCTATAACTTCGAAAACTATAATTCGTACAATATTCAACATTTGAAGAACATTTAACATTTTCGCAACATTCAACATTGTACTAGTGGGAAAACCATGGTCAACCACGATAACCACGGTAGGAACCATGGTAATCGCGCGATAACCAGCAGTAATCGCTTCAATAAATGACGCCAACGTGAACCACTAGACAGTGGTAACCATCGAAAACCGAGCGGTTATCGTCCCAAATCATGTGATTACCATGTGTACGAAGAGGGTTACCTGTGCGTCGCTCTCCTTGGCGATAACCGCCGCCCATGTGCGGTTTCCGTAGCCACGCATAGGCGGCGGATCTGGCCCCGCCGCTGCAGCTTCCCACCAGCGCCTCTGCCTTCCTCGGTGCTCTTTTACCCCGTGCCAATAGAGATAGAAGGAGAGGAGAGACACAGGAGATATTTTTTCCTCTATTAGGTCTTAAGGGGCCGGTTGTACGGTGCAATTTAAGGTCCAATACTTTTTCCTTTTTTCTATTTTCTAAACTATTATCGGTTTTGCCCTCAAATATGATTTTATCTTACTCTTTTTAAAACAATTTTCATCATCTGCCACTAAAAATCAAGAACTACATCCATGAATTTTCTTCGATTTTTTGGGGAAATTTTCAATTTGTTCAAAATTCCCCAAATCCTACCGTTCGTAATCATTACCGTACCGGGTAAGCCTGGTTACCACGGTAACCGCCTGGTTATCGTGGTAATCGCATGATTACTGATGGTAAGAGAAACCCTAGACTGGACTAGGTATGGTTTGAACCAGACCAAGTTGCCTTATAGGCTTATGGCGACAGGGTTAGATTCGTACTTTCATCATTGTTTCTCTCTCCATTTCTTCATGATATAATAAAATAATATCGTGGGTATCCAGCAACCAATTACCACTTTTTTCAATGCTCTCTAGCCGAAACACATTCTTGAAGTGACCTCTAGCAAAGAGCACAAAATTTAGGTGTCCTATCGTAAATTTTTTCAAATGTTGATTTGTAGGAAAGATAAAATACTTAGATATATCTCATTAAACAAGGAATTGTTGAAAGTAAGAGGATAGTTAGAGATAGCATACGAAGAACATAATCGATGAGATAAGTAGTATTGTAAGATTGTATTCTTATGAGATAAATTTTGAATTCTACTTAGAATTCAATTCTTTTCTGCATGGATGAGGACATGAGGTATTATATTGGTTCAGGTGGTTGCCTAAGAGTAACGTGATTTTTTAAAAAATATTAACATGAATATTTATCCACAATTCCACATACAATGCAAGTACAGCTGTTGGAGATTCGGCTGAATTTCCCCAGAAAGAATATAAAGAAGGGAGACAGTGACTTGCTAGAAGTCATATTATTGCGTTTGCATATGTCAGTTTGATGTTGACTATTTTAGCTTTTAATATAAAAAAATTTGATGTTGACTATTTTAGCTTTTAATATAAAAAAGGAGACAGTGACGTGTTAGAAGTCATATTATTGTGTTTGCATATGTCAGTTTGTATGTTGACTATTTTAGCTTTTATTTTCTAGAAAATATAAAAAATCCTATTAACAAGCGATAATTTCAAAAAAATATCATATTGATAAGTATAAATATAGATTGGGAGACAGTGACGTGTTAGAAGTCATATTATTTTTGCATATGTCAGTTTGTACGATGACTATTTTAGCTTTTATTTTCTAGAAAATAAAAAAATCCTATTAACAAGCGATAATTTCAAAAAAATATCATATTGATAAGTATAAATATAGATTTTATAAAATATCATCATACAAATGACTTTGTCTTATAAATATGAATCCTATTCGGTTGCCCACTTTGAATACTTTTTGGACGGCCCTGCTGCTCAAAATCCGGTGTTTTACGATGTCTACTTTGTAGTTCAAGATGAAGAAAATAGTTAAATTATTTAGGCCATGTGGCAGACTAAGATTGTGACATCCTAATTTAATTAGGATATAATATGTGTGGTTCATGAGAGTTGAGAGTTATGTATGTATGTTAAGAGCGTAAAATTTAGATGTCCTATCGTAAATTTTGTCAAATGTAGATTAGTAGGAAATATAAAAGACTTAGATATCTCTTATTAAATAAGGAATGGTTGAGAGTAAGAGGATAGCTAGAAATAATATACGAAGAAAACAATTGATTATATAAGTAGTATAACATTGTATTCTTATGAGATAAATTTTGAATTCTACTTAGAATTCAATTTTTTTTTTGCATGGACGAGGACATGAGGTATTATATTGGTTCATATGGTTGCTTAAGATAACGTAATTTTTTTCTAAAAAAAGTAGTAACGTGAATATTGATCCAACAATCCCACATACAAGGCAATTACAGCTGTTGGAGATTCGGCTGAATTTCCCCATAAGAGATAGTGACTTGCTAGAAGTCATATTATTGCGTTTGCATCTGTGGAAACGGTGACTTTTTTTAAAAAAAACCTGTCTCTTCTCTCACCCACGACCAGTCTGATGTCAGTTTTTTTTAAAAAAAACCTACACCAATAATTATCATTTTTAATAAATCAGTCTGTTTTTAATAAATCAATACTTATAAGAAATTAAAGGGATGTTTTTAATGTTAGATACGTGGATGGGACAGGATTATAAGTGCTTATAAGTGCTGTAAGGGGCACTCCCAATGCATAGCTAGTTTTCACGAGGAATATATCTAACCTCTTTTGATGTATAGTTTTTATAAGTAGTTTCTATACTTGGAAAAATTAATGATCTTATGCACGTTTCACTAATAAAGCTTGATTTGTTGTACCAAGGATATTTTGTAGCACAATAAAACTAAAACAAACAAGAACTAAAATAGACTAAAACCACTCTCTCTCCTCATTCTCTTCTCCTGTAAGATTCTCCCCCAAAATCCTTCCAATTCACCGCCGCAAGCCGCCCGCTCACCGGAGGCCCCAGCCGTCATCGCCGCCGGAGCCCCAAGCAAACGTGCTCCCATCGTGCTATGGCCACCGTCTGCTGCTGCACTTGCTTCCGCTGTTAGAAGCACCGGTCAGGCCAGGCCCTGAAGCACAGCCGCCGATGAGGAGGGGGAGGGCTCGCGCTCGTGCGATGAGCCTCAGCAGCGGCGGCGGGACCTCCTCAACCACGTCGTCCTCCTTCTCCTCGCCGCCACCCTCCACCTCGTCCTCGGCCATGCTCGAACTCGCGGAAGTCAGCCTCGAAGTCCTTCGCCGCGGTCGCCGTCTTCTTCCGCCGCATCCCCGGCCACAGCACGTCGGTCCCGTGCGAGGGTGTCGGCGGCGTGGAAATCCCTACGGCGGGATGCCGGGTGACGATGACGGCGGGGGCGCTGGGGGCTGGAATCCCGGGAGCTGGCAGGATGTGGGAGGAATCGCGAGGGAGGTCGGTGGATCAAAGGATCGCGAGGGAGGTTGCTGGTTTCCTCGTGCGTCGATTCACGCGAAGACACCGTTCCCTCGTGGAGAAATCGTTTCTCCATTTTTCTCCCCTCTCTCTTTATTAACTGCTATACCAAATGCGTTTAAGGCGTGCTTGGGTTTCTGTAGGAGTGAAGCTTAAGCTTTCAATCACTCATACACGCATAATAATAGCTTCAAGAGCCTTCATCCATTCATAATAATAAGGCCAGATCGACTCAAGCACGGAATTAAATTATCCACTATAATTAGTCAACTCTATTGATTCCATTGCTTCATAATAATAGGCTAGATCGACTCAAGCACGGAATTAAATTATCCACTATAATTAGTCAACTATATTGATTCCATTGCTTCATAATAATAGGCTAGATCAACTCAAGCACGGAATTAAATTATCCACTATAATTAGTCAACTCTGTTGCTTCCATTGCTTCATGATAATAAGGCCAGATCGACTTAAGCACGGAATTAAATTATCCACTATAATTAGTCAACTCTATTGATTCCATTGCTTCATAATAATAGGCTAGATCGACTCAAGCATGGAATTAAATTATCCACTATAATTAGTCAACTCTGTTGCTTCCATTGCTTCATGATAATAAGGCCAGATCGGACTTAAGCACGGAATTAAATTATCCACTATAATTAGTCAACTCTTTTGATTCCATTGCTTCAGGCAAACCATTCATAGGTTATTATATATTCGCACCCGTCATATGGTAATGGTGGTGTTTATTTTGTTGGAAATGGCCAAGTGAGAATGGGATAAATAGGTAAGGGAGAATACCATTTCCTATGTTTCTTCCACACCTGCTTGAACATCTGGCTACAACAAAACGATAGAATTTCAACCATTTGCTATTCTCGGTGGAATCGGTTGTTAACAACACAAAAGAGATGGCAATACCGCACCGCCGCAGGGATGGCAGGTTGACGACGTCCATTAGATCCACGATTTTGGTATACATCCATTGACAATTTTTCTAAAAATAATTATCAAATATAAATATAATATAATTATATCGTAATTTACGTATAAACTTTATGTAACTACAATATTATTATAACTTTTACATAATTTTTAAATCACTAGCAGCTGTGCCCGTATGTTGTAACGGGTAAAGTTGGGACGCGGCGCGGATCGCGGATCGAGACGGAGGGAGGGCGCAGCGCACGAGCGACGCGGCGCGGATGGAGACGGGAGGAGGGTGCAGGGGTCTTTTTTATCTAAGCCCTCTTTTTTAGCGTTGGGACTACGGGTTAATTTTATAAACACTTAAGGGGTTTTCTACAAAATAGTCAGGCAGACGAAAATTTTGGGTAGAAACACTACTTGCTTTATAGATAAACTAGCAATTGTGCTCGTGCGTTGCAACGGGTGAAGTCAAGGCGCGAAGCAGATGGGGACGACACGGAGGGGCACGGGAGCTCCGAGCAGTGATGGAAGGGAGGAGCACATGCACGACATGGGGCGCAGCATAGATGAGGACGGAAGGGAGGGACGTAGAGAGGGAGAGGCGAATGAGGTCTTTTTTTAATCCAAGCCCTTCCTTTCTTTTTAACATTGGGACTATGGGTAGGGTTGACGAAATACTCGTGGCTCGCTAGCTCGTTCGGCTCGTGGTTGGCTCGGCTCGGCTCGGCTCGTTGAGAAATGCTAACGAGCCGTGCCAAGGGTTTAGCTTGTTAGCTATAACGAGTCAGCTCGCGAGCTGCTCGTGAGCTCAACGAGCCAGATGCAATGTACAAAGTAGGACCTAATGTTTTGCTTGTTTTTTATTTTTTTCTTGTTTTGTTGTTGATATCATAATAAATCAATAATTTTTATGATTTTGTGATGGTCAATATGGATCTAATGCTTTATATTATAATAGTAATAATATCTAATCTAGTTGTATCATTATATCGCATGGATAATTATTGATGGACAAGTGTTATTACGTTAATTATGGACTTAATATATTATTTTTTACTTTTTTAATTGTATATTTACATGTTTAATAGATTAAAAAAAGAATGTAATTTGTATATAAATTGGCTCTGCGAGCTGGCTCGAGCCGGCTCACGAGTCGAGTCAAGCCGAGCCGCTTTTAGCTCGGCTCTCTACCGAGCCGAGTCGAGCCGAGCCGGTATCCACCCCTAACTACAGATTAATTTTGAAAAACTCAAGAGGTTTTATATAAAATAGGCAGAACAAAATTTTGGGTAGAAACACTACTTGCTTTATAAATAGTTATAGATTATAGATTATGTATTATAAATTATAGATTATAGATTAGATTTACTCTGAAATTTCACAACACACGCACGGGTAGGAGGTTCCATCCTGCAACTTCCCACGAAGTGTTTTTGAGAGTTACGAATAACAAGTTACATGTAGTAAGTTAGAATATAATCATTACCGGAATGTATTTACATTTGACATATTGTTGGAAAAAATATCAACAGATATATAGACCCTTGGATCAAAAGGTGTGTAGCCTCTGAGTTCACCATCATGTTTTCTTTTCTATATCGAAGTGTTTTTGAGAGTTACGGGTACTCCAGTTATCCTGTATGAAATTCATATGTATTTTCGTATTCTCAAGTGAACGGTAGAGCTTCTGTCTTTTCCTTGAAAGAGAGAGAGAGTAAAATTTACTTTTGACCACCTTTTACTAATGTTTTGTTTTAGCCTATCATTTAATCAATGTTTTCATTTTATATCAAACATTTTTATTTTTTAACATTTTGGACCATCCTCAACTATTTTATTATCTACTTATATGTCGAAGAAATGATCTTACATATAACTATGTACAAGAGTTCATTGATAGGTAGGAGCCCACGTACTAGGAGCCCACGTACTCGGGATCGTTCATATGTTTGAGAAGAGACAAGATTATCTATTCCAAGATGAAAATATTAGTTAAAAGATGATTCAAAATAAAAAAAATTCGGTAATAGAATATGACCAAAAGTAAAATTTACTCAAAAGGAAACTACTCACCTCTCCCTGATCCTAAATAGATCGAGCAAAATTGACTTTACTGCTCTTCGTTTATATTATATTGAGAAAGATGAATTGCTTTATTTGTGAGAATAGTTAAAAAGTTGCTTTAGAAGTCTAAAACAACTTATTTTGTAAAAGTTTTTAAAACGCTATAACAATTTATTTGTGTATAATAAGGTGATGCAAGGAGGTCGTAAGAGTTATTACATCAAATTTATACCGAGTTGGACGAGAGAGGAGAGAAGATATCAGCAGGCTACAAATCGATAGGCACCTACAACCCATGCTCCAAGAAATTTTGTGCTAGAATAAATGTAGGGCCAAATATTAACAATGCAATATGTACAAATAGCTAATATTGTATGAATAAATTATTAGATTAGTTATAGATGATGTACATGGCAAGATGAAATTATGTGTCTCCTCTCCATGATAAAAAAAATGGAACTGCTAACTTTCTGTCGACAGAAAATCCATCCCTAAATCTTATAATTTTTAGTCCACTAGATATGCTTCACAATTCATGCTCCAGGTACTTCTTCTCCAACTCTGACAACCTCCTCTTCTTCTCCGGCGCTAACGACAACCCAAACTCTGGTGAAAGGCCGACGAATTAGGGTCCCGGGTTAGGGTGAGGGTGAGAGGAGGAGGGGGAAGAAGTGAGAGGTCGTCGGGCTTAGAAGGATGGTCGTGGAAGATGGCGGCCTGACGGTGAGTGGTGAAGCGGGCGGGCGGCAAGGCAATGATGACGGCGCCAGAGCCACAAGGATGGAGGAGGGCGGATGCATAGCGAGCTTGTGGTTAGGAGGTGGTGGTGGATCCGGCGGCGAGGAGGCACCGGGGACGAGGAAAACGACAGGATAGGGGTATCTCGCCGCCGATGGCTCAAGGAAAGAGGAGAGGGGACAGGGGAAGGGGGAGGAGGCAGGCTGGGATGGCCTTGCTAGCGTTGTTGACGCCTTTCGGCCAGCCGACGAGGCCAGGCGGTGACAGCGCTGATCGCATGAGAGCACTAGTGAGCGGCGGCGATGTTAGGAGGATGGGGATGAGGAGGAGGTTTTTAAGGTTTGGTTGCTTTACATGAATCTTAAAGCAATCATGTGGTCTAAAATTTGCAAAAAAATTAGAGGGTTTTCTGTAAAATGATGGATAAACAGTCAAAAAAATCAATAATAATGATCAGGAGCCGCCCGGCAGGGACTCCGGGAGAGGGTCAAATATGTTTCTGAACGGTTATAAAGACGCAGCTGAACCCATCCATCCGATCGAACCAAATTAAAGGCGAAGAGAGAGAGAGAGAGAGAGAGAGCTGAGAGAGCATGGCGATGAGCAAGAAGGTAGCAGTAGTTGCTTTGGCGATTACTACGGTGGCGCAGCTGCTTGTGCTCGCTCCAGCGACGACGGCGGCGGCGACGCGCGGAGACGACGGCCGCGACTTAGCGGCGAAGATCGGGATAAGGAGGCTCCTACAGGACGAGTGCATTGCTCCCGGTGACCCTTGCTGCAGCCAGTGTTGGCCATTCAACAACGTCAACTGTTGTGAACCAGATACGTATATCTGCGCTATAAATCTGTTGATCGCTTACACGAACACCGAATGGTGCGTGCGTAGGGATACGAATACGTATCCGTGAAGTCACTCCGAATTAATACTGTAAATGTCCATCCCATATTCCCTTCCTGCTCCAAGCAAGAGGTCCCAGTGATGTGTTTCAAAGGTCGACGATCGATGCCATGTTTCTTTTTAGTTCCTTCCATTGTTGTGTTTAAAAAGTCAGAGCTAAGGGAGCAAGCTTGGTAATCTGTTCAGCAACCGAATAAATGTGATGTGTCATGTTCCAAAAAGAAAGCTTCATGGTTGTTTTCTGAATATATGTCTTGTTGATGACTTTTTTTTGCATCGGAATATATCGAAACTCGGTTTCGGCAATATAATCTCTGGGGTCGCAGTCGAGATCGCCAAGCACAATGGGTTAGAAGGAAAAGAAGATTTAGACAGGTTCAGGCCCTCTCCTGAGGTAATACCATACTCCTGTTTCGGTGGATTGGATCCGCCGAGTGTCTTTATTGATCTCGTGATCTAAAGTTGAAAGCTAAAGGCTGATTTCCTATCGGAATATCCCTCAAGGGACACCCTTTACCCCCCTTATATAGTCCTGGGAGGCGGGTTTACAGATCGGAAACCATATCTTACTCTAAGTCAGTTTCCTCAATCTTACCAAACCGTGACTGTGGGCCGTTGCCTTATCTCAATCGGCAACATAATACCCAAGTCATGTTTGGTTTACAGATATGACAGGCGCAATCTACCCCTACCTCCAGTCGGATAAGCTTGTCATGTAGATACCCGATTGCCATAATCTCCACAGTAGCCCCTGAGTCCTTTTCAATCGACGAGACAACTCAGCTTCAAACCAAAACAACACACGACCAAAAATCTCTTTGGCCGAGTGCTTCTGGCGCCGAGTGATTTCATCATCTCTGCCTGAATCTTCCCGAGTGGCTCCAAAGACTGTGAAGGGCTAGAAAATATCTAAAAAATTCTCAAAAATAAATATCTAGGTGCATCTCCTGATGCACCTAATCAGGTGTAGCCCCCGACTATGTGGTTAGTCAAGAACAGACTAAACATATAGTCAAGAACTATAAAAAATCATTCTCATGTGATTACTTAGCTCATACTAAAGCAATCATAAAAATTTCATTACCCGGCAAGTTCATACTCATCCGAGTGAATTTGCCCGAGTCATCTGAGAACAAATAATTCAATCGACCTTCATAGGTAAAAAGCACTCGGTAAGCTCATGCTTACCCGAGTGGATCTGCCCGAGTTATTTCGAAACAAATATTTCAATCGTCCCTCATGGAAAAACGAGTTTTTTAATCGTATAACAAGTTATTAAATAACTCTTGCCATAATACTGGTCTCAAATCATTAAAGATCTTCACCAAGGTGGAAAATAACATTGATATAATTACTTAATCAAATGCTAAAAAACCAAACAGCCCTTGTCATCAAGGCAGCTATAAAAAGCTTAACTATTGGTCACCTTCCAAGTTGCATCGTGCCAGCTTCTCATGAAGTCAAGCAAACCGCGGTATGAAAGGATTTTCAAAGGTACAGGGCATTCGGACACGTGCATATTGCCAGGGCAAATCTGCTTAAGCTCATCCGCTTGAGTCCCTAAGGACACGCGTCGGGCCACACCTCAACTGAGCTGCAGATTCTCTCATGGGCTCGGCCCAATCACGAGAAAACCTAGCACAACCCTCAAATCTTTCTATAAAGGCTCGAGGTCGTCCCCGCCTCTTCATCTTCCAAAAGATTCCCCTTTTCGCAGCACTGTTCACCAGTTTCCTGCGGAGAACCCTAGACTCGCGCGCACCCAAATCCATCCATCCAGGAGCTCGTTTCTTGCCACAAACCAGCTTTCGCAATCAATCTTCCAAGATCCCTTGTCAAAATCCACATCCTTTCTGACCAGATCCACTTCCAATCAAAACCACACTCATGGCGGAGGAAAAGAGAATCCCCTTTGACCAGTGGACCACATCGGATGTGAGGGAATCTACCCTCAAGGAGATGGTGAAGCACGGCGTGCTTCCTCCTAAGGAGATCGTGGGCTGGCGCCCGGCGGCGGGTGAGGACTTTCCATCCCCAAACACCGGTGAGCTTGTCGTATTCACCTCTTTCTTTTATTGTGGGTTCAGCCTCCCCACTTCTGAGTTCTTCCGGGGGCTCTTAGATTACTATGGTCTTTAGCTTTACCATCTGAACCCCAACTCCATGCTTCATATCGCTCTTTTCATTCATGTATGTGAAGCGTTCCTTGGCATCCTCCCCCACTTCCAACTGTTCCGCCGCATGTTTTATCTTAAACCGCATCCAAACAAAGACCACCCATGCGTCGTTGGTGGGGCGGGTTTTCAACTCCGCGGATCTCTCCGTAAGGAGTACTTTTCTCTCCCCTTGAAATCCTCCAATAAGGGATGGCATGCAGGCTGGTTCTATATCAGTAATCCCGAACCCAGCCTGTCAGTCTTTGTCGGCCTTCCACCTGTCCCCAGGCAAACTTGGAGCACTGTTTCAGTGGCTCAAGATTGGGATGAGGCCAACAAATTGCTAGCGAAGATCCTAGCGATGAAGCAAAGATGTCTTCGGGGCGAACAGATCACTCGACACTTCATCAGGTGCCGACTGGCTCCCATCAAAGAAAGGTCAAAGCCAGCCTTTGACTACGAAGGCGGGAAGGACCCCAATCGGGAAGATCAAGATCCTCTCAGCTACGAGATCCTGAAGATTCGGATGTACAAGATCTTATCGACTGGAATTGCAGTTGAGCGTGCCCTCATTCTGCCGGTTCTTCCCTTTAACATCCATCGGCCTCCTCCTCCGGTAAGCCGACTGATTGCTTCGTATTGTCTTGCAACCTTGATGTCATGCCTCTTAAAACTGTGAGAATTTCTCTTGCAGGAAAATGCTTATGTTGTCTCCAAACCATACAAGGTGCCTCACGATGACGTGCCGCTTCGCCCTGCCAAGAAGCCGACTGGCGGGATAAAGATTCAAAGAGATCCAGTCGGGAAGCAAGCGGCCCCGAGTAAGGATGCTAACAAGCGGGCGAGCAAAAGGAGGCTCGTCATTGACGACTCGGATGACGACATCCCGGCTCCTCCGGCCGAGACGCCCTCCAAAGCCATCACCGAAGGCGGCACCAAAGATCCGTCGGTCGTCCAGGTACACTTCACGGCTGAAGTTCGAACTTTTTCGTCGAAAACTTTCCTTGTCTTCATTCCAGCTGTGTTCGTTGTTACAGGAGGCCCCAGGACATAGATCCTGCCGGGAAGGATGAGGGGCCTGCCCCAGCTGCTGCTACTGAGACATCCAAGCCTGCAGAGCCAAGACCCCGGAGCTCGCTTCCGAGTGAGAGTGCTCCGGGCAGAAAACCCTCGCCTCCTAAGAGGGATGTCCCGAGGAAAGAGCACCCGACCACCGCCGGATGTCCCGACTGGGAGCCGCCGGCACTGGGAAGCCTCAGCCGCGCCCGGCGCCCGACCGAGGATCGGCAAAAAGCTAGAGGAAGGAGGCCAGCCGGGCTGCTCCACCCAAGAATGCAGCCACTGAAGCCGGTAAGTCCTGAATCAAAATTTTGTCTTTATTCTCTAATTTGAATCTTTCATGTCTCCATCTGTTCTTCCTATCTGCCAGCCACAGTGGAGGAAATCCCAGGTTACAGTCTTCTGAAACCTGGGTTCCTCCAATCAAGATTGAGTGGCGAGACTCGGAAGGCGAGAGGCGTGGCATCGTCCCGGACAGGCAAGCCGAAAGCGAAGAGAGGGATGCCCTCGTCAAAAGCCTAAATGAGGCGACTCTACGCTCAATGTAAGCCCAAGTTTTCTCTTTGTCTTGTATCATCATTTTTATTCAGTCGGTCAATCCTTGGATTTTGCGTGCAGAAGGAGTATTGCCGCTCCATGGCCAAGTCGGAGGCGCTGGAGAAACTGGTCCCGCACTTAAATTCCCTGGAGGATATCCAGATGAAGCTGAAGACCACTCGGGAGGAGGCTGCGTCGAGGGAGGCAGCCCTAAGGAGAGAGATAGCGAAGCTCCGGGAGGAGAACCTCGACCTCCGAGGATCAGTCGGGAGTAAGCTCATCTCTCTGAGTTTCTTTACGATTCTCATGTTGATCCCGGTTGCTGATGATCTTCTTTGCTTGTAGAAAATTCGTCGGAGGTGCATTCGCTCTAGGTCCAGCTGGAGGCAATCAGTCTCGACAAGGCCGAATTGGAGGCCGAGTTTGAAGGTAAGCTTCTTCGAAGTAAAATTTTTGGCGCTACTTTTATTTCCGAGTGCTTTGAATGATCATATTCTTTCGGCAGCTTATAAAGTCAAGACCCGAGCTCAATATGACGTCTTGCTCGAGCGGGTCAAACAAGCTGGGGTGATCCGGGAAGAAGTTGCCAATGCAGCGACGCCAATCTTGTTGTCTTTGTTCCATAATGGAGTTGGGACCAGCTCGCTGGATCCAGTTGAAGTCTTCGACAAGCTCAGGCGAGCCCCTGACCAGTATGTAGCCAATATTTTCGAGGCGGCTGTGATGGGAGCGGGGTTCGCCCTTGCACAAACGAAGTCACTCTACCCTCGGGTGGACGTAGACTCAGTCGGGGAGGGCTTTGCTGAGGGAACTTCAGATGAGCAGGCTCTCGATTTGATTAGCGAGGCACAGGAATCGGCCAAAAAGGTGGCTGCTGATGTTATAAACCATTTTCGGCCTTGATTTGCTTTGTAAACATTGTCTTGTAAATATGGTGTGATTGTGATGCTCTGACACAAACTTGTGATATATTTAGTTTATTTATGTTAATGCCTTGATCCGAGTCTTCGTGTGAAATTTCTTAAGTAATTTTCGTCTGACTGTTACCAAGTCTAGGCTCGATTAGGTCATCAGAAAACTCTCAGTCCTTAAACACTGAACTCGAATCAAGGAACATTAAACAATGATAAACCAAATCATGCAGAGAAGTTGATGAGGAGAACTTATGCTTTATTGACATATGTACAGCCCCCGACTGCTAACTCAAGAAGTCATCTTGCTTGAGGATGGCAGTCACGGAGAACATGAAGTTTTAGTCAAGTTAAGTGTAAAATCGTCGAAGATGCTCAATGTTCCAGGAGTTCTCTACCATAGATCCGTCTTCACGCTTTAATCGGTATGCATCGGGCCGAGTCGCCTCAGCGATTATGTATGGTCCTTCCCATAAGGGAGATAACTTGTGACGGTCTTTGGTGGTTTGAATTTTGCGTAGAACCGGGTCGCCAACGATGAAAGCTCGTGCTCGAACGTTGCGACTATGGTATTGTCTGAGCCCTTGAAGATATTTGGCCGACTGGATGAGGGTTGCCTCGCGGGCCTCTTCCAGTCGGGTGAGGTCGTCCACTCGGTCGGGGTCGTAGCGTTCATCGTTGAAGCTGTGGACTCGGAGGGATTCATACTCCATCTCGTTTGGCAACATGGCTTCTGCGCCGTAGACCAAAAAGAAAGGAGTTTGGCCGGTAGCCCGACTGGGTGTGGTCCGCAGAGACCATAGAACCGAGGAAAGTTCTTGGACCCACTTGCCCGCGTAAGGGTTTAGACGATCGAACACGCGGGCCTTGATGCCTTGAAGGACCATGCCGTTGGCCCGCTCGACCTGTCCATTGCTTTTGGGATGGGCGACTGACGCATAGCAAATCTTGATTCCGAAATCTTCGCATAATTCCTTGAAGGCGCCTCCCGTGAATTGAGTCCCATTATCGGTTATGATTCTATTCGGGACGCCAAAGCGGTGCACGATGTTGAGGAAGAAATCTCATGCTTTGTCAGCAGTAATTGTGGTGACCGGCTTGGCTTCAATCCACTTGGAGAACTTGTCGATTGCGACGAAAAGGTGTGTAAATCCTCCTGGAGCTTTCTTGAAAGGGCCGACCATGTCCAAGCCCCATACCGCGAACGGCCAGGATAATGAGATTGTTTGTAGCTCCTGGGCCGGGACATGGCTCTGTCGGACGAAAAATTGGCAGCCTTCACAGGTTCGCACGACTTTGTCCGTGTCGGAGACCGCGGTGAGCCAGAAGAAACCTTGTCTGTAAGCTTTGCCCACCAGAGTGCGTGCTGCCGCATGGCTTCCGCATATACCCGAGTGGATGTCCTGAAGTAGTTGTCTCCCTTCCTCGGGTGTGATGCATCTCATTAAAATTCTGGAGGGGCTTCTTTTATATAAATCGGAGTCGACCATGACATATGTTTGACAACGACGTCGGACGCGTTCTGCCTCATCCCGGTCTTCCGACAGCTCTTGCTGAGTTAAGAATTTGATGAGTGGCGTCCTCCAGTCGGCATCAGTCATGGCGACTTCGTTTGCAGCTTGTTCGTTGGAAGTTATCTTTGCCGTGATGGTTGGCTCATAGAGGTGCTCGACAAAAACATCTGTTGGGGCAGCTTCGCGCTTGGACCCGAACTGTGCCAATTCATCGGTTGCTTCGTTGTTATGTCTCAAGACGTGTGAGAGCTTGAGCCCGTCAAACTTGTCTTCAAGTTTGCGGACCTTTTGCCGGTAGGCCTCCATGGTATCGTTTAGACAGGACCAGTCCTTCATTACTTGGTTGACGACCAGCTGGGAGTCACCTTTCACGATGAGCCGACGTATCCCGAGTGATACTGCAAGTCGCAGTCCATGTAGCAGGGCTTCGTACTCGGCAACGTTGTGAGAGGCGGAGAAGTGGAGGTGAAGGACATATCTTAGCCTTTCCCCAGTCGGGGAGATCAGCACAACTCCTGCTCCCAAGCCGGTGATCCTCTTGGATCCGTCGAAGTGCATGGTCCAGTGTTGGAGGTCTTCCTGAGGTACGTTCTCTTGTTGCTCAGTCCACTCGGCCAAGAAATCCGCCAGGGCTTGTGACTTTATGGACATCCTCGCCTTAAAAGTCAAGTCCAATGGCATCAGCTCTAAGGCCCACTTAGCGATGCGCCCAGTCGCCTCCCGGTTGTGGATGACATCGCCGAGTGGAAAGGAAGTGACGACGGTGACCGAGTGACCCTGAAAATAGTGTGCCAATTTCCTTGCGATTATCAGGACATCATAAAACAATTTTTGTACCTGAGGGTAGCGAATTTTGGCTCCTGCCAACACTTCGCTGACAAAGTAAATCGGCCTCTGAATTTTCTGAGCCCGTCCTTCTTCTTCGCCTCGACCACGAGGACCGTACTAACCACTTGGTGAGTGGCTGAAACGTACAGCAGCAGAGGTTCCTGGGGCTGAGGCGAGGCCAGGACAGGCGTTGTAAGGAACTCTTTGAAATCTTCAAAAGCCTTGTTGGCTTCCACGGTCCACTGGAAGTCGTCTGCCTTCTTTAATAATCTGAAGAAGGACATGCCTCGTTCGCCGAGTCGAGAGATGAAGCGGCTCAGCGCCGCCATGTAGCCAGTGAGCTTCTAGACGTCCTTCTGGTTACTCGGGGGCTTCATGCTTAAGATGACGTTGATCTTCTCTGGATTGGCTTCAATGCCGCGATGTGACACCATGAAGCCGAGCAGTTTGCCTGATGGAACACCGAAAGTGCACTTCTCCGGGTTCAACTTCATTCTGAAGGCCCGGATGTTTGCAAAAGTTTCTTCTAGGTCGGCGATCAGGTCTTCTTTCTGCTTGGTCTTGATGACAACGTCGTCGACATAAGCTTCTACGTTCTTGCCGATCTGCGTCTGAAAACATCTCTGGATCATGCGTTGATAAGTGGCACCGGCGTTTTTCAGGCCGAAAGGCATGATGATGTAGCAGTAGGCCCCGAACGGCGTGATGAACGATGTCTTCAGGCAATCGGATTCTTTCAAGTTGATCTGGTGATAACCCGAGTAACAATCCAAGAAACTCAAGAGTTGGCAGCCGGCTGTTGAGTCTACGACTTGGTTGATGCGAGGTAGCCCGAATGGATCTTTGGGACAGGCTTTGTTGAGGTCGGTATAATCAACGCACATGCGCCATTGACCTGTCTTCTTACGGACCAGGACTGGGTTGGCTAACCAGTCGGGATGAAGGACTTCTTTGATGAAGCCGGTGGCCAAGAGCTTTGTGAGCTCTTCCTTGATAGCGTCTTTACAGTCCTACGCGAATCTGTGTAATCGTTGTTTAATCGGTTTGACGTCATCTTTGACGTGCAAAGAGTGCTCGATCACCTCCCTAGGAATTCCAGGCATATCGGATGGTTTCCAAGCAAAAACATCTTTATTATTTTGGAGGAAGGTGACGAGCGCGCTTTCCTATTTGGGATCTAGTTCAGCGCCGATTACAGCAGTTGTTGAGGGATCCGACGGATCAAGGGAAATCTTCTTGGTCTTGGCGTCGCCGGATCCTGATTTGGCTATCTGCTTCGCGGGGACTTCGCCCTCTGCCAAAGTCGATGCAGCCAATCGGACTTCTTGTTGCCCTCGCAATCTCTCGCGAGATTGGGCCATGTCGCAGCTCTCCTTGTCGCAGGTGAAGGCTTGCTTCACATCGCTGCGAAGAGTGATGACGCCGTTGGGACCCGGCATTTTCATGCAGAGGTAGGTGTAGTGTGGGATCGCCATAAATTTGGCAAGCGCAGGCCTTCCGATGATGGCATGGTATGCTGTCTCGAAGTCGGCCACCTCAAAAGTGACGTTCTCCGTCCGGAAGTTCTCTCGAGCCCCGAAGGTAACAGGGAGGGAGATGTGCCCGAGTGGTGTAGAGGATAACCCCGGGATAACTCCGTAGAAGGGGGCTGAGCTTGCTTTCAATTCGGCCCTCGGGATCTGCATCTCATCCATGGTCTTGGTGAACAGGATGTTGAGGGCGCTGCCCCCATCGATGAGGACGTGCTTGAGACTGATGTTGCGGACCACAGGATCCAGGACGAGTGGATAGCGCCCCGGGTGAACCACTCGGTCAGGGTGATCCGAGCGGTCAAAAGTGATGGCCACTTCCGACCATCGCAGGTATTGAGGGACTTCAGGTTGAGCCGCGTTGACCTCTCGGTCGGTTAGCTTTTGTTTCCTCTAGGATTCATAAGCTAGCGGCCCTCCGAAAATGTGATTGAGCTCTCCCACAGGGTCTTGGAAAGGTTCGGCATTTTCGGCCGCGTTGTCTTTCTTGGCGCCCGATGGACCAGCCTCATCAGTCGGCTTCTTGTTGAGCTGCGCCGCGTACTGCTCGGCGAACTGTTTGTAGATAAAGCAGTCCTTAGCCGCGTGCTTATGATTGGGATGATGAGTGCATTGGGAGTTCATGATGGCGTCGTAGGCGGCGACTCGGGGGTGGCGTTGAGTGTTGGAGGTCGCGGCCACTAGGTCCTGAGATCGGCGCTTGCGATCCTTTTGGGCCTGGTTGTTGCTGTTTCCGTTATCCTTCTTAGGATTCCGGCCTTCTCCTGCTTGCTTGTCTTCCCTCCTGTCGGGCCGGTCTTGACGGGAAGCCTTGATGGCATCGTTAGATTTGGCGTAGGAGTTCGCCATCTCGAACATTTGTCTCACCGTCTTCGGTGGCTTGCGCCCGAACTTCCCGATTAACAGCTCATCACGGACTCCCTTCTGGAAGGCGGCGATGATGATGTCATCGGTGATGTTTGGGATCTTATTGCGCTTCTCGGAGAAACGGCGGATATAATCCTTCAGAGGCTCATCCGGCTTCTGGATGACGTTGTATAGATCGAAGTGTGTGCCGGGCCTCTCGAAGGTGCCCTGGAAATTGGCGATGAAGTGGTCCCTCAGCTCGCTCCACGAGCCGATTGAGCCTCTTGGCAGGCTCATGAGCCAGTTTCTGGCTGAGTTAGCGAGGGCCACTGGAAGATAGTTGGCCATGGCCTTGTTGTCGCCGCCTGCTGCGCGGATAGCGAGAGTGTACACGGTGAGCCACAACTCGGGGTCGGTCTTGCCGTCATATCTCTCTATTCCTGTGGGTTTGAATCCACTCGGCCAGTGCACTCGGCGAAGCTCCCGAGTGAAGGCCGGCACTCCATCGTCACCGCTATCGGGTGATCCCCTTCGATCTTCCCGGGTGCGTCGGTCTCGCTCCTGGTAGCGGCGATCGAGGACTTCCCGCAGATCACTCGGTGGGGTCTTCGGTTGGCTGGCTGGGTAGCTGGAGCTGACGTTGCGGCGGATGCGGTGGTGGACGGGTGGACGTCCGTGTCGTTTGTCACGGGAGTCGGCTGTTTGATCCTGGTACTTCTGTGTGGACTCGCGGTGTGGGCCTCTTGGCCTTGTCGTCGACCGATCCGGCTCGGGCCTCTTATAGTCTCCTGACCTTAGAGGCGGGAGTCGGCTTTTATCGGGCGTTTCGGCCACGGATTCAGTCGGCCTTTGTGCCGAAGTGGTGGGATGGCCGTTGGCTGTGGCCGCGACGATGGTCTTGATTTTGTCGAGTATCGGAGTCACGTTGGTGGGTGCCGTCTCCGTGACGGTGTCCAAGAGTGTGAGTGCGGCTACAGCGTTCTGCTGTGGCGTCTGGAAGATGTTGGTGTTGCGGACCCGTGTTTCGAGGATGGCCTCCTGGGCGGATCGTCCAGCTGCGCGTAGATCCTGCTTCCTCTTGTCAGCCCCTTCCCTGCGTTGCTTCTCCTCTTCGGCCGCCTTGCGCTCCTGCTCAATCTTGGCTCGTTCTTCCTCGCCGAGCCTCCCGGCCATGGCGAGTCGGACTCGTCCGGCTCGGCCATAAGGACATCACGGCTCGGCTCGTAATCCTTGCGGCAGTCGGAGTTGTCAGCTTCATCTGAGGGGATGCCATAGAGGTCATCAAATCCGGCAGAGCTGAGGTATTCGTTGAGCTCTGAAGATGAGCATGAGCCGAATGACGGCAGGATGACGGCGACCTCCCTCGATCCTGGGTAGCCCGGGTCTGGATCGTTCCAGTCCGAGTTAGAGCTTGGGTATGCCTCCGAGTGGGTCAACCTCGACTCGAGGGTGAGGAGATTGCCGCAGATCTCGGCGGCGTTTGGTAACCCAAACAGCGCCGAGAGGTTTTCTTCCGAGTAGATCGTCTCCGTCGGGGAGACGAGAAGATCGGTGCAGATCTCGGCGGTGTTCGGAAATCCGAACGGTGCCAAGTGAAGTCCTTCGCGGGAAGGAGCAGATTGCATCTCGATCTTGAGGATGTCGTCGAAGATCTCAGCGCTATTGGGGAGCCCGAACGGCGCCGAGTGGGTCTTTTCTTCCGACTGGTTTGAATCCGAGTCAAAGGAGGAGTCGTTGAAGAAGTTGGCGGCGAAGTTGCCGAATCCTGACGGAGATCCCATTACGCTTGTCGACGAGATTGTTGAAGAAGTCTTGACGCGGGGTCCCCTACCTGGCGCGCCAACTGTCGAAACTCAGTTTCGGCAATATAATCTCTGGGGTCATAGTCGAGATCGCCAAGCACAATGGGTTAGAAGGAAAAGAAGATTTAGACAGGTTCAGGCCCTCTCGTGAGGTAATACCCTACTCCTGTTTCGGTGGATTGGATCCGTCGAGTGTCTTTATTGATCTCGTGATCTAAAGTTGAAAGCTAAAGGCTGATTTCCTATCGGAATATCCCTCAAGGGACACCCTTTACCCCCCTTATATAGTCCTGGGAGGCGGGTTTACAGATCGGAAACCATATCTTACTCTAAGTCGGTTTCCTCAATCTTACCAAACCGTGACTGTGGGCTGTTGCCTTATCTCAATCGGCAACATAATACCCAAGTCATGTTTGGTTTACAGATATGGCAGGCGCAATCTATCCCTACCTCCAGTCGGATAAGCTTGCCATGTAGATACCCGATTGCCATAATCTCCACAGTAGCCCCTGAGTCCTTTTTAGTCGACGAGACAACTCAGCTTCAAACCAAAACAACACACGACCAAAAATCTCTTTGGCCGAGTGCTTCTGACGCCGAGTGATTTCATCATCTCTGCCTGAATCTTCCCGAGTGGCTCTAAAGACTGTGAAGGGCTAGAAAATATCTAAAAAATTCTCAAAAATAAATATCTAGGTGCATCTCCTGATGCACCTAATCAGGTGTAGCCCCCGACTATGTGGTTAGTCAAGAACAGACTAAACATATAGTCAAGAACTATAAAAAATCATTCTCATGTGATTACTTAGCTCATACTAAAGCAATCATAAAAATTTCATTACCCGGCAAGTTCATACTCATCCGAGTGAATTTGCCCGAGTCATCTGAGAACAAATAATTCAATCGACCTTCATAGGTAAAAAGCACTCGGTAAGCTCATGCTTACCCGAGTGGATCTGCCCGAGTTATTTCGGAACAAATATTTCAATCGTCCCTCATGGGAAAACGAGTTTTTTAATCGTATAACAAGTTATTAAATAACTCTTGCCATAATACTGGTCTCAAATCATTAAAGATCTTCACCAAGGTGGAAAATAACATTGATATAATTACTTAATCAAATGCTAAAAAACCAAACAGCCCTTGTCATCAAGGCAGCTATAAAAAGCTTAACTGTTGGTCACCTTCCAAGTTGCATCGTGCCAGCTTCTCATGAAGTCAAGCATACCGCGGTATGAAAGGATTTTCAAAAGTACAGGGCATTCAGACACGTGCATATTGCCAGGGCATTCGGATAAGCTTGTCATGTAGATACCCGATTGCCATAATCTCCACAGAATAGCTGGACTTCTATCGACATTTTTATTGGATAAAACTTTTGATTTTTTAGACCGTTGGATTTGCTTCAATATCCATATTAATTAATGATGGGAGAAAAAAAATCAAAAACATCCGTGCGCCTATAAGAATCAAACCCGCGACCTGGTTTCCTAGAAAGGGAGTGCGCTAGCTACCAATGCACCATATGACACTCTCGAAGAAACGGTTTTCCATGCGGGTCGAAAGGCATCTTCCCGTGCGGAAGGCTTGCCGCATGCGCGAAATGGTCCGGGAAAAGATCATTTTCGCATGCGGGCGGCCCAACCGCACGGGAAGATCGACTATCCCGTGCGGTCGGCTTAAGTTGCCTGCACGGGAAGATCGATTATCCCGTGCGGTCGGATTAAGCGGCCCGCACGGGATAATAGAATATTCCGTGCGGGCCGCTTAGCCGACCGCACGGGAAGATGGTCGTGCCCATTATTTTATGTATACGTTCTGTTAGCCCTCTATTGTCCCTCTCAGTAATGTTAAATGGATTAATATATATATATATATATTTCACGAACGAGAAAAAAAACACATTTAATATTATTTCATCATAAAAGATATGTATATAACACAGATCGATCATGCGTATGTTTATATACATATCAAGCTAGCTAGTTTCGTCTCGCAAATTATAACATAAGTATAGCTGTAGCAACAAATAATTTATAAATTTAATGGCGGTGCTCTTTTTCCTACTCTCTAAGTCGTTTGAATTTATCGTCCATCGCCAGCTCGCTCTCCGGATCGTAGAAATCGCCCAAATGGTTGCAGACATCGCGACGGATAAAGCGGCAAAGATCTGCAACCAAGTTAAGCATGGTTCTATCGTTGAACCGGTTCGCTACAACTGGAACTTCCGTGATCTGTTTAAGAAAAAATAGTACACATATACATACGATTACGAAAATTATACAAGATCGATAACATGTAGAGATATATTTCTCTGATGAACTTACTTCTTCGAACTTAGTAGTGTATCTCCCTAGATTCTGAGCATCTTACACACGTAGTAGCCGCAAAGGTTAGTGCCTGGTGGTTGCTTATAACAGTGTGTTGAATAAAATTTATTATGTGCATGCGTCAGTAATTTGAAGTTAAACACAGTATAAAATGTCGGCATATATCGAGCATATAATTACCGGCCAATTTGTCTTCATAAGAAGCTTCCTCTTTTGTGGATCCTTGACCGGTCCACCTTGCCTTACATAATTATGGTGTGCTCTGTAGACAAAATAATTGCATGTTTCGATCAATTGTTTAATTATTCGATAGTAAAAATAGACAAAACTTATTAAATGGTGCATGATAGTACTTACAAATTTAAAATGACGAGGAACTCTTTAAATTTTTCCCGTGTAGTGTGCCGGATCAAGCACTACGGTCAAGTGGTCCCGCGGATATACCGAAATAGTATGTAGTGATCGCTGCGAAAGATCGAAGAGATATGTTAATTGTAGGGGATATTAGTAAAATATCGGTCTTACGGATGAATATTACTTACTGCAACGCATAAGGGACCATTAGGACATCTTTGTCTCTGTGCTCGAACATAGCACGGCCCAAGTAGAATGCTACCGCGATCATCTTGTCCCTGTGCAATTGTTTGATGATCGCGTCCTTTTGTTTCTTTGTTTTGCCTTTGAACTCAGCGGAGTCTTCACGAATATGTAACTCGTGTTCCATCCAGCATATCCTTGTTGGGTTAACGAACGCAGCTGGATAGTTGGTCTTTTTCGCGTCTGTGCATTGCATCCTAAGTAATGCAGCGAGTAATTAATTATTCACAAGTTAGTTTGTAAATCAATTCTTTAATGACATTAAGTTAAGCAGATACTTACAGGCAAAACGTTGTAACGAGATTTATATCCATTTTTTCCATCCTGAATAATGCGTGAAGGTCGTTGAAATCGATGACCAGCATCCCATTTGGGCCACTGGTGAACGCATCATCCGAGACCTTCACGGTAAGCATGTTGAGCCCCAATTTGGATGCCTTTAGGTACCAGTCGTGCATTAGCCTGATTTCCCAGGGCATGTCTTCCATGACGTGCCACGGCAGGAATGGCTTGCCGTACTCGTACTTTGTTGGCACTTCGTCTGAAGTCCAATTTTGCAGGTCCTCCGCTATGTTCTTCACTGATTGTTGTGAGTCCGACAACTTGGTCGGTTGATCCTGCAGCTTGTCAGCCGGCCCCCTTCCCCTAAAAGCCAAGAACCCTAAGTCTCTCTCGTCTTTGGCCATTAATTCCTTGTCATAGCTTAATCGAATCATCTTTGGGATAATCTGACGAGAGAGCTTACTCGGCATTGGAAGGCTTGTTGTTTGTAGAAGGGGCCTTTGGGGTACCGCCAATGCCGACTGCGGTGTCGGAGGAGATTGGTGAATATGTTGTGCAATGACTTCAGGGGCTGACGGCATTAGCGAATCAGGACCTTTATCCTTAGGAGGGGAGCGAGGTGGGGAAGCATGCTGAGGTGGGGAGTGAGGTGGGGAAGCAGGCCGAGGTGGGGAGCGAGGTGGGGAAACAGGCCGAGGTGGGGAGCGAGGTGGGGAAGAAGGCCCTGGTGGAGAAGGCGGTGCAGGCGCAGCAGCAATCTGAGGAATCGACTGTACTGGGGATGCTGATGATGTACCAACCAGTAAGATATCTCGTCGATGCCATAGAATGAATTGATTCACCACATCCCCAAGCAATTCTATCCCTTCAGGTGCTGGAATGTCTAGCTCTAAGCTTTTATGCTCTGCATGCACCTTGGCCACCTGCACCCTTGCATATTCCTTAGGGATTGGAGTGTTGTGAAATTATCGCCTTGGTATAGCAAGTCCTGTACCCATCTCCTTTCTCTTCCCGGCCCTTCCTATCGGCACGAGGAGGCTGCACGGCGTTGGGCCAGTTATGGTATCCACGGGATAGGGTGCGGTGTCAACTGACCCGACGCTACTGGGCATGTGTACTGTGGGTTCTTCGGATTGCTGAAAGAAGTTAGGGAAGACTTGGCGATTCTGTGCAATAAGAGAGTAGAAATATTCTTCAACTTGTTTTGCTATTTTTTCTTCAAGTTTATGTTTATACCTGTCCCTTTTCTTGTAACTTGCAGCTTCCCCAGGAAATCCTTCTTTCCAACTTGTCTTTGACGATACACCCCTTACTCGTCCAGAATGTTCAGGGTTGCCCAATGCAGCTGTCAACTGATCGTGTTCCCTTTTAGCAATAAATTCCCCAGTCTTCTCCTTTTTGGCTATGTCTTTTAGACTTGTGGTCACACGCTCTATATCCGGATCCTCGAACAGGATCTCTCCCTCGTCGGTGACATGTCCCGTACTGCGTGCCCACATCCAGTTTTTGCTTCTTTCTTTTAGTGCATCCACAAGGAGGGGCTTTTCTTGGGCAGCAAACTGTTCTTCGTTGCTCGCCACTTCTCTACATGGCCATCGTAGCCGCTAGAGCCCAACCGGTGCGGGTACTTGTTCCTTTTCGCGATGTCGGACATCTTCTTCCTCCGTGCTAAGGCTTCAGGGCTTGTCATCTTCACCACGAACCTGTCCCATTCGGTGGGCGTAATCCCGCCGTAGTCTTCGAATGGGGACTTGTTCTTTTTGCACGTAGTTAGTGTTCAAGTCCGATTTTCACTGCCTCCACCTCCCCCCAATTGTTTTTAATGCAAACTCTTTTCTCAGAGCCTCTGAAGACGGATATACAAGCCACTTCTGCAGCTCGTTCCATATGAAGTTCTTCAAGTTGTCATCCACCTGCTCCCAATAATCTACATTTAAAGGGCCGTGGGTTCTGGCCAGTACCCCGCAAGCGCTGCTGAACTTTGTCATTGCGACCTTGGGCTCTAATGGCTTCCCATCATGATTCAGAGAGGTGATATAATATGTCTCCTTGGGGGTTGGTTCTTACTTCTCTGACCACGTCTTCTTTTTTGACGTCCTCCAGCGCTCGCAGACGTGTCGATTTCTACCGGAGCAGACGTTGCTATGTCCGTCTCGACTTCAGCAGACCGGACGACAGAATTGGCGGCCTTTCTTTTTGAGCGGTGCCTTGCTTCCATCTGTACGTACAACAGATACTATTAAACGAGATCCTACGATAAGGATCATAACAATATGGCTGGACTTACTGCTTGCTCGATAGAGATGTAGTCTGGGTCTTCTTCAACTGGTGGTACTGGTGCTTGCATAACTTCGATGAATGGATCGCTTGGTTCATGCCATGTGCCTTCGCTCAAAGACTTCTCCATTGATTCGACGTTGCGTGCCTCAGAGGGAGCTTTCTCGTTCGACATTTGATCTACGGTTGTTAATAAATACAACTTGTGAAATTTGTGAACACACAACTTGTAATATTATCTAATATTAAGGACATGCATAAAAAATATAGAGACAAACGAATGAAAAAAAATGTATTTATTTCCTTCTTCTCTTTATTAGAGACGAGAGATGAAAATATATATGTTTGCCTATTTTGTCCGTGAGAAGAGGTGAGATTGGGGGAGGGAAAGAGATGAGAGATGAGAGACCGAGGAGAGGGAGAGGAGAGAGGGAGATTAGAATATACCGAGGAGACGGTGGGTATATGTGTTTGAAAATTTAAATTCTAACTAAAATCTAAAATTCATCCTAAAACAAACGACCGAACGAACGACCGACCGACCCAACGAACGGACGGACGCACGAATCGTTCGTCCGTTCGTTCGTTTGTTCGGTCGGTCGTTCGTCCGGTCGTTCGGTCATTCGTTCGGTCGTTCGTTCGTCCGTCCGTTCGTCCACGTCTGTTCGTCCGTTCGTCCACGAACGAACGAATGGACGAATACTCATTCGTTCGCTCGTCCGTGCGTCCGGTTCGTTCACATCAACTAATTCACATAAAAATTTCACAACAACTATTTCACATGAAAAAAATTCATCAAAAAAATAGCAGTCCATTTTACATTTTCATCAAAAAATTGAATTCCTACACATCATTTCACACAAAAAAATTCATCGACAAATCCATCAAAAAAATAAACAGTCCATTTTACATTTCCATCAATATTAACTAGAGTTCCATCAAATAAATAAAATTTTATTTTACAGTTATATCAAAAACTCATCAAAAAATTATCTAACATTCATCCAAAATTTATCTAATCCATTCATCACAGTACAATCACATCCATAATCCATCCATCACAGTACAATCACATCCATAATCCATTCATCCACATCCATATAATCAACTTAGCATAATCATCTTCTCGCAAGAACATAGCAAACATCCACATTCCCGGGGTGGAGTACTAACCGGTGGCCGGCGGAGGTCACGCGGGGATGGACAGGCAGCGGTCTTGAAGGCGGCGGCGACGATGAGCCGGTGAAAGGTGAAGATCTTGAGGGCGGCGGTGAAGGGGCACCAGTGGTGGGGCAGGCAGGAGGCGGTGGAGTGGTGGAGGGCAGCGGTCTCGGTGAAGTTGGCCGTGCGGGCGGGGCGACGGTGGTGGGCGGTCTTGAGGCCGACGCGTGGTGACGGAGAGAGAGAGGGGGGCGGTGAAGGGGCGGACGACGGCCGGTGAAGTCGGTGAAGGGGCACGGACGGCGACGCGGTAGTTTTGTTGTCAGCCGACGGAGAGAGAGAGTATGGGGCGGTGAGGCGAGGGTTAGGGTTGAGCGGCGGCGGCGGCGAGGGTTAGGGATGAGTGGCGGCGGCGACGACGCTGGATCTGGCGGCGCAGGATGGCGAACAGGACGGGGATCCGGTGGCGGCGCTAGATTTTGGCAGCCTGACGGCGCGGTGGTTGTTTGGATTTTCGCCTGAGGACTTAGAAAAATTTGAGAGCCCGCGCGCGAGTATATATAGGCCACCATCTTTCCGTGCGGTCGGCTTAACCGACCGCACGGAAAATGATCTTCTCGTGCGAGTGGTTTAAGAGGACTGCATGGAAAAATGAACTTCCTGTGCGGGCAATATAAGTGGCCCGCATGGAAAACGATCTTCCCGTGCGGGCGGTTTAAGCGGCCCGCACGCGATAATCGACCCTCTCTCTTTTTTTCATCAAATTGGATATTAATAAAAAAATTATCAAACTGATTCAAAAATTACCAAAAATTTTCCATACATCAATATATGCTAATTATTGCCTATGAAAAATTTTTGAAATCAAAAGACAATTCGGCCATCACTTTCTTTTCAAATCTAAACAATCCTTCACAACACTTCTAATCTTCTCTCGAGAATCTTCGGTTTTGTGACCGTCGTATGTGATAAAATAGTCGAAACCTTCTCAATTTTTTACCACAGCCTCTACGTATAATATCATGACATCCAGACAATTTTCATGATTTTCCGACTTCGTTTGCAATTTATACAATTTTAAAATCATTTGGTCAATAGGTTCCTAATCTTGTTTCATGAAGAAAAATTCAAAATTTATTCTCATTTACAGGATAATGATGAAGAAAAATTCAAAATTTATTCTCATTTACAGGATAATGACTCAAGCATGTATAAACAACATGAATATAATTTTTTCACTAATTTTATTCTATTTTTTAATCACTTGGAGTTCAAATGTGAGACTTGGCAAAAAAATCATGAAAATAAAATAAATCAAAGAAATATAGCAAAACCAATCAAAATATTACCAAAATTTATAATTAGATGTTAAATGTGGTATTTACATAGTAGAGAATGTTTGGAGGATGGAGAAGAAATTTTTTCAAAATTTTTCCTAGTGCGAGGGCCCTTAAGCCGACCGCACGCGATAACGTATCTCATAAAATATTGGAAGCCGGATCAATTTTTTACCGCAGCCTATACGTATAATATCATGACATCCAGACAATTTTCATGATTTTCGACTTCGTTTGCTATTTATACAATTTTAAAATCATTTGGTCAATAGGTTCCTAATCATATTTCATGAAGAAAAATTCAAAATTTATTCTTGATAATGACTCAAGCATGTCTAAACAACATGAATATAATTTTTCCACTAATTTTATTCTATTTTTTAATCACTTGAAATTCAAATGTGAGACTTGGCAAAAAAATTCATGAAAATAAAATAAATCAAAGAAATATAGTACAGTTGGCATCATCGCATGCGGTCCACTTAGCGCCCGCACGGAAAAGGGATTATCCCGTGCGAGCCCTTAAGTGGACCGCACGGGATAATGCGCTATTATCATGTGCGGTCGTTTAAGTGGGCCGCACGGGATAATTGCATTATCCCGTGCGGTCCACTTAAGTGACCGCATGGGATAATATCCCGTGCGGTCTCTTAAGTAGACCGCACGGGATAATGCGATTATCCCGTGCAAGCCAATTGTCGGTCCCCTGGGACCGTTTTTCCCAAGCGCTACCTCTTATGGCCCGCCTGAAACCTATTTAGGGCCTCGTCCAGAAAAATCATTTCTTCAGTAGTATGAGTTTTGTGATAAAAATATGCCACCTTCATATAAGTTATATAAGTTTTTATATAAGTTTTATTGTAGTTAAATACTAGTTACAATGTAATTATTAAATTAGTAATTGCACTCTAAATTTTTTAACCAAAAATTTGTTGACTGTTTTATAGATATTTCCATTTGGATTAACATATAAATGTATATATTGAGTTAGCGCCTTCATTTCGAACCATGGGTGATGTAGACTACGTAGCTACTGCCTCCTGGTCTTGGCGATAGTATAGATCAAAGCTGGTTATTTCGATCGATTTGGGGGTAAAATCTCATCTCATGAGTGACCTGAAGGGTTTACAAAACAAACATACAAAGATTTCTATCAGAGTTGGAGGATCCGACTGACGTGGGGAACCACGGTCTGGGATGGTAGAAGGGCTCTAAGGCTATTCCTAGTGAAGAGTTTTATCTCGCGGTTTCTAAGCATAACATGTCAATAAAAAATGTTTGAGTGGATGAAAGAAACACTCTCTCCTAATGCAAAGTTTCATTTCACGATTTCATAAGCTAGGCATATCATTTAATTACAAGATATATGATTGGGCGTGATGAGATGAGATGAAACTCTGTAGTCCCAAGTGCTAGTTTCATCAGGTTTCATAGTCTTGGAAACAGTGTATACAGAGTTTCATCCTGATGAAACCCCTTTCCTCTCTCTCCTCTTAAATTTTCTGTCATGTCATCATATAAGCTGATGTGGCAGTGTATTTAATGTGTATGAAACTACTATGAAACTACCACTGAGAATGGCCTAAAGTGTTCTGACATCTCAGAGCTGCTCGAAAGCGAAGAAACAAACACAAGACAAGTATACAGGTTTAGGCCTCTTGCTGGAAACCGCCCTTCTCTTGTGCTCTCACTATTCTGGTGGAGAGGCTAGCTCTCAAACAGTATGACTAAGCTTGGGGATCTAAAGAGTCTCCCTCTATAAAGAGCTATGGCTAAACTTTTATAACCTACCGTCTCTACCTTGCATTCTTCACTGGGAGACAGATTACTATTTACAATCGTGAGTATGCCTTGTGCTCTTCGAGTCCAATGCCGATGCGGCCGCTGAAGGAGAAATCATCGTAACATGAAACGTTGGGCCCACCTATAGCGTCCTGTAATTTTTGAGGCGATAGTGTGAAAACTTGACTTATTGATCTGGCTAAGAGATGGCCTGAAAGAATATGTAATTAATGCGATGGACAGGCTCAGCAGCCGACACACCGCATCAACCGAGGGACGAGACACACATGCCACATCCCTATCTTAAGCTAGAGAAGACGCCAAGATAACCCTCCTCGAGAGATTGGAGGGTTCTCGCAGCAGGTCAGGTGGAATGGAGATTGGTCTCCTTTCTCGAAGAATGACACACATCTAGTCTTGAGGAGGGAAGATTCACCTGGTCTAGCTTAGAGCGAAACATGTGGTAGTTCCCAGGTAAACTTAAACCATAGAATTGGCTTCTCACCAAGCCCCGTGTTAGCTCCCACGGACTTGCCACATTGCCACGCCCGAGCAGTCTTGGGTCGTCGTTGCCTGATCACTTCGGCCTTATTATGGATCCGTGATTCAGACAGCGAGGAGGCACGTCAACCTCCCCGGGAAAAGGCGGGTTAAAACCCTTTCTGAGAAGGCGCTGGCCCACTTACTACATAACACAGCGCCTTCCTTCGAACCGAAGCAAACCAACCAAATAGGAACCTCCTTGGCTAGGATGCTAAGGGCATGTACAATGCGTCTTCTCATCCCATCTGTAAGCCGGTAATTTTGCGAAAACCTCCCCGTGTTGGCTCGTAGACAAGAGGCCCGTCGCCTCACGACATGACGGCCTTCGGCCCATGCTCCTAGGCGAGGAGGAGAAATTTGCTATTATATGACTCCAAACAAGTGGCTTCTCTGAAATAGGATTCCTAACGTTGGCTTCTCTAAAATATGACTCCAAACGTTGGAACTTTGCTTTTATATGATTTCTGGTGTATTTCATTCCTTTCTCAATCCAAATACATGTATTTCTCATCTGAAGTTACCCTTTTTGTCCTTCTGTTCGTTCAACAGCTCGTCTGGCTGGTTCGCTGTCGCTCGTGCGCTCGCCTAGCTATTGGCTGCCGCTCGCCTGGGCCCTGGCCTTTGGCCGGCCGCCTGGGCTGGTGCGGCCGCTCGCCATGGTTGTAAGCTCGTGCATGCATGCACTCGGATGGATGTTGCTCTCACACAAAATTCAGTAAATCACAGGGCTGCAAAATTCAATAATGCACGCGTACAAGATAGATGGATCGGTGATTGGATGGATCGGTGATAGATTAGATGACAATTAACAGAAGGGTAGTATGGTCAATAAAAAAATATATGTATTTAAATGACAAAAGAGATTAAATGAATCAAAATCATATGTATTTCGAAGCGTCAACTTTTAGAGTCATATTTTAGAAGCTAACGTTAAAAATTCTATTTTAGAGAAGCTGTTTGTTTGTTTGGAGAAAAATTTCTCGGCGAGGAGACGATCACGCATAGCGTTGTACACCTGCTCGACGCCCCCTTCTCGTCGCTCGGATCCGGTGTGCTCCCCGTGCTCTGGTGCGGATTTTTGCGTGCCAAATCGGCGGTGGCGACGGCCATGCATCCCTGGTGATCTTGGGCCGGCGCGGCGGCGCCGTGCCGCGGATGGTGATGAAGTCCGTGACAATCTCCTCCCTGGTGAGCGCAACGGAGAAGCCCCTCTTCCTCGCGACCACCGGGACGGCGCAGCGGAGTGCAGCAAGCGTCCTCCTCCGTCGCAGCCGCCCTCTTCCCCGCGACCTCCGATCTCGACGCGTTGGGCGCCACAGTGGCGCGAGCGGCAGGTGTGGAGGTTTGAAGGCCGCGACGGCTGAGAGGCGCCGACGTCGACAGCGGAGGTCTCCTGTCCCTACCCCTTCTCCTTCTCCGGCGACGGGGTGTGCGGCTGCTTCGGGGGCGAGGTGGTCTCGGAGCCCCCGTTCTTGGAGAAACAGAGGAGGCGATGGGTGCCTCCGCCGGGCGGTGGGGGTGGTGGTCAGAGGCGGCGGCGGCGGAGACCTTGTGAAGTTCGTCAGTGTGCTCCTCTGCATCCTGCCGACCTGTTGTTCACTACGGCTGCAATTAATGCAGTGTCTGTTCTTCCTAGTTTGATCTATCGATTTGCCTCGTTATTTAGTTGAATTCTTTGAATATTTGGTTACACCAGTTATTTAGGATGAACCTTTGTAATCATCTTTATACCTGAGTACTTCAGTTCTGGATGGAATAGTTAGCCTCTCATGTGCCTGTCTACTATACGACCTGCTTATCTTTTTCTAAAGCTCTGCACCCCAAAGAGGGAGAAAGGGAGGGAGGGAGAAATGGTCAGTTAGTTGTTACAGAAAGTATCTTTTCGTATTACTATGGTATTAGGACAATAATATCTTGGAGTCATTCAGTGCCACAAATCAAGCATATGCTCTTCAGTTCCCCAATTACTCTTCACTTGAGGGATCAGTATTTGAAAGGTATGTGTTGAATGCAGATGCACCTTTATTACTTGTTAATGTTTGATGGGCACTTAGAGATTTCATACTTTATTTTGTCCCATCTTTTATAGGTTAATAGGTTCTTCTTTACAACATAAATTGCAATTTAGTATAGCACATATAGGCCATTTTGGTGCTTTCTGTCCAGATTACTGCTTTGGCCTTTGGCTAATCTTTAATTGAAATTGTGGATTTAAGTACTAAGCATTATCTAAATTCACAGATTTGATCCTGACCTCATCAAGAAACTCAGCACCAGTTGCCTTGTGATGCAAAACCACAAAATGAGTAAAATCCTGCGTTCTATTTATATTTTCTCTTTAGTTTTTGAAATGCGATCCTTATGAAAACTTAAACACCATATATATCATTTATTCATATCATGGGTGGTGATTCAGAATAACCCTTTATATTTAGAACAATTATCCTTATTCTCTAGTTTCTTACTTTTCCTAACATGGTTTATTTCTCACTGGTCAAAGTATGGTATATCACCCAAGACATTGCGAGAGAATGTTTCTTCAAGATTCTGATCACCTCACCTGATGAAAATGGCAAGGTACAAAATATAATCTTTTTTGTTTTATCTCCTACATAAAGAACACAATATAGTGAAGGTCTTTCTCTCTCTCAAATAAATTAATAGTTGTCTTTTCTTTCCTTATCCTGCCACTTAAACTGAGCTGTATTTATCTAATCTGGTTCTGAGGTGGTGTTAAGTGGTCTATAAAGAACAACTGTGATCAATCCCCAGTGTTCTGATCTGGGTGAATGATCACCGGTTCTTTTAGTGGTACAACAAACTAATGTTCTTTCATTCGACAAATCAGGTCTACGTCTCAACTATGCAAGCAAACAAATATCCAATCACATGCACTCAGTGTCATCCTGAGGTATGCTTGAAGTCTGAATATTCATCTGCTAACCAGTTGACAGGAGTAGACCTGCTTTGCAATCATACTTATCAGAACTCTTTTCAGTCTCTTGTGGTAGAATGGTGGGTACATGCAGTAGTGAGACTACTCACCAAATTCAAGTCTTACTCTGTTTTAAAATTCAAATGTATGGCATTTTAGAATCACTGTTTTCATTTTTAACTTGTCACATCTCCTAAATATATAGCATTTTTTGAATATTACACATTTTTCTTCTACTCTATATTTTCATTTATAGATGTTCTCCTCGGTTATTTACCTTTTGCCTTTCTTTCTGGATTTACTGGAGATATGCATCTATGATTGTCGCCATGATTAAACATGGTATGCCTAGTTTGATGTATCGATTTGCCTCTTCTCCTTGTTCTTATCAGGGCAGCAGACAGCCAAGACTGTAGCCATTGTTCTCGGTGGGGCTGTAGGTCTGGGTTTCGTGGTCATATGCTTGCTTTTCGCCAGGAGAATATATATATTACATATAATAATATATTTATGGTTTTTTTCAAAAATATTGTAATTATGTTAATCATATATATGCTTCAAACATCTTATATCGAATGGCCACACAATGGTATACAAATTAATATCATGATTGATTTTGGTTACATGCAAAGCATTAAATTTTTGTAGACGACTTTCCGTCTCTAGGTTATATGACACGTCTTTTTTAACTGTCTGTATATCTGATTCTACTCTTTTAGAGATGATCTCTGTGAATGGATTGTACATGCCAACTCAGGCCCATAGCAAGGCGAGGGGTTATTACGAGCGCACGTGGCCCGGTCAAGAATGCTTGGGAATTGCAGCCTCAAGATGTGACCACACTCTCCGTCTTCTTCTCTCAGACGTGGTGTAAGCCCATTTCAAGATGCCGAAGATGAGTTGTCGTATCCTTCGCCCATGTGTTATCATTACTACTTCGGAGTGATTTGTGGAGCCATTTCGATGGATGCATAAGGGCATTCCAATGGGGTATTTAATGTAGTTTTTATCCCTATTAAATAGGGACATGTCATTCTTTTGCTGACAGGTCATATCACTTAATAAAGAGAGGGAAGAAAGAGGACAAACAATTTCTTCACCAGGCAATCGCGTCTTCGGTTGATTCAAAGGCACGGAGAAACCGGCCACCGCGCGTTGGGGAGAAACGACCCGTTTCTCCCCGGATCTCCTGCTCCAGCATCCTCTCGCCTCAAGCGTCGGCCGCCTCTCGTGCTTGGCTACCTCGTGCGCGTCAGCCGCCTCCCGCCTCGGCCGCTTCCCGCTTGCCAACCATCTCGAGCAAGCCGGCCGCCTCCCACGCCAGTCGCCCACCTCGAGCGCCGCCCGCTCGTCTCGGCCGCCTCCCGCCTTGGTCGCTTCCCGCGCGTCGGCCATCTCGAGCAAGCCGGCCGCCTCCCGCGCCAGCCGCCCACCTCGAGCGTCACCCGCTCGTCTCGGCTGCCTCCCGTGCCGACCTCCCGCCTCAGCCGCCTCCCGCGCCGGCCGCCCACCTCGAGCGCCGCCCGCCTGTCTCGGTCGCCTTCCGTGCCGGCCTCCCGCCTCAGCCGCCTCCCGCGCGCCGGCCGCCTCCTGCACGTCGGCCTCCTTGAGCGCGTCGGCCTCCTCCCGCGCGTCGGTCGCGTCCCACGCACCAGCAGCCTCCCGCGCGCTGGGGATGGGGATGGGGAAGGGAGAGGGCAGCGAGGAGGATAGGGATGGCCGCCCCTCCCGCGCCTCTACCGCCTCGGCCGCCTCCGCCATCGGCCTTTGTGGCTGCTGCCGCCTCGTCGCCGTTGTCAGTCGCCGGCATTGGGGACGCGTAGACCTTGGTGAGGCCGACGCGCTTCTTGCTGGCGTTGGTGACGAGTCCGTTGATGCAAACATGACTAGTGTGAGGCTATATTGTTGTTAGCCACGGTTGATCTATTTATTTTTTTTCTGCATGTAAGTTATACTTTGCATAGAAACTACTATGAAAATCATGGGTTGAAAATGATAGTTTCTACTACATAATAATTGCTCATTTTTTTCTATTGGAAACTATCTCAAGAAATCATGCATTGGGACTGCCCTAAGACAAAAACCCTTCTTCCTCTTGCACTTCCCAGCGAAAAAGCCTAAGCTCTCTAATCTCCACAATCCCCAAGCCTTCCAGCCTCTGCCATGGCCAATCTTCCTGCTTCCCAATGCCGCAGTTGCAAAGCCAAAGACTCACCGCACCAGGCCCTCGGTGGGCCCTCGCCGGCTTCATATATGTGATGGTGACGACCACATGGATCCCCATCCGGAGGAGATTGTCATCTTCTCTTCCTTCCTTCTAGTGGGTGTTGTTCCTCCCGTCTTTGAGTTCTTGCTGGCAATCTTGGTTTACTACTAGACCCAGCTTCTCCATCTGACATCCTTGCCACATTTGCACAGTTGTCCGAGATGTTCGTGAGGGTGGCACCGAGTGTGGCAACATTCCAGCAGTTCTTCGCCTTGAGGCGGCTACCTAACTCGCCGCTAATAGGGTGTTGCTACTTCCGGCTCCGGGATAACGCCGCCAACCGCTACATCTCCACGCTAGTTTACGCCAAGTGGGAAAAGTGGCAAGATAACTAGCTATACCTGTTGATTGGCAAGGTGCCCTAGTGCCTCGAGCTGCCGACCTTGCACGTCGTCACCCAAGATTCGTGGGAGGATCGAGAGCCGTCATCAAAGATTTTGGGCACCGCTGAGGTCATCGCCGCCATCGACAACCTCCGAAAAGCCAGATTGATAGGGCCCATGGTCCTCACAGACACGGTTGGTCACCGCCTCAGCCCCTTACGCAAGAGGAACTTTTTAGCGACGTACTACGTCGAGGACAAGGACCAGGACTGCACCCACGTGGGCAGCAGTGGCAATATCTGCCTCCAGGTGTTGGCAACTGGGTGAGGATGTTGACGCCAGCATCGGTTGACATCGTCTCACTGCCGCTCGGGATGCGCCCCTGGTGTGATCTGACCGCCTCTGAGCAGGTCGTCATCATCATGTTGACATGTTGATCTCCATGGTCTTCTTCATTATCGAATTCTAAAAAATCCTTTTTGCAGGGGCGTCAAATGTTCGATGCCTTCGGCCCAACACGCTAGATTCGCCATACATTGTTGTCCATCCGGGAGGCTTCCGTTGGCACCGCCGCCTCTTTCCCTGCTTTCGGTCCTCTTGCACACTCAACTAGTGGCGGATCCAGAAATAAAGACTGTGGTGGGCTAAATAACATAGGAAAAAAATTTTACTAACTATATACACAGCACATTACTAATAGATATGACATTTATTGATGTCGATATATAAAACCATGATGAGGATAAAAATTACAAAATACAAAGAGCCTTTTTTAATAAAAAACTCATGCATGATGTCTTTTGTCTTCACGAATTCATACCACTTGAACCACCATATTCAATGCAATATATTTTTTATGCATCAAATCAAATGTTGCAGATAATATAGGAAAAGAAAATTAGAGATTTTGGTATTATTTCTAATCTGAGAAAGAGCGTTGTACTGTACCGGCAACAGGGGTCAGGGGGCACAGGCTTCGGGCGCTAGCTGTACCAGCAGGCACTCAAGCAGGCAGCAAACCCCGGCGTGGCGCCGGCTCCGGGTAGCAGGTAGGCACTGGCAGCACTGCAGGCAGCCTTGCGTCTGATTAATGAGAATCTGAAAAAAAAATGGTTGCTGCAACAGATTTTCCTGAGACAGCCAAGAACAAACTGGATATTCAGGCAAGAACAAGACAACATTTCATACAGGCACGAGGTGAACTAGGAGGCTTATAAATTAAATGAATTACCTTGTTGACGTCGGTGGCAGGGGCGAATTTGGGCCGGCGCACAGCAGGCAGCAAACCCTGGCAGGCGGCAGCACAGCAGGCATGGTCATGAGAAGTCTGGGTCGACACAATCGCGGAAGCGGCAGGGAAAGGCGAAACGGCGTGATCCCGAAATATGGAGCGATGCACGACAAGGAAACGATGGATTGATTGGGCTGAGATAGATTGATTGGGTTGAGGGATCCATTCAGAGGGAGAGGAGCTATTGGGTTGTCAGGCCTTTTATGCCATTTTCATAAAGCAATTTGAGTCTCGTCCCGGGCTGCAGTCCAGACAGCCCGGAGCGTAAATCCGCCCCTGCACTCGACTAACACTGAGGGCGCAGCCCTTGCTGTCGAGACGACATCGGAGGATCCCACCACAGAACGGATGAAAGGAAAGAGGCCAGTCGTAGAGCCGTCGCCCGAGCCGTCCAAGAAGCATCAGCGCGAGGAAGGCTTATCGCCTTATCCCGCCCGCCCATTGTCCTGTTTGGTGGGAAGCTTGGTTCTGCCGCCTCTCCAACCATTACCCTCGCCACCGTCATTGGATCGACATGATGGGTGGGGTTCGTCATCCAGCCCGGTTACGCTAAGACCCACAACGGTCTCTACTTACAACGCCTTAGCTACCACCGTGGGAACATCGTAGCAACGAGGCCGGAGCAGCACATCACCGCTCCCACCACCTAGCAAGGTGTGGAAGAAGGAGTTCCAGCTTTGTTCCATCGTGGCCAAATAGGGAAGATTAGGCAAGAGCATTTCTCCTCTTTTTCATCTTCCTCATCATAAATTTCCTTCTTATACCCCCCATGTATAAATTCTTTGTTCGCATGTATTTGTCAGTCCGTCTTCGCCGCCTAGTGTTGCTGCCTCCGCTATGCCATCACCTGCCACCACACCTTCGTCATCCACGTACGTCCCCCGCCATGACCGAAACGCCATCGAACGTTGCCGCCACAGGGTGTGAAGCCATGGCGAGCATGGTCCCTCTACTGATCCACAACCAGGGGAGATTGTGTAGGCCATCAGCAGCTTCGTCTCCGCTCCGCATACTCGGCCGTGCTAGTGGCCGCAGTAGAGCAAAGGGAAGCAGGCTGGCACAGGGAGGTCGATCGTAGCGCACTACACGAACACGCAACATCCCTGGAGGTCCGTCTTGAAGAGAGCTTGGCGGAAGCAGGCGCGTTGCGCCGATCAACGCCGTGTTGGAGGAAGCCCTCAACGCCTTTGGCGTACAAACCGGCTCTCCCCAAGAGGAGGAGCTTACAAGTATGCCATGGCGTTCAGAAGGGTAACCAAGGCCCTGGAGAGGATGCCGTCACCGTCAGCCATGGACGAGAAGACCCTGGCAAAGTGCCAGAGCACGCGCGGCTGAGGTTGCGGTGGAGTACATTTTCACCTGCCACTACAATCGCGCGTAGCTGGGACTTCGACTTCCGGGCTCCGGCCAGTTGAAGAGGAGATTATATCCATGCAGGGAGCGCGCGAGGAGTTCCTGGACACCATCCGTGGCGAGGTGTGTTCCCGCGCCAAGGCTGTAGTTGGGAGAAGCATGACGGAGAGATTTCTTTAGTATGGATTTGTCATTAATGAATCATGAACAGTATGAATTGCATGCAGCAAATTGGACCCAATACAATGGCAAACACAAACTTCAAGTGCATTTCCCAATCTTTATTGCAAGAAAGAAATGATTATCAATGAGATAGTAGCTGTGGACAAGTTTTCTGCAATGTACCTAACGGAAAGCATTTCGCATCAAGATACCAAAACAGGCATGTGTTAAAATCCTTGATTGAAGGATTTACTAATGCCCGACCTTCTCGACTAGAAACTCTTCCGCTTCTCCGGACCTCTCAATAGATTCTGGCGATCGAGGAATATCTTTGAACCTAGATTGGTCTCCACTGCAAATGCATAACATGATCGCAGACATTGCCCATGTTTGGATACTCTAGCTTGGCTAGAGGTTAGAGTTAGTTTTTAACTCTAAACTAGCCCTAAACTACCTCTAGCCAAATAGGTGTTTGGATGCGAGGGCTAGATTGAACAATAAATGCACTTTTTCAATCATTTGGCTCATTTAAACTATGTGTGCAGCCGGATTTGGTGTGGCCGGCTCTTGTGTGACCTCCTCCCGTACTTAAATGATACAAACAAATCATATTTACAAATCAAGCATCCAAAACATGATAAATTTAAATTTATCCATACAAATGAGATCTCTCACACAAACAAACAAGTCATCAATCAAGCTTATTTGCATCCCATATTTTTTAACCTATATAGTAACCAATAAAAGATAGAAACCTTGTGACATAGTAATTTCTTCTCAACTTAATGAAAGGCCTGCAAAAATAAGCAGCAGCCTTACAGAGATTCATTTGCCTGCGTAAAAAAAATCAACACTTCTGACGTAACAGTCTACCAGGCAATCACCAAACTACTTTAAAATGTGAGCTAGAACATAAAGGCTTAGTACCAACATGTAACAGTACCAGCAAAGCAGATTATACTAAAACAAGATCCCAGAAGAACAAAAAACATCTGGACTGAACTTCTCGATGCCACCTCATTCAAAAGCTTCTTCCCAGTCGCCTGGAACAGAGCTTGCAGTAGCAGCTGGTTCCAATTGCTTGAACAGAGATAACTGGGAAGTGGGAAGGTACAGATTAATCGGAATTCAGGGTTCTTTTTTTTTTATAGTAGAACTCTACAAAAATGAATATGGCAATCCCAATAAAATTTTAATTGTTGACCTCCCCGTGTACTGACTGGCATGCAAACTGAAGAAACATGAACCTGTATAGAAATGTCAAAGCAATAGATTAGCTACTGTCCTCCCAGTAGCTAGTGTCCTTACATTGGTGCTCTTAACAATAATCATATAGGTCTCACAAATAATAAACTATTTGGATGTCAGTACTCTGTTAGCTGATAAGATTGCCTAGTGAATCCTGTGTGTGCTGTGGGAGTTTGGTCTGAATAATTCAGAGTACAACGATCTTTCTTCTGTAATTCTAGCATCAGTTTATAGTGAACTGAAACTTGAAAGCAACCCCCCTATACATGTTCAGTTATGAAACAAACAACTGCCATGCTCAGTACTTAAGCACATTGCCTGACAACAGATTTTTTAATTCATTCATTGTTACTAAATCATTACATGGCACACAAGAAAACATCAGAGACAGGTTCAGGTTCAACATAACTTCATTACATGACACACAGGAAAACATCAGAGACAGGAGTAACATAACTACCAAACACACCATTCCAATTTCTATATTCTACAACCTAAAAAACCTCACTAGTCAGTACTACCTCTACACAGACCCAGCAAAGGACCCAATAATTTTATTTTTCCCAAAAAGATCGAAGTTACGGGGGCATCAATCAAATAGCCAAACAACTTTGGATTAGGGGTTGGGTGCTCCGCTTCGCAGTCCCACAACGTGAAGTGAAAGAGGAGGTACGGGAACATCTACCTGCCGGATGCTAGCTGCCGTCGACGATACCGACTAACACCTGCCTGGCGTAGCGCGGCGCCGGTGCCGACGCCGGCGCGCGCAGCGGCGTAGCGCGGCCCAACCTCGGCGCGCGGAGCAGCGGAACGTGTCCCGGCGGCGGCGCACGCACCGGCGGAGCACGAACCGGTGGCGGCGTGTGGACTGGCGGAGCGCAACCCGGCGGCAACGCGAGGACCGACGGAGTGCGAGCGCAGAGCGAGTGGGAGGCGGCCGGTCGCCGGCCTCCGAGCGACCGAGGACGGGATCCGGTGCGGTTCCTTGTGCGGGATAAAGTGATTTTTCCAAGGGTCCCACCTGAACTGCCCAAATAATCGTCTGTTGAAGGATTTTTAGGTGGGTTAGATGCAACTAGCCCCAATCTAACCCTTATGTTTGGATCCTTTAGGACTATTTGGAGTCCAAATAGTCAAATCTAACTCTAGCCGTGGCATCCAAAGAGGGTCATATCATTGAGATAGTAGCCGTGGAAAAGTTTTTTTTGAATGTACCTAGCTGAAAGCATTTCACATCAAGATACCAAACAGGCATGTGTTTAAAACCTTTCAGATGTATGGCATCACCAGATATAGAACCAATTTCGCCAAAAATAAACAATGGTCTTTTCAGTTCCCCAAATAATGGTAGAAAATAAATTAACATAGCAGTGTTCACCTGTAGCAATTCTGACAAAGACCTCGCTCTCTCACTCATCTCCAAAGGATAGACAATTGTAACAAAGAACTACCTATATAGCTAGAGTTGAACTAATCAATTCACATGCTTAATTCACTGTACTCCAGATGACAACTATTCCAAAGTGAACTGCACCTTGGGGCTCCATCGCCCAGCAAAAACTCCAGATATAAACTGAACTCATCGGATCAACGTCACAGTCCAACAAAGCGCAGAAGGTTCAAACAAATCACATCAAAATGGAGTAACAGATCTCTGAGCCAACCATCTGTAAAAAAGCGAAGAGGCGATCTAACAGGCGGTGTCATGTCGTGCATAACATACATATTTTTTTTAGAAAGATGGATAACATGCATATTAATATGGTGTGGAGTACATCTTATCTCCCCTCTTGTTTTTTTGCTAATGAATTGACTGAATCACCAAAATAACAAATGGTTAATTACTTTTAAATTGGTTCATGCATCCAAAAAACGAGACATGTTAGTCAGGAAACATGAAGAGAGAACATGCAGTTGTAGACTGAGGATGGATTCTGTTCTGTCATCAACGAACCATAACTCCATAAGCAGTATATGAATTGCAGCAATGCAAATTGGACACATAAAGTGACAGTGTTTCTCAAGAAAAAAAGTGACAGTGTGATAAACAACCAATCTTGTGGCATCGATAATTGGATCAATTTAGCCTATTCAAGTTTATTTCTCAATTTGGCTGTCGACGAAGTAGAAGACCACCGAGACGACTGCGGGGAGGCGGCCGGAGTTCGGACTCTTCGGAGCGCATGTGAGCCACATGTCATGGTCTACGATCCAGTTGCCGTCGTCGGCGAGCGGCGGCGGCGCTGCCATTGTCGTCGGGAGAGGTCGAGGGATTTTGGGGGAGCGGAGGTTTGAGGCGAGGCGACGGATACCGAACTCGTCGGGGAGGCGGAACTCGAGGTGCGGGATCAGCGGTGGACGATGTGGATGGTGTCGGTGCCCGCGGCGCTGGCGAGTTTCCTGACGAGCCAGCCACGGGTGCTCCCGACGAAGTGCGAGCCGCGATGTCGTGGCGGCGCCCGTCAGCGAGGCTGAGGAAGCTGCCGGAGGCGGGGTCGAGCGTCATCTCCTCCGGGAGCAACAGCGCCGGCATGAGCCGCGACGGCTCGGTGATCACCCTTGGTCCGTCGCAGGGGAGCTCGAGCCACGGCTTGGAGAGGAAGGTGGCGGCGTCGAAGTCCGGGTTGCGCGGGGGGGCGGCGGAAGACGTTGCGCAGGACGGGGCGCGGCGGGAGCCGGCGTGGTCTTGGCCGGACTACTCCACCTCCACGTACAGATCGAGTCGAGTGGGTTGGTAATGGTGGAGCGCGCCGCCGGAAGCACCGTACCGGTGTGTAGCACGCCGCGTACTCCCACCCCACCTCGACGTGCGTCCACGACTCCTTCACGGGGAGGTCAGCGCGGAGGCGCGCCTTCTTCAAGAGGGGCCACCGCACGAGGTGCTCCTCCTCGTCAGCGGCGACCTGGATCTCGAACAGGGAGAACTCGTCCCTCGGGGCCCTCTCGGAGCATTACGAGCCATCCGCAGAGAGCTCCCGACGCAGCGCGCGCCGCGGGCGTAGGGGAAGGCGATGTCGTGGAAGCACCCGTACGTCAGCGAGGCTGAGGAAGGCGCGGGAGGCCGGGTCGAGTGCCATCTCCTCGGGAAGCAGCATCCCCGGCATGAGCCGCTGCGGCTCGGCGATGACTCTGTGCCCGTCCATGGCCGCGGCGCAGCGACGCTGAGAAGGAAGGAAGGGTGTGGAATGTTGTCGCGGCTGCACGTTGCGTGGGTGATGGGTCGGTAGGCTGCGGCTGCACGGCAAACAGAGATGTGAACCGCAATACAGAGCCTGATTCACAATGACTTGGAATTGGAAATGAACACTGCTCGATCAGACTACATTACATGAGAAAAACGGACAATATACCCCTGGATTCGTGGGGTTTCAAAACAATATCACTATTTTTGAAGTTTCAATAAAATACCACATACTAAAATAAATCGGATAAAATGTCACTCTGAAAAGTTTTAAGACCAAACTATCCCTAGCCTAGTTGTGGAATGAGGACGGCGACTGTGCTCCTTGACGATGGGCGGCGAGCACATTGGCTGGTGTTGGTGGGGACGATGGAGCGGAGGGAGGAGTCAACTACGTGGGGGGACTCTCGAGGCACTGCCTACATGCTTGCTCACTGCTCACGATGTTGTCCTCCTCCCTCGTCTCCCGGCGAGCCCTTTAGCACCTTCGTCCGCGTGCTCACTATCTTCCCGCCACCATCCGGCTTGGCCTTCCCCGATACTCATCTCTCCTCTCTCTCTCCACGTCTTAAAATTTTTCAAAGTGACATTTTATTCATAAGAGCAAGTAATATTTTATTTGATGCATCCTAATGAGTGGCATTTCATCTAAACCAACGAATAAAGTGACATATTATCCGTTTTCTCATTACACAATCCATAGGTTCCGTTCATTGCCAAGTGTACGAAAACTGAAGGCAGCAAAAAGTGCTAATTCATGTTACAGCTGTTGTTGCTGGAAGAAAAAACAACATTCTCACAGCAGATAAGGCAAGACAATGGCCAAACCAATTGTAGTAACCAGGGAAACAATGCATGATACTACTTTTTTTATAGTTTTTTTTTACTGATTCAGACCAGACCAATCTCACAAGTGACAGACCCAATACAATCTTGAGTTCATGACCCAATCTCACAAGTAACAGACCCAACTTGAGTGTGATCATTGCTGATATAGTCAGGTGTCCTCTTGGCCTTGATGTTATCAGGACTTGCTCATCTCCATTGCAGGCGGATGAAGAAGTAGATGCCGTAGCAACCTCACAACTCTTCAGCCTCTTTGGAGAAGCAAGATCGACGTATCCAACCGCGCCGCCGCCTCCTCCGTCCAGAATTTGTAGATGGTTATTTTTTTTAGCTGATATTTTCCTTGCAGAGAGGTAACAAACAGTGCAAGAGCTGTAACCAAAACGTGGCCGACAAGAAAGAAACATGTAATAACGGATTAATCACTGTAATTAGCAAGACGAAAGGAGAAAAGGATTAACGAAGTGGAGGCGGCGGCGTGGCGTGCAAGTATATAAACCCCACCTGCTGGGAGAAGGAAGAAAGAGGAGAGGGACACTGTGCGCGTCAATTCGAATTTCGAATCCAACACATCCACCATTTCCTCTTCCTCCCGAGGAGGAGATCGAATGGCGCAGCCGCCTGACGCCGCCGCCGCCGCAGCCACCGTCCGGCCGCCGGTCATCATCGACCGGGATGTCTGGCACGCCTGCGCCGTCCCGTACTCCGGCCGCCTTCCCGACGTCGTCTCACTGGTCGACTACTTCCCCCAAGGCCACATCGAGCAATGCGCCGTGGATCCCGCGCAGCTGCTCCACCACCTCTCGGACTGCATATACCCCGTGCCCTGCACCGTCGCCGACGTCGTCCTCAACGTCGACGCCGAGAGCGCCGAGACGTACGCCACCTTCACCCTCCTTTCAGGTAGCCACGACAACATCATCACGCGGCGCCAGGTCCCCGCCCGCGGCGAGCCGGGGTTCCTCTTCGAGAAGCAGCTGTCGCCGATGGTTTTCTGATTGCATATAGCAGTAGTGGTTTCTGATGGTGCGGCCAATGCTTCAAATTACACTTCGACTTGCTGGTCAGTGGCCACAACCAAAATGGTTGTAGGCTAGGACCCTGAAGTAGTGAAATCACATACATGTATGTGAAAATTAGAGATAAACTTCCCAAGGTATATTCAACTGAACATTTTCACGGCTAATGCATCGTTGACGTTCATGTCTTTGCTTGCAATGAAGATTGAGAAATAAACTTGAATACAGGCTAATTGATCCATTATCGATGCCGCAAGATTGGTCACACTGTCTCACTTTATTCGGTCCTATTTACATTGCTGCAATCTATTAATTTATTAAAGTAGTAGAAAAAGCAACCTTCATGTTCTTTCTTACGACCTAAAAATTTCCGTATTAATTGAAGAAAAAATAAAGTCCATACATGAATATAGTTGAAAAATAGCTAAAATTCGCAATTAATAAATAAAGAATATTAAAAGAAGATACTAGAGTCCATCCATGTATACAATATAGAACTAATTCAAATTCAAAATTAAAAAATTAAAAGTAGACGTTAGAGTTCATATAGAAATACAATTTAGAAATAACAAAAATTCAAAATTAAAAATAAAGAATATTAAGATAAGAGTATAAGAGTCCATATTGAAATACAATTTAGAAATAATAAAAATTAGAGATTTAAAAAATAAGGAATATTAGAAGAAGAGGTTAGAGTTTATATAGCAATACAATTTAGAAAATAACTGAATATCAAAAGTAAAAAATAAGGAAATTAAGATATGAGTTTAGATTCCATAAAAAATGCAACTACAAATAATGAAAATTCAGAATTAAAAAAAGAAATATCGAAAGAAAAGTCTAAAGTCCACATAAGAATTTAGAACAAAATGAAAGTCGAAATTAAAAAATAAATTAAACAATAGAGTTTAGAGTTCATATAGTATACAATTGAAAATAATGGAAATTCAAATTTTTAAAAAAAATAATAGAATAAGAGTCTATTGTCCATATAGAAATTTAGAACTAACTAAAATTGAAATTTAAAATTAAGAAAATTAAAGTAGAAATTAGAGTCCGTATGAAAATATAATTTAGAAAATTTGAAATTAAAAAAGAAAGACTGGGAAAAGAGTCAAGAGTTCATATAAAAATATAATTTATAAATAACTAAAATTTATAATTAAAAAATAATAAATATTAAAAGAAGAGTTAGAGTTCATATAACAATACAAATTACAAATAACGGAAATTTTAAAATTAAAAACAAGAAATATTGGAGGGAAGTCTAGAGGTCATATAGAAATACAATTTAGAAATAACTAAAAATTTGAAATTTAAAAATAAGAAATATTGAAAGACCAATTAAAGCCCATATAAAAATAAAATTTATAAATAATGAAAATTAAGAATTAAAAATAATAAACATTGAAAAGAGGACGATGGCTAGTTGTCAACAAACCGTGCAAGTGGACCTTGGCTAGCTGTTAACACCCAAAATGTAGCCGACAAGAAAGAAACATGTAATAACGGATTAATCATTGTAATTAGCAAGAGAAAAGAAGAAGGATTAACGAAGTGGAGCCGACGGCGTGGCTTGTATATAACCCCCACCTGCTTGTGGGAGAAGGAGAAGAGGGACACCGTACGCGTCAATTCGAATTTCGAATCCAACATTTCCATCCTCTCTCGCTTGGGGGCTAATCGCACCAAAGCCTCTTTCTCCCGAGGAGGAGATTGAATGGCGTAGCCAGCCACTTAACGTCGCCGGTCATCATTGATCGGGATGTCTGGCATGCCTGCGTCGTCCCATACCCTGGCCTCCTCCCCAACATCGGCTTACTAGTCTCTACTACTTCCCCAAGGCCACATCGAGCAATGCCGTGGATCCGCGCAGTTGCTCTACCACCTCCTGGACTGCATCTACCCTGTGCCTTGCACCATCGCTGACGTCGTCCTCGACGTCGACACCGCCATCACCCTCCTTCCAGGTAGCCACATCAACATCATCTCGCGGCGCCAGGTCCCCACCCGCGGCGAGCCGGGGTTTCGCTTCTTCGAGAAGCAGCTATCACCGCCCGTTGTCGTGGGAAGGAGAGACAACGGGAGGAGAGGAGGTGTGAAGGGATAGTTCAATGGCATATCATGTAAATAAATTTTAAAAAAAAGTAAAGAGAAGTGGGTCTTTTGGGATGGAGTGAAGCGGTGGAGCGGCAAAACCCAACTCCACTCCATAGTATAATTTTGTGAAGCAACTCTGCTAACTCCACTCAAAAATAAAAAATCTATGTTGTTTGGCACAATTAAGTTTGAATTAGAAACTAAAGTTGTGTCAAAGGGGCCCTCCAAAGCATAGTTGTCCTTCTTCCTCATTAAAAAACCACACTCTTTAACTCCAAAGCATAGTTGGAAGAACCGCAAAAGACCCAACCCATCTTGAAAACCGGCATGAAAATAAAGTAAACTATATTTCTGTTTTCTTTAACCCCGTTTAACCCCGTTACAATGCATGGACATGTAACTAGTTTCCTACATGTCAGTAATAAATGTATGTATAAATTAAGAGACGACACATGCATAAAATAATAGTAATAATGAGTTAATGATAATTCTTTTTAATTAAAATTTCATTGCTAGGTATGGACAATAATTATGGGAAACAAGAGAAAAAAAGAAAAAGAAAAAATAGAAAAAAAATGATTTTGAATATTAAATATTTGTTAGAATTTTAACATTCAAATGCAACTATATACAAGGCATTTATTTGGCATGCTTATTATATATTGGTGTTTGTAGCTAATTTAACTTCATATCAGTGTTGAAAAAATGTGTCACATGTCTATAGTAACACATTTGGATGTCGAAAATCTAACAAATATTCAATATGCAAAATTGCATGTCTTTCTTTATATTTATTATTTTTATTTCTTTTCTTATGGTATATATATGGGTAAACTGGATATTTCACCGTAGAGTTTACATGAGAGGTCGAGAGGATGACCTGGCATGTTCATGTAACGATTTAAGTAGACCCAAGGATTATATTAATTCCACGACAAATTCGTTTAGACAATATAAATTGATCCCTGAGCAATCAAACGGCTCAAAAAATCGAATGCAACTAGACCAAATATCTGTCGACAAAATTTTAGCAAAATCGAAACTATATCGCTCTTCAAGAGAGACAAGGATTAAACAAATAAAAGAAGTGGAGACGGCGGCGTGTCGTACGTGTATATAAACCCCACTCGCTGGCCGCCGAGGGGAGAGAACACCGTCGCGTCAAATCGAGTCAATCATTTCCATCAACCAAATCGTTCCAACAAACTCCTTAGTTCTTAGTTACCTGCCTCCTCTTACTCCCTCCCGACGAGAATGGCGGTGCAGCGGCCGGTAATCGACGGCGATGTCTGGTTCGCATGCGCCGCCCCCTACTCCGGCCACCTCCCCGCCGTCGGCAGCCGGATCTACTACTTCCCCCACGGGCACGCCGAGCAGTGCGGCGTCCACCTCACGGCCCAGTTCGGCTACCGCCACCGCGTACCTTGCACCGTCTCCGACCTCGTCCTCTCCATCGATTCTGCCACCGACGAGATCCACGCCACCATCTCTCTCATGTCAGGCGACCACTACTACCCGCACCGCCGCCCGGTCCCCGCGGGGCGCTCTCCCGGCCCCGACCAGCGGGAGTTCTGCTTCTTCGAGAAGCAGCTGTCGCTGAGCGACGTCGTCTCCCAACACGCCCTCACCCTCCCGGAGTCCGGTGCCGACCACGTCCTCCCGCGACTCCAGCGCAATCTCAACGCCGCCGACCGGCCACCTCAGAACCTGTTCTTCGTTAAGGACTTGCGAGGCGTGCGTTGGAAGTTTCGCCACATCTTGAGAGAAACCGACGGCTGCCACCAGCTCACCACCGGCTGGAGCGAGTTCGTTATCGCCAAGCGCCTCGTCTATGGGGACACCGTGGTGTTCATGCGCCGCCCCGACGGCGAGCTGCTTCTCGGAGTGCGGCGGCGCGCGCCCGATGGCAGCCATCCTGGGACTGACCATGCCACGAACGCGTCGTTGTACGCGATTTATAGAAAGTCCTTCGACGTGGCCTACTACCCACGGGAGAGCACCGGCGAGTTCTTGGTGCGGCGCGATGAGGTGGACGCGTCTCCGGCTTTCACTCCGGGGGTGTGGGTGCGCTTGCTGATGAATCCAGATGACACGCGCCGCCGCAGCGAGCTGGTGTTCGGCACCGTCAGGGCCTACGACTCCCGACGCGCGTGGCGCATGCTCGAGGTATAGTATAGCATCATCCTGATCGATATCGATCCATTCCCTCCCTCTCCCTACGCAAACTTATCTGTTCATCATGATCATGCATACCAGATTAATTGCCTATGCTAATTCTGCCATATATTTGCTGTTGATGATTGATCGCCTCTGCTTCCTGCATATCAAGTTGAATTGCAGCATTGCATGCCGTTCTTATCTGAACTGAAATCATCATGTGCCATGGTCGGTACGGTGTGCGCCAATGCTAATGGTGCCATGTCCCTAGCTAGATGATCATCCTACGATCGATTTGTTGCTTTCATGTATGCGTATGACTGTTGTTGATAAAAACTGATTGCTGCCTAGATAGTAGTAATTAGCATTAATTGCTCAATTGCTCATTCCTATCTGAAATAAGTACTGGTCGATCGATGCATCGATGTGCAGGTTGAATGGGATGCTTCCCCGTTCGCTTCCACTATAAAAACACACGTTAATCGTTGGCAAGTCGAGGCCTTCACTCTACAGAATCGAGACGATGAAGCTACTACATCCACCGCATCCGACGGGCCGGGGACGATCCATCTTAATTTGGATCTGTGCCTCGGCAGCTCAACAAGCGGTGCCGCCATTAACCCTCAACCTGAAGAAACCACACAAGAAGCTGATCTACTCCCAAATGCCATCTGAGGCGCGACCTGATCAATGTTGATCCAAGGTACATATTACAGTGAACTTTAATTTCCACAGCTACTGTCCCTACTGATATCCTTGTGTTTGCTACTTTGCTTGCAATGAAAATTCACAAATCCAGCCACTTGGATACAGTAATTGATCCAATTCTCGATGCTTATAAAGATTAATTCTGTACGCCACTGTATTCGTTAATGACAAGATCCTTACTCAACAATTATGCTGCTCTCCTTCATGTTATTTTTCCGACTAACTTGTCTCACTAGCTTCGATGCACGAACCAATTGTAAAGTGATTAACCTTACGTTGTTTTTTTTTGCGTGTGTTATTCAGACCATAATTAAGAAAAAAAAAGAGCAAAGAGGATCAGAAATTAAAAGATGTACTCTAGTACTATATATGTTAGTATGCTCGTTATCCAATCGACCACCTGTTTACTGATTGTTTCTTTGCTTTTTCACAGATGGTTCGCTCAAAGATTTGTTTCCCGATTTGATGGACTGTGAAGTTCTGATGAAATCTGTTTGTATGGAGTTTTTTCTACTCGCGCCCCCGGGTGAAGTACGCTCGCCTTGTCCTTGTATAGTAGTTTGTCATCTAGAGAATTGAGCAATTGAATTAGCTGAACCATTGTTAAGTTCCGTGCTACAGTCGTGTCATTTTTTTAGAGAGAAAAAGGGTCTTTGTCAGAATAGTTCAAGTACTCCTCTGCTAATTTCTTTCAGTTCTCTCTCTGTGTTTTTCTTTTGGAATGGATTTCTTCTAGCTTACTGAAATTGAACTCACTGAAGCCGCATACGACACCAAACACTCCAACCTTTGTGTGCTTTGTGGACAGAATTGCAAAATGGTTGTATGCCCAAAACAAAATGGACCGGCAACAGTGTGAATTTGGCTGTGTATATTTGGTTCTATGTAGAGGCCAGATTTTACCCCTTTTCTAAAAAATAAATCCAATGATGCCATATATTGTCATGGTTATATTTGCGGTATAAGTTTCTTTTAAGTCAAATTTCTTATTAATTTGGAATATACAATATTAGTAAATTATGATGCAGTTTTCGTCAATTATATTGTATATGTTTGCATTGTTCCATTTATATATGTTTTTTAAAAAAAGTATAAGTCAGACCACTCGTATTTAGTTGCGCCACTGGTTGAGCTATTCTTTTTGAAACTTCAAAACTCTGGGTATAGAGTTGTCTCTTTGGTACTACTCCGTTAATTTCCTTCAACTTACTGAACTGTCCGAGCATGGCCCACGACACAAAGCTCTCTCCATAGATTTTGCGATCGGAATAATTTCACTAGAAATGCTCGAATTATATCCTCAAAGGTCAAAGCGCAATACCATAATTGTTGAACTTGAACCTTCATCTTTCAAAAAGGTCCTATGACACACTATGGATGATTGAAAATAAATAAATAAATAACATATGAAGCTCGCTGAAGGGGAGAGAGGCGACGGCCGACGAGCCCCTGTGTGGTGCGATACGCCATACCCCCGCCGATCTCCTCCGCGAGGTGTGGTGCGAGAGTGCAGTCAGCGTCGCGCCGCCGCAAGCATAGGGTCGTGGGGATCGATGCTGCTGTCTCAATGCGTTGCTGCCGGAGAAGTAGAGCGCGCGTCTGCAGAGCTCGATAAGCACCAGCGAGGCAGCGACAACTTGCAGCAGATGCAGGGCAAGGGGGTAAAAAATCCCAATTTGGCTTCCTGTCCTCTAAAATCCTAAACATTTTTCATGTTTGCTTGCCGACGAATTGCTAAAAAAAATAAATCAAAATTTCTCCCTCAGGTTCCGATGCTTGCGGATGAACAACAGTTGTTGTCCTCGCCTCTTTGTGCCATGAACCCTAGACGGACGGACGGACGCATGCCACCCTCGTCGTTGCGGCCATCTACACCCTCCGCACGTGGAGAGATGGAGAGAAAGAGGAGATAGAGGGAGAGAGCCAGGGGAGAATAGTGAGTGAGGACGACATGCAGGGCTAGTCAATATAAAATCATGATTTATATTGTCATGAAACCTAATTTAACTCCGTTTTATATTTAAGTTGAGGGTAAGAATTTAATATGAGTAGACCCAGTTAACTTGTCACGTTAAAATCACCATTTATATTGTCATTGTCATGAAACCTAATTTTTTAAGTTGAGGGTAAGAATTATGATATTGCTGTTTAAGGATGCAATTTAGACTATAGGAATCCATATTGAACGTATTCCTTTGAACAAAATGGAAAAAAACACAAAAAACTGCATATATATAGGAAAAAAGGCAAAGCCCACTGTCACATCCCGATTTTTAATTCATTTCTAGAACTTATATTTAAATTTAAAGCAATTTATCAAGTGAAGTCAATGTAGGAAATAAAATTTCCTTTAAAAATCATAGCTGAAAATATTTTTTAATATTCTTCGTGCCCTAAAATACTGGAATTTCGAGCTCAAAAATAATTTTAATAATACAAAGTTAATTTAATTAATTAATTAAATTAAAAAACAAATTAAAATCCTCCTTCCAACTTTGGCCCATTTTCGGCCTTCCTCCTCTCTTTATCTCCCGCGTGGCCTGGCCCGCTTGTCCCCTGTCTCCTACGAAGTCCATTTCACGTCCCTCTCGAAGGGGACCTTGGGCCCCATCTGTCAATCCCGTCTCCTACCTCCGACCACCCCGAACTAGCAACCGCCTCTTCACGCCACCATCGATTTCACGTCAACCCTCGCCTCCCCTAGTTTCCAAGCTTGTCGCGCCCCCTAATGCCCTCCCCGTGCCGAGCCCGTCCACCGCCACTCATCGGAGTGCTCCGGCCGCAGCCACCACCACAGCACGCAACCACCGCCGATAGCCTCGCCACCACTAGAGTATCCTCGGTCGTCGCTTTTCCCGCGCCAGCGGTCGTCGGAGCGGTGTCTTCATTGCACACCCGAGCCGTCACCTCGTTCGCTGCCTTTGGCAAACCACTGCCGTTTCTAGAGGCCACTTCTTGCCGCACCACCGCATCCATCGCCTTCCAGGCCAAGGAGAAGCCTGGCCACCCATTCGTCTTCCCCAAGCACCGTAGGACCCTCTTCTCCCTACTTGAGGTGAGTGCCGTCGCGTTTCACCTTCTCTAGCCGGCCTTCCTAGCCGTGCCACGCCTCTTTTTTCCGCTCTAACCCCTCCATCGCCTCCGCTATGTCCCGTAGGCCCTCGGCGGCCCCTCCGCCTTCGCTAGGAGCCGCGAAACCTGCTTGCCGCCATGACCCCAAGAAGCGCCGCCGCCAAGCCCTTGCTGCCAAGCCCCTTTTGGCCACCACCCTTCGCCGACACGTCTCGGTGAGAATCCTCCTCCCTTCCCGCCATACTCCATTGTATTCCCACACGCGCTGCCATGTCGGTGGTAGCCAGCGACGACCATCATGCCATGTGCCGCCGCCTCTCGACCAACCGGTCGATGAGCTCGCCTCGCTCGCCCGTGGCTGTCCGATCTACCTCGAGGCGGATCAGAGCCATCCATGTGGCTGCCCACATGGATGTATAATTGGTTAATAATTGTGTCATAAATTGTGTTAATTCCATAATTCTATTTAAATGACCCAAAACTTATAAAATTCATAACTAATTCATACGAACTCTAAATCGAACCATTTAACTTGCAAAATTCATCTAAACCCGAGCTCTACATGTTTGTTTACTTGGTTTTTATTAGGTTTTTTTCTTATTTTACGTGCCAACATATAGAATCCATTGTTTTGGGGAATTGTGACCGCAAGCAAAGAGTTTGGGAGGTTAATCGAAGAAGCAAGGTAAGTCACATATTTTCCGTTGAGCATGTTGAACCTACTTTATAAAATTTTTATCGTATGTAAATAAAATGCATGTTTTGCTAATTACATGAGAATAGAGAATACCTATATGTTTGCTTGTGACCCATTTACTTGATATTCATTCTTTGTCAAACTTTGGGTAATAATTTAACTAGCTTGTGTCATTTATGTTGACCTTGATAGAATTATGATATGCTTAGCCAAACTTAAATACCACTAGCTCACTTAATGGAATAATCATATTAGTTACATTTAGTATCTTGATGGCTGCAAGCTCGAGACATTTGATTATGGTTTAATGGTCGTAATTACTCAACTAAAATGTGACTTAATGGTGGACTATGTGTGCATAGTTTTGATTATTTTATCCATAGAAATTAAGGACCGGTTCAAGGGAAACCCTAAAAGACTTATCATGCTTACCACAAGTAAGAATGGCAACTGCTAGACTTGTAGTATAGTTTTTCCCAGTCTGACATACCCAGGCGAGGGTGCGCGTGAGGGAGTTGGGTTGGCCCGGTTTATGGGTTGATCGATTGTCGGATTCACCGTGGCGCACGAGGGGCTGACCACCTCGGTTTAGGGGTGAGGGTGAAACCTTAGCATGGTGTGTTTGGTTAGGGGAGTTATGCGAAGGGTTTTATCACAATCACTCGTATGGTGGTGTGTCTGGCCGGACACGATATCATGATGGTTGGTTGTGTCTTGTGAGTACAGTTGTACACCTTTGGCTAGAGTAAAACTATTTGAATAGTTGTGCCCGTGGTTATGAGCGATCAACCAGCTTCATAGTGATTAGTCCTTCTATATTAATTAATTTGACTTGATGAACTAGTGTAGTTCAGGTGGTTTGGTTGGGTCTGTTCAACATGGTTTAGCATTGTTCAATGGAGATTTATTTTGTCTTAATTAATCAATAGTTTTATTATTTTCAACTATAAATATTTACAACCACATTTATGCAAAGAGCCATGAACTTCTCTTTGTCTCTCCTTGCATGTCTCGATCATTAGTGTGGCTTGCTAAGTATAGTGGCTATACTCAGTTTTGCTATATTTCATTTTTCAGAAATGTAGTGCTTTTGTGTTGAATATGGAGTTAAATGACCAAGGCTCATACGGTCATACCCAGTTGAGTTTTTGTTTGTGGAGTGGAGCTGAAGCTCCATAAGGATCGCTTATTTTTCGTTGTCGCTTTCTTTTCAGTGTGAGGATTAAGTGTCTCTTCTATAAGTATTTGTGTTTTATTTACATTTTGATATGTATATTAATTTGTCGTTTTAAGTACCTTGACTTGACTCCTGGACAAAAAATTATACACAAAATAGTTTGAAATTTTGGTTAAATTTTTAGGCGTGACATCCATAAAATCTAGCTGTCGGTGATATGGGCTCGGGGGTATAACGAGAATACGATATCTGAAGAAGGAAGACGCCTTCGCTTACCAGGGCGCCCCAAAGATATGTCCTGAATGGCTCATGCGGGCCGGGCCACAGGCGGCCACGTGGCCATCCCAAAGGGGACTTGGCTCGGGAGCTGCCCGGAGGCCGTCGCTTCCCAGATGGCAGGGTTTGGGATCACCCGAACCCCCGTTCATCAACCCGCACCTCTCCGAGAAAGGAACAAGATCAATCGCCAACTGCCAACCATCACATTTAATGCCTAGAGAGAGGCCAGATGCCTGCGCGTCGCATTTATTGCAATGTGAGGCACGTCTGTCAGCCGCTCATCATCACCCTTTTTGCCCGTCACGAGGGAGAGAGGGGAGAAAGTCTTTGACGGCGACCGTAGTATGGCCGCACGGTCAGTCCACGCACACCTCCCTCCACGCCCTGTCCAGTCGCATTAAATGCGCTGGGCGGCTACGTGGGAGAGAGGATACGGACGTTGGGGGTGTCACGTCGACCCCTCTCCAGGCGGAGAGCCACTGACCGGTAGGCCCCACTGGAGTAGGTAAGTTGACCCCTCCTCTCGTCAGCAGCATGGCAGCCACGACGCCCGTCTTTCTCCTCCTCTCATTAGCAGCATGGCAGCCACGACGTCCGTTTTTCTCCTCCAACTCCCACAACATGGCAACAGGAGCAGGAATAGGGGTAGACCCCTGACAAGACAGGACAAGAGCCGCTCCATCACATGGAGCGGAGTAGGGAAAGCTAGGACTACTGTGGTGTCCCCTTGCACTATAAAAGGAGGCCCAAGTCCATTATAGAGGGGGTTGGTTGTTCAGTTCTGCTTCTTCAACCTTTGGCTTTAAGCATCTCGCCTCAATCATTAGCTCCAGCTTCCCCTGGGAAGAACAACCACACCAATCCTTGTAATTCATTCCCCACATAGCACAAAATACAGGAGTAGGGTATTACGTCTCCCCGACGACCCGAACCTGTATAAACTCTTCTGTGTCTTTTGCGATTGTGACTTTCCTCCACCTTCCTACTTTCCCTCTACCTCACCCTGAGCTTGAACCCTGATTCACCGCTCCCCTGTGCCGAACCAAAAAGGGAGTCCCCCGAGTCCCCGCGTGTCGAGCACACGCATCAACCTTGATTAAATCTGCTAAACAGGTTATAACCTCTACAGATCAGACCTAACTGAGACAATGCAAGACTGATAATAAGCTTAGCAGATTTAAAGGATTGATAAACTTAAATAAGATAAAGATATAACCAGTTAAGCAAAATAAACCATATAATTTAAAGCAAAACAATTATACCGTAAGATCGGCTAAAACCCGATACTACTCTTAGTGACAATCCGTCACGCCCGATTTTCATTCGGGATTAAAAGTCATTAAATAATTTATTTTCTAGAAATTAAATAATATAAAAAATAAATTTAATCAAGTAAAAGTAATAAGGAAATAAAATTTCCTTTAAAAATCATTGCTAAAAGTAATAAGAAAATATTTTTGAAATATTCTCCATGCCCTAAAGTACTCTCTGAAATTTTCTCAGATTTTTCAGAGCTCAAGTATTAATTTTAATAATACAAAGAGCATTTTAGTAATTATTTAAATAAATGAATTAATTAGTAAATCATCTGGTTATATTTTTATTAAATACTTTGAGTGTCCTTCTATTTTCAAAATTTTTCTTGAAATTATTTGAGCATTGAAAGTATTTATAAAAATTCAAAGATGTTTGGATGGAAAAAGTCTAATTTACCTCCAACTAGCCATCACTATGCGTCCCGAGCCGTAGTTGGTGTTTTCCCTTTGCAAATCCCATTGTATCCCTTGCCAAAATCCAAAATTGATTGAGGGAAATTAATCCCCACCTCATCCTCTTCAATTCCCCACGATTCCCCACTAAATTTCGCATGTTTTCGTGGTGGATTTTGTCTTCAATGGTTGAGCTCCACCATGGTCGACCGACCTCCTCCTCTCCCCGTCGTCCCTCTCTCCCCTCCCCCGGCCTCTAAAAGGATGCCCCAACCCCTCCTCTCTTCCCCCACACCGCCATCTCTCCCTCTTTCTCCTGGCCGTAGTGCCGTTTATTTTTCTTGCACCGATGCCGACGGTTCGAGCAATGCGTCTATTTCCTCGCCGCCAAACTTGTCGTCGTCTCCTCGTTGTTTCCACTGCTCCAGTGAGCTTGCCGCCACCCTCTGCCATCTCTATCCCTCCTTTGTCTCTGTCTCTCACAAGCAAGAACACAAGAATCGTTCAATTGCGAAAATAATTAACGAATTTGTAAATCGCCATTTAAACGACACCTAAAATTCACTGTTTGAACTCGGAATCGACCCATTCAAAATGCTAAATTTTCCTTGAACAGTATAGAACCCATTTTTTACTTTGTTTCTACTCTTATATGGTTTTTATTTATCTTTTGGCCTTTATCTTTTGTGTTCGTTGCGTCGGCGTTGCAAATCTGGAAGAGCCGCTCTACCTCAAGGTTGACCTTGAAGATTTTGGTAGCGAGCAAGGCAAGTCATGTCATTTTGATCATATTGTTGTCCCAACTTATAAAATTATGTTTATTTAAAATTATTACATTTCACTTTATTAAATTCATGTGCTTATCTTTATTTTATTTAGCCTTACCGATTCTCCTTGTTCTAGCCCTATTACTTGTATTATTATGATCCTTGATAACTCTAGGAAAATAAAACTAGTGAGCACTTTATATATATGGTACTCACTAGCAAACATAGGAATATGCTTAGCCCTGCTTGAATAGAAACAAATAGATGTTTTCAATAATTAGACCAAGTAATAACTTGTAAATAATAGAAATATTGGTTGTTTAGCTTTGGCAATAAATGTCCCCTTCAAAATTCTCCAAACATGTTTTCGACTAGGCACGGGGTGCTTGGTTTTGTTAGTCGCACCTCGGCCGTCATAAGGACCGGTCTTTGGGCCTCTGTTGCAAAGCATATTTCGTATTACCACCTGTCTAATGGGTAAGACTTAACATGTCGACTAGTGCACTCAGAAACAAAAAAGACACGGATAGGGGCGGATGAGGTCCTAGCTAGGGCTGACGTCTCTGACAAGTGAAGGCTCAGAACGAGTTCGAGATGTCGGGGGAATATACTGTCTGCTCGACCCAGGGCACCTTGCGAGGGAAGTCTATGTCAGTCTTCTTTGTTTAGGGTAGTATTAAGCAATGAGTTATGTCATGGTTTCCATCCGTATGCCATGGTGGCATGTGGCACGTCGCAACACGTGAGGAAGACATGTCTGGTGGATAAAGATGTACACCTCTGATCAGAATTTAATCTATTCGAATAGCCACGCCCTTGGTTATGGGCAAGCCTGTCAACGCCAAAATTTGGTAAGCCCCGAAGTCCTTATCGGCTAAGGGTTAGTATCGGCTCGAGGCAAAATCGGCTGAGAGTTTTGCGTCAGCCGATGGAGGATCCATATCTCCAATAGTCGGATTCTTGTTAGATTCGGTTTGAGAAGATCTTATCCAGAACAAACCGAGTCCAGGAAGGATACGGCTTGTATCTATTAATTAGGAAGAGATTGTTAGTTTCCTATTTTATCTTTAGGAAAGTCGGTTTAATGTCCGATAAGGACTTTATCTATTTTCTTTTATCTTTAGGAAAGTTTGAATTGTAATCTGTTAGGATCTTTGTCACCCTACGGGTATAAATATGTAAGCCCAGGGTTCATGTAAGATATCATCTCTCGATCAATACAACTCGGCGCATCGCCACCTTTCTTTTATCTGTTCTACTTTGTCATCCGGCGAAACTTGGCACCTGACACGGGGCTGCATCGGCTTCGATCTCCGGCGAGGGGGTAAGTCCAAGGTCCCGCCGGCTCAGGCAATCGTATTGGCTACGTTGGCGTCGTCCAAGGTTGCATCAGTACATTCGACCTCTTGGTTTGCTTCGATTCGGTTGATATCTTTGCCTGATTATTTATCATATGTCTCTGTTAAATCTAATTTTAGTATCTCGATTTGGCTCTATCGGTTGTATCTCGTTGTAGGGTTTCTGCCGATATCGGCTAAATCGTTATATTAGATTAGATTAGCTTAGGCATCTACCACCCTGAAAATCAGCCAATGGCTTGATTGTCTAGATATTGCTTTTCTTTTCATACTTAGTGCTGCATCAGTTTGATCTACTAAGTCATGATTAGAACCGTAATATCTAGCCTGCCTGTTGACTGCCACTAAGGGTTTCATCGGGGTTTCAGCCGGTGAGTTATCTGGATATTGCATCGGCTTGCAAGGATTGCATACAAGTTGGATCTAGCCTATTGCAGTAGAGACTTCATTGGATATTTGACCATTTGGATTTTATGACATCGGACTTCCAGCCGATATGTGCTTTAATCTTTAAATCAATATCTATTTCATCATGTGATTGGTTCGTGCAATGTTATATGTCATCATATTACTATCAGCCGATCACCTTTTTATAAATGTCTGTTAAGTGCACAGCCGATGGATCAAGACTATTAACTACATTGGTAGATATCAGCATCGGCTGTCGACCAATCGGCTGTTTTGGATATTAGCCGATCGGTTAATACATTTTATAATCGGTTGCTTTACATGACTTGTCAGTGGCAGGATCAAACTGACTGGCACGCCCGCGCTTCATCGATTCTAGGACCTGCACTGGAGCTAAGCAGATCTCCCAGGCCGGCGTGTTGATTTTTCTCGTCAACACATTTTTGGCACGTCCGGTGGGATCGTGTTTTGGATAACACATCTTTTTACACGGCTCGGCGGACCCATAATTGCCACAATGTTTGATGAAGAAGTCAAGGCCGAGGAAGAACAATCTCTCAAGCTGACAAATGAAGATAGGGAACAGTCTACTGAGCCGATGGATGACGAGACACTTCAAGAGATGGTTAATAACGTCATTCATCGTGCTGTGTTCGATCAATCTGGAGTCTTGATGAGTACATTGTATGGTTTGATCGAGGAAACAGTTCCCAGGGTAATTGCTTTAGGAAGTCAGCATGGGGGGCAAATTGGTGAGCAATCTCAACACTATCAGCAACAACAAAATTTGCTCGGGGGGCAAGTTGATCGATATCAGTATGCAGAGTCACATAAGCAATATCGGCCAGAGGAAATTCAAAGATATCCGTCCAAAGAGGATTGGGCCGATATAATTGCAAAGGTAATGGAGGAGCAGTTTGGAATTAAACGCAAAAATCAAATTTCTGTGTATCGGCTGCCATATCCTGAGTGGTTTGATAGGGTTCCACTTCCAAGCCGATACAAGGTTCCAGATTTCTCCATGTTTTCAGGGCGAGATGGTATCTCCACAATGGAACATATCAGCCGATTCTTAGCTCAATGTGGGGAAGCATCGGCTGAAGAAGCTCTGAAAGTTAGACTTTTTCCATTGTCTTTGACTGGATCGACTTTCACATGGTTTTAATGATTGCCACCAAATTCCATCAGCAGTTGGGCCGATCTTGAAAGGCAGTTTCACATGTACTTCTTTGCTGGGGTTAGCGAGTTGAGGCTTGCAGATTTGATATCAGTTAAACAACAAGAAGGGGAATCGGCTAAGGAATACATTCAAAGGTTTCATAATATCCACAACCAATGTTATAGCTTGAGCCTAAGTGATGAGCAGATAGTAGATCTTGAATTCCAAGGGTTGTCGGCAGCTAACCAAGGCAGGTTTTTCTTACAAGAGTTTGACAGCCTGGCTCAGCTATTACAGAAGGTATCGGCTTACGAAAGCCGATGTCAAGAAGAAGAAAATAATCAGTTTTGGGGGGATAAGGCAAGGACAATTTTGAAGCATGACTTCTCATACTCCAAAACTGGGGGCATGTGTTAACGCCAAAGTTTGGTAAGCCCCGAAGTCCTTATCGGCTAAGGGTTAGTATCGGCTCGAAGCAAAATTGGCTGAGAGTTTTGCGTCAGCCGATGGAGGATCCATATCTCCAGCAGTCGGATTCTTGTTAGATTCGGTTTGAGATGATCTTATCCAGAACAAACCGAGTTCAGGGAGGATACGGCTTGTATCTATTAATTAGGAAGAGATTGTTAGTTTCCTATTTTATCTTTAGGAAAATCTGTTTAGTGTCTGATAAGGACTTTATCTATTTCCTTTTATCTTTAGGAAAGTTTGAATTGTAATCTGTTAGGATCTTTGTCACCCTACGGGTATCAATATGTAAGCCCAGGGTTCATGTAAGATATCATCTCTCGATCAATACAACTCGGCGCATCGCCACCTTTCTTTTATCTGTTCTACTTTGTCATCCGGCGGAACTTGGCACCTGACGCGGGGCTGCATCGGCTTCGATCTCCGACGAGGGGGTAAGTCCAAGGTCCCGCTGGCTCAGGCAATCGTATTGGCTACGTTGGCGTCGTCCAAGGCTACATCAGTACATTCGACATCTTGGATTGCTTCGATTCAGTTGATATCTTTGCCTGATTATTTATCATATGTCTCTGTTGAATCTAATTTTAGTATCTCGATTTGGCTCTATCGGTTGTATCTCGTTGTAGGGTTTCTGCCGATATCGGCTAAATCGTTATATTAGATTAGATTAGCTTAGGCATCTATCACCCTGAAAATCAGCCAAGGGCTTGATTGTCTAGATATTGCTTTTCTTTTCATACTTAGTGCTGCATCAGTTTGATCTACTAAGTCGTGATTAGAACCGTAATATCTAGCCTGCCTGTTGTTTGCCACTAAGGGTTTCATCGGGGTTTCTGTTAGTGATATGCCCTAGAGGCAACATGGAGATGTTGGATATCACGTCAATGTTTATGTATAAATGAATAAAGTGTTATTCAGTTCCATGAAATAGACATCTTGTATTGATCAATAAGTACGTGACTTATTTATGAGACTCGATATGTATGAATCTATATTTCTAAACGATCCTCGATCATATGTCATATTGTTGGAACAAATATGATTCTAAGATCGGCATGTTTATTGATTGATGATCATGTCTCATAGATCATGGGTATAGAGATACCAAATCAATAAACATGGACATATGTGTTGGAGAACACATTGTTGGATAGACCCACCATGAGACACTACGGAATTAATGTGCCATTAGTTGGTCTCGGTAGTGTTGGTACAAAGTCCTTAGACCCGAGATCACCATGGATTCCAACATGTGTAGTAGCCTACTTTGGGACTACCAAACGCTATTCCGTAATGGGTAGTTATAAAGGTAGTTTTCGGGTTTGCTATGAAACATGGAGTGGGATGTGAGTGATCAAGATGGAATTTGCCCCTCCTTTGGAGAGATATCTCTGGGCCCCTCGAGGTAATGGATTATGGAAATGCATGGCCATGCTAAGTTGATTGAGGAGTCAATCAAGACGATAATCCAATACGGTTCGAGTGAATGGTTAAGCTATTGAAGGGATGGCACACATCTTGCCTATAGCTTAGCGGTATCGTGAGGCAAAGGGATTTGTGTACACATTACAGGTTGAGCCGATATTATATTCTTGTATACTATGGTGTCAATATGTTGCTAGGCGCCGTCGTGACAGTCGGCTGAGTTGGACTCGAGCCGACGATCGGCTAAGTTAGACTATAGCCGAAACCGAGTATACCTGAACCTACTGTGGTCGCACGCTTAAGGGGATAAGAAGCATTCGAGTTGGACTCGGATACGGCTCGATCGGATAGGGATCCGATCGGATAGAGTCCTATGGGCTTACGACGTGTGGGCGGCCAACTCTATATGAGATACGGATGAGATCCAATTCAAAATAGAGTCCTATGGGCTTACGACGTGTGAGCGGCCAAACTCTATATGAGATACGGATGAGATCCAATTCAAAATAGAGTCCTATGGGCTTACGACGTGTGAGCGGCCAAACTCTATATGAGATACGGATGAGATCCAATTCAAAATAGAGTCCCGAGCGGCTACTAATCCCTCGGCCAACTCTATATAAAGGAGGGAGGGGTGGAGAGCTGCCATAGATCAATTGCATCGCGTGCAACGAAGTCGCCGAGATCAATCTCCACGGAAACCCTCCCCACTTTCGAGCCAAACCCTAGCCTTGCATCGCGTGCTAGCACACGGGTGTTCGGCGTTCGTCCCGGACGTGTGGATACCGGTAGAGGCGCTGCTACGTTGCGCGCGTTGATCGGCGTTGTCTCCGGAATCGGCTACACTGTTCCGGATCGGATTGCCCGATTGGCTATTCCGCTGCACTCTACTCCAATCGGTAACGATCTATCGGCCCTTACTTGCAAGTGTTCCTGGTTTTGCGCGGTAGAAAATTTTTGTTTTCGGCTAGCGTAGCTTCCGCGTAACCCTTCGGTGGTATCGAGCTAATCTTGCTTAGTTCGGGTTTTAGATTGGATCGGAACAAGTTTTGCGCACGGGTTGATTAGATCAATCGGTTTTACGGGAATTGTTGAGGAGAGTTCATGGTAATTGCGTTCCTTGATAGTGTATCGGAACGGCGTAATGTGATTACGTCGAAGCAATATCCATAGAACTCGGTTTGAGTCGGCTTCGAGATAGCGTTCCTTGATAGTGTATCGGAACGGTATAATGTGATTATGCCGAAGCTATCTCGTAGTCCGATCTTGTTTGCTGCCTCGCGCTGCGCAAACCATCTCCCTTGACAGGTATCGGGACGACATAATATGATTATGCCGATATGGTTTCCGTAAGGCGGCTTCCCCCTCGAACCCCGCCCGCTACAGGCTAGCGGGACCGCCGTGTGCGTACCCCCTTATAGGTCGTCTCGATGCCATAGCTCGCGATAAGTAGAAAACGTTTCTACGTCTAACTTGTTTTTGAGAGAATGCTTTGAGATGGTATGGCCCTATTGTATGTATGAGATGCATGTGATGCATGTAATATTCTTTCATATGTGCAATCCTGTAATATTCTTTCATACGTGCAATGCTTGTAATATTCTTTCACGACTGCGAGTCGATGTAATCTTCAATTAGAGCTTCTATAGTAGTAGCTTAGTTTGAAGATATCAAGCATTCGACACTTGGAAGATGGTGCCGAAGATGGAGATCCTCGGCGCCGACATGGAGATGGAGATCACCATGTGAAGGGGGCCATACTATTTCACTATATGCTATTCTTCTTGCTTTCATATGTGATATGTTTGTTTGATAGGATAGCATCCCTCGCAAAATTAAGTAGTAATGATGCCCTTCCAAATGTTGCACCCGTCACCGTTATGCTCGTCAATGGTGGGTCCGCCAAAGCGAGTGCCATTCTCTATCATAACACGAGGGGTATATGTCGACATATACATGCGGAGCATTTGGTTTACTTAACAAGGCTATCAAAACAGTTTTGGGCCTTGGGGCATAGGTTGGCGCCGGGGCATGGAGATGCCACACCAACAACAAGAGTCACATAGAGATGTGATTAGCAAGGTGTTGCTTACCGATGTTACTAATTTTCTAGCAGTGATGCCAAAGCTCACTAGAAAATTAATTAACATGTGGATCTTGACCCAATACGTAACCTAGAGGGAAGGTGGAAAATACGTAATGGGAGTCTTATGTTAAATTGTTTAACAATAGACATAGCATAAACATTGTGCTAAACTTTGTTTTTGTTGTAGAATAAATGGCGGCTAATACTACACCCAGTACCTTTAATTTGCGATCTATTCTCGAAAAGGAAAAATTAAATGGAACAAACTTTATGGATTGGTATCGCAACTTGAGAATTGTTCTCAAGCAAGAGCGTAAAGAGTACGTTCTTGAAGTACCCTATCCCGAGGATTTGCCAACTAATGCCACCGCAACGCACGGAGGGCTTATGAGAAGCACACTAATGATGCCCTAGATATAATGTCTTATGCTTGCTACAATGTCCCCGAGCTTCGAAGCAATATGAGAGCGGCGATGCTCACACTATTATTCGGGACTGCGTGGCATGTTTGAGAACCAAGCTCGGGCCGAGAGGTTCAACACCTCAAAGTCCTTGTTTGCGTGCGAGCTTGTTGAGGGAATCCCGTCGTCCGCATGTGATAAAGATGATTGGCTACATTGAGAGTCTAGAAAACTGGGTTTCCCCTTAGCCAAGAGTTGGCTACCGATGTGATTCTCCGGTCGCTCCCTCCGAGCTTCGAGCCATTCATATTAAATTATCACATGAACAATATGGATAGGACCTTGGCTGAATTCCATGGGATGCTAAAGACAGTGAGGAGAGTATCCGAGAAAAATGGTCATCATGTGATGATGATGCGAAGGCTAAGCGCAAACCACTGTCAAGAAACTTTGCACCAAGAGGAAGTTAACTCCCGATGAGATCGCGAGTGCCTCTAATGCAAAGAAGGGCAAGAAGGGGTCGGCGGCATCGATGCCGTTTGCTTCTACTTGCAAGGAGACAGGCCACTTGGAAAAGGAACGCAAGAAGTACATGGAGGATCTCAAGAAGAAGCAAAGTACGACTTCGCCGGGTATTAATGTTATAGACATTAATCTTGCTACTTCACCTACGACTCTTGGGTATTTGATACCGGATCGTAGCTCATATTTGCAAATCGTTGCGGGAATGAGAAGAAGTAGAGGATTGAGAAGGGGCGAGGTGAACTGCGCGCGTCGGCAATGGAGCAAGCGTTGCTACGTTGCTGTCGGCACGAGTACCACTTCATCTACATTCGGGATTAGTTTTGGAATTAAATAATTGTTATTGTGTTCCAACACTATGTCAAAACGTTATTTCCGCTTCATGTTTGCAAGCGGAAGGATATGATTTTAGATCAATGAACAATGGTTGTTCAATATATCTCGAGATATGTTCTATTTTCATGCTCCATTGGTGAATGGATTATACGTTTTGAATCTTGAAGGGTCTCCCATCTATAACATTAATACGAAAGGCAACTCTCTAATGATATAAACCCCACATTTATCCGGCATTGTCGCTTAGGCCATATAAATAAGAAACGCATGGAGAAGCTCCATAAGGATGGATTGCTTCACTCTTTTGATTTTGAATCATTTGAGACATGTGAGTCTTGTTTACTTGGTAAGATGACAAAGGCACCTTTCACGGGACATAGTGAGAGAGCAAGTGACTTATTGGCACTCGTACATACCGATGTATGTGGACCAATGAGCTCAACGGCCGAGGTGGTTATCAATACTTCATTACCTTTACTGATGACTTTAGTAGATATGGTTATATCTACTTAATGAGGCATAAGTCCGAATCCTTTGAAAAGTTCAAAGAATTCCGAATGAAGTACGAATCATTTAGGAAAACAATCAAGTTTCTACGATCGGATCGTGGAGGGGAATACTTGAGCCAAGAGTTTGGTAATCATCGAAAGATTGTGGAATTGTTCCACGTTGACTCCGCCGGAACTCCGCAATGGAACGGAGTGTCCGAACGGAGAAATCGCACCTTGTTGGACATGGTGCGGTCGATGATGAGCCAAAGTGATCTACCGTTATCCTTCGGGGATATGCTCTTGAAATTGCTCACACTAAATAGAGTTCCATCTAAGTCGGTTGAAAAGACACCATATGAGATATGGACGGGCAACCCCCTAGTTTGTCTTTTCTCAAAATTTGGGGATGCGAAGCTTATGTAAAACGTTTACGTCGACAAGCTCACACCCAAATCGACAAGTGCTTCTTTGTGGGATATCCTAAGGAAACTAAGGGATATTACTTTTATAATCGGGAACAAGGCAAAGTGTTTGTCGCCCGACACGGTGTCTTCTTGGAGAAAGAGTTTTTTCAAGAAGGGTTAGTGGGAGCAGGGTGCATCTTGAAGAAGTTCAAGAAACACCGAGAAAATGTTTCGGCGACCACGAACCACAACGGGAGGAGCAAAGTGTTGCGCCACCGGTTGTAGATACACCAGCCCCACGGAGGTCCGAAAGATCACGTCGTGCACGAGTGTACAGTGCGGAACAATGTGATATATTGTTGTTGGACAACGATGAACCTAAGACCTATGAGGAAGCGATGGTGGGACCGATTCCAACAAGTGGCTTGGAGCCATGAAATCCGAAATAGAATCCATGTACGACAATCAAGTTTGGAACTTGGTTGATCCACTCGATGGTGTCAAAACCATTGAGTGCAAATGGGTTTTTAAGAAAAGGCCGATATGGATGGAAATGTTCACATCTATAAGGCGCGATTGGTGGCGAAAGGTTTTAAACAGATTCAAGGAGTTGATTATGATGAAACCTTCTCGCCCGTCGCAATGCTTAAATCTATTCGGATTATCCTAGCGATTGCTGCATATTTCGATTATGAGATATGGCGAGATGGATGTCAAAACGGCTTTCCTAAATGGAAACCTAAGCGAGGATGTATACATGATACAACCTCGGGGTTTTGTCGATCCAGAATCGCTGGAAAGATATGCAAGCTACGAAATCCATTTATGGATTGAAGCAAGCATCTCGGAGTTGGAATATTCGTTTTGATGAAGTAATCAAAGGGTTTGGTTTCATCAAAAACGAAGAAGAGGCCTGTGTTTACAAAAGGTCGTGGGAGTGCAATTGTATTTCTAATCTTATATGTGGATGACATATTGCGATTGGAAATGATATCCCTATGCTAGAATCCGTCAAGTCTTCATTGAAAAATAGTTTTTCCATGAAAGACTTAGGGGAGGCAACATACATATTGGGCATTCGGATCTATAGAGATAGATCCAAGAGGCTAATCGGATTAAGCCAAAGTACATACATTGACAAGGTGTTGAAAAGGTTCAACATGCATGATTCCAAGAAAGGTTTCTTGCCCATGTCACATGGCATTAATCTTAGCAAGAATCGGTGTCCTCGGACACATGATGAGCGGAATAAGATGGGTATGGTTCCATATGCTTCGGCAATTGGATCCATCATGTATGTCATGCTTTGTACACGCCCGGATGTCTCGTACGCTTTGAGTGCTACGAGCGGATACCGTCGAGATCCAGGTGAAGGTCACTGGATCGTAAAGAATATCCTTAAGTACTTGAGAAGAACTAAGGATATGTTCCTAGTCTATGGAGGTGAAGAAGAGCTCGTTGTAAGTGGTTACACCGATGCTAGCTTCCAAACAGACAAGGATGATTATAGATCGCAACGGGTTCGTGTTCTCGCCCGAACGGAGGCGCGTCACTGGAAGAGTTCCAAGCGGGATACCGTTGCTGATTCTACAACGGAGGCCGAGTACATTGCTGCTTCGGAAGCCGCAAAGGAGGCTGTTTGGATCAAGAAATTCGTTTCGAGCTTGGTGTGATGACTAGTACGATGGTCCAATGTCTCTCTATTGTGACAATAGTGGAGCCATTGCGCAAGCCAAGGAGCCGAGGTCACATCGAAGTCCAAACACATACTTCGGCGATATCATCTCATCCGCGAGATTGTGGACAGAGGTGATGTCAAGATATGCAAAGTGCACACGGATCTCAACATAGCCGATCCGCCGACAAAACCTCTCCCTCGCCGAAGCATGAGGCGCACACAAGAGCAATGGGTATTAGATACTTACATGATTGACTCTAGTGCAAGTGGGAGATTGTTAGTGATATGCCCTAGAGGCAACATGGAGATGTTGGATATCACGTCAATGTTTATGTATAAATGAATAAAGTGTTATTCGGTTCCATGAAATAGACATCTTGTATTGATCAATAAGTACGTGACTTATTTATGAGACTCGATATGTATGAATCTATTTCTAAACGATCCTCGATCATATGTCATATTGTTGGAACAAATATGATTCTAAGATCGGCATGTTTATTGATTGATGATCATGTCTCATAGATCATGGGTATAGAGATACCAAATCAATAAACATGGACATATGTGTTGGAGAACACATTGTTGGATAGACCCACCATGAGACACTACGGGAATTAATGTGCCATTAGTTGGTCTCGGGTAGTGTTGGTACAAAGTCCTTAGACCGAGATCACCATGGATTCCAACATGTGTAGTAGCCTACTTTGGGACTACCAAACGCTATTCCGTAACTGGGTAGTTATAAAGGTAGTTTTCGGGTTTGCTATGAAACATGGAGTGGGATGTGAGTGATCAAGATGGAATTTGCCCCTCCTTTGGAGAGATATCTCGGCCCCTCGAGGTAATGGATTATGGAAATGCATGGCCATGCTAAGTTGATTGAGGAGTCAATCAACGGACGGATAATCCAATACGGTTCGAGTGAATGGTTAAGCTATTGAAGGGATGGCACACATCTTGCCTATAGCTTAAGCGGTATCGTGAGGCAAAGGGATTTGTGTACACATTACGGTTTGAGCCGATATTATATTCTTGTATACTATGGTGTCAATATGTGCTTGCTAGGCGCCGTGTGCAGTCGGCTGAGTTGGACTCGAGCCGACGATCGGCTAAGTTAGACTATAGCCGAAACCGAGTATACCTGAACCTACGGGTCGCACGCTTAAGGGGATAAGAACGGGCATTCGAGTTGGACTCGGATACGGCTCGATCGGATAGGGATCCGATCGGATAGAGTCCTATGGGCTTACGACGTGTGGGCGGCCAACTCTATATGAGATACGGATGAGATCCAATTCAAAATAGAGTCCTATGGGCTTACGACGTGTGAGCGGCCAAACTCTATATGAGATACGGATGAGATCCAATTCAAAATAGAGTCCTATGGGCTTACGACGTGTGAGCGGCCAAACTCTATATGAGATACGGATGAGATCCAATTCAAAATAGAGTCCGAGCGGCTACTAATCCCGTCGGCCAACTCTATATAAAGGAGGGAGGGGTGGAGAGCTGCCATAGATCAATTGCATCGCGTGCAACAAGTCGCCGAGATCAATCTCCACGGAAACCCTCCCCACTTTCGAGCCAAACCCTAGCCTTGCATCGCGTGCTAGCACACGGGTGTTCGGCGTTCGTCCCGGACGTGTGGATACCGGTAGAGGCGCGCTACGTTGCGCGCCGTTGATCATGTTGTCTCGGGAATCAGCTACACTGTTCCGGATCGGATTGCCACGATTGGCTATTCCGCTGCACTCTACTCCAATCGGTAACGATCTATCGGCCCTTACTTGCAAGTGTTCCTGGTTTGCGCGGTAGAAAATTTTTGTTTTCGGCTAGCGTAGCTTCCGCGTAACCCTTCAGTTTCAGCCGGTGAGTTATCTGGATATTGCATCGGCTTGCAAGGATTGTATACAAGTTGGATCTAGCCGATCGCAGTAGAGGCTTCATTGGATATTTGACCATTTGGATTTTATGACATCGGACATCCAGCCAATATGTGCTTTAATCTTTAAATAAATATCTATTTCATCATGTGATTGGTTCGTGCAATGTTATATATCATTATATTACTGTCAGCCGATCACCTTTTCATATATGTCTGTTAAGTGCACAGCCGATGGATCAAGACTATTAACTACATTGGTAGATATCAGCATCGGCTGTTGACCAATCGGCTGTTCTGGATATTAGCCGATCGGTTAATACATTTTATAATCGGTTGCTTTACATGACTTGTCAGTGGCCAGATCAAACTGACTGGCATGCCCGCGCTTCATCGATTCTAGGACCTGCACTGAAGCTAAGCAGATCTCCCAGGCCGGCATGTTGATTTTTCTCGTCAACAAAGCCGAGCAATGTACCCAAGTTAGAATTTAATTCTGTTTAAAACTGAAAGAATTGGAGTTAGCACATGTTGGCGTGAGTTAAGGCATGATCGTGTTGAAGCACGGCTTGATAATAATTTGACTAGAGATAGGCTCGCGTTTTATTAAAATGCCTTAAAATATTTAAATACTTAAAATGCTGATTTTCTACAAAATAGCCTTATATATGAGTTCCTTGTACCCCTTGCATTATTTTTGCATTCTCCCAGGGCATGGCTTGTTGAGTACGTTGGTTGTACTCAACCTTGCAATTCTTCTCCCTTTCAGAAGTTTAGTGCTTCTGAGTTGAAGACAGTGTTAGAGGACCAAGGCTCAGACCCCAGTTGAGTTTGCATGTGGAGTGGAGCTGAAGCCTCGCTAGGAGCACCTTTTTCCATGGCAGCTACTTTCTTTCAGTGTGAGGACTAAGAGTCTCTTCTGTAAATATTTATTTGTACGTTTTATTTTATGTTTGGTTCTGTATTAATTTGTCATTTTGTGTACCCTGGTTGATTCCTGGACAGAGATTTAATACACAAAATAGTATGAAAATTTAGGATAAATTTCCGGGCGTGACACAATCCAAGGCAGGTTAGGTTCTATGATTCTAAGCACGACTTAGTAGGTCAAACTCAGTTGATGCAACAGTAAGTATAAAAAGAAGCATAAAGTCTAAACAGTCAATCTTTTGACTGATTTTTAGGGTGGTTGATAAGTTAGCTAATCTAAATCAATAAAATAGTTTAATTGATACAAGCAAAACCTAGAGAAGGCCTAGCCGATACAAGTTAATAGATCTATCAATTTAGATTAATTAGGATATATGATAAATAGGCAGATGCATAAGCTAGATTAGAGTGTCGAAACGATGTAAGCACTAATTCTGCTGATAGAAACCGCCATGACAAGTCTTACCACTTGTCGGAGATCAAAGCCGATGGAGCCCAACTCAAAACAAGAACTCGTCGAGATGAAAACATAGAAAACTAGGGTGGTGATGCGCCAAAAAGTTTATTGAACTGTTTTTTAACTATCCTCTCATTACAAGACCTTGGGCATCTATTTATACTCAAATATATAAAGTTGTCCATACTGGACACGACTCAAACTTCTAAATTACATAAACATACGAACAGGTCTCTTAGACGGACTCTTACCAAAATATTTCTAATGGATAGGACCCATTAATATTCCTAATTAATAGATACAATTGCATGTAATGAACTCTATCCGTGTCTAGCAATAATTTTAAATCCTCAATTTGAGCCCAACTTGAACTCAAAAATAAGCGTATCGGCTGCCCCGCCCACATCGATCGGCCGAATCCGACTCTGTATCGGCTGATACATGCCTTTAGCCGATGCGCAGTCAAATTTGGAAACAACTCATTCTCCCGCCAAATCCGCCTCGACTTGTTCTTCGACTCCGAGTATCTTACCAAATTTTGTTGTTAACAAATACTTAAATAAACTCAAAGTGGGTGTTTGTTCCAGGATCTTAGTCAAAGGCAATCACTTAATCCCATGCCGACTACATTTTCTTTAAATAACTTGGAAGGTAAGCCTTTGGTTAGCGGATCCGCAAGCATTAATTTAATACTAATATACTCTTAATTGTTTGATCCTGGACACTATCTTTCACAACTTGGAATTTAAGGTCAATGTGTTTGACAGCTTCACTTGACTTATTGCCACTCGTATAGAACACTGCAGTCTTATTATCGCAATATATTGTCAGTGGTTTGGCTATGCTGTCAACCACTCTTAATTTTGGGATGAAATTCTTAAGCCATACGACCTGCCCGTTGCATGATAACACACCACAAATTCTGCCTGCATTGTTGATAATGCAGTAAGCATTTGCTTGGAGCTTTTCCATAAAATAGCTCCCCCGCGAGGGTGAAAATATACCCGAAGTGGATTTCTTAGTGTTTAAGCACCCCACGAAGTCAGCGTCTATTGATGAGAAATTTCTCTCACGCGCAGGCCTGGGAGATCTGCTTAACTCCAGTGCAGGTCTTTCTCGGCGGCCTCTGCTGTGCAGGGCATGCCAGTTGGTTTGATCTGTTAACCAACAAGAAAAACAAGAAATATGCGTTAAGTGTTAGGTTAGATCCCCACTGTATCGGCTGAGGGAATCCATGAGCATATATTTGCTATCCTAAAATATATTTAAATCAAGCGACTAGAATGGATCGGCTATACCGAGACAGCATCAGCCACTTAACTCAAATACAGTAAAGGATAATAAATATATGTATTGATAAACTAGCCGATACTGGAAAGCTAACATGTGGATTGGCTAGTACTATGATGAATCTTATGAAAAGATATCGTTCTTGAACCATATGCTTAGCCTGAAAATTGGCCGTCAGCTGTCGATGGCAAGCCGATTTCGGCTTATAAGGTCCGACAAGAACAAGATCTTATCATAAGAGGCGGTCCTAACATAAATCTAATAATAAATATATTAAAAGAAACATATCAGGGCAGATAAGGCCGGCTGAAACCCCGGCACTGTCTCTAAACAATATAAATCTAGCCGAACAGATCATTGGAAGTTCTAAAAACGACTTAATAGTTCAACGTTGATGCAACATTAAGTATAAAAAGAAAAACCCGATCTGTTGTAGCTGATTTATATCTCTCGAGACGGTGGATACCGCATATAAACCAGCCAACCCTTAGATCTAGCCTTATTGGCTACAGGTTCTTGACAGAACTGGCCAATGGCAGGATAGATCTAAACATTGCTCTAATTTATATGCGCTATATGATAAATAGCGCAGTATAAACTCCTGAATCTAATGTGTCATTACGATGGAAGCACTAGAAACAACAGATCATACCACTAATGACAAGCATTTACCTGGATTTGGGGATCGAAACGATGCAGCCCGTAGCCAAACGAATTGCTCGTCTGAAGAAAAAAGTTGGCGATGCACCCAAGGTTGTTTGATTGATTGTGATTGAATATTCATTACAGGGGGTCTCGGGTCCTATTTATACCCAAGATACATTATCTGTACAAACCCTGGACTCTATCTAAACTACAACTTAAAACACGACGTTATCCCGGGAAGGACCTACGCCGCATCACAATATACAGTTTAAACAAACTCCTAAATTACAGATACAATTACCGTTACAGGACTCTATCCATAGATGGCAATATCGTTTAACGCACAATCTAATAACCGAATCTTCTATTTATCTTCATACTGTTGCACCAGAAATGGCTTTATCTTCTCCGATCTTAGAATCGGCTATCGGTCGTCCTTGTCCGATCCAACCTTAGCCGACTGACCTCACAGCCGATCGTTTCTCAGCCGATGCAGCCTCCGTTTCTCCGCCAAACCAGCTGATCCGATTCTGCTTCACCCTTGCTAGGACTTAGGGATTCAATTACCAAATTTCGATGTTAACACATGCCCTCCAAGTCCGTGATATGAAGTGTTACGGATTTGCTTGCCTGTTCAAATTCCCGCTCTTTTCTTGACCTAAACCGCTTCGGCCGCCCTGAGTGCCCTTTAAATAGCCCTTCACTTCGACCGAAACGATCACGCCTTCAAAACCCACTCAAAACACCTCGCAAACAAGCCTCCTCTCTCTCTTCTCCGGCGATTCACCGGCATCCTTCGTCAGATCTCGGCGCCCTTCGTGAATCAGAACCTGGCTTCATCTCCAGGAACTCAAATGCCCTCTAATATCGCCGCCGCGTCAGGGACCTCCGCCACACCGGCCGCCACCGCCTCTCCAGCTACCGCTGCCATACCGGCTTCCGCCGCCGCCGGTCGTCGCCGTCATCGAGTTCCCTGAGGTACACTCATCGGTCCAGAACTCCTTTTCTTCGGATTTATTTTTCTAGCCATGCTTTCAGCCTTGTTGCATTCATCTTGCTTTTAGCCATTCTCGATTAGTATTTTTCTGCATCCAAACTGTAGCATTTATCCATTCTTGATTAGCGTTTTTCCTCCTTCAAACTATTCAACCTGAGCCAAAAGGGGCAACATCAGTTCAAAACCAAGGCCATCGGCGGGTGGAGCGGCTTCATCGCTCGGAACATGAAAGACGGATCAGTCGGCCACAGGGAGCACGTCGCGTTCCTGATGTTGTGGCTTGAGAAATTTTTATTCCGTGGATTGAGATGCGGGCCGACCACCAACTGGCAAGTCGTAGCCGAAATCCTGGCCGACGGGGGCAAGCTTGTGCTCGGGAAATACCTCCTTGGCTATTTGTATCAGATGTTGCATCAGGCCGCCGCAAAGATAGCCGCCAACGCCCCAATCAACATCGGCGGCCCTTGGTGGTTCTTACAGATCTGGCTGGTGCTGGCGACCCAAAAAATAGCCGGTCGGCTCCCTCTGACAGAAGCTGCATTCCCAAGGCTGGAGACGATCGAAGACGAAGATGGCAACCAAATCACCACCACCAGATGCATGAGCTACGGAGAAGCAGCAGCTGCTCATGCGGGCTCAAGGCAATCGGCCGACCTACTGGCCGAATGGTTCATTGCCCTCTACGACGGGCTGTCTCACGAGAACCGCGCCTGGTACTTTTACCGGGACCGGGGACTGTTCGAGTTGCCACCCGACTTTAATTGGGAAGACATCAACTCAGCCGACAACCCGAGGTGCACGGAGCTGTTCGTCGCCGCTCTGTCCCCCTGCAACTTGCCTACCGAGATCCATCAGGGCCGATCAGTGGCCAGAAGCTATGAGTTTTATTACCCAGTGTCGACGGCGAGACAGTTCGGTCTTGGGCAACTGCCCATCGGCTTCTATTACGCCGATAAGATCGAGACGAGGGGAGTGGTGAGCCAGGACTTGATAATGCATCGGCTAGTGAGTATAGCCGGCCCTCCCCTCGGTAACATCGGCGATGTGACCCTAGCGCTGAGGAAAAGCGCCGCCTACGACCAATGGTGGACCGAAATCAAGCGCCATATCTTCCATCAGCGGTCGTCTATTACGTCGATCTGCTCCTGCCTGAAGAGATCCCCTCGGTAAGCTTTAAGTCCCAAATGATTTTCTTCTTCTTATCATCGGCTGATATAGCCGATTAACATTCGCCCTCTGGTTTGTAGGAGACGGAGCGGCCGACGGTGAGCGACTCAGGGCGCCCCATCGAATACCGTCTAGGTGTTCTGGACGGGGACGGCCTTGCTCCGTCGGCGATCGGCTGGGGAGCGCCGAAGCTGGCGTCTTTGCTGCGAGGGCAGGTACGTGAGCCAATTGCCCAGAAGAAAAGGGTTGCATCGCTCATACAGCCGTCGGCCGCGCCTGCCCCCAAGAAGCTGAAAGAGAAGAAACCGGCAGCGCCAGCCGATAGCCTCCCCCCCTTGGACCTGGCCGTCGCGCAGTTCCTCGATGCCTTCGCCAGCGAGGAGATGCCGGCCGCTATTGGAGAGGCAGCCGAACCCGGGAGCTCGAACAATGAGTTCGTCAACGCTCCAGCCGACGTCCCGCCGGTCCCAAGTCCCCCAGCGAAAAATCGGCCGGTAAGCCCTCACTTCATCAAGTTCGGCTTCATGATGATATCACTTGCATTTGATCGAACGGTTCTTCTCAGGTCAAGAAATTGGCCGGCCGCACTCCACGTCACGTGCCATTGGTAACCATCTCTTGCAATTTGATCTGTAGAACTTAGCCGACTTGACCGCTAACCCTTTCTTTTGCAGCCCCCACGATCTCTGTCGGCTGCCCCCCAGGCGTCCAGCGAGCATGTTGTGACTGCTGCGGGTGGCGGCAACGGCACCGATGAAGAAGCCCCGATGGCTGCAAGCGACGCACCAGTCGAGCCAGTTGCCCCGACCCCGGTGCCCACGGTAAGCCGACTGAATTTCATGATCGACTCTGCCAATTCAACGTTCTCTAATCATCTTTCTCTCTATAGAACATAGCCGACCTCCTCAACTTTGACTTGTCGGAGTTCAAGGAGTCCGACGAGATCGGCGAGGAGGCATTGGTGATGTCGGCCGAGGACTTGAGGGCTACCCTGGGACATCGGCAACCGGCTGCTGGAAGCTCTAGCCGACGCCATCGTGCCGGCTACCTTCATGGAAGCCCACCAACTCAAGTATGAGCGGGCACGACAGCGGATAGCCGACCGTCGCGAGAACCAGGCACGGTCGGCCACCCTCAAGTCGACCAAGGATGCCATTGAGAGCCAGAAAGCCGCCTTCGACCGCTTGAAGACTGAGCCGACGGCCAAGCTTGAGCAACTCCTCTCACGCCAAGATCAGCTGATGGTCGATCTCGTTCAAGTCACGAACGAGATCGATGTCCACAAGGAGTACATGGCCAGCCTGCCAGCCAAAATCGAAGCTCAACGCCAAAGTATCAAGGCGACTGTGGCACGTCTACGGGACCTAGTGAAGGGCATCCGGCCGGTGGCTGGGTCTAAGGCCGACGACGTCAAGGCCATCGAAGAAGTGGATCAGATTAGGTGGACGGTGTTGTCGGCCATAGCCGATTTCTTGAAACAATGATGTAATATTTTAACATTCTGAAATCAGCCACTGCTTCCTATAATATATTTGTCAAACTTTTGTAATGGGCATGAACTCCGATCAATTGTTCATACTTTTGTAATTGGCTCTAGTTTTTGTGTGACATAGCTTAACCCTTTGCAATGTGCTCATGGATGAGATCGGCTTCGGCCGCACGTAGTAGCTTGAATCGCTTATGCTGAAATCGGCCCTAGCCGTCCGTGCGACATCACGTTCGCCGATTCTGAAACCACACCATAGCCGTTGATCTTACCACTTGAATTACGGATGTCGATCCCAATCACTTAAAACACTTTTATATTGACCGCCGATTACGAAGCTTAAAAAAATTAGAATTTCTTACTGACATCCAATTTTGTAATCGGCTCGTGTGTGTATATGCCCCCCAAATTTTGTTGATAGCTTCGGTGTCGACAAAATTATGAATTCAAGCCGTTCACGCGTCATTGCCATCGCTATCGGCCGCTCATTAGCCGATCATAGAAAACTTAGGGGAAAACGTTGCATAAAAATGCCTAAAAGGTGATGCCTTATTGAAGCAAGACATCGGCTGTCATAAATCGGCTAAGCGATCAAAGCCGAATCATGAGTTGATCCATACGCTTGGATAGTCTTTCTTCAGGTATTTTCCATTAAGAGCCCTTTCAAATACTTCTCCGTCCAACCCTTCTAGCATGTAAGCTTCTTTAGAGATGTATTTGTGGATCTTTAAAGGCCCTTCCCAATTTGGTGACCACTTGCCGAATTTGTTATCTCTAGATCCAATCGGCAGTATCAATTTCCAAACGAGCTCCTCGAAGGATTTAGGCACCACTTTTTTATTATAATGTCTGGCTACTCGTTCTTTATCCCTTGTAACTTTTTCCAAGGCCCTCATCCTGGATAACACTAAGTCTTCTGATTCGTCCATCATCAAGTGATAATAATCGTCAGCTGTGAGTTGATCCTGTAGCTGAATGCGCCTTGAGCCGACGATGATCTCCCATGGTAGCACTGCCTCATGCCTGTAGACCAGCTTGTACGGAGCGACTTGAATTGATCCGTGGCATGCCATTCGATATGCCCACAGTGATTTAGCTAATCGGCTGTGCCACTGTTTAGGGTACTCAGAGATCTTTCTTTTAATCAACTTAATCAAACTTTTGTTTGAGGCTTCGGCTTGCCCGTTGGCCTGTGCGTAGTACGGTGAAGAATTAAGTAGCTTGATTCCCATGCCGTCGGCAAACTGAACAAACTCATCCGATACGAAGAAAGATCCCTGGTCTGTTGTTATTGTTTGTGGGATGCCAAATCGATAGATGATATGTTCTTTGACAAACTTGATTGCGTCCTTAGAATCCACTTTCCTCAGGGGAATCGCCTCCACCCACTTTGTGAAGTAATCCGTCGCCACGAGAATAAATTTATGCCCTTTGCTTGAGGGTGGATTGATCTAGCCGATCATATCGATGCCCCATCCTCTGAACGTCCAAGACTCGATAATTGGGTTCATAGTCGATGCTGGCGCTCGTTGTATGGCGCCAAACTTTTGACAATCCTGACAGCCCTTGTAATACTTGAAACAATCCTCCAGCATCGTCGGCCAGAAATACCCTGCTCGGCGAAGGAGCCACTTTATTTTGTGGGCTGATTGATGTGTGCCACAGATCCCTTCATACACTTCTCCGATGGCCACGGTGGCCTGATCGGCTCCCAAACACTTGAGTAGCACACCATCAATCGTCCGATAGTACAGATCTTCATCGAGCAAAACAAATCTTAATGCCTTGTATCGTAGCTTCCTTGTAGCCGATTGAGAGGGGTTTTTGAGGTAGTTGTAAACTTCAAACCTCCAATCATCGGCTGTAATGGCGGCAACTTCTATGTCAATTTCTTTCAACATCGGCCGATAGCCCGATGCCCCTTGAGCTAAATCATTGGCCTCTGTGTTCTGCTCTCTGGGGATATGTTTTAACGTAACTAGCCGAAAACCGTCCATCAATTCCCGGCACTGTTGATAATAGACCATCAGCGCATCGTTTTTGCATTCGTATTCTCCTGATAATTGGCTGATGACCAACAATGAATCTTCCATTATTTCGATGGCGTCGGCTTCAACTTCCTTGAGTAGATGTAATCCTTTAAGGACGACTTCGTATTCGGCTTGATTGTTTGTAGCGTGGGGTTGATAGCGAAAGCAAATTCAAAACTTGCTCCCCTGGGTGAAATAATGACTAAGCCGATGCCGCAGCCGTTGGTGCAAACCGAGCCGTCAAACGTCAAAGTCCAAGGCATGATCTCCACTGAGCCGATCGAGTCATTTCTGTGTTCCACAATGAAATCGTCTATAGCTTGTCCCTTGACTGCCCTTGGTGCCTGATACCTAAGATTGAATTCTGTTAGCGCAAAAATCCACTTCCCAATTTTTCCTTTCAACACTGGAGCCGATAGCATGTACTTGACTACATCGGCTTTGTAGACTATTGTGCACTCGTTGGATAGCAGATAGTGCCTTAACTTCGTACATAAAAATAGAGACATAGGCGTAGCTTCTCCATAGGCGAATACCTTGTTTCTACGTCTAGTAACCGTCGGCTGAGATAGAATATGGCTTTTTCCTTGCCCTCAACCTCTTGGATTAGGACAGAGCCGATTGACTTGTCATCGGCTGATAGGTACAACTTAAACGGTATCCTTTTTTGGAGGCATTAAAACTGAAGGGGAACTTAGATAGTCCTTAATGTTGTCCAAAGCTTTTTGCTGCTCTGCCCCCCATGTGAATGCTTGATCAGCTTTTAGCCGAAGCAGTGGTGTGAACGGCTCCATCTTTTTCGAGAGATTGGCTATGAACTGTATGATGAAATTTATCTTACCGATCAATGACTGGAGTTGTTTTTTATCCTTCGGAGGCTGGATTGTCTTGATAACATTTATGCTTCTTGGTGTAACCTCAATTCCTCTTTCATGGACAAGAAATCCCAAGAACTGCCCGGCCGATACGCCGAACGCGCACTTAAGCGGATTCATCTTCAGGCCATACTTCCTCGTCCGCTCTAACACCTGTCTCAGATCGGCTATGTGGCCTTCTATCTCCCTGGACTTGACAACCACGTCGTCAATGTAGATCTCTACTAGTGAGCCGATCATGTCGTGAAAAATGTAGTTCATGGCCGGTTGATATGTTACCCCAGCATTTTTCAGGCCGAATGTCATTACTACCCATTCGTACAAGCCAATTGCGCCGGGACACCGAAAAGCAGTCTTGTGGATGTCTTCATCGGCCATAAATATTTGATTATAACCTACGTTGCCATCCATAAAACTAATAATCTTGTGGCCTGAAGCAACATTGACGAGTAAATCGGCTATCAGCATTGGGTATTCGTCCTTAGGGGTCGCCTTGTTCAGATCTCTGAAATCGATGCACACCCTAAGTTTACCATTTTTCTTCAACACTGGGACAATGTTCGAGGCCCACTCGGCGTATCGGCAAGGCCGAATGAATCCTGCGTCGTATAGCCAAGTGATTTTGGCTTTAATTGCATCGTACATATCGGCCTTAAATCTCCTAGGAGGCTGTTTGAACGGCCGATAGCCTACCTTAATCGGCAGTTGATGGACCACTGTTGATCGGCTGAGGCCGGGCATCTCGAAGTACTCCCAAGCAAAATAATCTTTATATTCTTTTAACAAATCAATAAGCTGGGATCTACAATGAGGAGATAGATTTTTGCTAATATACATCGGCCTCGACTTGTCACTGGAGCCGATGTCAATTTCTTCTAGTTCGTCAGCCGACGTGAAACCTTGCCCGAGCTTACCATCGTCTTCGTCTGTGGTGTCCATGCCGAAGACGCTTGAGCCCTCCACCATGTCTTGTTCAAAGCAGCAGCTGCGGCTCGTCATTTCCAATTGGCTGTATTGTGAAATTGGACACATTTAGAAAATCGGCTTGCCAGATTTTTCCAGACAAACAATCGATGCCTTCGATTTCCCAAAGTGGCAAATCGGCACTGAAGACGCTGACTGACCTGTCGGCTGGTACGATCTCGATCTTGTCACTGTCCCATTGGATCAGGCTCTGATGCATTGTGGAAGGAACACAACAATTAGCGTGTATCTAGTCTCTTCCGAGCAGCAGGCTGTAAGACCCCTTCCTGTCGATGACAAAGAATGTTGTGGGCATGGTTTTATTGCCGATGGTTAGTTCGACGTTCAGGACGCCCTTGGTTTCCGATGGGTTGCCGCCGAAGTCTTTGAGCATCATGTTGGTCTTTATCAAGTCTTCGGCTCCTTTGCCTAGTTTTCTAAACGTCGCGTAAGGAATGAGGTTGACTGCAGCCCCCCATCGACTAGAATCTTGGAGATCGGCTTGCCGTTGACGAATCTTTTAACGTACAACGGTTTTAAGTGCCGATTTTTGGTCCCCTCAGGCTTGTCGAAAACGGCTTGGTCCGGTGAGATTGCTAGGTTTACCAAGTCGTCTTCGATGGTGTCTGCATCGGCTTCAGGGGCGCTGAATTCAGCCGGTAGTACGAATACCATGTTGATCGATGCAGAAACTTTGCCTTTTCCCTTGGCTGCGCTCCTGGCTTGATCGCTTAGCTTTCTTGTTCTTCATCGGCTGCGGTGGTTTTTTCCTTGGGAATCCATCGCCTCTTGATCTTGCCCAGCCGACGACGCTGATCTTGGATCGTATGCCGAACTTCATCTTCTCTCCCTTCACGCTTGAGTCGTTGAATTCTTCTTTTTTGCGTCTTTGTGAAGAGATCGGACATGAACCATTGGGGATTGAACATTCCTCGTCGTCGGCCTCTTCGTCGTCGCGGTTGTTGTCATTGTGGTCTACATCGACGAAGAAGTCTTGGTGGATCGGACCGAGCCGATCATGGACGGATCGCCGCCTCTGGTTTAGCTGAACGGCTCTAGGGACGAACCGGGTTGGGCTTGCAGCCGATGAGCTCCTGTGCTCGTCGCCGCGACGACGTTGCACGTTGGGCAATCGTCTAGTGTTGGCAGTCTCATGCCGGATTCCCAACAGTACCTGAAAAAATCACAATGCCAATGTGGATCGGCACTGTTGCGGTTTACCTCGTATCGACGGCTTTGGATCTCTGGCTCGCGCCGACGAGGTGCTTCATTGCAAGCTTCTCCCTGCCGAAACCGGTGCTGAGGACGGTGTCGGCTATCTTCATGGATCGGTCGTCGGTCAGCCGATCTGATGACGGGGCGCACCATATTGATAGGCGTGGTGTCATGTCCACTCGGCTGTTTTTTGCCTTGGCCCCGATTGATCTGTTGACTAAGCTATGCGCCATTCTTTTCTGTCGATCAGCTTGCCTGGGGCCGGCTTGAACTGTGTTGATCGGGAAAGGGTTACCGTCTACCTTCATTGGCTGACTTGAATCGGCAAACTTTAATTTCTCAGCCTCAATTGCCGACTGGATTTTCTGCCTGAAGACTTTGCAGCCGTTGGTGGCATGGGATGTGGAGTTGTGCCACTTGCAATATTTCTTCTTCTTTAATTCCTCAGTCGACGGGATCACGTGATTTTCAGGTAGCTGAATCTGCTTCTCCTTGAGCAGCAAGTCAAAAATCCTGTCGGTCTTGGTGATGTCGAAGTCATATCTTTCTTCTTTGGCCGTTTTCAGCCATTGGCAGACGATGGCCTTTTTGTTCTTGGCCCATTCGGCTGCTGCCACTTCTGCGTCATCGTCGTTGGACTCGCAGTCTGATTTGACGACGACTTGAGTTATGTTTTTGACGGCCTTCCTGGTGTCTTGGAATCACTGCTCATGGGCCATCACCTTCTAAGCCAAGTGGGCTAGGCTGTCGAAGTCCTGCGCAGAGAATCGCTCTCGGATCGGCGCGATAAAACCATGAAAGGCCAAATCGGCCAGCTGGGCGTCCGATAGCACCAGGCTGTAGCATCGGTTCCTCATCTCCATGAAGCGTTGGATGTATTCTTGAACCGATTCGTTGTGTTTTTGCCTGATGCTGGTGAGGTCCGACAACTTCATCTCATGGTGGTCGGAGTAAAAGTAGCTGTGGAATTGCTTTTCAAGATCGGCCCAGCTCTGAATTGAGTTGTAGGGCAATGATGAGAACCAGGAAAAAGCCGATCCTTAAAGAGAAAGATGGAACTTTCGGACTCTCAAGGCGTCTGTAGCCGATGCTTCGCCGCACTGCGCCAAGAATCGGCTAACATGCTCGTAAGTGGAAACGTTGTCTTGCCCTGAAAACTTTGAGAAATATGGGACCTTGTATCGGTTAGGCAACGGGATCCGCTCGAAGTGCTCTGGATAGGGATACCCATACATGTTTCCTGAATCTTTTGGTTTGAGGCCGAATTGATCGCGTATGACATCTGCAATCAGATCGGCCCAGGTCCGGTAGTCCTGCTGTATCGGCTCATATGGGTCATACGGCACGGGTGCTTACCGCTACAGCGGTGGTGGCGTCTAAGGCCTGTAATGATGATCTTGACGGCCTCCTTGGTACTGGTAGTGATGATCAGTGGGAGGTTTCCGATGCGCCGGTGGTGGCGTTGGTGGTCCTGGAAACAGCTGTCGGCCATGGTGTTGTACCGTCTATCCAAGTCAACTGGGAATCGGCTCGACCGCCGATTGTCGTTGAACATCTTAGCAATTTGATCCTGGGGCAGCGGTTGCTGTCGATTCAGCATGGTGATCACCGGCTTTGTAGCCGACTCAGTTGGATTTGGCCGGCTGAGGATCCCTCCTAGCAGCCCTGATTGTGCTAGTGGTGGGATCGGCCGATTCTGTGTGACCAACGTCCTGTACCCAAGAAATTGGCCGTCTGTGAAGTACGTCGGCCCCCGTTGCAATCACCAGTTGGGAATGACCTCGACGGTAATTAGGGTCGAAATCACCTAACGTGAATGACGGATAGTTCGGATCGTCCATTCTGAAATGTTGAAACAACATAAAAAATTTCTAACATTTATTCATGTAACATAAAATACAAATAATACATAAATATAAATATATGACGTACTTCTTTCTTACCACCTTGTCTTTACACCTCGATATATACTATTTTTAACTCAGAAACTATTTTTGATTTTAGACAAAATTTACTCAAATTTTGTTTAAATAAAAAAATCGAGCTATCACACGAAAGAGCAAAGAGAGTACAAAATGGGATGTTTGGGTGAGGAAGAATGTTGGGTGGGGTGCCCTATTTATATAAAAAATTTCATATTTTTGGGATTTTTTATTTTTTCGCGCTGCAATGGCTAATTTTCAAAAACTAGGCGCTAATGCACACGTGGCGCGCTGTGATTCGCCATAGCCATAGCCGTTGGCCGGCACCGTCTGCCCGTCCCCGCGCCACCCCGCCACACGTCGCACCCTGACTAGCTCGTCGTGCCGTGTCAGCCCGCTACAAGGTTTATGTCGTGCCATGCCGACCCACGAAATGTGACGCTGGCCCAGGCACAGCACGATCAAACGGGTCGTGCCGGCACGATCGACGGGTCATGCCATGCCAGATCGAGCTACGGTGCTGCCGTGTTTGGGCCGGCCCAGCTAGGCACGGCCCGGTTGGATAGCCCCGGTTGGATAGCACTACTTGTTCCCCTTGATTGCGGCGAGTCTCAGGTCCATCAGATAGCCTCAGACCTCGCCGCCGTGAGCCCTAGCCTCGCCGCCACGCGCGTCGATGGACGTCCGCGAGGGCAAGGGGTTCGGAGCCGTGGTGGACGGCGTGTTGACCCCGGATATGTTGCACGAGGTCCTGCTGCGCCTCCCCGCCAAGCCGATCTGCCGCCTCCGCGCCGTCTGCCGCTCGTGGAGGTCCTTCACCTCCGACCCGCTCTTCGTCGCCGCGCACGCCGCCCGCCACCCCCACACCGTCCTCCTCGCCGTCGGCGTGCAGAGTTTCCCCAGATTCTGTGTCGATCTTGTCGACCTGTCCGGTGACATTGTCAAGGAGATCCCCCAACCCCAAGTGGGGAAAGGCATGGTAGTGAGTGCGACCTCCGACCTTGTCTTCCTCGACGGTAAGGAGCACAGCATTCATGTGCTCGATCCTAGCACTGGATCTATCTCCGCCTTACCTACCAGCGGATCCATGTCCGCTTTACCTCACTATCGCATCAACGGTACAGTCTGCTCAATACTTCTTGCCTGGTTTGCATTTGGCCAGGCATCTTCCACAGGAGAGTGTAAGCTAGTTCGGATTGTGGAGACATTACAACATCGTTACGTGTCTGAGGTTATCACCGTCAGCAACATTGATGAACAGTGGAGGAAGACGGAGAATCCACCAGTATACCTTGATTGGTTCTGCACCAATGGAGTTGTGTTCAAAGGGGCTGCTTACTTCAGCTTAAATATCCAGAAATGTTCGCCCTCCGTTCTAGAGACAGGCTGCATTCCTTCCTTTGACCTTGCAATGGAGCAGTGGAGCATGACTCTCCAGGGGCCGGCAAAGAGCATTATTGAGGAAGCCAATGGCACACTTAGCTACCATCACCTTTTCCATCGTCTTACGTTAGCTGGACTTAAAGACACTTTGTGTACAGCACATTGGAATGATCAATTTTATGTGGTGGATCTATGGTTTCTAATTGATTCTGAAAAGAGTACGTGGTCCAAAAATACAGGATTAATGTTGATTCACTTTTCCATGGGATTGGAGATTGTATGAAAGTGAATCCATTGCTTGTGACGGATGAGGGAAATGTAGTACTTTGGTTGGAGACGCCATGGAAAGGAATAGTGCAGATTTATAATCCAGTAACTAACACTTTCTGGGATATAACTCAAACGAACATCCATACCGGAGTAGGTGTGTACACTGGAAGTTTATTACGTCGAGGGAGTGTGTGACAAGGTAAAGATGGTCTCAATCTTGCTGTAAATTTGTTATAACAGTTGTTAAAACACCTTCTTTTCCCTTAATAAATTTCGACCGGCTTTCTGTTGGCCTGGTGCAAAAAGCACAATAATGGGAGGGTATTTTGAGTTTGTTATGATCTGTTTAAAACAGAAACTAATCTGCATTTGAAAAGAAACATACATAACATTTGTATCAAATTTTCATAACATTTGTTCTCTTATTTTATCTCATGTAGTGACCAAGAAATGCTGGAAGTCACAAATTGCTTCACCAAAAAGTGAACTTATGCAGAAGTGGAGAATAATACAGAGATAGTTGAAATGATCAGTTGTAGATTAAATTTAATTGTTTTCTCAATGGCATAATGCTAGTGAGAAAAAGCTATTGGCTCCTAGATAGCTGTGACGAAAAATATTCAGTACCCTATGTCCCAAAATATAGCTACTTTTAACTATGCATCTGGACAAGCATGTCATAACCGTAGTGTCAATTAAGACTTATGTCATTATTCAGGGAACTGAAAAGAGCACTGTTTCTTTTTGGCAAAATTGGTTATATATCTGGTGATATCATACCTCTGAAAGGTTTTCAACAGATGTCTGTTTGGTATCTTGATGCGAAATGCTTTCAGCTAGGTACATTCCAGAAAACTTATCCACGACCTACTGTGTCTCATTGATATTCATCTCTTTGCTTGCAATAAAGATTGAGACATGCACTTTGAAGATCGTGTCTGCCATTGTGTTGGGTCCAATTTGCTGCATGCAATATCCATGATTCATTAATGACAAATCCGTACTCAAGAAAGCTCTCCGTCATGTTTCCTGAAGGACTTGTCTCACTTGGACGCATGGATGAATTTAAAATTAATTAACCTTATGTATTTTTTGGTAATGCAGTCAATGCATAAGCAAAAAAGCAAAGCTGAGATAAGATACTATGTTAACGTGCAGGTTATCCACAGTTCCACACCACCTGTTTACTATGTCTCTCTTCGCATTTTTTTCTTGCAGATGGTTGGATCATAGATTTTTTTAGATAATGTATTAAACCTGGCATCTACACCTTGTGAGGGTGTACACAGCCAAAACCATAGTCACAAGTATATAAGACTCCTCCCGTTACATGGAAACAAACAAATAAAGTTTAACACCTGATTAAAGAAGAACACAAGGCTAAGCTTCAATTTTTCTTCCGACTGATTTTGAAAAGGGGACGTGGTCGAAAGAATATAGGATTAATGTTGATTTTGTTTTCTTTGGGGCTGGATTTTATGTGTACTGGGTTATAAATCTGCACGATTGCTTTATTTGTCCTGTTGCGCGTCCATTGGGCCACAGGGAAAGGTGATTGCAATCGACAACTATGCTACATCCATCTGGCGCATGATTCAGGTAGTACTCTGAATTTTCCTTCTTGTTTGATTGCAAATGCCTGCCGAAATTGTGCCTCGGTCTTATGATCAATTCATCCCATGCATGTATTGTGTTGATTGGACATGATGAGTAGTAGTAACTTTGCATCAGATTCAGTGCTAGCATATATCTTTCCTACTACTAATTTTTGTGTCTCCACTGGAATTATTGCATTGTGCCATAGTTGCATTGTCCATTTTATCTATATTAGTTAGGAGTGATATCTGAAGGCTACTGCTTGCACTGAGCTTAAAATTCAGCGAATGCCATCAACTCTTGTCAGCGTGTTTTTCGCCCTTGTGGACATTGACTATTCTGATGGTCACAGATAACTAATGTCAGATTTCCTGGTGCTAGTGTAAACAACCAGATGGCAACAGAGACTTCATACAAAGCATTGGATAGTGCTACCAGCAGTGAGTTTATCAGGTTCAAAGTTCAGACCCTTCATCTCTTCCTTGGACCAGTTTTTCAGAACTTTTAACAAAGCCGATGGCAAGGACGGCCGTTTGAGAAGCTTGGACGCAATCTGAACCTTGTTGATATAATGCCGGTTAAGATTGAGTGGAGCTATTAAACAATACGATGTGCATGCACATGTGTATTCGCTGTAAAACAGAAACATTAGCTGATGCTGTTCCAAAATCACTGGCATCACCCATAAAAAAAAATCACCGGCGTCAGCTCCAGCCACAGAACCCTCCTAAGCAATTCCAGCTGTTGACACCATTAAAACCCTCATTGTCCGAATCAACTTTACTGGTGTTATTACTTTGGCATAAACAAATAGATCAAGTAACTAATTTATTGAACTTCTTTGTAATTCAACCAATTCAATTCTGAACTTCTCTGAAATTCAACCAACTCAATTCTGAACTTATCTGAAATTCAGACTTAAGAGTCTGAACTCAATCCAACTTATGCAGAGTACACGTTTGGCACAAACAAATGAAGCAAGTAACTAATTTATTGCCATTAGTACAGATTACATTCAATTCAACCAATCAATAGCAATCTCAACTGAAACACATGTTTTGCATACACCTGACATTCAGCAAGAAGTTTGTCACAGTTACTTGACGTGTACAGTCCAAGAAGAACAGCCAGCCAACTAATCCACTCATGCAGAGTACACTTTTGGCACAAGTAAATGGATAAAGTAAACATTTTATTACCATAGTTCAGTTTGAAGGTTATTCTGAATAATTTCAAAATTTGGGGAACAAAGTCTGCAGTGTTAAATGTCCTTTGCAGCTTATTGCCAATCCCTGAACTAAATTGAGTTCAATTTAGTTCACAGGAATTTGAGGCTGTTAGAGTCTAAATTACATAATCTAAATGATTTAGCCTATACAAAACCAACCGTCTCTGCTTGAATGCGGAATTCTAATCTAATTGACCTTCTTGAGAAGCCATCGGCGTTGGGTTTCTCTTAGAGATCCTGAGATCACCTTAAAAACCCCATCCAACGCTAAGCCGATCGAGCAATTTAGGGTTTTAGGGTTTAGGCAGAGAATCAGCGTCTCTTCTCCTTTGCGTTCAACTTCTATTTATAGGCGCTGATAGGGCTCGGGGGTTATTTCGAATTCTATTTTAGAGATTAGTTTTACCGATAACAAAACTAAATATATCTCTTTATTTAATTTTGTTAGAAATGGGTAAGTGGGATTTATCCCTTTCTTAACTAACCGACATTTAGCCTATAAAATCAACCAACATTCTTCCCTTGATTTTGAGACTAGCTGACGAGTCTACTAAATAAAATAGCTCCTCAAAGCAATGTGTCACAGCAACATAAGCATCATTGAGACAACAAAACTTATAGTTCACTATAATACCGTCGATGTGAAAACACGACGGCCTGGGAGTTCTGCTTAGCTCCAGTGCAGGTCCAAAAACATCGATGGAATGTAGGTGTGTCAGTTGGTTTGATCATGCAATCAATAAGACATGGTAAACATTAGAAAAGGATAGCCGATCGGTAAGTAGGCCGATGTCGTATCGTGATGACCTAGCCGATGCAATCAAGTCGAATCGGCTGTAAGGTAGAAGATGTTGTTCATGAACTAGATTTAGATTAGATATAACCATAAACAACTTTTTTTAATAAAATCAATCTTATAGGTCGAACTCGATCGATGTAGCCTAAAATTGATATCATTAAAGTCAATTGTTATATAATTATATGATCTAAATAATTAGCCAATGGATAAATATTGAAAATTAGACCCAAAACAATCATGATCGGCTGTAGATATAAACAACAAGTAATTACTAATATAATCTTTCTCTTAGCTATAAGCAATTACAATAGATTGGACCTAACCGAGAAAATATTAATTGCTTATAACCAAGATTAAACAAATTAATAGTTATATAGAATTAGATCATAGCCGATGAAATAGCTTGAGCGATTAGATAGCATATCAGCTAAAACTCCGATATAGGCTTATATAAGATTATCAACCTTAATTAAATCTGCTAAATAGGTTATAACCTCTACAGATCAGACCTAACTGAGACAATGCAAGACTGATAATAAGCTTAGTAGATTTAAAGGATTGATAAACTTAAATAAGATAAAGATATAACCAGTTAAGCAAAATAAATCATGTAATTTAAAGCAAAACAGTTATACAGGTAAGACCGCTAAAACCCGATACTACTCTTAGTGGCAATCCGTCATGCCCCGATTTTCGTTCGGGATTAAAATTCATTAAATAATTTATTTTATAGAAATTAAATAATATTAAAAGCAAATTAATCAAGTAAAAGTAATAAGGAAATAAAAACTTTCTTTAAAAATCATAGCTAAAAATATTTTTGAAATATTCTCCATGCCCTAAAGTACTCTCGAAATTTTCTCGGATTTTTCGGTGCTCAAATATTAATTTTAATAATATAAAGAGCATTTTAATAATTATTTAAATAAATGAATTAATTAGTAAATCACCTAGTTATATTTTTATTAAATACTTTAAGTGTCCATCTATTTTCAAAATTTTTGTTGAATTTATTTGAACATTGAAAGTATTTATAAAAATTCAAAGATGTTTGGATGGAAAAAGTCTAATTTACCTCCAACCACCATCACGGTGCGTCCCGATTGTAGTTGATTTTTCCCTTTGCAAATCCCATTGAATCCCTTGCCAAAATCCAAAATTGATTGAGGGAAATTAATCCCCACCTCATCCTCTTCAATTCCCCACGATTCCCCACTAAATTTCGCATGTTTTCGTGGTGGATTTTGATGTGTCTTCTTCAATGGTTGAGCTCTACCATGGTCGGCCGACCTCCCTCCTCTCCCCGGCGTCCCTCTCCCTCCCCGGCCTATAAAAGAATGCCCCAACCCCCTCCTCTCTTCCCCCACACCGCCATCTCTCCCTCTTCTCTCCTAGCCATAATGCCGTTTATTTTTCTTGCGCCGACGCCGACGGTTCGAGCAGTCGTATGTTTCCTCGCCGCCAAACTCGTCATCGTCTCCTTCTTGTTTCCACTGCTCTGGTGAGCTTGCCGCCACCCTCTGCCATCTCTATCCCTCCTTTATCTCTGTCTCTCTCACAAGCAGCAGCACAGTAACTGTTCAATTGCGAAAATAATTAATGAATTTATAAATCGCCATTTAAACGACACCTAAAATTCATTGTTTGAACTCGGAATCGACCCATTCAAAATGCTAAATTTTCCTTGAACAGTATAGAACCCATTTTTTTACTTTGTTTCTACTCTTATATGGTTTTTATTTATCTTTTGGCCTTTTTCTTTTGTGTTCGTTGCGTCGGCGTTGCAGATATGGAAGAGCCGCTCTACCTCAAGGTTGACCTTGAAGATTTTGGTAGCGAGCAAGGCAAGTCATGTCATTTTGATCATATTGTTGTCCCAACTTATAAAATTATGTTTATTTAAAATTATTACATTTCGCTTTATTAAATTCATGTGCTTATCATTGTTTTATTTAGCCTTACCGATTCTCCTTGTTCTAGCCCTATTACTTGTATTATTATGATCGTTAATAACTCTAGGAAAATAAAACTAGTAAGCACTTTATATATATGGTACTCATTAGCAAACATAGGAATATGCTTAGCCCCGCTTGAATAGAAACAAATAGAAGTTTTCAATAATTAGACCAAGTAATAACTTGTAATAATAGAAATATTGGTTGTTTAGCTTTGGCAATAAATGTCCCCTTCAAAATTCCCCAAACATGTTTTCGATCGGGCACGGGGTGCTTGGTTTTGTTAGTCGCACCTCGCCGTCATAAGGACCGGTCTTCGGGCCTCGTTGCAAAGCATATTTCGTACTACCACCGTCTAATGGGTAGGACTTAACACGTCGACTAGTGCGCTCGAAACAAAAAAGACACGGATAGGGCGGTTGAGGTCCTAGCTAGGGCTGACATCTCGGCAAGCGAAAGCTCGAACGAGTTCGAGATGTCGAGGAATATACTGTCTCGCTCAACCCGGGGCACCTTGCGAGGGAAGTCTATGTCGGTCTTCTTTGTCTAGGGCAGTATTAAGCAATGAGTTATGTCATGGTTTCCATCCGCATGAATTTATTGGCATGTGGCACGTCGCAACACGTGAGGAAGACATGTCTGGTGGATAAAGATGTATACCTCTGATCAGAATTTAATCTATAAAAGATGTCGGGGAATATAAAAGATGTCGGGGAATATACTGTCCGCTCGACCCGGGCACCTTGCGAGGAAAGTCTATGTCGGTCTTCTTTGTTTAGGACAGTATTAAGCAATGAGTTATGTCATGGTTTCCATCCGTATGCCATGGTGGCATGTGGCACGTCGCAACACGTGAGGAAGATATGTCTAGTGGATAAAGATGTACACCTCTGATCAGAATTTAATCTATTCGAATAGCCACGCCCTTGGTTACGGGCAAGCCTGTTAACGCCAAAATTTGGTAAGCCCCGAAGTCCTTATCGGCTAAGGGTTAGTATCGGCTCGAAGCAAAATCGGCTGAGAGTTTTGCGTCAGCTGATGGAGGATCCATATCTCCAGCAGTCGGATTCTTGTTAGATTCGGTTTGAGAAGATCTTATCCAGAACAAACCGAGTCCAGGAAGGATACGGCTTGTATCTATTAATTAGGAAGAGATTGTTAGTTTTCTATTTTATCTTTAGGAAAGTCGGTTTAGTGTCCGATAAGGACTTTATCTATTTCCTTTTATCTTTAGAAAAGTTTGAATTATAATCTGTTAGGATCTTTGTCACCCTACGGGTATAAATATGTAAGCCCAGGGTTCATATAAGATATCATCTCTCGATCAATACGACTCTGGCGCATCGCCACTTTTCTTCTATCTGTTCTACTTTGTCATCCGGCGGAACTTGGCACCTGACGCGGGGCTGCATCAGCTTCGATCTCCGATGAGGGGGTAAGTCCAAGGTCCCGCCGGCTCAGGCAATCGTATTGGCTACGTTGGCGTCGTCCAAGGTTGCATCAGTACATTCGACCTCTTGGATTGCTTCGATTCGGTTGATATCTTGCCTGATTATTTATCATATGTCTCTGTTAAATCTAATTTTAGTATCTCGATTTGGCTCTATCAGTTGTATCTCGTTGTAGGGTTTCTGCCGATACCGGCTAAATCGTTATATTAGATTAGATTAGCTTAGGCATCTACCACCCTGAAAATCAGCCAAAGGCTTGATTGTCTAGATATTGCTTTTCTTTTCATACTTAGTGCTGCATCAGTTTGATCTATTAAGTCGTGATTAGAACCGTAATATCTAGCATGCCTGTTGACTGCCACTAAGGGTTTCATCGAGGTTTCAGCCGGTGAGTTATCTGGATATTGCATCGGCTTGCAAGGATTGCATACAAGTTGGATCTAGCCTATTGCAGTAGAGGCTTCATTGGATATTTGACCATTTAGATTTTATGACATCGGACTTCCAGCCGATATGTGCTTTAATCTTTAAATCAATATCTATTTCATCATGTGATTGGTTCGTGCAATGTTATATATCATCGTATTACTGTCAGCCGATCACCTTTTCATATATGTCTGTTAAGTGCACAGCCGATGGATCAAGACTATTAACTACATTGGTAGATATCAGCATCGGCTATCGACCAATCGGCTGTTTTGGATATTAGCCGATCGGTTAATACATTTTATAATCGGTTGCTTTACATGACTTGTCAGTGGCAGGATCAAACTGACTGGCACGCCCCCGCTTCATCGATTCTAGGACCTGCACTGGAGCTAAGCAGATCTCCCAGGCCGGCGTGTTGATTTTTCTCGTCAACACATTTGTGGCACGCTCAGTGGGACCATGTTTTGGATAACACATCTTTTTACATGGCTCGGCGGACCCATAATTGCCACAATGTCTGATGAAGAAGTCAAGGCCGAGGAAGAACAATCTCTCAAGCTGACAAATGAAGATAGGGAACAGTCTACTGAGCCGATGGATGACGAGACACTTCAAGAGATGGTTAATAACGTCATTCATCGTGCTATGTTCGATCAATCTGGAGTCTTGATGAGTACATTGTATGGTTTGATCGAGGAAACAGTTCCCAGGGTTAGAGCTTCTGAGTTGAAGACAATGTTAGAGGACCAAGGCTCAGACCCCAGTTGAGTTTGCATGTGGAGTGGAGCTGAAGCCCCGCTAGGAACACCTTTTTCCACGTCTGCTGCTTTCTTTCAGTGTGAGGACTAAGAGTCTTTTCTGTAAGTATTTATTTATACGTTTTATTTTATGTTTGGTTCGTATTGATTTGTCATTTTGTGTACCCTGGTTGATTCTGGACAGGATTTAATACACAAAAAGTATGAAAATTTAGGATAAATTTCCGGCGTGACACAATCCAAGGCAAGTTAGCTTCTATGATTCTAAGCATGACTTAGTAGGTCAAACTCGGTTGATGCAGCACTAAGTATAAAAAGAAGCATAAAGTCTAAACAATCAAGCTTTTGACTGATTTTTAGGGTGGTTGATACCTTAGCTAATCTAAATCAATAAAATAGTTTAATTGATACAAGCAAAACCCTAGAGAAGGCCTAGCCGATACAAGTTAATAGATTATCAATTTAGATTAATTAGGATATATGATAAATAGGCAGATGCATAAGCACTAATTCCGCTGATAGAAACCGCCATGACAAGTCTTACCCCTTGTCGAGATCGAAGCCGATGCAGCCCAACTCAAAACAAGAACTCGTCGAGATGAAAACCTAGAAAACTAGGGTGGTGATGCGCCAAAAAGTTTATTGAACTGTTTTTTAACCATCCTCTCATTACAAGACCTTGGGCATCTATTTATACTCAAATATATAAAGTTGTCCATAGTGGACACGACTCAAACTTCTAAATTACATAAACATATAAACATGTCTCTTAGACGCACTCTTACCAAAATATTTCTAATGGATACGACCCATTAATATTCATAATTAATAGATACAATTGCTGTAATGAACTCTATCCTTATCTAGCAATAATTTTAAATCCTCAATCCGAGCCCAACTTGAACTAAAAATAAGCGTATCGGCTGCCCGCCCACATCGGTGGCCGAATCCGACTCATCGGCTGATACAACCTTTAGCCGATGCACAGTCAAATTTGGAAACAACTCATTCTCCCACCAAATCCGCCTCGACTTGTTCTTCGACTCCGAGTATCTTACCAAATTTTGCTGTTAACAAATACTTAAATAAACTCAAAGTGGGTGTTTGTTCCAGGATCTTAGTCAAAGGCAATCACTTAATCCCATGCCGACTACATTTTCTTTAAATAACTTGGAAGGTAAGCCTTTGGTTAGCGGATCCGCAAGCATTAATTTAATACTAATATACTCTTAATTGTTTGATCCTGGACACTATCTTTCACAACATGGAATTTAAGGTCAATGTGTTTGATAGCTTCACTTGACTTATTGTCACTCGTATAGAACATTGCAGTCTTATTATCGCAATATATTGTGAGTGGTTTGGCTATGCTGTCAACCACTCTTAATTTTGGGATGAAATTCTTAAGCCATACGGCCTGCCCGTTGCATGATAACACGCCACAAATTCTGCATGCATTGTTCATAATGCAGTAAGCATTTGCTTGGAGCTTTTCCATAAAATAGCTCCCCCGCGAGGGTGAAAATATACCCGAAGTGGATTTCTTAGTGTTTAAGCACCCCACGAAGTCAGCATCTGTTGATGAGAAATTTCTCTCACGCGCTGGCCTGGGAGATCTGCTTAACTCCAGTGCAGGTCCTTCTCGGTTGCCTCTGCTGTGCAGGGCATGCCAGTTGGTTTGATCTGTTAACCAACAAGAAAAACAAGAAATATGCGTTAAGTGTTAGGTTAGATCCCCACTGTATCGGCTGAGGGAATCCATAAGCATATATTTGCTATCCTAAAATATATTTAAATCAAGCGACTGGTATAGATCGACTATACCGAGACAGCATCAGCCACTTAACCCAAATACAATAAAGGATAATAAATATACGTATTGATATACTAGCTGATACTGTAAAGCTAACTTATGGATCGGCTAGTACTCCGATGAATCTTATGAAAAGATATCGTTCTCGAACCATATGCTTAGCCTGAAAATCGACCGTCGGCTGTCGATGGCAAGCCGATTTCGGCTTATAAGGTCCGACAAGAACAAGATCTTATCATAAGAGGCGGTCCTAACATAAATCTAATAATAAATATATTAAAACAAATATATCAGGGCAGATAAGGCCGGCTGAAACCCCGGCACTATCTCTAAACAATATAAATCTAGCCGAACAGATCATTGGAAGTTCTAAAAATGACTTAATAGTTCAACGTTGATGCAATATTAAGTATAAAAAAACCGGATATGTTGTATCTGATTTATATCTCTCGAGACGGTGGATACCGCATATAAACCAGCCAACCCTTAGATCTAGCCTTGTTGGCTACAGGTTCTTGACAGAACTGGCCAATGGCAGGATAGATCTAAACATTGCTCTAATTTATATGCGCTATATGATAAATAACGCAGTATAAACTCCTGAATCTAATGTGTCATTACGATGGAAAAGCACTAGAAACAGCAGAGCATACCACTAATGACAAGCATTTACCTGGATTTGGGGATCGAAACGATGTAGCCCGTAGCCAAACGAATTGCCCATCTAAAGAAAAAAAGTTGGCGATGCGCCGAAGGTTGTTTGATTGATTGTGATTGAATATTCATTACAGGGGGTCTCGGGTCCTATTTATACCCAAGATACATTATCTGTACAAACCCTGGACTCTATCTAAACTACAATTTAAAACACGACGTTATCCCGGGAAGGACCTACGCCGCATTACAATGAACAGTTTAAACAAACTCCTAAATTACAGATACAATTACCGTTACAGGACTCTATCCATAGATGGCAATATCGTTTAACGCACAATCTAATAACCGAATTTTCTATTTATCTTCAAACTGCTACACCAGAAACGGCTTTATCTTCTCCGGTCTTAGAATCGGCTATCGGCCGCCCTTGTACGATCCAACCTTAGCCGACTGACCTCACAGCCGATCGTTTCTCAGCCGATGCGGCCTCTGTTTCTCCGCTAAACCAGCCGATCCGATTCTGCTTCACCCTTGCTAGGACTTAGGGATTCAATTATCAAATTTCGATGTTAACACATGCCCCCCAAGTTCGTGATACGAAGTGTTACGGATTTGCTTGCCTGTTCAAATTCCCGCTCTTTTCTTGACCTAAACCACTTCGACCGCCCTGAGTGCCCTTTAGATAGCCCTTCACTTCGACCGAAACGATCACGCTTTCAAACCCACTCAAAACACCTCGCAAACAAGCCTCCTCTCTCTCCTCTCCGGCGATTCACCGACATCCTTCGTCAGATCTCGGCGCCCTTCGCGAATCAGAACCTGGCTTCATCTCCAGCAACTCAAATGGCCTCCAACATCGCCGCCGCGTCAGGGACCTCTGCCACACCGACCGCCGCCTCCGCTCCAGCTACTACTGCCATACCGGCTTCCACCGCCGCACCGGCCGTCGCCGTCATCGAGTTCCCTGAGGTACACTCATCGGTCCAGAACTCCTTTTCTTCGGATTTATTTTTCCAGCCATGCTTCCAGCCTTGTTGCATTCATCTTGCTTTTAGCCATTCTCGATTAGTACTTTTCTGCATCCAAACTGTAGCATTTATCCATTCTTGATTAGCGTTTTTTTCTCTTTCAAACTATAGCATCTATCGCATCAAGTGGTCATTCCTAGTTTGACCCAAGAAAGGCGATACTTTCTCGGCCCCATCGGCAACACTGACCCAGCCAATGTCATTATAGCCGAGACCAACAGGATTCCCTTCAACACCAACAAACCGTCCCTAGCCCACTAGAACGGGACCTTCAAATCATGACCGACCACCGACGCAGCGTGGATCGAATGGTACAAGAGGGTGCGATCGGCCAAGTACACTCATTGGGAGGAAACTGGGATCGCCCAATGCCTGGCTCTGTCCGTTGCCAACATGGAAAAGGACGAGCCGCTTCTGTCGGCTGCGACATATTTTTGGAATGACAGCTTCAATGCCTTCATCTTTCGGCAAGGGCCGATGGCAATCACACTAGCCGACGTGTACATGATGACTGGGCTGGACATCCAGGCGTCGGCTAACCCTAGCAACCTGAGCCGAAAGGGGCAACATCAGTTCAAAACCAAGGCCATCGGCGGGTGGAGCGGCTTCATCGCTCAGAACATGAAAGACGGATCAGTCGACCACAGGGAGCACGTCGCGTTCCTGATGATGCGGCTTGAGAAATTTTTATTCTCGTGGATCGAGCCGGGCCGACCGCCAACCGGCAAGTCGTAGCCGAAATCCCGGTCGACGGGGGCAAGCTTGCGCCGGGAAATACCTCCTCGGCTATTTGTACCGTATGCCGCATCGCCGCCGCAAAGATAGCCGCCAATGCCCCAATCAACACCGGCGACCCCTGGTGGTTCTTACAGATCTGGCTGGTGTTGGCGACCCAAAAGATAGCCGGTCGGCTCCCTCTGACAGAAGCTGCATTCCCAAGGCTGGAGCCGATCGAAGACGAAGACGGCAACCGATCACCACCACCGATGCATGAGCTACGGAGAAGCAGTGGCGCCATGCGGGCTCGAGGCAATCGGCCGACCCGCTGGCCGAATGGTTCACGCCCTCTACGATGGGCTATCTCGCGAGAACCACGCCTCGGTACTTTTACGGACCGGGACCGCTCGAGTTGCCGCCCGACTTTAATTGGGAAGACATCAACTCGCCGACAACCCGAGGTGCAGGAGCCGTTCATCGCCGCTCTGTCCCCCTGCATCTTGCCGACCGGGATCCACCAGGGCCGATCAGTGGCCAAAAGCTATGAGTTTTATTACCCGGTGTCGGCAGCGAGACAGTTCGATCTTGGGCAACTGCCCATCGGCTTCTATTACGCCGATAAGATCGAGACGAGGGGAGTGGTGAGCCAGGACTTGATAATGCATCGGCTGCTGAGTATAGCCAGCCCTCCCCTCGGTAACATCGACGATATGACCCTAGCACTGAGGAAAAGCACAGCCTACGACCAATGATGGACCGAAATCAAGCGCCATATCTTCCACTAGCGGTCGTCTTGTTACGTCGATATGCTCTTGCCTGAAGAGATCCCCTCGGTAAGCTTTAAGTCCCAAATGATTTTCTTCTTCTTATCATCGGCTGATATAGCCGATTAACATTCGCCCTCTGGTTTGCAGGAGATGGAGACGAAGCGACCGACGGCGAGCGACTCAGGGCGCCCCATCGAATACCGTCTAGGTGTTCTGGACGGGGACGGCCTTGCTCTGTCGACGATCGGCTGGGAAGCGTCGAAGCTGACGTCTTTGCTGCGAGGGCAGGTGCGTGAGCCGATTGCCCAGAAGAAAAGGGCTGCACCGCTCATACAGCCGTCGGCCGCGCCTGCCCCCAAGAAGCTGAAAGAGAAAAAATCGACAGCGCCAGCCGATAGCCTCCCCCCTTGGACCCGGCCATCGCGCAGCTCCTCGACGCCGTCGCCAGCGAGGAGATGCCGGCGGCTGTTGGAGAGGCAGCTGAACCCGGGAGCTCGAGCCATGAGTCTGTCAACGCTCCAGCCGACGTCCCGCCGGTCCCAAGTCCCCCAGCAAAAAATCGGCCGATAAGCCCTCACTTCATCAAGTTCGGCTTCATGATGATATCACTTGCATCTGATCGAACGATTCTTTTCAGGTCAAAAATTGGCCGGCCGCACTCCACGTCACGCGCCATTGGTAACCATCTCTTGCAACTTGATCTGTAGACCTTAGCCGACTTGACCGCTAACCCTTTCTTTTGCAGCCCCCACTATCTCTGTCGGCTGCCCCTTCGGGAATCCGAGCACGTTGTGATGCGCGCGGTGGCGGCAACGGCGTCGATGAAGAAGCCCCGATGGCTGCAAGCGACGCACCAGCCGAGCCAGTTGCCCCGACCCCGGTGCCCACGGTAAGCCGACTGAATTTCATGATCGGCTCTGCCAATTCAACGTTCTCTAATCATCTTTCTCTCTGCAGAACATAGCCGACCTCCTCAACTTTGACTTGTCGGAGTTCGAGGAGTCCGACGAGATCAGCGAGGAGGCATTGGTGATGCCGGCCGAGGACTTGAGGGCTACCCTGGGACATCGGCAACCGGCTGGAGGCCTCGCTGGACGCGCTGGTGGTCAACAGCGGTTCAATGCGCGCGCGCTTCAAGGAAATCCAAGGCCAGCTGCTGGAAGCTCTAGCCGACGCCATCGTGCCGACTACCTTCATGGAAGCCCACCAACTCAAGTATGAGCGGACACGACAGCGGATAGCCGACCGTCGTGAGAACCAGGCGCGGTCGGCCACCCTCCAGTCGACCAAGGATGCCATTAAGAGCCAGAAAGCCGCCTTCGACCGCCTGAAGACTGAGCCGGCGGCCAAGCTTGAGCAACTCCTCTCACGCCAAGATCAGCTGATGGCCGATCTCATTCAAGTCAGGAACGAGATCGATGTCCACAAGGAGTACATGGCCAGCCTGCCAGAAAATCGAAGCTCAACGTCAAAGTATCAAGGCGGCTGTAACACGTCTACGGGACCTAGTAAAGGGCATCCGACCGGTGGCTGGGTCTGAGGCTGACGACGTCAAGGCCATCGAAGAAGTGGATCAGATTAGGCGGACGGCGTTGTCGGCCATAGCCGATTTCTTGAAACAATGATGTAATATTTTAACATTATGAAATCGGCACCGCTTCCTGCAATATATTTGTCAAACTTTTGTAATGGGCATGAACTCCGATCAACTGTTCATACTTTTGTAATCGGCTCTAGTTTTTGTGTGACATAGCTTAACCTTTTGCAACTGTGCTCATGGATGAGATCGGCTTCGGCCACACGTAGTAGCTTGAATCGCTTATGCTGAAATCGGCCCTAGCCGTCCGTGCGACATCACGTTCGCCGATTTCGAAACCACACCATAGCCGTCGATCTTACCACTTGAATTACGGCTGTTGATCCCAATCACTTAAAACGCTTTTATATTGACCGCCGATTACGAAGCTTAAAAAAATTAGAATTTCTTCCTGACATCTAATTCTGTAATTGGCTCGTGTGTGTATATGCCCCCCAAATTTTGTTGATAGCTCGTTAGCCGCTCGTAGAAAACTTAGGGAAAAACGTTGCATAAAAATGCCTAAAAGGTGATGCCTTATTGAAGCAAGACATCGGCTGTCATAAATCGGCTAAGCGATCAAAGCCGAATCATGAGTTGATCCATACGCTTGGATAGTATTTCTTCAGATATTTTTCATTAAGAGCCCTTCCAAATACTTCTCCGTCCAGCCCTTCTAGCATGTAAGCTCCTTTAGAGACGCATTTGTGGATCTTGAAAGGCCCTTCCCAATTTGGTGACCACTTGCTGAATTTGTTATCTCTAGATCCAATCGGCAGTATCAATTTCCAAACGAGATCGCCTTCCTCGAAGGATTTAGGCACCACTTTTTTATTATAATGTCTGGCTACTCGTTCTTTATCCCTTGTAACTTTTTCCAAGGCCCTCATCCTGGATAACACTAAGTCTTCTGATTCGTCCACCATCAAGTGATAATAATCATCGACTGTGAGTTGATCCTGTAGCTGAATACGCCTTGAGCCGACGACGATCTCCCATGGTAGCACTGCCTCATGCCTGTAGACCAGCTTGTACGGAGGGACTTGAATTGATCCGTGGCATGCCATTCGATATGCCCACGGTGATTCGGCTAATCTGCCGTGCCAGTTTAGGTACTCGGAGATCTTTCTTTTAATCAACTTAATCAAACTTTTGTTTGAGGCTTCGGCTTGCCGTTGGCTCGTGCGTAGTACGGCGAAGAATTAAGTAGCTTGATTCCCATGCCGTCAGCAAACTGAACAAACTCATTCGATATGAAGATAGATCTTTGGTCTGTTGTTATCGTTTGTGGGACGCCAAATCGGTAGATGATATGTTCTTTGACAAACTCGATTGCGTCCTTAGAATCCACTTTCCTCAGGGGAATCGCCTCCACCCACTTTGTGAAGTAATCATCGCCACCAGAATAAATTTATGCCCTTTGCTTGAGGGTGGATTGATCTGGCCGATCATATCGATGCCCCATCCTCTGAACGTCCAAGGCTTGATAATTGGGTTCATAGCCAATGCTAGCGCTCGTTGTATGGCGCCAAACTTTTGACAATCCTGGCAACCCTTGTAATACTTGAAACAATCCTCCAGCATCGTCGGCCAGAAATACCCTGCTCGGCGAAGGAGCCACTTTATTTTTTGAGCCGATTGATGCGTGCCACAGATCCCTTCATACACTTCTCCGATGGCCACGGTGGCCTGATCGGCTCCCAAACACTTTAGTAGCACACCATCAATCGTCCGATAGTATAGATCTTCATCGAGCAAAATATATCTTAACGCCTTGTATCGTAGCTTCCTTGTAGCCGATTGAGAGGGGTTTTTGAGGTAGCTGTAAACTTCAAACCTCCAATCATCGGTTGTAATGGCGGCAACTTCTATGTCAATTTCTTTCAACATCGGCTGATAGCCCGATGCGCCTTGAGCTAAATCATTGGCCTCTGTGTTCTGCTCTCTGGGGATATGTTTTAACGTAACTAGCCAAAAACCGTCCATCAATTCCCGGCACTGCTGATAATAGACCATCAGCGCATCGTTTTTGCTTTCGTATTCTCCTGATAATTGGCTGATAACCAACAATGAATCTCCCATTATTTCGATAGCGTCGGCTTCAACTTCCTTGAGTAGATGTAATCCTTTAAGGACGGCTTCGTATTCGGCTTGATTGTTTGTAGCGTAGGGGTTGATAGCAAAAGCAAATTCGAAACTTGCTCCCCTGGGTGAAATAATGACTAAGCTGATGCCGCAGCCGTTGGTGCAAACCGAGCTGTCAAACGTCAAAGTCCAAGGCATGATCTCCACTGAGCCGATCGAGTCATTTCTGTGTTCCACAATGAAATCGGCTATAGCTTGTCCCTTGACTGCCCTTGGTGCCTGATACCTCAGATTGAATTCTGTTAGCGCCAAAATCCACTTCCCAATTCTTCCTTTCAACACTGGAGCCGATAGCATGCACTTGACTACATCGGCTTTGCAGACTATTGTGCACTCGTTGGATAGCAGATAGTGCCTTAACTTCGTACATGAAAAATAGAGGCATAGGCATAGCTTCTCCACAGGCGAATATCTCATTTCTGCATCTAGTAACCGTCGGCTGAGATAGAATATGGCTTTTTCCTTGCCCTCAACCTCTTGGATTAGGACAGAGCCGATTGACTTGTCATCGGCTGATAGAAACAGCTTAAACGGTATCCCTTTTTGTGGAGGCATTAAAACTGGAGGGGAACTTAGATAGTCCTTGATGTTGTCCAAAGCTTTTTCTGCTCTGCCCCCCATGTGAATGCTTGATCGGCTTTTAGCCGAAGCAGTGGTGTGAACGACTCCGTCATTTCCGAGAGATTGGCTATGAACCGTCTGATGAAATTTATCTTGCCGATCAATGACTGGAGTTGTTTTTTGTCCTTCGGAGGCTGGATTGTCTTGATAGCATTTATGCTTCTTGGTGTAACCTCAATTCCTCTTACATGGACAAGAAATCCCAAGAACTGCCCGACCGATGCGCCGAACGCGCACTTAAGCGGATTCATCTTTAGGCCATACTTCCTCGTCCGCTCTAACACTTGTCTCAGATCGGCTATGTGGCCTTCTATCTTCCTGGACTTGACAACCACGTCGTCAATGTAGATCTCTACTAGTGAGCCGATCATGTCGTGAAAAATGTAGTTCATGGCCCGTTGATATGTTACCCTAGCATTTTTCAGGCCGAATGTCATTACTACCCATTCATACAAGCCGATTGCGCCGGGACACCGAAAAGCAGTCTTGCGAATGTCTTCGTCGGCCATAAATATTTGATTATAACCTGCATTGCCGTCCATAAAACTAAGAATCTTGTAGCCTGAAGCAGTATCGATGAGCAAATTGGCTATCGGCATTGGGTATTCGTCCTTAGGGGTCGCCTTGTTCAGATCTCTGAAATTGATGCACACCCTAAGTTTATCATTTTTCTTCAACACTGGGACAATGTTCGAGACCCACTCGACGTATCGGCAAGGCCGAATGAATCCTGCGTCGTGTAGCCGAGTAATTTTGGCTTTAATTGCATCGTACATATCGGCCTTAAACCTCCTGGGAGGCTGTTTGAACGGCCGATAGCCTGCCTTAATCGGCAGTTGATGGACCACTATTGATCGGCTGAGGCCGGGCATCTCGAAGTACTCCCAAGCAAAACAATCTTTATATTCTTTTAAACAATCAATAAGCTGGGATCTACAATGAGGAGATAGATTTTTGCTAATATACGTCGGCCTCGGCTTGTCACTGGAGCCGATGTCAATTTCTTCTAGTTCGTCGGCCGACGTGAAACCTTGCCCGAGCTTGCCATCGTCTTCGTCTGCGGTGTCCATGCCGAAGACGCTTGACCCCTCCACCATGTCTTGTTCAAAGCAGCAGCTGCGGCCCGTCATCTCCAATCGGCTGTATTGTGAAATTGGACACATTTAGAAAATCTGCTTGCCAGATTTTCCCAGACAAATAATCGATGCCTTCGATTTCCCAAAGTGGCAAATCGGCACTGACGACGCTGACTGACCTGTCGGCTGGTACGATCTCGATCTTGTCACCGTCCCATTGGATCAGGCTTTGATGCATTGTGAAGGAACACAACAATTAGCGTGTATCCAATCCTTTCCGAGCAGCAGGCTGTAAGACCCCTTCCCGTCGATGACAAAGAATGTTGTGGGCATGGTCTTATTGCCGATGGTCAGTTCGATGTTTAGGACGCCCTTGATTTCCGATGGGTTGCCGCCGAAGTCTTTGAGCACCATGTTGGTCTTTATCAAGTCTTCAGCTCCTTTGCCTAGTTTTCTAAACGTCGCGTAAGGCATGAGGTTTACTGCAGCTCCCATCGACTAGCATCTTGGAGATCGGCTTGCCATTGACGAATCTTTTAATGTACAACGGCTTTAAGTGTCGATTTTCGGTCCCCTCGGGCTTGTCGAAAACAGCTTGGTTCGATGAGATTGCTAGGTTTACCAAGTCATTTTCGATGGTGTCTGCATCGGCTTTAGGGGCGCTGAATTCGGCCGGTAGTACGAACACCATGTTGATCGATGCAGAAACGTTGCCTTTTCCCTTGGCTGCCCTCCTGGATTGATCGGCTGAGCTTTCTTGGGCTTGTTCTTCGTCGGCTGCGACGGTTTTCTCCTTGGGAATCCATCGCCTCTTGATCTTGCCCAGCCGACGACGCTGATCTTGGATCATATGCCGAACTTCATCTTCTCTTCCTTCATGCTTGAGTCGCTGAATTCTTCTTTTTTGCGTCTTTGTGAAGAGATCGGATGGGCACCATTGGGGATTGGCCGATTCCTCGTCGTCGGCCTCTTCGTCGTCGCGGTTGTTGTTGTTGTGGTCTTCGTCGATGAAGAAGTCTTGGCGAATCGGACCGAGCCGATCATGGACGGATCGCCGCCTCTGGTTTAGCTGAACGGCTCTAGGGACGAACCGGGCTGGGCTTGCAACCGATGAGCTCCTGTGCTCGTCGTCGCGACGACGTTGCACGTTGGGCAATCGTCTAGTGTTGGCAGTCTCATGCCGGATTTCCAACAGTACCTGAAAAAATCACAATGCCAATGCGGATCGGCACTGTTGCGGTTTACCTCGTATCGACGGCTTTGGATCTCCGGCTCGCGCCGACGAGGTGCTTCATTGAAAGCTTCTCCCTGCCGAGACCGGTGCTGAGGACGGTGTCGGCTATCTTCATGGATCGGTCGTCGGTCAGCCGATCTGATGACGGGATGCACCATATTGATGGGCGCGGTGTCATGTCCACTCGGCTCGTTTTTTGCCTTGGCCCCGATTGATCTGTTGACTAAGCTATACACCATTCTGTTCTGTCGATCAGCTTGCGTAGGGCTGGCTTGAATTGTGTTGACCGGGAAAGGGTTACCGTCTACCTTCATTGGCCGACTTGAATCGGCAAACTTTAATTTCCCGGCCTCAATTGCCGACTAGATTTTCTGCCTGAAGACTTTGCAGTCGTTGGTGACATGGGATGTGGAGTTGTGCCACTTGCAATATTTCTTCTTCTTTAATTCCTCGGCGACGGAATCACATGATTTTCAGGTAGCTGAATCTGCTTCTCCTTGAGCAGCAAGTCAAAAATCCTGTCGGTCTTGGTGATGTCGAAGTCATATCTTTCTTCTTTGGCCGTTTTTAGCAGCCATTGGCAGACGATGGCCTTTTTGTTCTTGGCCCATTCGGCTGCTGCCACTTCTGCGTCATCGTCGTCGGACTCGCAGTCTGATTCGACGACGACCTGAGTTATGTTTTTGACGGCCTTCCTGGTGTCTTGGAATCACTGCTCGTGGGTTGTCACCTTCTACACCAAGTGGGCTAGGCTGTCGAAGTCCTGCGCAGAGAATCGCTCTCGGATCGGCACGATAAAACCATGAAAGGCCAAATCGGCCAGCTGGGCGTTCGATAGCACCAGGCTGTAGCATCGGTTCCTCATCTCCCTGAAGCGTTGGATGTATTCTTGAACCGATTCATTGTGTTTTTGCCTGGTGAGGTCCGACAACTTCATCTCATGGTTGTCGGAGTAAAAGTAGCTCTGGAATTGCTTTTCAAGATTGGCCCAACTCTGAATTGAGTTGTAGGGCAATGATGAGAACCAGGTAAAAGCCGATCCTGAAAGAGAAAGAGGGAACATTCGGACTCTCAAGGCATCTGTAGCCGATGCTTCGCCGCACTGCGCCAAGAATCGGCTAACATGCTCGTAAATAGAAACGTTGTCTTGCCCTGAGAACTTTGAGAAATCTGGGACCTTGTATCGGTTAGGCAACGGGATCCGCTCGAAGTGCTCTGGATAGAGATACCGATACTTGTTTTCTGAATCTTTTGGTTTGAGGCCGAATTGATCGCGTATGACATCTGCAATCAGATCGGCCCAGGTCCGATTGTCCTGCTGTATCGGCTCATATGGGTCATACGGCACGGGTGCTTACCGATACAGCGGTGGTGGCGTCTGAGGCCTGTAATGATGATCTTGACGGCCTCCTTGGTACCGGTAGTGATGATCGGCGGGAGGTGGCCGATGCGCCGTGGTGGCGTTGGTGGTCCCGGAAACAGTTGTCGGCCACGGTGTTGTACCGTCTCGTCCAAGTCAATCTCGGGAATCGGCTCGACCGCCGATTGTCGTTGAACATCTTAGCAATTTGATCCTGGGGCGCGGTTGCCGTCGGTTCACATGGTGATCACCGGCTTTGTAGCCGACTCGGTTGATTTGGCCGAGGATCCCTCCTAGCGGCTCGATTGTGCTAGTGATGGGATCGCCCGATTCCGTGTGACCAACGCCCTCTACCCAAGAAATTGGCCGTCCGTGAAGTACGTCGGCCCCGTTGCAATCACCGGTTGGGAATGACCTCGACAGTAATTAGGGTCGAAATCACCTAACGTGAATGACGGATAGTTCGGATCGTCCATTCTGAAATGTTGAAACAACATAAAAAAATTTCAAAACATTTATTCATGTAACATAAAATACAAATAATACATAAATATGAATATATGACGTACTTCTTTCTTACCACCTTGTCTTTACATCTCTGATATATACTATTTTTAACTCGGAAACTATTTTTGATTTTAGACAATATTTACTCAAACTTTGTTTAAATCAAAAAATCGAGCTATCACACGAAAGAGCAAAGAGAGTACAAAATGGAATGTTTAGGTGAGGAAAAATGTTGGGTGGGGTACCCTATTTATATAAAAAATTTCATATTTTTTGGGATTTTTTATTTTTTCGGCTGCAATGGCTAATTTTCAAAAACTAGGCGCTAATGCACACGTGGCGCGCTGTGATTCGCCGCAGCCATAAAGCCGTTGGCCGCACCCGCCGTCCCGCGCCACCCGCCACCCCGCATCACCATGACTAGCTCGTCGTGCCGTGTTGGCCCGCTACAGGGTTTATGCCGTGCCATGCCGACCCACGAAATGTGGCGCTGGCCCAGGCACAGCACGGTCAAACGGGTCGTGTCGACACGGTCGACGTGTCATGCCATGCCAGATCGAGCTACAGTGCCGCCGTGTTTGGACCGGCCCAGCTAGGCACGGCCCGGTTGGATAGCCCCGGTTGGATAGCACTACTTGTTCCCCTTGATTGCGGCGAGTCTCAGGTCCACCAGATAGCCTCAGACCTCGCCGCCGTGAGCCCTAGCCTCGCCGCCACGCGCGTCGATGGACGTCCGCGAGGGCAAGGGGTTCGGAGCCGTGGTGGACGGCGTGTTGCCCCCGGATATGTTGCACGAGGTCCTGCTGCGCCTCCCCGCCAAGCCGATCTGCCGCCTCCGCGCCGTCTGCCGCTCGTGGAGGTCCTTCACCTCCGACCCGCTCTTCGTCGCCGCGCACGCCGCCCGCCACCCCCACACCGTCCTCCTCGCCGTCGGCGTGCAGAGTTTCCCCAGATTCTGTGTCGATCTTGTCGACCTGTCTGGTGACATTGTCAAGGAGATCCCCCAACCCCAAGTGGGGAAAGGCATGGTAGTGAGTGCGACCTCCGACCTTGTCTTCCTCGACGGTAAGGAGCACAGCATTCATGTGCTCGATCCTAGCACTGGATCTATCTCCGCCTTACCTACCAGCGGATCCATGTCCGCTTTACCTCACTATCGCATCAACGGTACAGTCTGCTCAATACTTCTTGCCTGGTTTGCATTTGGCCAGGCATCTTCCACAGGAGAGTGTAAGCTAGTTCGGATTGTGGAGACATTACAACATCGTTACGTGTCTGAGGTTATCACCGTCAGCAACATTGATGAACAGTGGAGGAAGACGGAGAATCCACCAGTATACCTTGATTGGTTCTGCACCAATGGAGTTGTGTTCAAAGGGGCTGCTTACTTCAGCTTAAATATCCAGAAATGTTCGCCCTCCGTTCTAGAGACAGGCTGCATTCCTTCCTTTGACCTTGCAATGGAGCAGTGGAGCATGACTCTCCAGGGGCCGGCAAAGAGCATTATTGAGGAAGCCAATGGCACACTTAGCTACCATCACCTTTTCCATCGTCTTACGTTAGCTGGACTTAAAGACACTTTGTGTACAGCACATTGGAATGATCAATTTTATGTGGTGGATCTATGGTTTCTAATTGATTCTGAAAAGAGTACGTGGTCCAAAAATACAGGATTAATGTTGATTCACTTTTCCATGGGATTGGAGATTGTATGAAAGTGAATCCATTGCTTGTGACGGATGAGGGAAATGTAGTACTTTGGTTGGAGACGCCATGGAAAGGAATAGTGCAGATTTATAATCCAGTAACTAACACTTTCTGGGATATAACTCAAACGAACATCCATACCGGAGTAGGTGTGTACACTGGAAGTTTATTACGTCGAGGGAGTGTGTGACAAGGTAAAGATGGTCTCAATCTTGCTGTAAATTTGTTATAACAGTTGTTAAAACACCTTCTTTTCCCTTAATAAATTTCGACCGGCTTTCTGTTGGCCTGGTGCAAAAAGCACAATAATGGGAGGGTATTTTGAGTTTGTTATGATCTGTTTAAAACAGAAACTAATCTGCATTTGAAAAGAAACATACATAACATTTGTATCAAATTTTCATAACATTTGTTCTCTTATTTTATCTCATGTAGTGACCAAGAAATGCTGGAAGTCACAAATTGCTTCACCAAAAAGTGAACTTATGCAGAAGTGGAGAATAATACAGAGATAGTTGAAATGATCAGTTGTAGATTAAATTTAATTGTTTTCTCAATGGCATAATGCTAGGGAGAAAAAGCTATTGGCTCCTAGATAGCTGTGACGAAAAATATTCAGTACCCTATGTCCCAAAATATAGCTACTTTTAACTATGCATCTGGACAAGCATGTCATAACCGTAGTGTCAATTAAGACTTATGTCATTATTCAGGGAACTGAAAAGAGCACTGTTTCTTTTTGGTAAAATTGGTTATATATCTGGTGATATCATACCTCTGAAAGGTTTTCAACAGATGTCTGTTTGGTATCTTGATGCGAAATGCTTTCAGCTAGGTACATTCCAGAAAACTTATCCACGACCTACTGTGTCTCATTGATATTCATCTCTTTGCTTGCAATAAAGATTGAGACATGCACTTTGAAGATCGTGTCTGCCATTGTGTTGGGTCCAATTTGCTGCATGCAATATCCATGATTCATTAATGACAAATCCGTACTCAAGAAAGCTCTCCGTCATGTTTCCTGAAGGACTTGTCTCACTTGGACGCATGGATGAATTTAAAATTAATTAACCTTATGTATTTTTTTGGTAATGCAGTCAATGCATAAGCAAAAAAGCAAAGCTGAGATAAGATACTATGTTAACGTGCAGGTTATCCACAGTTCCACACCACCTGTTTACTATGTCTCTCTTCGCATTTTTTTCTTGCAGATGGTTGGATCATAGATTTTTTTAGATAATGTATTAAACCTGGCATCTACACCTTGTGAGGGTGTACACAGCCAAAACCATAGTCACAAGTATATAATCACAAGTATATAAGACTCCTCCCGTTACATGGAAACAAACAAATAAAGTTTAACACCTGATTAAAGAAGAACACAAGGCTAAGCTTCAATTTTTCTTCCGACTGATTTTGAAAAGGGGACGTGGTCGAAAGAATATAGGATTAATGTTGATTTTGTTTTCTTTGGGGCTGGATTTTATGTGTACTGGGTTATAAATCTGCACGATTGCTTTATTTGTCCTGTTGCGCGTCCATTGGGCCACAGGGAAAGGTGATTGCAATCGACAACTATGCTACATCCATCTGGCGCATGATTCAGGTAGTACTCTGAATTTTCCTTCTTGTTTGATTGCAAATGCCTGCCGAAATTGTGCCTCGGTCTTATGATCAATTCATCCCATGCATGTATTGTGTTGATTGGACATGATGAGTAGTAGTAACTTTGCATCAGATTCAGTGCTAGCATATATCTTTCCTACTACTAATTTTTGTGTCTCCACTGGAATTATTGCATTGTGCCATAGTTGCATTGTCCATTTTATCTATATTAGTTAGGAGTGATATCTGAAGGCTACTGCTTGCACTGAGCTTAAAATTCAGCGAATGCCATCAACTCTTGTCAGCGTGTTTTTCGCCCTTGTGGACATTGACTATTCTGATGGTCACAGATAACTAATGTCAGATTTCCTGGTGCTAGTGTAAACAACCAGATGGCAACAGAGACTTCATACAAAGCATTGGATAGTGCTACCAGCAGTGAGTTTATCAGGTTCAAAGTTCAGACCCTTCATCTCTTCCTTGGACCAGTTTTTCAGAACTTTTAACAAAGCCGATGGCAAGGACGGTCGTTTGAGAAGCTTGGACGCAATCTGAACCTTGTTGATATAATGCCGGTTAAGATTGAGTGGAGCTATTAAACAATACGATGTGCATGCACATGTGTATTCGCTGTAAAACAGAAACATTAGCTGATGCTGTTCCAAAATCACTGGCATCACCCATAAAAAAATCACCGGCGTCAGCTCCAGCCACAGAACCCTCCTAAGCAATTCCAGCTGTTGACACCATTAAAACCGTCATTGTCCGAATCAACTTTACTGGTGTTATTACTTTGGCATAAACAAATAGATCAAGTAACTAATTTATTGAACTTCTTTGTAATTCAACCAACTCAATTCTGAACTTATCTGAAATTCAGACTTAAGAGTCTGAACTCAATCCAACTTATGCAGAGTACACGTTTGGCACAAACAAATGAAGCAAGTAACTAATTTATTGCCATTAGTACAGATTACATTCAATTCAACCAATCAATAGCAATCTCAACTGAAACACATGTTTTGCATACACCTGACATTCAGCAAGAAGTTTGTCACAGTTACTTGACGTGTACAGTCCAAGAAGAACAGCCAGCCAACTAATCCACTCATGCAGAGTACACTTTTGGCACAAGTAAATGGATAAAGTAAACATTTTATTACCATAATTTAGTTTGAAGGTTATTCTGAATAATTTCAAAATTTGGGGAACAAAGTCTGCAGTGTTAAATGTCCTTTGCAGCTTATTGCCAATCCCTGAACTAAATTGAGTTCAATTAAGTTCACAGGAATTTGAGGCTGTTAGAGTCTAAATTACATAATCTAAATGATTTAGCCTATACAAAACCGTCTCTGCTTGAATGCGGAATTCTAATCTAATTGACCTTCTTGAGAAGCCATCGGCGTTGGGTTTCTCTTAGAGATCCTGAGATCACCTCAAAAACCCCGTCCAACGCTAAGCCGATCGAGCAATTTAGGGTTTTAGGGTTTAGGCAGAGAATCAGCGTCTCTTCTCCTTTGCGTTCAACTTCTATTTATAGGCGGTGATAGGGCTCGGGGGTTATCTCAAATTCTATTTTAGAGATTAGTTTTACCGATAACAAAACTAAATATATCTCTTTATTTAATTTTGTTAGAAATGGGTAAGTGGGATTTATCCCTTCCTTAACTAACCGACATTTAGCCTATAAAATCAACCAACATTCTTCCCTTGATTTTGAGACTAGCTGACGAGTCTACTAAATAAAATAGCTCCTCAAAGCAATGTGTCACAGCAACATAAGCATCATTGAGACAACAAAACTTATAGTTCACTATAATACCGTCGATGTGAAAACACGACGGCCTGGGAGTTCTGGTTAGCTCCAGTGCAGGTCCAAAAACATCGATAGAATGTAGGCGTGCCAGTTGGTTTGATCATGCAGTCAACAAGACATGGTAAACATTAGAAAAGGATAGCTGATCGGTCGGTAGGCCAATGTCGTATCGTGATGACCTAGCCGATGCAATCAAGTTGAATCGGCTGTAAGGTAGAAGATATTGTTCATGAACTAGATTTAGATTAGATATAACCATAAACAACTTTTTTTAATAAAATCAATCTTATAGGTCAAACTCGATCGATGTAGCCTAAAATTGATATCATTAAAGTCAATTGTTATATAATTATATGATCTAAATAATTAGCCAATGGATAAATATTGAAGATTAGACTCAAAACAATCATGATCGGCTGTAGATATAAACAACAAGTAATTACCAATTTAATCTTTCTCTTAGCTATAAGCAATTACAATAGATTGGACCTAACCGAGAAAATATTAATTGCTTATAACCAAGATTAAACAAATTAATAGTTATATAGAATTAGATCATAGCCGATGAAATAGCTTGAGCGATTAGATAGCATATCGCCTAAAACTCCGATATAGGCTTATATAAGATTATCAACCTTAATTAAATCGCTAAATAGGTTATAACCTCTACAGATCAGACCTAACTGAGACAATGCGAGACTGATAATAAGCTTAGTAGATTTAAAGGATTGATAAACTTAAATAAGATAAAGATATAACCGTTAAGCAAAATAAATCATATAATTTAAAGCAAAACAGTTATACTGTAAGACCTACGAAACCCGATACTACTCTTAGTGGCAATCCGTCACGCCCGATTTTCGTTCGGGATTAAAAGTCATTAAATAATTTATTTTATAGAAATTAAATAATATTAAAAGCAAATTAATCAAGTAAAAGTAATAAGGAAGTAAAAATTTTCTTTAAAAATCATAGCTAAAAATATTTTTGAAATATTCTCCATGCCCTAAAGTACTCTCTGAAATTTTCTCGGATTTTTCGAGCTCAAATATTAATTTTAATAATACAAAGAGCATTTTAATAATTATTTAAATAAATGAATTAATTAGTAAATCACCTATATATATTTTGTTTAAATACTTTAAGTGTCCATCTATTTTCAAAATTTTTGTTGAATTTATTTGAGCATTGAAAGTATTTATAAAAATTCAAAGATGTTTGGATGGAAAAAGTCTAATTTACCTCCAACCAGCCATCACGGTGCGTCCCGAGCTGTAGTTGATTTTTTCCCTTTGCAAATCCCGTTGAATCCCTTGCCAAAATTCAAAATTGATTGAGGGAAATTAATCCCCACCTCATCCTCTTCAATTCCCCACGATTCCCCACTAAATTTCGCATGTTTTCGTGGTGGATTTTGATGTGTGTTCTTCAATGGTTGAGCTCTACCATGGTCGGCCGACCTCCTCCTCTCCCCGGCGTCCCTCTCCCTCCCCGGCCTATAAAAGTCTGCCCCAACCCCCTCCTCTCTTCCCCCACACCGCCATCTCTCCCTCTTCTCTCCTAACCATAATGCCGTTTATTTTTCTTGCGCCGACGCCGATGGTTCGAGCAGTCGTCTGTTTCCTCGCTGCCAAACTCGTCGTTGTCTCCTCGTTGTTTCCACTGCTCTGGTGAGCTTGCCGCCACCCTCTGCCATCTCTATCCCTCCTTTATCTCTGTCTCTCACAAGCAGCAGCACAATAACTGTTCAATTGCGAAAATAATTAACGAATTTATAAATCGCCATTTAAACGACACCTAAAATTCACTGTTTGAACTCGGAATCGACCCATTCAAAATGCTAAATTTTCCTTGAACAGTATAGAACCCATTTTTTTACTTTGTTTCTACTCTTATATGGTTTTTATTTATCTTTTGGCCTTTTTCTTTTGTGTTCATTGCGTCGGCGTTGCAGATATGGAAGAGCCGCTCTACCTCAAGGTTGACCTTGAAGATTTTGGTAGCGAGCAAGGCAAGTCATGTCATTTTGATCATATTGTTGTCCCAACTTATAAAAGATGTCGGGGGAATATACTGTCTGCTCGACCCAGGGCACCTTGCGAGGAAAGTCTATGTCGGTCTTCTTTGTTTAGGACAGTATTAAGCAATGAGTTATGTCATGGTTTCCATCCGTATGCCATGGTGGCATGTGGCACGTCGCAACACGTGAGGAAGATATGTCTAGTGGATAAAGATGTACACCTCTGATCAGAATTTAATCTATTCGAATAGCCACGCCCTTGGTTACGGGCAAGCCTGTTAACGCCAAAATTTGGTAAGCCCCGAAGTCCTTATCGGCTAAGGGTTAGTATCGGCTCGAAGCAAAATTGGCTGAGAGTTTTGCATCAGCCGATGGAGGATCCATATCTCCAGCAGTTGGATTCTTGTTAGATTCGGTTTGAGAAGATCTTATCCAGAACAAACCGAGTCCAGGAAGGATACGGCTTGTATCTATTAATTAGGAAGAGATTGTTAGTTTTCTATTTTATCTTTAGGAAAGTCGGTTTAGTGTTCGATAAGGACTTTATCTATTTCCTTTTATCTTTAGGAAAGTTTGAATTGTAATCTGTTAGGATCTTTGTCACCCTACGGGTATAAATATGTAAGCCCAGGGTTCATATAAGATATCATCTCTCGATCAATACAATTCTGGCGCATCGCCACCTTTCTTTTATCTGTTCTACTTTGTCATCCGGCGGAACTTGGCACCTGACGCGGGGCTGCATCGGCTTCGATCTCCGACGAGGGGGTAAGTCCAAGGTCCCGCCGGCTCAGGCAATCGTATTGGCTACGTTGGCGTCGTCCAAGGATGCATCAGTACATTCGACCTCTTGGATTGCTTCGATTCGGTTGATATCTTGCCTGATTATTTATTATATGTCTCTGTTAAATCTAATTTTAGTATCTCGATTTGGCTCTATTAGTTGTATCTCGTTGTAGGGTTTCTGCCGATACCGGCTAAATCGTTATATTAGATTAGATTAGCTTAGGCATCTACCACCCTGAAAATCAGCCAAGGGCTTGATTGTCTAGATATTGCTTTTCTTTTCATACTTAGTGCTGCATCAGTTTGATCTATTAAGTCGTGATTAGAACCGTAATATCTAGCATGCCTGTTGACTGCCACTAAGGGTTTCATCGGGGTTTCAGCCGGTGAGTTATCTGGATATTGCATCGGCTTGCAAGGATTGCATACAAGTTGAATCTAGCCGATCGCAGTAGAGGCTTCATTGGATATTTGACCATTTAGATTTTATGACATCGGACTTCCAGCCGATATGTGCTTTAATCTTTAAATCAATATCTATTTCATCATGTGATTGGTTCGAGCAATATTATATATCATCGTATTACTGTCAGCCGATCACCTTTTCATATATGTCTGTTAAGTGCACAGCCGATGGATCAAGACTATTAACTACATTGGTAGATATCAGCATCGGCTATCGACCAATCGGCTGTTTTGGATATTAGCCGATCGGTTAATACATTTTATAATCGGTTGCTTTACATGACTTGTCGGTGTGATCAAACCGACGGCACGCCCGCGCTTCATCGATTCTAGGACCCGCATTGGAGCTAAGCAGATCTCCCAGGCCGGCGTGTTGATTTTTCTCGTCAACACATTTGTGGCACGCCCAGTGGGACCATGTTTTGGATAACACATCTTTTTACACGGCTCGACGGACCCATAATTGCCACAATGTCTGATGAAGAAGTCAAGGCCGAGGAAGAACAATCTCTCAAGCTGACAAATGAAGATAGGGAACAGTCTACTGAGCCGATGGATGACGAGACACTTCAAGAGATGGTTAATAACGTCATTCATCGTGCTGTGTTTGATCAATCTGGAGTCTTGATGAGTACATTGTATGGTTTGATCGAGGAAACAGTTCCCAGGGTTAGAGCTTCTGAGTTGAAGACAATGTTAGAGGACCAAGGCTCAGACCCCAGTTGAGTTTGTATGTGGAGTGGAGCTGAAGCCCCGCTAGGAACACCTTTTTCCACGGCTGCTGCTTTCTTTCAGTGTGAGGACTAAGAGTCTTTTCTGTAAGTATTTATTTATACGTTTTATTTTATGTTTGGTTCTGTATTGATTTGTCATTTTGTGTACCCTGGTTGATTCCTGGACAGGGATTTAATACACAAAATAGTATGAAAATTTAGGATAAATTTCCGGGCGTGACACAATCCAAGGCAGGTTAGCTTCTATGATTCTAAGCACGACTTAGTAGGTCAAACTCAGTTGATGCAGCACTAAGTATAAAAAGAAGCATAAAGTCTAAACAATCAAGCTTTTGACTGATTTTTAGGGTGGTTGATACCTTAGCTAATCTAAATCAATAAAATAGTTTAATTGATACAAGCAAAACCCTAGAGAAGGCCTAGCCGATACAAGTTAATAGATTATCAATTTAGATTAATTAGGATATATGATAAATAGGCAGATGCATAAGCTAGATTAGAGTGTCGAAACGATGTAAGCACTAATTCCGCTGATAGAAACCGCCATGACAAGTCTTACCCCTTGTCGGAGATCGAAGCCGATGCAGCCCAACTCAAAACAAGAACTCGTCGAGATGAAAACCTAGAAAACTAGGGTGGTGATGCGCCAAAAAGTTTATTGAACTGTTTTTTAACTGTCCTCTCATTACAAGACCTTGGGCATCTATTTATACTCAAATATATAAAGTTGTCCATATTGGACACGACTCAAACTTCTAAATTACATAAACATATAAACATGTCTCTTAGACGGACTCTTACCAAAATATTTCTAATGGATACGACCCATTAATATTCCTAATTAATAGATACAATTGACTGTAATGAACTCTATCCTTGTCTAGCAATAATTTTAAATCCTCAATCCGAGCCCAACTTGAACTCAAAAATAACTGTATCGGCTGCCCTGCCCACATCGGCTGGCCGAATCCGACTCTGTATTGGCTGATATAGCCTTTAGCCGATGCACAGTCAAATTTGGAAACAACTCATTCTCCCGCCAAATCCGCCTCGACTTGTTCTTCGACTCCGAGTATCTTACCAAATTTTGCTGTTAACAAATACTTAAATAAACTCAAAGTGGGTGTTTGTTCCAGGATCTTAGTCAAAGGCAATCACTTAATCCCATGCCGGCTACATTTTCTTTAAATAACTTGGAAGCTAAGCCTTTGGTTAGCGGATCTGCAAGCATTAATTTAATACTAATATACTCTTAATTGTTTGATCCTGGACACTATCTTTCACAACATGGAATTTAAGGTCAATGTGTTTGATAGCTTCACTTGACTTATTGTCACTCATAAAGAACACTGCAGTCTTATTATCGCAATATATTGTTAGTGGTTTGGCTATGCTTTCAACCACTCTTAATTTTGGGATGAAATTCTTAAGCCATACGGCCTGCCCGTTGCATGATAACACGCCACAAATTATGCCTGCATTGTTGATAATGCAGTAAGCATTTGCTTGGAGCTTTTCCATAAAATAGCTCCCCCGCGAGGGTGAAAATATACCCGAAGTGGATTTCTTAGTGTTTAAGCACCCCACGAAGTCAGCATCTGTTGATGAGAAATTTCTCTCACGCGCTGACCTGGGAGATCTGCTTAACTCCAGTGCAGGTCCTTCTCGGTTGCCTCTGCTGTGCAGGGCATGCCAGTTGGTTTGATCTGTTAACCAACAAGAAAAACAAGAAATATGCGTTAAGTGTTAGGTTAGATCCCCACCGTATCGGCCGAGGGAATCCATGAGCATATATTTGCTATCCTAAAATATATTTAAATCAAGCGACGGAATGGATCGACTATACGAGACAAAGATCGCCACTTAACCCAAATACAAAAAGGATAATAAATATACGTATTGATAAACTAGCCGATACCGTAAAGCTAACTTATGGATCGGCTAGTACTCCGATGAATCTTATGAAAAGATATCGTTCTTGAACCATATGCTTAGCTCGAAAATCGGCGTTGTTGCCGATGGCAAGCCGATTTCGCTTATAAGGTCCGACAAGAACAAGATCTTATCATAAGAGGCGGTCCTAACATAAATCTAATAATAAATATATTAAAAGAAATATATCGGGCGAGATAAGGCCGGAAACCCCAAAGATGTCCCTAAACAATATAAATCTAGCCGAACAGATCATTGGAAGTTCTAAAAACGATTTAATAGTTCAACGTTGATGCAACATTAAGTATAAAAAAACCGGATATGTTGTAGCTGATTTATATCTCTCGAGACGGTGGATACCGCATATAAACCAGCCAACCCTTAGATCTAGCCTTATTGGCTACGGGTTCTTGATGTAACGGCCAATGGCGGATAGATCTAAACATTGCTCTAATTTATATGCGCTATATGATAAATAGCGCAGTATAAACTCCTGAATCTAATGTGTCATTACGATGAAAAAGCACTAGAAACAACAGATCATACCACTAATGACAAGCATTTACCTGGATTTGGGGATCGAAACGATGTAGCCCGTAGCTAAACGAATTGCTCGTCTAAAGAAAAAAGTTGGCGATGCGCCGAAGGTTGTTTGATTGATTGTGATTGAATATTCATTACAGGGGGTCTCGGGTCCTATTTATACCCAAGATACATTATCTGTACAAACCCTGGACTCTATCTAAACTACTATTTAAAACACGACGTTATCCCGGGAAGGACCTACGCCGCATTACAATGAACAGTTTAAACAAACTCCTAAATTACAGATACAATTACCGTTACAGGACTTTATCCATAGATGGCAATATTGTTTAACGCACAATCTAATAACCGAATTTTCTATTTATCTTCAAACTGCTGCACCAGAAACGGCTTTATCTTCTCCGGTCTTTGAATCGGCTATCGGCCGCCCTTGTATGATCCAACCTTAGCCGACTGACCTCACAGCCGATCATTTCTCAGCCGATGCGGCCTCTGTTTCTCCGCCAAACCAGTCGATCCGATTCTGCTTCACCCTTGCTAGGACTTAGGGATTCAATTATCAAATTTCGATGTTAACACATGCCCCCCAAGTCCGTGATATGAAGTGTTACGGATTTGCTTGCCTGTTCAAATTCCCGCTCTTTTCTTGACCTAAACCGCTTTGGCCGCCCTGAGTGCCCTTTAAATAGCCCTTCACTTCGACCGAAACGATCACGCTTTCAAACCCACTCAAAAACACCTCGCAAACAAGCCTCCTCTCTCTCCTCTCCAGCGATTCACTGGCATCCTTCGTCAGATCTCGGCGCCCTTCGCGAATCAGAACCTGGCTTCATCTCCAGCAACTCAAATAGCCTCCAACATCGCCGCCGTGTCAGGGACCTCCGCCACACCGATCGCCGCCTCCGCTCCAGCTACTGCTGCCATACCGGCTTCCGCCGTCGCACGGGCCGCCGCCGTCATCGAGTTCCCTGAGGTACACTCATCGGTCCAGAACTCCTTTTCTTCGGATTTATTTTTCCAGCCATGCTTCCAGCCTTGTTGCATTCATCTTGCTTTTAGCCGTTTTCGATTAGTACTTTTCTGCATCCAAACTGTTGCATTTATCCATTCTTGATTAGCGTTTTTTCTCTTTCAAACTGTAGCATCTATCGCATCAAGTGGTCATTCCCAGTTTGACCCAAGAAAGGCGATACTTTCGCCCCATCGGCAACACCGACCTACCGATGTCATTATAGCCGAGACCAACAGATTCCCTTCAACACCAACAAACCGCCCCTAGCCCACTAGAACGGGACCTTCAAATCATGACCGACCACCGACGCAGCAAGGATCGAATGGTACAAGAGGGTGCGATCGGCCAAGTACACTCATTGGGAGGAAACGGGATCGCCAATGCCCGGCTCGTCCGTTGCCAACATGGAAAAGGACGAGCCGCTTCTGTCGGCTGCGACATATTTTTGGAATGACAGCTTCAACGCCTTCATCTTTCGGCAAGGGCCGATGACAATCACACTAGCCGACGTGTACATGATGACTGGGCTGGACATCCAGGCGTCTGGCTAACCCCAGCAACCTGAGCCGAAAGGGGCAACATCAGTTCAAAACCAAGGCCATCGGCGGGTGGAGCGGCTTCATCGCTCGTAACATGAAAGACAGATCGGTCGGCCACGGGAGCACGTCGCGTTCCGATGATGCGGCTTGAGAAATTTTTATTCGTGGATCGAGCTGCGGGCCGACCGCCAACCGGCAAGTCGTAGCCGAAATCCTGGCCGACGGGGCAAGCTTGCGCTGGGAAATACCTCCTCGCCTATTTGTATCGATGCTGCATCAGAGCCGCCGCAAAGATAGCCGCCAACGCCCAATCAACACGGCGGCCCCGGTGGTTCTTACGATCTGGCTGGTGCTGGCGACCCAAAAGATAGCCGGTCGGCTCCCTCTGACAGAAGCTGCATTCCTAAGGCTGGAGCCGATCGAAGACGAAGACGGCAACCAGATCACCACCACTAGATGCCCATCGGCTTCTATTACGCCGATAAGATCGAGACAAGGGGAGTGGTGAGCCAGGACTTGATAAGGCATCGGCTGCTGAGTATAGCCAGCCCTCCCCTCGGTAACATCGACGATATGACCCTAGCGCTGAGGAAAAGCGCAGCCTACGACCAATGATGGACCGAAATCAAGCGCCATATCTTCCACCAGCGGTCGTCTTGTTATGTCGATCTGCTCTTGCCTGAAGAGATCCCCTCGGTAAGCTTTAAGTCCCAAATGATTTTCTTCTTCTTATCATCGGCTGATATAGCCGATTAACATTCGCCCTCTGGTTTGCAGGAGATGGAGACGAAGCGACCGACGATGAGCGACTCAGGGCGCCCCATCGAATACCGTCTAGGTGTTCTGGACGGGGACAGCCTTGCTCCGTCGATGATCGGCTGGGAAGCGTCGAAGCTGACATCTTTGCTGCGAGGGCAGGTGCGTGAGCCGATTGCCCAGAAGAAAAGGGCTGCACCGCTCATACAGCCGTCGGCCGCGCCTGCCCCCAAGAAGCTGAAAGAGAAAAAATCGACAGCGCCAGCCGATAGCCTCCCCCCTTGGACCCGGCCATCGCGCAGCTCCTCGACGCCGTCGCCACCGAGGAGATGCCGGCGGCTGTTGGAGAGGCAGCTGAACCCGGGAGCTCAAGCAATGAGTCTGTCAACGCTCCAGCCGACGTCCCGCCGGTCCCAAGTCCCCCAGCGAAAAATCGGCCGATAAGCCCTCACTTCATCAAGTTCGGCTTCATGATGATATCACTTGCATCTGATCGAACGATTCTTCTCAGGTCAAAAATTGGCCGGCCGCACTCCATGTCACGCGCCATTGGTAACCATCTCTTGCAACTTGATCTGTAGAACTTAGCCGACTTGACCGCTAACCCTTTCTTTTGCAGCCCCCACGATCTCTGTCGGCTGCCCCCAGGCATCCAGCGAGCACGTTGTGACTGCCGCGGGTGGCGGCAACGGCGTCGATGAAGAAGCCCTGATGGCTGCAAGCGACGCACCAGCCGAGCCAGTTGCCCCGACCCCGGTGCCCACGGTAAGCCGACTGAATTTCATGATCGGCTCTGCCAATTCAACGTTCTCTAATCATCTTTCTCTCTGCAGAACATAGCCGACCTCCTCAACTTTGACTTGTCGGAGTTCGAGGAGTCCGACGAGATCAGCGAGGAGGCATTGGTGATGCCGGCCGAGGACTTGAGGGCTACCCTGGGACATCGGCAACCGGCTGGAGGCCTCGCTGGACGCGCTGGTGGTCAACAGCGGTTCAATGCGCGCGCGCTTCAAGGAAATCCAAGGCCAGCTGTTGGAAGCTCTAGCCTACGCCATCGTGCCAACTACCTTCATGGAATCCCACCAACTCAAGTATGAGCGGGCACGACAGCGAATAGCCGACCGTCGTGAGAACTAGGCGCGGTCGGCCACCCTCCAGTCGACCAAGGATGCCATTAAGAGCCAGAAAGCCGCCTTCGACCGCCTGAAGACTGAGCCGGCGGCCAAGCTTGAGCAACTCCTCTCACGCCAAGATCAGCTGATGGCCGATCTCATTCAAGTCAGGAACGAGATCGATGTCCGCAAGGAGTACATGGGCAGCCTGCCAGAAAATCGAAGCTCAACGTCAAAGTATCAAGGCGGCTGTAGCACGTCTACGGGACCTGGTGAAGGGCATCCGACCGGTGGCTAGGTCTGAGGCTGACGACGTCAAGGCCATCGAAGAAGTGGATCAGATTAGGCGGACGGCGTTGTCGGCCATAGCCGATTTCTTGAAACAATGATGTAATATTTTAACATTATGAAATCGGCCACCGCTTCCTGCAATATATTTGTCAAACTTTTGTAATGGGCATGAACTCCGATCAACTGTTCATACTTTTGTAATCGGCTCTAGTTTTTGTGTGACATAGCTTAACCTTTTGCAACTGTGCTCATGGATGAGATCGGCTTCGGCCACATGTAGTAGCTTGAATCGCTTATGCTGAAATCGGCCCTAGCCGTCCGTGCGACATCACGTTCGTCGATTTCGAAACCACACCATAGCCGTCGATCTTACCACTTGAATTACGGCTGTTGATCCCAATCACTTAAAACACTTTTATATTGACCGCCGATTACGAAGCTTAAAAAAATTAGAATTTCTTCCTGACATCTAATTCTGTAATTGGCTCGTGTGTGTATATGCCCCCCAAATTTTGTTGATAGCTCGTTAGCCGATCGTAGAAAACTTAGGGAAAAACGTTGCATAAAAATGCCTAAAAGGTGATGCCTTATTGAAGCAAGACATCGGCTGTCATAAATCGGCTAAGCGATCAAAGCCGAATCATGAGTTGATCCATACGCTTGGATAGTTTTTCTTCAGATATTTTTCATTAAGAGCCCTTCCAAATACTTCTCCGTCTAGCCCTTCTAGCATGTAAGCTCCTTTAGAGACGCATTTGTGGATCTTGAAAGGCCCTTCCCAATTTGGTGACCACTTGCCAAATTTGTTATCTCTAGATCCAATCGGCAGTATCAATTTCCAAACGAGATCGCCTTCCTCGAAGGATTTGGGCACCACTTTTTTATTATAATGTCTGGCTACTCGTTCTTTATCCCTTGTAACTTTTTCCAAGGCCCTCATCCTGGATAACACTAAGTCTTCTGATTCGTCCACCATCAAGTGATAATAATCGTCGGCTGTGAGTTGATCCTGTAGCTGAATACGCCTTGAGCCGATGACGATCTCCCATGGTAGCACTGCCTCATGCCTGTAGACCAGCTTGTACGGAGGGACTTGAATTGATCCGTGGCATGCCATTCGATATGCCCACAGTGATTCGGCTAATCGGCTGTGCCACTGTTTAGGGTACTCAGAGATCTTTCTTTTAATCAACTTAATCAAACTTTTGTTTGAGGCTTCGGCTTGCCCGTTGGCCTGTGCGTAGTACGGCGAAGAATTAAGTAGCTTGATTCCCATGCCGTCAGCAAACTGAACAAACTCATCCGATATGAAGATAGATCTTTGGTCTGTTGTTATCGTTTGTGGGACGCCAAATCGGTAGATGATATGTTCTTTGACAAACTCGATTGCGTCCTTAGAATCCACTTTCCTCAGGGGAATCGCCTCCACCCACTTTGTGAAGTAATCATCACCACCAGAATAAATTTATGCCCTTTGCTTGAGGGTGGATTGATCTGGCCGATCATATCGATGCCCCATCCTCTGAACGTCCAAGGCTTGATAATTGGGTTCATAGCCAATGCTAGCGCTCGTTGTATGGCGCCAAACTTTTGACAATCCTGGCAGCCCTTGTAATACTTGAAACAATCCTCCAGCATCGTCGGCCAGAAATACCCTGCTCGGCAAAGGAGCCACTTTATTTTGTGAGCCGATTGATGCGTGCCACAGATCCCTTCATACACTTCTCCGATGGCCACGGTGGCCTGATCGGCTCCCAAACACTTTAGTAGCATACCATCAATCGTCCGATAGTATAGATCTTCATCGAGCAAAACATATCTTAACGCCTTGTATCGTAGCTTCCTTGTAGCCGATTGAGAGGGGTTTTTGAGGTAGCTGTAAACTTCAAACCTCCAATCATCGGTTGTAATGGCGGCAACTTCTATGTCAATTTCTTTCAACATCGGCTGATAGCCTGATGCGCCTTGAGCTAAATCATTGGCCTCTGTGTTCTGCTCTCTGGGATATGTTTTAACGTAACTAGCCAAAAACCGTCCATCAATTCCCGGCACTGCTGATAATAGACCATCAGCGCATCGTTTTTGCTTTCGTATTCTCCAGATAATTGGCTGATAACCAACAATGAATCTCCCATTATTTCGATAGTATCGGCTTCAACTTCCTTGAGTAGATGTAATCCTTTAAGGAAGGCTTCGTATTCGGCTTGATTGTTTGTAGCGTGGGGGTTGATAGCGAAAGAAAATTCGAAACTTGCTCCCCGGGTGAAATAATGACTAAGCCGATGCCGCAGTGTGGTGCAAACCGAGCGCAAACGTCAAAGTCCAAGGCATGATCTCCACCGAGCCGATCGAGTCATTTCGTGTTCCACAATGAAATCGGCTATAGCTTGTCCCTTGACTGCCCTTGGTGCCTGATACCTCAAATTGAATTCTGTTAGCGCCAAAATCCACTTCCCAATTCTTCCTTTCAACACTGGAGCCGATAGCATGCACTTGACTACATCGGCTTTGCAGACTATTGTGCACTCGTTGGATAGCAGATAGTGCCTTAACTTCGTACATGAAAAATAGAGGCATAGGCATAGCTTCTCCACAGGCGAATATCTCGTTTCTGCATCTAGTAACCGTCGGCTGAGATAGAATATGGCTTTTTCCTTGCCCTCAACCTCTTGGATTAGGACAGAGCCGATTGACTTGTCATCGGCTGATAGAAACAGCTTAAACGGTATCCCTTTTTGTGGAGGCATTAAAACTGGAGGGGAACTTAGATAGTCCTTGATGTTGTCCAAAGCTTTTTGCTGCTCTGCCTCCCATGTGAATGCTTGATCGGCTTTTAGCCGAAGCAGTGGTGTGAACGGCTTCATCATTTCCGAGAGATTGGCTATGAACCGTCTGATGAAATTTATCTTGCCGATCAATGACTGGAGTTGTTTTTTGTCCTTCGGAGGCTGGATTGTCTTGATAGCATTTATGCTTCTTGGTGTAACCTCAATTCCTCTTACATGGATAAGAAATCCCAAGAACTGCCCGACCGATACGCCGAACGCGCACTTAAGCGGATTCATCTTTAGGCCATACTTCCTCGTCCGCTCTAACACTTGTCGGCTATGTGGCCTTCTATCTCCCTGGACTTGACAACCACGTCGTCAATGTAGATCTCTACTAGTGAGCCAATCATGTCATGAAAAATGTAGTTCATGGCCCGTTGATATATTACCCTAGCATTTTTTCGGGCCGAATGTCATTACTACCCATTCGTACAAGCCGATTGCGCGGACACCAAAAGCGATCTTGTGAATGTCTTCGTCGGCCATAAATATTTGATTATAACCTGCATTGCCGTCCATAAAACTAAGAATCTTGTAGCCTGAAGCAGTATCGACGAGCAAATTGGCTATCGGCATTGGGTATTCGTCCTTAGGGGTCGCCTTGTTCAGATCTCTGAAATCGATGCACACCCTAAGTTTACCATTTTTCTTCAACATTGGGACAATGTTCGAGACCCACTCGGCGTATCGGCAAGGCCGAATGAATCCTGCGTCGTGTAGCCGAGTGATTTTGGCTTTAATTGCATCGTACATATCGGCCTTAAACCTCCTGGAAGGCTGTTTGAACAGCCGATAGCCTGCCTTAATCGGCAGTTGATGGACCACTATTGATCGGCTGAGGCCGGACATCTCGAAGTACTCCCAAGCAAAACAATCTTTATATTCTTTTAAACAATCAATAAGCTGGGATCTACAATGAGGAGATAGATTTTTGCTAATATATGTCGGCCTCGGCTTGTCACCGGAGCCGATGTCAATTTCTTCTAGTTCGTCGCCGACGTGAAACCTTGCCCGAGCTTGCCATCGTCTTCGTCTGCGGTGTCCATGCCGAAGACGCTTGACCCTCCACCATGTCTTGTTCAAAGCAGCATGCGGCCCGTCATCTCCAATCTGTATTGTGGAATTGGACACATTTAGAAAATCGCTTGCGATTTTCCTGCATAAATAATCGATGCCTTCGATTTCCCAAAGTGGCAAATCGGCACTGACGACGCTGACTGACCTGTCGGCTGGTACGATCTCGATCTTGTCACTGTCCCATTAGATCAGGCTCTGATGCATTGTGAAGGAACATAACAATTAGCGTGTATCCAATCCTTTCCGAGCAGCAGGCTGTAAGACCCCTTCCCGTCGATGACAAAGAATGTTGTGGGCATGGTCTTATTGCCGATGGTCAATTCGATGTTTAGGATGCCCTTGATTTCCGATGGGTTGCCGCCGAAGTCTTTGAGCACCATGTTGGTCTTTATCAAGTCTTCAGCTCCTTTACCTAGTTTTCTAAACGTCGCGTAAGGCATGAGGTTGACTGCAGCTCCCATCGACTAGCATCTTGGAGATCGGCTTGCCATTGATGAATCTTTTAATGTACAACGGCTTTAAGTGCCGATTTTCGGTCCCCTCGGGCTTGTCGAAAACAGCTTGGTTCGATGAGATTGCTAGGTTTACCAAGTCGTCTTCGATGGTGTCTGCATCGGCTTCAGGGGCGCTGAATTCGGCCGGTAGTACGAACACCATGTTGACCGATGCAGAAACTTTGCCTTTTCCCTTGGCTGCCCTCCTGGATTGATCGGCTGAGCTTTCTTGGGCTTGTTCTTCGTCGGCTGCGACGGTTTTCTCCTTGGGAATCCATCGCCTCTTGATCTTGCCCGTGACGACGCCGATCTTGGATCATATTCCGAACTTCATCTTCTCTCCCTTCATGCTTGAGTCGTTGAATTCTTCTTTTTGCGTCTTTGTGAAGAGATCGGACGGGCACCATTGGGGATTGGCCGATTCCTCGTCGTCGGCCTCTTCGTCGTCACGGTTGTTGTCGTTGTGGTCTTCGTCGACGAAGAAGTCTTGGCGAATCGGACCGAGCCGATCATGGACAGATCGCCGCCTCTGGTTTAGCTGAACGGCTCTAGGGACGAACCGGGCTGGGCTTGCAGCCGATGAGCTCCTGTGCTCGTCGTCGCGATGACGTTGCACGTTGGGCAATCGTCTAGTGTTGGCAGTCTCATGCCGGATTTCCAACAGTACCTGTTGCGGATCGGCACTGTTGCGGTTTATCTCGTATCGACGGCTTTGGATCTCCGGCTCGCGCCGACGAGGTGCTTCATTGCAAGCTTCTCCCTGCCGAGACCGGTGCTGAGGACGGTGTCGGCTATCTTCATGGATCGGTCGTCGGTCAGCCGATCTGATGACGGGACGCGCCATATTGATGAGCGCGGTGTCATGTCCACTCGGCTCGTTTTTTGCCTTGGCCCCGATTGATCTGTTGACTAAGCTATGCGCCATTCTGTTCTGTCAATCAGCTTGCCTGGGGCCGGCTTGAACTGTGTTGACCGGGAAAGGGTTACCGTCTACCTTCATTGGCCGACTTGAATCGGCAAACTTTAATTTCCCGGCCTCAATTGTCGACTGGATTTTCTGCCTGAAGACTTTGCAGTCGTTGGTGGCATGGGATGTGGAGTTGTGCCACTTGCAATATTTCTTCTTCTTTAATTCCTCGGCCACGGAATCACATGATTTTCAGGTAGCTGAATCTGCTTCTCCTTGAGTAGCAAGTCGAAAATCCTGTCGGTCTTGGTGATGTCGAAGTCATATCTTTCTTCTTTGGCCGTTTTTAGCAGCCATTGGCAGACGATGGCCTTTTTGTTCTTGGCCCATTCGGCTGCTGCCACTTCTGCGTCATCGTCGTCGGACTCGCAGTCTGATTCGACGACGACCTGAGTTATGTTTTTGACGGCCTTCCTGGTGTCTTGGAATCACAGCTCGTGGGTCGTCACCTTCTACGCCAAGTGGGCTAGGCTGTCGAAGTCCTGCGCAGAGAATCGCTCTCGGATCAGCGCGATAAAACCATGAAAGGCCAAATCGGCCAGCTGGGCGTCCGATAGCACAGGCTGTAGCATCGGTTCCTCATCTCCCTGAAGCGTTGGATGTATTCTTGAACCGATTCGTTGTGTTTTTGCCTGATGCTGGTGAGGTCCGACTTCATCTCATGGTTGTCGGAGTAAAAGTAGCTCAGGAATTGCTTTTCAAGATCGGCCCAGCTCTGAATTGAGTTGTAGGGCAATGATGAGAACCAGGTAAAAGCCGATCCTGAAAGAGAAAGAGGGAACATTCGGACTCTCAAGGCATCTGTAGCCGATGCTTCGCCGCACGCGCCAAGAATCAGCTAACATGCTCGTAAATAGAAACGTTGTCTTGCCCTGAGAACTTTGAGAAATCTGGGACCTTGTATCGGTTAGGCAACGGGATCCGCTCGAAGTGCTCTGGATAGGGATACCGATACTTGTTTTATGAATCTTTTGGTTTGAGGCCGAATTGATCGCGTATGACATCTGCAATCAGATCGGCCCAGGTCCGATTGTCCTGCTGTATCGGCTCATATGGGTCATACGGCACGGGTGCTTACCGCTACAGCGGTGGTGGCGTCTGAGGCCTGTAATGATGATCTTGACGGCCTCCTTGGTACTGGTAGTGATGATCAGTGGGAGGTGGCCGATGCGCCGGTGGTGGCGTTGGTGGTCCTGGAAACAGCTGTCGGCCACGGTGTTGTACCGTCTCGTCCAAGTCAACTGGGAATCGGCCTCGACCGCCGATTGTCGTTGAACATCTTAGCAATTTGATCCCGGGGCAAGCGGTTGTCTGTCGGTTCAGCATGGTGATCACCGGCTTTGTAGCCGACTCGGTTGGATTTGGCCGGCTTAGGATCCCTCCTAGCAGCTCTGATTGTGCTAGTGGTCGGATCAACCAATTCTGTGTGACCAACGTCCTGTACCCAGGAAATTGGCCGTCTGTGAAGTACGTCGGCCCCTGTTGCAATCACCAGTTGGGAATGACCTCGACAGGTAATTAGGGTCGAAATCACCTAACGTGAATGACGGATAGTTCGGATCGTCCATTCTGAAATGTTGAAACAACATAAAAAAATTTCAGAACATTTATTCATGTAACATAAAATACAAATAATACATAAATATAAATATATGACGTACTTCTTTCTTACCACCTTGTCTTTACACCTCTGATATATACTATTTTTAACTCAGAAACTATTTTTGATTTTAGACAAAATTTACTCAAATTTTGTTTAAATAAAAAAATCGAGCTATCACACGAAAGAGCAAAGAGAGTACAAAATGGGATGTTTGGGTGAGGAAGAATGTTGGGTGGGGTGCCCTATTTATATAAAAAATTTCATATTTTTGGGATTTTTTATTTTTTCGCGCTGCAATGGCTAATTTTCAAAAACTAGGCGCTAATGCACACGTGGCGCGCTGTGATTCGCCGTAGCCATAGCCGTTGGCCGGCACCGTCTGCCCGTCCCCGCGCCACCCCGCCACACGTCGCACCCTGACTAGCTCGTCGTGCCGTGTCAGCCCGCTACAAGGTTTATGCCGTGCCATGCCGACCCACGAAATGTGACGCTGGCCCAGGCACAGCACGGTCAAACGGGTCGTGCCGGCACGATCGACGGGTCATGCCATGCCAGATCGAGCTACAGTGCTGCCGTGTTTGGGCCGGCCCAGCTAGGCACGGCCCGGTTGGATAGCACTACTTGTTCCCCTTGATTGCGGCGAGTCTCAGGTCCATCAGATAGCCTCAGACCTCGCCGCCGTGAGCCCTAGCCTCGCCGCCACGCGCGTCGATGGACGTCCGCGAGGGCAAGGGGTTCGGAGCCGTGGTGGACGGCGTGTTGCCCCCGGATATGTTGCACGAGGTCCTGCTGCGCCTCCCCGCCAAGCCGATCTGCCGCCTCCGCGCCGTCTGCCGCTCGTGGAGGTCCTTCACCTCCGACCCGCTCTTCGTCGCCGCGCACGCCGCCCGCCACCCCCACACCGTCCTCCTCGCCGTCGGCGTGCAGAGTTTCCCCAGATTCTGTGTCGATCTTGTCGACCTGTCTGGTGACATTGTCAAGGAGATCCCCCAACCCCAAGTGGGGAAAGGCATGGTAGTGAGTGCGACCTCCGACCTTGTCTTCCTCGACGGTAAGGAGCACAGCATTCATGTGCTCGATCCTAGCACTGGATCTATCTCCGCCTTACCTACCAGCGGATCCATGTCCGCTTTACCTCACTATCGCATCAACGGTACAGTCTGCTCAATACTTCTTGCCTGGTTTGCATTTGGCCAGGCATCTTCCACAGGAGAGTGTAAGCTAGTTCGGATTGTGGAGACATTACAACATCGTTACGTGTCTGAGGTTATCACCGTCAGCAACATTGATGAACAGTGGAGGAAGACGGAGAATCCACCAGTATACCTTGATTGGTTCTGCACCAATGGAGTTGTGTTCAAAGGGGCTGCTTACTTCAGCTTAAATATCCAGAAATGTTCGCCCTCCGTTCTAGAGACAGGCTGCATTCCTTCCTTTGACCTTGCAATGGAGCAGTGGAGCATGACTCTCCAGGGGCCGGCAAAGAGCATTATTGAGGAAGCCAATGGCACACTTAGCTACCATCACCTTTTCCATCGTCTTACGTTAGCTGGACTTAAAGACACTTTGTGTACAGCACATTGGAATGATCAATTTTATGTGGTGGATCTATGGTTTCTAATTGATTCTGAAAAGAGTACGTGGTCCAAAAATACAGGATTAATGTTGATTCACTTTTCCATGGGATTGGAGATTGTATGAAAGTGAATCCATTGCTTGTGACGGATGAGGGAAATGTAGTACTTTGGTTGGAGACGCCATGGAAAGGAATAGTGCAGATTTATAATCCAGTAACTAACACTTTCTGGGATATAACTCAAACGAACATCCATACCGGAGTAGGTGTGTACACTGGAAGTTTATTACGTCGAGGGAGTGTGTGACAAGGTAAAGATGGTCTCAATCTTGCTGTAAATTTGTTATAACAGTTGTTAAAACACCTTCTTTTCCCTTAATAAATTTCGACCGGCTTTCTGTTGGCCTGGTGCAAAAAGCACAATAATGGGAGGGTATTTTGAGTTTGTTATGATCTGTTTAAAACAGAAACTAATCTGCATTTGAAAAGAAACATACATAACATTTGTATCAAATTTTCATAACATTTGTTCTCTTATTTTATCTCATGTAGTGACCAAGAAATGCTGGAAGTCACAAATTGCTTCACCAAAAAGTGAACTTATGCAGAAGTGGAGAATAATACAGAGATAGTTGAAATGATCAGTTGTAGATTAAATTTAATTGTTTTCTCAATGGCATAATGCTAGGGAGAAAAAGCTATTGGCTCCTAGATAGCTGTGACGAAAAATATTCAGTACCCTATGTCCCAAAATATAGCTACTTTTAACTATGCATCTGGACAAGCATGTCATAACCGTAGTGTCAATTAAGACTTATGTCATTATTCAGGGAACTGAAAAGAGCACTGTTTCTTTTTGGCAAAATTGGTTATATATCTGGTGATATCATACCTCTGAAAGGTTTTCAACAGATGCCTGTTTGGTATCTTGATGCGAAATGCTTTCAGCTAGGTACATTCCAGAAAACTTATCCACGACTACTGTGTCTCATTGATATTCATCTCTTTGCTTGCAATAAAGATTGAGACATGCACTTTGAAGATCGTGTCTGCCATTGTGTTGGGTCCAATTTGCTGCATGCAATATCCATGATTCATTAATGACAAATCCGTACTCAAGAAAGCTCTCCGTCATGTTTCCTGAAGGACTTGTCTCACTTGGACGCATGGATGAATTTAAAATTAATTAACCTTATGTATTTTTTTGGTAATGCAGTCAATGCATAAGCAAAAAAGCAAAGCTGAGATAAGATACTATGTTAACGTGCAGGTTATCCACAGTTCCACACCACCTGTTTACTATGTCTCTCTTCGCATTTTTTTCTTGCAGATGGTTGGATCATAGATTTTTTTAGATAATGTATTAAACCTGGCATCTACACCTTGTGAGGGTGTACACAGCCAAAACCATAGTCACAAGTATATAAGACTCCTCCCGTTACATGGAAACAAACAAATAAAGTTTAACACCTGATTAAAGAAGAACACAAGGCTAAGCTTCAATTTTTCTTCCGACTGATTTTGAAAAGGGGACGTGGTCGAAAGAATATAGGATTAATGTTGATTTTGTTTTCTTTGGGGCTGGATTTTATGTGTACTGGGTTATAAATCTGCACGATTGCTTTATTTGTCCTGTTGCGCGTCCATTGGGCCACAGGGAAAGGTGATTGCAATCGACAACTATGCTACATCCATCTGGCGCATGATTCAGGTAGTACTCTGAATTTTCCTTCTTGTTTGATTGCAAATGCCTGCCGAAATTGTGCCTCGGTCTTATGATCAATTCATCCCATGCATGTATTGTGTTGATTGGACATGATGAGTAGTAGTAACTTTGCATCAGATTCAGTGCTAGCATATATCTTTCCTACTACTAATTTTTGTGTCTCCACTGGAATTATTGCATTGTGCCATAGTTGCATTGTCCATTTTATCTATATTAGTTAGGAGTGATATCTGAAGGCTACTGCTTGCACTGAGCTTAAAATTCAGCGAATGCCATCAACTCTTGTCAGCGTGTTTTTCGCCCTTGTGGACATTGACTATTCTGATGGTCACAGATAACTAATGTCAGATTTCCTGGTGCTAGTGTAAACAACCAGATGGCAACAGAGACTTCATACAAAGCATTGGATAGTGCTACCAGCAGTGAGTTTATCAGGTTCAAAGTTCAGACCCTTCATCTCTTCCTTGGACCAGTTTTTCAGAACTTTTAACAAAGCCGATGGCAAGGACGGCCGTTTGAGAAGCTTGGACGCAATCTGAACCTTGTTGATATAATGCCGGTTAAGATTGAGTGGAGCTATTAAACAATACGATGTGCATGCACATGTGTATTCGCTGTAAAACAGAAACATTAGCTGATGCTGTTCCAAAATCACTGGCATCACCCATAAAAAAAAAATCACCGGCGTCAGCTCCAGCCACAGAACCCTCCTAAGCAATTCCAGCTGTTGACACCATTAAAACCGTCATTGTCCGAATCAACTTTACTGGTGTTATTACTTTGGCATAAACAAATAGATCAAGTAACTAATTTATTGAACTTCTTTGTAATTCAACCAACTCAATTCTGAACTTATCTGAAATTCAGACTTAAGAGTCTGAACTCAATCCAACTTATGCAGAGTACACGTTTGGCACAAACAAATGAAGCAAGTAACTAATTTATTGCCATTAGTACAGATTACATTCAATTCAACCAATCAATAGCAATCTCAACTGAAACACATGTTTTGCATACACCTGACATTCAGCAAGAAGTTTGTCACAGTTACTTGACGTGTACAGTCCAAGAAGAACAGCCAGCCAACTAATCCACTCACGCAGAGTACACTTTTGGCACAAGTAAATGGATAAAGTAAACATTTTATTGCCATAATTTAGTTTGAAGGTTATTCTGAATAATTTCAAAATTTGGGGAACAAAGTCTGCAGTGTTAAATGTCCTTTGCAGCTTATTGCCAATCCCTGAACTAAATTGAGTTCAATTTAGTTCACAGGAATTTGAGGCTGTTAGAGTCTAAATTACATAATCTAAATGATTTAGCCTATACAAAACCGTCTCTGCTTGAATGCGAAATTCTAACTAATTGACCTGCTTGAGAAGCCATCGGCGTTGGGTTTCTCTTAGAGCTCCTGAGATCACCTCACAAACCCCGTCCAACGCTAAGCCAATCGAGCAATTTAGGGTTTCAGGGTTTAGGCAGAGAATCAGCGTCTCTTCTCCTCTGCGTTCAACTTTTATTTATAGGCGCTGATAGGGCTCCGGGGTTATCTCGAATTCTATTTTAGAGATTAGTTTTACCGATAACAAAACTAAATATATCTATTTATTTAATTTTGTTAGAAATGGGTAAGTGGGATTTATCCCTTCCTTAACTAACCGACATTTAGCCTATAAAATCAACCAACATTCTTCCCTTGATTTTGAGACTAGCTGACGAGTCTACTAAATAAAATAGCTCCTCAAAGCAATGTGTCACAGCAACATAAGCATCATTGAGAGACCAAAACTTATAGTTCACTATAATATCGTCGATGTGAAAACACGACGGCCTGGGAGTTCTGCTTAGATCCAGTGCAGGTCCAAAAACATCGATGAAATGTAGGCGTGCCAATTGGTTTGATCATGCAATCAACAAGACATGGTAAACATTAGAAAAGGATAGCCGATCGATCGGTAGGCCGATGTCGTATCGTGATGACCTAGCCGATGCAATCAAGTCAAATCGGCTGTAAGGTAGAAGATATTGTTCATGAACTAGATTTAGATTAGATATAACCATAAACAACTTTTTTTAATAAAATCAATCTTATAGGTCGAACTCGATCGATGTAGCCTAAAATTGATATCATTAAAGTCAATTGTTATATAATTATATGATCTAAATAATTAGCCAATGGATAAATATTGAAGATTAGACCCAAAACAATCATGATCGGCTGTAGATATAAACAACAAGTAATTACCAATTTAATCTTTCTCTTAGCTATAAGCAATTACAATAGATTGGACCTAACCGAGAAAATATTAATTGCTTATAACCAAGATTAAACAAATTAATAGTTATATAGAATTAGATCATAGCCGATGAAATAGCTTGAGCGATTAGATAGCATATTAGCTAAAACTCCGATATAGGCTTATATAAGATTATCAACCTTAATTAAATCTGCTAAATAGGTTATAACCTCTACAGATCAGACCTAACTGAGACAATGCAAGACAGATAATAAGCTTAGTAGATTTAAAGGATTGATAAACTTAAATAAGATAAAGATATAACCGTTAAGCAAAATAAATCATGTAATTTAAAGCAAAACAATTATACCGGGTAAGACCGGCTAAAACCCGATACTACTCTTAGTGGCAATCCGTCACGCCCGATTTTCGTTCGGGATTAAAAGTCATTAAATAATTTATTTTATAGAAATTAAATAATATTAAAAGTAAATTAATCAAGTAAAAGTAATAAGGAAATAAAAATTTCCTTTAAAAATCATAGCTAAAAATATTTTTGAAATATTCTCCATGCCCTAAAGTACTCACTGAAATTTTCTCGGATTTTTCATAGCTCAAATATTAATTTTAATAATATAAAGAGCATTTTAATAATTATTTAAATAAATGAATTAATTAGTAAATCACCTAGTTATATTTTTATTAAATACTTTAAGTGTCCATATATTTTCAAAATTTTTGTTGAATTTATTTGAACATTGAAAGTATTTATAAAAAATCAAAGATGTTTGGATGGAAAAAGTCTAATTTACCTCCAACCAGCCATCATGGTGCGTCCCAAGCGTAGTTGATTTTTTCCCTTTGCATATCCCATTGAATCCCTTGCCAAAATCCAAAATTGATTTTGGGAAATTAATCCCCACCTCATCCTCTTCAATTCCCCACGATTCCCCACTAAATTTCGCATGTTTTCGTGGTGGATTTTGATGTGTCTTCTTCAATGGTTGAGCTCTACCATGGTCGGCCGACCTCCTCCTCCTCCCGCGTCCCTCTCCCTCCCCCGGCCTATAAAAGGATGCCCCAACCCCCTCCTCTCTTCCCCCACACCGCCATCTCTCCCTCTTCTCTCCTAGCCATAATGCCGTTTATTTTTCTTGCGCCGACGCCGACGGTTCGAGCAGTCGTCTGTTTCCTTGCCGCCAAACTCGTCGTCGTCTCCTCGTTGTTTCCACTGCTCTGGTGAGCTTGCCGCCACCCTCTGCCATCTCTATCCCTCCTTTATCTCTCTCTCTCACAAGCAGCAGCACAGTAACTGTTCAATTGCGAAAATAATTATTTATAAATCGTCATTTAAACGACACCTAAAATTCACTGTTTGAACTCGGAATCGACCCATTCAAAATGCTAAATTTTCCTTGAACAGTATAGAACCCATTTTTTTTACTTTGTTTCTACTCTTATATGGTTTTTATTTATCTTTTGGCCTTTTTCTTTTGTGTTCGTTGCGTCGGCGTTGCAGATATGGAAGAGCCACTCTACCTCAAGGTTGACCTTGAAGATTTTGGTAGCGAGCAAGGCAAGTCATGTCATTTTGATCATATTGTTGTCCCAACTTATAAAATTATGTTTATTTAAAATTATTGCATTTCGCTTTATTAAATTCATGTGCTTATCATTGTTTTATTTAGCCTTACCGATTCTCCTTGTTCTAGCCCTATTACTTGTATTATTATGATCCTTAATAACTCTAGGAAAATAAAACTAGTAAGCACTTTATATATATGGTACTCATTAGCAAACATAGGAATATGCTTAGCCCTGCTTGAATAGAAACAAATAGAAGTTTTCAATAATTAGACCAAGTAATAACTTGTAATAATAGAAATATTGGTTGTTTAGCTTTGGCAATAAATGTCCCCATCAAAATTCCCCAAACATGTTTTCGACTGGGCACGGGGTGCTTGGTTTTGTTAGTCGCACCTCGGCCGTCATAAGGACCGGTCTTCGGGCCTCTGTTGCAAAGCATATTTCGTACTACCACTTGTCTAATGGGTAGGACTTAACACGTCGACTAGTGCGCTCAGAAACAAAAAAGACACGGATAGGGGCGGATGAGGTCCTAGCTAGGGCTGACATCTCTGGCAAGCGAAAGCTAAGAACGAGTTCGAGATGTCGAGGGAATATACTGTCTGCTCAACCCAGGGCACCTTGCGAGGGAAGTCTATGTCGGTCTTCTTTGTCTAGGGCAGTATTAAGCAATGAGTTATGTCATGGTTTTCATCCGTATGCCATGGTGGCATGTGGCACGTCGCAACACGTGAGGAAGACATGTCTGGTGGATAAAGATGTACACCTCTGATCAAAATTTAATCTATTCGAATAGCCACGCCCTTGGTTACGGGCAAGCCGTGCAATGTACCCAAGTTAGAATTTAATTCTATTTAAAACTGAAAGAATTGGAGTTAGCACATGTTGGCCTGAGTTAAGGCAAGATCGTGTTGAAGCGCGGCTTGATAATAATTTGACTAGAGATAGGCTCGCGTTTTATTAAAATGCCTTAAAATATTTAAATACTTAAAATACTGATTTTCTGCAAAATAGCCTTATAAATGAGTTCCTTGTACCCCCTTGCATTATTTTTGCGTTCTCCCAGCATGGCTTGTTGAGTACGTTGGTTGTACTCAGCCTTGCAATTCTTCTCCCTTTCAGAAGTTTAGTGCTTCTGAGTTGAAGACAATGTTAGAGGACCAAGGCTCAGACCCCAGTTGAGTTTGCATGTGGAGTGGAGCTGAAGCCCCGCTAGGAACGCCTTTTTTCATGGCCGCTGCTTTCTTTCAGTGTGAGGACTAAGAGTCTCTTCTGTAAGTATTTATTTATACATTTTATTTTATGTTTGGTTCTGTATTGATTTGTCATTTTGTGTACCCTAGTTGATTCCTGGACAGGGATTTAATACACAAAATAGTATAAAAATTTAGGATAAATTTCCGGGCATGACACAATCCAAGGCAGGTTAGCTTCTATGATTCTAAGCACGACTTAGTAGGTCAAACTCAGTTGATGCAGCATTAAGTATAAAAAGAAGCATAAAGTCTAAACAATCAAGCTTTTGACTAATTTTAGGGTGGTTGATACCTTAGCTAATCTAAATCAATAAAATAGTTTAATTGATACAATCAAAACCTAGAGAAGGCCTAGCCGATACAAGTTAATAGATCTATCGATTTAGATTAATTAGGATATATGATAAATAGGCAGATGTATAAGCTAGATTAGAGTGTCGAAACAATACAAGCACTAATTCCGCTGATAGAAACCACCATGACAAGTCTTACCCCTTGTCGGAGATCGAAGCCGATGCAGCCCAACTCAAAACAAGAACTCATCGAGATGAAAACCTAGAAAACTAGGGTGGTGATGCGCCAAAAAGTTTATTGAACTGTTTTTTAACTGTCCTCTCATTACAAGACCTTGGGCATCTATTTATACTCAAATATATAAAGTTGTCCATACTGGACATGACTCAAACTTCTAAATTACATAAACATACGAACAGGTCTCTTAGACAGACTCTTACCAAAATATTTCTAATGGATACGACCCATTAATTTTCCTAATTAATAGATACAATTGCCTATAATGAACTCTATCCTTGTCTAGCAATAATTTTAAATCCTCAATCTGAGCCCAACTTGAACTCAAAAATAACTGTATCGGCTGCCCTGCCCACATCGTCTGGCCAAATCCGACTCTGTATCGGCTAATACAGCCTTTAGCCGATGCACAGTCAAATTTGGAAACAACTCATTCTCCCGCCAAATCTGCCTCGACTTGTTCTTCGTCTCCGAGTATCTTACCAACTTTTGTTGTTAACAAATACTTAAATAAACTCAAAGTGGGTGTTTGTTCCAGGATCTTAGTCAAAGGCAATCACTTAATCCCATGTCGGCTACATTTTCTTTAAATAACTTGGAAGCTAAGCCTTTGGTTAGCGGATCCGCAAGCATTAATTTAATACTAATATACTCTTAATTGTTTGATCCTGGACACTATCTTTCACAACATGGAATTTAAGGTCAATGTGTTTGACAGCTTCACTTGACTTATTGTCACTCGTATAGAACACTGCAGTCTTATTATCGCAATATATTGTCTGTGGTTTGGCTATGCTGTCAACCACTCTTAATTTTGGGATGAAATTCTTAAGCCATACGGCCTGCCCGTTGCATGATAACACGCCACAAATTCTGCATGCATTGTTCATAATGCAGTAAGCATTTGCTTGGAGCTTTTCCATAAAATAGCTCCCTCGCGAGGGTGAAAATATACCCGAAGTGGATTTCTTAGTGTTTAAGCACCCCACGAAGTCAGCGTCTGATTAGCCTAGGACCTCAAGCTTATCAGACCTTTTATATGTGAGCATGTAATGCTTAGTTCCATGCAAATAACACAATACTTTCTTAACTGCTTTCCAGTGGTCCAATCCTGGATTAGATAAAAATCTGCCAAACATCCCAGTAATGAATGCCAAATTTGATCGCGTACAGACTTGTGCATGCATTAAGCTTTCGACAGCTGACGCATATGGAGCATGTTTCCCGTAGTATTCACCACCATGATCTGATCTCACGACTTTTATTTAACATTATGTTGATTTTCCACTTTGGCCTTAAATATTTTAAATTTCTCAAGAGATTCAGAACGATAATTAATGGGGTAAATATAGCCATAATGGGAATAATCATCTGTGAATGTAATGAACGAGTCAAAACCATCCACAGATGTCACTGGGAACGGTCCACAAATATCAGTGTGTATTATTTCTATGGACTTGTGCTCCAAGTGGCCCCTTTCTTAATTGACTTAGCGAATTTTCCCTTAATGCAATCCACACAATGGTCCACGTCAGAAAAATCTAAGGGAAGGAGTATTTCTTCTTTAATGAGACGTTCAATTCCCCCCTAGAAATATGGCCTAAGCGATAGTGTCATAAATTCGATGACATCTCAGCTTTATCATTACAGACATTTATAACATTCATCACTAAGTCATCCAAAGAGAGCAAATAGAGTTTGTCTCGCACGAAGGCAAGACCCACAACTTTATTATCAAACTTAATATAACATGTTCTCTTTGTAAAATGACAGTCATAACATGTCTCCGCTAAGACTCTAACTGAAATAAAAATAAGATTTATCTTAATAGAGGGAGCAAATAAAATATTATTTAAAATTAAATTACAACCGCTATGGAGTCTAAGTGTGAGGTCTTCAAGGACCCTCACTTTTATATCTGCTCCATCAGCTACTCTTAGGCTTTGCTTCCCTTACCTTTTGGATGGTAGTACCTGAATCCCTGTAATGAGTTAGAAATATGCACGGTGGCACCTGAGTCAACTCACCAGGTATGAAGGGAAAATTCAGTATAAAGGGATTCATTAACATTAGATGTTTCTTCAAATTCATTAATATCTTTTTTAGCTACCCATGCTTTGAAGCGTGAGCAATTTCTTTTCCAATGTCCATCAGCCTCGCAGAAAGGACAGTATGGACTCTTAGGAGGACTAGCTGAAGTTTGAGGCTTTCTTTAAAGGACAGTATGGACTTTTAGGAGGACTAGCTGAAGTTTAAGGCTTTCTAGCAGTGGGGTTACTCCCTCCTTGATTCTGAGAGTGGTCTTGCTTATTCTTCTTGTTGTGCATTCTCCTTGATACGACAAGCGGCGGCGACCTTAGTACGACCCATGTCGTATGGCCCAGCTAACCCCATAATCCACCAGCAACGGCGACCCGATGTGGGTTCGATGCCTTGACGCAGGGGCGAGCTAAGCCATCTGATCTAATGGACAGCTTGGATCGCCTCTGCACCGCTGAAAACGCCAATGAGGCAGGAAAGAGGGCAAAACCCTAGCCCCCAAATCAAGCTGTCCTCTCCTGGTCCCCTTTCTCTTCACTGATCCCCTCCCGGCGAGCGAGCGGGTGTGGCCGGCAACAGCGGTCCGGCGAGGTGGCACGCGCACGGCAGTACTCTCGTTCGACAGCTCCAACCCTCGTCAGCTGGGGGCGCAGCTCAAGGCGGCGCCAAGCCATCACTTCCCGTCCCGACGCGGCGGTGATGATGGGGTCCAAGACTGCGTGGGCAGTGAAGCCGGTGCGACCACAAGGAGGAGGAGCAGGAGCAGGAGCAGGAGCATGAGGCAAACACACGCTGAGGCATGCCGGGCGAGCATGTGCAGCGAGAGCAGCGATGCTGCTTCCTGGCGAAAATCCTGCACTGCATTGGGGTTTCCCGGTGACTTTAGGGTTTCAAAAAATCCGACAATAACAAATGCTGCTGCTTGCTGATGAAAACTACGATCGCAGCCTCGTTCAGCAAGATTGACAGATCGTGTTTGATGAAAAAGAACAGTGAAGCAAGTGTGAGAACATTCAGAGATGTTCATCCTATAGATGATATGTAAGCTAGATTCTTGTACAGCCTAATTTTCAAGTTTCAGCCTGCAAAATTAGCAGTATAACATCTGAATGGTACAAACTCAACATCTCTGATTTCAAAGAAAAAAATAACACTATAGCATAATAACTGATCCATCAAAATAAAATAACTGATCATCTCAGATTTCTAAACATACATTTTAGAGTTCTTTGGACGGCGAGGCCGACACCACAATGTCCACTACGTAGATGACACTCATAACGACGAGGGCGGCGGTGCTCAATTGCTCCTCGTGTGCTCCTGGGACAGGACAATATAGGCGCAACTCCGGCATGCTCCTAGCGACTAGACGACAACCACATGAATGCGGGCGACGGTGGCGCCGGAACAGCCAGCGTGAGCGGGCGGTGCTGGCGGCGGCGGCAGCACGGTGCAAGGAGATGTCAAGCTCCCTGTTGAAAACTATCAATACAAAACTCTCCATCAGAGACGAATGTAAAAATATAATCTATTGACCTAATTACCCTTCAATAGCATGGTGGGTAATTTTAACAATTATTGTCATTTATGATAACTAATGAGCGTGCACGTGCAAGGCACGTCAATATATATTAAATATATTAAATCGATGAAAAAATAATTGAGTTAAAAGTTTATGTACAATGACTGTGTGAAGCATTAGAAAGAGTTCAGAGCAGCACCAACTGAAAGAGAGCTTATTAGGGAGCGTCCAACCCTAACGCAAAGGAAGCATGAAAGCTCACAAGAGGTACTGATGAAAAATGTTTGGCTTACACCATGAGTTTGATTCTGTTAATCGCCTCATAGCTTGTGTCGTACTTGTACGTCGCTACTCACACGGGCCCATGTGCATGATTGGCAATGGCATAGACTGTGACCAAGTGCCAAATACTAACTTGGTTCAATCAAGCTAAATCAAAAGACACGCAAATTTAGGCACAAAACATATAGTGAAACGGTTCCAACATCCTATTCCAATTCCGTTGTGCTTCAAGCAAAAGCAAGACAGAGAGGTTCACGTATATGTATGCATGGGCACCAAAAGAGGGACACCAAAATAGGGAATAGTAGTAGTAGAATTCAGCTTGTCTCTAGCTGTGTTCAGGAAGGGAGAAGGCGTGCTGGGGTGCGTGGCTCCAGCAACCATGGCGCAGCTCACCCTCTACCATTATTCATGATCCATCCTGAACAAAGATATCTAAAGGAACCATAGATTTTTGAAGTGTGTTCTATAATCCTTCCATAATTTCTCCAACTCATATGGCCCAAAGTAAAGTATTTGTTCAAAACATAAGTAGTTCTGTGAAGTTTACTCTTCATAAAATTATGTATGACTACCTTCAAACGTTTTGCATGCCTCTTGTTCGAGCAAAATTGGGTGATGTAACAAGAAAGTAGGCCTCAAGCACCTTAGATGCTTGCCTGCAAAATAACAATAAGTAACATAAGAACATAATATTTCCAGTGTGAAATCCACCAAAGAATTGGTCAGATTGATCTTAAGAAGAGAAAAAAATGGTTTTTAGTTGCTTATCCAGTTTGTAGCTGCATGGACAGTTACTGAGGATGATAATATGCACCGACTGGTAGGAAACTCCAAATGCATTGCAAGCAACCAACAGAAGTGCTCAATTCATAGCAAATATTGCCCAGACATTGAAATGTTAAAAACAGAGTGTTTTGTTAAATTGGCATGTCTTTGTAATAAAACCATTAATGAACATCTAAAGTTTGAACTATCAAAGTACATGCCAAATAGTAAAATACAATATGTTGCAAGTGAATTAATCCTTAAACAAATTACAGCCTGCAGACTAAATTTGGCAATTCTATGCACCTTCACTAGTGTAGATTGAGCAAGCTTATCAGTTATTAGGCATGCATAGATTGAGCAAAACGTAAATTCACAAAATCGTTTTGATACATAAAAGCAACTATCTAAAATTGTTTGCATTACAATATTATGGTAGTAAAAAAATATTGAATGTATCCAAGTGAAGTATCTTAACACATCAGTAAAAAAAGGAGAAATACCTTAACCCCAATAGGACAATCACAAAGATTTGCTGTTGGCATCTAAGGGATCTCTGATAGAAGATGGATCAATAGACAACACAATTGGCATGTATGCATCATGGTTTTTCCATTTCGGTGAGGAACATACACTGAAAGATAGAGATGTAGTGTTGTGAGGAATACACATAAACCGAATACAACCATTTACTGAAACGGATGGGTGCCATACTTAATTTACAAGAATGTGCCTGAAGGAATCTAATCATACTAGAAGTCAAAAGGTATGTCCTAATGATGGAACAATGATAGCAATGTTAATGTTTAGTTCCAAAAGAAGAAAAGAAACTCCATAACTCACTAAGAACATATACTTGCAACTAATATGAATTAAACTTACACAAGCAAAAGCATTTTGTTATTCTATAATCCATATTAATCATTGTAGTAAAATGATTTACATAATTTCAGCATGTTGTTTCTCTCTCTCCAAAATACCCCACCTTTTGTTCATTGATATATCTCATTTTACTTCAAGTTCTTTTTACCTGCATGTATTCTTGCATGCATAACTAACATTGGTTAGAGAACTGAGGAAGTTAGCTACAAAAATGTAAATAAAAAGGATTGCATTCATGGCAAGCACAAAGAATACAATTGCCACTTGTAAGCTAATCTGGTGGAAAAATTTTACCTAAGGAAGTTCTATAAAATGAGCATATTATTTACCTCAGAAAGCTTTGCTACCTATCAGCATAACTCAACAGAGCCCATGTGGTTTTCCTAATCCTGCCTAGGAACTCAACCACACATAAAATTCTTCTAAAGCAACAGGGTGCATGTTCTTGCAAGAACGTTCATAAAACCTATTTATTCGTCATGCCAGGGTAAACTTTCAAGTGCCTACAATCCCTCAAGCCATTGTCTCAAATCCGAGTTACACTCTATGATTTTAGGTGAATATTGGACTGAGGAGCAAAAAGGGCAAAACATTGCAAGAACAAAGTGCAACCATCTACTTCTTAGTTCACTACTTCATTAAATTGGAATCGCAATGCAATTTTACTGAAATATCTGCCATTCTTGACAACATTGATCCAAAAGCCCTATATGATTTGTTGTTCATCACTAGCTGAATAAGAGTTTTCTATTGTCCATGACGGAAGTGTAAAATGTTAAATTTTGAAATGACTGCATTATAAAATTGCCTGATGTATAAAAGACTTGGAAACTATGTGTTAAATAAAATGTGTACATACCAAATTTAACAATTGATGGCTGAAGCTGCAGGAAACACCTAAGGTGGCCGCAAATTATCAAAGCCTATGAGCTATGACCATTTCAAAGGTTTGAATATGAATTAGGCATTGTGACAATTGTTAGTAATTGAGAGAGACCTCAATTATATGCAAAAATAAATAAGAGGATCCTAAAAATGCTTGAAGAAGTATAGACATTTACCAGTATCAAAGCATCCAGAATTGACCTACCTGCGAAATGAATATCACATTGTAAGCAAAATGTACATCACATCATAAGCAATACAAACAGAATCAATATGAACCCTAAAAAATAATATGTAATTAGTTTTGTTGAAGGAGAAAATTAAGAAATCAACCTTCACTTCCATTCACATTCAAAACTAATGGAAATGAGATAAAAGAATCAATATTTTTTCAGTGCTTACAACCAGAACACAACAATGCAATTGAGAAAATACATAATTAATAAGGTGACAATGCCAACAAAATAGAGTACCAAATTATTGTACATGTGAGGAAATAAGACCTATATGTAGATTTTGACAGTGAGTAATTGTTTCCTGATGTTCAGATTGATTAGCTGACTCCTAAGGCTTCAAAAAAACAAAATAGAATGTAAAAATATCCCTCTTTCTTTTCCATACTTCATCTCTAGATTTTCAATTATTCATGAGTAGGCATCACTTATTTGATTTAGCTAGAAAAAGCATGCTTGGTCCGTTCACATGAACAAAGATAGAACTGTACTAAAGCAATAATTTTAGAAGAACACATTGAGAAGTCAAATGTAGGTGAGCATTTAAAATAAAAGAAGCATAAGGTTCCATGAAAGTTCTTACATTTTGCCGAGCTCCTTACATTGTCAGCCTATGTACAAATTTACCACTCTTGTCCCAGGGTAATTCATTTGGCAATAGCTCATATGCATGGTTTCACTCAGTGTGGATTTCTTTATAATGGGATGTCTTACAAAATTAAAAACAAAATGCATGAAATAATGCAAAGTGTTATAGCCTTGTCACTTGTCAGCAATGCACCGGCTGTAAATGAACTTTCCGACATTGAATTTCACCCAATATCAGCCCCTTGCAGTTTTATTTACATGGAGCAAAAGGAAAACAAATAAAAGGCTTGTAGTCTCAAATTTGATTGCATTTGATAGCACACAACAAAGGAAATTCTCTTCTCCTGTATGCCACTTTATCTCTATACTCACTTTTTTTATCTCTGTCATCCAGCTAACAAAGAAAAAAAATAGCATGTACAATTATGAGATTATATATGGCCAAGGATGACACCATTAGCAGCCAGGCAAACATGCTCACAGTAAGCTAATAGATGAAATAGTGTGGTTTGCAAGCCATTATATTATCAAGTGATAAAAGATAGAAATAGTTGTCTATCATGGATGCATACTAACATAAAGTTAATTCAATCTCGGGATGCGTTGCATGATTGCAACAAAGGCTATCAATTCAATAAGAGTGAAAAGTAAATTCTCTCTTCAGGTCAATAGGAAATGTAGTTGCAAATAGAAATGCATCATGAGTATTAAAGGTCAGAAATATTCAGCCAGGTGACATGTCAGATATCTCTATAAAAAGCATAATCTCCCCCGGGCCTCTTTTCTAAAAAGTGATATGTTAGATACTCAGGGTTTCATGCTGCACCTTCATCAGCCACATGGCATTAAAAAATGAATGATTATTCTCTAATGAAATTTCCCTGAACTAGAATTGCAAATTTGATATATTGCTTAATTGAATTACCTATCATTCTCAATGATGTATATCCACAAGCCCATGTTCATTACCTGCTGAATAAGATTGTGTCAAGTTACCTACATGGACTGGCATACAGTGGCAAGTGTCAGAGTAGCGGAGATGTGAAAATTTTACTTCCTCCTAAATTAGTCTGACTCTGGATGTTAGCTCTAGTAATCCACCAATGCTACAAATGAACAGGCATGGATAAACCATACTCATGCAATGAGCCCGTGATTATAAAAAAACATCCAAGTTTTGCAAGGCAATTCGACAAACACCTTGTGTGTATACTGCAGTCTGCTGATATCTTTCTCCAACTTTTTCCTTCATTCCTATTTTTCCTCCATGTAAATCTGATGAAAAAATATCTAGCAAACGAAGCAAACACAAGCTTCACTAGTTAGAGAAGAATGCAAAGTGGGAGGAAACATCAGAACTCAATGAGAAGGTAGAGCACCAAGGAAAACTATCAAGCTACGGTCCACTATGACTAGGTGGCCCTTCAAAATATAGCTGCAATGTGCTCGATGGTGATGACGATGGCTCAAGAGAATGATGTCTTAGATCCAATGCCAATGAGCATGACAACCTGATGACAACCTAGGAAATGAAGAAATCTTTATAGCGATCATTGGTGAACTAAAGTTGTACATCTACATATTACCTTGAGTTTGACCTTTGCATCATGCACCTTTAGCGCCTTTCGAGGGGAAGCCAATGACACACACAAGATAGGAGGGGGAGACGGTCAGGATTCAAGCATGTACGGTGGTCATGCCAAGCTCGTGAACCGCCTCCTCTGCCACCATGGGCGCCCAGCCTTAACCATGCAGCACCTCATCTCCACTCCACTATGCCGCCGCCTATGCATCGTGGTGTTGCCCAACCCTGCCCTCGCCTCCTGTGCAAAGCTCACGAACTATCGAGGTCGGCAACTATTGAGCACGAGGGAAGGGGTGACACCGTGGAGGTGCAAAGCTAAGGAGAGAGGGGAAGGGGGCAGGAGGACGTGGGGTGCCGCCCGACAACAGTGGGCGGGCCGACGACTTGGAGCGCGGGGCAACCCACTATCGATCGTGGGGGAAGGGACGGTGCCGGTGTCAGTTCCGGGGAGTGGCGGATCTGAGGGGCGTCGAGAGGGTCGGGCACGCGGATGCGTGTGCCGCCCGATGAAGATGGGCAGGGCCAACGGTTATGAGCAAGGAGGAAGGGGTGACGCGGGATCTGAGATGTGGACGGAGATTTTGCAACGGGAAAGAGGCGTGGGTGCTATTATACATGGCCAGATAGCCCGGGCCACGCCGTGCCGGCCCAGGCACAAGAGCACTGTAGCTCGGCCCGGCACGGGCACAACACAGTTGGTGGTGGGCCGTGTCGGCATGGCCCGTTAGGACGTCGTGCTTGGGCCACTGGCCGAGCCCATGGGCCAGCACGACACGGCACGATCCTTGTATCGAGTTGGCCTGGACACGGCACGACCCAAGGGTCAGCACGGCACAGCGGGGAATCAAGCGCCTGCTAGGGTTAGGGTTTAGGGCGGTGTCGCGGAGGTTGGCGGCGGCGCGGCGCAGAGGTCGGCGGCATCACGGCGCGGAGGTAGGCGGCATCGCGACGCGGAGGTAGGCGGCATCGTAGCGTGGAGGTCGGCGGCGCGCGGAGGTCAGCGGCGCGGTACGAGGCGGAGGACGGAGGCGGCGCAAGGCGCGAAGGGCGGACTCCGGTGGCGGAGGGCGGAGGCGGCGACGGCGGCTGGGGGAGGGGGAGAGCCGGAGAGGAGAGGCGGCCGTGGGTATAGTACTGTAGTCGGCTAGGGTTTTGGAATGACATTTTTTTTCATTTTATAGTCTGTCGTCGGGGTGGTTTTGGCCCGTGGGCCGGTTTTCGGCACATGGGCCTTAAGCGTGCTCGTGTCGGGACGGCACGACCTGGGCACCTGTAGGCCGTGCTTGGGCTAGGGGGTAGGCACGTGAGCCGGCACGGCACGACCCGCTACAGGAGTCGTGCCTAACAGGCCGTGCCTTAGCAGGCCATGCCGCGGGCGTGCCCGGGTCGGGCTGGGCCGGACGGTCCGTTTGGCCATGTATTGGTGCTAATCCAATGCTAATCCGAGTTCTAATCCATGTGTTAATTCAACTCATGATATGAATCGTTGGATGAGATGATCCAATGGTTAGGAAACTTTTGGGTATACTTTTATGGGTGGATGTAGAAAAGAAATAACTGGTACTTTTTATATTACTATAGATATCATTCTAATGAAATGTTAGATTTCGCATATACTACCACCCTGCTAGTAGTATGTAGCATCGTAAAAGAGCTTTTTTCACAGGACTTCTGCCGTTTAATATTGGTAGAAGGAAAGAAAAGAATTTACAGTTACATAGTTGTTACGTACGTGCAGTGGGAACAACAAAACATCTTTGACCAAAACCATAAACAGAAGTTGTGTTCCAAGTGGTTGTTTCTATGTGCTAGACCGTGAGCGTCTAATTTTTGCATGATTGCAAAAACAACCTGCCCTTCACTTTGGCTTGTGTCCAGGAAAGTTCTTCTGTTCCTCTCCAACCAGATAAACCACCAAGTTGTAATTTGGACTCCTAAGAGCATCCCCAATGGATTCACTATTTATGAGCATCCAAATGAATCACCTTTTGGGTCTTCACCAAAAATAGAAACTTGAAAAATATTTTGTGTCTTTGGTGAAAGCACTAAAATAAAATATATCTATTTTTAAAAAAGGCCATGTTATCAACTGTCATCAGTCAACCCTAGGCGCCACTGCTGAAGCCCACGTCCAAAATCTTTCTCCGAGCCAGCCTTGGGCGCCGTCGATGCCATGGAACACAGGCGATTCCTTTGGATAGAAATTTTGGATAGATCTTTGTTTCAATCGTTGGTGGCTTAATGAATGGTGACTTGATTAATTAGCTTCCTCACTGAGATCAATGGCTTAATTAGTTAGGTTCCTCACTGATTAATGATGGCTTGATTAATTAGCTTCATCACTAAGATCAATGGTGGCTTAATTAATTAGGTTCCTCACTGCTTAATGGTGGCTTGATTAATCAGCTTCCTCACTAGTGGCTTAATTAATCAATTCCAATATCAAACACTGTGGCATGTGTGCAGACTTCTTGATTGTTCAAATATATGTATCAATATGATTCCGTTGTTCACCTGCGGGCGCTGCTCTGCTCGCGGCGACCTTGTTAATTAATAAATAACAAGAATAAGAAGCAAACCTTGTTTGGTGTTAACCCTAAAGACTTCAAATCTTTCATCAACAGATCAACTTTTTTATAATTAGCATTTTCTGAATATGCATTCAACAGAGAGCTATAATGGAATAGATTAGGATTATGGCCTTCGTCCTTCATTTTCTGAAAATATTCCTCAGCCTTCTGGTACCAGTTATTTGACGGGCATATAGCCAGGAGAGTGCCATATATTTCAGTATCCATCTGAAAACCACGGGAAATCAGATCATTAACTAATTCAATGGCCTTGGTGTAACCCCGCTTCAACTTCATGCACCCTGACAGAAGCTGGAAATGACAAGAGAAACAATTGAAATGCTACACGAACCAAATTAAATGCTAATCAGCAGAAAAAAGGGTCATAGTCCCATATGGTACTGTAGGTGAACAGATCAGGTGAGACCTTCTCGTATCATCTTGTCATAAAGCTTGAAGCTGCTATCGAACCTCCTGTTCTTCACCAAGCACCCAAGGACAGAGTTAACTCCAAATCGAGCAGCACGGATTCTACCCCTCACTAACATGCAATTTCTCTCGTTTCCCCCACTGAATCCAACTATCTTGTTATCCAATTCGCATGCAGACAGCTGAGTGAACTACCGAGACGAAATGAGGATGCTCCGGTGGAACTAGGGAGAAGCATAGGGGAGCGCGCGCACCTAGTGAGTGCGGCAACGGGGTCAGGGAGGCCTTGACCTCTGTGACGGCACTACGCCGAGGGGACCGCCGCGACGGCGGCCTCGACGCCTCTGGGGCTTCCAGCGTCGGTGGGGCCACGCGGGCACAGGAGATGTTTCGCCGGGAGCAGCACGCCGCCACTGCAACCGCAGGCGTTGGGGGAGGAGGCGGGGAGAGGAAGCAGGAAGCAGGGAGTGGCAGCGATACGGCGGCCTCCATCATAGCCCTCTGTTCCTCCGTTGCCCGGCGCGTCGATGCCAGATTTGGAGACAGCGCCATTGGGGGAAGGTGGCGATTGCATGCGGACACGGGATTTGGCGCCAGATGATGTTCGCGGGAGCGCGGGAAGCCGAATACTCGCGACGGGAGGAAGAGTTTCACGTGCCGCGCGAGATTTGGTGACGCCGCGCTGCTCGCCAGAGCTGGCCACCGAAATCCCCGGGATGGTGACGCGCTTCTTTTGGCGTTCGGCTTGACGAGTTCGTTGGAGCGACCTTTTTTGCCACAACAATCCAAATATAGCTCCAACAGCGCTTTACCCAGTCCGTTTGGGATGCTCTAACCACTCCTTTCTCATGTTCTTTGGCTTGTGTTTGGTCAGAGCAAACCATTTGCTCATTGAGGCTTGAGTGTTGTGTCAGGTCTTGTAGGTGAAGGAGTGTTCTTCATTGGCAATTTTTTTCCAGACCTTTGCCATGCCCGTGAGAGGCAGAACAGAGAGTTCAGAGCTCATCTATTTCTTCTTTTTAGGAACCGCTAATAATTTCATCTTTCTGATTAGAAATAATCTCTCTCTCGGTATCATAAAGCCAATTCAGAAATACATTTTATCCTACTGCATGAATGATGATGTGTTTTATTCCAAAATGTATCCTTTGAGAAAATACAAATACAGAAGTCATGGTTTGATTCGAAGCCATATCATATTGTTAATTTTTTTGAACAAATTACAGTAAATTTCACAAAATTACAAATACTTTGACCAAACTATCATAAAACTACATAAAAATATGTATAAAGGACCAGCTTGCTATAGGGGATGAATATGGCATGTTAAAAAATTGTCCCCAAATACATCTTTTAAAAATCTTTCTTAAAGAACTCTCTTAGATTGTAGTTATTGACGTAGCTGAATCTAAAATTTGAGAAGAACTAAAAATACATGAGGTTGCCTCTCACTTCATCGCAAGGAAAAAATCAACAAGACGTGGAATTCAAATTGTGAAATTTAAATTGCAAGGAATTTAAATTGCAAGGAATTTAAATTGCAAGAGAATAGATTAGAGAAACAGAAATTAAACATCTTGATTAAGAGTTGAAACAAAAATACTCAACCATAATCCTATAAATTTAAATTTAAACTCTCAAAAATCCTAAATCCTAAAGTAAACCCTCACAAAAAGATAAGGGGCATGTTCGCTTGTTCGTATCAGCCGGGCTTATCAGCCGTTCAAACAGTATTTTTCTCTCACAGCAAACCAGCCGGCTTGTCTTATCAGCCGACTTATAGACCAGCCGAACACGCCCAAGATTGAAAAGCCTTAGCCTCTATCTCTTCTCTTTATTTATAGGCAAATATGGCTGAAAACCGTCATGTGAAGTCCCTAATACGCCCTCAGAACTTAGCCCATACTCAATCTCTTCTCTGTCGTCAGATCCGAAATCAGTGGCTCCTGGACGAGCCACGTCATCGGCCACACCAAAACCAGTCGTGTCACAAGATTTCGCAAAAAAATCCGCACGCCATCCCCTCGGAATCCAGTGCTTCTCCCACGCTCGCCTTCCGTGTGGGCCCGGCGATCCGTGGCATCTCTCTTCGCGCCAATCAGAGCACGTCATTCCCGGGGTTCGACCCGCGTCGATTCTGCTTCACCCAACCGGAATCCGACAAGTCGCTGCGAGGAGAGAACGCCCGCCACGCGTCTCGCTGCTCCAACCGCGCACGAACCAAAAATCGGCCGTGCCGTGTAGCCGCTCGTACGGATCTCCGGCGCGCTCGAATGACGCGCGTCTCGTGTGGGACCCACGATCCACCGTGTCACCGTAAGGATCCCGCCTGTTGTAGAATAGAATGAATTGAGAGAATGAAATGAGGGCAAATGGACAAGGGTCTCTTTCCTTCATTGATCATTGGATATATATACATGTACATGGGTGGTAACTACCCAATGGAGTGGGAGTTAGGGATGAGATTAAAACTGCAGTTGTAACACTCCCCCTTTGATCGAATTCATCTTGAGATCAATGAATAATATTAATCCTCCAAGAAATCCTGTAGGATAAAAACGAGGAGTAATCCTTGGTAGATATGCCGTGAAAAACTCCTTCAAACCCAATGGGAAAAATAAGGAGAAAGTGATACAGCATATAATGATTATCACCTCATTGTAAACTAATATGAGAAAACCTTTGCAGGAGAAAACTCATATATAGTTTAGAGGACAATATATGTCATTGATATCTCCTTAAAAATCCCGTTGGGGAAAATAGGAAATACGACATATGTATGTCTAAATACCTCCATATAAAAACCCCGATGGGAAAAAATAAGAGATACGACATATAAACTTGTATTGATATTGCCTCATTAAAAACCTTCTATGAGAAACCTGCATGAGGAAAAACTCATAGAGGAAAAGAGTACAATATGATGTTTTGAACAGGTTATAGTTTCAAGAGGAGTCTTCCCCTGAACCTTGCAACTCTCAAAGTCATCGCATACCAATCTCTATAATAGATTGTAAAATGTGAAAATTGGTAGAGACTTTGCGAATAAATCTCGTGGAGTCACCACTTGATTTATTTTGCAAGGTGTTTATCTCCTCACTTTCGTGAGAATAACACATTTATATAAGGCAATATAGTGATATTGCTTATATATAACCTGTTTACATCTAAGCAACACAAGTTGCATTATCCTTGAAGATAATGGCTAGTGATTCGATAAAACCAAAAGTGATCATTTAATGAAGTTATACATGTTAATGTAATACTTCAGAAGAGGAGTGGAAGTAGCCACTAGAGTCAAGTTTAATGGCTCTCATGAGAACTTTACCACAATAACATCAGTATATGGTTTAGCATTATGGGGATTAGATAGCCAGTACTTTTATACCCATATATGATCATATCTTAATTCATATAGCAATAAATCAAGATCCTTTCTGCCATATAGATATCTGTGGATATCCTCTTTGACTCCCACCTTTAGGTGTTATAGAAGTTGCGCATTTCAAGCTATAGCTAGTATCTGCAAATGCAATATCAGGCCTGTTGCGATATGCAAGATAGATAAGCGCTTTGATGGCACTAAGGTTATCACCCCAGGGTCTGAATGGATATTGATCCATATTTAGGGATTAAATGATCAATAGTGTTGGAGGTATAATTGTCCAATATTATTTGGATATTGGTAGACAATATCAATTGAATATTGGATGACTGATGTATATGCTTAAGCTATAGACTTAAGCGTAATTTGGTTTTACCCAAATGTGTCATCTCAAATTTCGTCTTAAATGATGACTACCTATTTTGATGTGCCATATGAGATGTATAAAATCCAATGGCATACAGGTGAAATAATCGAGATGGGAGACATCCTTCTCTGGAAGAGACTCACCTAGTCAGTTGTACCACAATCAACTTGACTATCTCAAGTCATAGAGTGACTTGATTTGTACACAAATGTACGTTGCAGTTTGTGCTTCGATTCAAAATATAAAGTCCATTGAGACTTATAATCCGAATCTATCCAAATTAAATTTTATCTGCCAATACTACATGTGGTAGTATGATATAGGAACATAATTTCCACACATACCAATGGGTATGTTATGCTTGGTCTCTGCATAAACCATGTGCTACAAGCTCTCACTATTTCATCACCTTATAGATTTTTCAAATCCATAATGCTTCCATAGGGAATGCATTGTGAGGAGAAGTCATTTCAGAGGTAATGACTCCTCACTATTGAGTGAAAGCAATTCTTCTTAATTGCCACCTTTAATTGACCCAATTTGAGTGTTTGAACACTCTGCCTAGGACTTGTGGTCTGGATCCAGATAAGGTGCATAGCAATTTTGAGGAGTATGTCGACAATTTGTAGTCTTTTGTATGATTGATTCAATGGAACCAATTAAGCATGTGGAAATATATACCCTTTAAACTCTATGTCTTTTCCCATAATAATAGAGTTAGGGTGTTCCAATGACCCAATGCCTGAATTTGTGCACAACTTGTACTGGCTTTTGGATGTTAAACATCCATAGGCTTTGGATAGTAAATATCCATAGTGTCTATCAACATGATGTTGATATGCATGTACTGTCTTGGAGAATTTTCTCCCCCTAATCCGAGAATGCATTCAAGAAGTTGTATCCCCATGTGACCATACTTCTCCCCCTCTTATCAAGATTCAGGAGTTGAGTGGTTTTATTAGGTACCTCCACTCTTTCTGGCATATTCAACGGGAAGCGGATTTGGTGACAATGCACTTGGCAGACTATTTGCAATGTGTTGCAAATATAAGATATTCTGAACTCTTGGTTCAGATTCTTTGGTACGTGGATATGAGGATCAAATATCAATAATGACATTCTCTTTTTGATTCCTAGCATTATATTGTATGTGTGGTAAGAATCTCCCCCTAATGCCTGGAATCTTCCTCAAAGATGTATTCAGTATACAGGCAATGAATGAATCCCCAAGTAGAGATATGAGGTATTATTGAGTGATGGATAATGATACCTCGTTTAGACCTCCAATGCCCACTGATGTATGCTGCGGTGGTGATATCAGTTCGTGCAAAACGTTACCGATTCGCAGATGGGAAATGTTTTGGCTATAGAGCCAAATCTCCACGTACTAACTGCAACGGAGGGAGCCGTATGATTGCAGCATAGTAAATTTGGATTTATGTGTGTAAATCCGCATGGCACCAACTAGATGTTGGTAAATGGTAATTCCACTTTGGGTCATCAAACAACAAGCTTGATTCTCTCAATGAGAGATTCAATTGGACCATTATATGTATGGACATAAGATACTTAATGATGTAGTCCCTAAAAACCAAATATTTCCATGTAAATGGATTAGATCCCGCGTCCAGGATCATTTGCTCTAAATTGAAGAATTTGAACAATAAGTTTGGCAAATTTGTGGTACCTTATGAGTAAGACACATACTTAGGACAACATTGTATATGCAAAAATGTGCATTACATAGTATCGTTATGGTCCATAAAATTACAAATGGAGTCACATGTATGTTCTTGAATTTCTTCAACAAATTTAGTGGCTCATATGGATGTTGTGACCAATAGAATTGATACTAATTTTCTCATCATCCTGAAGTTAGAATGATCAAGGCAAATATGCCAAATCTTGATGGGATCAAGAGAGAAAATTATTTTATACGCAACATATATAATGGAGTTGATGTATGTATAATACACCCCAGATGATATGGAAGGAATTTGTACAATTATATAATTTTCATATATGTTGCACTAAGTGGAGTGAAGATTTTCATCATTGCTCCTTAGTATTGAGTCCCCATTTGGAAACCATGCAACTAAATATATGAGAACATCATAGGGTATTTGTGGAATCAGGATACATAAACATATCCGTGATTAATTGGATACCTATGGAGAGAGAGCGTAATGTCTCATAATTGTTTTAGTGGTACAGTGGTCCACTAAACAAGATTCCTTTCCATCTGGTAGAATCCCAAATGATTCTATATATATATATATACCATGTATAAAATACATGATATTTTTGGTAATGGACAACATACTACATGTGGTAGTACGATATTAGGCCAATAATATTTCCAATGAAAATATGAAGACTTTTGCAAGTGTTTGCTTGTTGAAGTGAACTTCAAACTGTTCCAAAGAACTCGCTTGCCTCCAATGAGTTGAAGGTATAGTTGAGCCAAATATTTAATTTGGCATTTCTGTGTATATGGACTATACTGCAGAATGAACTGAGCATTTTGTTGGGCTTGAGCAAAAATAGCAATGATGCCATATGCCCCACAATATTGTTGATATCTTAACACTCATGGTAGGAAAATAAATTCCATCCAAATGCGAGTATGGAAAAGTCAAAATTGAAAATATTAGTCATGTCCTACATGAGTTGATCATGTATATGTCACCAGAGACAAACTCCATGAGCATATTGTCCTCAATAGTGGTGTTCCCATCAGGTGGTGGTAGTGCCCCGGTGTTGCTTGTTTTCGCTGGAGCGGTGTAAGAGCACCTAGGGGTATCTTGCTGAGGAATGTCAAGCGGAAAATCTTGTTCCATGTTGACATCAAGTTGGGAGTTGAAGTGTGCTTCAAAATTTCCACATTGATTGGAATGTCCATGAGTGAAGCATCCTTTTCCCACAGAATACAAGTACAATTCCATAAAGTGCTAAGGGGTGCGATATTTCTGTGTCGGGTGGTTGTAGCAACCACACTTGGCACAAGTGCTTGACTTGTTTATGCCTTTTGTTATATGACTGTGAAATATTCTATCCCTTATGAGCACCATGAGACTTACGCTATCTCTATCTCTTGCGCTTGTTCTTTCCTTTGAAGTTTCCAGAATTACTAGGATGAGTAGCATTCTTTGGTTGTTTATTCTGAGTGTTGGTATGCACTTCTGGCAAAGGCTTAGTTCCCACGGGTCGCAGGCTGGAGTTCCAAAGGAGGAGCTCATTGTGCTTTTCTGCCTGAAGTAATATTTTGATCAACTCAGAATAAATGGTGAAACCTCTTTCACGGTATAGTTGCTGAAGGATCATCTGAGCGGGAAGCATGGTAGACAAAGTCTTCTCAATTTTATCTGCATAAGATGGCTCCTTTTCGCAAAACGTCAGTTTAACACTGAGTTTATGAACAACATGGTTGAACTCTCCAACAGAGTTAAAATCCTGTAGACGGAGATGGTTCCACTCATTTGTTGCCTCTGGCAGGATGACTGCCTTTTGTTGTTCATACCGTGTTTGAAGCGCAAGCCACAGAGCGCGTGTGCCTTCCTCCATCAGATACTCAGCCTTAAGATCTGGATGGATGTGGTTTCATATGATGAATAAGGCATTGTATTTGAGAGACGGTGCTAATAGAACAACTCCCTGTTGGGGAGGAGCAATAGTCTCGTACATCCGTGCAATGATAGACTCATTTTGAGATATATCACCCATGTGGGAAAGTTATGGCCATCAAGAGTGAGAGCCTCGAACTCTTTGTTAGCCATTGTGCCTACATATGTAGGGTCATAGATTTATGAAAATTCTATGACAATGTTGAATGAGTCATGCGAAATGCAAATAATCAAGGTATACTTGAAAAATAGGGATATTTTCTATTTATGAAATAACATAGTCAAGCACCAACGGTGTTAACTTTGTTTTTAATTCATTTTTCAACATCGGGTACACACGTTGAGGATAAAAATCCTGCAGTAGTATATAATACTACCTTGTGTGTGATCAATGTGAAAAATAAATTGTATGGTAATCACTTGGGTATAGACTTGAATTATTCATAATCGCACGTTGAGGATAAAAATCCTGTAGCAGTACTGAAATACTACCTTGTGTATGACCAATTTGAAGATAAATAAAATTAGTCACCCAAAGTGTACACCAAAATTTCAAACTTCAAAATATTGGGTACGCACGTTGAGGATAAAAATTCCGCAGTAGTACAAAGGTACTGCCTTGTGTATGGCCAATATCGAAGTTAAGAAATTAATTGTTATTCCAATAAATGAGAAAATCAACCCAAAGCATTCGCAAGTAATTTTAGTTGCTTGTATGAAAAGCTGAAAACTGAATACATATAAAATGCATTAAGTAAATTGCATAAAAGATTAATAGATAGGTACATAGAAGGCCTATGTACTTAATTGCAATTTATATGTAGTAAATATGCTATCTGAGGACTGAAACGCAATTTAGAGGCAACTGAGGGGCTAATTTGTAAATTTGTAATTCTAAATAAAATTAAAGAAAAAAATGGCTGGGGGTTATTGGGCCGCAGCCCAATAGGCCAAGCCGGCCAACCCTGGCCCAAAACCATCCCATGCATAAAGGGTGGCGGTTAGGGTTGAAACCTTAACCACCCCCGATTCCTCATCCGCCGCCGCCGGGCGGAAACGGCGTCGTCGCCGCGGCTGGAGCCCGCTGCCGCCATCGCACGGGAGAGCGTCGCCGCTGGCGTTGGATGGCACCGCCGCTGCACGCAGGAAGGACGCCACCGCCGCCATGCGGCCTAAGAGGGGGGCGCCGCGCCGACGCCCCAACCGTCGTGCCTGCCGGCGCCGCCGCGGGAAAGCCGCGGCCGCCGCATGGAGAAACGGCCGCCTCCTCACGCGGGGAGGCCGACGCCGAGCCATACCCGAGGGCGCCGATGCCGCACGGGGAGGCCGCCACCGCGCTGCACGGGGAAACCACTGCCACCGCACGGGAAAGGCACCGTCAGGGGCCGCCACGCACGGGGAAAGGCTGATGTGCCGAGGGCCGCTGCTACACGCCGCGCCTGAGGGCGCCGCCGATGCCATGCGGGTGGGCGCCGCCGCCGCGCGGCATGGCTTCGTAGCCATGCGTTGTGTGCACTGCCGCCACCACGCGCTAGGGCGCAGCCACCGCATCCACGCGAGAGGGCGCCGCTGGCGCGCGTTGGGAGTGGGGTTAGGGACGCCGTCGACGACACTATCTCTCCCCCTTTTCCCCTCTCCTCCACGGTAATGAACGGAGCCGACGTTCATCGGCTTGTCGTTCGTGAATGGGATAGCGGAACATCGCAAGAAGTTCAACGCGGATTTTGATTGTGGTCGGAACGGTGGAGAATCAAGAAGACCAAATCGACGAAAAAGATCGCCAGAGATACATCGTGAGGCATTGTTACCTTCTCCGTGATCTTGATTTTCGATCTTGTTTCTTCCTCTATTGCACCTACCTTTCTCGCTTCTTCTCTTCTTCACGAGCGAAGCGTGCTGATAACGTGTTGTAGAATAGAATGAATTGAGAGAATGAAATGAGGGAAAATGGACAAGGGTCTCTTTCCTTCATTGATCATTGGATATATATACATGTACATGGGTGGTAACTACCCAATGGAGTGGGAGTTAGGATGAGATTAAAACTGCAGTTGTAACACCGCCCACGCTCGCGCACGCTGCTTGCCTCCTTGCCCACGCATGATGAGCCAAGCTGGGCTGTCGTCCATGGGCTGCGCGGGCTCTGCGTATCGCTCGTGCGCGCGCCGTCTTTGTGCAGATCTGGACCGAGCTAACGCCGTCGTCTTGGGCCGTCTCCTTCTCTTTTTTTGAATTTTTAGCATTGTTAAATTTTTTTAAAGATTTACAAAAATAATTTTCCGTTTTGAAATATTCCAAATCTAGTCGCCTCCCGCCCTCGGGAAGGGCGAGATTTAAAAATCGTCCTCCCAAAAGGCGTTTTGGCGACGTGGCGACGACCGTTGGGCGCCGTTTGCCGCGACGATGGTATTTTTCAAAAAACCCCTTGCCGCCCTTGGCAAGGGCGTTTTTTAACTATAGATTCGGGGGCACTGCAAAGGGCAGTGCCCGGCATTTTTGCGGTGGCCCCTTGCCACCCCTTTCGAGAGGGCGTTTTTGGCCGTTCCGCCCTCTGGAAGGGCATTTTTTGGCCGCCCCACATAAAATCCGAGCCCACCCAGTTTGCCGTTATTTGCAGCGCTCACAAGTCCAGAAAAAAAGAGAGGGGTGAGGAAGAGGAAGGAGAGCGGCGAAGCCTGTCGGATTGTGTCCTCCATCCCAGGTGAATGTAATATCCCATTGTATCTTTTTGTTAGTTAGTTTGTGTTAACGCCAAAATTTGGTAAGCCCCTGTTGATGAGAAATCTCTCTCACGCGCGGCCTAGGAGATCTGCTTAACTCCAGTGCAGGTCCTTCTCGGCTGCCTGTGCTATGCAGGGCGTGCTAGTTGATTTGATTTGTTAATCAACAAGAAAAACAAGAGAATATGCATTAAGTGTTAGGTTAGATCCCCACTGGATCGGCTGAGGGAACCCATGAACATATATATGCTATTCTAAACCATGTTTAAGCCAAACGACTAGAATGGATCGGCTATACCGAGACAGCATCAGTCGTGTCCAAATACAATTAAGAATAATAAATATATGAATCGATAACCTAGCCGATACTGGAAAACTAACAATAAATCGGCCAGTACTCCGATAAATCTTATAAAAAGATATCATTCTTGAAATATGTGTAGCCTGGAAATCGGCCGTCGGCTGTCGATAGTGGGCCAATTTCGGCTAGCAACGTCCGATAAGAATGCGATCTTAACATAAGAAGCAGTCCTAATATAAATCTAATAATGAATATATTAAAAGAAGCATATCAGGGCAGATAAGGCCGGCTGAAACCCCGGCGCTGTCTCTAAACAATATAATCTAGCCGAAGAGATCATTGGTAGTTCTAAAAATGACTTAATAGTTCAAACATGATGCAACATTAAGTATAAAAAGAACAACCCGATCTATTGTAACCGATTTATATTTCTCAAGACGATGGATACCGCATATAAACCAGCCAACCTTTAGATCTAGCCCTATTGGCTGTAAGTTCTTGATAAAACTAGCCAATGGCAGAATAGATCTAAACATTGATCTAATTTATATACGCTATATGATAAATAACACAGTACAAACTCCTGATTTTAATGTGTCATTACGATGGAAGCACTAGAAACAGAAGATCGTACCGCTAATGACAAGCATTTACCTAGATCTGGGGATCGAAACGATACAGCCCGTAGCCAAACAAAGTGCTCGTCCAAAGAAAAGAGTTGGTGATGCGTCGAAGGTTTGATTGATTGTGTTGTATATATTTTTACAGGAGGTCTCGGGTCCTATTTATACCCAAGATACAATTATCTGTACAAACCCTGGACTCTATCTAAACTACTATTTAAAACACAACATTATCCCGAGCGAGACCCATGCCGTATTACAACTAACAGTTTAAACAAACCCCTAAATTACAGATACAATTGCCGTTCCAGGACTCTATCCATAAGTGACAATATCATTTAACGCACAATTAGCAACCGAATCTTCTATTTATCCTCAAACTTCTGCATTAGAAACAGTTTCATCTCTTCCGGACCAGAAATCGGCTATCGGCTGCCCCTGTCCTATTCATCCTTAGTCGATTGGCCTCACAACCGATCACTCCTCAGCCGATGCGACCCCTGTCTCCAGTCGATCCGACTCTGCTTCGCCTTTGCAGACTTAGGGATTCGATTACAAAATTTCAGTGTTAACAGCACCGAAGTCCTTATCGGCTAAGGTTAGTATCGGCTCGAAGCAGAATCGACTGAGAGTTTTGCGACAGCCGATGGAGGATCCATATTTTCAGCAGTCGGGTTCTTGTTAGATTCGGTTTGAGAAGATCTTATCCAGAAGAAACCGAGTCCAGAGAGGATACGACTTGTATCTATTAATTAGGAAGAGGTTGTTAGTTTCCTATTTTATCTTTAGGAAAGTCTATTTTGTAATCTGTTAGGATCTTTGTCATTCAACGGGTATGAATATGTAAGCCCGGGGTTCATGTAATATCTCTCAATCAATACAACTCGACGCATCGCCACCTTTCTTTTGTCTGTTCTACTTTGTCATCCGGCGAAACTTGGCACCTGATGCGGGGCTGCATCGACTTCGATCTCCGGTGAAGAGGTAAGTCCAAGCTCCCGCCGGCTCAGGCAATCGTATTGGCTACGTTGGCGTTGTCCAAGGCTGCATCAGTACATTCGACCTCTTGGATTGCTTTGATTCGGTTGATATCTTTGTCTGATTATTTATCATATGTCTCTGTTGAATCTAATTTTAGTATCCCGATTTGGCTCTATCGGTTGTCTCTCGTTTTCGGGTTTCTGCCGATACCGGCTAAATCGTTATATTAGATTAGATTAGCTTAGGCATCTACCACCCTGAAAATCAGCCAAGGGCTTGATTGTCTAGATATTGCTTTTCTTTTCAAACTTAGTGTTGCATCAGTTTGATCTACTAAGTCGTGATTAGAACCGTAATCTCTAGCCTGCCTGTTGACTACCACTAAGGGTTTCATCGAGGTTTTAGCCGGTGAGTTATCTGGGTATGGCATCGGCTTGCAAGAAATATACGCAAGTTGGATATAGCCGATTGCAGCAGAGGCTTCATTGAATATTTAACCATTTGGATTTAATGACATCGGACTTACAGCCGATGTATGTTTTAACCTTTAAATCAGTATTTATTATATCATGTGATTGCTTTGTGTCATATTACGTTGCTATATCATTATGTTATCATTGACCGATCGCCTTTATATAAATATTTGTTCAACACACAACCGATGGATTCAAACCCTAACACCATTGGTTGGCATCGGCATCGGCTAAAATTGCATCATTGGCTTATTAGCCGATGAGTTAGTTTTTGGGTATCGGTCTATCGGCCGATATGATTTATGTTCTGCTGTTTTGCATGACTTGTCAGTGGCAGGATCAAACTGACTGGCACGCCCGCGCTTCATCTATTCTAGGACCTGCACTGGAGCTAAGCAGATCTTTCAGGCCGGCGTGTTGATTTTTCTCGTCAACATATTTTTGGCACTCCCGATGGGACCGTGTTTTGGATAACACATCTTTTTACATGGCTCAGTGGACCCATAATTGCCACAATGTCTGATGAAGAAGTCAAGGCCGAGGAAGAACAATCTCTCAAGCTGACAAATGAAGATAGGGAACAGTCTACTGAGCCGATGGATGACAAGACACTTCAAGAGATGGTTAATAACGTCATTAATCGTGCTATGTTCGATCAATCTGGAGTCTTGATGAGTGCATTATATGGTTTGATCGAGGAAACAGTTCCCAGGGTAATTGCCTTAAGAAGTCAGCATGGGGGGCAAATTGGTGAGCAATCTCAACACTATCGGCAACAGCAAAATTGGCTCGGGGGGCAAGTTAATCAATATCAGTATGAAGAGCCACGTCAACAGTATCGGCTAGAAGAGATTCAAAGATGTCAATTTGGAGAGTATTGGGCCGATATGATTGGAAGAGTAATGGAGGAGCAGTTTGGAATTAAACGCAAATATCAAATTTATGTGTATCGGTTGTCGTATCCTGAGTGGTTTGATAGGGTTCCACTTTCAAGCCGATACAAGGTTCCAGATTTCTCTATGTTTTCAGGGCAAGATGGTATATCCACAATGGAACATATTTGCCCATTCTTAGCTCAATGTGGGGAGGCATTAGGTGAAGAAGCTCTAAAAGTTAGATTTTTCCAATGTCTTTGACTGGATTGGCCTTCACATGGTTCTCGTCATTACCACCAAACTCTATCAGAAGTTGGGCCGATCTTGAGAAGCAGTTTCATATGTACTTCTTTGCTGGGATTGGTGAATTGAAGCTTGCAGATTTGGTATCAATTAGACAACAAGAAGGAGAATCGACTAGGGAGTACATTCAAAGGTTTCGTAATGTTCGTAGCCAATGTTATAGTTTGAATTTAAGTGATGAGCAGCTAGCAGAACTCGCATTTCAAGGGTTGTCGGCGACTATCCAAGACAGATTTTTCTTCCATGAGTTTGACAGCCTGGCTCAGCTATTACAGAAGGTATCGGCTTATGAGAGCTGGTGTCAAGAAGAAAAAAAGAATCAGTTTTGGGGCGATCAAGACAAGGGCAATTTTGAAACATGACTTCTCATACTCCAAAACTGGGGGGGCATGTGTTAACGCCAAAATTAGGTAAGCCCCGAAGTCCTTATCGGCTAAGGGTTAGTATCGGCTCGAAGCAGAATCGGCTGAGAGTTTTGCGACAGCCGATGAAGGATCCATATTTCCAGCAGTCGGGTTCTTGTTAGATTCGGTTTGATAAGATCTTATCCAGAAGAAACCGAGTCCAGAAAGGATACGACTTGTATCTATTAATTAGGAAGAGGTTGTTAGTTTCCTATTTTATCTTTAGGAAAGTCTATTTTGTAATCTGTTAGAATCTTTGTCATCCCACGGGTATAAATATGTAAGCCCGGGGTTCATGTAATATCTCTCGATCAAACAACTCGACGCATCGCCACCTTTCTTTTGTCTGTTCTACTTTGTCATCCGGCGGAACTTGGCACCTAACGCGGGGCTACATCTGCTTCGATCTCCGGTGAAGGGATAAGTCCAAGGTCCCGCCAGCTCAGGCAATCATATTGGCTATGTTGGCGTCATCCAAGGCTGCATCAGTACATTCGACCTCTTGGATTGCTTCGATTCGGTTGATATCTTTGCCTGATTATTTATCATATGTCTCTGTTGAATCTAATTTTAGTATCCCGATTTGGCTCTATCGGTTGTCTCTCGTTTTAGGGTTTCTGTCGATACCGGCTAAATCGTTATATTAGATTAGATTAGCTTAGGCATCTACCACCCTAAAAATCAGCCAAGGGCTTGATTGTCTAGATATTGCTTTTCTTTTCATACTTAGTGCTGCATCAGTTTGATCTACTAAGTCGTGATTAGAACCGTAATCTCTAGCCTGCCTGTTGACTACCACTAAGGGTTTCATCGAGGTTTTAGCCGGTGAGTTATCTGGGTATGGCATCGGCTTGCAAGGAATATACGCAAGTTGGATATAGCCGATTGCAGCAGAGGCTTCATGGAATATTTAACCATTTGGATTTAATGACATCGGACTTCCAGCTGATGTATGTTTTAACCTTTAAATCAGTATTTATTATATCATGTGATTGCTTTGTGTCATATTACGTTGCTATATCATTATGTTATCATCGGCCGATCGCCTTTATATAAATATTTGTTCAACACACAACCGATGGATTAAACCCCAAAAACCATCGACTGGCATCGGCATCGGCTAGAATTGCACCATTGGCTTATTAGCCGATGAGTTAGTTTTTGGGTATCGGTCTATCGGCCGATATGATTTATGTTTTGCTGTTTTGCATGACTTGTCAGTGGCAGGATCAAACTGACTGGCATGCCCGCGCTTCATCTATTTTAGGACCTGCACTGGAGCTAAGCAGATCTCCCAGGCCGACGTGTTGAGTTTTCTCGTCAATAGTTTGTAAATGTAATATTAGAGAAAATGTATTTATTTTTAATATTTGAATAGTTATTTAATATTTAGTTGTAGATTTATAAAATAGGGCATGATTTAATTTAGGGAGTTTGAACTAGATGATTTAATTTAGATCAACGTACGTAGAATATATTTGGATTTATGTGTATATTATTTGAATAGATGTTAAGCACTATGATGTAGATGTTAAAATAAGGGCATGATTTATTTTAGCCAATGTGACCTAGGACAAATCGATTTAGATAATAATGCGTATAATTTTGTTGATAATCTAAATATGTTTATGTCACTTAGGTATTGATTTATAAAATACGACATTATTTATTTTAGAAAATTTGTCAGATTTGGATGAGCATATGTAGAAAAGATGTACGATTGGCGGTAGATGAAATGAACAAACCGATTCGGGATATTTTAAAATGTAGAGCAGAGAACATATTGTTACAGAATTAACCTAGGCACAGATTCATCTAGGCAACATATTCGTAGTATAAAATAAACTCAGTTTCAATCTATTTGTCAGGCACAATGGCAAGTTAGGTCATATTTCAGATAGTTCACGGTGAAGACGATGTTAGAAATGGTTCAGATGGTGTTGATCTGTCAGAGTTTAGGATGAAATCGAAGGGCATCGATAGGCCAGCCGATAAAACATTTGAGTTAGTCTATAGTTGGTTGCTACGTGGATTTAAAGTGGATACAAGAGTGAACACAATATCTCTATCCGTTGTAGTAAGTCGTGCAACAGATAGATATTATTGGGAACTTATGCCTATAGATAACACTAAGTCGTGGAGACGTTTTGTGGACATGACATTTGAAAGGTCCTGGCCCCTTGTTATTTTTGTGGCATTGCACGAAATCGATAGCAGTAATACAGTGCAAACAGATTATGGTGAAGGTCCTAGCAATGAAGCAAGCTTGGAGGATACGATTGGTGTGGTGGACGAGGGGGAGAGAATCAAAGCAATTGTTGAAGATGGAGAGGGAGGATTCTGAAAATGAGCAGGCGGAGGGCGATGAATCATCGAACGAGGAAGAAGATGTCATGCCCGTGGATTGGACAAAAGATGATTTCTCTCAGCTTGTTATTCCAGAGGGGCAGCAGGTTTCATTTGAATACAAGGATAACGAGATAATCCAGGGTGCTAGGTATGCTCTTATGCTCTTAAGAAAGACATGAAAGAGGTGGTGAAGCATTGGACAGTCTCCTTGCATAGAGAGTTTAGGGTGGTGAAGTCTATGAACTATGTGTATGATGTGAAGTGCATGAAGGATGATTGTCAAAATCAAGAGAAAAAATTCAATGAGTTATGAAGAAGGTTGGATGAGCTGACAACAAAGCAAACCGACGAGCAATCTCGTCGGCCACAGGATGGCGAGCTAGCAGTACCTCTTGGTCTATTGCATAATGACCCGCCAATAATGAGAAGGAGGTCCGCACCATCAATACGTAATTTTTCCCACTGGATAGAGAATGAACCGAAAGAAAAGTGGTCTTTGTTGTATGACACTGACAGGGCTCAATATGGTATAATGACAACCAACCTGGCCGAGGTGTACAACTGGGTGATGCGAGGAGTTCGGGAGCTCCCATTGGTCGGTATTGTGAAATTTATCCTTCATGACACTTAGATCAGGTAACCGTTATTGTGTATGCAGGTTGACTCGACGGGGACAGCAGGCAAGCATCCTATGGGAACCACGGATGACCCCGTACATGGTGGACTGGCTGATAGCCACAGAGGAGATGATTGTCGAGCTCTTCCCCCACTCAGAGAAGAACTACACCGCTTATCTTCGGTGGTACCCTACCGCGGACGCGCGCCCGTGTGACCTTCACACCGGCCGCTCTGCAGCTGCACCAGGTAGGGGTCACAGACACCTACCCCGCGCACTGAGACCAGGACTACTTCATGGGAGTACGTCATTCTTTCTCGGGCTTAATACCTTCGTAACACAATTTTGCTATATATTAGAGTGACGAACCTAATTAATTTGGATTTTCGCATGCCGACGCCGCACAGGCCTTGAATGCCGACATCAACGCGGTTATGGAGGTTGGACGCAGGACTTCACCTGAACGAAGTGGAGCAGAGGATGATGTTCGAGCGGATGCAGACGACGATGTGTTCGATCTTACGCGTCTTTTCGTGTCGTTCGGCCGTGGACGCGGTACCTCCACAGGCTGCTACAGTTCCACGTCCACACGGTCCGATACCAGGATCAACAGCACACGGTGCTGGTGCCTCCATAGGTTAGATCCCGTTCATTTTCACTGTGGCAACCCTTCAATGTGATATAACAAACCGAATGTCTCGTAGGTCCGACGCTGTTGACTGGAGATATGACTGGCGCGAGTGGATCGTTAATCCCTCGACCTTTCGCAACTCGGCCCAACACTGCGGGCTTTGTTGGAGCAAGCGGATCCTCCATTCCTCGTCCCTTCACTCTAAAATGTTCATTATATCCTAATAATACTAGAAGATTTATACAGTTTTTCAAGTACATGCTCGGTATTCCCTATTATATATATTGTCTTCTAGAAAATATTTTTCAAGAACAATCGAGCACTCTAGTGGGCAACGGTCGAGTATGTCCCATTGTCGAGAACATTCTCAAACAAATGCGGAGTTATTGGACCAAACCTCTCAACAAAGGTCGACGACCTATCTCACATTTAGTACCGGTCACGCCCGGTCTATTTGTGAAAAGATTGCTACGTCCAATCTCCCCGCCAACGTTGTTGACTTGATCACCCGGCACGATTGCGAATGGATGTCCAATATGCTTGTAAGTTGGGTATGTGAAGTCATGTTGGCCATATGAGATGCACATGTAATAACCGACTCAAGCGCCTCTATGAGTAGTCGAGGTACGACTACATATCTGGTCCTTGACCAGCGTGGTAGCGATCCCACCACCTTTACGAGTGGTCGAGGTACGACTATACCTGGTCCTCGACCAGTATGGTAATGATCTCACCACCTCTACGAGTAGTCAAGATAAGACTACGCACCTGGTCCTCGACCACCACCTCTATGAGTGGTCGAGGTATGACTACACACCTAGTTCTCGTTCGACCAGTGTGTGTAGCAATCCTATCATCTTCATACATTAATCTATGTAAGTTTTTATATATATCAAATATAAAATATTTGTGCATTGATCCCCTGTTATCATATCACTACTAGTCGAAGTCGTTTCTTATCGTCCTATTACATTAACCTGACTAATCATCGGGTCTCAGAATCTTGACCGGGGATGCCTGGTACTATTGAATTCGTCAAGTGCTAAGGGTCAAACAACCATGTCAGAATTGGTCATATCAGAGTACCAATGTAACGTATTAGCTAGCTATATAATCGGGAATTGGTTTTCCCAACTTCACGGCTAGGGGCTAGGAATTCGCTGCTTCAGCATAGTCCCCGCGCCGACCTTTCCCCTCCTTCCTCTTCCTCGGCCCAGCTTGCCAGCCGGCTCACTCGCCTCCTTTCTCGCGGGAAGTCTATGTCGCGTTCCTCCTCCCTTAAGCCGCCGACAGGTGGGGCCCACCTATCGGGCTCATCCTCTTCCTCCGGCCAACCGCCATGGCCGCCACTCTCCTTCCCACGTCGTCGCCGAATCCACTCCATCCTACTCCCGTGCTCGCGTTCGGCCGAGAGGACACGGTCACCGCCCATGTCCTCCACCATCTCCTCTCCCTTCCCCCAAAGATCGCACTGATATCGAGCTCCACTTTGCCCACGATGCTGCATCCCCTCCACCCGACGAATCCGCCTCTTCCTGGCTCCGAGCCCGTCTCCCGAGCCTATAAAACTCCTTCCCGACCTCCACTCTCTCATTTTCCCTTCTCGCGCGGAGCTCCCCGCACCCCCTCTCGCTCTTCCCATGCCACTCTCTCTTCGTTGCTCGCCGCCGCACTCCGGCTGCGTATCGCCGCCGCTTGAGTCACCATCAAGCCACGTTGTGGCCACCTTTGGCTTCATCGTGCCGTGCCGCGCCCCGGCCATCACTCTGCTCCTCTAATCCGCCATCAAAACGCCACTTTCGCTGCATCACCCAATCCACCGCCACCATTGCAACCTCCAGTTGCTCGTCGTCAATGATTAAGGCCACGCCGGGCCGCTTCGCCGGCTCTGCAGCGTCGATCGTTGCCTCGGCTGCCACTCATTTTTTGCCTACCACCACCGAAATCCTCCTCCCCTAGCTCCCTGGTGAGTTTTGCCGCGAGTTCCACCTCCGGCCGACAATCCCCGTCGCCTCGTGCCTCCTCTCTCCCCCATAACCCGTCCTCCTCGTTTCCCACATCCAAGAAGAGCTCATCCATCCGTCCATCGGCGTCTCCCATTGTTGGAACTCCATGACCGCCGTCGCCCCGCATCGGCAGCCGCCACTTCCCTCGCCGCCGAGCTCCACATGTCGCCCTTCACCGACACACTCCGGTGAGCACCCCTTTTTGCTCCCCTAATTCCTCTGCCCTCTCTCATGCTTCCTCTCTTGTCACCCCACCGCCGGTGGCTGTCAGGCCCGGACGCCGTCACCACGCCGCCGCCCGCTCGGCTTGGCCGACGAGGCCACCTCCCCTTTGCCCCGACCGTCTGATTTGCCTTGGGGTGAATCCGGGCCGTCCGTTTATACGCCACATGGGTGCCCCATTTGCGTCACGTGTGCAACACGTGGTGACCCCCCGTCCATGCATGGACTTGGCCCACAGTGGGCCTCCATCCTTTGAGTCACTGACTGGTGGGGCCCACTTGCCGGCATCACCTCTCCCCTCAAATGACGTCATAAATAAAAATAATTACGCAATAAATTGGTTTTAACTTCATAAATCCATTTAAATGGCTCAAAACTTCTAAAATTCATAATTAATTCATACAAACTCCAAATTGAGCCATTCAACTTGCAAAATTCATATAAAATTGAGCTCTACATTTTGTTTACTTTTTATGTACTGTTTAATTGGTTCTTATTAGGGTTTTTTCTTATTTTGCGTGCCAGTGTGTAGATTCCGTCGTTTCGAAAGACTCGTGACCGCGACGAAAAGAAATCAGAAGATTAATTGAAGAAGCAAGGTAAGTCACACATTTTCCCTTGAAGCATGTTGAACCTACTTTATGAAGTGTTTTAACTTTTACAAATAAATTGCATGTTTTACTAATTACATAGGAATAGAGATTACCTATCCGTTCGCTTGTGCTATACTTACTTGATATTCATCCTGTGTCAAACTTTGGGTAATAATTTGACTAGTTTGTGTCACTTATGTTGACCTTGCTAGAATTATGATATGTTTAGCCATGCTTAATTAACACTAGCTCACTTAATGTGATAATCATATTATGCACATCTAGCATCTTGACGAGCTGCGAGCTCGAGACATCTAGCCATGTTTATTACTCATAATTATCCAACTAAAATATGACTTAATGGTGGACTGTGGATGCATGGTTTTGCTTGTCCCTATGACAATTAAGGACCGGTTCGCAAGAAACCCTAAGACTTAACGTGCTTACCACAAGCAATAATGGGCAACTGTTGAACTTGTAGTATAGCTCTTCTCTTTCTGACGTACCAGACAAGGGTGAACGTGATGAAGTTTGGATGGACCCTGCGACGGTTTATGCGGTTGTCGGATTCAACGTCGCATGGTCCATTGTGGTATTTCGGGGCATGTCAACATGTGTGAAATCGTGTCTTGTGGGTACAGTCGTGCACCTCTAGCCAAAGTAAAACTATTCAAATAGTTGTGTCCTAGTTATGGGCGATCGACCAGCTTTACCATGATTAGTCCCACTCTATTAATTAACTTTACTTAATAAACTGGTGTAGTACATGTGGTTTGGTTGGGCCTGTTCAACATAGTATAGCGTTGTTTAGTGGAGAATTAATGTTGACTTAATTAATCAACGATTTTACCGTTTTCAACCATAAATATTTACAACCGTCTTTCTGCATATAGCCACAAACCTTCCTTGCATGTCTGTATCATTGGTGTGGCTTGCTGCGTACGGTGGTTATACCCAGTCTTACTATATTTCTCTTTTTCAGAAGTGTAGTGCTTTTGATTTGAAAATAGAGTTAGAAGACCAATACTTATACCCCAATTGAGTTTTTCCTGTGGAGTGGAGCTGAAGTCCTACTAGGATCATCCCTTTTTTCGTTGCTGCCGCTTTCTTTTCGATGGGAGGACTAAGAGCCTTTTCTGCAAGTATTTACGTTTGGATCTGTATATTAATTTATCGTTTTGTGTATCATAATTGATTCTTGGACAAGGATTTATAAACAAATAGTCTGAGAATTTGGCTAAATTTTTGGGCGTGACAAGTTTATTGTCAGTGTTATAGATAAAGTATACTCAATACTTTTGTGATAAGCTCGACGGGACCCACCATATACCAAGTCATATATGAAATAATGCCTTGTATACGGAAGATATTTCGAAAAAGGAAGGAGAAAAAAGTCCTGCTCGGACGCTATAGGGACTACTCGGATCGTATCCATACTTTGGTTCCCTAATTCTACTTATATAAGGGGATCCGAGGGTATAAATATAAGACCGAAATAAGGGATCTAAAGCTATCTTCAATCTCGCCGAGTTCATATTTGAGGAAGAAGATACTAGAATACATCATCCCAAATATTGTACTTGTGTAACTGATATATAAAGACAACATCTGCTTCGACTAACAGGAGCAGGGCTATTACTTGTCAGTTAAGGGGCCCGAACCTAGTCTCCTGTCTCTTTTACCTGAATCTCGCGTATACATGGTTCTAACGTCCCTGTACCCTACAAATACCGTTTCGAGTATAACCCGTTGAAAAATGTCATTCGACTATCTTTATTGATACGAAAATACAGTTACATCAAACATCGTTCACCAGTACGCTCATAATAAAGTTAGAGGGTTCATTGATCCATATACATGGATTGATTTTGTTAAAAAATTTTAGAAATATGGAATCGGAGGAAGTTAGTCATTATATAAATATCCGGATAAAAGAAAACAAAACTGAAAATGGGGTAGTTTTTATTTGGAAATGGGAGTACAGCTTAACCAGTGGGCCAACTTTTTTACTTTTTAATCTTTTTTGAAAGATTATCACAAATATGTCCTTTATAGTTTTAATTCGGAAAATGGACCCCGAGCTCGGCGTCGTTGTTATTGACGCCGAGCTCGACGCTTAGCCTTGATGACGTAAAGAACATCAAAGAACGCCATGTACTACGTAAGTTATTTGTTTTAGTACAGGTAGGCGTCAGTAACAACGGCGCTGAGCTCGACGCCAATATCGACGGCGCCAAGATGTGTAAGTTCGATGCGAATAACAATGACGTCGAGCTTAGGGTCCAATTTTTAATTAAAACTATAAAAAACTATTTATAATAATTTTTTTAAAAAAGCTAAAAAGTAAAAAAAATCGGAGCAGCGGGCCAAACGGCATCGTGAATGAGCAGTCTGGTGATCTGGTCCTCGAACACTTCCGAACCATCCAGAAGCGGAGCCTCCTGACGGCTAGGATGCATCATACACTCATCAACGGCTAAGACGCGCTCTTCTCTCCCTGCTCTGCAAATTTTTACCACTAACTTTTACTGCTCGTATTAAATGGAGCGCGGGCAAGGCGGGTAAAAAGGAAAAGAAGAAAGCCGTGGTATCCTCGAGACCCCACAAGAAAAACACGAATTCCCAATAAAGAAATAAACAAAATTCCCCATCTCCTCGTCGTCTCCTCCACCTCCCAACTCCAAACCCTAGCTGCCGCCCCAGCGCCCCACCCCTCTCGCCGTCGCCGTCGGGTCCCATGGCGAAGTCGCGGCCGCCCAAGCGAATCCTCGAGTCCTACACCATCAAGGGCTCCGACAAAGTCATCAAGCGTGAGGCTCCCCCCTCCCCAAGCGCAGCTCCCTTCGATCCGGAATTTCTGGGGTTTTTTGGTTTTTTATTTTGGGTGAGGGCATGGGTCGGTGGGTCTCGGTTTGTTGAGGTATGGAATTATGGGGTTCTAGCTCCCGTTAGATTGAATGTCGCGAAAATGTTTGCTCTGTTTCGGGGGGGCATTTTAATTTCCCTGATGTTTTCGTGCGAAATGAAATGGTATTTAGGTCTCTGTTTTTGCTACCCACTGTTGATATAAGCTCGATTCATAATCAGAAAAGGAAGCCATGGTAGGGATATGGATATGCCTAATCTGCTGGAGCGTTAACTATTTGTGGTTTTGATTGTTCATGGGTTTATCTCTCTTTTGCATGGGCTTTAGGACGGTCAATGCAGAAAAAATATGTGTGCTATTGAGTTATGTTATGAGTTTAAACTGAGCTTGATTTTCTTTTTTAGATTATGTCCAGTGCAATCCCTACTTGGTTTTGTCTGTGTTGTGAGCTACAGTTTAGCACCATGAGTTATGTCATTTTGCTGATATAGCGTTTTTAATTGCAATTTACGATCGCCAATAGTTTAGATTCATATGTTGCTAATCCCAGTTGGAATTATGATAATTGTGGTGCTTATAGTCGTGCTGTAATTCTTGTAGCCTACATTGCATTTCAGTTCTGGTTAGTACTAGACATTTGCATGAAGAACAATAACTTCTACTCAATGTGTCTTACCTGACTTTTTATTTAAGAAAATCTTTATCTCACTACTTAGACCTTGGGTTAAGCTAACTAATTGATTCTATCCGGTTAGGCATCTTAAGTTTTTTTTGATAGATAGAGTGCTTTAGCCTTAAATGAAAAACCATTATTTTGCCTAGTTTCTCTAGTCTTTACTCTTTTTTGTGCTATTTATTCAAAGTTGATGCATGCGTTCTACTAATCTTAGCTTATGCGAAGGTTAGAGATGCCAGATTCTGAGATTTCTGACATTGTTCTATTGGCACATTGGGATTCTTTGGGACGGAAACCTGCCTAGATAAACCTTAACTACCAGTATACTACTTGCACCAATCTATGCAAACTTAAATGCTTCTTCTAGCTTGAGCCCCCTTTTCTAAATTTATGGTTAATATCCAGATGTGTGATAGCACCGATGAACCTTGATACTTTGATTACCTTGTGTTTGGTGCACTTTTGGTTACCTTGATGAACGGGCGAATATTTTTTATGGTTTCGAGGAGGATAATACAAAACATATATGTGCTGTCGAGCAATGTTACGATCTTAAATGCACTTTCAGGAGTTCAGTCTGTAAGTAGTCTTGTAACTGTGTGTGAGCTACAATTTAGCACTATGGGCAGAACCCTTCTGCTAGATATAATCTAGAATCTGCCTTCTGATCGTCATTTTGCTTATATAGAGATTTTTCTTACCATCTTAATAGCCTTCATGTGTTGCAGATACCAGCTGTAGTTACAATCGTTTATGGTGCTTATAATCTTGACCTTCTAGCCTATGTTGCATCTAAGTTCTGGTTGGTTTTAGACATTTGCATGAAGAATAATCTCTTTCTCCACAATGTAGCTATTGCTGGACTTCTTATTAAAGAAAAATTTGCTTAACTGCTTGGACTTTTGAGTTAAGCTCAACCAATACTATCCAGTTAGGCACCTTAAAGTTTTTGTTTTGGCTAGATAGTGTTCTCTAGCCTTAAATGCAAAATCAATATGTTGCGTAGTTTTTCTAGTCTGAACTCTTTTTGTGCTGTTTATTCAAAGTTGATTCATGCCTCCTGCTAATCTAGCTTATACTCAAGTTAGAGGTGTCAGATTCTGAAGTTCTGATATCTGTTAAATTCTTTGGTATGGAAACCTGCCCAGATAAACATTAGTTACTACTTGCACCGATATCTGTAGACTTAATTGGTTCCTCTAGTGTCAGCCCTTTGTTTAACTTTATAATTTATATCTAGATGTTGACAGCATTGATGAACTTTGATGCTTTGATTACCTTGCGTTTAGTACACCTTTGTTTTACTGTAAGCAGATTGCATTTCCTTTGCTCTGAGATTATCACTATGATGCCAGTACTATCCAATACCAGCTTTACATCTTGATGACAACCCATGTCACTATTTTTTATAAGCATCAAATTATCTCGATACCTGTCTGATTCTCTTATATGTTTCTTGCAGCTGGGGACTGTGTGCTAATGAGGGCATCCGATACATCGAAGCCACCCTATGTGGCAAGAGTTGAGGCGATTGAGGCTGCAGGGTCACGAGGCACAAATGTGAGAGTACGGGTGCGGTGGTACTATCGGCCAGAGGAGTCCATGGGTGGAAGGCGGCCATTTCATGGTGCCAAAGAGGTGTTCCTCTCGGACCACTATGACGTACAGAGTGCTGACACCATAGAGGGAAAGTGCAATGTTCACAGCTTCCGTAGCTACACAAAGCTTGATTCTGTCAATGCTGAGGACTTCTTCTGTCGCTTTGAGTACAAATCAGCCACAGGAAGTTTCGTGCCTGACCGCATTGCTGTGTAAGAATTTAATGCAACCTCTGCTATGTGATTGTTCTGAAAAGAACTTGTTTCGTATTTGCAGTTAATTCCGTTGACATCTGCACAATATTGATCTGTTATGTTGATGAAAATTTCCATATTTAAGTATCATGTTATCTGTTGATTATGTTTTGCACAACCTTCTTTACTTTTATATTTGATGTGAAATCCCGAGGTCAACAAGTTCGTAATTCTGATGAGTTGATATGTGATATATGTATCCTTATGACCTGTCTAGATTCTATAGGCTTCAGTGCATCACCAGTTTTATCTTTCCAAAGAGTCACAATAACCATTTCCCTGTGTTGAAGTGGAAAATGAAGGGATACATAAGGTTTTGTGCCTATTTTCAGCTTGCCACATTTGCTGATATTACTTGCTTTTGGAGAAAATAGAGGCCCAGTAAAAGGATCTTACAAACCTGAGATGTTTTTTTTTACTGAAGAGCCACTGCATGTCGTGATATATTCTGTGGTGTCTATGGTAGGCTTGTGTAGCCCATACTGCACATAAGTACCAAGACAGCTAGAACCCATTGCTTACTACACTTTTGTCCCAATTTAGTGCATTCTGCACCTTGCCCCATTTAAAACTATTCTTTTTGTGTCACATGCATGATGCATCACGGCTGCTAGAGGCCCTATGAGGGGTTAGCGTGCCAGGCTTATGGAAGCAGCCCATGCCGCACCTTCCATCTAGCTGTCGGTGTTTGAGATAAGATTTAGTTTAGGCTATAGGCTGTGCTGGCCATAGTACTAGATTAGTCCTGATCATGTAGTGTTAGCAAGATATGAGATAAGATTGGTTAGGATTTATTAGTTCTGCCTGTTAGGGCCGTCTCCAATCATCTCTGTTAAGACACGATTTGGACAGCCTGGTGCTCTCACGTGGTAGGGTGCCAGTGCTGCAGAGCTGCTTGAAAGGAAGGGTGCAATATCATAATGTGAGAGGTTATAGAATGTTCTGAAGGCAGCAGCAATAGTGCATAGTTCTGTCGGAAGCTGCTGACTGGTTAACACATCAAGAGATAAGGAGCTGGTGTGCACAGTGCACGTGAGTGTCCAATGTCATGTTCAACTCCGATAGGTATCGACCAAGTATTGGACGATTATACATAAAAAATAATTAGTTTTCTTCTCAAATATGCGGTCAACTTCTATCCTACTTGTATGCGACATGGCCCAGCCCACATAGCCAGGATACTCAACCCTAACACCAGGTTAATGGAATTCTAGAACATATGGGCATGCATTGAGTATTGACTGAATTCTAGGAGCTAAGAACTGTCTTTGAGATACGATTTCCTTTTTTACAGCTTGCCATACATTATTTCAGTGTCAAACAATTGAGAATTTGAAAATAATGCATACATAATATTTTTATTTAAAATATGTAGTGTGTCACCATATTGTCATTTTCTTTGGGTGTGGGTGGGTGGTGTTGGTGGGTGGGGGGGATGATGAATTCCCTGTATCAATGCTGTGCCATGTTGACGATCTGTGTCCATGCATCATAAGCTGAAGCAACAGAGTGCTGTCGTATTGTCATCTATTAAGATTGTTAGCTAGCTATTTGATAGGCATATCTATTATCCTTCCTATAAGTTTGACAAGGTTGTTTGGCGCATAGCTAGCTTATATAAGGACGTGGCTGTGTCATTAGTATTAAGCAAGAAATAACAAAATGGTTCCTTTTCTTCGTTCTTCCTATCTCCCTGCCCTTGCGATGCTGCTGCCAACCATCAGCATGGTTGCGCCTGTTGGGTTCAGGCCTGTGGTGTCGCCAAATCCTAAGCATATGCGACACTTTGTAATGCTGTATGCCACTCTGGGTGTTTCCTTATCATGTTAGTTGGTTTCAATTATTTCTTTATTTGACCATGATTCCTCATTTTACAAAATGGATGTCTTTTTTTATTATGGTAGTTCTGAATCCGGATAACATGAATAAAGATTTGTGTCTGTAGTGGATGAACTGCGACCATTTTTGTTTACTGTTGCTACATTCTCAACCAAATATCACTTATATTGTTATGCTTTGCTTTCCTATGCTATCTGTTAAATTGATTTATGTATTGCATTAAAATCATCATTTTATTTGATTTCTCGTCCCTTGGATAACAATATGACAGGTTCTGCAAGTGTGAGATGCCATACAATCCTGATGACCTTATGATCCAATGTGAGGAATGCTCTGATTGGTGAGTAATGGAATAATTTATTTAAATTCATCTTTTTCCTGAACTGCGCTGGTGCTACATTTTATGGTTTTATTCCTCTTGCCACTGGGTAAATAGGAAAAACCAATTTTGTTTACCTATGAATGGATTTGGGTGTCTTGCCCTTATCTTATTCTTGCCTATTGGGATGGGTGGCAACTAGTTAGTGGTCAGAGAAATAAATGCTTTTCCATTTTTTTCACACCAGAACAAATCACTTATTGGTTCGATTTATCCACAATCCCCAAAGAGATTTGTGAAGATATAAAGGCATAACCATTGCATAATGTCTATACTCTAAATTCCTGAGAGCAAGGCTACAAAGTGGGCCTCTCGATATGCGTCGCATTTCTTTGTTGTTACATCGCCATATTAATTTGTTGAAACATGTGCTTTGGGCTGATGTTTTGGCCAAGAATGTATGTCGTGCTTATATATTGTTAATGGGAATAGGCACTGCTACAGTTGCCACACTAGACTCTTTCCTTGCTGTGGCAATGCAGAGACGGAGGAAGAATTTTCTTTATTCGCTTGTCCTGATTCTAATTTAAAATAAGGAAACAATTAATGCACTGTAAAAACTATATATCCTAGCAAACAAAAGGAAACAAGCTAAACCCCATATGGCCTACTGAGTTATTATTTTTTGCCAGCTGTAGAACCTTGGCGGTTATAGTACTCTACACTTCCCAACCCCCACACGCCCCGAAAGAAATTCATGACCGCAAGCTTCATGTCCATGGAATCCACCATCAAAAGTTAATAGAACTGCTTTTGAGTAGGCTCCACATTTCATATACACTTTTCAGTATAATATATATATGAACACCAAAAGATGAGGGAGGGCTTAGCAAGTGACGAAAGAAATCAACTCTACTCTAAACTATTGCTTTGGAGCTCTTAACCCCCTAATATATATATATATATATATATATATATATATATATATAGGTCCTGTTGGCAAGGCTCCAGTGCCACCTTTCCTAGAGCTGGAGCCAACCAAATAGTTCCAGCTCCACCTAAAAGGGAGTGGAGTGGGCTGGAGTGATCCAAAAAAATGAACTAGAGGGGTGGAGCGGGGCTTGGGCCGCTCCACAGCTCCACTCCAGACTCCACTCCTTGAGTTACTTTTAAGAGTTGGACCCCTGCCGAACAGGCCCATATTCTCTTGTTCATTGCACACCACAAACTATTAAAACTAGGCCACTCTACTCGTTGACGTTATTTGTCTATTTTGTTTTTCTTGTACAAGTAGTAACTTTGAGGTATGATAGATTACTTCATACTTTGTGTTCTATAATACTTTAAAGATTTTTCCTGACTATCTCACTTGGTTGGAAACACCTAATACTGGTTTAATGACTGAGATTTGAACTTCTATGCAAATGATTATTACAACTTTGAAAATATGTCTTAGCATAGAATATGATAGTATCAACCATCGTGGTTTGAACTTAAAAGTACTAACAAAAAGAAGTTGGGAAGAGGATGGTTCACTGGAATAAAATGGACCTTTTCCTGAGATAAAACATTTAATTTGTCTTGTCTTCTGCTTTTACTTTTGAATGAACTTTCTCTATCATTTTTTTTGTTACGACAAATATCTGCTGCTTTTCCTTTCCAGGTTTCACCCTTCTTGCATTGGAATGACTATTAAAGATGCAAAAAAACTTGAGCATTTTTTCTGCCAGAGCTGTACGGCGGAAAATGGAAAGATGGCTGAGAATTCTCATGAAGCTACAGCGCAATCCGAAGAAAAGGTAAAATATGATATGTTGGGATTACTGAATTATCATTAATGATTTGTTTAACTATCAGTAGTGCGACGACAATACATTGAGGCCAGAGTCTCCTGGGTTCACCTTGTCGTCTTAATAACATAGGCTACACATAATTTTCATTGATATTGAGGCATTCTGCTTACTAATAATATTATAATATATGAGATGTCTGTCCGGTTCTATCGCTACTGTAGTTGAACAAATCAAAACTTAATGAATCAAATCACCAGTTGGGAAACAGTACCAATTTATGTCAGTACAAGTTTTGGTGTGCTTTTATCACTATAAAGGATCGGGGAACCTTTACAGCCTATATGTTGAATTGTTGAGTATTATGGCAATTACTGTCACCTTCTTTCGGATACTGCACAATTTGCCCTATTATAGCTTGTACAGTTTCACTCTTATCGTATGCATGATCTAATCATACAGTAAATAAAACCCATCCAAGGTACATGCACTATTTAGTTCTTTTTTAATTTGGTATTCACCTTGCATTCTTAGATTCTAAAAAACAAACATTTCATTTGGACTGATCTCTTCAGCAGGTGGAGTCAAAAAGACGGAGAAGGTGACTGCCTCCGGATTCATTTACGAGATTACACCTGGATGTACAAAGCCTTCTCAAGGTGGTGTAATGCTATTTATTTGTCATGCAAGTGTGTGTGACCCCACGACCACGAGAGTCCCTTGTAATGTCAGTCGCATGGTGTACATAACCTTCTCAACCTGAGACTGTTGTATTAGGAGATGACACGACCTGTTGTTGCATGATGTAGCAGCGTCAGAGAATTAGCATGGTAAAGTCGGGTGATGAAGCTCCTCGTGGGCATTAGGACTCCCGTATGGATGTGATCATACATTAATCACACTTTGGATGCAGTTGAGTCTGTCTGGCCAGCATCTGTGTTTGTCCCTGGTGAATTCTTGTAGTAACATCATGTGAACTTTGATTCTTTTCGCGACACTTAGTAATTAATGCAGGCATTTCTGTGTGGGCAGTCAGCTAATGGGGGCGAGAAATGACTCAAGGACTGAAAACCGTACAACCCGTATAATTGTTTTTTTTTAAAAAAATTCCTCCTAAATAAATTTGAGTTTAAACTTGATTGAGATTTGGTTGTAATGTAGTTGATGTCTATGTCATCTGCAGTATTTTTTTTCGTGTATTTTTAGAAAAACTTAGTTTTGGTTTTTTATTTGATGGTTTTCATTTGATATTTTTTTAACTAAATCAAAATTTGGCATTACAAATATTCCCCCTTCCCACTAAATCAAAATTTGATAATACAAATATTTAGCAGGGTAGCAAATCAAACACACCCTTGCCAGCGCAATCCTAAGTAGTTTCGGAAGGTCACTTCTAAAACTGTACTAAAATCCATGAAGGCATCAAACACCACCTGACCTTTACTTTTCTCTTATCAAAAGTCGGTGACGTTTAAATTTTTGTAGGTTTTTTTTACAACAAAGTGAACACACCCTTAAGCAAAAAATTCTTTTTGGCGATATTGCTGAGTCGGTGAGGTAATGGAAAGTGTTTTCCAGGCTTATAAAAAAAAGGTGAACACACCCTAAGAATGAGTTCTTGTGAGATGAACCTGCAAGTTAATGGGCCTAAAGTCCAGCGGTCTGTCCGGTCCTTAATCGGGCCGACAGCTACATGGGCCGTAATTATTTCATGTAGGATCTGTGTTAAGTTAACCCAAATTACGGCCGCAAATTTAATTAAGCCGGCATTTTCTCCGCGATTTCATTTCCGCGAGTCAGAGATGACGGCTGCACTGCAGCCACACTGCTATCCAGTCAACTCAATCCCCCGCCCTTCGCGTGCATGACTCCGGCGAGGTCTGTCGCCGCCGCCGCCGCCGCCCTGCCCGTAGCATGTACAGGCAACGGCAGCTGCAGATTCAGGTATGGAGGTTTGGTTGGTTCCCCAGCTCTCCTTGGTTGCATCTGTTGATCTGTTCATAGTTCTTGATTCCCTCCCCCCTCCTCTTTGGAGGCAACGGTGGTCAAATTTGGTGGTCGTACTTGTCCTTGAGAATCTCAAGAACCAGATCAGATCTTGCGGATTGCTTGTTATTAGTGGGATAATTTGTAGCGAGTGGCTAGTAGAAAAAGATTCATGATGGATTTTGATTTCTTGCTTTCCACTTGGTGGATCCTAGTGAGATAAGGGTTTGATTCAGAGTCTAGCTATAGATCCTCCTGTGGCAGGAAGTCTCTCAACTTCATCAATAAACGATGTTGATTCTTGTTTCTATGCAATTGATGGCATGCTGGCTTAAAGAATCACCTGTAGATGAGTAATTTGTATTCGTGTGGAGTTGTTATTGTCTTATTGATGCCGAAACACAAATTGGAAGTCCTTTTTTTGGTGCTTCACATGCATTTCTGTGGAGATTGGACTATTGCGCTGATGAACAGTGCTGTGGATGATAACCACATGAATGTTACCGCTGAGAGTGCATATAATGAGTTAGTGATATGTATCTTGTTCGGTGTCGGTGCCAGTTGTGAACCGGATTATATGATGAGTTCGTGGCAGTGTTTTACTATCTAGGTTATGTCAATCTAATATTAGCCTTAAGAAAAAAGCCAATCTAGTATTAGTTGTGTTTTGTCAGGCTCCAGTCTTAGGTTGTGAATACTTATTCAAGCATAAGGCCGTAATAATGCTTCTTTTCCTCAACATTTACTCATGTAAATTGGTTTTCTGTGGTTGCAGGATTAAGCCCACAAAAGTATATCTTGCTAATGTTGTACTAGCAGCCAAGGTTCCAGACTTCCAGCTGTAGGTTTAAAGCTAAAATTTGAAAATGGTAGAAGCTTTGGTCATAGCAGTTCTTCAAAATATTCCCTCAGCACTTGCAGAAGAGGGATCGAAAATACTTGCTTCTAAGTTGAAGAAGCAAGCACCTGACCTTCTTGAAGTAACCAATAAAATGAGGTTACTTCAAAGCGACTTCTCAATGATGCAAGCATTCATAACTCAAGTGGCTGTTCACAGGTCCAATGATATGGTACTGGAGGTCTGGATTTAACAGGCAAGGCTAGCAGCGCATGAAGCTGAGGACATTGTCGATGAATACATTTATCTTGTTGGCCAAATGGAAGGGACAGGCAGTTTCGTAAAGAAAGCAGTCAACCAAGCAACCGAAGTTAAGAAATGGCGCTAGCTTTCAGTTCAGGCCAAACTAGTAGAGGATCATCTACAAAAGATTTCTGAAGCGAAAAATAGATTTGATATCTCATTTGCAAGCAGTGGAAGAGAGAATACAACGAGCTATCCAAGTAGGCACAATCATTTATCTGAATATTCATACTTGAATGATGGTGATGATTTAGTTGGGAATGCGGAAGAGATGAAGCGATTAATAGAATAGTTATGTGAGCAAAAAAAGATCGCAGTGTAATCTCCATATGTGGAATGGTAGGGTTGGGTAAGACAACTCTTGCTAGTAGCATCTACAAGAAGGAAGAAATTAAAAGAGTGTTTATTTGCCGTGCATGGATCACTGTCTCACAAAATCAGTGCTAAAGATCTCCTGAAAAAGATCCTTGTCCAACTCATGAGCATAACTGAAAATATTATGGATGGGGCTGATACAATGGATTGTGTGAGCCTAGTGGAACAACTTCGAAGATATCTAAAAGGGAGGAGATACTTAATTGTGCTGGATGACGTATGGAGTTGGGATGCCTGGCCTTTACTAGACAATGCATTTTTTAAGAACAACAATGGCAGCCGAGTTGTTATCACAACTCGAATCGAAACTGTGGCATCTCTAGCAGACGCAGACCAATGAAATGAAGCTTACACTTCTACCGAATCAGGAAGCCTGGACTCTTTTCTGTCAGAAGGCTTTCTCAAGATTAGATGACAGAAGTTGCCCCCTTAATCTGAAGACTATCGCTGAAAGAATCGTGGATAAGTGCCAAGGTTTGCCACTGGCCCTTGTAGCTATAGGGAGCCTTTTATCGTACAAAGAAATTGATGAGCATGAGCGGGAGTTGTTATATGGTCAACTTAGGTGACAGCTGAGTAACAATCCAGAGCTGAGCTAGGTTGCTAGTGTTCTGAATCTCAGTTACAATGATCTCCCTAGTTATTTGAAGAACTGCTTTCTTTCCTGCGGCCTGTTCCCTGAAGATTATCGAATCGAAAGAAAAAGGTTAATCAGATTGTGGATAGCCGAAGGATTTGTTCAGGATAGAGGACCTGAGACAACACTACCGGATGTAGCAGCATGTTATCAAAATGAACTTGCTAGTCAATCATTGCTTCAGGTTGTGGAAAGGAATGAATATGGAAGGCAAATATCCCTAACCATATCCAAGAAGGAAAATTTTGCTACTACATGGGACTGTCCTAACTGGATGGACTTACCGATGGATCACAGCATGTTTCATTACAAAAGGATGGCAGTTTAGTCCAAGCAGCAAAAATGTTCGTTCAGCCTCGGTCCATGTTCATGTTTTCAGAGGAAATATCATCGTCTTGGTTCACAGACTGCTATCCAAGCTTTAGATTGCTAAGGTTCTTGTGCCTGAGAAATTGCAATATTCAGAAGGTGCCAGATGCCGTTTCTCAGTTGTTTAACTTGCATTACCTAAACTTGGGATACACAAAACTGAAAGAGATACCGAGATCGATAGGAAAGCTTAGCAATCTGCAAATGCTTTATCTCAATGGTTCTGTACTGGAGTTGCCAAGTGAGACCACAATGTTAACTAAGCTTCACACCTACTTATAGATGTCTGGCTGTTCGGGAAGTCAGCGAGTAGCAAAATAAGTCGCCTGCAACATCTACAGACTCTGAGAAGCATAGAAGCCAATAGCTACATAGTGAAAAACCTTGGATGCTTGATAGGGATGAGAAGTCTCGGTATCATGAAGGTGCTGGAGTCCCCCAACACAGATCTATGGGCCTCAATCAGCAAGATGACATCTCTGAATTCATTGTCCGTTATCACAGGTGATCGCGATCAATCTGCTCTTGATCTGTACAACTTGAAACCTTTATCTCACCTGGAGAAGCTGATGATAAGTGGCAGGCTACATAGAGGAGCAATTCCTCCCGTTTTTGCCAGCTTCACGACACTGAGAAGCCTAAGGCTCTGCTTCTCCGGGCTTCATGAAGATCCACTTGCTTCGTTTGCCGCCATGTTCCAGAATCTAGGCCATCTTAACCATTACGGGTGCTTTGACGGCGCGACGTTTCGCCCCGGATGGTTCACTAACCTGAAACACCTGCCTGAGCTCCATGAGTGAGGTCAGGGAGGTTGAGGTTGAGGATGGCGCCATGAGAAGCTTGCGCAGACTGGAGCTGTGGGGCTTGAAAAGCTCAACATCTGTGCCACAGGGCTTTGCGCATCTTCACTCCAGCAGCTGTGCATCGGCTCGTCGATGCCTGAAGAGTTCCAGAGAAGGTTAGAGAGAACCGACCGCTGGATTGTTCGGCACATCCCCTACATCGGAGACCCATGATCGAGATACTACCCTGACAAGTAAGCATAGCATACCGAATATGAAATTTCATGAGTTGTCTAGTCTTGTAGATGATTCATGGTTGGATTGGCTTGGAAACTTTCTTAGGAAAAAAACATTCGGTTTCGCTATACATTTGTCGGAAAATTTATCAAATATAAATACAATATAATTATAATTATTGTGTAATTACATTGTAATTTGCACGTAATTATAATGTAACATGTATGTAACTTTATATAATTAACCGTTATATATATTTGTGCAAACGGGGAAGGAAAAAATAATAGCGTATGCACGGGTGAGGGGGTTTGGTCCCCGCCCCCCCACCTCCGATTCACGGAAACAGCGTGTTACGGTAGGATTTCTGAAAGTTACATGCAAATACACTATGATTGTACTATATTTACATATGACAAATTGTCATTTTTGGAGGAAAATTTGTCGACAAATAAAATATATATATATATATATATATATGTATATATATATTCCCAAAATCATTGTCTTAATCTGTTTTAGTGCAATTCTGAAGGGCCATCTCATTTATGCCTCACACTGCAGTAGTAGCAGTTCTTGAAATATTCATCGTCTTAGTTGTTTTTATGATGCTAAAAACTTCCATAAGGTCACAAAAATACGATGATCTCTAACTGCAATTATCAAATGGCCTATATAGTTTGATGATCTGTTTCATCAGAAATAAAAAGTATTCAATGATTAATCAAAGACTTAATCATAATGAAATACTCGTTGTCTTAGTTGCTTTTATGATGCTAAAAACGTCCACAAGGTCACGAAAATATGATGATCTCCAACTGCAATTAGCAAATGGGCCTATATAGTTTGATGGTCTTTTCAGAAATAAAATGAATTCAATCATTAATTAATTAGACACTTGATCATCTATTCATTGAGATGTATTATAATTAGAGGTGTTTTCCTGTGGTTGTTTGGTTTCTTTTGGTTCCTTCATCCAATGATTTATACAGGTCGTCATAAAATTATGTAATAAATTTGAATTAAATTAACGTGTTTAAGAGTATTTAAGTAATTAGCTGTTTTTTTCGAGACCGAGCGGCGTTTGTTCCTCCTCTTCCTTTGACCCGTGCAAGGCGTGCTCTGCGCCACTCCCTCCGTGCCGCCCTCTCGCCTCCCCTTCCTTCGCCGCTGCCCGTCGCCTCCTCCTCGCCGCCTCGGCCGGCGGTGGCCTCGCCTTCCCTCCCTCCGCGTCGCCCCGGCCCCTTCCTCCTCGCCGCTCTGGCATGGCGGGGCCGACCTCCCCTCCCTCCGTGCCGCCCCGGCCGCCTCCCTTCGCGTCGGCCCCCTCCTCCCGCCGCCCGGCCGGCGGTGGCCTCACCTCCCCTCCCTTCGCGCCGTCCCGGCCCCCTCCCTCCTCGTCATCTCGGCCCGGTGGGACCGGCCTCCCCTCCCTCCGTATCGCCCGGCCGTCTCCCTCCACACTGGCCCCCTCCCTCCTCGCCGCCCTGGCCCGGTGGCGGCCTCACCTCCCCTATTCCTAATCTCTTCCCATAAAAGAACCTTGTGTTAAATCAAGGCCATGCTTGGTTGTAAGTCCTGACTTAAAGGCTTGAAGAGAAAAACTCAAGCTTCCAGTTGGATCCTGCGAGCTTGCTGTTCTGCTCAAAGAAAAAGGTTAGCTGCCTTTTTAGTTAACATATTTTAGCCTAGAGTTTTCAATCTTATTTCACTCATTGTTATCTAGATCAATTGATATACATGCCAAGAATCAGGCTATCTAGCAGTGCTGCCATTAACTAAAAAAAATGTTAGTAGAGCTGTTTTCCTGCAACACCACAATCCTTTTGTTCAAGCATGGTTTTTTATGATAGTTGTATGGCAGCTCCAGAATACAAGATGTAATCCAAGTTTTGCTAACAGAAAAGGTATGCATTGGCTACAAGAATACAGATCAGAAATCATAGATGTGTAATGTGAAAACAGCTAATGCACAATACCACAAATAAGGTTGTTCTGTAAAGATATTGAAACAGAGACACATAGGGCTGGTTTGGTTTGTGGTCTAAAATGACCATACCGATTTTTGTTAATGCCAAATTTTGGCAAGTTTTAACATGGTTAATCTTGATGAGGTAAAGTTGGTGTTTGGATTGAAGCCAAAATAGCCTAAGTTAACTATTTAAATGGCCTATTTTCTAGGCTTGCCAAAATTTGTCTTCAAATCAAATAGACACTAAACTAAACACTATTGAAATTGCCAAATATTGGTAAGGGCAATTTAAGCCACAAACCAGCTCATAAATTCATGATATGTAGCTAGGTCGCTCTGCACGATGCCATGATCCTCAACATACTTTATTAGTGAAATAGTTAGCTATAGAAACAATAGATTACCCATGTTTTCATAATCAGGAGTCACAAGTAACTAGATGTAAACAGAATGGTTAGAAATAGGACGCACAACAAAGATTTTCGGATTGCGAGTAGTAGAAGACAGTTCAAAAAAATACATTTGCTTTGCTTTGCTAAGCACGGAATTTTATAGACTTCCTGCATTTTACAAGAACTGATTATTTAAATGACACTTTGTATGTTTACTCGTTTCATAAATAAATAAACAAATCATTTATATATGCATCCTTTACACTCTTTACACTACTACTGGAGAAACCATTTTCGGTTGAAATGCCAAAATCCATAATAGTCCCGATTTGAATAGTATCCGGGACTAAAAAATATTTCTAGTCCCGGTTTAAAAAGTCTACGGATTTCTAGGAGCATTAGTCCCGGTTCATGACACGAACAGGGACTAAAGATCATCTTTAGTCCTGGTTCAAATATTGTCAGAGGTTGTCAGAACGTCGAGCATCTTTAATTCCGGTTGGTAACACCAACCGGGACTAAAGATGCTATTTTTTGTTTCGGTTGGTGTTACTAATCGGGACTAAAAATTTTCGACGCTCTGACAGGTTCTGACAACCTCTGACAGCCTTTTTAGTCCCGGTTTATAGCACCAACTCGGACTAAAGATCCCATTTTTTATCCCAGTTGGTGTTATGAACCGGAACTAAAGATCATTTAAAGCTTTAATCCCAGTTTGTAACACCAACCGGGACAAAAGTGAATGTGTTTATTTTTTAACTGAACCTAATAAAATATACAAATTTTGCTACATGATTCAAATGGCCTAAAATTAATTTGAGGAGATTTATAATTTCAAAAAGTGCGGTATTGTGTGGGGGTGGATGATTGAAAATAGAAGAAAGCTTTAATTTAATCATTACATTGTAATTACAACTCATCATATTGTTATTAACTAATGATTCTCAATATATAAAATCTTTTTAAAATTGTTTTGGTAAAAATATACAAATCGGAGGGATAACTATATATTGATAAGAACATTCAAACCCTGGCCGTCACGTCTAGTTTATGCGCGTATAACAAGTTTTACGCGCATTGTTTCCATTTTGTCCTCTAACTCGGAGTCGGTTTTTAAAACGGTCATAACTTTCGCATACGGACTCCGATCGAGACGTTCCATATATAAAAATTGATCGAAAAAAATAAACTTTGTCGCGTTCGGTGATTTTATTTTTCCCAAAAACGCCTCGAAAGTTGCATTTTCGAGCCGGAAGTTCTTTTCCGATTCCGAGCGTGTCTTCGAATTTTCCACATGCCACGTCTTTTGCTTATTTACGCTCAAATTTTCGTGTTTACCTCTCGTGTGCTCCTAAGTCCATAAAAAATATAAAAAAATAAAACAAAAAAGTCAAATTTTTCCAAAAAAACAACTTCTTCAGATGAATATGAAAAATAGAGAGGGGCAAAAGAGGAACAATATCTAGAAGAGTACATTAATATCTAGGATTATGTACGTTTGATTAAATTTTAATATTATTATTTTAAACCTATATTTAATGAATTTAATTTGGCCCTATTTACTAATTATTTAATTGTTAACCCTAGCCGGGACCAAATAAATTTGAAAAAATAGCGAAAAATTATCTTTAGTCCCGGTTGGTGACACCAACTGGGACTAAAAATTCAGGGCTATATATATCCCCGGCGCGCATCGTCTTCTCCACCGATCCAACACTTGTTTCAGATCTCTCTCCCTCTCCCCTCAGCTCTCTTCCTCTCCCTCTTCCTCTCGCTCTTCCTCTCCCTCTCCCCTTGGCAAGCAAGGGGAGGAGATGGCGGCGGCGGGGAAGGAGGTGGCGGCAGCGGGGCGCCATGACAAAGGCGGCAACGACGAGCGGGACAAAGGCGACAGCAACGAGCGAGAGCCGACTGCAGCGGCGAGCGAGAGCCAACGGCAACGAGCGAGAGCCGACGGCAACGGCGAGCGAAAAATACTTGTTGTTGTTGTATTTTGTTGTATATATAATGTGGACGATTTTATAAACAAATATGTGGACAATTTGTTGTATATATGTGTGAATTTTGTTGTTGCATTTTGTTGTATTCGATCGTTAAAAAAATAATTTTGATGTTGTTTGCATATATATGTATGTCATGTGTTATATATATGTGTGTTATGTATTTACATATATATATATATGCATATTTGCATATATATATATGTATATATATATGTATATATATATGTATACACACGTGTGTTTAAACAAGCAGCAGGCTAAGAGCAGGTGAAAATTAAAAAAAATTAGAAAAACTTTAGTCTCGGTTGAAGCCACTAACCGAGACTAAAGATGGCGAAGCCAGCCACGTGGCGCCGCCATCTTTAGTCCCGGTTGGAGGTTCCAACTGGGACTAAAGATGCATCTTATCTTTAGTCCCGGATTCATAGTCCCGGTACAAAAGATAGCGATCTTTAGTTCCGGATTCATAGTCTCGGTTTGACAACCGAGACTACAAGAAGTTATCAACCGGGATAAATATGCTATTCTCCAGCAGTGTTATATCCTGTTTAGTTTAGCTACTGGACGTTCATTCATAACGGGAAGTTCTAGAAGAGCGTGAACTTAATTAAGCCTCTCAGCATAAAGGTAGGTGCATGTCAACCTGACATTGTTAGCTAATCAACGGCACCACGTTTGAAGGGTTCTAAACTTCCATGGGACCACGATTCTCAGAGGACGTCCAAGGAAGAATAATGCAAAACACATCATCTATCCAATGTTAGTTAATCAATAACATTCATGAAAGAGAAGGCTGCAGTTGCACATCACCAAAATGCAGTCACACAAACCACATGCACAGACCAAGAGATTCTGCATACCAGTCCTGGTAGCATCTGAGGCACATATTATGGGTGCAGTTAGGCAACACCACTTTGCTGTTCATCTCCATGCAAATCCCACACTCCTCTTCTCTCTCAGCATCAATTTCAGATAAGCTGTTTCTTTCATCCTCATCTCTCCTGTGCCTCTCCTTGCACACGGCCTTCTGCTTTTTGTCCTATGTATCAGTGATCCCCCTTTGCAGGTGCAGCAGAGAAGGAAATATCACAGTTGCTTGGGCCAACCATATAACAATTTGAATTATTAATATGTTGCATACATGCAAATTTTCTTTATTGTGTCGAAGCATTAACCCCAAGTTGAAGCCATATTATGATTATCAGTAAATTTAAATTTGAACGTAGTGCTCTCATCCTTGTGAAGAAATTTAAATGCACAAAAAAATCACTCTTATGAATATTTGTATTTTTTAATTGTGACTACCTATTGTGCATTCATAGGGCTATTTAAAGCTGAGGAATTGATGGCAAAGAATATATTTGGTTAATGAGTACTTTACTGTCGAACATTTATTTTTATAGTCCAACGTATATGCTTTTATATTCTAGGTTGTCATGGACAATTTAAGTCAAGGTTCTTTATCAGAGTACTATGAAATTGTGAGCAAGATGTTTGTTAGCGAAGATGAAGGATTTCAGTTTTATAATCAATATGCTCTTGATAAAGGGTTCAGTGTGAGGAAAAGCTATGTTGAGTGGGGCGGTGGCAACGAGATTAGTTTGAGGAAGTTTGTCTGTAGCCGAGAAGGTTTTCGTGAAGCAAAACACATGAAGAAAGAGAATAAGAAGAGGAAGCCACGAAACATTACTCGTGTGGGGTGTAAAGCTAAAATGGTCATTGCACGAGACACGGGATCGAGTCGGTGGTTTGTGAAGGATTTCATTGATAGTCACAATCACCCTTTGGCCCCAAGAGATCTTGCTTGTCTGTTGCGTTCACATAGAAGAATCAGCGATGAGCGAAAAGCGGGCATCATATAGATGTCAATTTCTGGGATACGGAAGCACCAAATCATGGATATTTTGGGAATGCAGTGTGGTGGATATGATAAAGTTGGATGTACTTCTCGAGACATATAATTTCTGCTATCGTAACAAGCAGGAAAAGATTTTAGCTGGTGATTTACAAACGATTATCCTTCACCTGAAGGAATGTCAGAAGAGAGATCCTGAATTTTTCTTTGAGTACTTGGTTGATGGGAAGGACCATCTCAAGGGGTTGTTCCGGTCTGATTGTCAATCCTGCCTAGACTACGAAGCTTTTGGTGATGTTGTTGTCTTTGATAGCACTTACAGAACTAATCGATATAATTTACCCTTTGTGCCTTTTGTTGGGGTGAATCACCATCGAAGCACCGTCATTCTTGGTTGTGGAATTATTTCCCATGAGACAACTGAGGCATATGAGTGGATGTCGCGAACATTTTCTACTACCATGTCCCGTAAGCATCCGATATCTGTGATCACCGATGGAGACCTTGCAATGCAGAGAGCAATTAGGGTGGTTTGGCCCAATTGTAACCATAGGCTGTGCGTATGGCATATCGAGTAGAATATAGTACGTAATGTGCATAATGATATGGTCAGGGACAAATTCAGGACATTTATATATGACTGTTGTTCTATAGAAGAGGCTGAAAGGAAATGGATAGAGTTTTTGGAAAGGAATAAAGTCTGCCTTCTTCAAAGCCCCTCAAAATCAACACGAATTGGGCGATCGTCAAGCATTGTTCCACTAATATATTTGACCGCATCTTCAGCATCCATATCTTCAGCATGCCACATGAATCATCTAGCCATATGAAGTAGCTAACAGCATAATTCAGCAACTAAACAAGCGAAACTAGTCAGATCTAGGAAAATCAACATTTTTTCCATTACTGTATTTTTTATATCATAATGCATATTACTCAACTACATGACATGTTACAAAATTTTCTGGTGCAGTTAAGAAAGGACTGATGGAGAATAATGAAGATACAAAGCCAATGGACAATACAGAGGTATACCCCTGACTAAGTAAGTGTAACACATCAACGTAAGTATTCAAAAATCTTGCAATGATACAAACATTTAATGCAGGTAATCAGTACAAAATACAAAAACATGAGGTTGGTATGCTCACCAATCAAATTTACAGAGTCTGTTAAAAGTTAAAAATTTATCAGAGGCACACAAGGATGCCATCAAAACAAAAAAAAGGGCTGCAAGGCCTACTACACATGAAGCCATTATTTCTAAGGCGTATGATGCTTGTGAGGATTGCACAAATATTTCGATGATCGTTGCTTTCAAATCGGTGGTAAGGCCATTCCTATCACCCAAGTTGATGTGTCCAAGATAATGGGTTTTCCCATACAGGGGCACGATGTCCAGTTACGAATTGAACAAACAACAAAAAACAATGCTTTGTTCAGAGAATATAGAGATGAGAACAAACTCAAGCTGAAATCACTTGAACTTTTGATTACTAAATCCAAAGTTCCAAATGATAACTTCATTAGACAGTTTGTCTTGTACTCAATTGGCCGCATTCTAGCTCCCACATCTAAAGATTATGTTGACTATAAATATATACCCCTTGTTGAGAACATGGCAGACATTCCTAATTTTGACTGGGGAACTTTCACCTTAAATCACTTGTTGGGATCCATCCAAAATTTCAAACAGTTAGGCCAAGTTTGTCTGCAAGGAAATCTAATTTTGTTACAGGTATGTGCTGCTACACTAGTTCTAGTTCAATACGTATGATTATACATTGATATTGCGATGCACTGCTTTCTACACGTTAACGTACTTTTATAATAGATTTGGTATTGGGAGCACGTCCGTCCTTATAGCCATCGAGGGGTTCCATATCAACCTATACCCCCTCCACTGATGGCTAGATGGGACGAAGAGTCTGCAAAGCTAAGGATGAAAGCTTATGATCTAGACGGGCTAGATGGAGGACTAGTAACTTGACATACTTATGTAAGTTAATTTTGCATTTTTTATTGTTCAAACTAATTTGTTGACAATTTTGCTAGGTCATTATGAATATTTCAGATCAAGTTGTCCCACATGATGTTCCCAGAAGTGAACCAAGTATGGCAGCCGATGCAATTATTGACAAAGAAGAAAATTTATTCTACCAAGCACAACAACAACATCAGATTATGAATAACCAACAAGTAAGATAAGCACACCTACATGTTTAATCAATCAAATACATTATACCTATCTGACATCAAAATGTGATGATTCAAAACTTATCCCGTAGATGGAGATGATATTGGAACGTATCAACAATAAGGGCATAGATATTGAAGCCAGATTGAACAAAAAAATAATGGAGGTAACACACTAATTCGATTTCAAAACTCTTACCGTAAACAAAAACTTGGAGAGAATTAAAATAGAATAAATTGTTAATCCAAAAGGGTGGCAAAGATAGATGATGACATTTCTAAATTACGAACAAAATTCAAGGTACATGAGAAACCATTACCGCATTCACTTACATTTTTATAACTGTATCATTTTGTGACTTCTTTTGTGGAACAGGAGGAACTTAGGTGTAAGTACAAATGAACACACAATCAACATCGAAGGCTTCATATTTCCAGGTTTGACTTATATCCTAACACCATGCTATGATGTACAATTTACTTATCATGTCCAAACAATTTCCTGTAGGAACCATCGACTACAATCGACATCAAATGTCAACCAACAGCTCAACAAGCTAATTGTGTTGGAACACCAACTACAGATCATATTATGCAACTACGGGATGAAGGCCCTCACACATGACCGCACCACAAAAGCCAAATTATGAAAATGATTACAACTTGACAGATGGTGACATAGATGTGGCGTATTTCATCCGCACTAGCTACAAAGATGCGGAAGTAGTGGCTTTTGATAACTTTGTGCTAAAAGTTAGTTAGCTAAAGCCGAATATCTGTAGAGGATTCTTTGTTGACGACGTAAATCTCTTTGATCCCAAACTACATTCTGCATCAACCCTTCTGAATGATGGCTAATTACCTAAATGCATATTTTGCAGGTTATTGATGCATATGCATACATTAGTAATGTGGAGAGTGATATCATTTATTTCAACCTTTCAAACAAGAAAACTGCTAGGGGAAACCGGTCAACATCACAGAAAGACATGGTCCAAATATATTGTTGATAAATGTGTAGGCCGTATTATGGTATGTTCGATTGCCACAAAAACTTTATTTATTTCATGACGACACACTCTTTGCATTAATCATTTATGCAAGGTTTTTTCCCAATGAATATATGTGACAAACACTGGCTTCTAATAGTGATGAACTTTAAAAAGAAGGAGGTTCAGGTCCTCAACTCTTTAGCATCGAGTCCAAACTTCTGGGATAAGGCAAAGGAGCGTGCACTGGTAAGTTATCTCGTGCTACCTATACAAATCACATTGCAACAGACCTTATAAAGTGGTGATCATGCATGTTATATTACAAACTATACGATAAATGGAGTCCGTGAGAGAATGCGTCAAAGAATCTATTGAGAATGGCTTCATATTAAAAGATGGACCGACTAACATTACAGAGTGGGGGGAACCACATTGCTATACTAATATACCCTAGCAAACTGATAGGTACGTACAGCATTATCAAACAATTTCCTCCCTTAAACATGATGACTAATACATCACTAATCTTGTAGCCATTCTTGTGGGGCATTCGTTCTAAAGTACATGGAGGCATGGGACGGAGAAAAATAGTTGAGGATTTCACACAGGTGAATAAAACAGTACCTCTGTTTCTATTGTTCTGCTTATTCATCCAAAAGATTGTCAGCTAACTTACACGTTTCGATATTCTATAGTCCCAAATTGATATGTTTAGATGGAAAATATGTACTAGGCTACTGCATTCTGGCCTCAATCAACGTCAAATGGAAACATACAAAGATACCTTACGGTTTGTGTTGCTACCAATAAATTTATTTATTTCGTATGCATTCACACGTGACCGTTACAACTAATTAACTACAATCTGTCATGCAAAAGGAGCAATAGTTGGACACTAGTATGGAGGCAAACCGATCTGAGGTGGACAACGAAGAAAAGGAAATCAGCAACCCAACCGTTACAGAGGATACTACCAAAAACAAGCGCAAACGAGGACGCCCAAAAAAATTCAAGTCCTATTGACTCTACAAAAGAACAATTTAGCACCAACACTATCGCTCAGCGTGTTCATAAAGAAAATCGTAGGGTAACCTTTCCAGGATGGCATCACTCAAGCCCATACAAGCCACTGTAATCACTGGTCGTGTACAAAGCTTCTATATACTTTCTTGGTTTAGATTAGCGTGATCTCACATAGTTTAAGCATTCCAAGCTAAAAAAATTATAACTGAAATATCCTATCAACTTAAATTATTGTGGAACATTCCACAATATTGGTATACTCATGAATGTTTTTACTGGCAGTTGAAAATCCAATTGGAAAGGACATTTGTTAATGCAGATCAAAAGTGGAATATTAAAAAGGAAATTTCTTAATGCATGACATGTTGGGATCAGATTCTCAAGCCTAAGCCTAAGGTTCCTGGTCTGGGACTGCATGCTTTGGAAGAGTATAAAAGATATAATCATTTTCTAAACAGATGTGTGATGCTTTAGCACGCCCAGAATCTGGATTCACCATTGGCATATAAGGACGCACATGTATAAGGATGCACCATACATGGTCACAAAATAATGAACTTACAAGGTCATATGCTTTTCATAAAAAAAATTGTGTCCTTTTACCATGGTATATAACATATCCCTAAGGTTGTACTATTCCACCTTTGAAAAAGTTCCTACCATTAGCAATTATGAAGGATGACAGACTCTCCCTCCAAGTATAGCTACTCGCATTCATGGTGACAAGAATCAAGATTAATTTTTCCTTTCCAAAATGTAGAAATGTGATCTTGGAATCACTTTAGTTCTCCAAATTGAATTAAGCAACAACCTTACTGTAACAATGGGGTTTTATCAGAACAATAAAACATAGCAGTATAGCAGTCAACACTTAACAAGACAAGGCCACCTTTCCATCGAAGCTAAAGATGGCAGCAGCATGACAGTCTGAGACAAAGTTGAGCACTGGGATGATCTAAAAACCTAACTGATTGCTCATCAAGTCTCTTCTCCTGCATTATTCTAAACAACTACACCGGACTGATTGAAATTTAGCATTCCTAAAGCATTCCTAAAGCAAAAACCAAGGGTTGAATAGTCCAATCCCTATAAAATGAAGCAGCAACAGATTGAGAAGCAAGAACACATGAATATTTTACACAGATCAACAGCGAATAATGTTACTCCCATTTGGAGATAGGGACGGATTGTAAGAACCTTATTCCTGTGGATTGTAAGAACGCCGCCGCGACCGCCACCGGCATGAGGACGACCCCTGAAAGCCGTCGTCGTTGCCGCCAGGATGGGGAGGAGCAGCGAATGGCGCCGCCGCCACCACTGGGATGAGGACGACCCGCGAACGGCGTCGCCGTCACCGGGATGGGGAGGAGCCTCGAACGCCGTCGCCGGGATGGGGAGGAGCGCGAAAGCTAACGCCGCCGCCGCCGGCGGGATGGGAAGGAGCCGCGAACGCCGCGGCCGCTGCCGCTGGGATGGGGAGGAGCCGTGAAATCCGCCGCCGACGCTCGGGATGGGGAGGAGCCGAGAACGCCGCCGCTGCCGACGCCGGGATGGGGAGGAGCCGCGAAATCTGCCATCACCGACGTGTTAGTGATATGCCCTAGAGGCAACATGGAGATGTTGGATATCATGGTCAATGTTTATGTATAAATGAATAAAGTGTTATTCAGTTCCATGAAATAGACATCTTGTATTGATCAATAAGTACGTGACTTATTTATGAGACTCTTTATGCATGAATCTATTTCTAAATGATCCCTGATCACATGTCATATTATTGGAACAAATATGACTCTAAGATCGACATGTTTATTGATTGATGATCATGTCTCATAGATCATGGGTATGGAGATACCAAATCAATAAACATGGAGTGTTAGAGAACACATTGTTGGATAGACCCACCATGAGACACTACAGAAATTAATGTGCTATTAATTGGTCTCAAGTAGTGTTGGTGCAAAGTCCTTAGACCTGAGATCATCATGGATTCCAACATGTATAGTAGCCTACTTTGGGACTACCAAACGCTATTTCGTAACTGGATAGTTATAAAAGTAGTTTTCGGGTTTGCTATGAAACATGGAGTGGGATGTGAGTGATCAAGATGGTATTTGCCCCTCCTTTGGGAGAGATATCTCTGGGCCCTTCGAGGTAATGGATTATGGAAATGCATGGCCATGCTAAGTTGATTGAGGAGTCAATCAACAGACAGATAATCCAATACGGTTCGAGTGAATGGTTAAACTATTGAAGAGATGACACACATCTTGCCTATAGCTTAATTGGTATCGTGAGGCAAAGAGATTTGTGTACACATTACAGGTTCAAAGCTGATATTATATTCTTGTATGCTATGGTGTCAATATGTGCTGCTAAGCGCCGTTGTTGACAAATCGGCTGAGTTAGACTCGAGCCAAAACCAAGTATACCTGAACCTACAGGGTCGCACGCTTAAGGGGATAGAATAGATATTCGAGTTGGACTCGGATACGGCTCGATCGGATAGAGATCTGATCGGATAGAGTCCTATGGGCTTACGACGTATGGGCGGCCAACTCTATGAGATTCGGATGGGATCCAATTCAAAATAAAGTCCTGATCGGCCACTAGTCCCAGTCGGCCAACTCTATATAAAGGGGCGAGGGGTGCAGAGTTGCGGTATTGAATTGCATTGCACCGAGATCAATCTCCACGGAAATCCTCCCCACTTTCGAGCCAAACCCTAGCCTTGCATCGCGTGCTAGCACACGGATGTTAGGCGTTCTGTCCCCGGACGTGTGGATACCGGTAGAGGCGCTGCTACGTTGCGGTGCTGTTGATCGGCTACGAATCGGCTGCAATCGGAGTGAGGCGACTGCGGCAGATCGACGATGCAAGCGCGGTTGCGGCGGATCGATCGGCTTTGGTGGAATCGGCTGAGGTCGAACGCATCGGAGCGAGACGCGAGAACGCGGTCGGACGACTCGGATTGGCTGCGGCATCGACGAATCGGGCGATTGATGAATCAGTGTCCCCGAAATCTTGTTGGCAAATCGTCATTGTCATCGGCCAAGACATTCCGGATCGGATAGCCCGATTGGCTATTTCCGCTGCATACTTCAATCGGTAACGATCTATCGACCCTTACTTGCAAGTGTTCCTGGTTTACACGGTAAAAAAGTTTTTGTTTTCGGCTAGCGTAGCCTCCGCGTAACCCTTCACGATGTCGGGATGGGGAGAAGCCGTGAACAACGTCGTCGCCGCCGTCGCCGCCGCCGGCGGGATAGGGAAGAGCCGCGAAAGCCGCCACCGTCGACGTTGGGATGGGGAGGAGCCGCGAACGCCGCCGCCGCCAGCACGGCCGCGAACGCCACCACCGCAACGGCCCGAACGTCTCAGCTCTCACCCTCCGACCATACTATCCATTACTTTTTTATCAGTTTCTCCTAATTTTTTTTACTTTCTTCTATTTTTTTATCATTGAATCTAAAGTGATGGACAATGCTTATTTATTTTAATCACCGTAAAAGTTCTATTATAATTATGCATTGATGTAAGAGGCAATTCTTGCTAAAGTTGTCGCTTAAGGAGGATTGAACGAACATATATCTTCTCCATGCGTTGATAAAAAACACAACTATGGAAGGGTCTTTTGAGTCTGTTATGATCTGTTTAAAACAGAAACTAATTTGCATTTGAAAATAAACACACATAATATTTGTATCAATTTTTCATATATTCTGTTTATATAGAAATGGATTGTTCTATGATTTTATCTTATGTAGTGACCAAGAAATGCTGGAAGTCGCAAATTGCTTCACCAAATAGTGAACTTATGCAGAGCTGGAGAATAGTACCGAGATCGTTGAAATGATCGGTCCTACATTAAATTGTCAATTGTTTTCCCAATGGCATAATGCTTGGGGGAATTCCGTACCCCCAAAATATGCATCTGGATAAGTATGTCATAAACGTTGAAGGGGGCAGTCAGCTGGCAGCTTCTTAGCCACGCGGCCCTGCTTATAAACTAACTCTAACCTCTAGCTTATCCAAACATGGCCATTAACTTCTTTGCTTGCAATAAAGATTGAGAAATGCACTGTGACTGTCACTGTATTGGGTTCAATTTGTTGCATGCAATTCATACTGTACGTGATTCATTAATGACAAATCCATACTCAAAAATAGACTACGCAATGATTTTTTTTTATTTTAAGAATCACGAACATGCAATGATCTTGTTGATACTCGAAAAAAGTCATTATATTAACAACATGATCTATTTTTTCGGATATCATTATATTAAGCCGGATGGGGTTAAGCTTCAAAGTGTTATTTAAAAGTTTTAAAAACCAAGAAAAAAGGGGCAAACACGAAGAATTTAGGCTACTTCTCGTGCTATGTGTTGGCGACCGATAGTGACGACATGGCTAGATTGACGCACCCACAATCCTCCACATCGCAGCTGCCATTAATACTTTCATACTTTCCTCCAGGAGCGTTGCACGTTGTTAAGCACCCTGTTGTTGTGCTCCTTTTAGATTAGCCAGGCCATGAGAGTGACCATTACGTCGAAGCCTCGGCGGTGACTTTTGACAACCTACACAATGATTTGAACTAGGAAATATAATGACTTTACCTATTTTGACAACCTACACGCAACGATTTAAACTAGGGAATATAATGAGTTTACCTAATCAAACATCTCGTTAGGATTCAGAAACCTAAGCTATAAGGCATAATCTCTAAGCTATAAGGCATAATCTATTGTTGCTAGCTTCCTCAGTTTCTGAATTTCACTGGGGCAGCATGCAAATTCATATTGCTAGTAGTAAGTCAATAGTAGAGTGATCTAGCCTGGTAGACAATTAGCGGTAACTGATTGATCCAAAAACACGTATAGAGCACCATCCATATATCCAATCTTGTTATAATATGAGATGAACGAGGGCTCTTGGCTATGGAGATAACAAATGGTACTGAGTATATCTCGCAAGCACCGTAAAAGTCTCTTTTAGTTTAGTTACTCTCTCTAATCATTAATATACATCGTTTTTAAGAAAATGTTTAATAGATAAAGAATTATTAGAATGAGTGACTAGTATACTGTATCCTTATTTCAACATCCAATAGCCCTCGGTTGTGCTAGAACCTTAAGCTTAAGGCCAAAATCCGTTCTACAATTAATAAGATTCGCAGAAGGTTATATATTATTATTGTCGACAATGAAAAAAATCGACAATAATGCAAACTATGAAGATGAGGACCAGGAGATTGCATCTTTGGCGATGCGTTGTAATAGGATGGATCATGCTTCCCACATATGTACCATAGGATTTTTTGTCAGTCATTCCACCTGACATGTATAGAACACTACGCAGATCAATGATTTTAGTATATGGTTTTCTTTCATGGTTTAAAAGGGTGAAGCAATTCCACGGTCACGGTGAACTGAGCGAGACTAAAAGCTAGCCACACTACACGAGCCAACAACAAGACCTGTCGTCATAACGGATGGACATTTTTCTAGTATAACCAAATGACCGCATGAATATACATTATATGTTGACATGAAACCAAACTTTTCCTTGTCACACACTCCCTAGACATAACGGACTTCCAGTGTACACACCTACTCCAGCACAGATGCTCGTTTCAGTTATATCCAAGGAAATCTTAGTTACTGGGTTATAAATCTGCACGATCGCTTTTGTCCCTGCCAGCAACCAAAATACTACCTCTCCCTCGTCCATGACAAGCAAAGGGTGCACTTCCACATAACATCCAGCCCCAAAGAAATCAAAATCAACACTAATCCTATATTCTTTCGACCACGTCCCCTTCTCAAAATCAGTCAGAAACCACAAATCCACGAATGAATCGTGATTATCCCAATGCGCTGCAGACAGAGTGCCCTTAAGTCTAGCTAACATGAGATGGTTGGCGAGGTCTAAATGGTCTAGTGTGCCATTAGCATCATGAAAAATCGTCATCGCAGGCCCTTGGAGGGTCATGCTCCATTGCTCCGTTTCAAGGTCGAAGGAAGGTATGCAGCCCGTCTGTATGAGGGAGGACGCGGTATAGTAGTAACTTAGGACGAAGTAAGCCGCGCCTCTGAACACAACTCCATTGGTGCAGCTCCAATCGAGGTATCCCGGCGGGTTGTCCATCTTCCTCCACTGAGGTTTCCGTTCGCTGGTGGTGATGATCTCCGATGCGTAAGAGTCGTCTCTGTCCTCTAGGCCCTCTACGATGCGGAGTAGCTTGTGCTCGCCCGTGTGAGATGTTTGGCCAAACGCGAACCAAACAAGGTCTCCGTCTTTGGTGCGACGGCGAGGTAAGGCTAAGGCGGAGGTGGTGCTTGGGTGGAGAATGCGGATGATGTGGTCGTCGCTGCCGTCGAGGATCAGGACATGGTCGTCGGAGCTCTGCCTGATCACCCTGCCTTCCCCCGTGCAGGGGATCTGCTTGACGACGTTGCCGGACAGGTCAACGAGGTTGATACGTGGGGTAGGAGAGGTCTCCACGCCGACGGCGAGGAGGAGGGCGGTGTGAGGGTGGCGGGCGGCGTGCGCGGCGACGAAGAGCGGGTCGGAGGTGAAGGACCTCCTCGAGCGGCAGACGGCGCGGAGGCGGCAGATCGGCTTGGCGGGGAGGCGCAGTAGGACCTCGTGCATCATATCCGGGGCAACACGCCGTCCCCTGCTCCGTACGACGCCATCGCGGACTTGTTACCAACGCGAGCACGACCGCCACGACGGCGAGAGGCGGCCGACGGCGAGGGTTTGGCGGCAGCGCGCTTGGGCTTCATGGCGGCGACGGTCTTCCGGCGGAGTCTAGAGGACGGGAAGGACCGGGCGGTTCCGGTGGTGGAGTTGTGCACAGTTGCAGGTGCTTCGAAGCGCGGCTAGGGCTCAACAGCGCTCGGTCTGAGGTGCGGAAAAACTGTAGGCGACCTCGATCGGGGCTCTATAGCCGAAGAGGAGGAATTCGAGCCCAGAACGACTCGGTGACGGCGGCGTCGGGCTCTACAAGGGCTCTGTCGGCGCGAGGTTGAAGAATGCCCTGACGGATTCGGTACGTGACACATGTACGTACTTAACTTCTGATGAAACCAGCCCATTGAAGCCCATAGCCGGCAGCGACGACTGGCTCGGTGCTCATCCGCCGCTACGCGCTAACATCAGCCGACATGTTCACATTTTCTTTTTATTTATGAATTGGCTTGAAACTCCATTGTATTGGGAAACTATTCTAGCTCGAGGAAACGTTCACTCGTTGTTTGCATGTAACTCAAACAGTTAATTTTTTTAAAAAACAATCAACAAAATAGATAGATCACTTTATAAACATACAATACAAAATTTAACTTTTATATGTTACAACGAAAAAAAATAAATTTGACTATAAATATACGTTAAAGTTATAGAAGTTGAATTTTAACTTGTGTCGATAGGTGGGTTGGCAGTACTCCAAAGGGGTGCCAAGGAGGTGAAAGAGAACGGTAGAGAAGCTGTCCTCCGATGAATCTGATGATCGACTCGAGTCCTAAGACGAGCCAAAGAGCAAAGACAAAGAGAGTTATACTGGTTCAGCCCTTTCAAGGGATAATAGGTCTACGTGCAGTGTTCTTTGTTGGAGTGTATGATGAACAAGAGTTATAAGGGTGTGAGAATGCTAGAGATTGATCCAAGACCGATCGATCGGATCCTTGGCCTCGTTGCCCTGCCCTTTCTTTTATAACTCAAGGGAGGCAGGAACAGAAGAACTTGGGGGCCAAGAAAGTCATGACTAATTGTGCTAAAAGGTAAGTACAAACAACATCTGAAAAGATACATAATGATATGTTGAGTCCTATACACCGTGGGCATCTTGTGCTCTCTTTGCCTTGGGATCCCTCCTCTGCACTGTGTTGTTAGGTGATGTTAGTCTTTGCTGGGCTGTCCCCTCCCTCTTTCTCCGTGCACGCCAAGTCTTGTCCGGTAGAGGCTTGAGGTCGAGTCGTGGAATTGAGGTCGAGAAAGAAGAAACGAGGTCGGACTCGAGGGAAGGTCGGGATTGCCGACCCCGCAAAAGTGGGTCAGGCCATCGACCACATCCCGAGAACTCTCAGCTTGACTTTAATTGGACATTGACTCTAATCCATGGGGTATCCAGGGTGACACCCCCGCAGCTTGCATATTTATAGAACGACATTTCATCTTAATACATCTTTTCAATTATTCTTTAAAAAAATCATAACTATATAATTGATATGCAAATAAAAAAATCCGCTCGAGAGTTTAAAATTTACTCTATATTATATTTAGTAATGAATGGTGTTACCCGGAACTCGTGAATTACATGATGGAATTACTCTCTATTGGAATGCATGCTTTGTTTAATGCATGGTCGAATGCATGCTTTGTTGTACTCATCGTAATTAACTGTGTTACAAATTCCAGGCATCAAGCATGTTGCATCGCTGGCGATCGATTAATCGCCACTACTAGATTTTTCTATACGTTTGTGCCTGCAAAAATTGACCTTTATTTTCACATTTGACTTCTTAAAAAGACCCACATATAAAAATCTGTTTTTCAGACAGGCAGAAGCCGCATGTGAAAATATGCCTATTGTCACATATGGTTCTCTCAAGAGGCCACATGCGAAAACAATTTTTTACATACGGGCCTCTTAAATTGTTCGCATATAAAAATAACACACTCTTTATTCTCCCCTCCTCTCTCCCACTAAATCCTCCCTTTTCCCACTCTCTCCTCTCTTCTCCCCCACTCCTATTCTCCTCGGCCTCTTCTTCTCTCGGCCTCCTCTTCCCCTCCTCGGCCTCCTCCTCTCCCCACTCCTCCCTCCCGATGGCGGTGGCGGGCGAGGGCTCCGGCGGTGGTGGTGGCTAGCTGAGTCCTCGATGGCGATGGTAGTCGAAGGCTCGGGCGATGGGCGCGGCGTCACGCTCTAAAAATTGCTTAAATTAATAATATATTATTTAATGTATTTTAGAAATTGAATTAAAAGCCTAGAAGAGAAGAATTAATTTTTTTAATACATCCCAAAATAAAAGTGGACAAGATAAAATTTTATTAAATACTTCTCTTGCTTTTATATTTTTTAAAATTTTCTAGGATTTATTTGAGCAAGGAAAGTATTTTTAATAAATGAAATATCATTTCACTAATTATTTAAATAAAAAAGGAATTTAATTTCCCTATCTTGTTCTTGGGCCCAATTCAGCCCATCGGCCCGTTCTTTCTCTCTCCTATGCACGCACCGCAACGGCCCAGCTGGACAAGCTTGCTCGCGCGTCCCTCTCTCTCTGACATATGGGTCTCGTATGTCACGGTCGTCTTCAACCTCGCACTGGACTTCGCAGTGGCGCCGCCGATCCTCTTTCCAATCCCGTCGTTTCCTTCCATCTTTGGCAGAATTAGTAGAGGGAAATATTCCTCTAGATCTCCTCTTCCTTTTGTCTTTTGGAAGCTTTCGCTGATTTGAAAGGAAAAGCCGGGGATTCAAGTTCTAATAGGACTCCGAACCCTAGACTTTCCAAAGTCGTCGACGAGTCGATTCGGGCTCGGACTCCTCCTTCCGTCGCTATAAATAGGTTCCCCGGTCCTCTCGCAAGCTATCATCACCTTCACCCTAGCTCTCCACAGTCTGTAGAGCCATTGCTGTAGCTTTCAGCCGTGCCACCGGTCGCCGTTCGTCGTCATTTTTGGTCGTCGTCGCCACAGTTGGTTCGCAAGGAGAGGATCCCCGTTCTCTACTCCGTTGCCATCGGAAGACACCGGAGCGCCACTGTCGTCATCGACCCGAAGCCCTCCATCGCTCTAAGCTCGCTGCCATCGTTGTTCGTCACCGTCTGTTGCCGTTGAGCCCATCGATGAGTTCCTCACACCGAGATGCGTCCTGTCGTGCTTTCTCTTTTCGTCGCTGCCCCGTGGAACGCCGACGATCTTAGGTTCCCAAGCCGCTCGCCACCGACCGAGCCACATCGGTGCCATGTCAGTGCCACGTTGTCGCCATGTCAGCGCCACATCGTCCCCTCTTGCTTGCGTGTTGCCCGCGTAGCCGATCCACGCCGATCTAATGTGAGCCATCCAATCTAGGGTTAGATCGGTTCGGATGATCTCGGTCGTCCGTTTCTGGTGAACCCGTGGACCCTCTCTGTGAACCGAGCCTACGGTGGACCGATCCAGAGCTTGTGCAATAAATCTGCTTTTCCTATCAAAAATAATTCCTTATTGTGTCATAAATCTGTTTTATTCATGAAAATGTTTTGAATCGGTTTAAACTTCAAAAATTCATAACTAATTCATTTTAACTCAAATTTAAGTGATTCAAATTTCTAAATTCACCTAAAATCAAGATCTACATGTTAAAAATATCCACATTTACTGTTTATGTGGGTTTTTATGATGTTTTGTTGATTTTGGTTCTCTTGTGTTAGTTTCCGACGTTTCTGGATAGACCGTTTTCGCAGAAGAAGGTTCTGAATTTTTTGAAGCCCAGCAAGGCAAGTTGCACAGATCCCAAACACAATTCCTTTGAGAATTTTGATCCTATATTTAAATTCTCTATTTATTTCAAATGTGCATTTATTTTCGAATGCAATTGGTTGTTATGAACTTATTCCTTTGTTATGGCCACTTTGCATTGATTATCTTATTACTTGATACCTTGGGTTATAATTTGACTAGTTAAACTTTATATATTGGTTTAACTAGAAATTAGGTAACATTTGCTTAGCCATGTTTAGAAACGTTAGTATCATTTCATGTGGAATAATTAATGATTCACTTATATCATTATGATGGATATTTAATGGTAGCTCACGATGGTCAATCGTGATTGATTAATTAATTAAATTGCCAACTAAAACCTGATTAATGGTGAGTTGTGAGCACATGGTTGATGTTTTTGATGGTCGTGGTCATGACAATTAAGGACCGGTCCATGTTCTACTGTTGTGAAGCATTAACCATACTAACCACAAGTCAGAATGGACAACGGCTAGATTTGTAGTATAACATGTTCAATAGGAGACACAATGATGGTATGTTTTCCCTTTTATCGTGGCAGACAACTAAGTCCATATGTGGCAGTCAACTAAGTCCACATGTTTTTGGGCACTAACTAGTCTCCCTGTTAGGTAACTGGCCATTACTTACCGAAAACAGATGCTTAGTGGGTGTCATTCTATTGGGTGTGTTATGCGAAGGGTCCTGTCACAATTCTTTTCCGAGGTACCATGGTGGTATTGAGGCGCATGACAACATGTTGTGGGGTTGTGTCTTGTGGGTAAATTTGTACAACTTCGATCAGAGGAAAACTATTCGAATAGTCGTACCCGTGGTTATAGGTGGGCCTAGCAATGTTTTTTCGTGATTAGTCTCACACTACTCAATATGATGAATAAATTGGTGACATTAATTGGTTAAGATTTCACGATTAGTCTCATTATGCGGGTCTCTTAAGTGGTCCGCAAACGAAAATAACCCATTCGTTATTCTCCCCTCCTATCTCTCCCACTAAGTCCTCTCCCCACTCTCTCCTCTCTTCTCCCCCACTCCTCTTCTCCCCCAGCCTCTTCTCCTGGTGTCCTC